>OX383290.1:327713-1594939 GCA_947523025.1 Dryobota labecula
AGGCCCTAACGAATGGGTATTGGAGGGTCCTAACTGAAGGATAATAAGAGGCCAGGGAAACCGGGGAGAAGTTACGTTTTAGGTCCGTCCTTAAGAGTGAGAGGTCCTGGGGTTTCTTGGAGGGAAACCTCGAGTCAGGCTTCCAAGTCGCCGACCTCGGAGGAGCAGGTCGTACCAAGAGGTCCGAGAGCCACCAGCCGTCGGAGTGTCAAGGCTTGAAGATATAATGATGTTTTCTGTAACACGAAGTAATATTATGCACTGGCTTGTGTCCTCTTGCGTCAGGTGATAGTACTGACGCCAGGGTTAGGCATCACCAGCTTAGCAACCCTTTGGAGACGTCAAGGATTGGAAAATTGCGTAGCTTCAATGTTATTCCAGCATAACTTGTTGTAATCTTCAAAGAGGAGGGAACTTCCCTTAGGTCGGAGAGGAGGGAACTGCCCTTCCACCGACCTATACTTAAATCACAAGACTTGCAGACTCGAGCACCAAAAGTAGAATGAACCTCACCACCTAAGGAGTATAGTGTTCTGTGCTCACCGCCCGGCTCCCTTCATCTTTTCGTAAATGATCGGCACAGAACACTATACTCCTTAGGCGGTGAGGTGATGATCGGCCTTTCAAATTTTGACTTAAGATTTCTAGAACATAAAAAGAAAAGTAAAGTAATTTATAACCAGGTCTAATATCAAATACCTATACAACCTAACCTCCTTGCACCCACAGTAAAATTTAAAAATGAAAAACCTAGGCTTATCATCATCTGACATTACAAAAGGTAAACAAACATTGTGAGAGTATTATAAATCAACAGAAAAACCTTAATAATAAAAATTACAGAGGTCTAGGAATGGTTAACCACCAGGCAATGGCCATTCAGTTACATGGAGAGAGAGTATGATAAACAATTTAACATTATAATAGCCAAAAAGTAAGTACAAAAACACGAACATTACAGTTGTTGAGGAAAATACAAAAATCGCTATAAAATTCCCATTTTGAGGAGTTCCCTCAATTCCTCATGGATTCCATCATCAGAACTGGATTTTGAAATAATTTGACCAATCTGGAAGTATATCCTTTCAAATAAAAAAGAATTTTCCAAATCGATTCATAAACGACGGAGTTCTGAAGTAACAAACATTTTATAAAAAATTCTCCTACTTTTTGGAAAGTCGGTTAAAAAAAACACTAAAAAACTAAAAATTACTTATATTTGGAAGTCGGTGTCTTTGGTTCCGTATTTTCGTTTTTGCCACCGACTTTCAAAATTAAAGTATTTTTTTTTGCGTTTTTTTTTAAGTCGGTTGTTTTTTTGTAAAATGTTTTTTATTTTTCACTTTTTAGTTGTGGTACCTACTCCACACCAATTCGTATACCACAACAGTGACAGGAAATCTTATAACATCATGAACATACACCAAGTGGATTAAATACCAGCTAGATTAAACTAATTAATAAAAAACTGCTATTCCATACTAAAGTTTAATAACTACTGTTCTGAAATGTATGGGACAGCTCTTTATTTATTCGCAATTTCAAAGCTAGTCCCATAGTTAAAGTTATTCAGTTCGATGGTCTAAAGCTAAACTAAAATACCTCTTAAAGTTTGTAGAGTTAATTTTTTAACACCTTATACATATAGACGAATTGAGAACCTCTTCCTTTTTTTTATCTACCATTTTTATAACAGTTAATTTGTATTGAACATTAATATTTTGTGCTTCTAAACGTTGACTAAAGAACATAATTTTTGTTTTTTCAAGATTGATTTTTAGATTATTGTTATCTAACCAGTTAATTATTGAATTGATTGTATTATTAATTTCATGTTCATACCTATCATTATTTATAGAATTAACAGTGACTGTGCTATCATCGGCAAAAAGAGATACAGGATAATTAGTTACTAATGGCAAGTCATTTATATAAATTATGAATAATAAAGGACCCAATACACTCCCTTGTGGTACTCCATATTTAACTATACGTTTTTTTGATGCAGGTTTCTTCTTTTTTGGTGTTAATGTTTATTTTAGAAATTTCTGTATATTGTTTACGATTTTTCAGATAAGATTCTATGAGATTTAGTATATTGCCTCTGACGCCATAAGCTTCCAGTTTACGGAGGAGAATGTCATGATTACGAGGGTGGCACTGAAAATTTCGGGAATCAAGGAAGAGACACAACATTACTATTTAAAAATGTATTTATTGCTTTTCGAAGTATTCTCCGCGAAATTTAACACATTTTTCCATACGATGGAACCAATCATTGAAGCAACCATTCCATTCGGAAGTTGGGGTCTCCAAAATGGCCGTTTTGTAGGCGTCCACAGCTTCTTCAGGTGATGAAAATCTCTGTCCACGCAATTTATTCTTTATTTTAGGGAAAGTATAGAAATCATTAGGGCTTAGGTCGGGGCTGTACGGCGGATGGTCTAATAATTCTGTTTTCTTGCTCTAAAAACTCTTTTGTTCTGTGCGCGGTGTGAGAACTCGCATTGTCGTGATGGAGGATGATGCGGCGGTTGCAGTTCTCTTTACGGAGTTCAGAAACGACCTGTGGCAAACAAATGCTAGCATACCATTCTGCATTAACCGTTCTTTGTCCCTCAAGAGGAATAGTCGTAACATGGCCGGTTTTGGAGACAAACGTGGCCACCATTTTTTTTGCAACACTCCGTGAACGAACAATTTTTGTTGGCTTTAACTCATTTTCGAACACCCAAACTCGTGACTGGTTTTTTGTTTCGGGTTCGTACGCATATATCCAGGATTCGTCACCTGATACGATGTTATATACAGCATTTAAGGATCCTGCGTGGAATCTTTCGAGAGTTCTGACGCACCAAGTAACGCGAGCCGCTTTTTGCTCTTCACAGAGCGAATGCGGTATCCATCGGAAAAACAACTTTTTTACACCTAATTGTTCATGCAAGATTATTTGTATTTGACTCATGCCAATGTCTAAAGTTGCCTGAATTTCGCGGTATGTCACATGTCGATCTTCCTCAATCAGCTTACGCACAGCATCAACGTTTTCTTGGGTAACTGCAGTTTTTGGACGACCTTGACGGGGATCATCACTGAGCTTGAAACGTCCACGTTGAAATTCAGCAAACCAGCGATAAATTGTGGTTTTGGATGGGGCTTCATCAAATGCAGAAATCATCCGGTCAACACACTGTTTTTGTGTTAAACCACTTCGAAAGTCATAATAAATCATCGCTCTTGAATTTTCTCGAGTCAATTCCATTTTCTCAACGACTAAACAAGTTTGACAAAACCTTAAAATATAGATAAAAGGTATTCGATTTTTAAAACCAAGGAGTTTTCAATTAAAAAGATTTTAATATGACAGGAACAGTGGAAATATTCCATTCCCGATACTTTTAGTGCAGCCCTCGTAACATAATCGAAAGCCTGGGTCATATCGCAGTAAATGGAACATACCGGCGTCCTTTTATCCACATTACCCATGACGTTATTTATAAAATCGAAAGGGATACCATGGTCTTGGCACAAAGGCAACTGAAGTAACACAGGTGGGTTTTAGGCAGTAAAAGTCTGACACGCTCTCCCGCTCCCCCCAGAGCAGGAGAAGTTATTTGATAATTTCCCACCCAAAAAAAAAAAGTCCTATAAAGTTCTTTGAACTATCACAATTACAGTAACAAAATGTAAAAGAACCGGTCAAGGGCGAGTCGGACTCACGCTCCGAGGGTTCCGTACCATCATAATTGTATAGCGTTATTCGTATTAGTACCTATACTCAATACTCAAATAGGTATGTGCCCAGAAAAAACTACAACTTACTGTGCTTAACCCAAAGCAATCTGCGAGTAGGTAGGAAGGAGAACATTTTGGTTGTGAACCGTGAAATGGTTTTAAATTTTCATCGGCGAGGTCAATATTTATCAGAGAATTTTAACACTGCGGTGTACAATATTGCAGTTTTAGGTCAGCGCCATCTCTTGACCGATAATGGAACTAATGTAATTTTTTTTGATGATTTCTGAAAAAGTGTGTTATTTAGAGGAATCATTTTATTTTTCCTGTAATCTTTACATAAACTACTATCATATAAAATAATTACAGATTTTTTCTATGCAAACAACGGAGATAAGGAATGGTTTTTTATTTTTTTTGTCAAAAGTCGTAAAAATGGGGCCTACATTTTTTTGATTAGATTCGACTCTTTCATACGATACCCCACATACCCTAGTAGTCCCACTTCGATTTTTTAAGACACCCAGTTAAGTCCCAGTTGCAAAAAAAACTCTTTTTTTTTTACACAACATAGTTGGGAAAACGTCATCTAAAATTATTCCAAATTTCCAGTTGATAGCATTAGTAGTTCTTGAGATATCTAGCTGTGACAGATAGATAGACGGACAGACAGACTGAGTCGCACCATAAGGGTTCTTTTTTACCAATTTGGTACGGATCCCTAAAAAGAAGCACATAAATATCAATTCTTTGGAATCGAAATCAGATTTGCATTGCTTTGTTGAAAGTTGACTGAAATAGCATAATATGTCATAATTCACTGCTTAGATCCATAAGGTATGATAATCATTTAAAAGATAAAATCTGTAACTATCTGATAAATTCGTTTCCTATTCATTCAACACAGCGAAGTAGTAATGGAATAATTCGACTGTTGTCATACACTAATACATTGTGTTCGTTCTCATCTCAGTCTCACCTACGACCTGTATGGGAAAACTTTTTTCGATTTCTGACTTTTCTAGTACTCAAACCTCAGTTGGTCCCATAGAGTTTTTTGATCTTCGTAAGAAACAGGATCGATTGGCATCAAAATACTTTTTTTGTGAAAATTGCCCATTTTCTTGCTGACTGTAAATTTTTTTTTTTTTTTTTCAAAATCTTAAGTTAAGGATAGTCTCTTAAGACCATTTTCTTGTAGCGACCACGGTTAAGGTACCTGCCCTTATGGACCCATCTCAAAACATAATGCAATACTGCTCATCCCCCATAGCAAATAGCGTGATAATTTATACGTAATAATTTGACCAGACCTATAGGAAATATTTATGCAAAATTTGAAGAAAATCTGTCCGGTAGTTTTTGCGTTTAGCTGGAACATACATTCAGACAAACAGACAAACAGATAAACAGACAAAAATTCTAAAAACTATATTTTCGGCATAAGAATCGTTCCCAGACCTCATGGCAATTACTTTTTTTCAAAAATATTCAATGTAAAGTTTTGACTTCGCTACGATTTTATTATATGTATAGAAGATATAGATATCGATATAGATGTATAGAAGATTGTGTGGTGCATAATTGCGACCTGTAAAGTGTGGCTAAATTTTGCATGTCGCCCCACCAACCAACCAACATACATATTGCAGTATTATTTATACTGCTTGTTCTAAACCTGCTTTCTTTTAACCTGCTTTTTGAATTGACCGGCAAGAAATTTCATTTATCATTTAAAATTTTGAATCTGACTTTCTGGTGAAAAATTTGGTTTTGTGAGTTTTGATTGCAGACTTATGTTCGGACCGTAACGGTTTTTTTTTTTTTTTTTAAGATAATTTCTGAAATACGACATATAAATAATAATTTGTCTTGTTAACTGTGCAATTTCATATCTGTTGAAAGCGCTTGTTGTTATTAATTACTTTTTCCGGCATCTCTGTATGCAATTTATACCCTGAAGGAAGGGATTTCGAAGTTGGAGACATTCGCTCCACAAGCCGGGTCCTTTTTCCGGCTGCTGTTACCGGCCAATCATTTATCGTCGTGTTGCGGCGTATGTGCTGAGACCAGTAGTTCCGCACGTTCGCAACCAAATTGCAGGCACCACACTTTAACCTTCGTTCCTGACCAACATCTTTCGTATAGTTACAGTTTTCATTTATTTTGATCTGGTTTTAATTTAATGAAATACAGTAAGGTTACCTCTTTTCAAATCCGGGGACAGTAAAGACACCAATAATTATAGACCCGTATCCGTGTTGCCGGTTTTCAGTAAGGTGTTTGAAAAGGTAATGCTTAATCAAATGCTCAATCATTTTAACACGAATAAAATCCTTCACGAACAACAGTATGGTTTCACCAAAGGACGTTACACGACCGACGCCGGTGTAACATTATTAAGACACATTTTTAACGCGTGGGAAGAGGCCCAAGACGCCATAGGAATCTTTTGTGACCTCGCCAAGGCATTTGATTGCGTCGATCACGAAACCTTACTTGTGAAACTTGAGCATTACGGACTTGGAAAACTTGCACTTAGTTTAGTAAAATCTTATTTAAATGATAGACAACAGCAAGTTCAAATAAATAGTAACAATTCACTCGGTTTAAAAGTAAAAATGGGTGTTCCACAAGGCTCGATATTGGGTCCTTTCCTTTTTTAGTGTATATAAATGATCTACTCCATTTATTAAAAAATCAACCACAAATGGTGTTATTTTCTGACGATACTTCCTTAATTTTTAAGGTAGATAGACGTGCTACAAATTATGACGACGTAAATAACGCTCTATTGCAGGTCCAAAATTGGTTTACTGCTAATAATTTAGTATTAAATGGGAAAAAAACGAAATGCATAAAATTTTCTTTACCAAATGTCAAAAGTAGTGATTGTGAGATAGTATTGAATCAAGAGAAACTAGAATTCGTCGATAAAACTGTTTTCCTGGGGATCACGCTCGATTCAAGACTACAATGGGGTCCTCATTTAACATCTCTTGCAGGACGGCTAAGTTCAGCAGCATATGCTGTCAGAAAAATCCGTCAATTTACTGATGTAGATACCGCGAGGCTAGTCTATTTCAGTTACTTCCATAGTATAATGTCTTACGGTATTTTACTTTGGGGACGGGCTGCAGACATCGAGTCTATTTTTATTCTGCAGAAAAGAGCCATCAGAGCCATATATAATCTCCGCAGGCGCGATTCTCTAAGGGAACTGTTTAAGGATATTAACATCATGACGGTACCTTGTCAATATATCTACGAAAACATCATGTACGTAAGGAAAAATTTACATCTTTTTAGAAAAAGAGGTGAAAGACATAATTATAGTACTAGAAATAGGGACCTATTAGCTCAACCAGGTTTCAGACTGGCTAAAGTAGACTCATCTTTCATGGGGTACTGTTTAAAATGTTACAATAAAATTCCTCCCCACATACTTCAACTGAATGAGACTAAATTTAAATCTTGTATAAAACGCACACTATGCAGGCAGGCATATTATAAGTTGGGGGATTACATCGCTGGTAAAAATGCTTGGCTGAATGCTGGTCCTGCTCCACAACCTCAGCTAGTTATTAACATTTGACAATCATGTTGGAGCTACTGAAGAGTGTAAGACTATCTTTGCATTGTATAAACTCAATCTTACCGGATGACATTTTTTACCGTCTCGTAAAAATTTTAGTATACTAGGTGAACGGAGTAGAAGCCTATGGCATAGTTTTTATTATTTTTTCTTTAACCTAGAAAGAAATTGATCTATGGATAAATACCACACATTTGAAGTAAACTTATCATACTATAACAATAAACACAGAAATTTAACAAAAAACATAATTCATTATATAAATACGATAAATAATATTTAAATTTAAATCATACGCACCCAAATTTCAATATTTTTATCTTTTATTTTAGTTTTATTTCTGAATAAAAAAAAATTAAAAAAAAAAAAATTGCTATGCCATAGGCTTCTACTCCGTTCACCTAGTATACCCAATTTTTTTCGAGACGGTAAAAAAAGTCATCCGGTATAAATGCATAGCACAGGTGTGAGTCCTATGTACTATAGAGCTACCATTGACCGGGTAATATGTCTTTCATTGACTTGAATGTGCCCTGGCGGTTGAGAGTATGTCATGCTCACTTAAAGGTCTCGCTGATGGTGGCGTGTGTGTTGGATCATTTAGCTTCCTTCAAAATGGTTGAGCTGAATGGTGCTAATCCATGCGTCATGTTCGTGAACGGGCGCCGTCAGTTGGGACTGGTCATCTCTTAGCTGCCACGGGTTATTTTATTTTATTTTGTTTCTATTTGTTGTACCTACGCTTGACGCTTTTAACGTGTAAGTTTTTATTATTTTTATTTTTACATCATTCTCACTTTTAGTTATAAATGCAACATTATAGATGTAACGAATACTTTTGTAACAATTTAATTTAAAAGAGTGTCCATGGAGTTTCTTGCCCGTTCTTTTCCATAGGCCACGCTTTGGAATGGGAATGTAGCTTAATTTTTCTTACTGACCGACTGCTTGACAATTCAAAAGTGCCTGTAAATGGTTTAATTGAAATAAATGATTTGAGTTTGAGTTTGACTAGACGACTCAACTCATATTTTATGTCATAAAATTACACTTATAGCTTTTGTATATATCTTTCGGTGATTTTCTAGGTTTAGTTAGTTATTATGTTAGATTTATCTAGGTTAATTATTAGTCCCCTAGTTTTTAAGTCTTTAGTTTGTAGGTTATTTTATGGCTTGTTGGACGCATCTGGAGCTAACATTGGTAAAGTTTAAGTTGAGGGTCAACCTTCGATTTTATCCGGTATCTGTTGAACTTCTTTGTTGTGTATTAAGTTTATTTTGTTTATCTTTTAGGTTAATAAGTTTCTAGTTTAGGTTAATTAATTTTTTTGTTTTGTAGTTTTCTATTTTTTTTCATTACTCTTCCGGTTATATATTTATATTATTTTCTTCTTCTCTGTCACTTTCTTTCTTTTTTGTTGGAAAGGGGGTACTGCAGTATTATTTATACTGCTTGTTCTAAACCTGCTTTCTTTTAACCTGCTTTTTGAATTGACCGGCAAGAAATTTCATTTTTGACAATCATTTAAAATTTTGAATCTGTTTCTAGTGAAAAATTTGGTTTTGTGAGTTTTGATTGCAGACTTATTTATGTTCGGACCGTAATGGTTGATTTTTTTTTTAAAGATAATTTCTGAAATACGACATATAAATAATAATTTGTCTTGTTAACTGTGCAATTTCATATCTGTTGAAAGCGCTTGTTGTTATTAATTACTTTTTCCGGCATCTCTGTATGCAGTTTATAACCTGAAGGAAGGGATTTCGAAATTGGAGACATTCGCTCCACAAGCCGGGTCCTTTTTCCGGCTGCTGTTACCGGCCAAGCATTTATCGTCGTGTTGCGGCGTATGTGCTGAAACCAGTAGTTCCGCACGTTCGCAACCAAATTGCAGGCACCACACTTTAACCTTCGTTCCTGACCAACATCTTTCATATAGTTACAGTTTTCGTTTATTTTCTTCGGTTTGCTCGTGTACTAGACGACTCATCTCATATTTTATGTCATAAAATAAATTCATATCTCAATATCGCGATAAATTTATAATTTTAACCGTAATAATAAAAATTAGTTTTATTTGTAAATTTTTGTTGTAAAATACTTTTCTTGGCGTTTTTTTATCTTATCCAAATTCTATATTTCTTAAAACGCTTATTATTGACTGGCCAATCAAATCCAATAAGTTTTTTATGTTTTAACCATTTAACTTAGCCGTAAAAGTAGTATTTTACTTTTATATTTTTATTCTAAAACAAATTTTTGTGTTTTTTATATACCTTCTGTATTTTTTTATATTCCCAACAAAACTAAACGTGTAAATGTGGTGATATTTTTTTATTTTCATTACGCTACAATATGTACGTATACATATATATATATATATATATAAACTTTTTAACCGGCAGTTGATTTGGGTTCTAGGGGCCATATCTAGACCCCCTTGGTGAAATATTCGGAAAACTCGACTTTAGGTGCAAGACCAATAGGTAGATTTTTTCTGACGAAATCTACCTAATTGCGCTATTATCGAATCCCATGAATTTTCGCCCAGGCTTTATGGGGTGCAAATGGTTAGGTACGTCCATGAAGAAATACGGCGAATACCCTGCTTGGGTATAAGAATACCCTGTATACTTAACGTGTCATGCATAACCATGCCAGGAATTAAACCGCATTTGTCCATTAGGGGTGTTATAAGTTTAACGTATGTATCTGTGTGTCTGTCTGTGTCATCGTAGCTCGCAAACGGCTGAACCGATTATGATGCAATTTTTTTGTTTTTTTTGTTTGAGAGTTGACTTGATCGAGTGTCCTTAGCCATGATTCAAGAAAATCGGTTCAGCCGTTTGAAGAATATGCGCTCTTTTCCAGTTGATGAATTGACGTGAGCATCTTACACAGGTCGGATTGAGTTGAAATTTTGCATTTCGTTACTTCTTACTTCAATTATATTAAAATAACACCTTGAACTGCTGCTGTAGCATCACCTAGAATTTGCAGGATATCCAAGTCCCTTAACATACAGCTCAGAGGCATCGAGTTTGGCCTCCTTGGAATGGTCTCAATGAATAGGCTATAGATAGATGGTGACCAGGGGCTGATGATGGAGTAGGAAAGTGAAATTGATCGGTTCAGCCGTTTGAAGATTATCAGCTCTTTTCTAGTTGATGAATTGATGTGAGCATCTTCCACAGGTTGGATTGGGTTGAAATTTGGTATTTCATTACTTCAGTGATATTAAAAGAACATTGTAACCTTAAACTGCTGCTGCAGCATCACCTGGAATCCAACTCCCTTAACATAGAGCAGAGGTATTGTGTTTGGGCTCATTGGAATGGTCTCAAAGAATAGGTTATAGATAGATGGTGACCAGGGGCTGATGATGAAGGACTGGAAAAAATGGTCCCCACGCCCAATAACAACCAAACATATGTCATTACATAGGCATTTTAATAAAGAGCAATAACTCCTATGGCGGTTCTTTTCAAATCGCTGTGCGAAAAAAGTTATGGCGATGTTCCGTAGGACGTACCTGGACGGTAGATAACGGAATACTTGAATAGTAAGTCACTTCTAGAGGTCTTGATAACAAAATGATATATGGTACAATCGAGCTGGTCAGATGATAGACCTGGACGCTAGATAACGGAATATGGCCGACCAAATTTTTTTTTAATTAACCGACGAAATTTTTTAACTCAGGGGTGTTCAAAATCATGTACTCATGGTTACAATTTGCGCACTGGTTAAAATTTTATCCTGTCTATAAATAAGCCAAAATATTTGGACTTGTATCATTAACCAGAGAGAAAATATAGGAATACGTTAGTATGGAATGAACGCCAACGACCACGAGTAACTAGCTTCACTGTGCAGCTGTGGTACAAATACGTATAGCTTCGCAGTATCGGCTAGGCACGTGTCGATCCTATGTTTACTATGAATATAATATTAAAGTTTAAAAAGCAAGAAATAAAAGTAAAATTTAAAAATCCATGACTCAAACAAAACCCTCTAAAATCTAAAATCCATACTACCTAATATTATAAATGTGAAAGTGACTCTGTCTGTCTGTATGTTACGTTTTCACGCCTAAACCGCTTAACTGATCGTCGGCAGAGATATAGCCTGGGATATGGAGAAGGACATAGGCTACTTTTTACACGATAACCGACATCCATGCGGGCGGAGCCGCGGGCAAAAGCTAGTAATACTATATATTGTTAATATAAGTTGTAGGAAATATTTTGATCCAAGCGTCCTCGCGTCGAAGGACGGCTAATGAAAACGCCTACCAACTGAGGCTTATACCAAGCAATAAATGAATGTATGCTGTTGTAGAAAACATAGCTGCTGTTAACTTCCAATCCAATTTTCATTAGCCGTCCGCCGACGCGAGGACGCTTCGATCAAAATATTTCTTACAACTTATATTAAACTTAAAGTCAATATATATTATTACTAGCTTTTGCCCGCGGCTCCGCTCACGTGGATGTCGGTTATCGCGTAAAAAAGTAGCCTATGTCCTTCTCCATATCCCAGGCTATATCTCTGCCAAATTTCATGACGATCGGTTCAGCGGTTTAGGCGTAAAAACGTAACAGAGAGACAGACAGAGTTACTTTCACATTTATAATATTAGTATGGATTTTATTTTTTAGAGGTTTTTGTTTGAATCGGGGGTTTTTTAAATTTTAATTATAATAAGTAGTGAAATTCAAATTTTACCTTTATTAACATTTGAATTTCAGAATATGTTCTAACAAAGTAGGTATTAGAGTACTACATGTATAATAGGCACCTAATCATAAAAAATGTGAAACCCACCATCTTGTTTAGTCAATACAATTTCTGTGATACAATTATTTCACAAATGTTTACCAACAACGCCTGCAACAATGTCCTTCAGGCGCTGAATATCCTTAAACGAGTAGCATTCTATGTTTATTGATTTTACATTTCTGTTTCTTGGATCGCGGTCGCAGTAGAGGCAATTCTTATTTATTTTAGCGCCATTAAGATGAATAACTATTACCTACTAAATAAGTCAAATAATACACGTGGTCCTAAGTTTTTACATAAAATTAACATGTGAATGTGAACAGCACGTTGCGGTATGCGCGGCGGGTGCGCAGTCACGCGGTCGGCGCGGCGGCGCGCGCAGCGGGCGTGCGAGCGCCAGGGGCGCGCGGGGGCCGGGCGCGACAATGTTGTTGTAAACGACACGTTCCTTTCCGAACTTTATAATTCTGCTTCATGAATTCTGCACTACCTATTTTGCATACATTTTTAAGGCGAGGTTCCCCGAGCGTCGTAGGCATGTAACGCTTACTCCAGCCCCCGCAATGAGTAGCGATACATAACAAATTACGTTGCGCGGAAGACGCGCGCGCCAAACGCACCGCTCTCATGAGTTCACGAACTCGTCGCGACACAGAATAGAGCAATGATGAATGAATGATGATTGATTAGTATAAGTTTATTTTGTTTGTGATGTGTAAGTAACATCTTTCCTCTCCCTTTCCTGCAAAATGTGGGAGTGATTTCGTGAAAAGGGACGGAAGTGTGTAACAAGAAGCCGGGGAAGCGCGCGTTATTTGATTTGACCAATGAGCGCGTGTGGTGGTAGATTTAGCCGTCAGATGGTACCAACCCCTTTTTTATTTTTAAATGCGCATCAAACAAAAATTTGGTTTTACCACCTATAAATTAAAATCCAAGATGGCGGCTGTGAAATTTTTTAAATTTTGCATCATGGGTGTCGTTTTCATGGTGTTCAAGAGTGCTAGATGCTATTACGGAAACTGTACTCTAGGAATTACTTTAGATTCGAAATTGCAATGGGGCGCCCACATTAGAGCTCTTTCAGGTACATTAAATTCAGCTGCATATGCAGTAACAAAAATAAGGCAGTTAACTGATATAGCCACAGCTAAGGTTAGTATACTTTGCTTATTTCCACAGTATTATGTCTTCTGGCGTTTTGCTGTGGGGATCGGCAGCTGACGTAGATTCCATTTTCATTCTACAAAAGAGAGCAATCCGCGCGATCTATAAAATGGGTCCTCGTGAATCCCTTAGAAATAAATTCAAAGTAATTGATATACTAACTTTGCCTTCTCTTTATATCTTAGAAAGTATTTTGTATGTTCGCAAAAACTTAGGACTTTTCAAAATAAGAAGCGATTTCCATAATATAAATACACGTAGTAAACATGAAATTGTGATACCCAAATTCAGATTAACTAAAACTAGCAAGTCATTTCTTATAAACAGTATCCGCTTTTATAACAAGTTGCCAAAGTCGGTTACAGAAATTAGCGACGGAAAGTTCAAAACCCACATCAAACGTGTCCTTATCAAAAAAGCATACTTATTATAAGATAAAAGACTACGTTGAAGACAAGGAAGTTTGGCAATAATTCCTTCTGCACATGTGGCTTCCCTGGTATGTACCTCATAAACAACATAACTATGTCAATGTCTATTAACTGCTCCCAAATAACGATGTTTATTTAGAATTTTTAATTATTTTTTTACATACTTCCTTGACATAATCTTTTCATTATTTGACATTATTTACCTACAAATCGAATTCCAATTCTTTATTAGTGGCTTTTGTGGACATGATATTTATTCAGATATGTTACTGTAGTTGTAATTGCAATCATGTCATTAATATTTTATATACTTAGATTATTTTCTATTTTGTGAATGTGAGAACGTTGTAGGCCTAGTAGAGTGTAGATTTGTTGGCGGTTTTCTATTTTGTTAAGTACCTGGTAATTGTTGAAAGGCCTACACTGTCCTCCCATACCTATTATCACTGTTATTTAATAATATGGTAAAGCCAATTATTTTTAAAAGAGTAACCGTGGAGTTTCTTGCCGGCTCTTCTCCATAGGAAACGACTAATTGGAACCGTGCACCTAGCTTCTGACGTTTCATAAGTGCCCATGTAGGTTTATGTGAAATAAAATATTTTGATTTTGCTAGAGCATCGGCTCTAGCAAAATCAAAATCAAAATATTCCATCTAGGATTTTTATTTTGATCTCTCTATCGAGAGAGATCAAAATAAAAATCCTAGATGGCGGCTACGAAAATTTTCATATTTTCCTTCATGGGTGTCGTTGTTGGAGCGCCTAAGCAAATGGTCTTAGCTTTAAGTGTTCCGTCATATGAAAACTATTATGTTTTGTTATGTGCTGATACGCACATCATTCATAATGTCATCTTTTTTTTTTCATTAAAAAAACTCATACACGTTACATGTGCCTGCTGCCTTTTTTATTTAAATCACGCTGATTTCCGCGCATAATGGTCCATTACGAGCTGGATTGATTAAATAGCAGGATAGGTAGGATGGGTAGGATCTGCTATTATTAAATGAAGATCAAGAAGCTATTAGTGAAATTAGCGAATATTAATTTATTAGTGCAAGTCACTGACCGGCAGTGTGGTATGTGAATCAAGTACATAAAATAAAGCGGTGTTAAGTCTAATGTATTGATAATATCGTCAACCAACACTCAATCAGGTAGTATACATAATTAAGGATATAAAATTACCTATTGTATTTGCGTAATTAGTTTGTTCCGTTATTTACCCCACCATTTGCATTGTGATAGTTTTATTGTCATTATTGTGTATTGGCAGCAATTAAATTAGAAATCACACTTATTTAAGTATAGTAATATTGATTTATTACATTATATTGTTTTAATTTACTTGTCTTTGCCAAAGTAATTACTAATCACGTTAAGTATTTTTGCATAGGTAGTAGGTACTTAGGAGCAATATTATTTTGAGATTGTTAGATATTGTTAATTCATGTTTACTGTTAATGTAATTACCGTATTATTTTAGTTATTGTTCTGTTGTACTTTATACAAGTCATTGTTAGTTTATTGAGTTATTCACTAATTGGTCATATAGATTATCACCTGTAGGTTTAACCAGAGGACAAAGGTACATTCTTATAATATTGTTTAAACTCTATTGTATAAATTCCAGGTTTACGCTCGAATCCCAGAATGACCGAGGAAAGGGCGTTAATAGAGAATGACACCTTTACGAGTCTCATTCATTCCAATGATGCTATCGACGAAATCAACAAATTCCACTACCTTCGAACGTCTCTGGAAGGATCCGCTGCCGTAGTGATCCAGTCGTTCGAGTTTTCGGCTACTAATTACTCTGTGGCATGGAAAGTATTATGCGAGCGATATGATAAGAGATTATTAATTCACAATCATGTTTCGGCTATTTTTAGGCGGCGTGTGTAAAAGACTTAGCCAGTGCTCCTATGCCCTTTATAACCTCAGGAAAATAACAAGTCAGGCCACCCTTTTAGTGGCATATCATGGTTATGTGTCATCAACATTACGCTACGGACTTATGTTTTGGGGAAACTCGCCAGACAGAGAAGTGGCGTTTAGGGCACAGAAGAAATGCATAAGGGCAATATGTGGCATACAAAATACAGAGAGCTGTAAGCCATATTTTCAAAAGCTTAAGTTACTTACACTCCCGTGTCTTTATATATATGAAGTAGCTACTTTTGTCAAATCAAATCTACATTTATATAATCGCCCGAAGAGCATACGCTACAAAAATACAATATGCATGACAAGACACAAAAAAGCTATATTCAGCAAAAACCTTTTAGGCATGGCACCCAAAATCTACAATAAATTACCCAAAAATATCATAGAAGCTAGTAATACAGATCTGTTCAAAAAATGGTTAAATGATTTCTTGATTGAAAAATGTTACTACACTATTAATGACTATCTTAATGAAACTTGCTAGAACTACTATATCCGATTTACTATATGCAATGTCAAGTTTTTACTACTGTAGTAAAAACTTGACATTGCACTGAATTAAATTATTGAAATAAAATTGTTATAATTATTACCTCTATGTTTATGTGACAATTAATTTGTTTGTGTGTGTAAAATTTTTGACTGTAATTAATAATCTAAAATATTGTTATTTTCTAATCATTCTGACATTAATGTTATTTTTGTAATTTGAAATTTGATAAAAGCTGATTATAATCATCAATTTAATTTGTACGCTTAAACGCAAAACATAGACTGGACTCTTATATTTAATTGTAACACCATTTAAAAACCTATGTTTACAAATAAAGATTTCATTTTCATTTAACATGGAGACAATTACAAAAGAATCCTCTGTAACTTTAAAGAGTTTAATTGACCAGATACATAAACACTTACGAGCATTAGACACCTTAGGTGAGCCTGTTAAATATTGGGGTACACTTTTAATTTACCTTGTTACTCGCAAGTTGGATAGCAGAACGTTCCGTGAGTGGGAGTAGTACAAAGGTCGTGTTGATAAGGATAGTAAGATTACCTTCGATGCATTCCTTAAATTCATACGTGAGCGCGCTGAGTTAATTGAAACTTTGGAATTGTCGCGTAATGACCAGCATCAATCTGTTAATAAATCAGGGGCTAAGCTGAAGTCTATGGTTACCGTCCAAAGTGGTGGTAAGTCTAGTTCAGAGTCAGGTACAAAGGTCTGTCCCAAATGCAAAGATGACCATAACTTGAGTGAGTGTGCACAGTTTCTCGCACTAAGTAACGAAGCACGTATTAAATTGCTGCCAAATTTTAAAGTGTGTTATAACTGCTTTCGTTTGGGTCATTTCGCGAATCATTGTAAAAGGCCAGGTTGCAAGCTGTGTAAGCGCAGACATAATACTCTTATCCATGTCACTGATTTTAAACCTATTGCAAATAGTCATAATAATACGGATAATTCGTGTGATAACAGCTTGTCGCAGCAATCGTCTTCGACGGCTTTTATGACTGAGACGAATAACGTCGCGTTGTCGACCAACGTCACATCTTCGTACAGTAGTATGAGTCATTACCTATATGTTATTGTCAACCGCATTAATTAAATTACATTATCGTAATGGTCGAGAACATATTGTTCGTGCAGTTCTTGACAGCGGTAGTACATCATACTTTGTGACAGAAAGACTATGTCGACAGTTAAATTTAGAGACAAGGCAGGTAGACAGGTCGATATTCGGCATTAATAACGTGACCTCTCACGTAGGTAAAACGTGTCGCATTACCATGACGTCATTACATAATAGTTTCAGTACTGAACTTTATTGTTTCGTTTTACCATCAATAACTAGTGATGTGCCATGTCGTGAAGTAGATCTGTCCATTCTGAACATTCCGTCTCATATTTGTTTAGCAGACCCTACTTTTTGCAAGCCCGCTCAGGTGGATATTCTTATTGGAGCTGATGTCTTCTGGGACTTGCTTGGGTCACAAAGAATCAAGTTAGGTACTGGTAAGCCAATTTTATGTGAAACCGGGTTAGGCTGGATTGTCTCCGGTCCCATTAGTCGTACCTAATTATATTGCATTGCTTTCTAGTAACATTAGGTGTAACTTTACTAAAATCGATTCTTCATCTGACGACGATTTTGATAAAATTCGAAGTGATTTAACTCGCTTCTGGCAGTAAGAAGAAGTAAGTAAGAAGTCTTCTCATTATTCGCCAGAAGAGAAGTTATGTGAAAACCATTTTCGCAATAATACGAGCAGATTGCCTGATGGTCGTTTTTGTGTTCGTATTCCTCTCAAACAAGATCCTTCTATTGTAGGAGATTCAATTAATAAAGCTACTCATTGCTTACAGTCGTTAGAACGTAGGTTAAAAACGAAATCTGATTTTAGTAAAATGTATCACGAATTCATGTCTGAGTATGAGTTACTAGGTCATATGACTGCATGCAAACAATCCGATTTAAGCCCTTCTGGTTATTTTATTCCGCATCACGGCGTATTACGTGAAAGTAGTACCACTACGAAACTTCGAGTGGTATTCAACGCAAGTTGTCCTTCTTCAACTGGCGTTTCATTTAATGATTTACAGATGGTTGGTCCTACCATTCAGGACGATCTATTGTCGATTCTTCTCCGTTTCAGACAGCACAAGTATGTCTTGTCAGCAGACGTCGAGAAAATGTATAGACAAATAGTCGTCCATCCGTCTGACAGATATCTTCAGCAGATATTGTGGCGAGGTAAGGCATCTGAGCCCGTTCAATTTTATAAATTAAACACCGTCACCTATGGTACGGCTAGTGCGCCATTTTTAGCTTTTCGGTGCCTTAATCAATTAGGGCTCGATTGTAAGAATCAGAAGGTTGCTAAGGTCATAAAGCACGATTTCTATGCTGATGACCTATTATCTGGCGGTGATGATTTAGATGAGGTTAGATTTATTCGTCAGGAAGTCACAAATATACTTTCATCTGCTGGCATGCCATTGCGTAAGTGGAAGTCAAACGAACCTCAATTATTGTCTGAAGTTGCTCAATCTTCGCTTGACTTAAATATAGGTTCTAGTGAGCCTGACAAGTTGCTCGGGCTAGGTTGGTATGCAAGTTCAGATGAACTAGTATTTTCCATAGGCTCAACTATAATATCCCGTAACAGTAGCACTAAACGTGATTTACTTTCTATGATTGCAAAGATCTTCGATCCTTTGGGGCTATTGTCACCATTTGTAATCACTATGAAAATGTTACTACAGAGAATATGGTTGGATAAATTATCATGGGATGATCCATTGACTCCTGAAATTAAATTACAATGGCAGACCACTATTAAAACTCTGCCTCTTTTAAATGAAGTTCGTGTTCCTCGAATTGTTGTGTGTCATTCATACAAGGAATTGGAACTACATATATTTACCGATGCGTCTGAGCGCGCATATGGTGCGTGCGTTTATGTTCGCAGTGTTAATGATGCAGGTGAGTGCATCGTTCGGTTACTTATTGTGAAGCTTTATAAGCCAAGCCAAAGGTAGATGCGTCACAAAATAATCTTGACGATGACGAAATGGCGAAATCGGAGCTGATGTTGTTAATAGCGGCTTCAGAACTGAAACAGGTAAAAAACTGTAAATTTGCCAGAGATGTGTGGATGACTCTTGAATCTATATATGCTAGTAAAGGTCCGGCCAGAAAGGCTACCCTACTAAAGCAACTTATATTAGCAAAACTAGAAGAAAGTTCAGATATACGCGAGCATTTAAAGAAATTCATGGATACAGTTGATAAATTAAAAGATATAGATATTGATATCAACAGTGATCTATTATCAATCACGATGCTTTATAGCCTTTCTTCGGAATACGAAAATTTCAGGACTGCAATTGAATCTCAAGACTCCCTTCCAGACCCTGAAAAGCTAAAAATAAAAATTATAGAAGAGAGTGATGCACGTCGTCGTGACATCCCTAGTACTAGCGTAAAGAATGATGCTGAAGAAAGTTTCTACACCTTTTGCAAGATTTGTAAAAAGAAAGGCCATGACACGTCCAAATGCTGGTCTAAAAATAAGAATACAGGCAAGAAAATTAATAAGAAGTCTAAGAATAGCTTTACCAAAAAGGACGATAAAGAAACAAACCTCTTCA
The DNA here is from genome assembly GCA_947523025.1 of Dryobota labecula. Classification (NCBI taxonomy): domain Eukaryota; kingdom Metazoa; phylum Arthropoda; class Insecta; order Lepidoptera; family Noctuidae; genus Dryobota; species Dryobota labecula. Next base: position 347,532 of record OX383290.1, read on the forward strand.
GTAGCTACTTTATAAATGACAAAGCCCAAAAATGCTGGATACTTGACAGTGGATGTACATCACATATGACATTTTCGGATAAGCCTTTTATTGAGATGAAGAAAATTTCAAAAACCCTTAAACTCGCTTCAAAGGATAAAACTGCAGAGATAAAAGGGTCAGGGCCTGCAGAAATAGAAATTGAAGAAGGAAAAATTGGAATAACTGATGCACTTTATGTACCAAGCCTGTGTGCTAATCTTCTATCTGTTGGGAAAATGACTGATGTAGGACTCACTATTCTATTCACTAAGAAGAAGGCAATAATTAAAGATCACAAGCGAGGAGTACACATGCAAGCAGTGAGAGAAGATGATGGTCTATATTATCTCCAAACCAAAAATAATAATGTTGACAGACATAGAGCCAATGCTACAGAATGTAGTAATGACGTAGCAAAAGAAGTGGAGTCAGATGCTATTAAACAATGGCACTGTAAAATGGGACACATGAGCGAAAGGGACTTGAAGCTTGCCTTAAAGAACGAAAGCCTGATTGGATTAGACTTCAATCGTAATAGTTCTTTAGGTGAATGCGAAATATGCATAGAAGGGAAATTGAGCAGAGTGCCTAGCAAGAAGAGGGACAAAAATAATTCACGTACGAGTCAGCGTCTTGAGATCGTACACAGTGACGTCTGTGGACCACTTAAACAACCTTCACTGAATGGCAACAGGTATTTTGTAAGTTTCATTGATGACTACAGTAGATACTGCCGAGTATACTTTATTAAAAATAAAAACGAAGTATTACGAAAATTCATAGACTACAAGGTAGAAGCAGAGAACTTCACAGGAAACAAAATTAAATGCCTACAAACTGATAACGGTACGGAATACCGAAATTTGAAGTTTGACTCATTTCTAAAGCAAAATGGTATAGCAAGAAGATTGACAGCACCATACACTCCACATCCAAATGGAATCGCTGAAAGGAAAAATAGAACCCTTATAGAAAAAGCAAGATGCATAATGTTGGAATCAAAAGCGCCTATGTGTTTATGGGCAGAATCGGTTTATACTGCAAATTACTTGTCAAACCGAAGCGTTAACCAGAGTATTGAAAACCAAACACCATTCGAAAGATGGGTAGGTAGAAAACCCTGTGTTAATCATTTATATGTATTTGGTGCTAAAACGTTCATCCTAAAGAAAGGAAAACATGAACACAAATTTGCTTCCAAGGCAATTCCTGGTATGTTCGCTGGTTACTCGGAAGTTTCAAAAGCTTTCAGAATATACTACCCATCGAAGAAACGCATTCTTGTTTCCAAGGATGTTCGAATTTTAAAGAAAATGTTCTACGAAGATGGTAAAAATGTAATTTCTGTTCCTTTTCAAGAATTAAGTGATCACAAGCGATCAAACGAGACTGACAGTGAACTGGATGAAACAGAAATATATTTAAAAGATATTACAAAAGAAAATGCTAGTAGACAGCAAGCAGCAGTACAAGATAATGTTATTGCAAGCTCTAACGAGGTACCTATAGAAAATGAAAATAACGAGTTGTATTATGACACTCTTGGGATTGATGACGGCAGTGAAACTGCTGATCAACCAAATGAAAACGACATAGATGTCGATGCATCCGTTCTTTTCCCAGAAGAACGAAGGTCATACAATCTTCGTGATAGATCACAGATTGACAGACCTAAAATATTTGAGGATTATATTATGGCAGCCATGGATATGGATAATGAAACAGAACCTCAAACGTTTAAAGATGCTATGAATAGCAAGGATAAGGTCAAATGGTTAGAGGCTATGCAAAATGAAATGGAATCGTTGAAAGAAATGAAGACTTGGGAATTAGTCGACCCTCCGAAAAATCGTAAACCATTGCCATGTAAATGGGTTTACAAAATAAAGAACAATCCAGACGGTACAATTGAGAGACATAAGGCCAGATTGGTAGTAAAAGGTTTTTCACAAAAACCTGGCGTTGATTATCAGAAGACTTTCAGTCCGGTAGCTCGCCTCAGTACTATAAGAGCTGTCTTAGGAATAGCTGCTCGAGAAAACTTGGTACTTAAGCAGTTCGATGTATCGACTGCGTTTCTAAATGGAGCCGTAAAAGAGGAAATTTTTATGAAGCAGCCAGAGGGATTCAATGATGGCACTAAGAAAGTGTGCAAACTTAAACGCAGCCTCTACGGGCTGAAACAAGCTCCTCTATGCTGGAATGTCTGTATATCAGAGTATCTTATAAATTCAGGATTCAAGTAAAGCACAAAAGATCCTTGCCTTTACTTACGTGAACAAGTGTTAATTGCGCTTTACGTAGATGACGGTTTGGTGGCTTCAACTAGTGAAAATGCTGGAAGAAAATTTATTGAAGAGCTGAAAAATAGGTTTAAAATAACTACAAAACCGGCGTCTTATTTTCTTGGACTTGAAATTAATAAAACCAAAGATGGTTATATTACCTTAAACCAAAGGTCTTATTCTAAGAAGATACTTCAAAAGTTTGGAATGACTAACTGCAAAGTCGCTGCAACGCCGGCAGTAAAAATTGGCGTAGATGAAGAAGAAGATGATGAATCAAATTCGTCATTTCCCTATCGTCAAGCTGTGGGAGCCCTAGCATACCTTATGGTCGCTACAAGGCCAGATATAAGCTACGCTGTGAGTGTTGCGTCAAGGCATCTAGAAAGTCCTACTAAGTTTGATGTGATGAGAGTCAAGCGAATTTTTAGATACCTTAAGGGTACTATAGACAAAGGACTTGTCTTCGCGAAAAGCCGGGAGAAGAAGCTGATATGTTTCAGTGACGCTGATTTTGGTGGTGACACAACTACTGGTCATTCGACGTCAGGGATGATTTTCCTATTCTCCGGTCCCATCATGTGGAAAAGTCAAAAACAACCAAGAGTAGCAATCTCCTCAACGGAGGCCGAACTCGTAGCCATGACAGAAACTGCGAGAGAAGCCTTATGGCTAAAAGAACTCCTGGAGGAATTAACGGACTTAACAGACCTGAATGAAAAACCAACAATTTACGTTGATAATGAGTCTGCTATAAGGTTGTCTGAGAACCCACCTTATGAGTTCCATAGGAGAACAAAACATATCAAGATTAAACATTTTTTCATTCGAGAATGTATTCAGAATGGAGACTTCGCTGTCAAACAAGTCGCTACAGAATTGCAATTGGCGGACATGTTTACGAAACCATTGTTTGGACCAAGACTGAACATGCTAAGCTGTAGAATTGGACTTCAAGATTTATCCAAGCTCTAAAAAGTATCGTGGATGTGAAGATATACAAACTTCATACTTATGGCCAAAAGTCGAGTGGCGCCAATTAAACCCACTACAATTCCAAGGTTGGAGTTGTGTGGCGCTGTAGTGGGAGCTCGTCTGTATGAAAAGGTGTTAAACTCACTTCGTCTTAAGTTCTCGCGCGTCTTTTGTTGGACTGATTCGACCATCGTATTGGGATGGCTACAGATATTGCCTTCGAAACTTCAGCCATTTGTACGCGACCGCGTCGCTGAAATTTTAGATCAGGCGGGTCATTGCACTTGGCGGCACGTCCCAACCAATGAAAACCCAGCAGACCTACTATCTCGTGGTGTGGATAGTAGTCATCTGCACGGTTTAGATATGTGGTGGTCTGGTCCGGACTTTCTCAAACAAGACTCAATTAGTTGGCCTTCGCAATTTAAATGTTTAGACTTAGGGCTACTCCCCGAAACTTGAACTGATGTCACTTTAAATGTTGTCCTTGACACTGACCATAAGGCATTTATTATAGATTATAATCGTTTTTCTAATTATTTAAGACTTTTACGTTCCATGGCATACGTGTTGCGATTTATTAAAGCGTGTAAACACCAATCGCCAGACAGTAAATTTTTATCCGATGACGAGTAAAAGAAAGCATTAAATATATTAGCCTTCACGATGCCCAGTTTGGATTTCGCGAGACTCTGTCAACTGAAAGTGCTATTTTGACACTAAAGCACACAGTCGCGTACTATCTGGATAGGAAAACGCCCATATACCTACGCTTGTTTTCTGGACCTATCGAGGGCCTTCGACCTAGTCGATTACAATAAGCTCTGGACTAAGCTTGGAGAGGTCGGGGCTCCCGCTGAACTCACAAATATATTTTCTTTTTGGTATAACCACCAGAAAAACTTTGTCAAGTGGGGAAACGTATATTCTGAAGAATATTCACTTCAGTGTGGAGTGAGGCAAGGGGGACTGACCTCTCCAAGGCTGTTTAATATATATGTCAATCAGCTGATAGGTGAGCTCAGCAACAGCCGTGTCGGATGTCATATAGATAACGTTTGCGTCAATAACATCAGTTACGCGGACGACATGGTGTTGCTGAGTCCATCTGTTGGAGGACTAAGGAAGCTGTTGAATATCTGTGAGGCCTACGCTGAGAGTCACGGCTTAAAGTACAACAATAGAAAGAGTGAGTATATGCTCATCAGAGGTAAAAATAAACAACCGGAGCATATACCGCCGGTGTATCTCAACGGGGTATCTTTGAGTCGGGTTTCTCAGTTTAGGTATCTAGGGCATATTGTAACTGAAACCCTACATGATGACGCAGATATTGAAAGAGAGCGGAGAGCATTGTCGGTGCGTGCTAACATGTTGGTACATAGGTTTGCGAAGTGTACAGCGCAAGTAAAGGTAACCTTATTTAGAGCCTACTGCCAAAGTTTTTACTCCAGTGCCCTATGGACCAACTACACGCAGCGGGCCTACAATGCTCTCAGAGTACAGTATAACAACGCCTTTAGGATTCTGGTGCGACTACCTCGATTTTGCAGTGCCTCGGGTATGTTTGCCGACGCGAGGGTGGATGACTTTTACGCTATAATGCGTAAAAAGTCAGCCTCACTAATTCGCCGAATTCGAGGGAGTGGCAACGGAATACTAAAGATGATTGCGGATAGACCAGTATCAGTAGCTGTGGGAAGGCTCATAAGGCTGCATGTTGCCTGATGAAGTTTCAGTTTGTTGTCTTAGGTATTTTAATTTAGTTTCAGTTTAATTTTAAATTATTTATTTCAATTTTATTTTTCATTTTAATTTATTTTCAATTATTTATTTTAATTTTATGGTCATCTTAGTTATATATTCCAATTTTATGTTTCATTTTCATTTAGTTTCAATTATTTATTTCAATTTTATTTTCATTTCAAGTTTTTACTTTTTATTATATATTGAATGCCTTAATTGATCGCGTCATGACTAACATAGTTTTAAGTAGTTTGTTGTATTACTAACAAAATATGGACAAAAATTTGTCTGAAATAAATGAATTTTATTTTTTTTATTATTTTATTAAACATTTTAATCTATCAGTGTCAACAAGAATCATTTCCCGAACATAAATTACTTTTAAATAAACACAGTTTGACAAAAAAGAGCGTCCTATTAAAATTTAATGTGTATTTAGATGAAAACAATCTAATGCGTGTCGGAGGACGTCTCGACAATTCAGATTTTACACATAATAAACGGCACCCTATAATTTTACAGTCCACTCATAATTTTACTAAATTATTATTTGATTTTGAGCACAAAATGCACGCAGGCCCACAACTATTATTAGCCTCTATTAGAGAATCCTATTGGCCTATATGAGGACGAAATTTAGCAAAAGCTTGTTATCATAGATGCGTTCGGTGCCAACGCATGCAGGGTAAGGTTGTTACTCCATTGATGGGTAACCTACCGCGGCAACGCCTTCTTCCAGGAGGGTATCCGTTTGAAAGTACCGGAGTTGATTATGCGGGCCCTATTATGAGCGCTAGTCGTCAAGGTCGTGGATGTAGACTCGTCAAGGTGTACATAGCAATTTTTATCTGTTTTACCACAAAGGCTGTGCATTTGGAGCTCGTGAGTAGCTTGACGAGCCATAATTATTTATTAGCCTTGTATCGGTTTATTTCACGAAGGGGTAAGCCAGTTCACATATACTCCGATAACGGTACCTCATTTGTTGGCGCGTATAACGAGCTATCAAAATTATTGAAAATTAATTCTGATGCTTTGAGTGAAAGCATAGCTAATGAGGGAATCAAATACCATTTCATTCCCGTGTATACTCCACATTTCGGCGGTCTCTGGGAAGCGGGTGTCAAATCGGCAAAATATCATTTACAGCGAGTGTTGGGACAATGTAATCTAACTTTTGAGGAACTTAACACCACCTTAGCCCAAATAGAGGCAATATTAAATTCACGCCCACTAACGCCGCTGTCTTCAGACTATTCATATAAATGGAAAAACGGATTCCAATGTAAATCAACTGTTTATTGTAATAGAAATACAATTAAGAACACCATACCGGAGCGTGGTTACGGGAGAAGGGAAAAAGAAAAAGGCGGGCTGTCAACTTGACAAGTCTGACATATGGACAGTTGACAGCTGTAATCAGTTTATTAGGATGCATTCCAATATTATTGTATTATTTTCATAATTCGTAACACAGACCCTGCCGATTGCACTCCATTGACACCAGGTCATTTTCTCGTCGGCCGGCCACTTACTTCATTGCCACAGAAGAATTGTGAAGACCACACTGCAACCCATCTTAGTCGTTACCAACGTATTGAGCAACTCCGCCAACACTTCTGGACTAGATGGACTAAAGAGTATGTTGCAGAGTTGCAGCAACGGACAAAGTGGCGTTCGTGCAAGAATGGCTTAAAACTTGATTCCTTGGTAGTCATCAAAGAGGAGAATCTTCCACCTCTGAAGTGGAGACTAGGAAGAGTCATCGCCGTACATCCAGGTACTGATGGAATTGCCCGCGTAGCAGATATCAAGACCTCTACTGGAGTCATCCGGAGGGCTTTCAACAGGATATGCCCATTACCTGTGTCTTCAGAATCTAAGTCTGGTTGAAAGCACGACTTTCAACGCCCGGGGGCATGTTGGAGCGCCTAAGCAAATGGTCTTAGCTTTAAGTGTTCCGTCATATGAAAACTATTATGTTTTGTTATGTGCTGATACGCACATCATTCATATATAATTTTTTTTTTCATTAAAAAAACTCGTATACGTTACATGTGCCTGCTGCCTTTTTTATTTAAATCACGCTAATTTCCGCACAGTCGTTTTCATGGTTTTCGAGGGTGCTAGAGCCGATAATGAGGTCAAAATAAAAATCCAAGATGGCAGCTGCGAAAATATTCACATCTTTCATCATGGGTGTCGTTTTCATGGTTTTCGAGGGTGCTAAAGCCGATCGTGAGATCAAAATAAAAATCCAAGATGGTGGCTGCGAAACGGGAGCTAGTAGACCTAAATCAGCAATATCTAAATATTGTTGATGAACGCGACCAACTGAAGGTGGTCACGGATGGTTTCAACAATTGTAGTAACTTGTATTAGGAGGCTTTAAGCAAAGTTAAGGACCTAGAATATGAATTAATTCATGCTAATACGAGGGCGGCACTGAAAATTTCGGGAATCAAGGAAGAGACACAACATTACTATTTAAAAATGTATTTATTGCTTTTCGAAGTATTCTACGCGAAATTTGAAACATTTTTCCATACGATGAAACCAATCATTGAAGCAACCATTCCATTCGGAAGTTGGGGTCTCCAAAATGGCCGTTTTGTAAGCGTCCACAGCTTCTTCAGGTGATGAAAATCTCTGTCCACGCAATTTATTCTTTATTTTAGGGAAAGTATAGAAATCATTAGGGCTTAGGTCGGGGCTGTACGGCGGATGGTCTAATAATTCTATGTTTTCTTGCTCTAAAAACTCTTTTGTTCTGTGCGCAGTGTGAGAACTCGCATTTTCGTGATGGAGGATGATGCGGCGGTTGCAGTTCTCTTTACGGAGTTCAGAAACGACCTGTGGCAAACAAATGATAGCATACCATTCTGCATTAACCGTTCTTTGTCCCTCAAGAGGAATAGTCGTAACATGGCCGGTTTTGGAGACAAACGTGGCCACCATTTTTTTTTGCAACACTTCGTGAACGAACAATTTTTGTTGGCTTTAACTCATTTTCGAACACCCAAACTCGTGACTGGTTTTTTGTTTCGGGTTCGTACTGTTACACCCTTCATCTGCACCCTTTCTGGCTCTCTCAGCAGTCTACGCTGCATTCTTGCTGCTGACGCAGCATCCTCTCGCTCCTCTCTCCCCCTCCTCACAGTCCAACACGCCAGTCGTCTCCCAACCTTCCTTCCGTGCACATCATATATCTCGTACTTGTGTCTTAGCATATTTAAAATTAATACAAAGTCTATTTTAGCATAAAGTGGTTTCTTTTTTAAAAACCCAAATAGGAACCCAGTTATAACATTGGTGGCAGCGTGAAAGGGATTGAAAAATCCTTGGAATCCTCCTAAATAGTGCTAAATTCAAAAGTGATAAGCGTCAAAAGTGATAAGTGTCAAAAGTGATAAGTGCCAAAAGTAATAAGTGCCAAAAGTGATAGTGCTTAAGTGCCTCAAAATCTCCAGAGACGACTCACCTCACCGGTAAACCCGGTACTGACCAAGTTCAAGGTCAACCCAGTTCCAGTTCCAGTTCCAGTGAAAGCATGAAGAAAATGTGCATAATAATACTGTGAGTTATGAACACATTTTCCCATAATAATAAAGTGCTCCAAGTTCAACTCATAACTAACTTACCCGTTGTAAGTTATCTCGAACATTCCAAACATTGTATCGACGGATGTTATGGCTCGTCGCCCGTCGCAGTTCCAGCCTCAATTCAGAGAATAAGCGATAAGACTTTTTATCTTAATACATACATTGTCGACCAGTCTAATCTCTAATTTAATTCCAGACTTGTTAAGGCTAAGCCTATTCTTTTAACTAACCATGTCTAAAGACTCTAAGAGCTTGAAAGAGGAGCCTAAGGAAGGAATACCTTTAAATGTAATCCTTAAATTTATTAAGCCCTTCGATGGCAACAGAGAAAAATTAAATGCGTTTATAAATAATTGCAATAATGCAATTTCCTTAGCTTCCCCTTATCAAGTCGACATCGTCTTCAAGTATGTCATCAGCCAGTTGGATGGTAAAGCCGAAGTTGCATGCTCTATTAAAGAATTTGATTCGTGGCCATCCCTTAAAGATTTCCTTCAAAAACAATTTGGAGAGCGTAAACATTACGCTCATCTTCTTGCAGAGCTCCAAGATTGTAGGCAGGGTGCCCAGGAGAATGTTAACCAATTTTCACTTAAGATAGAAACCTGTCTGTCTCAATTACTTACAGAAATCTCCATATCTAGTCACAGAAAGAGTGAAATTCCCGGCAGAGTAGCTGCAATGGAGGATCTCGCTCTCCATACATTCACGATGGGCCTTATCCCTCGCATAGCTAACATTGTTAGGTGCAGGGACCCGAAAAATCTTAATGACGCAATAAATTACGCGATTTCCGAAGAAAAACTGCAACAATACTCCTACAAACAAAATCTTGCCGCGAAATCATTTCGTAATAATGATCCAAATAATAAGCCAAATAAACCCAGTAACTCTAATAATAATATATCTCAAAGACCTACCTCTCATCAACCCTCCTCAAATGATCCATTCTGCAGATATTGCAAGAAATCAGGACATATTCTAGAAAAATGCCAACTCCGCGAATATAATAACAAAAGGTTTAATAATCAAAATAAACCTTCCACTTCAAACGCGCAGCCGAGCACATCTTCCTTCAAACCCCATATCAACGTCTTAACCGAAGTAGAAGGTTATGATACTGTTGACAACAATTTAAACTAAATAATGTCCCGGATAGGCGTCACACGGGACATATAAATTCCATAATAAACGACGCCAAAACCCTAACAATGACCCATGGACAGGGTAACCAGCCCCAAACTCGAGGTCATCTCTCCTTAAAAACTCAAATAATGACCCATGGACAGGATAACGAGCCCCAAACTCGAGGTCATCTCACTGGAGTCAAGCAACAGGGTAACCAGTCCCAAATCGTAGACTCCAAATAACAATGACCCATGGACAGGGTAACCAGCCCCAAACTCGAGGTCATCTCTCCTTAAAAACTCAAATAATGACCCATGGACAGGGTAACCAGCCCCAAACTCGAGGTCATCTCACTGGAGTCAAGCAACAGGGTAACCAGCCCCAAATCGTAGACATCATCCAGAATCCTGAAAATAAAGAAATATATGAATTTACATCTAATATACCAAATAAATACTTACCCTTTATAAAAGTAAAATCTCCCGTGACCTCTAATGATCTGACCCTCCTTGTCAATACTGGCGCATCTATAAGTATAATAAAAAAATCTGCTATCGACGATATGCCTGTAATTAACGAATCAATTACATTCAAAATCAAAGGTATTGATTCAAACACTGATAATCCTCTACACACATTAGGACAAATCCCTATAACCATCTATACACATGATAAATCTCACAATGATTGTAAATACCTAACACATATATTTAATCTAGTCAATGAACTAAACATACCCTATGATGGTATTGTTGGCAATGACTCATTCAATTCCATGAGTGGTCAAGTTAACTATGATGAAAGTATGTTACATTTAAAAAATATTAAACTTAAAATGCATTTCAATGAACCCGTTTATACTATTGCACCACGCAGCGAAACCATAATCGAATGTACTGTAGCAAATCCAGAAATCAGAGAAGGTTTAATAATCGACCAACACATATCTAAAAATCTATTAATAGCAAACTGTATGGTTCAAGTAAAAAATAACAACCGTGTAAATATTTCCATTGTTAATACCTCAGAAGAACCTGTAACCATTAAATCTGATCTTAAATTACATTTAAATCCTTTTAAACTACAAGCTTCAGTCTTTATCGGTACCATGGCCGAACCCCACGTTCATGAACGCACAGAAGAAGTTTTAAAGCAGCTTCGCGTGTCCCACCTTAATTCAGAAGAAACTGAGGCATTATACTCTGTCTGCTCTCAGTTTTCAGATATTTTCCATCTCCACAATGATCAGCTAACTTGCACTGACGCAATAGAACATAAAATTAAAACCACTTGTGATAACCCAATTCATGTTAAAACATACAGATTTCCCGAATGCCATAAGAAAGAGGTTGATTCCCAAGTGGAGAAAATGTTAAAACAAGGTATAATAAAACCTTCTATGTCCCCATGGTCCTCACCAATTTGGGTAGTACCCAAGAAGCTTGATGCTTCCGGTCAAAGAAAATGGCGCGTTGTAATTGATTACCGCAAACTTAACGACGTGACTATCGGCGATTCCTATCCGATCCCAAACATAGCCGAAATCCTAGACCAATTAGGCAAGTGCAAATATTTCAGCACATTAGACCTAGCCTCTGGCTTCCATCAGATTAATATGTCCCCTGATGATTCTCCCAAAACAGCATTTTCAGTCCCAACAGGGCATTATGAATTCACACGTATGCCATTTGGACTAAAGAATGCACCGTCTACCTTTCAGAGATTGATGAACTCCGCGTTATCTGGTCTCCAAGGCATCCAATGCTTCGTGTATCTTGATGATATCGTCATTTACTCATTTGATATCCCTTCTCATATGAATTACCTAACTAACGTATTTTCTAGACTCCGTCCATTCAAATTAAAACTACAACCCGATAAGTGCGAATTTTTACGAAAGGAAGTTTCATATCTAGGCCATGTCATTACCGACAAAGGCGTAAAACCAAACCCTGAAAAACTAAGAGCAGTTCATGAATTCCCTATACCAAAAACTCCCAAAGACGTCAAATCATTTCTTGGTTTCATCTCTTACTATCGCAGGTTCATCTCAGATTTTTCAAGCATTGCAAAACCTTTAACAAATCTGCTGAAAAAGAACGTAGAGTTCGTATGGTCAAACGAACATCAGTTATCCTTTGAGACCCTAAAAAACAAATTAACTACAGCTCCGTTATTATCATACCCTGACTTCTCTAAACCGTTCCTTCTCAGCTGTGATGCATCCAATTATGCGATCAGCGCTATTCTTTCCCAAGGCAAAATAGGCGAGGATAAGCCTATCGCCTATGCTTCTCGCACACTCAACAAAAATGAGTGCAATTATAGTACAACTGAAAAGGAATTGCTTGCAATTCTTTTCGGCTGTAAAACCTTGCGTCCATACCTCTATGGCAGAAAATTCACAATCATTACCGACCATCGTCCCTTACGTTGGCTGTTCAATCATTCTGACCCAAGTAGTAAACTCCAGAGATGGAGGTTAAAATTGGAGGAATATGAGTATGAAATAATATATAGAAAAGGGAAACTAAATAATGCTGCTGATGCATTATCCCGCTATCCTATAACCAAATCTGTCAATCCTATAAATCCTATACCCAGTATTTCTAATCAGAATTTAAACTCACCTGATCATGATGAAACATCGAATCCAGATGTTCTCCCAGCTGTTTCTCTTGACGATTTAATCCAACCTGAAGATCTAATAGATCCCCTTATCCAACCTTCAAGCTTACCAGAGCTAGGTAACCTTGACGACCTTGATAATATAATAAATAATCATCCAAACCTCACACCTCCTGACGTGACGAGCCCTAGTAGCTCCAGTACCCCAGATGGCAATTACTCAGAATTCCTTAAAACCACATCTAAAGATTTTAACCCTAACGTAACCATAATAGAACATAACGAAAGCCTGTCTAAAACTGATAAAAAATATGTTATCATCCCTACATCTATAGATATGGACGAATCCATCCCATATACTCAAGAGGTCTTATCTAATATTCCTAATTTGAACGAGTTTTCCTTACTTGAAAGAACATTACATTCTTTCCTTAAATATGAATTTGAAAAAAAAAATATTATTTCATTTGTTACCAAGGTCAATCACTTTGATACCTGTACATATGAAGATATCTACAAATGTCTTAAATCCGTGAGAAACGAGTTAGTTGTCAGTCTCACAGGTCAAAATAACCCCAAAATAGCTATAACTGACTTCAATAATCCTTTTGATACTCATCAGTATAATCAAACTATACAATATAATTCTATATTTATTTCACAACTCAGAAATGACTATACACATTTATAAAAATACTATTATCTACCCATCGTTAAGTGAAGTTCCTAAAATCATGAAAGAAAATCATGATCTCCCTATAGCCGGTCACTTAGGTTCTGGTAGAATGCTGAAACGTATCCAGGAAAAATATTACTGGAAAAACATGCGAACAGATGTCGAAAATTACGTAAGGAAATGCCCACAATGCCAAATTAACAAAGCCCTTAGAAGAACCAATCGTGCCCCTATGCAAATCACATCTCTTTCTACACGCCCTTTTGAACGCGTAGCTTTCGATATCGTAGGACCACTATCAGAAGCTGGTAACGATAGATATAAGTACATCTTGACTCTGCAAGATGACCTTACCAAATTCTCAACTGCTTATCCAATCATCAACACTACTGCTGAGGAAACATGCGAATGTTTGGTCAATTTTATTACGTTATTTGGAATACCTAAAACAATCCTGACAGACCAAGGTACCAACTTCACGGCCGAGCTATTTAAACAAACATGTAATCTATTAAAGATCAAACAGTTATGGTCCACCCCGTATCACCCTCAGACTCAGGGTGCTCTCGAGAGAAGTCATTCTACCCTTAAAGAATACTTGAAATCCTATGTAAACGAGCAACAAAATAACTGGCACCGCTTTGTATACACAGCTATGCTTGCGTATAATACAGCCATTCATTCAACCACTCATTTTTCTCCCTATGAACTTGTATTTGGAAATAAACCATATATACCGAATTCTATTTACGAAGAAACAACAGGCGCTACTTACCCTGAATATGTCCGCATACTCCAAAACAGACTTAAGTACTGTCGAACAAAGGCAATAGAATATATACAGAAATCAAAGATAAACTCCAAAACTTATTGCGACACTCACACAAGGCCAATTAAATATAAAGTCGGCGATCTAGTTTATCTTAAAAATCATTTACGCCTTAGAAAAGCTCTTTCACCTATATGGAAAGGTCCGTTTAAAAACGTGAAAATTCATGGAAATAACACTGCCTCACTCTTAATAAATACCTAGACGTCATGTCAAACATCATTTTGACGAAATTAAATTAGCTACTAATAACGAAACTTAGATAGTATTTTAATTTATAATTTAGTTAATTTTAATTACCTTTCCTTCCAGAATTGGTTACATTTATCCTACCCTGGCGTCAAAAGGTCAAGAATATATCCAGCCAGCATCAGACGACGCAGGCATATATTTTGACCCCATTGGCTCTCTAAAAATAACTGATAATACTCTAGGTATTATCATTCCCATAGATATCTCTTTCATTCAACCACATTTGGATAATATAAGGGATGTCCTGAGAACTTCTAAATTCTTATGTAATCAAAGTAATGCATACTATGAAGGCGAATGTCACTATTTGTTCCAACCATTGTCATCCCGCTATTCTGATATAATAAGAGACTTTGATTCTATTTCCCATCTTATACCCAAATCTCATAAAAGATCAGCTTGGTTTGGTGGAATCGGCTCAGTAATTAAACAACTGTTCGGTAATATGGACCAAAATGATGCCGAAAAATATAGTAATGCCGTTCAAACTTTAGAGAATGATCAAACCAAATTGGCAACCCTCATGAAAGAAAACATGATGGTTACAACATCCACATTGTTATCTCTAAAAGAAGTAATTGATAAAATTAATACAAATGAAGTTAGTCTAAGTTATGCTATTGATACCTTGAATCAGGAAATGGCGAATTTAACACTAGTTTCCGATAAACTATTAATGAGATCTAAAATATCGGGATTGTCGAATATTTTAGAAAGTAGTTTATTAACGTTATCATTTAAGTTAGAAGATATTAATAACGCTATTATGTTTAGTAAGTCTAATGTACTGTATCCATCTATTATTACCCCTAAACAACTGTTTTCGGATCTTGTGGATAATTATAGATTCCTCCCTAGTTCTAAGCAATTACCTGTACCCTTAACTTTAGATAATATCCATATTTTAGAAAACATATCTGATGTATCTAGCTATTATGCAAATAACAAAATAATATTTGTAATACAAATGCCTTTAGTGAATACAAAAGAATTCGACTTGTATCATACTGTACCTTATCCTATCTATTGCCCTTAAAACTATAAACAATACGTTGTATTCTACAATGATACCATCCACTAAATATTTGGGCATAACTAAAGATAAATCATCTTATTGTAAATTAAATTCATTTGATACCTGTAAAGTTATAAATACGCAATATTATATATGTGAAATTACCAACACATATTCCACGTCAGCCGTACCAATATGTGAAACTGAGGTTATTTCAAAAGCTCTGACTTCCGTTCCAACGCTTTGCAAAACTGAATTCGTTAATGGCAATTTCGAAACCTTTCATAAATTACATAATAACCAATGGATATACATGATTAGTCAAAATTCTAAAATGACAATAGAATGTAATAATCAAGATTTATTTGAATCTTCTATTTCCGGTACTGGTTTACTAACTATACCAGACAATTGTATTGCCTATTGCAACGACAATAAGTTAATACCTAAACATAATATTGAAATAAAAATAGAACCAATAGTACTGCATTTCGAACTAATTAACGATACTTGTTGTAGTTCTACTACATATTTAAAAGACAATATTAAAGTTCCTTACGTTAACTTAAAAAACATTAATAATTTGGACTCTCTTTTCTCAAATTATAATAAAGTAACTAATCAAATTAAAACAAACCTTAATGGAGTAATTGAAAAACCTCATATTGTCCTTTACGGTAACTATTATTCCTACACTACTGTTATTATAAGCCTAATTATAATCTTAGTTATTTTCTATAAATTGTATTATTATTGTAAGTTAGTTAAGACTTCTAGATGTAAACCTATACCAGATACTCCCATAGAAATGGCATCCATAGATGTCGAAGATATTCCTGCTCCTCGTCTCCGAGTAACCTGAAAACCTGGAAATACTTACCTTTCCTTCCGGCGTCAACTTACCTTTCACCCGTAAGTTTCCTCCTAATCGGGGGGCTGTTACACCCTTCATCTGCACCCTTTCTGGCTCTCTCAGCAGTCTACGCTGCATTCTTGCTCCTGACGCAGCATCCTCTCGCTCCTCTCTCCCCCTCCTCACAGTCCAACACGCCAGTCGTCTCCCAACCTTCCTTCCGTGCACATCATATATCTCGTACTCGTGTCTTAGCATATTTAAAATTAATACAAAGTCTATTTTAGCATAAAGTGGTTTCTTTTTTAAAAACCCAAATAGGAACCCAGTTATAACAGTACGCAAATATCCAGGATTCGTCACCTGATACGATGTTGTATACAGCATTTGAGGATCCTGCGTGGAATATTTCGAGAGTTCTGACGCACCAAGTAACGCGAGCCGCTTTTTGCGCTTCACAGAGCGAATGCGGTATCCATCGGGAAAACAACTTTTTTACACCTAATTGTTCATGCAAGATTATTTGTATTTGACTCATGCCAATGTCTAAAGTTGCCTGAATTTCGCGGTATGTCACATGTCGATCTTCCTCAATCAGCTTACGCACAGCATCAACGTTTTCTTGGGTGACTGCAGTTGTTGGACGACCTTGACGGGGATCATTACTGAGATTGACACGACCACGTTGAAATTCAGCAAACCAGCGATAAATTGTGGTTTGGATGGGGCTTCATCACCAAATGCAGAAATCATCCGGTCAACACACTGTTTTTGTGTTAAACCACTTCGAAAGTCATAATAAATCATCGCTCTTGAATTTTCTCGAGTCAATTCCATTTTCTCAACGACTAAACAAGTTTGACAAAACCTTGTGACAAGACCGAGAATCTTTTTTTAAATAAATAAATGGTATTCGATTTTTAAAACCAAGGAGTTTTCAATTAAAAAGATTTTAATATGACAGGAACAGTGGAAATATTCCATTCCCGATACTTTTAGTGCAGCCCTCGTATAATAATTTTAATCTGAGATATAAAATTTTTGCGCCGGGCCTGGGTTTTTTTGTATGGGCCGTGGCCATTCTCCTTTCGTGAAAAAACAAAATGATTTGCAAAAGGTAAAAATTAAATACCAAAAAGCAGACCTTTTTATTACCTACAACTTTGCCATTTAACTTTTTTTCCATAGAACTTGTAGTTTTGCCGGAAATCGAGATAAACCGTTTTTTACGCTTAAAACCTCACACCACTTCCACTTCCCAACCTCAGATCACCCGTAAATTATTTTTCCTTGATTTTTTTGTTATATTCTCTTCCTTTTCCAATGGGTTTAAACATTTTTTTTTTTTTTTTTGTTTTGAAAATTATCGACCCTGGTCTATTTAACGTGGGCGCCCCATTGCATTTTCGAATCAAAAGTAATTTCCTAGAAATAAAGTTTCCGTAATAGCATCAAGTTTCGTGCCATCAAGTTATAAATTTAGACCCACTTGGGTACATTTGGTAATGATAATGACTATTTGAAATAAATGCTTTAACTTTGAAGTCGCGAATCATACTTTCATCAACATACACCCAGACAATGAGCTGTAAATTGCAAAAATCGTAAGAAAATTTATATGTCGCGGTCTACCTTAGCGCTTCCCCCGTAATAAACATCTTAAACTCACTGACAGACAACGCACACTGCGCAAAACCTAAACCGCAGCAGTCGCCGCAACCGAAGGATGTTTGAAAATTCATCCCCTAAAGGGGTTAAATAGGGGATGAAAGTTTGTTTGTAAGTTAGTCATTTGTGCCGATGGGAAAACCCATCGGGCACGCGGTTTGGATATGTAGGTACATATTTTTAGTTCATGTTTTTTGAGAATATCAAGCAAACGCTATCGCCTTGCGGTCTAGGGACATGTCACATAAAAAGTAGCCCAAAATGGTAACAGACAGTTTATTTGTTTTTAAGCTTGGATAATTTGAGCGCGCGGTACGCGGCCACGGCCTGCAGGCGCCGCATCTCGGCCGAGCTGTTCGCGTTGGTACTGCTCGCGTTGCTACCGCTCGCGGCGCTACTGCCGCCCGCCAGCAGACTGCTGAGCAGCAGGTCTCGCTTCCCCGGCTAGAACACCAACATAATGCATTTTATTTAATAAAAAAACATTTATTTTGTTTTTTTATTTGCCTTGAACTACAATATCTACTTACAAACTAGAGATGTTGCGGAGCTTCGACGAAAAGCTTCGAAGAAAAAAAAAAACTAATTCCATTAATATACACATCTAAATTCATTAGCCAGTAACAAATCAAAATAATATATATAAAAGAATATATAATATATATATACGTACAGGGTATTAAAGAAATTGCGTGCCATAGCTTCAGGATGAATTCAGTATTTGACAGCTAATAAGTAAGCTTTACAAGCTACCGAGTAGTAGTCGGTCAACTTACATATCATTGCACTTGTAGCGCACAGACGTGTTCGTTAGCAATATTAAATCAATAATTTATTTAATAATAGTGACCTCCTTTAGTAAAATTTTGCTTAGTGTGTAGTTTTGTTAATAATGGACATAAAATAGTCAACTTGTAATAAAACAAAATGTAAAACAGCCCCTTTAATCCAAGGGGCCCAGTGCAACCCTCCGACTCACCGTCGAAGACGACGGCGCAAAACCCAGCCCTCACCCGGCCACGGCTGATGTTATTTCGACGCCCGAGATTCAAAAATGGATGTCGGCCATCGAGCAGCACCTAAACGAAGTTTGCTCTATTGCCGTGGACGGAAAACTGAATTCGGAGCAGAAATAGAAAACTTCTACCCTATATAAAATAGATTCTGGCACCTCACAAATGGCAGTCCTATATCAGTCGCTCAAACAGAAAGCTATTCATGCGTATAACATGGTTGATGAACTCTAAGAAAAGCGCGACCTGACGGAACATATTTCAGACCTCAAGCAGACGATAAAGGACTCTGGTTCTGCGGGAAATGCTTCTTTTGCCGATATGGTGAAAAAGGGATCCAATGATTTTGTACGACCCAATAACCTAAGCTCTGTTGCCATTTATCCTAATGACAAATTTAAATCAAGTGACGAAACGAAAGAACTCGTCCAAAAGATCATACGACCTGAGCAAATGAAGCTGCACGTTCGTGGTGTTCGGAAAACCAAAAATGGAGGTGTAATTATCAGTAGCGAGACAAAACATGACGCTGATAAACTGAAGCACGCAGTCCAGCTCTCCACATCTGGACTTACCGCTGACGAACCCAGCAAGCGCAGACCTCGGACCGTGGTTGTAGGAGTGCCGACTGCCTTGTCTGAAAAGGAGGTGTCCAGGTGCATTTTCGAACAAAACGTAGCCGACAAGTTACCAGCGATGTCCTTGGAATCCTTCTTGACCTTGATAAAACTTAGCCACAAATCGGGGAAGAGAGATGCTACGACCTGTAACTACGTTGTTGAAGTTTCAGCCGATATACGTAAAGCCCTTATCCTACAATCAAGGCTTTTTGTAAATTGGACGTCCTGTCCGGTCAGGGACTTTACATTAGTAACAAGGTGTTATAAATGCCAGCAATATGGCCATGCAGCAAAAACTTGCCGAGAGGTCATTTCGACGTGTGGTCACTGTGGTGACGCAGGCCATTCGGTGTCCGAATGTGCGAAGAAAGCCGTTATTCCAAAATGTGCAAGTTGCTCACGATTTAAAAAGCCCAGTGATCACAAAACGGGAGACGCTGAATGCCCTGCAAGGAAAATAGCAGAGAACAGGTATATTAACTCCATCGATTATGAGGGCACCTAGTGCGTCATACTACCACAATATACCCGACCACTGCGATGTTCCACTTACCATCGATTTGTTGCTGGCTAAGCACATTAGCTGATCGCTTCAAAAATCAAATGTAGCATTTAAGGTGATTTATGAAATATTTGTTATCAACCTAGTTATTAATACTGCAGACGCAATCATAATCGTGTAACTAAATGCTAACAACTTTTTTCCGTAAATAATATATAAATTATCTGAATGTTAAAGACCTTAATTATTAGTATTTAAGTATATATTAACATAATTAACTAACTATTGCACTATTCATAAAACTTATGTTAAATATTTGTTAAGAAATCAGTTGTCCTAATAGTAATTTTAAGAACTCATGTCGCCTGTGATACAGGTTTAACCTAGTACAGGCATCATACTTTGTAATACCTACATTATTTCTAAGATATATACTGTATTTTTCCAATTTTTATTTTTGAATAAATTTTATTATTATTAGTAAGTATCAATAAACGAACCCGTAAAAAATAAATACATTAAAAAAAAAGTAAAAAAAAAAAATACGAAAATTATCATAAGATAAACCTAATGTAGTACTTACTAATTAAATAGCAATCATTTAAAATTGATAAAAAAAATTGCTTAAAATAAGTTTTTATTTTGTTCAAATGCTAATTAATAATTTCCTAGAGTTACCTACCTATTATCGAACGCAATGAAATATCTACCTATACCCGAACACTTCGATAACGCCGGGTGAAAGATACGTAAATTACAATTCGTGCTTACATACCGTCTCGTAGCGTTAGGGGCGCACATCTTGCGCTATTTATCGCGAGCCGTTTTCAGTAGCAAACAATGCGCCGGCCGGGCGGCCCTTAGTATTCGGACGCGAGAAGTGAAGGACAAAATGACAACGCGTTCGATAGTAGATAAGTAATTAAAGCATTTAAACAAATAAAATAATTTTAATTCTACGCGATTGCTATTTTAAGTTAGTAGGTACGAAATTAGGTTGATCTTGCAATATTATTTTTTGTTTTTTTTTTTCCTGTTTTCCTTTATCGATACTAAACCTACCCCTAAGCTGTGGCACGCAATTTCTTTAACACCCTGTCTAAATAAATAGGTAGGTATGTGTCATAACAATGTAACAAGCATAATCATCCAACGAGCACTCATAAATATTAGGTCTTTACCTATGAAATTGCCGTTTTTCATGAAATAAGTTAACGCCCTTGTTTCTCTATATTTTTTATTTTTATTAATCAAAGTAATTACCCATGCAATCAATGCATTTTTGCCAACATAGTGGCAAGGTCTGGTGAGTACAGTGAATGACGGAGAACTTCCAACCCGAGCTCTTGTAACTTGGAGACCGTCTGCTGTACAGTATAAGGCCGCGCGTTGTCGTGCAGGAGCAGCGGAGCCGAACGATTGACCAAAGCTGGTTGGAGATGTGAGAGCTTCTCCATCATTATGTTCAGTTCTTCACAGTACACATCTGCAGTAATGCTCATCCCATTTGGTAAGAAGCTGTGATGAATGACACCGGCGCTAGACCACCGAACAGTGACCATTACTTTTTTAGGGGTCAGTTTTCGTTTGGGGCATTGTTTAGGTGCTGAAACAGGATCTACCCAACTTACTGAGCGCTTGCCATTGTCGAACAGAATCCATTTTTCATCGCAAGTAACAATACGATTCAATATGCCTTCGTTTGTGTGCCTGTTGAGCATTGCTAGGCTCAACTCGACACGTGCTTCGCGCTGACGATCATTCAATTCGTGGGGCACCTATTTGTCAAGCTTTTTTACCTGACGCAAATGGACCATTATTGTTTTGATGATAACATCGAAAGCTGCTGCTAATTCAGCTGTAGGTTGACAATCATCAGCTTCTACAATCGCCTTTAATTCGTCATTGTCGACTGAAATTTTCGGTCGACCACGGGATTCATTTCTTAGGTCGAAATTTCCAAAACGGAAGCGGGCAAACCAATAACGGGTGGTACAATCGTTAGTAGTGTTCGCTCCGTATATGTCGTTGATGTTGCGTGCCGCTTCTGCTGCTTTGCTGCCACGACGGTACTCATAATCCATAATCACTCGAATTTTAACGTATCCATGATGAAGAAAAACGTACAAATGCGATGAAAACAGAACGCTACCCATTAAAGAAATGACTAATTTTCAAAAAAGAATTCCATATTTTAAAAATAAAAATCATTTGAACTTAGAATTCTTAGCGACAAAAGAAAAAATTGGACTTGAAATAGCCAGTACAGCAGAACGGCAATTTCATAGGTAAAGACCTATTATAAACGTTAACAATTAATCTCAATGCTTACAGTAAACAGTAGCATCGGTATTACTGTGTCCTAAACTTGAGTATTTTTATTTATTAAAATTATTTCCCAATTTATGTAATATTTTTATTTTGATATTTTGCTCAGTTAGAAAGAAACACATAAGTAGTGCTTACGCCATTTAATAAAAGGATAAGTATTTATTCTACACTAACACACATTTACAATTTATTGTTATCTTAAAATCAAATTTTATTCTACATTTAAATCTATTGTGAATATCAATATTGTGTTGCCGTTGATACTCGTAGTACGGATGAAGTTTACACAGTGGTGTTTTGATAATTTCACGGATACCCCCATCTATTCGGCGGTATAAATTTAAGTTCAGTGTATCTTTTTCTTTCTATTTCATTAAGAAAAGGACAGAAGATAAATTTTAGTTTAGTCCTGTCAAATTAACCAGCGCCTGTCACTACTCCATACAAGTTTAGACGTGATTAAAAACTTACTGACTAAAATCACGTCAATTTACGTCAAGCGCATACAATTTGTAATGTATTTTACTTGTCTTAACGCATACACAAATTTATTTAACCTTTTGGATACACTTTCTGTGTGTAATTTCCAATTTAAGTCTTCGTCTATGATTATTCCTAGGAATTTTGTATGTGTTACAGCCTTTATTTTTGGTATGTCAAGATTAATATTATGTCTTTTATTATTAGACTAGCTTCTGCCCGCGACTTCGTCCGCGTGAAATTTCTTGTTCCCCCGACCCACCCCGTCGCATCACATTGCCTGCCCGTGCTTTTACTTAGTTTTCGCTTAAACTTTCATTAAAAAAAAAAAATTGTGTCCTAGTTATTAGGAATGTAATTCTTCCTCAAGAATTGGGCTGTAAAATGCAAAAAGATTTTTTTCAAATCAAACTCTCAGTTCCAGAGATTAGCGCGTTCAAAAACAAAAAAACCTGCCAAGTGCGAGTTGGATTCGCACACGAAGGGTTCCTTACCATCCATACTAATATTATAAATGTGAAAGTAACTCTGTTTGTCTGTCTGTATGTTACGTTTTCACGCCTAAACCGCTGAACCGATCGTCATAAAATTTGGCAGAGATATAGCCTGGGATATGGAGAAGGACATAGGCTACTTTTTACGTGATAACCGACATCCACGCGGGCGGAGCCGCGGGCATTATCTATAAAAACGGCAAAAAAATCATGTCCGTTGAATGGGAGCCCCCTTAAATATTATTTTTTTCTTTGTTTTAGTATTTGTAGCGGCAACAGAAATACATCATATGTGAAAATTTCAACTGTTTAACTATCACGGTTCATGAGATACAGCCTGGTGACAGACGGACAGACAGACAGACAGACAGACGGACAGCGGAGTTTTAGTAATAGGGTCCCATTTTACCCTTTGGGTACGGAACCCTAAAAACTAACTCTTCAGCTTTAGAATAGACTACCTCGCAGAGTTGATCATTATTTTGCTGCGGAGTTATTATAAAACAGTTATATCTCCTAAGATATTCATTGAAATGAAATGATGTAAGGGCAACTTTGTTCAAAATTAAATACTTGTGATGAATAACGTATTTATTTGGATAAGGATTAATACCATGTTTATGAAAACTCCTTCGCAAATAATGCATTAATTTCGAAAAACTTGATTACCATAAAAAAAGGTTATAGTGAGTCAATCTAAAACGATAGACATATGCTGTCGCGGACTTTTTTTTAGAACTTTTAAAGTGGAAAAATTCCATCATACATGATATTTGCGTAACTTAAACCGTTTACGCAGCGCACGCAACGGAAGCTCTCAAAAAGGAATATTTTTTCCCGTTCTTGCAACATTTTACATTTATGCTCCGCTCCTATTGGTTGTAGCGTAATGTTATATAGCCTATAATATTTCTGAATAAATGGACTATCCAACACAAAAAGAATTTTTCAATTCCAACCAGTAGTTCCTGAGATTAGCGCGTTCAAACAAACAAACTCTTCAGCTTTATAATATTAGTATAGATTTATTAAATTGAATGAATACAGATTTGTCAAGATTTATTTTAACATCATTTATATGTAACCAATTATTTAATTTTTCTATTGTGTTGTTTATGTCATTTTCGTGGTCTTTAACTGTGTATTTTTTTTATCTGTTGTTACTATTATTGAAATATCGTCTGCAAACAGTATACATTTATGGTTGGTAACTTCTACGATGTCATTAATGTACAATAGGAATAAAATCGGTCGGATCGTTATTCATTACGATTCGCTTATAGGAAAGAGCAAAGTTGTATTTAGAGCTGAGCTGCCATAGTAACTATTGTTTGAATGGAAGTACTCTACACATCTAACAAGGTGGCGTTAGTGTGCCATAAAAAAAAGGCACCAAAATTGGGCATAGCCCTTTCATTGACAAAATTGTGACGATTCAATAGTAAAATATCGTATACCTGAAGTCTCTAATTCAGATAATTTATGTAAACAAAGTAATGTCAAGAAATGTCACTGTCAAAATGACAGGACAGTGGTGCAAAACATTTTATTATTAAATGTTTTTGTAAATAATCATCGATCAAATTAAAGTGAATTAATTATAAGAACTATGCAAACAAAATACCGTTGCCAAACAATGTTTTTTGTAGTGTCGGAGACACGGTATATGATAGTCATAATCAGCCCTTTTAAGCCCAGTGCTAGACGTAGGCGTCCCAAAATCGATTTCCAATCGAAACAGTTTACAGCCGTTTTCGTCCAAAATGTGGCTACATATGCTACTTACAATATGAATCTATGTGACAATGTTTAAATCTCCTGCATTGTTACCAGTATCATAATAAATTTTATACCAGAAGATCTCCTTATATTAATAACTTTGTTTAAAACCAAAAATTTATAAAAAAATAATTACGGTATGATTATTTTTTAATTATTATTTCTTAAAATCAGTACTTAAAACAAAATAGAACCTCTTTTTTTGCAATTTTATGTGAATAACCATTACGAAGATATTTTTTTGTTGTGTTATCCCCGTTGTTTACATAAATTATCTGAATACTTTGAGTATAGTAATTATTTTACAATTCGGTTATAATTTCTTTCGAGTCTTTTTCAAGAGTCTGGCGTTCCTCAAGGCGGTATTCTTTCTCCTCTTCTGTTTTCTATTTTTATTAATCTTATAACTTCAGAGCTTCAGTGTGCGTATCATCTGTATGCAGATGACTTGCAGTTGTACTGTCACGGCAGGGTTGATGAACTATGTGACGCTATCAACAAGTTAACAAATAGGGACTTGAAAGCTATTAAAACCTGGGCTGATCGATTTGGTGTTGCAGTAAACCCTAATAAGTGTCAGGCGATAATCATTGGGTGTCCTCGTAGTATTGGTAGTGTACGTTACCCCAGCAGGAAAGTGTCTTCTAGAGTGATATGAGTGGAACGTATAATTAGTGCGTAATCTGCTGTAAATGTGCGCCAAATAAAAAGTTTGTGCGTTTTGTCGTTTTGGAAAAAAACCGAAAAAACGATTCCTGCTGGGGTAACGTTTTTCCAGCAGGAAAATTCTAAACGAAAGGTCGGAGAGAGAATATTTTGCATGGGCAGAAAGCTTATATTTGTGCAAAAATGTGCGCCGAAAATATAATTTGTGCGTCTTCAGGTTTTCGAGATATTGCATTTCCTGCTGGAGTAACGTTTTGCAGAATCGTATATCTCTAAAACCATTATATGTGCGCCTGTAGAATAAACATATACGAGTACCTCTTTATTTGTGCATATTTGTGACAGAATTAGATTTAAGAAAATATTTATAATTTTCAAGTAATCGCGCTTTTTTGAAAAACCGAAAAAATATCGTAGCGCCTCGTTTCCAACGTTTTCTCATTTAGGCGCTACGACATTTTTTCGGGTTTTCAAAACGGCGCGTTACTTGAAAATTATAATTATGACTAAGTAATACAGGTATCCAACATTCTACCATGACATTACATGTTAATGAATTTTATTGACCTACATTTCTTTGAATTGAATTTATATTGATTATGAATAAATACTAAGTTAAATTATTGTGATTAATATTAAGACTAATAATGGTTTACCAATGTGGAACGTAGTGTTTGTTTTTATTTATTTTTTTGTTTTTGATTTGTTTATCTTTTTTGTTTTTTTTTTATACTGGATGAATTTTGAATTTAAGTACAATGTTGGTGATTATTTAAATTATTGGTACTAAATTATTGACATAAAATTATGTATTAGTGATATTGATTTAAAATGTGTAACGAATTTTAACCTATTAATGTACTTTTCTTTTTCTTTACTTAATTTGTTTTATCATTGTAATATTTTTCAACACAATGTATTTTGTTATGAAATAAATGACTAAATGACTATACTCGAGTTTGAAAAAGGATATGTTGCAACTGGTACGTTGTAAAGTTAATCCATAAAACAATAAAAAATATATCCGTGATAAAACGTAAATATTAGGTACCTTGAGGTTTTGATACCGTCCGCTCAGAATCCGAGGATGATGAAGATTTACGGCGTCTTTTTTTAACGGTTTTCTTTCCAACTTCTTAATTTTCTTAATATAACTCAATGAATCCTTGTCATCACGTTCCCTTTTTTGGCATTTTTCGTTAATAAAAACAAAAAAAACACTACTCTATCGAAAAAAAAAAAATACTGTAACGCAATAATAAAATTCCAAAGTAGCGGAGCGCTGGAATGTGAATGGGGTATTGGACCCAGTGCACCCAAAATATATTTTTTTTCTCTTTGACCTTAGTGTATTAGTGGCGACATTGTACATATGTGTGACTACAAGTGTAATCTCGAAAACGAAACAGAAGCATAATTTATCAACAGATATTCCTAATCTGGACATGAAACGCATCGGTAGCACATTAACGTCAGCGCCCGTATCTAACTTGAAGTTTATGCTATTGTTGCACGCCGCAATTAATACCTGGTACATCGTGACAAGTTTAAGTACCACTAGCGCCATCTAGTATCGAATAACAGAACTAGTCAATCATGTCATTAATCATTTATATAGATTATTTTCTATTTTGTGAATGTGAGAACGTTGTAGGCCTAGTAGTGTAGATTTGTTGGCACTTTTCAATTTTCTTAAGTACCTACCTGGTAATTGTTGAAAGGCCTACACTGTCCTCCCATACCTATTATCACTGTTATTTGATAATATTGTAAAGCCAATTATTTTTAAAAGAGTAACCGTGGAGTTTCTTGCCGGCTCTTCTCCATAGGAAATGACTAATTAGAACCGTGCACCTAGCTTCTAACGTTTCATAAGTGCCCATGTAGGTTTATGTGAAATAAAATATTTTGATTGAGTGACCACTAGCGCCATCTAGTATCGAGTAGCAGAAATAGTGGAGTCAAGAAATTTCTAGAAGGTTCGATGCTAGAACTTTCCAGAACTATCGACATCTGGTCAGTCGGGGCCGGTATGTACTCGAACATTCTAGATGTTTCTACAGTAGAAGGTTCTGGAACTATCTAAGGACTATATAAGGCCGGATGGACCGCGACCCGACACAGTCGAAAAAGAAGCGATCAAGCGACAAGTACGATACAAGCGATCTTCGAGTGCGACTTTTAGAGTGATCAATAGTGCAGTTGTGTTTTATAATTAGTGTTTGAGTTGTTACCAGTGTTGTTTAATTAAAGTGTCATTTTTGGTTTTTAAATCGGTAGTTTTTATTGTCACGAACCGCAAGCTCATGCCGATTTTACCTAAAGACGACATGGAGGGTATCCGTACCCGGAGTCAACGCCAACAGGAGACGGACCTGAGACGTTTTGGTGGAGCTACGCCACAGAGTGCGGAAGGCCAGCTAACGACCACGGAGGCCGGCCCGTCCGCAGCAGCTCCAGCAACAGCAACACCAGACTTTGCTGCCCTGATGATGATGCTGCAGGAACAGGCCCGCCGACAGGAGGAACAGGCCCGCCGTAAGGAGGAACAGGCCCGCCGTCAAGAGGAACAGGCTCTTTGGCTGGAAGAACAGCTCCATTGGGACAAGGAGGAACAGGCCCGCCGACAGCAGGAACAGGCTCGTCGGTTGGAAGAACAGCTCCAGCAACAGCAACACCAAACTTTGCTGCCCTGATGATGATGCTGCAGGAACAGGCCCGCCGACAGGAGGAACAGGCCCGCAGTCAGGAGGAACAGGCCCGCCGTCAGGAGGAACAGGCCCGCCGACAGGAGGAACAGATGCTCCTTATGAAGGACTGATAGATAAGGGTGGAAGGTGGAGGTGAAGGATAAAGTTGCCCAACATGACAATCGCCTGTCGGAAGCTGAAAACCGAATCGACCAAGTGAATAATCGGGTTGGACAACGTGATGGCTGATGTGAAGAAAACCGTGATAGCTGACGTGATGAAAACGCTGAATTACCTTAATCTTGGGGATGGAATCTCAGCTCCTGTAGCTACAACACCGCCGCTACGTGGATTGAAAGTGCCATTGTTCGACGGAACTTCTTCCTGGTTGGCCTACAAAATCCAGTTTGAGGCTGTCATGAAAGCGAACGGGTGAAATAAAAGTCAGGCCATGACTGCCCTCACCCTAGGCCTGCGCGAACAGGCTTTAAATGTTCTGGAAACTCTCGGTAAGGAAGTGACTTACGAGCAGCTCCTTGAGGTATTGGAGGCTCGGTATGGCGACGCTCACCTGGAACACGTGTTTCGTGCGCAGCTCAAGGATCGTGTGCAACGCAGTAACGAAAACCTGCAGCAGTGGGCCCTTGAAGTGGAGAAGCTGATTTGCAAAGCTTACCAGTCCGTACCTTCGCTTATTGATGGGAACCTGGTGCAGGCATTCATCGACGGCATCCGCGATCTTGAAGTTAAGAGCTGCTGTGAGGCTCGGTCACTATGGGACGCTTAAGGACGCCTTGGCCCATGCACTGGAGGTGGAAGCTCTGCGGCAGACTCATCGTTCCCATCGCGTCAGGAAGGTTGCAGCAGCTACAGTTCGCTACCGCAATAAAGGATACAGCCCTAGGTACTACGGCTGTGGGGAAAGGGGCCACCTTCGATCCAGTTGCCCTAAGCGAGCTGCAGAAAGAGAGGACGACCGTTCTCCAGAGAGCAGTGCGGCTAACAGCACCACCCACCACCAGCAGCAGGGAAACGAGTAATAGCCAGGACTGCGGGGCGGGTGCTGGCTGATGTTCAAAGAGCCCCAAGGTTTTCGATCACACAAACCCATGACGGAAACAGCCTTATCATCAAGGGCGAGGTCAACGGAACGCCTTGTACCCTGACCATAGATACTGGAGCCTCTCGTACGGTCGTCAGTTCCCAACTTATAAGTGGGTTCCTTGGGGACTCCGTATACAACCGAGAACGCATTAATTTGGTAACAGCCACCGGTCAGCGCATACCCGTCCATGGAGAGACGAAGATAAGAGTTGAAGCTAGGCAACAAAATCTACCTGCATAATGTCATCGTGGCTGATATAATGGACGATTGTATCCTGGGCCTTGACTTTATGAGGAAGAATTGTTGCGGGATTGACATCAAGCAAGGTGTTTTGAAATGTCGCCAAGCGGAACTTTTCGTGGAAGGGGCGTTACCAGGAAATGTGTACAGCCTTAAGAAGATTGTTCTTCCTCGATTGTGCCGGTTAGTCGTCCTCGGAATCCTGGGCAAACTCATCGTTGTGTACTCGTGGAAAGGGTAGACAGCGACTTTCCATGGAAAGTGGCATGAACTTTGGTCACTAGCCACAGTTTTTTTTTTTTTTTTTAATTAATTGATGTTTTACATAAATCATTGCTTTGTTCTAGTAACAATACAATATCTAAGTCCAAACAAAGTTTAGGTATTGCATCTACGATGTACAAAGAGAAATAGTTTTTTTTTACTATTTTCACTACATTGTGGTTTTCTCCGTATTCCTATCGATTCCGTGTCCGATTTTAATTCTGAGCATGCATAGTATAGTTATTAACAACACAAAATAAAAAGCAAATAAGTTAACAGTGGGACTTCGGAAATATTACATTTCTAAAGTTTCCATAGAATTTCTATGGAAATAGGCGCGTCAGGAGTCTTACAAATACTTAATTTTACACCAAAGAAAACCATTATATTTCATTTACATCAAGAAAGATAGTAAATTGGCAGTCAAAGTTATCCAAGAATAGTTATAGTAAAGAATAAAGTGACTGTGTGTCCATGGAGTTTCTTGCCCGTTCTTCTCCATAGGTACCTACGCTTGGAATGGGAATGTAGCTGCATTTTTCTTACTGGCCGACTCTTTGACAATTCAAAAGTGCCTGTAAATGGTTTAATTGAAATAAATGATTTGAGTTTGAGTTTAACAGCCCAAACCTCAGAAAAAAAAATTCAGTGGATTAGAAGTCCCGCATTATCCACACCAGATTTTTTATTTTATAATATAGCATATTATAATATAAAACTATTCATGTTTAAAAGAAATGCGCGTACAATGAGACTAACACAATATTTTTTTTTTTTTTTGTTTTTTCTTTCTATTTACGATTATTAAAATTAAAAAACCACTAAGCTAATTGATATAACAGTCCTTTTTAAGACCTCATCTATAACAATTGCAAAATCATATATTTGATACGAAATAATGCATTTCTATGGTCTCTATGGAGTTTTCTCGAGTTTTATCATTTATATTCATTATCAATAATGAAACAAATAGGAACAAAAAGCATAATTCTGATTATACACTGGAGACGTCGTGTGGTCTTATTTGCGATAACAAAGTAGTTGCGCAAGAATTTGTAAAATTCTTTACCAGTATCCCACTCAAAACGACTGAAACCTTAAATTCCTCACCCTCTCTCTCTTTTGATTAAGTAAAGGCGAACGTTTCAGCCTGCCCGATTGAATTTAACTTTAAGCATATTAACCCACAAACACATAATAGTAATAAAAGCTTTTAAGCAAATCAAGATCAAATTAACCGAAGATCTTTGGGGAATGTCTATTAAAGTCTGTACCTCTATAATTGAGACTATAGCGCCTTACTTAGCCTTAATATTTAACTTGTGTGTAGATCAAGGAGTCTTCCCGGATTTAATGAAATACAGTAAGGTAATACCTCTTTTCAAATCCGGGGACAGTAAAGACACCAATAATTATAGACCCGTATCCGTGTTGCCGGTTTTCAGTAAGGTGTTTGAAAAGGTAATGCTTAATCAAATGCTCAATCATTTTAACACGAATAGAATCCTTCACGAACAACAGTATGGTTTCACCAAAGGACGTTGCACGACCGACGCCGGTGTAACATTATTAAGACACATTTTTAACGCGTGGGAAGAGGCCCAAGACGCCATAGGAATCTTTTGTGACCTCTCCAAGGCATTTGATTGCATCGATCACGAAACCTTACTTTTGAAACTTGGGCATTACGGACTTGGAAAACTTGCACTTAGTTTAGTAAAATCTTATTTAAATGATAGACAACAGCAAGTTCAAATAAATGGTATCAATTCACTCGGTTTAAAAGTAAAAATGGGTGTTCCACAAGGCTCGATATTGGGTCCTTTCCTTTTTTTAGTGTATATAAATGATCTACTCCATTTATTAAAAAATCAACCACAAATGGTGTTATTTGCTGACGATACTTCCTTAATTTTTAAGGTAGATAGACGTGCTACAAATTTTGACGACGTAAATAACGCTCTATTGCAGGTCCAAAATTGGTTTACTGCTAATAATTTAGTATTAAATGGGAAAAAAACGAAGTGCATAAAATTTTCTTTACCAAATGTCAAAAGTAGTGATTGTGAGATAGTATTGAATCAAGAAAAACTAGAATTCGTCGATAAAACTGTTTTCCTGGGGATCACGCTCGATTCAAGACTACAATGGGGTCCTCATTTAACATCTCTTGCAGGACGGCTAAGTTCAGCAGCATATGCTGTCAGAAAAATCCGTCAATTTACTGATGTAGATACCGCGAGGCTAGTCTATTTCAGTTACTTCCATAGTATAATGTCTTACGGTATTTTACTTTGGGGACGGGCTGCAGACATCGAGTCTATTTTTATTTTGCAGAAAAGAGCCATCAGAGCCATATATAATCTCCGCAGGCGCGATTCTCTAAGGGAACTGTTTAAGGATATTAACATCATGACGGTACCTTGTCAATATATCTACGAAAACATCATGTACGTAAGGAAAAATTTACATCTTTTTAGAAAAAGAGGTGAAAGACATAATTATAGTACTAGAAATAGGGACCTATTAGCTCAACCAGGTTTCAGACTGGCTAAAGTAGACTCATCTTTCATGGGGTACTGTTTAAAATGTTACAATAAAATTCCACCCCACATACTTCAACTGAATGAGACTAAATTTAAATCTTGTATAAAACGCACACTATGCAGGCAGGCATATTATAAGTTGGGGGATTACATCGCTGATAAAAATGCTTGGCTGAATGCTGGTCCTGCTCCACAACCTCAGCTAGTTAATTAACATTTGACAATCATGTTGGAGCTGCTGAAGAGTGTAAGACTATCTTTGCATTGTATAAACTCAATCTCCTTTGTATTATATAAATGCATAGCACAGGTGTGAGTCCTATGTACTATAGAGCTACCATTGACCGGGTAATATGTCTTTCATTGACTTGAATGTGCCCTGGCGGTTGAGAGTATGTCATGCTCACTTAAAGGTTTCGCTGATGGTGGCGTGTGTGTTGGATCATTTAGCTCCCTTCAAAATGGTTGAGCTGAATGGTGCTAATCCATGCGTCATGTTCTTGAACGGGCGCCGTCAGTTGGGACTGGTCATCTCTTAGCTGCCACGGGTTTTTTTTTTTTTTTTTTTGTTTCTATTTGTTGTACCTACGCTTGACGCTTTTAACGTGTAAGTTTTTATTATTTTTATTTTTACATCGTTCTCACTTTTAGTTATAAATGCAACATTATAGATGTAACCGAATACTTTTGTAACAATTTAATTTAAAAGAGTGTCCATGGAGTTTCTTGCCCGTTCTTCTCCATAGGTACCTACGCTTTGGAATGGGAATGTAGCTTCATTTTTCTTACTGACCGACTGCTTGACAATGTAAAAGTGCCTGTAAATGGTTTAATTGAAATAAATGATTTGAGTTTGAGTTGAGTTTGAGTTTTAAAATAACTTCAAAACTAAACATAAAAAAATTATGGTTCCTTCCCAGAAGTTTTAGTTCCTTAGCTGGATCTATAGGATGAAGGGATAAAATATAAGTGACCGCAATTGAAGCAAAATTTCACAGTGTGCGAGCTACATCTCAGGGGTACGTGTGCTGAACCATTGCGATGTTGGTGTATATTTAAATTATTGGTACTAAATTATTGATATAAAACTATGTATTAGTGATATTGATTTAAAATGTGTAATGAATTTTAACCTATTAATGTAATGTGTTTTTTTCTTTTTAATTTTTCTCTTTACTTAATTTATTGTCACTGTAAAATTTTACAACACAATGTATATTTTCATAACATGAAAATAAATGACTAAATGATCAGGAACAGATTATTGACAAAGGCACACTGATTGGTACTTGCGAGGAAGTGGATTGGTTGCGTCAATGCCAATATCTATCGACTAGGACCCTCAGCAAGGATGCACCAACGAGAGTGACCACACTTTTAGAAGACTGTCGCAGCGCTCTGTCTCAAAATGAAATAGCCAAGGCGGAGAAAATGTTACTCAAGTACGCTGAAGTTTTCTCTTCAAACGATGCTGACATTAGGAAGACTGGCCTAGTTCAACACAGGAGAAGAATTGCCTATCCGTCAGCTGCCAAGGAGATTGCCAGTACCACGTGAAAAGCAGGTGGAAACCATGATTGAGGGAATGGTGAAGGATGGTGTTATTGAACCTTCATCTAGTCCATGGTGTTCACCTGTAATGCTAGTAAGGAAGGACGGCAGCATGCGGTTTTGTGTTGACTATCGTCGTCTGAATAACGTTACGAAGAAGGACAGCTACCCTTTTTGCCAAGAATTGATGACACGCTGGACATGCTTACTGGAGTAAAGTGGTTTAGCACGCTGGACTTGAAAAGTGGCTACTGGCAAGTTGAAATTGATCCGAAGGACAAGGAGAAAACAGCATTGTCGACAGGAAAAGGTCTGTAGCAATTTTAAGTTATGCCGTTTGGATTGTGCAACGCTCCGGCAACGTTAAAAAGGCTGATGGAACTTGTACTAACCGGGTTAATTGGCGATGCCTGTCTGGTCTACTTGGATGACATCATCATCGTAGGCTGTACGTTTGAAGAACATCTTCAAAACCTGGAACGCGTGCTCATGAAGATCCAAAGTGCCAACCACAAGTTGAGTCCGGAGAAATGTTCACTATTCAAACGGCAAGTTAGCTTTTTGGGGTATGTAGTGTCGGAAGAAGGTATTCGCACGGACCCAGAGAAAATCGCCGCTGTCAAGGATTGGCCAGTTCCAAAAGACAAGACGCAGGGCAGAGCATTTTTGGTTTTGTGCTCTTATTATCGGCGACTTTATAAGAACTTTGCGGATATAGCCAAACCCCTGCACAAACTAACCGAGGAAAAGCGACATTTCTGCTGGGATGAAAGCTGCGACATCGCATTCCAGGAGTTAAAGGACCGACAGTGCAAAACACCTATTTTGGGGTACCCTGATGCAGGCAAGGAATTTATAGTTCATACTCAAACTCAAAGCATTTATTTCAAATAAACCAAATACAGGTACTTTTGAATTGTCAAGGGGTCGGTCAGTCAGAAAGATGAAGCTAGTTGCCCATTCCAAAGCGTAGTAGGTTCCTATGGAGAAGAACGGACAAGAAACTCCACGGACACTCTTTTAAAACAAAATATTGTTACAAAATATGGGTTACATCATTCATGTTGAAGTTATATGTCTATTTAGTTTTATTTTTTATTTTTCTTATACCATCTAATCAAGTTAATTATCTTTTTGTATGCACGTGTTTCTGTGACAAATAAACCTATTTTTCTTTCATTCTTTCTAGAACAATGTAGAAAGACGTGCACGTTAGAAGCGTCCGTAATTAAAACAATTCAAAAATTAAAAATAAGCCGTGGCAGCTAAGAGATGACCAGTCCCAACTGACGGCGCCCGTTCACGAACATGACGCATGGATCAGCACCACTTAGCTCAACCATTATGAAGGGAACTTAATGATCCAACACACACGCCACCACCAGCGAGACATTTGAGTGAGCATGACATACTCTCAGCCTCAAGTCAATAAAAGACATATTACCCGGTAAATGGTAGCTCTATAGTACATAGTACTCACACCTGTGCTATGCAATTATATAATTCAAGGACATTGAGTTTATACAATGCAAAGATAGTCTTACAATCTTCAGCAGCTCCAATAATACTTTCAAATGCAAATTAATTAGTTTATGCGCCCTTATGGAGCAGGACCAGCATTGAGCCAAGCATTTTTGTCAGCATTGTAATCCCCCAACTTATAATATGCCTGGCTGCATAGTGTGCGTTTTATACAAGTTTTAAATTTTGTTTCGTTCAACTGGAGTATGTGGGGAGGTATTTTATTGTAACATTTTAAACAGTACCCCATGAAGGATGAGTCTACTTTAGCCAGTCTGAAACCTGGTTGAACTAATTGGTCCCTATTTCTGGTACTATAATTGTGTCTTTCACCGCTTTTACTGAAAATATTTAAATTTTTCCTTACGTACATGATGTTTTCATAGACACAGACGCAAGTGACATAGGACTTGGCGGTGTATTGTCTCAACGGAATGGTGATCAAGAGGTTGTGATAGCGTACTTCAGCAAGTCGTTGTTAAAGTCGGAAAGGAACTATTGTGTCACGAGACGGGAATTGCTTGCTGTAGTCAAGTCATTGCAGCATTTTAGCAAATATCTTCTGGGGCGGAAATTCCACTTACGAACTGACCATTTTGCACTGAAATGGCTATTGCAGTTCAAAAATCCAGAAGGACAAGTTGCGAGATGGATTGAGCTACCGCAGGAATATGACTTTGTGGTCGAACATCGCAGCGGGAAATCTCATGGCAACGCAGATGTATTATCAAAAAGACCTTGTCCTGAAGACTGCAAGCATTGTACCAGGGCCTCAATTCTGCTAAATGTCATGTAGTTCAATTGCACGTCGTTAGCATGGCAATAGCATAAAATGACACTTGGTATTCTGCTCCTGTTAAGAAAGTTGAATAGCGGCTACCCAGCCGCTATTGATACATTTCGGAATTCTATTAACCAATGGTGTCACAATAGCATCAGCACGGCAACATAAATATGTATTCTCCTCTTATTTGACGTTTGTACCGATAGCGTTGGCATCGTCGACATCTGTTAAAATTGGCTATCGAGAAGCAATTGTGCAGCCATACGTTTTCTCTCACATTCTTCAATAAAAAGTGATAACAACAATGCCGCATCACATTTTAACATGGAGATATTTTGAATTGGCCAGCAGGGAGGAACGGCGTCGGGACGAGAGGCTACAACGCCATCGAGCGCGAGCTTTACTGAGGCGGAATATCGACCCTATGGTTTTTTTGCCAAGTTTGTAAAGCTCAAGTACCGGATGTTCTACAGTTGTACCATAATGGTTGTTCAGGAGGTCATCTGGGAGCAAAACGGACTCTACTGAAGGTAAGAGAACGGTTTTACTGGGTCCACTGTCGGAACGATATCGAGGACTGGTTTCGCAAATGTACAAGTTGTGCAGCTGTAAAGGGACCTCAGACTCGTAGTAGAGGTGCATTGAAATTGTACAATGTTGGTGCATCATGGGAGAGGATAGCCCTTGACGTTGCGGGACCGTTTCCGGAAAGTGAAAGCGGTAACAATTATTTCATGGTTTACTTCACTAAGTGGCCGGAAGTCTTCGCCATTCCAAACCTAGAAGCTTCAACAGTTGCAGATAAACTGGTTCATGAAGTCTTCTGCCGATTTGGAGTACCCTTGCGAGATTCACAGCGATCAGGGAAGGAATTTTGAAACCCAAATATTTCAAGAAACTTTCCGAGTAATGGGTACTCATAAAACGAGAACCACTTCTTACCACCCACAATCGGATGGAATGGTGGAACGATTTAATCGAACATTGGAGAGATACCTGGTAAAAGTTGTGGAAAATCGGCAACGAGATTGGGACAAGCACATACAACTGTTTTTGTTGTCATATCGAAGTGCTGTTCACGAAAGTATATCGGTGACACCAGCTAACTTTGGAAGAGAATTACGGCTGCCTGCAGACCTGATCACCGGAATACCACCTGATGCTCCACGCAGTATAACGATTATGCGAATGACTTGCGG
The DNA here is from genome assembly GCA_947523025.1 of Dryobota labecula. Taxonomy (NCBI): domain Eukaryota; kingdom Metazoa; phylum Arthropoda; class Insecta; order Lepidoptera; family Noctuidae; genus Dryobota; species Dryobota labecula. The sequence continues at coordinate 384,995 of OX383290.1, forward strand.
AACAAAATGAATGACATTTATTAACACGTCAGACAATCGGGCCAGCAAATGTCTGAAAAGATGAAAACACGTTATGAGCGCAAAATGAACAATAAAGGGTTTGACGAAGGTTCACTAGTGTGGTTGTACAATCCAGTCCGCAGCAAAAGGAAAATCCCCTAAGCTTCAAGCTAAATAGGACGGACCGTACCGGATCGTGACAAAGATCAATGACGTAACCTACCGGATACAGAAAGGTGCAAGAGTTACTCCTAAGATCGTCTATGTGGATCGACTGGCGCGTTATAATGGTGTCCATAATGCTCAGGACGAGCATGTCTTAGGTGGGGGCAGTGTTGCGCGCCACAATTAATGCCTGGTACATCGTGACAAGTTTAAGTATCACTAGCGCCATCTAGTATCGAATAGCAGAACTAGTGACCACTAGCGCCATCTAGTATCGAGTAGCAGAACTAGTGGAGTCAAGAAATATCTAGAAGGTTCGATGCTAGAACTTTCCAGAACTATCGACATCTAGTCAGTCGTTACCGGTATGTACTCGAACATTCTAAATGTTTCTACATGATAAAAGTTGTAGAATTCATTGTAGAAGGTTCTGGAACTATCTAAGGACTACATAAGGCCGTTATGGACCGCGACCCGACACAGTCTAAAAAGAAGCGATCAAGCGACAAGTACGATACAAGCGATCTTCGAGTGAGACTTTAGAGTGATCAATAGTGCAGTTGTGTTTTATAATATTTTTCCTTTTTATTAGTGTGTTTGAATTGTTATCAGTGTTGTTTAATTAAAGTGTAATTTTTGGTTTTTAAATCGGCAGCTTTTATTGTCACGAACCGCAAGCTCGAAACACTATGTTCATTCATTTTCAAATCTATAGTCCAATCACTCAAGTCTTTTTTTAATGCAAATATTACCTTTTCATCTGATGCCTCCACAAAATACACACCACACACTTTTGCGAAATGATTCATTTTCGAGCAGCGTAGACACCTTTTACCATACGCCGGACAAGCATTCCTTACGTGCATACTACCACATCTGCCACATTGAGGCGTCGTGCGCGGTCTGTTTGTCGGCCGCTGCATCTGACTAGCGACGTCTGTGGCGCCCCCGCGCCCGCCGCGCCAGGCTGCGCCTCCTCGCACGTATTCACCACGAGATCGCATTGCTCTCCTTTCATGTTGTCGTCGCATGTCGTATACGATGACACTCCATATCCCAGTTTACTTACTATTACGCTCGTTCTTTTCTTCTTGTATATTACTGTCCTGATCAATACTGTGAACTGCTTCCTTCTTTATGATCTCTGAATACATTCTTCATACTACCGCTGCTCGACATATCTCCAATGCTTTATTCAATGTTAGGTCCCTTTCTCGTAATAATCGTTCTCAAATTGCTGGGCTTGTCACTCCACACACAAGTCGGTCTTTTATTAGATCGTCATTCAAATTTCCAAACTCACAAGTCTTGGACAATTTACGCAAATCAAACACATATTGATCTATTGACTCATTTTGCTGCTAATCTCGTGTAAAGAACTTGTGCCGTTCCACCGTTAAATTTTTCTTTGTTTTGAAATGTTCATCAAATTTTTGCACGCATCGTCTAACGTTATTTCCTTGCTTTGTTCTAATATTTCGCGGCATTGCTCGCCTACTATATGCAGGAAAATGTTAGTTGTATCACTGGTGTTTTGGTCGACAACTTACACGCGTTGAAATATATCGTGAAGCCCTTCTTCCATCTTTCTCAACTATCACTCAGCTTGTCTGATGCAATATCAATCGAATTCTCATCAAATTAGAACGGTGATGGCGGTGTTAACACTGTTTCCATTATTGCAATTAATTATGTATACTATTTTATCGTCTATTTTACTTTACTCACTCACTTCTAATTAGATTCTATTGAACTATATTTATTACCGGCTGCGCCATGTTAGGTTATGCGGAACGTGAATCAAACAACAAGCTCGAGTAATGACGCCATATTTAATAGTTTATTATACCACCACCAACATTATCAATGTACCCACTCATGAATATCATCACAAGCGCGTACAAGCAAGCTCATACGATTCCCCTCCCCCCGTGCGCCCCGCGCTGAGCGCGTACAAACAAGCTCATACTTGTCGCGCTGGGAATCCCCTCCCCCGTGCTGAGCGCGTACAAACAAGCTCATACTTGTCGCGCTGGGAATCCCCTCCCCCGTGCTGAGCGCGTACAAACAAGCTCATACTTGTCGCGCTGGGAATCCCCTCCCCCCGTGCGCCCCGCGCTTAGCGCGTACAAATAAGCTCATACTTGTCGCGCTGGGTATAGGGTTCCCTTCAGTTACGGAACTCTAAAACGTTTTAGGTATTTCAAACAGTTGAGCTTTTGAACTGTTTGAAATTCATAAATCGTTTCTTTCTTTTAATCAATTACCATTAGGAGTTATTTGAGTACATCAGAAAATCGTCGAAACAACGTCAAATAAATGTATGGCAAGTGTGAACGTAAGAAAGATATTGCACTAACCCGGGGAGCTCCTGCGCCTGCTTTGTGTTTGAAGTGCAGCGCGGGCGGCGCGTGCGTCACGTCTCCAAACGACACGCGCTCGTACACCACCTCACGCCGCTCGTTGCTGACCTGCTGAACAATACATTTTGCTGACTTTCGATTACATTACAACCGTTTATTAAAACTTGCAAAATGGGTCACCATTACGGGTGCCTACCAATGTATGCGTGTACCTACCTAGTTATGGCTAATGATATATTAATACAGTCCACATTAGAAGAAGTTGATTTTTTAGTGTCAATATACAGAGCAAATTTGTTAGCTTTCAACCATTTTTAATATCATAACCAAAGATTATTCACCTTATGTCATGGAACGTAAAACGAAAAACATTATTTTTTTCAAACAAAACACCATATTTTTTGGTAGTCCTGAAACCCTACAAAACGGTGGCGTTTATGAAAATTGATCATCAGTCCAATATTTCTCGTCACTGGGAATACTGAAGCTAAAATAATAGTTATTTGTGTAACAAGAGAGCAAAGTCGTTTTTGCTGCGAGTGCTGATTTTGAATCCTGAGCAAGCGAAGGATTCAACGATTGAATCACTCGCTATGCTCGTGATTCTAAAGTTGAATCCTAAGTGTGGCGAGGGATTCAAAGGCACGAGATGCAAAAAACTTTGCTCTCGTGTAACACACAACTTTTCACTTCAGCAGCGATATCCCATTAGTTCTAACGATGGAACAGGTAGAACAAGTGGGAAATAGAGACTCCCAGTAGTACTATTTTGTAATATAGTATGTCGTAGTACTAGTGAGAACAAAACAAAAAACTCCCATTAGTTCTACCGTGGAACTGTTCACTAGAACAAGTGGGAATAGAGGGAATAGAGAATCCCAATAATTCTACTATTTTGTTATACCTAATATCGTAGTACTAGTGAGAAAAAAAATCCCATTATTTCTACCGTAGAACTGTTCAGTAGAACTAGTGGGAACAAACCGCGAGAACACTTTAGGAGGTAATAAATATTTACAGGTTAAATATCAGTTTTATTTGCAGTAAATACTTATTTTCGTTTAAATACAACAATAAGTAAAAAAATCTATAAATTACATTAAAAGACATAATTATCTTTTTGCAAAAGTTCTTTAGTTAGTACGAAATTCCGAACGTGTTTGTCTTTCGAGGTCGAATTCAAAATCGGTACTTCGAAAGGGCTGGTCTTTGTCTCTCTTTCTTTCTAATGGCGGGAAAGAGATAGAGTGTGAATGTTTCGAATTGTATGATTAACCCAAGGCTGAATAAGATATTTGCGGCTTTCAGAAAAAAAAAAAAAGTTGCTTTGTCTCACTCAGTGAGCAAAATCGCATTTTGCTCACTGATTTCAGGCAGCAAAACCTACATGTTTGTGCTACTGAAGTGAAAAAAGGAAAGCACACCTATAGAAGCCGCTCAAGTAGTCATCCTAATCCAGCAAGGACTGTCTCAGCGTACTATCGCTCGACAGCTTCATTTGAGCCAGTCTTGTGTCTCAAAGGTATACAAGAGGTTCAAGGAGACTGGAAACTTATTTCGGAGACTAGGATCTGGACGACAGCGATGCACTTCGGTGAGAGATGACCGATTTATTGTCACCTCTTCTCTCCGAAATCGACAACTGACCGGCGTGGACGTCCAGCAGCAGCTCAGAGACGTTCGAGGGAGGGCTACCAGCGAGTGGAAAGCGGTTAGCCCCCCTCCCCGACCTCCACCAGGTACGAATATCAGCTCCGTTTTTGCTAAAATAGATATCCCCGCCTACGGTTTATTGGCGAAGTCGGGATTCCCACACTAGACTGGCCAGCCCTCAGCCCTGACTTAAATCCGATTGAACATATATGGGACGAGCTGAAAAGACGGCTACGAGAAAGATGTCCAGCTCAGGCTCGGCGTCAATAGAAGACCTGAAAACTGCTTTAGTCGAAGCGTGGCAGGAAATCCCACAGGATTCCATCAGGAAACTCATTCGGTCAACGAAAAACCGTTTACAGGCAGTCATTAGCGCCAGGGGGGGTAACACAAAATATTAAGGGGTAAATAACATAAATTGTAAATTATTTTTTTATCTTTTCATATTACTTCCTATTTATTTAGACGTCCACAACTTCGACTTATTGCAATAATTCTTTAAATTTCTTTTTGATATCATTTGAAAGCTAACAAAATTACCTTTCAGGTGTTATACCACAATCCACAGCTCATTGCGTAGAAATTGTAAAAAATTGTCTTGGAACAACGCGCGATGAAGTGATTCCAGTTTATTGCTCGTGAGTGTATTATTTTTTCTTCCGAAATAAATTCCTTATCATATGTATTTTTTTAGCACCCAATAGCACCCATCAACTATCTTTAGGTAAATGCCTAGAGATTTTATTTAGTCTATGGCATTTTGAAGACATCCTCCAGTGCAGCCGTGAACAGTTTCGGGAGATAACATCTCCCTGTCTCACACCTCGCTGCAGAAGGATAGGTTTCGAGGTCTGGTCCTGGAGTCGAACTGACATAGTGGCGTTTTTGTACAGACATTTCAGCACCTCGATGTACCGATAGTCGATCTGGCACCGTTGAAGAGACTGCTGTACATCCCATATCTCGATCGAACCGAAGGCTTTCTCCTAGTCCACAAACGCTAAGCAGAGAGGCAGGTTATACTCCTCGGTCTTCTGTATAACCTGCCGCAGCGTATGTATGTGGTCTACGGTGCTAAAGCCGTTACGGAATCCGGCTTGTTCGGGAGGTTGGAAGTCGTCAACCCTGCGCGCGAGACGGTTCGTGATGACTCTTGAAAACAGCTTGTAGACATGGCTCAGAAGTGAGATGGGCCTATAATTCTTAAGGAGGGCATTATCGCCCTTCTTAAAGAAAAGTATCACCACACCTCTGTTCCATGCCTGTGGCGTTTTGCCCTCGAGTATGACGGAAGCAAACAGCTTCTGGAGGGCCTTAAGAACGGGTTTTCCGCCGGCCTTTAGGAGTTCAGCCGTAATTCCGTCATCACATGGCGCTTTGTTGTTTTTGAGCTGCTTCAGAGCCATCCTAATTTCGAACAAGCTGACGTCCGGGATGTCATCAGCTTCGGTGTAGTGTCGGGTCAGTCTAGCTCTTGGGTCATTAGCCAGATTTGTAACGGGGATACTTGTTGACGTGTATCTGTATAGTTGTCCACAGAACCTCTCGACCTCTCTCAACAGCTCAGGTTTGGCGGATACGATCCTGCTATCGTCGGTCTTCAGTTTCGCAAGCTGGCTCTGCCCAATAGACAGATCTCTTGTGTATGGTTCAAGGTGGTCAGTTACTTGTAGTTGAGTTGTTGGAGGTGAGTTGACGAAAACCACAGACAGTTCAGTTTATTCGTAAAAGATACAACAAAGTTTCGTTGGATGCTAATCCGCGGTTATAGCGCTACGGCAGCTATTGGACAACTAAATAATTTGAATTATAAAAGTAAATAAAACGAGTAGCGAAAAGTAGGTCGCGGCGTTAGCAGTTTGTCTGTATGTGAACCGTACATGCTCCCTAGGGAAAAGTGGGATGAGCATCCATTACAAAGCAAATAATAATATAAGAAACGTGTTAAGTAAATAAATAAAGTTAAGTAGTAACAACAATAGTAAATGTGTAAAAGTATAAATGTAAAAGTGTAGGTATAACACTCAATTTAATTCGTCAAAGTTAAATGCTTTCTTCGGCTGTCTTGCTTCGCTGTAAACGGGCTCCGCAGCTGTCGAATGTATTTCTTGTAGCTCGATGTCCCCTCCAAAGTTGTCTCTTCCTCTAGGTGTCACTTCTGTTTTGGCAGAGTGTTTTGCACCATCGTTTAATGATAATAAAAAGGGCCAGCACGGCGATTCCTCCCAACAGCAAAGAAGTAAGCGAGTAGAGATAGATGTCGTGACTTGACATGTCAGACGCGTTCGGTAATATTTCTCTGCTTTTCAGGAATTCCAACTGGTCTATTTTTCTTATTTCTGCTGCAGTTGGCGTTTCTTGATCTGTTATATTTAATTTTGCATTCTTCCAGCCGAGGTCAAAGATGTTGTTAATTGTTGAATTTATGGTTGGTATTTCTATCTCTGGTTTCATGTTAAAACTTTTTCCCAGCTGATTGTGTGTAAATATTGTGGCGTCCTTTTTCTGCAGTAAGCACTTTGATTTCCAGAAAATCACTCCAGTCCCGTCAATGACCGCTGGCGTAACTTGATCGTTACTTATGACGCGCATCAGCTGTTTGCCGCACAATGTAAATAGCCACATGTTTGATTTGTGAAGCTTTGTCCAGGTTTCTTTGCATGTTACGTCATTGAGGACGCATGATAAAGACTCTTTTTGATTGAAGACTTGGGCCTCGCGTCTTTCTTGTGCATGTTATAGACAGGATTACGTGAGACGCAAATGAATTCGTATTCTCCGTATGAAGTACATTGGCGCATGTCTTGGTCTTCCATTGTTATGTAAGAGTTCTTTACGAAGTTGATTGCGATGTAGCTTGAACTTGGTTGTACGAATTTTAAATGTCCTTGTCTAAGGAATGGTATTGGTATGACTCGATATATCTTGTAATCTTCATCGCTCAGCAAGGGGATGTGTATTTCAAATAGCATATGCATTTGTAATTCGAGCCTTCACGTGGATGAGGTCATAGATATTTTTCAAATCCCTTTGAATGTCCTTTACAGGTAATGACAGTCCTGTGGCAACCTTCCGGATATTATGTTTAGCTGTTCGATCAGTTGGTTAGCCGGAAATAGATGGGTATCTAAATGTCCTCTGTAAATGTTGGCGAGAGCATTTATTAGCATTTCCAATATTCGATTTAAGTCGCTTAAAATCAGAGTTGAATTTATGTCATTCATCGTGAATAGCATTTGCGCCTTGTTCACAATTTTTGTGATTTCGTTGCATGTTTCGTCCATGTAGACGCGCAATGTTTTGAATTGTTTATCCATAAAGGCAGTGTTTCTTTTTATAATGTTGTTTTCAGCCTCTACAATTAATGTTTGGTTTTTCATAAGTTGTAGTAGGTAGTTATCATTTGATTGGAGATTCTGTAAGTCTCTTTCGTACTTTTTGGCAAAGTCTGCGTTGAGCACTCCGAAAAGAGTACCTGCTAATTTCCCAACTCCATCAAAGTAACCTCGTTTTGGTCTTGAGTGTTGAGTGAGCAGCATAGAGTTGTAGTCAACTACGTGACTCAGTTCATGACGTAGGTGGCCGACAATGGTTTCGCAAGGCAAGGTTTGGCATAGTTTATCTATTTGGTTTACATATTCATTGATCCGATCAGTTGCTTGCTAGTATGACGTTAAGTTGTAGTAAACCAATAGAGTCCATTCGTCATGTATTAGTTGTATTTTCCCAGCTTCATAGAAGTAAATCGGATGATTGCTTGGTATAGGTGTAATCTTCAAGTTATTCCTCGTTTGCGCTGATAGTGCAAATCCCGTCATTGCTAGTATGAATAGGAGAACAAGTGACAGCCAATTGTTCTTGTTTATTGTTGTGCCTCCCCGTTTTTTAGGTTCCTGAGTAGATATCCTTTTCTCTTCTTCTCCGTTTACTCTTGATTCTTCGAGTTTCAGCGGTAATGGTGAAAGCTTCGTTATTGGTCGTTTAAGTGACCCTTTATTAGTTTTCAAGGTAACGACCCGTACTCGACCATCTGTGCCTGGATGTAGTTCCTGAACTCTTCCTATAGCCCAGCGGCCAGGAGGTAAGTGTTCATCTTTTACTAATACTAGGCTTCCTTGTTTCAGGTTTTCTTTTGGGTTCTGCCATTTGCTTCGGATTTGCAGTTGACGTAGATATTCGTTGGACCAGCGCTTCCAGATATGCACGTTCATTTGTTCAACAAGCCTCCATCTGTTTCTTAAGTCGTGCTCAGCAAAATCTTGCTCTTCTTTTGATAGTGACAGTAGGGGGCCGCTAATGAGGAAGTGACCGGGAGTTAGATATTCCAGGTTTCCGACGTCCTCTGTTAAGGGGCACAGCGATCGACTTTTCTTTAAACATTCCATCGCGTCTCCATAATTTTCATTTTGAACGTTCTTGATGACCAATTCTGTTGCTCCCATAAAATCTTGTGGTGACAAACTCATAACCATTTTTTTGTTACCGCAGTCGGCTAAGTTATTGGTTGAGCTTAGTGTGCGTTTTTGCTTACGAATGTTACTCAGTCGTAAAATCCATCCAAGCACTCGTATTACGCGTTTATAATTACTGTGTTTATTCAGTAATGTATCAATTATTTCACATTTCTTGAATGTGACTGCACAGCAGTTTATTTCTTGCAACTCAGTGTTTGTTTACACAACAAACACTTGTTTTCTTGACATTGTAACCATCGTGGTATGGAAAGTTTATTTAGCAACGGGATATCTTTTCTCATAGTTTCCCATTCCTTAGCGAGCTCGCCGGGTAAGCGTTCATCCCAGTTGATTTTCCTTATCCAGATTTTTTGGAACAGAAGTTTAGTTTTTATTGTAAGTGGCGATAGTAATCCAAGTGGGTCATATAGCTTGCTTATTTCGCTCAGTAGTACGCATTTTGTCAATTTTTTCTTGATTGGTAAAACCCATTGATATGTGAAGCTATCGTTGTCTTGATTCCACCTCATGCCCAACATTTTGCAGTTTGTTGTTTGTTCTGGGCTGAAGTCGATGTTCACATTGCGGCTGTTTTGATCATCTCGCAAGTCTTCCAAGATAATCGGTTCATTAGTTTTCCATTTTCTCAAGTTGAATCCTCCTTTTTTCAGTAACTCGATTAGCTATGTGACCAGTGTTTTCGATGCGTCGACTGTATCCTGCCCGTAAACCAAATCATCCATGTAGAAAAGTCAAAGTCAAATCATTTATTTCAAATAGGCACGAAGATGCACTTTTGAACGTCAAAAATTACATGAATAGTTAATTGATTCTAGTTGCGCCTTCCAAAAGGTAGTTATGTATGGAGAAGAATGGGCAAGAATCTCCATACTTACTCTTTTAAAATGTTAACAATAGTTTGTATACATTAATTAATAATTATAGGTGAAGACGATGTACCTCGAACAAAAATAAAAAATTACTTACCACAATTGGTAAAAAGAACGAAAAGTGAAGTAATGACAGAAAAAATAATAAATGCGATAGGTACATGGTGCTCACATAATATATTTACAAACATTGTATATGATTTTCCAAAAAAATTAAGCATATAATAAGTCAGTGTGTGAGTTAAATTTATATTAATCACAGAAAATAAAATTAATATCATAAAAAATATAAATTATACAGTTAAATTAGCAACCCGTTTGATTTTGTCTAGACTCTAAATTGTCCTATGGAGCAGGACCAGCATGTTTCCAAGCATTCTTATCTTGGATATAATTCTCTAATTTGTAATATGCTTGTTTACAAAGTGTGCTTTTTATATGAGTTTTAAATTTTCTTTCATTTAATTGTAATATATCAGAAGGTATTTTATTGTAACATTTAACACAGTACCCCATAAAAGATGTATGTACTTTAGATAATCTGAAATCTGGATTCAATGTCGGCAGCCCGACCCCACAGTAAAATGACATACGACATAATGCTATGGAAGTAGCTAAAATAAACCAAACGCGCGGTTTCTACATCTGTTAACTGTCATATCTTTCCAGTTCATCCAGTTTCAGCAGTGTCTCATGGTTTACGCAATCGAACGCCTTAGAGAGGTCGCAAAAGATTCCAATGGCATCTTGTGCTTCTTCCCAAGCGTTAAAAATGTTCTTTATTAGGGTGACACCGACGTCAGTTGTACAACGCCCCTTGGTGAAACCATACTGTTGTTCATGAAAGATGGAGTTTTTATTAAAGTGACGTAACATTTGATTGAGCATCAACTTTTCAAATACCTTACTGAGAACTGGAAGAATTGACACAGGCCTATAATTGTTAGGTTCCTTACTATCACCGGATTTGAACAATGAAACTACTTTACTGTGTTTCATGAGATCTGGAAAGACTCCTTGGTCTACACTGGTGTTAAATATGAAAGCTAAATAGGGCGCAATGGTTTCGATAATAGACCTACAGACTTTTACAAACATTCCCCAAAGATCTTCTGTTGATTTAATTTTAAGATCTTTAAAAGCTTTTATAACAGCCTGGGGGTTTGTATGTTGAAACCTGAACTCCAAAGGGCATGCCTTTACATTATTTCTAAGTAAAGCAGCAGAAAGCGCGGGTGAGGAATTTAAAGTTTCTGTAGTTTGTAGTTTTAAAATAGCTCAGGAATTTGAAAACTTTTTTGGTAATGTTACCAAAAAAGTTTTCAAATTCCTGAGCTATTTCTACATCGTAGTTGACGGGGCCATGAGCAGTCTCTAAATTAAATTCAGTATTTCGCTGTTTTTTCCTACCTGTTTCATTATTTATTATTTGCCAATTCGTTTTTATTTTATCATCAGCTGATTTTATTTTATTGCTAATATAAAGAGCTTTAGCTATTTTGCATACGTTTTTAAATGTTTTTGAATATTTTGCAACATACTTATGAAAGCTAGTATTATTCATATGTTGCTTTAGGCCATAAAGTTCAATCACTAAATAAGAACTTTGTATAAATACTTTTAGTCTTTAGTGGAAATGTGTCATTAAATTGCGCAATACTGAATGTCAGATACAGTCCGACATTTTACTGCTGCAGCCTGTCACCACCCTCCATTTTCTGTTTTAACCTCCCTGGAGACACCATTCACACCCATGAAGCGTCATTCTACAATAAAATACAATTTCTTTAAAGCTAATTACCAAGAAATTAATGTTGAACTAAATAAGTTGAACTGGGATGAACTGTTTCTTAATCTCTCTAGTCAACGGGCCGTAGATGCTTTTTATGACTATATATTTATGGAATCGTCAGACTACATGTTCCACTGTCACGTCATAAATCAGCTATGTTTCCCGTTTGGTTTAGCGCTTCCCTAACTAAAACTTTCAAAAATAAAAAACGCGCGAAAGAAAGGTTCTGGAATTCCAACTAACATGCAGTTCAAAAATAAATCATCTAACTGCCCCACTGAAATATGCTCACTGTTTTCTGTCTTCTTGAACTCGGTGTACGAGCCCTCTACTTTTGACCCTAACACCTGGACACCCCCAGAAACCCTGGATGAGAGTTCTGTATGCATTCCGGATATTTACCTCAAAAAGAGTGTCATACTTAAGGCACTTACCTCATTAGACTTAGCTAAAGGAGCTGGTCCGGATGGCCTGCCCCCTTCTTTCTTTAAGAACACTGCACAAACCATCTGTGTTCCGTTACACATAATATTTAACAAATGTCTCCGGTAAGGGACTTTCCCTTGTGTTTGGAAGAGGGCTTTCATTACGCCCATTCACAAAAGTGGTGACAAAGGTAACGTTGAGAATTATCGACCCATATCTATCTTGTCCACCTTGTCTAAACTTTTTGAGGGTCTAGTGCACAGTCACTTATTTCCTCAGTTAAATCACCTTATTTTACCCGAACAACATGGCTTCGTTAAATCCAAATCCACTACCACAAACTTAATAATTTTTACACAATTTTCGTTTGAAAACATGGACATGCGCACGCAGGTTGATGCTGTATACACTGATTTTCAGAAAGCTTTTGACAGGGTGGACCACAAATTGCTTTTCGATAAAATCGCTTTCAATGGCATAAGAGGCAATTTACTGAGATGGTTTGCTTCATATATATTTCATAGGACTCAAAAGGTTGTTATCAATGGATTCGAGTCTGATTATGTGGTCGTCGAGTCAGGTGTGCCTCAAGGATCTGTCTTAGGCCCATTGCTTTTTATCTTGTTTATAAACGACATAAAATCCTGCATAGTCAACTCAGAATTCTTAATGTACGCCGATGACATTAAAATCTTTAAAGCTTGAGCGAACCCTCAGGATTGTTTACTACTACTACAAGAGGACTTATGCAGGCTTTCTCAATACTGTCTGGTCAATAAACTTCATCTTAGTCTTCCTAAATGCCACTTCTTCATTTCTTTTACTAAAAACAAAAATATTAGGTTGGGGAAAGTCTTTTCGCATTATAGTATGTATGAACTTGTAATAAAATCTCTTTGGCTATACTATTTGTATCTGGCCGGTTTTGGTATCATTGAAAGTTTGAATTTTAAAGAACATAATTCCAAATTCAAATTAGGAAAATGTGTGATTTTCATTTGTTTTTCGTACTGTCAAGATGAGTGAATCTAATGAAGAAATTCGATACATTTTAAAATTTTACTACAAAAAAGGTAAAAATGCAACGCAAGCCGCGAAAAAAAATTGCGATGTTTATGGACCTAGTGCAGTGTCTGAGAGTAGCACAAATCTGGTTTAAGCGTTTTCAATCCGGAAATTTTGATGTCAAAGTTGCACGTCGCTCTGGTCGCCCTATTACGGATAAAATGGATACAATTTTTGAAAAAGTGGAGCAAGACCGGCATATCAGTAGTTACGACGTAGCTGAAGAACTGGGAATTGTCCACAAAACAGTTTTGGCACATTTGAAAAAAACTGGGTACACAAAAAAGCTCGATATTTGGGTACCTCACGAGCTCACTGAAAGAAACCTAATGAACCATGTACTCATTTGTGATTCTTTATTACGACGTAATGAAACCGAACCATTTGTGAAGAAGCTGATAACTGGTGATGAAAAGTGGATCACGTACGACAAGAACGTGCGAAAAAGCTCGTGGTCAAAGGCCGGTCAGGCTTCACAGACTGTGGCGAAACCCAAGTTAACTCGCAACAAGGTGATGCTGTGTGTGTGGTGGGATTGGAAGGGCATTATTCATTATGAGCTGTTACCACCAGGCAGGACCATCGATTCTGAACTCTACTGCGAACAACTGATGAGATTAAAGCAAGAAGTTGAGAGAAAGCGGCCGGAATTAATCAACAGAAGGGGTGTGGTTTTTCATCATGATAACGCTAGACCTCACACATCTTTAGCCACTCAGCAAAAATTAAGAGAGTTTGGCTGGGAGGTGTTAATGCATCCGCCGTATAGTCCTGACCTTGCACCTTTTTCCTCGCACCATTTTCTTACAAAATGCGAAGAAACTTTTTCCCCAACCTATTACTATTAACTTCCCATATACATTGAACGACATACAATTGAATAAAACTGAGTGCGTACGTGATCTTGGCGTACTGCTTAATTGCAAATTACATTTAAACACCCATATCGCCAAAATAATTAACAAAGCCTTTCAGATATATGGTTTTGTTATGCGGTCTTATAAAGACTTCAAAAAGCCATCTACTTTTCTCTTCTTATATAAAACACTAGTCCGTTCACAGTTGGAATACGCGGTAGCCATCTGGTGCCCGTATTATCTACATCTACATCTACACTAATATTATAAAGAGGAAAGATTTGTACCTATTTTTGTATGTTTGTATGTTTGTAATGAATAGGCTCGAAAAGTACTGGGCCGATTTAAAAAATTCTTTCACCAATAGAATGCTACATTCTTCCAATTTGACATAGGCTACATTTCATTTAGAAAAAAATTAGGGATCCTTGGTAAAATTTGAACAATGTAACCGAAGGTGTAGAAAAATGAGTCTTAAAATGATAATTGTCTACCCCGTGCGAAGCCGGGACGGGCTGCTAGTGATAAATATAAGCAAGCAATAGAATTGGTTCAGAAAAAATTTCTTCGTGCTATGCACTATAAGTGCTTCCGTACAAGGATTCCCTATGCAGATTTGCTAAGGCAATATAAGATATTGAGCTTGGATTCCAGACGTTCACTGATCATGGTTGTGATGCTGTACGGCATATGCAATAACAAATTTAATTGTACTGAGCTCTCGAATAGATTGTGTTACGTAGTACCTAGAACTGTTATTCGGCGGGAGGTGCGCGCACCTCAACTATTCTACACTGCACGTTGTAGAACGAAGGCTGGGGTGTGTGCCCCTCTTCGCCGACTTTTAGAAACCTATAACTCACAATTCATTGATTTTGATATTATCGCGCTGTCGCAATCTAAATTTAAAAGAATAGTTTCACAATCTCTTGCTAGTCGCCTATAAGGCTGATGCTCTTGTCATCCGCTTCCTGTAATCCGTCGGTATAAACTGTTTGTACTTTTTTGTTTTTCATATAACATGCGTTCATTTTCATACTCCGATGTCAATCCGTGGACAATAGTGTGGGTTATACGTTTTTACGACTATAATATAACTACTTTTTGTAAATGCTGTAATGTATAACTGTTTTTGTCCCAAAAAAATAAAATATAATAAAATAAAATTTAATAGTGAAAATAACTCGGCGTAGAACTCATTTGGGTCACATACATTATTAAAACTCTAAAGACATAATTTACTGGCCAAAGAATTATTTAATTTTTCTAAATTTTTACATGTAATTGGCCTAAACCTTATTTGAATTTTTTGTAAAGGCATGTAAGAGCAAAATGTTATTGTTTGTCCACTGTGATCAGATGGCAACTTATTTACGATTTGTTTGTGTAAGTAATCACAATTACAAAATATATTATCTATACAAGTGGCAGAAGAAGTTGTCACTCGGGTTGGTTCAATAAAAACATTTGACAAATCAAATGACCTAAAAAGACTTAACAATCTGACACTATTCAAGTTATTTTCTAATAAATTAATATTAAAATCACCACATACGATTATTGATTTACTACTAGTACTAAGTTTCTTTAACACATCTTCCATTACAGAATCGAACATAACAAGATTCTGGTAACTTGGAGGTCTGTATACGCATACTATAACATGCTTATCGAGCTCAACACAGGACATTCAATTGTGTGCTGAGCAGACAGTTCTATGATGTCTTTTCGTTCTTTAGATTTAATCGATTTTTTAATCAATATTAATTCAAATTCAAATAATTTAATTCAAGTAACAATAGACTCATAACAGAATAACATATACATTTAAAAATAAAATTCAAATAAAATACAATTAAGATAAAATTAAAATTATGATCAACAACTCAAATTAAAATTTACAAATAAAAATCTATAGTGTTTTTGATAGTATTTTTCGACAAATTAAGCGACACGTGTAAATGTAAATAAAAATGTTTATTTACAAATGCGATGTCATGAATCAACATGTCAAAAATATATATTAAAATTGAAAAATCTGAAGAAAAAGGAATGAAAGAGAAGAAAGGCCTACATAAACAAATTCAGACATAATCTTGATTAGTTCATGTGAAGACAATGTAGATTGGTATCTGAAATGGTCTCTTGAAGATAGAAGAACCACACATTGAGTGGACCTGTCCAGTCAGTGCACGCATTTTTCAGTAACAAAACATAAGGAGCTATTATATTGGACGAACAAAACCAAAGAACGTACATTTGGGTAGGCCGCATAAGTTACTGAAACTACAAGGACCATCGTTAAAACTGATAGGTAGCTGGCACGTTGCTAAGCGGAGCAGACATAGAGAAAAGAAAAAGAAGGCACTCTGCACGCGCGGCGCCGCAGCGCCCTAGGCCCGCGCGTGTGCGTCAGTGCGCCGCAGCCGTCAAGCTGCTGTCACAAGGGAAATGACAATTTTAGTTACATCTTTTTTGTTTAGTGAATTTTTTATACGTGTAAATAGTTATTTAAGTGTTTTTTGTGTTACTATCATATTTATTTTTCTATTAGGTAAGTGTATTTAAATATCTATGTTAAATGCCGTCTGTAGCGATGCCGATAATATTGCCAGTCAACCTGCCACATCGCTCGATGTCCAGGTGAGATGTCCCCATTGCTCCCAGCCACGCTTCTTTAAAGGCGCACGGGGGCTACAGATACACTATGGTAAGGTTCACAAACCTCATAGTGTACCTTTGTGCCCCCCAGCCACATCTTCAACATCAACAACTCCAGTTTACAGTTTGTGGAAAACATTGGCAAAATGAAAAAAATCTACCCCAGTATTAAAGAGAGTTCCCCGGGGCGCAAGACGGTCTGTTGCGCTGTGTTTAGCGCAATGTCTCCGTCTTGCGACCCAGGAAAACTCTCAAAGTGCCTGGGAGCAATTACTTACCTTCCCTTATAGGATTCTACATGTACAAAAAAATTTGGCAACTAAAAAAACATTAACAAACCAAATTAAAGATAACTGTTTTAATTCGACCCTTATTTTAGATCCAAAATTACCTGTTTCCAATAACCTTTCACCAAGAGGCTTATGTTCACATGTAGAATACAAATTAAGTGAAGGTGACATCAGGGGAGCGGCCAGGTCACTTTTCAGTAGCGATGTGGTGGCACCCTACTCTCCAGAAACTATTTCAGCTCTGGAGAGTAAACATCCAGCGCCTGCGGTTGGTCTCACCTTCCCCGACCCCCCTCTCCCTCTCGGTCCAGATTCAAATTCTTTTAACATCACTGCCCCCCAGCTCATTGCAGCCGTGAGCTCCTTCCGAAGTGGCTCCGCCGGCGGTCTCGACGGCCTGACTCCTCAACATTTAAAAGACTTATTGAGCTCAGGCGCCGGGGAAGCTGGTGAGTCACTTTTGAAGGAGCTTGCGGTTCTAATTAACTTGATGCTCAACGGCGGTGTGAATGATGCCGTCGTCGATGTCTTGTACGGGGCTAACTTATGTGCCCTGCGCAAGAGAGATGGCGGCATTCGTCCCATTGCCGTTGGGTGCACCTACAGGCGTACGGCAGCCAAAATATGCTGCAAATTGTACGGCGAAATTTTAACTAACAAGTTCCAGCCCCTCCAGCTTGGCTTTGGATCCAAAGGGGGCTGCGAGGCTGCCGTACATGCCCTTTCCAGTTTTTTAAATTCCGGTAAAGGTGAGATCATCCTCAAGGTTGACGTTAGGAATGCCTTCAACTCCGTTAACAGGGACACTTTGTTGGCTGAAGTAAAAAAAGAGTTACCGGAAATTTATGGTTTTTTGTGGCAATTCTACAGGCACCCATCCAAATTACTTTATAGAGAAAACGTTTTGGAATCTGCAGTCGGATGCCAACAAGGTGATCCTCTCGGGCCAGTCATTTTCAGTTTGGCTATCCACCCCATCATACAGCAACTAAATTCAAAATTTTATGTGTGGTATTTAGATGATGGGATTCTAGGAGGTGACGTAGATACTGTTCTCAAAGATCTCCAATTCCTAAAGCAGCAGTTCCATTCCATCGGCCTAGATGTCAACTATTCAAAATGTGAAATCTACCTTTGTGACAATAATGACAGCCAATCCATTTTACAGAAATTCAATAAAATAGCCCCAGATATCAAAGTATTGGAAAAAAGTTCACTACACCTCCTAGGTTCCCCAATTTTAGAAGACAGTTTTTCACCTTTCGTTGACGAAAAAATTAAACATTTTAATGATATTTCGGATAGACTTTCTAAAATTAATTTACATTCGGCATTCACCCTCATCAGATACTGCTGTTTCGGTCCAAATTTTATGTATTTTCTCCGCTCTTCTTCTCTATGGAAGAAGCCACACCTTTTAGACAAAATCGATCAAATTATTAGAAGTACTCTTACATCTATTTTAAATGTGGCATTGGACGACCGTGCCTGGCTGCAAGCTACACTACCCATTCGGTTTGGTGGGCTGGGCGTCCGCAAAATTTCTAGTTTAAGCTTACCGGCGTTCCTGTCCTCGGTCCACAGCACCGAAAAGTTAACCACAAGAATTTTAGCCCCTTCTCAGGTTGACTCTGAAGTGCCGTGTTTGACTGATGCAGTGAACGCCTGGAAAGTGGCTTGTCCGAATACGGTACAGCCCGAAAACCCGTGTTCCCAGAGACAGTGGGATGAGCCGCTCTGCAGGTTGGTACGGAATAACCTCATTAATACGTCCACCAATACTGCTGAGCGTGCACGCCTGCTGGCTGTGGGAGAATGGGAGTCGGGCCTTTGGCTTCAGGCACTACCGTCACCCAACATAGGCAGTATGCTGGGTGACACCACTTTCCGGCTCGCTACAAGTCTGCGTCTGGGCGCTCCTTGCGTGGCTCCACATCGCTGTCAGTGCGGTGAAGCAGTCGACCGCCTCGGACACCATGGCTTATCCTGCAGCAAGAGCGCTGGTCGGTTAGCACGACACGCCAGTATTAATGACATTATCCGTCGGGCTCTTGTCACCGCCGGGGTGCCTGCTGTTTTAGAACCCAGTGGCTTGGCACGTGACGATGGGAAGAGGCCAGACGGAATGACCATAATGCCTTGGAAGTTGGGTAGGCCTTTGGTGTGGGATGCAACCTGTGTCGACACCCTCGCGCCATCGCATCTGCCTAGCACGGCGGGTTGTGCTGGGGCGGCTGCTGCAGGTGCAGAAAACCTCAAACGGCGCAAATATAACAACCTTATAGGGAGTTATATTTTTGAGCCGTTTGGGGTTGAAACATTAGGTCCGTGGAGTCCGAGCGCTCATTGTGTATATCGGGACATCGCCAAGCGGTTGGTCGACTCTTCACGTGACCAGAGGTCTGGCCTATTTTTAGGCCAAAGAATCAGCGTTGCCATCCAACGTGGCAACGCTGCCAGCCTTTTGGGCACTTTTTCCACTGACGGCGATGCGGAAGAATTTTTTGATGCCCAATGAGCACTTTCCCCTTTTTTTCTTTTTCTTTTTTTTCGTGTAGGTTTAGAGTATATAGTATAATATTTTATTTTTAGTTTGTATGTTGTATCTTTGTAAATAAATGAAAAGTGAAAATTCTAAAAAAAAAAAAAAAAAAAAATGTAATAGCGACACGTAACACGCTTGGAAATATAAATTTTATACTTATTTTTAATGATCCGCCGTGTATCATACGTTTCGGCTGAAATGGCTGACTACGCAATAATTTTCATAGTTAATTGACATAGTATAGAAGTAGTTTTTCAGGATGTTTCCAGCTTCCGGATAGGTATCTTTTTCATCTTCTGCGAGTTTATGTAGAGTGCGCATTGCCAAATAAGGTGCACTTTTCGTTCCGTAAGTTACTGTGCCCAACTGCCAATCTTGTAGAGGTTCGTTAGGGGAAGATCTCCAGCTTATAGTTTGCAGATGTTGTTGTTTTTTGTTCAGCCAGATGAACCGATAAAGTTTTTCTACATCTGCCGTAAAGACGGATCAGTACGTTCTCCAATTAATTAGTAGTGTCAGTATATCCTTCTGTAAGTTCGGACCGCAGTACATGTGATCGTTGAGACTCCTGTCTCCTTTGGTCTTGTACGACGCGTTGAACACTACTCTTAGTTTTGTTGTAGTGGACTCAGCTCTCAACACGCCATGGTGTGGTAGGTAGACTTGGCCCCTACTTTCTCCTGTGACAGGTTTCATGTGTCCTATAGCGATGTATTCGTTCATAAAACGCTTGTACTCGTGGCTGAGTTCTTTGTTTTTTAGCATTTTCCTTTCCAGCTGTAGGAACTGTGCTAATGCTTGTGACCTTGCACTTTTTAAGTTTGTTTCGAAGTTAGGCTTCATAGGCATTTGTACCACATATTGTCCGTTCGCCAATCTTGTGGTAGTTGTGCTGTAATATTCCTCACAGTGCTGTTACTCACTAGTTGATGATGACTTGTCTGGAATTTCCTCGGTTTCCCAAAATCTTGCCATGTTTTCTAAATCGTTAAGTGTCACCAAGCAGTTGAATGTCTTTACCTTTCCGCATAGAATCCAGCCCACTTTGGTTTGTTGAGCTACTGGGTATCCCTTATCACTGTGGACGCCGTTTAAGATAAGTTCTGAGTAGATGTCCGCGCCCAAGAGCAGATCGATCGGTCCTGACAAGTTATACTGTGGATCAGCTAGTTTTAAGTTTTCCAAATAGTCCCAGTTGCTGATTGAAAACGATGCGGTAGGTAAGTTGGTTATGAATTTTTTCATAATTAATGCTTCAAAGTTGAATTTATAGTCTGAATGTATGGACTGGCATCTAAGTTCATTGCCCCTTTGCAGTTGCCGCTAAGGATTCCCATACCCGATACAACAGCGCTCACTTTACGTCACTGTAATCGAAGGCGCTGTGCCGCGTTTTCCGTTATTAGGCTCACTTGGGAGCCTTGATCGAGTAAACCTCTAAGTTGATGACGTTTCCATCAATTGTTTTGACTTTCAGAAGTACAGTTGTCAACGACACTTCCTTTTCCTCGTTCGTTATGTTGTTGACCCCATAGAAAGTTGAAGGGGTCGGCGATGGGTTTTCCTCCGTTGTTGCTTGTTTGTTGCTAGATAGATTAGTTTCATCTTCATGCATAAGCGTGTGCTGTGCTTTATGACACAATTTACACGTCTTTCATGATTTGCATTGTTTGTCTCCGTGGCTGAATAGGCAGTTTTTACAAATATGCAAGTTGCGAACTGCGTCATTCCGTTTTTTTATGTTCATAGCCAAGAAATGTTCGCAATTCATCGAAACGTGATTAGTTTTGCATATTGGGCATGTTTTTGCTGTCGTGAAGAAGGCTTTTGGTGAGTTTTGTGACTTGTTAACGTACGATGACCCCTGCGTTTTACTCTTGTAGTTGTTGTTTCGGTGTTCTAATCCCTTATGAGGCTGCTTTTCCGATTTCCATGGTTTGTTTGATGACGATAGTTTTTGGCTACTTCCCTGCAGAGCTTCCAATGACATGAATTTTGATTCTAAAAACTCGGCGAACTCTTCCAGGTCGGGAAATTCCCTGGGATGTTTGACCTCCTTTATATATTCGGTATGCGTAACGCTATCTAGCTTTTGGATCAATAGATGAACCACAATCGGATCCCAGTTGGTGTTGTCTACTCCGATGTTTTTGAGCCCGTTCAAGCACTCCATCATGACGTCGTGAAGCTTCCGTATGCTTTCAGCAGTTGGTTGCTGAATACTAGGTTGATTCAGGAGCGTGTTCATGTATGATGTGAACAACAGCCGTTTGTTAGTGTTGCATTTTTTGAGCCTTCGAAAATGTCGGATTGTTGTGTACACTATCAAGGTAGAGATCTCTAAAAGTCAACCACTGATTATAGTTTCCATGAAAATCCGGAATTTGAATTTTTGGCGTAGATTTCATAAAATGTGCATTGTTCCAGATGTTAAGTTGTAGTTTCCTTTTCAGGTCATCATACAGATTTTCTGGTGTATTGTATTTCTGATGGTAAATTGAGTCCTCATCTTGTAGTATGTAGTCTAGTTCCCAATTTGCCTTTTCGACATGCTCCCATTTAGTTTTTAGGGTGCTTAAGTTGTCATCTAATTCCCATTTGCCATCGGTACCACCAATGCTATATTTATCTTCTCCACAGTGCGTTGGAACGCTCTAAACTTGCAGTATTGTTGACGCAAAAGATCTTCTTGCTTTTCCGTCGACTCGCTTGTTTCCCGAGGGGGTATGTGGAAATTTGATGTCGTCGAAAGTAAATTCCGGTAGTCCCTTATCTTGCTTAGGCGCAGGTGGTTGTTCCGTCTTACTAGTAGGTGTAAACCGCAAATCCGATTTACGTTTCATCATGTCTTGCAGCACTTACATACATTTTCTTCGTACTGTTGAAAATGCCGCCATTGAAGTATTGAAGTTCTGTTGCTCCAGACTCTTCCAGTAGTTGATGTTTGTGAACAAACTTCTCCCAGTTATTGTTCGACCGAGAAAGACGCTCCTCCAGGTACGCCAAGTTCTTCCTGGCAGGACTGTTCTTCTTGTAGTTGGTGCAAATAAGCTTCAAATCTCTGAAGATCGTTTCTTGACAGCTTATCAGTTCCGTTACACTCTGATCCATTGTTATTAGTTATTGGTTTGACCGTTGGTAGAGTAAAGTTGTATCAGCGCAGGTACTAGTTCACCAAAGTTGCGAATTTTCCGCAAGTTTTGCATATTAAGTGCGTTGGCACCCCACTAACACGACCCGCTCTTCTGGGATACCAACTAGACCGATTCACTAACGTTAACAGAGACACGACGCACCTGTTAATTCCGGTTCGAAGGACCACTTCTATGTATGGTTCAGGGTGAAGTTACTTGTAGTTGAGTTTACTTCACGATAGTTCAGTTTATTCGTAAAAGTCACACAAAGTTTCGTTGGATGCTAATCCGCGGTTATAGCGCTACGGCAGCTATTGGTCAACTAAATAATCACTATCACTACATATTATAAAACAAAGTCCTCCGCCGCGTCTGTCTGTCTGTCTGTCTGTTCGCGATAAACTCAAAAACTACTGCACCGATTCTCATGCTGTTCACCAATGGATAGCGCGGTTCTCGAGGAAGGTTTTAGTATACAGGGTGTCCAAGAACCTGGCGTCCAACTGGATTCCCACGATGCCCCAAGTTCTAACAGTACTCAGAAAAATATTTTAAAAAATCCACCCCATGTACTTACAGAATTATACTGATTTCAAAAAAAAAGGGGAAATGAGCACCCTGTGACATACTTTTGAATGCTGTGACTGCTAATGCTGATAATTTCGATATTTCTTGGAGGTTTTGTAATCTAGGGTATTGCTGTGTCTAAATAGAATGTAAAAATAATGTACTTATTGTACCATTTTAAAATAAAATATTATTTTAACTAAAGGTGATATGGAAAACTATTGAATTTCGCAACTTTGACCGACTGTAGTGTAAAAAAAATGTACCAAAATAGTATGGCAAGTGACGTCAAATTTTGACGCGTTTATTCCTCTTTTTAAAAAGGTATAATACTTACACATTAATTTGAAAAAAAAAAATTTTGATAATATTTTTACTCAACAACCCAATTTTTACGATGTCTTACAGAATTCTTAGAAAGAAAAATTTACGACGAATTGAGTCTAACCTCTAAAGAATTACTATTGTATGCTCATAAAAATAACAACAGGCCTCTCAAAAAACAGGTTAGACCGTAAGGGACGGTATGTGCATGCATCTCACCATAGTGATTCGTTATTACAACAGGAGGGAGCAAGACAGAAACTATCTTTGCGATTTGCTGGTTCTTCTTTATGGTACCCCATTATTCAGGTAAGAGTGAGGGAGAAAAAGGTTAGAGGTGCGAGTGAGATAGATAGTGACGCTATCTGGGATCGTGCTATTTAGGATAACAGTACGGTCAGTACGCGTCACTGCCTCCTGCCGTTACTACGCACCTCTCTCTTATTGTTACCATTGATCACGTACTACGATTTAAAGCTTTGTTTATTGGACTCGATTACTCTTTGTGCTCTGGACTTTGAAACGAACTCTTTACGACGACCTTTGCCTGTGTTTGGACAGTTTGTGTTTTGTGTGTGCTACCATGGCGACCTACACTCCGCAAGAATACGCAAATATGCACTACATTTATGGAGAATGTAGAGGTAATGGACGAGCTGCAGCGAGACTTTACAGAGAAAGGTATCCGAGGGCTACGCGATATCCCGACCATCGAGTTTTCATTAATGTGCACAGATCACTATGTGACGGGCGGTTCCCCAATCAAGTAGCTGGTGAAGGACGACCCGTAAATGACTTCATACGCGATGAAGTTTTAGAGGCGGTGTCGGCAAATCCAAGCATCTCTGTGCGAGGAATAGAAGCTGATACGGGGATACCGAAGAGCACAGCACACAGTATTCTCCAAAAAGAAGAATATCATCCGTACCACGTACAGCGAGTGCAAAGTCTTTTACCTCGAGACTATCCGAGCCGAGTCGCGTTTTGTGAAACAATCCTGCAAAAACATCGAGAAGACGAAAACTTTATCGACAAAATTTTGTGGTCAGATGAATCAACATTTAAGAAGGATGGCTACATGAACCTACACAACTTGCACGAGTGGCATGTGGAAAATCCGCACTTGATGCGAGAAGATAGATCCCAGTACCGGTTCAAAGTGAACATGTGGACCGGTATTCTCTGTGGGAATATTATTGGTCCATTTGAGATGCCCGAGAATTTGACTGGCGAATCATATTTAAATTTTCTTCAAAATGATTTGCCAAACTTACTAGAAGAGACCCCACCAGATATGTGGTTCCAACACGACGGCTGTCCAGCACATTTTCGCGTATCCGTTAGAGAGTTTTTGGACGAGGAATACCCGAACAGGTGGATTGGGCGATCAGGAACAATCCCGTGGCCAGCCCGCTCACCTGACTTAAATCCGCTGGATTTTTTTTTCTGGGAACTATGAAGGAGCTCGTTTATGCGAAGCCCATTAATGACATCGCTGACCTTCGTGAGAAGATAACACAAGCAGTGCAGGTGATACGTCAAAAAAGTTACTCGCGAAACATAAAGCGGTCCTTTTTAAGGAGAGTGAGAGCTTGTATTGCCGCGGGTGGTCAACATTTTGAACATTTATTGTAATAAAATATCTTTAAACTAACATTCTTTGCTTTTATTCTACTGGGAACCCATCTACCTGTGTGTATTTCCTTCTTGCTCACTCTTGGAACCGAAGTAAATAATAGTAGTAACATAACAGTTTCTAAGATAAGAAAGGGTCCGACAGTTACCGTTAGTAGGTAGGCACTTCGTAAAAATTGGGTTGTTGAGTAAAAATATTATCAAAATTTTTTTTTTCAAATTAATGTGTAAGTATTATACCTTTTTAAAAAGAGGAATAAACGCGTCAAAATTTGACGTCACTTGCCATACTATTTTGGTACATTTTTTTTACACTACAGTCGGTCAAAGTTGCGAAATTCAATAGTTTTCCATATCACCTTTAGTTAAAATAATATTTTATTTTAAAATGGTACAATAAGTACATTATTTTTACATTCTATTTAGACACAGCAATACCCTAGATTACAAAACCTCCAAGAAATATCGAAATTATCAGCATTAGCAGTCACAGCATTCAAAAGTATGTCACAGGGTGCTCATTTCCCCTTTTTTTTTTAAATCAGTATAATTCTGTAAGTACATGGGGTGGATTTTTTAAAATATTTTTCTGAGTACTGTTAGAACTTGGGGCATCGTGGGAATCCAGTTGGACGCCAGGTTCTTGGACACCCTGTATAATTTGTTAAGTTTTTTTATACATTTTTGTATAAATTAACGATATTTGTTGGAGGTGTCGGAAAAAAATAAGCCGTCTGGGAGCTTTCAACGAAAACGCTGTCTAAACCCTTTGAGATATAACAAAACAATGTATGGTGGAATTATGTATTTTATAAAGGTCTTCAAAAAAGTCCGCAATGGCATATGTCTATCTCTTAAGGATAACATACTATATCCATTTTATTGTCTTTTTGTAGGTATTTGTTTGCCGAATTTTACTCTTGGAAATACGATTACGATAACAATACGCTTTAATATCAGTAGCTATTAGCCAAATTATGTTCGTAGATAAATAAGCTAGCTACTTATGTGTATTTCAAACAGTATACAAGAATATTTATCATAAAAACATTACTTAACACGGCGGCCATATGACAAAAATTTATGCATTACAAAACTTTCGTTACTTTTTCACTGACATATTTATCACTTTTCGTTAAACTAACACTCAATACGAAATCTACTACTATTTCTCAGTAATTCTGTATAAGATTCTTCTAAGATTAAACCGTTTTCTCATTGAATCCATTACTTTACGCACGTATAACCTTTATGAATATTTACATTAAGCATTGCGTCACACCGCCACACGACCACAGAGTATAGACGTATTTTGTTTTCTTCTTCTTTTTTCGTTCGTTTAGTGGTGTTCCCGCTAAAATGTCAACCGGTCAAGTATTAGTCGATTAATCGAATTCTACAGCCAGATCGTGTTGCAAGTACAAAATAAATGTCAAATATTTCGTCCAATTGCGAACGTGACCCTGAGAAAAGTTATGCGCCAATGGTGTTCATAAGACATCACAGATCGAGCGTTTTCTCAGCACAAACGGTGTATCATGCGACTTTTCGGAGGATTTCGTTTTGTTTTCACATCGTTGGTACTTACGTGAATTATTTTATAATTTTTTTTTGGGTCGCATTTTTATTTCGTGTTGTAATTTGGTACAATTGATTGCTTTAAGAATT
Source organism: Dryobota labecula (assembly GCA_947523025.1). Lineage (NCBI taxonomy): Eukaryota > Metazoa > Arthropoda > Insecta > Lepidoptera > Noctuidae > Dryobota > Dryobota labecula. The sequence goes on from OX383290.1 coordinate 411,484, forward strand.
TGAGTGAAATTTCGTATTTTGAGTTTGTTATCTTTAGGTAAAGACTCATTCACGTTCAGAACACAAGTACTTTTATTATACGAGTTAAATCATTTGTTTCGGTTTCTATTCACATAGTGAATCACATTAAAATTAATATTATAATTTTTATGATATTAATTTTATTTTCTGTGATTAATATTTTAACTCACACACTGACGTATTATACGTTGTTTTTATTTTTTATTTTTTTGGGAAATCATATTCAATGTTTGTAAATATGTGAGCACCATGTACCTATCGCATTTATAATTTTTTCTGTCATTACTTCACTTTTCATTCTTTTTACCAATTGTGGTAATTAATTTTGATGAATTTTTTTTATATTTTTTATTTTTTTATTCTAGGTACATAGTCTTCACCTATAAATATTAATTAATGTATACAAACTATTGTTAACATTTTAAAAGAGTAAGTATGGAGTTTCTTGCCCATTCTTCTCCATACATAACTACATTTTGGAAGGCGCAACTAGAATCAATTAACTATTCATGTAATTTTTGACGTTCAAAAGTGCATCTTCGTGCCTATTTGAAATAAATTATTTGACTTTGACTTTGACTATTAAGTTAGAAATTTGAGATATATTCTGGGATATGGAGAAGGACATAGGGTACTTTTTATGCGATAACCGACATCCACGCGGGCGAAGCCGCGGGCAAAAGCTAGTTATAATTATAAAAGTAAATAAAACGAGTAGCGAAAAGTAGGTCGCGGCGTTAGCAAAGATTGTGTTATTCGCAGATGACACTTCCCTCATTTTTAAAATCAAATGTCAGTTAGTTAACTTTGAACAAGTTAACGATGCACTCTCTAAAGTTGTTCATTGGTTTAATGTAAATAATCTTCTCCTGAACGAAAAAAAGACTAAATTCATTAAATTTTCAACGCCAAATATCAGGCAGCTAACTACTAATGTTCAACTTAATGGAATACATTTGGACGCTGTTGAGTCGACGGTTTTTCTTGGAATAAATTACAATGAGGCCTACACATAGAAAAATTGTCCGGAAGGCTAAAGCTCGGCCGCCTATGCTGTTAAAAAAATTCGACAGATAACTGATGTAGATACTGCCGGAATTGTTTATTTTAGTTATTTTCATAGTCTTATGTCATATGGGATTCTTCTCTGGGGAACCTGTGCGGATATTAATACAATCTTTGTTTTACAGAAAAGGGCTGTTCGAGCCATTTATAACCTTGATGCAAGAGATTCCCTTCGGGAAAAATTTAAAGAAATAGATATTCTGACTGTAGCCTCTCAATATATACATATTTGAAAATCTATTGTATGTACACAAAAATATATCTAATTTTAAGAAAATGTCCAATATTCATAGTCTAAATACCAGAAATAAACACAATCTTGCTGTACATCGCACTCGCCTCCACGGAGTAGGCAACTCATTCATGGGTCAATGTATACGCTTTTACAACAAACTTCCCATTGGAATTCGAAACTTACCCATTAAACGATTTAAAAGCTGTATTAAAACCAAACTTTGCAAAAAATGGTACTATAAAATTTCTGATTATTTAGAAGACAAAAAAGCTTGGGATTGAACTGTTCGCTCTGCTTAAAGCCTTTTGATTAAACCGTAAAACTTGACATTTTAATAATTATACAACGTTTTATATACATACCTAATTATTGACATGATTAAATATTATATACAAAAAACATGAATATTTACTTTGAAAAGTATTACATATATTACTTTAATTTTGTGAATGTGAGCACTATGTGAGTCATTTGTTTTCTTTAAGATTATCTCTTTTTTCTCTTTCTCAAGTAGTTTTAATGATAGTCTGGTATTTTGAGTACTTTATGCGGCCTACCCAAATGTCCTTTCTTTGGTATTGTTCGTCGAGTCGTTGAGCTCCTTAAATCCTGAGTTGAGCTACACGTTTACTGACAAATGCTTGCACTGACTGGACAGGTCCACTCAAAATTGTGTGGTTCTTTCCTCAAAAGACCATTTCAGACACGGATCTACATGGTGCTCACATGATCTGACCAAGATTATGTCTGGACTTTAAAAGAGACTTTGACCCCTGAGTTTGTTTCGCCATTTCTTCTCAGGGATAGTCAGATAGGAAATGTCGACTTCCCCAAGCTTGTTTTTATATTTTTTATATGACGTGTAAAAGTGATTCCGATATCCTATTTACAGAATAAACGATTTCATTTCATTTCATTTAGCAGTTTGCCTGTACGTGAACCGTACATCTTGCAAAGATCTTGGAAGAATGTCTTCAAGGTTTTGGACTGGAAAGGGGTTGGCATCAACATCAATGGCGAGTACATCACTCACCTTCGGTTTGCCGACGATATAGTTGTCATGGCTGAGACTATGGAAGACGTCAGTATAATGCTCGATGACCTCAGTAGAGTTTCCGAAAGAGTGGGTCTTAGAATTAACATGGACAAGACAAAGGTCATGTCAAATGCCCATGTAACACCCACTCTCATGAATATCGAAGACGCTACACTCGAAGTTGTGGACGAGCATGTTTACCTAGGACAAACTGTCCAGTTAGGTAGGTCCAACTTCGAGAAAGAGGTCAATCGTCGAATCCGACTCGGCTGGGCAGCGTTCGGGAAGCTACGCAATATCTTCTCGTCCCACATACCGCAGTGTCTCAAGACGAAAATCTTTGACCAGTGCGTGTTGCCAGTGATGACATATGGCACTGAAACGTGGTCGCTCACAATGGGCCTTATTAGAAGGCTAAAAGTCACCCAAAGGGCAATGTAGAGGACTATATACTTGGAGTTTCCCTACGTGATCGAATCAGAAGTGAAGAGATCCGCAGGAGAACCAAGGTATCCGACATAGCTCGAAGAATTGCCAAACTTAAGTGGCAATGGGCAGAGCACATTGCGCGCAGAAGAGATGGCCGTTGGGGCCGAAAGGTTCTGGAATGGCGACCGCGTACCGGAAGACGTAGCGTTGGAAGGCCTCCCACAAAGTGGACCGATGACCTTATGAAATTCGTAGGAATCAGCTGGATGCGGGAAGCATAGAACCGGCCAAGTTGGTGGTGCTTGGAGAAGGCCTATCTCCAGCAGTGGACGTCTTTCGGCTGAAATGATGAATGAATGATGATGGCGTCTATTCCTTAATGACTACTCTTCACAAAGAAATAGAATGAGTTAACGCTTGCATTGTGCAACAGACACAATATTCTGTTACCTCGGAGGCTCTCATCTTCTTGGCCTTTTTCTTGAGCGCGAATTTCTGTCCCCGGCTGAGCGGCTCTTGCCCTTGCCGCCCGCACTCGGGCGCCGGCGCCGCGCGCTGCGCCTTGCGCCGCTTGCGCGCACGCCGCTCGCGCTGCTCACTCATGCGCAAACCCGTTTCATCTTCCGCTTCCACGTCTAGCTGTGAACAGTAACGATAAAACAACAAGCCAGCTCACTTGACCGACGCGGGGCACAGGCCAATACTAGAAACTCACTCATCACCTCAACTCAACTCAAAGCATTTATTTCAAATAAACCAATTAAGTACAGGCACTTTTGAATTGTCAAGGATTCGGTCAGTCAGAAAAATGAAGCTAATTGCCCGTTCCAAAGCGTAGTAGGTTCCTATGGAGATGAACGGGCAAGAAACTCCACGGACACTCTTTTAAAACAAAATATTGTTACAAATTATGAGAACAACGTAGAAAGACGTGCACGTTAGAAGCGTCCGTAATAAAAACAATTCAAAAATTAAAATAAATTCAAATAAGCCGTGTGCAGCTAAGAGATGACCAGTCCCAACTGACGGCGCCCGTTCACGAACATGACGCATGGATCAGCACCATTTAGCTCAACCATTTTGAAGGGAACTTAATGATCAAACACACGCCACCACCAGCGAGACATTTGAGCGAGCATGACATACTCTCAGCCGCCAGGGCACATTCAAGTCAATGAAAGACATATTATATTACCCGGTAAATGGTAGCTCTATAGTTCATAGTACTCACACCTGTGCTATGCATTTTATAATTCAAGAAGATTGAGTTTATACAATGCAAAGATAGTCTTACAATCAGAACCAATTGGCTGTGACAGACGGACAAATAGACAGACAGACACACTAGTCATCCTATAAGGGTTCCGTTTTTTCATTTTGGTTCAGCAGCTCCAATAATATTTTCAAATTCTAATCAATTAGTTTATTATGTTTATATTTAATAATAGCCCTTATGGAATAGGACCAGCATTGAGCCAAGCATTTTTGTCAGCGATGCCGCGATGTAATCCCCCACTTATAATAAATATGATTGGCTGCATAGGGTGCGTTTTATACAAATACATTTTAAACAGTACCCCATGAAGGATGAGTCTACTTTAGCCAGAATGAAATCTGGTTGAACTAATAGGTCCCTATTTCTAGTACTATAATTGTGTTTTGCACCTCGTTTACTGAAAAAATTTACATTTTTCCTTACGTACATGATGTTTTTATAGATGTATTGACAAGGTATCGTCATGATGTTAATATCTTTAAACAGTTCCCTTAGAGCAGTGCTTTTCAACCTTTTTCATGGCGCGGCCCCCTTAGTATAGGACATTATTTCGCTACCCCCTACCTTGAAATTCAAGTTTGTCAATTTAGGTACCTTTTCGTTAAACAGAAAAACAGAATACCCACAATAAGTAAAAGTTAATTAAAGGCTTAGGTTAACACGAATCAACAAATACCTACAAATCATTAATGTGACGAGGACCAAGCGTACCCATTCAAATTAATGTGATTGTTACGCCTGTTTATCGTTAACCAATTTTTCAATTTATAATTTTTTTATGATTAGAATTAAATCGCGATTTCTCTGTTTGCCTTTTATTTGAACCATCGACGAAAACGTTAAATCGCACAAGTAGGTGGTTCCAAATGGAATGAAACACTTCAAAGTTCTACCCACAGTTTTGCTTTGTGTTATTTGAAAAGTGAGAATATCTAATTATTTTATCTCAAATCGGCTTATTATAATATTGCAAACAGAGAACGAGGAAAGCTGTCCCACCGTAATACAGTTTATAACTAGTAGGGGGTCAGGGTGAATCGGTTTCGTAACAACTTTATTATTGTGCACTGAGTTACTAATTGGATATCAAATCTTTTAGATTCATAGAAAATAAGTAAGTACTTGTAAAATCTGTTGTAAGGTTGTTATTTTTTTTACGGTTATATATTTATGAGCTTTAAATTTTAAAGTAACGGCGACCCCCTTTAAGAGGCTTGGCGATCCCCTAGGGGGTCGCGACCCACACCTTAAAAAACACTGCCTTATAGACTCGCGCCTGCGGAGACCATATATTGCTCTGACGGCTCTTTTCTGTAGAATAAAAATAGATTCGATATCTGCAGCCCGTCCCATTAGTAAAAAATACCGTAAGACCGTTGTTACTATGAAAGTAACAAGACAATAGACTAGCCTCGCGGTATCTACATCAGTTAATTGATAGATTTTCCTAACAGCATATGCGGCTGTACTTAGCCACCCTGCAAGAGATGTTAAATGAGGACCCCATTGCAGCCTTGAGTCGAGCGTGATCCCCAGGAAAACAGTTTTATCTACGAATTCTCATCCTCATTTGCTCATTGCATGTGTAGCATACGCACCAAGCCGAAATAGGGGTGGCTTTGATACTACACTGGGAAATAACGAATTTCGTATAAAAGCGATGTTCAATAACTCGACATAGGCCGCAGCGAATACAATGCACTCACGTACCTTGGACTGCTCCGGCACTCGTTGAGCTTCCACCTTCGATTGTCCATAAGCTAGCTTCAGGGTTTCACGCTTAGAGGATTGATCACACGCGAAATAGGAGATGATTTGATTTCAGTTAAGATTTTTATCGATTCAGACGATGCGCGCGCGTCTTGCTTCGGTTCACACACGAATCTACCTTCGCTCCAAAAGATAACCAGTACATAGTGCCATGACAGCTAGTTAGGCTGCCTTCGGTGCTGCCATCTTGTGAGGAATTGAAACATCGATTCGTTTAGAAATTGATCATGCATTGGAAAAACGTTATGGGAACGGAACAGCATGTTAGTAGGTCACAACTCACAATCTAGGTTTCGTCATCATTCCATTCAGTGAAGAAGAGACAAAGAAGTTCATTTTGTAAGTACAACATTAGGAATTTGAAATGATCATTGGCAACAATATAACTAATAGCTTCTGCCCGCGACTTCTTCCGCATAAAATTTCGTCCCACAACCCACCTCGTCGCATCGCATCGCCCGTCCGCAGAATTACTTCATTTTTGCTTGGCGTTTTATCCGAATTTCCGTCGTTTGGCTAGGCTCCTTAGGGCGTAGCGTGATGTTAAACAGCCTATACTCATTTTGTTTCCGAGTTATGGTGTTGATTGAAATCAAGTGATGTCAAGGACATTTTTTTTACATTTAAATACTTGTGTGTGATAGATAACATATTTATTTGGAATAAGGATTAATATTATGTTGATAAAACTCCTTCGCAAATAATGCATTAATTTCGAACAAAGATTACCATAAAAAGGTGAGGTACAGTGAGTCAATCTTAAAAGTGTAATTTCAAAGAAGTATCGTAAAATGAGATAATCCAAAAATCTGTAAAAATCAATGGAAATATGGAAAAGCTACACGCAATTATAATTTTTTTTTTTCGGAAGGGGTTTAAAAAAAACTGCAATTATTTAAGCTTTTACACTTTTTAGGGTTCCGTAGTCAACAAGGAACCCTTATAGTTTCGCCATGTCCGTCTGTCTGTCTGCCTGTCCGCGGCAGATCTCAGAGACCCTTAGAAAGAAGTAATTCCGTATGGAAGAACATTTTTTTTTTTTCAAGTACAATGTTAAGTAAGTTCTTGGGATAAATTCATACCAGCTACGTAAGGCAAGGTCCACTTGGACGGTTTTTATAATATTTTTTGCACTATTTACAACCAATATTTTTTTAAGTTTAAAATAAAAAAATTGGCTTCATCCCTATTGGGCAGCCTAGTGCCACCAATGTCTTGTGTGTCTGGCTCCTGAACCTGGACCCCATGATTACAGATCACTGGCAAAATAGATTCCCCCCTATTTCGCCAGTGATCTGTAATCATCTCATCTCACCTACTTATCATGGAATATGTTATGCATCAATACGAGGGCTGCACTAAAAGTATCGGGAATGGAATATTTCCGCTGTTCCTGTCATATTAAAATCTTTTTAATTGAAAACTCCTTGGTTTTAAAAAACGAATACCATTTATTTATTTAAAAAAAGATTTTCGGTCTTGTCACAAGGTTTTGTCAAACTTGTTTAGTCGTTGAGAAATTGGAATTGACTCGAGAAAATTCAAGAGCGATGATTTATTATGACTTTCGAAGTGGTTTAACACAAAAACAGTATGTTGACCGGATGATTTCTGCATTTGGTGATGAAGCCCCATCCAAAACCACAATTTATCGCTGGTTTTCTGAATTTCAACGTGGACGTGTCAAGCTCAGTGATGATCCCCGTCAAGGTCGTCCAAAAACTGCAGTCACCCAAGAAAACGTTGATGCTGTGCGTAAGCTGATTGAGGAAGATCGACATGTGACATACCGCGAAATTCAGGCAACTTTAGACATTGGCATGAGTCAAATACAAATAATCTTGCATGAACAATTAGGTGTAAAAAAGTTGTTTTCCCGATGGATACCGCATTCGCTCTGTGAAGAGCAAAAAGCGGCTCGCGTTACTTGGTGCGTCAGAACTCTCGAAAGATTCCACGCATGATCCTCAAACGCTGTATACAACATCGTATCAGGTGACGAATCCTGGATATATGCGTACGAAACCGAACCAAAAAACAAGTCACGAGTTTGGGTGTTCCAAAATGAGTTAAAGCCAACAAAAATTGTTCGTTCACGGAGTGTTGCAAAAAAAATTGTGGCCACGTTTGTCTCCAAAACCGACCATGTTACGACGATTCCTCTTGAGGGACAAAGAACGGTTAATGCAGAATGGTATGCTAGCATTTGTTTGCCACAGGTCGTTTCTGAACTCCGTAAAGAGATCTGCAACCGCCGCATCATCCTACATCATGACAATGCGAGTTCTCACACCGCGCACAGAACAAAAGAGTTTTTAGAGCAAGAAAACATAGAATTATTAGACCATCCGCCGTACAGCCCCGACCTAAGCCCTAATGATTTCTATACTTTCCCTAAAATAAAGAATAAATTGCGTAGATAGAGATTTTCATCACCTGAAGGAGCTGTGGACGCCTACAAAACTGCCATTTTGGAGACCCCAACTTCCGAATGGAATGGTTGCTTCAATGATTGGTTCCATCGTATGGAAAAATGTGTCAAATTTCGCGGAGAATACTTCGAAAAGCAATAAATACATTTTTAAATAGTAATGTTGTGTCTCTTCCTTGATTCCCGAAATTTTCAGTCCCGCCCTCGTATTTGCAATAAAAATACAACAAAAACACATAATGAAACATACAGGGTAGTGTAATTCTTCAGCTGGGTTGTGGAGAGCTTTGACAGCACTGTTGATACGCAGAGAAAACCCACGACCTGACTCTCCCGGCAGCTTGTGGAGACGAGATATCGGGTTGTGAGCAGCATTACTTGAACTGCTGTCTAATAGGAAACAATACCTTCATTACAACACAACCTCGAAAAGAAGGGTGAAAAATGAGAACGACACAACAATGTGAAAGCTGCCATGTGTGTTAGAAAATAACAAGTAGAATATTACAGTTAGTACCTACATCATTGTTCTATGTAACATGAAACTAACCATGTAATACACACACAGGGCCTCACCTGGGGCAGCAAACCCCCTAAAACATGTTGTATGTACTAGTATTCAAAAAATTTAACTAATTAGGTAGATAACATAATGAACTAACCTTTGCCTTGTGTCTGCAGCCGGCTGGTGGGAATTTTCTTCTTTATTATACTCTTTCTATTATCTGGATCCCGAAATGCAAAAAGCCTCATCAGTGATTTTGGCATTGGCTGCTCATCAGGGTCCTTTGGTGGAGCATTAATTTTGCCTTTTAAACTAAAATAAAAGAATTATGGGCTTGACTTTAGTATCCAGTGGCACGAAGTGAGGGGTGACAGTGGTTGAAGGTGGTAGGGGTTGGGTCCCTGATTAAAACGTTATCACTCTTATTAACAGAGAATGCATATTTTTCGCGAAAAATAAAAGAAATGTTTCTAACCTCAAATCAGAAGAAGTGTAACGAAACGTTAAAATGGGCGATTGACAACCAAATCTGTACCAGTAGGTATATTGTCTGTGGTGTAAAATGTTGTGTAAAATCGTTGAAAAAAACTGTGTCAGTCAATATTGTCATTTGTTTTTACCCACTTTATGGTTAGAATAGGTCGAGTCTGTCTGTCCCAAAATCGAATCGGGGCACCCCGACTCCACCTAGTCCTTTTGGCTGCACCCTAGAGTGTATTTAAAAATCTGGAGGCGCGGAGGGCGGGGGCGGAGGTGTGCATGGGTGCCTATCCTTTATTACGTAAGGGCGAAGGGGCTGCACTTCCCGCCGCGCCGGAGACGTGCAGAAGCAACTTTGTTTTGAAAAAAAGGTTAGTAAACAAAATTTTGAGGTTAGGTTACAATAATTCGTTTTTTTTTTTTCAAGAATGGTGCGTCCTCGTTTGGTAGGAGCGGTACCAGGAGGGAGGAGTACCCCCCCTCCCCCATACCCCTTCCCCTCGTTTTCGTGCCACCGGATACTAAATTTTTACCTGGGGGTGCTTGAGATAATCCCGCTTGACTACCCCCACAGTGACAGACTGACCCAACTATATTTCTAACCCAACCCAATTACATTTCTGGATATTTGCATTAACAAATAACACAAAAAAGAAAAACAAAAGAGGTTGTGGGCCACAGCTAGTAATATTATGCGAGAGAAGAAGCAAGTTAAGTTCTATTGTAGTTGTAGTACTATTAAGTTTTTACTTATTTATGAACTTTCAAGTATACAGGCAATCGAAAGGAGAGCGTGTGGCTGTTACAACACGGTACATACTGGGTACATACCTTGCTAAACGTTTAGCTTGTTGCAATAAGGGATCTTTAACGCCACGATGTTTCTTTGCTGGTATTTTACGACCCATTTGGTAACGAGATTTTACTTAGTATTTAATTTATTTTAAATTATATATATTTAAAATGTACAGCTTGTAGGTTACTTTAGGTGTAACGTCGAGTCTTGTTTAGTAGCTTTTGTGGAGGAATACCTAGTAGGTATTTGAAACTGTCTTTCAACTCACTACAACTTTATAAAATATCGATTATTGCACAATCAAGGCTTAGATTTCACTAGTATAATAGTTTTCAATTGCATGCAGGCAGGTTTCACAAATTAAACACTGACATTAGTTTGACAAACAGACAAACTGTCAGTTGTCTTGTCAGTATTTGTCATAGGCCGCATTCCGAATTGGCTATAATCCATAGACTTAGAAAACTATAGACCACTGCTTGGCGTGTCGCTGTAAGGGACGGAAAATCAAGGTACTTGAAACTTTAGGGTTACCCACTTTAAAGTGATTTTACCCCGAATGTTCTTCAATGTTCAGAAGTTTTTCAATCTCTATTATCTACTTTGTACAAACGCACAGGGTTTATAAATAGAAACAAAACATCTATACCCAAAGTCTGAAATTCAGATCATTTATGTAAACAAAAGGGATAACATATCAAAAAAAAAAAATCGTAATGGTTATTCATATAAAATGGCGAAAAAAAAGGTGCCATTTTCTTTTAAGTACTGATTTTAAGAAATAATAACTATAAAATAATCATACCGTATTATTTTTATAAATTTTTTAACAAAGTTATTAAAAAAAGGAGATTTTCTGGTATAAAATATTTTATGGTACTGGTAACAATGCAGGAGATCCAAACATTTTCAAATTTTTTACATCTTCAACAACACTAATAATTACAACTCTCATTCATAGATTCATATCGTAAGTAGCATATCTTGCCACATTTTGGGCGAAAACTGTTTTGAGTGGAAATCGATTTTGGGAGGCCTACGTCTAGCAGTGGACTTAAAAGGGCTGATTATGGTGCTGATTCCCTTGTTCACAAACTAAACTAAATTTAAGTTCAGTGCATCTTTTTCTTTCTATTTAATTAAGAAAAGGACAGAAGATAAATTTTAGTTTAGTCCTGTTAAATTAATCAGCGCTTGACGTAAATTGATGTAATTTTAGTCGGCAAGTTTTTAATCACGTCTAAACTTGTATGGAGTAGTGACAGGCGCTGATTAGTTTGACAGGACTTAACTAAAATTTATCTTCTGTCCTTTTCTTAATGAAATAGAAAGAAAAAGATGCACTGAACTTAAATTTAGTTTAGTTTGTGAACAAGGGAATCGGCACGTATGACCATCATAATGCCGTGTCTCCGACAAACTACACAAAACATTGTTTGGCAAAAAAACATTGCTTGACAAAATTTTGTTTGCATAGTTCTAAAAATTATTTCATTTTAATTTTATAGATGATTATTTACAAAAAAAAAATGATAAAATGCTTTGCACCACCGTCCTGTCATTTTGGCAGTGACATTTCTTGACATTACTTTGTTTACATAAATTATCTGAATTAGAGACTTTGGGTATAAGTCAAAATAGTTTATTCATAGTAGGAGTTCTTTCACCTGCAGGAAAAAGAATATTTATAGAAAACATTTAAAGAATACAGCATAAAAAATATTTCTATCTCCACTTTCATCCATAATTCCCGTGATTTTGGTTTGGCGGGAAATCTGAAAGTTTTTAACACTTAATACCTACTACAAATACAATATTTTAAACTATAAATAGATACTAAAAGGTTAAGATGTAATATTACGTCCAGTGAAAAGTGGAACAAATTTGCTGCCAGCGCTATACGTACACTCTAATAAAGCATTCATCTGAAATGATTGATGAAGGTAATTTATTTTATTGGCGTACAATTTTCCCCTGAAATGGGGAAGTATTCGAGTAAAAAGTAGGCAGCACTGAGCTTGGAGGTTATGTGAAGAATAATAAATAATAAAAACATAATTCAGCTCTCATTTTATCTTAAAACAGCTGTATATTTATTTTAAGAGTTGAAAAACCATATTAGTTCAAAACTTTCACTGTCTTTCACCGAATATTTAGCTACTTACGAATGAAAGGACAATCCGGCAATTTTCTTCTCACTATCGCTTTTGCAACCAAAAACACTGCACCAGCAATAGCTAAAGTCAATCCTCAACAAAAAACACAAAATAATTAGTAATTTTCGAAATAACAAATTAAATAACTTAAAATTTCGTCGCAACCACTTTTCGAACGCGTATCAAACGTCAAACTTTGTGTAGCAACTGAGTGCTGTCCTTGAAAAACGCGACACGCGATAAGGGACAGAAAATGTTAGGCTCTGTCTCTTTTCTTTACAAGCATCTTGTATATATTTTTCTTTTTCTTGTGTAAGTAAGATAGAAGATGACCAGCGATCTATAGTTTTCTCTATCTACGCTATAATCGCTCACAGCGCTCACATCGACTCACATGCGTTCCAATTTAGATATACGATTATGACAGCCGAGGGCTGTCAAACTCAACAATTCGGAACGCTCGTCAACGCGCTCACGGTGCTCCCTCAAAGTCAAAACGATATTAGAGTATTTCTCTGTGTATACACCAAAAATTTCTTCTTCTTAGGTTAGGTAACTGTAGCAAGAAGAAAAATTTCGAAAATGCCATGCGACTCAAAACAAAACAGCACAACTGTCATTTTGACAGCGCTCACGGTGATATTAGTAAAAGGCATGGTCGACGTTATCGCAAGATGGCGAATGTTATGACGTCATCTATAACGATTCACGGGACATCGATAACGCGCTCACGCTAATTCGGTACGAGCTTTAGCACGCGAATATCGATATTATCGCAACTCGGAACGCACTCATAGTGCTGACTGCATGGAGTATGTACAGACGCCAGCAGGTCAAGCTACCCGAAACTGTCAAATTTTCGCAATCAACCTTGAACCTTATACTGTAGTGATAAAATTGAAAATCTATTAAAGAAATTTGACAGATTGTAGTAGCTTGATGTGCTGGCGTCTGTACACAGTGCTACAAGCAGTTTTTAGCATCACTACTTAATATAAAACAAAGTCCTTCGCCGCGTCTGTCTGTCTGTCTGTCTGTTCGCGATAAACTCAAAAACTACTGCACCGATTCTCATGCTGTTTTCACCAATGGATAGCGTGGTTCTTGAGGAAGGTTTTAGTATATAATTTGTTAAGTTTTTGTCTGCATCTTTGTATAAATTAACGATATTTATTGGAGGTGTTGGAAAAAAATAAGCCGTCTGGGAGCTTTCAACGAAAACGCTGTCTAAACCCTTTGAGATATAACAAAATAATGTATGGTGGAATTATGTATCTTTTATAGGTCTTCAAAAAAGTCCGCGATGGCATATGTCTATCTCTTAAGGATAACATACTATATCCATTTTATTGTCTTTTTGTAGGTATTTGTTTGCCGAATTTTACTCTTGGAAATACGATTACGATAACAATAGAAGTGTTTTACCTGAAATAAAACGATTATTATATACTTACCCTAGTAGAAGTTTACAAATATTGAGATAGGCGACTTCATTTCCCGCTTTAGCAGACCTCTCTTTCTACCCTGTAGTCTGTCTCTTTCGCACACACCTCCCTCCTACCAGGCGCGCGAGGTAACTGGTGTTCCGAGCCTGTTCGTCATTGTATCGAAATACCACCAGGCAGAGATTAAAAGTAAGCTTCTACTAAGGTAAGTATATAATAATCGTTTTATTTCAGGTAAAACGCTTCTATTATAAACTTGACCGTTAGTAGAAGCTTACAAATATTGAGACCTGTTTGTTATCGCCTGGTGATTTAAAGGAAAAACGCCAATGTGATTGGATAGGTATCAATAAACCAATGAAAGTAGTAAGTGTGTATAAAAATAGGTAAAATAAAATAAAATGAAAGGCAGTGTGTGAGGAAAGAGACTTCTTTATAAATAAATAATTAAGTAATTAAATGATCACATGACAAACTTGTAAATGTAGACAATTTTATAATTAAACAAGAATTTTAATTAAATGATAAATCATTTACCATTTTGTAATCAACTGAATGTAATTGACTAATGTTTAACATTGCAATAATGAAATATCTAGTGACAAAATCAACGAACCGGAACAAAAAGTGTAGAAGGATTACTATTACTTGAGGAAACCATTACCTCTCGACGATAGAATTTTTGAAAAGTTTTTACAGATTTCCAATTCCCTTTTTCTAAAATATCCTCCAGGGAGAAATTATCAATCCAACTTCTAGAGGCCACAGCCAAACGTACACTTCCCGGCGTTGCAGATATACCTGCTGCCTTCAGAAGCGATTTGAACCAACCTGCAATGACCGTCCTGGAAGCAGGTGATGGTGGACCTCGTAAAGTTATAAATAAATTGGATGTACCAGAGCTCTTACGTCTTTCATTTAGAGTGGTTATAGTTTGATTGACCCAATATACAGGATTTAAGTTTTGATTTTGAGCGTTAGCCATGAGGCTCCACCCTGACTGTCTATAATCTCTACAGTCTGTTTTGGACCCAAATTGAGGTCAAAAAGTAATTAAATTATTCTTGATAATGCACTGATCTCTGTCAACGCCCAAAAGGGTCAAATCGTGAATCCTGCGACCCGAACAAAGGCACAACAATGCTACAGTATGTCGAACAGTTTGGAAAACATTTGTACTGTCTACCGAGTAATTACTCGTAAAATTGGTCAGTATGTTAATGTCCCAAATAGGTGGTTTTGGACTAATTGGATTTTTTAAAGATATTGCTTTTATAATATGTTTTACAAGAGCATTTTCACCTAATTTACCAGACAGCTCTGTATTACAGAGAGTGGAAACTACTGATTTGTGAAGGACTATTGTGTTATAAGAGAATTTAAATTTAATATATAGGTCGGCTAAAAATTGTGCTAAGTGGGATGCTTCAGGATGCATTGGATTTATGTTATGCTGTTTTGTCCATGACATCCAACGATTCCATGGTGCCTTGTAAGTCTTCCACGTCAAAGAACGCCACGCCGATTTAAGTAAGGATACCTGACTAGAATCCCATGTTTTTATTTTGTCCTCCCACCCCCACATTTCCGGACCTCTAGAACCATGCTCTCGACTTGCGGGGGTGGTAACCCCGTCGACGTGTCGACTAGGAATCGTTTCAGATTCGTTAAGGTGAAAGGGGCTGTGATTGCCCGTGATTTCAGGTCCGCTCGCCAGAATACCTTCTCCCAACGTGGGACTACAATGAGGTACAGACCTGTTGCTTGATTGAGATGCATCAATACTCTGGGAATAAGAAATGGTGGTGGGAATATCCATGCTAGAGGGAGATTCCAAGTTGTGCTGAAAGCATCGTGGAACATCATGTCTAGGGTTGCATAATTCGCTACTATTCTCGCGGTCTTGGATGCAAACAGGTCGATCACTGGTATTCCCATTTTTGCAAAGATCATCACTGTACAACTCGATGTCAAGTGCCACTCTGGGGTCCGCCGGTGTCTGGATAAACAATCCGCGTGATTGTTGAACCTCCCGGGAATGCAATAAATTTTGAATAGAATCTGATGATGGTCCAGGATCTGTAGAATTTTGTATGTGACATTCATGAGTAACTGGGACTTGGTCCCGCCTTCGTTGCGAAGATAGGCTACCGCCGATCGGTTGTCGGATTGAATGAGAACTGATCCTCCTGCTATGTTGGACGCTTGTAACTCTAGGACTCTCAGAATGGCTAACAACTCCTTTACGTTGCTGTGCAAAATTCGTTCCTCTGTGTTCCAAACACCTGACATGGTCTGGTTGTCGAGCTGTCTTCCCCATGCTATGTCCGAGGCATCCGTAGTTAGTTAATGTGTAGGAGGTGGAATATGAAGTGGGGATGAAAGATGGCAATGTTTAAGCCACCACTGCATCTCGTCTAACACCGAACGAGGTAGTACATATTTAATTGGGCCTGGGTGCTTGGGCAGAGAGTTTAAGAACTTCAGAGTGGACCGGTGGTTTAACCTGCCTCGGGGGACCGCAAAGCTTGCAAAGTTCAGTAGGCCTACCAGGCTTTGTAGATCTTTTAGGGACATTTTGCCTGTCATCAAAGCATGTGTGACTTTTTTGACTATGGCACATGACTTTTCCGCTGGTAGTTGTTTGTGATTTGTCCAAGGATGCCAAAAAATTCCGAGATATGTTATAGACTTTTGTGGAACAACGGCAGACTTCCCGTAATTCACTTGGAATCCGAGGATTTCTATCGTCTCCAATAGCAGGTCCACCTGCTGGACTAATACCTTTGGGTCCTGATGTGTTAGCAAAAAATCGTCTAAATAAACTATTATTCTCAGTCCTTTTTCTCGAAGAATTTGAGCAATCCAATTTGTAAGACAAGCGAAGACTTTCGGGGCTGTACTTAGCCCGAACGGAAGGCATGTCATTTCTAGTATTTCGTCCCTGTAATGGAGACGTAAAAATCGCCTGTGAGACTCCGCTATCGGCACATTGAAGTATGCCTGCGGAAGGTCGACCTTGCACATCCAATCCTGAGATGGGAGAAAGTCCGGAACGCGGAACATGTTTATTAAACGAAACCGTTGTGTTAGCACATAGTGGTTGAGCAACCGTAGGTTGAGTACAGGTCGGTGTAATCCATCACTTTTTGGTACCAAGAACAGGGAGGACACAAAGCTCGGAGTGAGAGGTGCTACCTTCAACACGCCTTGTTGTTTCATTTGACGAATGAGTGCAAACATCTCCTCTGACTCTAAGGTGCGATGGCGATCGCGGTTTAGGTCCGGTGTTACTAAAGGAGGTCTTTGCCGATAGGGTATGCGATACCCTGTTATTATCCGTAATAAAAAGGGTGGGGCCCCCATTTGCTTCCACTGATTGACAAAATGTGCTAACTGCTCGGCTAGGAAAGGTTGCGAGTCATTGTCTCTGCCTTTTGTTGCCTCTGTAGCCCGAAGGCGACGAGCGGTGTTTCTGACCTCTTTGAGAGTGTCGCGATCCACGAGATCGAAAATTATTATTATTAGAAGTCCTACTGTTAGAGTTACCAGTGCGTTGGTCTGGGCCAACATTATTTTGTGCTTTCATGTTGTAATTATGGTAGCCCTGCGAGGGTTGAGTATGAGGACCATGCATATTGCTTGATACATCATAGAAATAGTTGGGGTGACCGTGACCGTACGATGGCACATTATTACGTACGTGCCCCTGCGAGGGGTAACGTGTAGCAGAATTAATGGGTTTTGCTCGCGAAGCACTCCCGCTGCTAGGCCTGTTCACTGGCCACAAAGCCTTCCTAATACCGCCTGCTTTTTCAAGGGCCGATGTGAAAGCTTCCGGATTGAAAATATGTGTATTTGAAGGAGGGATTTTATTTACAGCCGTTTTTACCAAAGGGTCTCTAATGTACTTAAGGATACCGTCCCTTCTCATTTCTATAGTTTCTGCTCTGTGACCGCAAGCCATTTGTAAGAGGTCTTGAGAAACTTTCTGGAATTCTCCTTTTAGAAAGATTTCATCTATTTTATTTTTTAAATCAGTGAGAATAGCATCTGGCGCTTGCGACCATGCAATTAAGTTACGTAAACTATTTATTAAAACCTCTTTTTGCTTCAAAATGCCGAATTTAATAGCTGCGTAAGATTTATCGGAATAGGTATATTATCATACGCCTTTACCTCCTCGTTTGATTCCATTTCCGTAAATCCCGGTGAATGGTTATATAATTGTTGTGTTTCCGCGTATCTAATATCAGTCCACGTGTTTTGTCCAAAACGTTGAACTTCGTCTAACATGTTTAAATAATTTGCTGGAGTTTTTGGAACCGCGGGATCCTTTAACTTTGTTTCAATATCAAAAGATAAATCCGGTACGACTACCGGATTCTCAGAGTTCTGTATTGGTGACGCCTGCGAGGCGCAATATTCGTTATAGAGCTCGTTATCTACATCTCGGCTTACAATTGAAACATTATCACTATTACAATTATAAATAGGGGGGTATTCATAACTCTAAACGGTTTTTTGTAACTTTTCTAAATCTTCCGATAATTTATCATTAGGATGACGGTCACGCCTTCGTTTTTTAGACTGATGTCGTCGACGGCGCTTAGAATTCCTTTTCTTTGAACCTTGATTTGAGGAGCTAGATGAGGATGTCGAGCTGCTGCTACTACTATTACTGCTCGATAATGATGATTGCCGTTCACGTAAACGCGATTTACATTTCTGCGGATTGGTACCCGATCCGCCAGCGATTGCAACTGGTTTATCTTGGCCATCGGACCCATGTTTAGCGCTCCTGGGTTTAAGTACACTACCTTAAAAGGATATAATAAAATCTAAGACACGATCAAAAGGAATTCATATTAAAAAAAATACTGTGGGTAGAAAATTATTATTATATGTGATTTTTAACAGGTTAGCGCGCGGTAAGCGAGACAATAAAGTTTTATTGTTATAATGATGGCTATAGCCGTACCTATACCGCGCTGGAACGTGTTAAAACATTTTTTTTTAAACGAACGATAGCATCGTTTAATTTAAAATCACTTGTGCACTTACGTGAGTTCTTCCTTGGAGACACTGATTTTAAAATAGGAATAAAATATTAGCACAAGTGAACTGCGCGGGAAATATCACGCCAATGACGAACAGGCTCGGAACACCTGTTACCTCGCGCGCCTGGTAGGAGGGAGGTGTGTGCGAATTACGGTACGATTATTTTTTAATTATTATTTCTTAAAATCAGTACTCAAAAGAAAATGAAACCTCTTTTTTCGCCATTTTATGTGAATTACCATTACAAAGATATTTTTTTGCTATGTCATCCCCTTTGTTTACATAAATTATCTGAATTTGAGACTTTGGGTATAGAGACTTCCATCCTCCACATTTTTGTAGTATTCTGTAAAATATGATATAGCTGTGGTGACTGTGGTGATTGAACCACAGAGTACTTTTAGGCTACGTTCCGATTTAAGCCGTTATCGCTCATAGCATTCACATCGATAATTTGCGTTCCGATTTAGAATATCGCGATTATGACAGCTGAGAACTGTTTGACAACGCTCACGGTGATAATAGTATAAGGTATGGTCAACGATATCGCAAGATGGCGCGTGTCATGACGTCATTTATGACGATTCACGGGACATCGTTATCGCGCTCACGTCTCAATTAGGTACGCGTATAATAACGCTCAAATCGATTACAGTGCAATTCGGAATGCGGGGTTAGAGTGAACAACGATGAAGGCAGTGTGCGGGAGGGGGCTTGTTTTTAGCAGCAAGGTCGTTCTTTGTGTCAAAATTCTGCTTCTTGTGACGAACAATTATAGTTTCAAGTATTTACTTATTTCAGTGAGTGATTATTTTGTATTTGATAAAAGTAACTGTCGTGCGTGTGTGCCATTGTTTGTAGATCTTAGTTTTTAAAACAATCCGTACGCTTCGAACGTTCCAATGAGTTTGGGAGGAGGTCAAAATACTGAGGGCTCAAATGCAGGAGGAATATTTGTTCAATTCAACCAAGATTGCACGTAAGTAGCAGAACATAAGGTTGTAGATTGGGCGCTGTATTGATATCTTGTTTGAAATATTATACTAAGGATAAGGTCGGGCGTCAAGATTTCCGTGAACGGGGGTTGCGAAAGTGTACAATGTCACGAATTAATATCGTTATTGTTACTAGTGCGTTTCGTTGTATAGCGTGATGATGCAATAATGTCATTGCCAGCTGTTTCGTAACGTCTTCTCCCGTAGCATTGGCCGTAAACTAATATGGCGTCCGAAGACAAGCCAAACCATCTCATAGGCGCATAAGATGTTGGTGTAATCACTGGACCCACTCGCCAGCTACTGCCAGGCATGCCTCTGGTAATACCATCCTATCTCTTGTGTTCTATTATTGTACAACAATTAGTCACAACTGTATTCTGAACAAAAAAAATTTGTTTTCTTTGAAACAGCTGCTGGTATATTTATTTTCCTTATGATATCAGGAACAGCTTAGCTTCCAATGTGAACATTAGTTCTTTTGAACATAATATGACCAATGAAACAGTTTATCAAATATAATTTAGATTAAAACATAATGCAACACAATAATTATGTATCAACAAGTTGCGCTTGTTTACAAAACAAAACAGCAATGGTAATATACCTTTTTCCCATGGGGGTAGGCTGTAACTACACTGTGTTGGGTTTCTTAAAATAGAGAATGTTGACAAATGATAGTAGTAGTGAGATGGCTGTGTGTCGTGAGATGGATGGACAACCTTGAATGTGAGTCATGAGCTACCTAGAGTAGCACTATTTCTTCAGGTCCATTACAAATTATTAGATAAAATCAGCTATCATTTCAGTAATAATTGCAATTACATTCTGATAAGTATGTATGTGATGAGGATGACAATTAATAAGTAATTAGGTAGATTGAATCAGTTGGTCATAACATTTGTTTGATTCATGCTAGTTACAGTAATAAAATACTGCTCTATATCCTGTCCTTGGATTCCTTGATATTCATTTTCTCTTCAGGCAACACTTATCTTTAGCTATTAAGGAAAACACTTATAGGTAAAGTCTATTTTATGATCAATTTAAGGTACACATATCAAGTTAATGTAAAATGCTGTGATTGTAGTAGGTGTGATTTGTCATGTAGGTCTCTTGTGGCGGGCAGTAGCAGTGGGTACCACTTGTTTGCGCTGACCCCCGATGATGGCATCGAGGAGATCTATGCCAGTCGCTCAGGTCAGGAGACCTGCCTCGTCGACCGTCTCTTCAGCAGCTCGTTGGTGGCTGTTGTCACAGTATCCGCTCCCAGGTAAAAATATTATTCATGTTTTATAGACTAACTGTGGTCATCCTTTTGTAATGTTTTTTAAATCTAGTTGACATGCTTGATAGTTCCTCTTTTTCATGTGCTACTTGTGAAATTATCAATTTTGAAAAAAATATTAAGATGACTTCCAAATTATGAATCAATAATTATTGTTCACTGGGAAAACATGTCTAGCCCAATGATGATAACTGAATAATCAAGTGCACACTGCTACATATCAAGCTATACATTTCCACTATAAGCTGACCTCTCATTGTACGGAAATCCTATACAGTGCGATACTGAAAATGTATAGCTTGATTTGTAGCAGTTTGTACTGACTACTGTTACTTGGTTATTTATCATAAAACTGACTGTTAACTTGTTTAACTGAATAGCAGTGTGCACGCTGATGGAAGTCGCTATTGAGACACCACGAAGCGCCACACAGTAGGACACGTGAATCGTGCATGTATTCACATGTGTTTAATAAAATACTCCGGTCAGGGTCACAATGATCAAATAATTGCAATAAGTACCTACTCATATTTAAGTTATGCACTTTTTTTTTTGAGATGGTATCAAATGTACATTAGCAGCATACGTTGGTGGAGTATTGAACTTGATAACGACAAACTAAATAACTCTAAACATAAGAAGGGACTCGGGTAGGGCATGTGCTGCGTGCTTTTCTGCTGATGATGGTAAACGTTAAGTTTGCGTTGCTTCACTAGTCCGTGCTGCGCTTCGGCCAGCACCTGCACAGCTATGGGGTAAGGCTTCCTTAGACAGGCTCGACGCGACTCTGGTGGAATTAGGGTTACCAGATAGAAAATTTAAAAATCCGGAGAAAAAACCTGATTTCCATTGAAAAATCCTGAGATTTTCTCGAAATTGCGAATTCTCTCATAAACTTAATTTGCATCTGGATCACTGAAATGATACGAAACATTGATATGTTTCATTTGGATCATGGGCTCAAAGAATATAAAATAGATAATGCTACGTACATACATTTACGCATCAAAGTAAAACGACAACTTGTTAGTGCAAACATTATATGCAAAAAACTACCTTATAGTATTTGAAATATAGCGCCTCAATGGTCATTTTTACGTGAATGGATAACGACAACGAAAAAAACTGAGGAGTGATGATACACATGTTGTCATTTCGTATCTTTTTCTAATATGTATAGATTGTAATGTGTCACCCGCTCACAGTAGTAAAGTAACTCAGTGTATCGCAGTCCTCTCTCGCTCACTGCTCAGTCGCCTCAAATCTACTCTATTTCTCTTTTTATTGAAAATCCTGAGTTTTCTTGAGATTTCCAAAATCCGGCCGCAATCCTGAGAAGAGCCTAAAAATCCTGAGATCTCAGGCCAAATCCTGAGATATGGTAACCCTAGGTGGAATAATTTCTATGAAAACTTCATGCAAGTTATTCTACTGGAATCTGCGGGAGCCTTTAGTCGCGGCTGGGCTGATGTCCGTTATGGGACATGTCTCAATGACCTCAAGCGATCCTCAGCTGTTCGCTCACGGCCCGTGTCATACAACTCGCCACCGAGAATAGCATGGGTGGTCGTCAAGAGCTTTCGTGACGCTCTAGTCTATTTGTGCGCGTTCGGGGCCGTGAACGTGAACTTGGCGTTCAGCACCCGCCCGCCGCACTGTTGCCGAGGCCGGACAAAAACCAAATTTTAAGTTGAAGTTAGATGAAAAACAATTACCGGACTTGCAAATAGAATATGTATGTTACAGGAATCCGAAAAATGGAGGGTAATTTTCTAATAAAAATTACAAGATATCTCTTGTCAAAGTACGCTGTTGATAACTACGGTTTTAAGAAGCGAAAACTTAACGTAATTCAAGCAAGTACAGTTTTAATATTTATTGTTATTTGCATAATCAACGACGTATTGTCTTTTAGATATGATATTAATATTCTTAAAATATAAACATAATGTATGCATATAGATAGATAGTTCATCAATTGATATTGCCATGTACTGTTTATAATAATTGTGATGTTACATTATCTACTAAAAGTACTCAAACGGACATTAATATTGCTACATGTTACGACTCCACATCTAATAAAATAGACTCTGTTAAATCTGTGTCAAGTTGCAATGATTTTTTTCGTTTGTAACCATATAAATATAATTCACCAAAATATTTGTGGCCTTATTGCGAAGTCAGATTTGTTTACTGTCTGCCTTGATGACTTAGCAGATACAGATAAAACTATTGACGTTTTATGTTTTACAGAACACAATATGACAAATGACGATATTGAACTCCTTCAATTTCCAAATTTCATCTTGGCTCCTCATTTTTCGCGTAACAAGCGACGCGGGGGGACATGCATTCTAGTGAAAAACTATATTAACTTTGTCGTACTTGAAGCTGTTCAAAAGTATAGTATCCCTAATGTTATTGAATGCTCTGCAATTAAATTAATTGACCACAATATGATAATTTTATGTCTCTATACTCCATTTATAATAGCATTAGACAGAAGTTAAAAAAGGTTATTTTTGATGCACACTTTATAACAAAAGTACAATAAACTTGTTATAGTTACGATTGACGCCAAATCGATTAAAATGAATTTATATATAAGTTATCACACTTAATTGTAATCATTTAAAAAAACAACCATATGAAATTAAGTAGCTTTCATTTAGATATAATATTTCATTCCAATTTAAAATTACAGTGCCTATGCTAAAAACCTAAAAGAAGCAGGAGTCAACAATACTGCAACGCTTTTTGTTTCATTAGAATCCTACCAAATCTAAAATGTTACTTAATCCCTTCATGAGCTGTGACAGCCGGGGATTTCTAATTTTACTGGTTTATGTCGTCTGTGAAATTGACTTGACAATGTTCTAAGATTGTCATGTATGTCATTTACTTGTGAATACTTTGTTTGTTATTGTTTAATTTTCGTGATTTTGTTGTTATTTATTAAAATAATAAATAATATTTAGTTATTTCTTTATTATTGTATTGTTATCAGTGTTGTCATTGGGTTGTTTGTACAAAACGTTACTTTTTTTTTTGAGCTATGAGTGATCCCGGTGCGGGACCGAGTGGCTTACAACATATAAGTGCTGAGTCTGACCAAAGCCAACGGCGAAAAAAACGTGGTCCAAAAGTTGACTCCGACGAAATAATAATGTCTCCCAAAAAAAAGAGAACGCTGCGTGCTGTAGAAAAACAACCTGTGATAAATATTTTTAAGCAATTGGACTCCTGGCCTGCAGATACTCCTCACTATAGGACTGAGATGATAAACAAAATCGCAGAAGTTGCCGGTAAGGATGATTCATAAAATTATTACTATAAAAATATTTGAAACTAACATGCATTGTGATAAAATGTATTATATTTTAGAAACTCCGCACATGATTTTATTATTTACAGGCGTATCTCGGGCTACTCTGTCCAATATTCTCAAAGAGTACAACATAAAAAGTCGCCTGCAATCTTCCCCTCCACACAAGAAACGAAGAAGAAGCACATGAAACGTGATGATTTTGATGACATCACATTTAGTGGAATATGCAGGAAAATTCATTCCTTCTTCTTTAATAATAAGTTGCCCACCTTGGACAAGATGCTGGAAGCAGTTAACAGTGACGAGTCTCGAGTAAAGCAGTCTGTATAAAATAATTAAATAAACATTAAAGTTCACATAAATCAAACGGAGCAGAAAAAGTGCACTCATAGAAGTCATAGACAAGCAGGAGATCGTCCTTTGGAGACTAAAATATCTTCATGAAATAAAAAGGCTAAGGAATAAAGGAAGGAAAATATATTATTATTTAGATGACACTTGGCTAAATGAAGGTACAGTGCTTCTAAATTTCTTAACAGCTATTTATGCACTAAGCAGTGTATGACCTCTTGCATTCAATAACATTATAATTAATTATACAGTTAAACATAATTTCATAAAATTGGTTCGTGAAATGAATGGTATTTATATTAATAACCTTTTATCATACAAACAGGTCGCACGAAAAGCCTAATATGGCATGACACTAATAATAAGTCTTCAAAAGAAGCACATTGGGAAGGTCTATCTGCTGGTTTAAAAAATCAAACTTATAATCGGTCATACTGGTAAGTATTTTATGGACTGTCCTCGCCATAAAAAAATGAACACCCCATTGTTATTGACTATTAATTAAGTAATACATATTATATTGTATTATGAATTAACGCATGCAAAGCGAACTTTTAAAGTTATAAATTTTGTTATAGTATTTATCTATGAACTATTTCCAGCAGTGAGATTATATAGGGGGTACGGAATAATTGACTTGTATTAATTTTATTTCACAGGGTTTGTGAAGGGTTTTTAATGGATGCTGCATTAATATTTGATGCAAAGAAAGGTGATGAAGATGACCATTTCGAAATGGACGCCTTCAACTTTAATAATAATAATAATTTATTTATTTACACTTCAAGACACAATCATCTGTGTAGCCCTGACTCTTGTACTAGGATTTCCTGTTTCATAAGAGCCAGACCTCTCAATTTACAGGGAATATGTTATAGAAGCGCGATAGACAAAAGTGAAAATGGTTCAAGTTAATTTTGTCAAAAATTGAGAGTGGCGCTGTAATTGTTATGGACAATGCGCTATACCACTCAAGGATATTGGAGAAGCTGCCAACCACAGCTACACGAAAGGCAGATATACAGGAATGGTTTAAAAGCAATAATATTCCTTTTGAGGAAAAAGATCTTAGGGCAACTTTATTAGAAAAAGCAAAAATACAAAGACATTTATACCAAAAGTTTGTTGTAGATGAGATGGCTAGAGAGAAGGTCATTTCAGTATTGCGCCTCCCACCCTACCACTGCGAGTTCAACCCTATAGAATTAATATGGGCTCAAATGATGGGGTATGTGGCTCAACATAACAAAACGTTCAAATTAGACAAGGAGAAAAAATTAGTCCCACAAGATCTGGATAGTATTACGCTAGAACGATGGCAGTCTTGCGTTGTTCATGCAATTAAAGAAGAGGAAAAGTTGAAGCATAATGGATGATGTGGTAGAAAGATTTATTATTAGGTAACGTCGGTGAAACTTCTTCATCTTTATTCTCTGATGATAGTGACTAAATTATATGATGAAGACGAAGAAGTTACACCAACTATTGTGTGTTGAAAGTTGTTGTTTTAAATAAAATATTGTAAAAAAAAAGACTTTTATTTCCTTTAATCTTAATTAAATTTAAATCATCACGACGTAATCGTTTGTTTCATTCATTCGTTTTGTTGTAAGTAATGTGTGATGAAGATGTAATTACGACCTATTTATCAAAGTTATGTTAAAACATTTTTAGTTTAATTGTTTAAACTTTTAACTTTGAATAAAATGTTTCGCACTCCTGCTTCTACGAGCCTCTTTTTTCTAATGCTATAGTAAATGGAGTATAGATAGATAGATAGATAGAATACTCTTTATTATGTACACCATAAAAATTACAGATATAAATGTAGAACTGTTACATAGGGTGTCACAATGGGCGGTCTTATCGCTAAAAGCGATCTTTTACAGACAACCTTTGGATGGATCAAAAAGTAGAAGGAGAGACAATACTGCAGGTATTTAGTGGTGTACCAAAGACTAATAACTATAATAAATATATTAATTTGTTTTTTAATAATTTTAATGACATCTTGTGTTTCTTTACAAAAAATGGGAATAACAAAATCGTTGTTTGTGGTGATTTTAATATTGATATGTTGAAAAAGAATAAATACACATTACGATTGGAACAACTAACTATGGGATTTAACCTAACACAAGCAATTAATGAGCCTACAAGACCAAGTAGTGGTTCCTGCATCGACAATATTTTCCATAATATTCGTGGTGCCAAATCAACCGTTTTGGAACTTAGCTTATCTGATCATAAGGCGCAATATCGACGGTGAAGTGCCAATACCTCCTTACTTAAATTTTTCTAGAATTCACTTGTTTATCATTTTGAATTTAAAGGGGTTATTCGCAGGTTTTAGTGAAATCTCTTAAGTGTATTTTTCGTTGCTAAACTATATGTGGAAATACCTCAAACGAAACCAACTAAGTTTGTGTACATTTTTGAGTTTGTCAGTTAGGAGTTATTGGCACTTCACCGTCGATATATATCATGTCCAGTCAAAAAGACCAGTAAATTTAGTTTAAACGTGATTATTCTAAAGATAATTTGGAAAAATTTAAAGACTGTATTAAAGAGCTCAAGTTTACCGAAGTGTTTGAATCAAGGGATGCAAATGATGCTTTTAACTCATTCTATGATACATTTAGTCTGTTTTACGAATTGTGCTTTCCAATACGTAAAATTAAAAAAAAAACAACAGTAAGACCAAATTGGATTTCACGTGGTATTAAGAAATGTAGTAAACGTTCTCTTCTCTGGAAATATAGACTATCAAAAAATAGCGTAGATAAATTCAACTATAAAAAATATTCTTTAGAGATATGGCAAAGTCATTAAATTGACTCAAAAATCTCAGAATAATTATTACATTCTAAATTCTAAAAACAAATCGAAAGCCTCCTGGAACATAATTAATGGCAGAAAACAGAATTTTCCTCCTGAGACTATAAGTGAATTGGTAATAGATAAAAATAAAATCACAGACCCTCAACTAATCGCTGAATTGTGTAGTGACTACTATGTAGATATGGTTAAACCTCAGACCAGTACTACGGACAATAATATCCCAACATCATCCCTACGCACGTATAATTCACCAAAATCGTTTTTTCTAAATCCTACTAGTCCTTTGGATATCTATACTATTATACAAAAATTAAATAACACTAAGAGCACTGGTTTTGATGACATATGTGTGTTGGTAATAAAGTTCGTATCTCACTTAATTTCACCTATACTGAGCCATGTTATAAACATGTGCTTCGAACAGGGAATCTTTCCATCTGTATTAAAAACTACTATAATTAAACCACTGCATAAAAAGGATGTTAAATCAGAAATGAAAAATTACAGGCCTATAGCCCTACCTCCAACATTTTCTAAAATAATTGAAAAAGCCATATCCAATAACTTGTACGACTACTTTGAAAAGTATAATATCTTTACTCCGGATCAGAAAGGCTTTCGTAAAAATATGTCCATAAATTTAGCTATTTATGATTTCTTAAGTTTAATATATCCTAGAGTTGATAAAAGACAGCCTGTCTATGCTTTGTATATGGATATGTCAAAGTCCTTCGACTCCGTGGATTATAATATACTACCGAGTAAGCTGGAAACGTACGGTGTTAGGGGCAACACTTTAGATTTGCAAAAATCTTACATAAGTAATAGAACTCAGACTACAAGTATTGTCAAAATTTGTCCTAATACAAAACACGAAATGAATTATAACTCTAGGAGTAGAAAAATTAAACATGGAGTTCCACAGGGTAGTGTTTTGGGCCCACCACTTTTTATTATATATATCAATGACCTACCAGAATCTACTACAGATCGTATGGGTACTGTTTGCTGATGACTGCACTGTTGTATACAATGATGATAAAAATTTTAATAGTAGTTTAAATTCAATAGCTCAATGGTTACAAAATAATAATTTATTCATTAATATCGATAAAACTAAATTAATGCTATTTAAACAGAAAACAAAAAACACTACATAATCGAATATAATTTAACGGTGAAAAAGTTGAATTGACAACTACAACAAAATTTCTCGGCGTTCACATAGATGACAAATTTGAAATGGCAAAGTCATATAGAGTTCGTTTGCAAAAAAGTGTCACAGTCATCTTATAGTTTATACATGCTAGCGAAAAGGTCAATCTTAACACATTGCTCGTTGCTTATCATAGTAATGTTGCTTCTAGACTCAGATATGCAATAATATTCTGGGGAAATACTACCAACTGGGATAAAGTTTTTAAAATGTCAAAAAAGGTGCGTGCGAGCAATGTGTGGTCTCAGCAGAACTGACAGCTGCAAGGAATACTTAAAAAAATTAAAAATATTTACCGTGCCATCTTTATATACAGGGTGTTTGGCAGAACGTTGAACATACGAAAATGGTGGATAGGTGGGGTCATCTGCTACTTACTCAGCCCTAATTTATTTGGCCCTGGCCCCCTGAATATAAAAAAAAAAATTGTTTGCTTTCTTTTAGTTTCACCACTTTCTTAACTTTAAAGTGTATTTTTTTATTAAAAATGGGTAAAACAGGCAATATTTTAGTTTATTTTTTTATCTTTAATATTGGCAGATTCTTATAAAATTATTGCTTTATTCAGATGTTAGCTAGAAAAAAAGTTATGACTCCTCAAACTTACAGAAAGATGTAATAAATAAAAATATTGCCTGTTTTACCCATTTTTAATACAAATTACACTTTAAAGTTAAGAAAGTGGTGAAACTAGAAGAAAGCAAAAAAATTTTTTTTTTAATATCCAGGGGGCCAGGGCCAAATAAATTAGGCCTGAGTAAGTAGCAGATGACCCCACCTATCCACCATTTTCGTATGTTCAACGTTCTGCCAAACACCCTGTATTCTTGAAATGACCTTGTTTATTAGACATCATCCATCACTATTTACATTAGAGCTCAGGTCGCGAAATGGAAGTCATTTGTGTAATAACCTTACCAGTCAATATAGAACTAACCTCTTTGGGAAAAGTGTATTTGCTATGGCCACGAAGATCTACAATAAAATTCCAAATGACATAAAAGAATGTGGCAATATTAATGTCTTTAAAAATAAATTGTTCCAATTTATTATGGACAAGTGTTATTACTCTGTAGATGAATTTTTATCGACTAGAACTTTTTGAACGTTTCATGTCCCTTGACGATAATTTATTGTTGCTGATTGTCTTGTGTCTGTCATGCATGACTAATAGTAGGTAATAATATAATTTGTATTTAATCTTAAATGGAATTAGAATTTTAGACTTATATTTTTATTGTTATTTTATAATTTGTATGCCCAAGTGGCTGATCATGGAATGAACATTATTAGTACGTAATTATGTAAAGAACACCTGCATTTAAACCCATGTATCACAAATAAACGATTTGATTTGACTTACTAATTGTGAAACATTCCCTTTGGGATCCACAGCATCTTCTATAATAGCGCAAGTGAAAAACAACAAAAACACATATTAAAGTGGTCGAATTCACCCTCAATGGTGTCATAAATAAATATTTGATAAGAAGTAGACTTAAGTAAACAAGCCTCGGTTGACGCGTCCGTCCCGCTGTGCACCGTTGCCGACATCGCCCAAGTAACACAGACATGCTGAACAAAGTTTAAGTAATAGCAATTGGCAAATATTTACAGCTATTAGCTCCATAACGTGTGAGTAAAGGCTATTGAAAGAGCCAAACTCCGAATAATATTCTCTTTCGGCTTTTATAACTCTTGAAGCTTAGTAAAAGTTGTATTAAGTTGACCACTTTTCTTCAAGCTTAGTAATAACTTCTATACCGCATATAATACAGATGTTATTAAGCCTAAAGCATTTCAGATGATTATAATTTGAAAAGAGTGCCTAGGACAGAGTTTATCTGTATAATAGTATAAGTAGCTGAATAAACGTAGTTATCTTATACTAAAATACAAACTTTGCTCACTTATTGCTTATGAAACTACTATATGCTGTAAAATTGTGTCCTCGGCAGCTGTCTTCTGAAAAATGGTGTAAAGTCAAAGTCAAATCGTTTATTTCAAATAGGCACGAAGATGCACTTTTGAAAGTCAAAAATTATATGAATAGTTAATTGATTCTAGTTGCGCCTTCCAAAAGGTAGTTATGTATGGAGAAGAATGGGCAAGAAACTCCATACTTACTCTTTTAAAATGTTAACAATGGTTTATATACATTAATTAATAATTATAGGTGAAGACGATGTACCTAGAATAAAAATAAAAATTACTTAACACAATTGGTAAAAAGAATGAAAAGTGAAGTAATGACAGAAAAATTAATAAATGCGATAGGTGCTCACATATTTACAAACATTGCATATGATTTTCCAAAAAAAAAAAAAAACAAAAAACATATAATAAGTGTGTGAGTTAGATTTATATTAATCACAGAAAATAAAAATTAATATCATAAAAATTATAAATTATACAGTTAAATTAGCAACCAGTTTGATTTTGTCTAGACTCTAAATTGTCCTATGGAGCAGGACCAGCATGTTTCCAAGCATTCTTATCTTGGATATAATCCTCGCGGCGGTGTTGCCATATACCTTCGTCCACATATTCCTTTCTCAATTATCGATATGTCTGCACAACCACCGCAGAACGCGGGTGAGCATCTCTTTTTGGAAGTAACCCTGAATAACGTGAAAGTCCTACTAGGTGTTTATTATAGCCCTTCGTCACCTTCGATCAATAATAGCACTAGATTCCCGATAAGCGCTTCAAAAACGGCCCGGAAAATAAGAGCACAAATACTTTTGTGGTCTTATTTCAAATTAGTGTCGTCCAAACATAGCCAACATTAAGACGTCAAAATGCCGCAGTGCGCGTTCAAAAATTGTGTAAATAACCACCGTAACACCAAGATTTTGGAAGGAATATCTTTTTTTCGGTAAGTTTATATCATTATGTTTGTGTTTTTCATAAAATAATAACAATTAAATAGTAAATTATACATCATTTAGCAAATATTATGATTGTTTGGCCAATGTTTGCGACAACGCACCAACTATTGTAACAAACATCGACTGTTCTGGAACAGGGAAAAGCATTGAGTAGTATTATTATTTTATATGTTATTTTTGTTTGTAGATTTCTTAGCGACCAATTTCGCAATGCAAAATATCATAATATAAAAAAATATCGTAATATATGTTTTTGTCGCGAAAGAAAGAGGAGAAGAAATATTTAAACCTTGAAAAAGTTATAAGTAACAAATTGTTGAATTTTTTATTCAACAATTTGTTCAATTCATTTTGATAAATTGGACATAACTGAACTGATCAATATTACAACCTGACACGGACCTGCAAATTGCATAAAACGCAAGAAAATTTGAATTGCGCGGGCTACCACAGCGCATCCCCCTTATTAAAATAACTATTGTACTAATTTAGTCCTACTACCAACTTTTTTAAATTGATCAAAAATATTTTACGCCCGCTGTCCTCATTTGGGTTTTAAGTATCCACATTTTTTAACTTATTTTAGCTATCCTTAGTTTGCAGGCAAATTCGTAGGGCCCAAGAGTGTGGCTTTGTAAAACAAATTATACTTTTGTGTATTTTTTCTCTTTTTTTTTGTATTTATCACTTGGGCATAGTTTCGACTAGTAAATATGACTAACCGATCGTTTGATGTTGCAAATGACTATCGAGGACTCGAGGAAGCTATCGAAAACATTCTGAATGAAGTGGATGATCCAGCTGTTAGTAACGTCATAGTGGCCATTCCTCCAGGCAGCAGTTCATAAGAGGCAATCCCGTACGATTTGGGAACAAAAACTGAATGATTGCAATTGCTGATGGTTATTGTTATGCCTTCGATGTATACTGTGGTAAATCAGTAGGAGGACCCAGTAATGAGCCTTTGGGATCAAAAGTGGTAAAGGGCCTGTTAGAAAAGTAATCGCTCGTTTGCATGAGGATATCGTGTATTTCGTCAACTTTTTTACCAGTCACGCATTGCTGCGAGATTTGCGTGAAGCTAGTTATCGTACGACTAGTTCTGTGAAGGAAAATAGGACGAAGAAATGTCCTCCAGTGGCTTGACAAGTATTTGTACCCCCATGGTACAAACGCTTGTCAAGCCACTAGTGAACATTTCATAACATTTACAAACTATGACTTTGTTTACCCTCTTGGTAAGGTAAAAACATGGAGCTCTGCAGAAGGAAGAAAGGTAGACGTGGACATCCCTTTTGTCTTCCAGAACTACACCAAAGGCATGGGCGGAGTTGATCAAGCTGACCAGTCAATCGCAGTATACCTAACAGCTATAAGAGGCAAAAAATTGTAGTGGGTTCCGTTTACCTATGTACATGCTGGATTTGGCTGTAGCTAGTGCTTGGCGTCTCCATGTCCTGACCGCTGAAGAGAAACTAGACCAGCTCCAGTTTCGGCGAAGTATCGCCCGATTTTATTTGAGGAGTGTAGGCCAATGCCTACACTCCTCACTCCTCTTTCAGTAAAGACCCGATGAAAAGCGTCATAAACCTTCTTCAGTGGTGCCAAATATGAATCTAGATAGTGTTGGACACTTCCCCCAGAAACTGCCAAGCCAGCTAGGATGCAACGAATGCCAGATGAAAGCACGTTAGCAATATAAAAAATGCATCAAAAAATTGTGCATCGAAAAAGTATGCTTTGAAAAATACCATACATAAGCCCATTGGCCCCATTTGAGGACGGTGTTTTTTAATACACAAGGAAGTTATTTATTTTTAATTTTTCTTTATAAAATGTCTTACTAGCCTCCAATAGTTACGTCGATAAAGTTTTTATCAAAATTTTACTACTAGTTTGTATTTGGGTCCAAATGGGTTAAAAAAAGAACATTCGCTTAAAAAAATAATATTATTATTCTGCAACTCTACGTCTTTCAATGATTACTGTGTTCTGAGCATTGAAATGTCATACCAAGAACTACGTCTAGTTCCAAAATAGAGTAAGCACAAACGTGTCAACAAAATGTCTTTAACCTTATTGCTTAGGTTTTAAGTTTCATTTTAGAATAAATATTTTTGTACTTATTATAAAAATGACTTTTTATTTTCAAGTGACATTTTAAATTTACCTTTCTCCGATGATAGAAGGACTTAAATATAAATATTTTGCAATCGTAATTAAACTTTATACTTGAGTGTTAAGGTTTATATTGAACTGAAGTTGTTAATATTATAAAACTTTTTTCTATATTTCGTAGTAACAAATGTAAATGTGTATGTGTGTGTAAACGTGGCCACTTCAATGACTTATTTTTGTTCCTGATCCTGTATCTAGTGCTATTATTGATCGAAGTTCGTCACGAATAAATTTCTTTTCCTCTTTTGAAAAGATCCTCGAAAACCTAACACCCTCTTACAGTCATAAAATCATCATGGGGGATTTCAATACTTGTTTATTGAAAATCGATTCTCGTTCTTCTTCTCTTCGATCAATAGCTAATTCGTCAAATTTATCAATTCTCCCTTTAAATGCCACACACCATTTTCCAAACTGTAATCCCTCGCTTTTGGACCTTCTCATTGTTTCCTCCCCTCAACATGTCAGCAAGCATGGTCAATGCCCAGCTGACATGTTTTCTTACCATGATCTATTGTTCCTATCCTACAAAATTCGCCCACCTAAGGCAAAACCAAAAATTCTCTTGCAGCGCAACTTTAGTGGCATGAATCCAGATGATCTCCGAAGAGATGCTAACAGCATTGACAGACCAGTCAATGCTGTTAGTCAGTGTTGAGTCGATTGACGATAAAGTCAACTTGCTGACAGACAACCTTGTGCAACTGTACGATATCCACGCCCCCATTCATGCTGTAAAAATTAAACATCTTCCGGCACCATGGCTTACAGGCGATATAAAAAGTATTATGCATAGAAAAGCTGTAACGAAAACTAAATTTAAGTGTCGGCCCTCGCCGTCGAACTGGGATGTCCTTGTGGATGCTCGCAATCGCTGCAATAAGGTGTGTAGAGATGCTCAACGCCGCCATATCCACACCTCAGTTGAAAACGGAGATCCAGCTAAAGTCTGGAAATTTCTTAAATCTTTAGGAGTTGGAAAATCGCGCCAAGAATCTATTCCTAAAAACTTAGATATCATCTACTGAATCAACATTTCTCATCTTCGTCCTGCTGTAATGGGACCATGAAGGCAGCTACAATAAACTATCTTTCAAACCTTCCAACTCCGGATCATCCCCAATTTATTTTTAGTCAATTCTCTGATTGTGATGTTAAGAAGAGCGTAGTTTCAATCACATCTAACGCAGTTGGTAGTGATTGTGTAAGTCGAAAAATGACTCCTCGTCCTCGACGAAATCCTTCCTATCCTATGCTATATCCTGAACTACTCTATATCTTATGGTGTCTTTCCATCGATGTGGAAAGACGCAAAAATCACTCCTTTACCCAAAAAATCGAATCCTACTTCTTATTCTGAATATCGTCCTATCTCTATCTTGCCTTTCCTCTCCAAAGACTTAGAACGCCTTGTCCACAACCAGCTTAGTGTTTTTCTTTGTAAGAATAGTCTGCTGAATCCTTTCCAATCCGGTTTTCGTCCTGGTCACAGCACCGCTACAGCCTTAGTTAACGTCACTGATGACATACGGTTAGGCATGGAAGGAGGAAATCTGACGGTTCTTTGCTTACTGGATTTTAGTAATGCATTTAATACTGTCGATTTCGATATCCTGCTTGGCATGCTTCGCTCGCTTAACATATCTCCAACGGCGATTGACTGGTTTCGTAGTTACCTGTATAGCCGCCGGCAACGCGTATGCATAGAAGAGTCTTGCTCTTCTTGGTGTTATACTTCTGCCAGTGTACCTCAGGGCGGCGTTTTATCTCCTTTACTCTTCGCAATATTTATAAACTCTATTTCCAAAAAACTTCTTTCTTCCTACCACCTTTTTTGCAGATGATTTGCAAATATATAAGCAAGCTGCCCTTTCGGATTTAGCTGATGCAATTAATGTCATAAACAAGGATTTATGTTCAATTTGCGAGTGGAGTGAGGCACATGGCTTGCAGGTTAATCCATCGAAGACTCAGGTCATTGTTGTTGGCAGCTCAAGGATGACCCCCAAAATAAACTGGTCGCAGCTTCCCCAAGTTCAATTTAACGGAAATGCTATTCCAGTAAGCGAAAAGGTTAAGAACCTTGGAGTTCTGATCGACAAACATCTTTCTTGGGGTCCCCAGTTACAGGAAGTAAGTCGCAAAATTTTTGCATCTGGTATGTCCCTGAGACCGTTGCGGAACTTTCTTCCAACTGCCACTAAAACTGCGCTTGCACAATCCCTGTTACTTCCCATCCTTGATTACGCTGATGTCAGTTATCTCGATCTTACTGAGGCACAACTAGATAAAATTGAGCGACTTCAAAACTTTTGCATTAGATTTATATTTGGCCTGCGCAAATATGATCACATTTCTGAGTTTCGTACAAAGCTCAAGTGGCTTCCCATACGTCTTCGCCGAAATTCTCATATCTTATTTCAGCTCTACAGTATTCTATTCAATCCTAAAACCCCCTCTTATCTTAAAGAACGTTTCAAGTTCCTTCATGACACACATAATAGATATCTGAGGTCATCGGAAAACTTGAGACTAGAGATGCCAATGCATTCCACTAGTTTTTATGACAAGTCTTTTACAGTTCAAGCAGTACGGTTATGGAATGCCTTGCCCGTCTCGATAAGGCGTGCTCAATCTTTGTCCACTTTTAAAATTTTGGTTAAAAATCACTTCCTCTCTCCTTAAACATCATCATTACTTAAAGTTCCTTGCTCTTGTATCATGTTTATTATTGTGTGTATATATATATATATATATATATATATTTATATGGATAAGTATCTATATGCTTTGTGTATATGTATTTAATGTATATATGTAAGTGGTACACCACTAAATACCTGCAGTATTGTCTCTCCTTCTACTTTTTGATCCATCCAAAGGTTGTCTGTAAAAGATCACTTTTAGCGATAAGACCGCCCATTGTGACACCCTATGTAACAGTTCTACATTTATATCTGTAATTTTTATGGTGTACATAATAAAGAGTATTCTATCTATCTATCTATCTATCTAATCCTCTAATTTGTAATATGCTCGTTTACAAAGTGTGCTTTTTATATGTGTTTTAAATATTCTTTCATTTAATTGTAATATACAGTTACATTACAGTTAAATTAGCAACCAGTTTGATTTTGTCTAGACTTTAAATTGTCCTATGGAGCAGGACCAGCATGTTTCCAAGCATTCTTATCTTGGATATAATCCTCTAATTTGTAATATGCTTGTTTACAAAGTGTGCTTTTTATATGAGTTTTAAATTTTCTTTCATTTAATTGTAATATATCAGAAGGTATTTTATTGTAACATTTAACACAGTACCCCATAAAAGATGTATGTACTTTATCTGAAAAATGGTTGATCTATTTTATCTTTATTTCTAGTATTAAAATTATGCCTATCACTGATTTTATTAAAAAGATGTAGATTTTTTCTTACATACATAATATTTTCATAAATGAATTGGCAAGGTACCGTCATAATATTAATCGTTTTAAATAGTTCTCTAAGAGAGTCGCGGCGATGTAGATTATAAATGGCTCTGACAGCCCTCTTTTGTAAAATAAAAATGGATTCAATGTCGGCAGCCCGACCCCACAGTAAAATGGCATACAACATAATGCTATGGAAGTAGCTAAAATAAACCAAACGCGCGGTTTCTATATCTGTTAACTGTCTTATCTTTCGAACAGCATACGCGGCCGAGCTTAGCCGCCCCGCAAGAGATGTTATATGAGGTCCCCATTGTAATTTCTCATCTAGCGTGATTCCTAGGAAAACCGTTTGATTTATAAATGCCAGTTTTTCTCCATTCAATATGATGTCACATTCGCTACTTCTAACATTAGGTAACTTAAATCGAATGCATTTGGTTTTTTTTAAATTTAGTACCAAATTATTTACGGTAAACCAATTTTGGACCTGAAGAATAGAGTTATTCACGTCGTCAAGTTTTTGTGACCGTCGATCTATTTAAAAAATGAATGATGTGTCATCTGCAAATAACACCATCTTCGTTTGATTTTGAAGTAATTGGGGTAAATCGTTAATGTAAACTAAAACGAGGAATGGACCCAATATCAAACCTTGAGGGACGCCCATTTTCATTTCAGACCCTAATGAGTTTACGCCGTTTACCTGAACTTTAACCTTCCTATCCGTCAGGTATGATCATAGTAAATCAAGAGCGGTATTCTCAATTCCGTAGTGCTCCAGTTTCAGCAGTGTCTCATGGTTTACGCAATCGAACGCCTTAGAGAGGTCGCAAAAGATTCCAATGGCATCTTGTGCTTCTTCCCAAGCGTTAAAAATGTTCTTTATTAGGGTGACACCGGCGTCAGTTGTACAACGCCCCTTGGTGAAACCATACTGTTGTTCATGAAAGATGGAGTTTTTATTAAAGTGACGTAACATTTGATTGAGCATCAACTTTTCAAATACCGTTCTGAGAACTGGAAGAATTGACACAGGCTTATAATTGTTAGGTTCCTTACTATCACCGGATTTGAACAATGAAACTACTTTACTGTGTTTCATGAGATCTGGAAAGACTCCTTGGTCTATACTGGTGTTAAATATGAAAGCTAAATAGGGCGCAATGGTTTCGATAATAGACCTACAGACTTTTACAAACATTCCCCAAAGATCTTCTGTTGATTTAATTTTAAGATCTTTAAAAGCTTTTATGTTATAAAAGCTTTTAAAGATCTTAAAATGAAAAAAATTTGTGATAACTGAAGGAATATTATGACATTTTTAATAATTTAATGTTTTCTGAAATTAAATATTTGCACACCACACGTAATGGTAGAATGTAAACGGGCCACATTTATAATAACATCATACTACTTAGTACACCTACATTTTGGCAAATAAAGTTTTATTATTATTTTATATACATTTATATATCTCGGGACCCTGGGGTCCCGGACCTTTGGAAGGCGTACGAGGGGCCGAAGCCAACTCGCAGAGGCCCCTTAGACAATTTTAAATGGAATGAGGCACCAACCGACGATTATCCCTGTATGCACTATGCAGGTGCACCCAAGGACAACCCCCGGTTGGTGTAGGACTATTGTAGGATATGGAAACAAATATATTGGACTATGGGTTTGGGTGGTTCAAATGGACTGGTTACCTAAAACTATGGAAGGACTATGGCCCCTGCCTGATCAATGTTTTATTGTACACGGATAAAATGGCAGGGGGTGACTTGCACACTCATTAATGGGCCCCCGGAAACGGTCGCTAGCACATAGTGATGTAGCGACAAGGGGGCAACATATCCTGAGGTGCTCGAGGAGTGGAGAGGTATTCCACGGCTCTCAGAACAATCCCAGAGCCCGGAAGATGGTCAAGATCCCTACAAGCACTTACTGAAATACTTCCTTCCTCCGAGCACGTTTGCTCTTGCGAATCTCCACTCAAGCCGGCCAATAAAGGCAAGAATGAGGTGGGAGCTCAGTTCCTCGTCAGTGTTCACTCCAGCCGGCCAATAAAGGCAAGCTAGAGATGAGGAACATGACTTCTCCCGGGAGATAGGGTCCGTGGGGTCGCAACTGCCCAACAGCTCGCCACATGCTGCCCTGCGGGTTTCTGTATCTCTCTTGGTCTGGCTCCTCACCCTAGACATGTTCCGGTAAAGTAAACTCTACCGGTACAGACCCAGAGTTCGGAGCGCGCAAGCCCCACCACGATTATTATTATTATGATGCAGGGAAAAACTATTTGAACTTTATGGCCTAAAGCAACATATGAATAATACTAGCTTTCATAAGTATGTTGCAAAATATTCAAAAACATTTAAAAATGTATGCAAAATAGCTAAAGCTCTTTATATTTGCAATAAAATAAAATCAGCTGATGATAAAATAAAAACTACTTGGCAAATAATAAATAATGAAACAGGTTGGAAAAAACAGCGAAATACTGAATTTAATTTAGAGACTGCTCATGGCCCCGTCAACTCCGATGTAGAAATAGCTCAGGAATTTGAAAACTTTTTTGGTAATATTCCCCTTAAAACTACAGAAACTTTAAATTCCTCACCCGCGCTTTCTGCTGCTTTACTTAGAAAGAATGTAAAGGCATGCCCTTTGGAGTTCAGGTTTCAACATACAAACCCCCAGGCTGTTATAAAAGCTTTTAAAGATCTTAAAATTAAATCAACAAAAGATCTTTGGGGAATGTTTGTAAAAGTCTGTAGGTCTGTTATCTAAACCATTGCGCCCTATTTAGCTTTCATATTTAACACCAGTATAGACCAAGGAGTCTTTCCAGATCTCATGAAATACAGTAAAGTAGTTTCATTGTTCAAATCCGGTGTAGTAAGGAACCTAACAATTATAGGCCTGTGTCAATTCTTCCAGTTCTCAGAACGGTATTTGAAAAGTTGATGCTCAATCAAATGTTACGTCACTTTAATAAAAACTCCATCTCTCATGAACAACAGTATGGTTTCACCAAGGGGCGTTGTACAACTGACGCCGGTGTCACCCTAATAAAGAACATTTTTAACGCTTGGGAAGAAGCACAAGATGCCATTGGAATCTTTTGCGACCTCTCTAAGGCGTTCGATTGCGTAAACCATGAGACACTGCTGAAACTGGAGCACTAAGGAATTGAGAATACCGCTCTTGATTTACTATGATCATACCTGACGGATAGGAAGGTTAAAGTTCAGGTAAACGGCGTAAACTCATTAGGGTCTGAAATGAAAATGGGCGTTCCTCAAGGTTCGATATTGGGTCCATTCCTCTTTTTAGTTTACATTAATGATTTACCCCAATTACTTCAAAATCAACCGAAGATGGTGTTATTTGCAGATGACACATCATTGATTTTTAAAATAGTTCGACGGTCACAAAAACTTGACGACGTGAATAACTCTATTCTTCAGGTCCAAAATTGGTTTACCGTAAATAATTTGGTA
The DNA here is from genome assembly GCA_947523025.1 of Dryobota labecula. Classification (NCBI taxonomy): domain Eukaryota; kingdom Metazoa; phylum Arthropoda; class Insecta; order Lepidoptera; family Noctuidae; genus Dryobota; species Dryobota labecula. The sequence goes on from OX383290.1 coordinate 452,212, forward strand.
CTAAGCAAAAAAAAAAACCAAATGCATTCGATTTAAGTTACCTAATGTTAGAAGTAGCGAATGTGACATCATATTGAATGGAGAAAAACTGGACTTTATAAATCAAACGGTTTTCCTAGGAATCACGCTAGATGAGAAATTACAATGGGGACCTCATATAACATCTCTTGCGGGGCGGCTAAGCTCGGCCGTGTATGTTTTTCGAAAGATAAGACAGTTAACAGATATAGAAACCGCGCGTTTGGTTTATTTTAGCTACTTCCATAGCATTATGTCGTATGGCATTTTACTGTGGGGTCGGGCTGCCGACATTGAATCCATTTTTATTTTACAAAAGAGGGCTGTCAGAGCCATTTATAGTCTACATCGCCGCGAATCTCGGTAGAGAACTATTTAAAACGATTCATATTATGACGGTACCTTGCCAATTCATTTATGAAAATATTATGTATGTAAGAAAAAATCTACATCTTTTTAATAAAATCTGTGATAGGCATAATTTTAACACTAGAAATAAAGATAAAATAGATCAACCATTTTTCAGATTATCTAAAGTATGTACATCTTTTATCGGGTACTGTGTTAAATGTTACAATAAAATACCTTCTGATATATTACAATTAAATGAAAGAAAATTTAAAACTCATATAAAAAGCACACTTTGTAAACAAGCATATTACAAATTAGAGGATTATATCCAAGATAAGAATGCTTGGAAACATGCTGGTCCTGCTCCATAGGACAATTTAAAGTCTAGACAAAATCAAACTGGTTGCTAATTTAACTGTATAATTTATAATTTGTATGATATTAATTTTTATTTTCTGTGATTAATATAAATTTAACTCACACACTTATTAAGTAAATTTTGTTTTTTTTTGTTTTCGGAAAATCATATACAATGTTTGTAAATATGTGAGCACAATGTACCTATCGCATTTATTAATTTTTCTGTCATTACTTCACTTTTCATTCTTTTTACCAATTGTGGTAAGTAATATTTATTTTTATTCTAGGTACATCGTCTTCACCTATAATTATTAATTAATGTATACAAACTATTGTTAACATTTTAAAAGAGTAAGTATGAAGTTTCTTGCCCATTCTTCTCCATACATAACTACCTTTTGGAAGGCGCAACTAGAATCAATTAACTATTCATGTAATTTTTGACGTTCAAAAGTGCATCTTCGTGCCTATTCGAAATAAATGATTTGACTTTGACACTATTCAAGTTATTTTTTAATAAATTTATATTAAAATCACCACATACGATTATTGATTTACTACTAGTACTAAGTTTCTTTAACACATCTTCCATTACAGAATCGAACATAACAAGATTCTGGTAACTTGGAGGTCTGTATACGCATACTATAACATGCTTATCGAGCTCAACACAGGACAATTCAATTGTGTGTTCAACAGACAGTTCAATGATGTCTTTTCGTTCTTTAGATTTAATCGATTTTTTAATCAATATTAATGATCCGCCGTGTATCATACGTTTTCGGCTAAATGTGTAGTTAATGTCTATTAAAAAGCTTGATTTTGAATAACCACTTTTATTTTGTTTTCAAGTCACATATGGTTCCACATTTTATTAATTATTCAGCTGCTGTCTAAAACTGTTTTCTGGTTTCTATAAAGAGCATATTTCGGTATAATGAAAATAAAGTCATAGTTTATAGCTAACACAGATGGAAGCTGAATGATGTATTTTTATTCCGCAATTAGTGTAAAAGTACAATTTTTTAACAAGTTATACAGAGTTTTTCTGGGTAGTAATTGAATCATGGACGTTTGTTCAAGTGTTATTCAGATATTTGAACTGCCAGATCACTATTTCTCAAATAAAACTTTAATAATTAGAAAGGCGTGACTAATTCAGAGTTATGCTCTAAAATACCTGCGTGGAGAGGTTTTATCCAGCTTATAATGAATCGCCATTAAAACTTATTTTTAAGTTAATTATTGAATCATTATGTATATCAAATGCCTCATTTTAGTAATTAATTACAGTTAAAAATACAATATATTAGGTTGGGGAAAAAGTCTTTTCGCATTATAGTATGTATGAACTTGTAATAAAATCTCTTTGGCTATACTATTTGTATCTGGCTGGTTTTGGTATCATTGAAAGTTTAAATTTTAAAGAACATAATTCCAAATTCAAATTAGGAAAATGTGTGATTTTCATTTGTTTTTCGTACTGTCAAGATGAGTGAATCTAATGAAGAAATTCGATAAATTTTAAAATTTTACTACAAAAAGGTAAAAATGCAACGCAAGCCGCGAAAAAAATTTGCGATGGTTATGGACCTAGTGCAGTGTCTCTGAGAGTAGCACAAATTTGGTTTAAGCGTTTTCAATCCGGAAATTTTGATGTCAAAGATGCACGTCGCTCTGGTCGCCCTATTACGGATAAAATGGATGCCATTTTTGAAAAAGTGGAGCAAGATCGGCATATCAGTAGTTACGACGTAGCTGAAGAACTGGGAATTGACCACAAAACAGTTTTGGCACATTTGAAAAAAACTGGGTACACAAAAAGCTCGAAATTTGGGTACCTCACGAGCTCACTGAAAGAAACCTAATGAACCGTGTACTCATTTATGATTCTTTATTACGACGTAATGAAACCGAACCATTTTTGAAGAAGCTGATAACTGGTGATGAAAAGTGGATCACGTACGACAAGAACGTGCGAAAAAGGTCGTGGTCAAAGGCCGGTCAGGCTTCACAGACTGTGGCGAAACCCGGGTTAACTCGCAACAGGGTGATGCTGTGTGTGTGGTGGGATTGGAAGGGCATTATTCATTATGAGCTGTTACCACCAGGCAGGACCATCGATTCTGAACTCTACTGCGAACAACTGATGAGATTAAAGCAAGAAGTTGAGAGAAAGCGGCCGGAATCAATCAACAGAAGGGGTGTGGTTTTTCATCATGATAACGCTAGACCTCACACATCTTCATCGCGAGAGTGTCCACTGTTCCATGTTAGTACCTAAGTAGCGAATAATTGTTTATGACACAATTGTTTGATTTTCTATGTTAATTAATGTAATTGGTATTGTACCGTGTTAGTTAACTAGTACTAAATAAATAAATAAATAAAATCTTTAGCCACTCAGCAAAAATTAAGAGAGTTTGGCTGGGAGGTGTTAATGCATCCGCCGTATAGTCCTGACCTTGCACCTTCAGATTTCCGCCTGTTTCGGTCTCTTCAGAATTCTTTAGGCAGTGTCAGGTTAACATCACGAGAGGACTGCCAAAACCACTTGTCGCGGTATTTTGATCAGTAGTCCCAACATTTCTATAGCAATGGGATCATGTCCCTACCTACAAGATGGCAAAAAGTTATCGAACAAAATGGTACCTACATACTATAGTTAAATGTAAATAAAGTATATTAAAAAATGTTTTGAATTTTCTTAAAAAATGCGAAGAAACTTTTTCCCCAACCTATTATAATTTATTTAATGATTTTTAAAAGATAAGCATTAGCTGTTTTATCCTAAATATTTTTGTTACTTCTAAAAGTCTTTACTTATGTCTTATTCACTACCACTAAACTTGATTATCTAAGCGGCGCGTGAAAAATGTTGAGATAATTCATATGCTATTCACGATAAAACTATTTGCGCAGTATTATTTAACGTATATCAGGGTTATAATACATAATAACACCGTGCACCTCGTTATTGATATTTATTCAATGCAATTAAACTATTAAGTAACAGAACAAAGACACACTGCAATATTAAACGCCACTTTTTTGCTACTTTACAACTTAACTCTTAATTTTGTTTGAAAATTATTACGCAAATGAATTTAATCCTGAATAATTTCTGAATAACACCAATCTTTAGGCATTTGTCTGAATAAATATGAAATAACAGCTGTATAAAAGAGATGTCAGCTTTTTTTCAGATGTTACTAAGCTAAGTGGGCCATTACTTAGGTATTAGCCAGACTTTAAATCGCTACTATACAGACTGAAGCATTTAAAAATGTGCCCAAATTGCTTGAATAACAGCTGCATAGACGTTTACTCAGACACTATCCACGCAATAGTTTCAGCTTATAGTTTCGCGGATCGCTATTACTCAAACTTTATTCAGCATGACTGTTTTACTTGGGCGATAATAGCTATACGTGTGCCAGGATCTACTTCACATTTTAGACTGAGGAGCGTGTAATCCCATTGTATATTTTGTAATGTATAAGTTTGTCTTTTGTAATGTATAATCTGGTGTACAATAAAGTATACAATATAAATAATCTAACTGCCAATACTATAGATTTTGTTGGGGCTATCTAGTCGTTGACGGATACCCCGGTAGTTGTTATAGTTAGGTATACTCCAAAGTCTCAAATTCAGATAATTTATGTAAACAACGGGGATAACACAACAAAAAAATATCTTCGTAATGGTAATTCACATAAAATTGCAAAAAAAGAGGTACTATTTTCTTTTAAGTACTGATTTTAAGAAATAATAATTAAAAAATAAACATACCGTAATTATTTTTATAAATTTTTATTTATTTATTTATTTAAACTTCATGTACAATAGTGATACATAGGCGGACTTAATTCCACAAGGCATTCTCTACCAGTCAACCTTTGGGTTAAATATAAAAAACAGTGGTAGGGTACAAAAATAATGACAAAAATACTAACTTCTTGATTAAGAGAATTTATATAGTTTTATTGATACTAATACACATATAAAAATAAAATAAACTAATAGATATTTTAACAAATACCACCTAATAATAATTACTATGACTAGACTATCATTTGAGAGTTATTTAGTCTGACTTAAGTAGTGGTTACGAACTTTTCTTTTAAAAGTAAATTTGTTTTCAGCTTTTTTAATGCCAAAAGGTAGCGCGTTCCAGAGCTTTATAGTAGAGATAGCGTAAGAATTTGACATAAAACCGGTACGGTGTGAAGGAATTTGGAGAAGTAGATTCTTGGAAGCTCGTAGGTTACGACTATGAGAACTGCCCAACACTTTGAAATAATTCTTTAGATAATCGGGAGCACATGGATCGTTCATAATCGTGAAGAGCAAGCAGAGAGATCTGAGGGACCTCCTGAGTCGCATAGGCAACCATTTAAGCTGAGAATGGGAGGAAGAAATGTGATCGTATTTACGAAGGCCAAAAACAAACCGAATACAATTGTTGAGAAGTCGATCCAATTTATTTAGAAGTTCTTGGGAAAGATCAGAACAACAAACATCAGCATAGTCTATAATAGGAAGCACAAGTGACTGGACCAGGGTGAGTTTGCTGCTAGATGGGAGGAAATGCTTGAATCTATAGAGAGACCGCAGTGAGAACGAGACTTTCTGGCTCACCTGAGCCACGTGTTTATTCCAACTCAAACTGCCGTCAATGTACAGACCCAAGTCCTTTACGTGAGGTGAAAGAGAGATAACGGAGTTCTCGTACATCAGTGGCATAAGTTGACTAGTGTTCACATTCCTCAAATAATACGAACTACCAATGAGGATGGCCTGACATTTCCCGACATTAACAGAAACCCCAAATTTGCCAGACCATTCTTCAATAGTTCGCAGATCAGCATTGAGTAATGAAATGCAATTGTCAAGGCTGGCAATGTCTGACTGAGCGTATAGTTGCAAGTCAGCGTACAGATGGTAAGAACATTTGAGGACAGCAGTAATGGAGTTTATAAATATTGAAAATAACAGAGGAGAGATTATACCGCCTTGTGGAACACCAGTTGCCAGGTCGCACCAGTCAGAGCAATCCTGATCAGCACGCACCGCCTGCTGGCGACCACGAAGATATGAAGAAAACCAATCACATGACAACGAAGAGACCCCAATTTGAGACAGTATGGCCAGGAGAATGTCGTGATCAACGGTGTTAAAGGCATTGGAAAAATCAATTAGAACTAAGACCGTTAATCTCGAATTCTCCAAGCCATCCCTTATGTCTTCAGTAACTTTAAGCAGAGCTGTGGCTGTGCTGTGGCCAGGCCGAAAACCGGATTGGAAACTAGACAACAGACTATTCTTGAACACGTACGAGGATATTTGTTTCAGAGCAACTGCTTCTAGGATCTTGGAAAGGAATGGGAGAATGGAGATCGGTCTAAAATGGTTAGTTAAACTAGGGTTGGAAATTTTAGGGAGAGGGATAATGTAAGCCTTCCGCCACATTTCAGGAAACACACTAGTCTGCAGAGATGAATTGATGATGTGAGTAATAATTGGAATTAAGTTCTCAATCATAAAAGATAACATAGTTCGACTGACCCCATCACAGCCCACAGCCTTAGACTTAATTGAGTTAAAAACTTTGAGGACCTCAACGCTACTCACGGAGGAGAAAGAGAAAGAGTCAGGAGGAAACATTGGCTTGGAAGTAATATCAAGGATAGTTCTATTCTTAACGTCACCCGCAAGCGTAGCAGACGTTGAAAAATGTTTATTAAGATCGTTTAAAGGCAGATTAAGAGATGCAATACTAGAGGGGGACTTTGTTATGCCAAGTGATTTGAGAAACTTCCAAATATCAGCCGGTGAAGAATTGAGGACATTTTCACAAATGTATCGGCGTTTAGATGCCCTTACCATCTGATTACAGCGGTTTCTAGCCAACTTGTACAGGTTCCAGTTCTCCTCACTGCGATCCCGCCTATATTTTCTAAAAGCCCGGTCACGTCGTCTCATTGCCATCCGAACTCCAGGGGTAATCCAAGGAGCTGGGGGGCGCTAAACGCGAACGGCCCTCAGTGGGGCATGCGTGTCAATAAGCTGGAGTACATTTTTGTTAAAAATTTCCACTTTCTGATCCACTGATGATGACTGGGCAATGTCGACCCAATCCAGAGCTTGCGCATCGGTATTAAGTTTTTCCTTGTCTAATCTTACGTAATTCCGGATAAAAACAATAGCAGGCCGCTGCTTAGGGGGTTTAATTTTATAAGACATATAAATCAGATCGTGTCTGGACAAACCAGGCGCAGCGATCTGACCATGGTTGGCGGCAAGATCTACAGAAGATACAAGCATGAGATCGAGCCAGGAATCGCTTGAGTCAAAGTTATGATGAGTTGGACTAAGTTTAAGGAGTGACAGACTCGAAGACTCCAGGATCGCACACAGCCTACGTGATCTAGGGTTATCCTTCAAGAGGTCAGTGTTAAAATCACCCATGACTATGAGATGTTTGTGTTCTGAGGAAATAGATTCGAAGAGAGATTCTAGAGTAGAGAAGTAATCTATAGCAGGTGGGCAGTAAACAACTCCCAGAATGGCCTTAACCCCTTTAACAACAATTTCAAGAAATAAGTATTCCGGATTGCCATTATAAATTGGGGTTGAAGATGATAATATTTTATATGGGATATCACTACGCAGGTAAATGGCAACACCCCCAGCTCTTTTCCCTGTGCGATCGTTCCGAATTAAAATAAAGCCAGGTAGACCGTACAAGTTAGAGGAAAGTTCAGGTTTTAACCAACTTTCGGACACCAAAACAGCATGCAAAGAGACGTCAGAAAATAAATCCAATATATCAGAGTGGTGCTGAGGAATGCTCTGAGCATTGACATGACATACATTAAAACAATTGTTAAATCGCTGGCACTCACTACTCCGAAAACCATTCACGGACAGAGAATCGTCAATATTTGAAAAAGATGTGGAAGAACAAGAATAAAAAGAGTCGTCGTCAGACATAATTATTATAAAGTTAAATAAAATAAATATAAAATTAAAAATAATAGATAATAATAATTGACTTTAAATGTGAAATAAAATTCACTTTTAAGAATTAATTGCAAAAACCTGCCGGCAGACTATTCACAAAATAAATCTAAAACTAATGTGCGTTTCCGAACGTAACTTATTCAATAAGCCGTAGACACTAGACAGTGACAAATGACAGTGACATTACAACAACACAGTACTGACTGTCTATGACAAAGAAAACAATGATAAAATATAAAAATAAAGCGTCGGTACACGAATAAAGTTACCGTGACGTGTTCCCACTAATATCGGCGAACAGAAAACTAGCTCTAAGGAAGTTAACTTGACAAAAAGGAAACAAAATGACAGTAAACAAAAACAAACCAAGTTATTTCTTCTTTGCTAACCGCCTTGACCGAGTGTGAGCCTGCGCCGGCGCCGGGCTTGTGTTAATCGAGCCAGGGTTAGGGCCAGGGGACTCCGGAGGAACCTCATGATCCAGCGACTTGCCATGCTCCGCTCCCAGCGCGATGACTTCCTCAGCAGTAAAGACCCGACGACGTTTGCCATTAGGGAGCTTGACGTTAACGTTTCCGTCCATAGTCCACACATCAGTGACGCCAAACAACTTGCGAGCTGTTGTAAAAGCAGACTGCCGCTGACGAGTGAGGAACTCAGACACCACATAAGAGGATCCCTTCAGTTTGGTCTTGGTTTTCCAGATCTGGCCTCTTATAGAAGACTCCGTGAACCGAAGCAGGATAGGTCTAGAGTGACCTTCTGAAGCCTTGCCCAACCTGTGGCATACCGATAGCGAAGAGGGTTCCAAATCAGCAATGCTAAGCTTGTCCTGCAGAATTGAAGCTACACTTTCTGGGAGTTGCTTACCAGTCTTCTCAGGCACACCTCCAAGTAGCAAGAACTTTTTCCGGTGACGCATCTCAATGACATCAACACTCTTGCGTTCGGTTTTAAACAAAGTTATTAATAAAAGGAGATTTTCTGGTATAAAATATTTTATGATACTGGTAACAATGCAGGAGATCCAAACATTTTCACATTTTTTAATCTTCAACAACACTAATATTACAACTCTCATAAATAGATTCATATTGTAAGTAGCATATCTAGCCACATTTTGGACGAAAACGGCTGTAAACTGTTTGGATTGGAAATCGATTTTGGGACGCCTACGTCTACGAGGGCGGCACTGAAAATTTCGGGAATCAAGGAAGAGACACAACATTACTATTTAAAAATGTATTTATTGCTTTTCGAAGTATTCTCCGCGAAATTTGACACATTTTTCCATACGATGGAACCAATCATTGAAGCAACCATTCCATTCGGAAGTTGGGGTCTCCAAAATGGCCGTTTTATAGGCGTCCACAGCTTCTTCAGGTGATGAAAATCTCTGTCCACACAATTTATTCTTTATTTTAGGGAAAGTATAGAAATCATTAGGGCTTAGGTCGGGGCTGTACGGCGGATGATCTAATAATTCTATGTTTTCTTGCTCTAAAAACTCTTTGGTTCTGTGCGCGGTGTGAGAACTCGCATTGTCGTGATGGAGGATGATGCGGCGGTTGCAGTTCTCTTTACGGAGTTCAGAAACGACCTGTGGCAAACAAATGCTAGCATACCATTCTGCATTAACCGTTCTTTGTCCCTCAAGAGGAATAGCCGTAACATGGCCGGTTTTGGAGACAAACGTGGCCACCATTTTTTTTGCAACACTCCGTGAACGAACAATTTTTGTTGGCCGTAACTCATTTTCGAACACCCAAACTCGTGACTGGTTTTTTGTTTCGGGTTCGTACGCATATATCCAGGATTCGTCACCTGATACGATGTTGTACACAGCATTTGAGGATCCTGCGTGGAATCTTTCGAGAGTTCTGACGCACCAAGTAACGCGAGCTGCTTTTTGCTCTTCACAGAGCGAATGCGGTATCCATCGGGAAAACAACTTTTTTACACCTAATTGTTCATGCAAGATTATTGGTATTTGACTCATGCCAATGTCTAAAGTTGCCTGAATTTCGCAGTATGTCACATGTCGATCTTCCTCAATCAGCTTAACACAGCATCATCGTTTTCTTGGGTGAATGCAGTTTTTGGACGACCTTGACGGGGATCATCGCTGAGCTTGACACGTCCACGTTGTAATTCAGCAAACCAGCGATAAATTGTGGTTTTGGATGGGGCTTCATCACCAAATGCAGAAATCATCCGGTCAACACACTGTTTTTGTGTTAAACCACTTCGAAAGTCATAATAAATCATCGCTCTTGAATTTTCTCGACTCAATTCCATTTTCTCAACGACTAAACAAGTTTGACAAAACCTTGTGACAAGACGGAGAATCTTTTTTTAAAATAAATAAATGGTATTCGATTTTTAAAACCAAGGAATTTTCAATTAAAAAGATTTTAATATGACAGGAACAGTGGAAATATTCCATTCCCGATACTTTTAGTGCAGCCCTCGTAGCACTGGGCTTAAAAGGGCTGATTATGACTATCATATACCGTGTCTCCGACACACTACAAAAAACATTGTTTGGCAACGGTATTTTGTTTGCATAGTTCTTATAATTAACCAGCTTCTGCCCGCGACTTCGTCCGCGTTAAATTTCTTGTTCCCCCGACCCACCCCGTCGCAACACATTGCCTGCCCGTGCTTTTACTACGTTTTCGCATAAACTTTCATTAAAAAAAAATGGTGTTCTATTTAATAGGAATGTAATTCTTCCTCAAGAATTGGGCTGTAAAATGCAAAAAGATTTTTTCAAATCCAACTCGCAGTTCCAGAGATTAGCGCGTTCAAAAAACAAAAAACCGGCCAAGTGCGAGTCGGACTCGCGCACGAAGGGTTCCGTACCATCTATTCAAATCCTTATCCTTACTAATATTGTAAATGTGAAAGTAACTCTGTCTGTCTGTCTATTTGTCTGTATATTATAAATATGAAAGTAGCTCTGTCTGTATGTCTGTGTCTGTCTGTCTGTCTGTATGTTACGTTTTCACGACTAAACCGCTGAACCGATCGACCTCGGATATAGAGAAGGAAATCATGTCCGTTGTATGGGAGCCCCCTTAAATATATTTTTTTTCTGCTTTTTAGTATTTGTTGTTATAGCGGCAACAGAAATACATCATATGTGAAAATTTCAACTGTTTAACTATCACGGTTCATGAGATACAGCCTGGTGACAGACGGACAGACAGACACAGATAGACGGACAGCGAAGTTTTAGTAATAGGGTCCCATTTTACCCTTTGGGTACGGAACCCTAAAAACTTACTCTTCAGCTTTAGAATAGACTACCTCGCAGAGTTGATCATTATTTTGCTGCGGAGTTATTATAAAACAGTTATAGATAGATAGAATACTCTTTATTATGTACACCATAAAAATTACAGATATAAATGTAGAACTGTCACATAGGGTGTCACAATGGGCGGTCTTATCGCTAAAAGCGATCTTTTACAGACAACCTTTGGATGGATCAAAAAGTAGAAGGAGACACAATACTGCAGGTATTTAGTGGTGTACCACTTACATATATACAATAAATACACATACACAAAGCATATAGATACTTATCCATATAAATATATATATATTTATATGGATAATTAATAAACATTAATAAACATGATACAAGAGCAAGAAACTTTAAGTAATGATGAGTTTAAGGAGAGAGGAAGTGATTTTTAACCAACATTTTTTTTTTTCTTTTTTTTTCTATTTTTTTTTTTATATCTCCTAAGATATTCATTGAAATTAAATGACGTAAGGGCAACTTTGTTCAAAATTAAATACTTGTGATGAATAACGTATTTATTTGGATAAGGATTAATACCATGTCTATGAAAACTCCTTCGCAAATAATGCATTAATTTCGAACAAATATGATTACCATAAAAAAGGTTATAGTGAGTCAATCTTATAAGATAGACATATGCTGTCGCAGACTTTTTTTTTTTGAAATTTAAAGACGATTAATTCCATTATACATGATATTTGCGTAACTTAAACCATTTACACAGCGCACGCAACGGAATGCTCTCAAAAAGGAATAATTATTCCCGTTTTTGCAACATTTTTCATTTATGCTCCGCTCTTTTTGGTTGTAGCGTGATGTTATATAGCCTATAATATTCCTCAATAAATGGACTATCCAACACAAAAAGAATTTTTCAATTCCAACCAGTAGTTCCTGAGATTAGCGCGTTCAAACAAACAAACTCTTCAGCTTTATATATTAGTATAGATTCACTTTAATTTTATCGATGATTATTTACAAAAACATTTAATGATAAAATGTTTTGCACCACTGTCCTGTCATTTTGACAGTGACATTTCTTGACATTACTTTGTTTACATAAATTATCTGAATTAGAGACTTCAGGTATAGTTAGTTACCAGTTCACACCAAACCACTGTTAAGGTTAAAATAGTTTATTTATGGAAATAGTTAAAAGTTATGTTTGTTTTGTTATCTGAGCCGCACTTATTGTTAGGACTGAATTTACGTTAATATTAATTAGGTACGCATAAACGACTAAACGTACTTTTGCTGTATGAGCATTATTGGCTCGTACATGCTCCCGAGGGAAAGATAAATACGTACTCAGATGACCAAACTTGCGTTACAAGTTAAATAGGTATAAAGTTATAAAAGTAATAAAAGCAATCAAAACAATAAGCAAGAAATCATTCTTAAATAATTAATCATAGTTGAAATCTTGTTCCAATTGCTGAATGTCCACTTCGTATTTTAGCGTAGGCAGGAATCTCCTTTAGTTCTATATCTTCTGTCCTCTCTCGAGTCTTGTTCGTATTGGTAGGCGTATTCTAACGCGCCTGAAGATACCTTCTTATTCGCCAAACTATTATAGCGGCGACGATTCCTCCCACCAGCAAAGTGCTTATAGTGTAGTTGCCGATGTCGTGGACACTTAGGTCGTGAGGTAGGCTCTCTCGTCCCTTTTGTGCGATTATCTGGTCATCTAATAATCTGTGATAATTAGATAAGTTTAGTTCCGGAAGCACAATCTTTGTGTTTTTTTAACGTATTCCACATATCATTTGGTGAGTCAATAGTAGGTACCTCCAGGGTAGTTCCAATATTAGTACTGCTACTAATAACGTTATGTGAATAAATTTTTGCGTCTTTGTGCTGAAGTATGCGATCGTGACCTAGGGCAAGGAGCTTTTGTTAAAATTGTTGTTGTAATGCGATTTTCGCATACAATGCGCGTCGTACACTCATTGATGCAATTATACACTCACTTCTTGTGGTTTAGTGCTTCCGCATGCCTCGTTTATAGGTAGCGGGGCTAGTTTAGTTATGGGACTTTTTAGTTCCCCATTTTGTGTCTTGAGCGTGACTACTCGTACTAAGTTATCGCTGCCTGGGTGCAGTTCCACTACGCGTCCCATAGCCCATCTGCTTGGGGATAGATTACTTTCCCTGACGAGAACTAGTTGCCCTTTCTGTATGTTTTCTTTAGTTTGTTGCCATTTGTTTCGGTTTTGTAATGAATGAAGGTATTCTTTCGACCAGCGATCCCAATAGTGTCGACGCATAAGCTCAATGAGTTTCCAGTTGTTTCTGATGTCTATAGCTTTCGTCTCTTCAGGTTCATTGAGTGGTAGTGTTAGGGTTGGACTCTCCGTGAGAAAGTGACCAGGAGTGAGGTATTCCAGATCCTCCAGATCCTCTGATGGACACAGTGGTCTGCTGTTCATGCATGCTTCAATTTGTGTAAGAAGCGTTGTAAATTGATCGTAGGTAAGCTTCTGTTGTCCGATTACCCGTTTCAGGTGTGCTTTCATGGAACGTACAGCAGCTTCCCATAAGCCTCCTGCTGATGGCCAGGATGGAGCGTTGAAGAGCCACTCGATTTGAAGGTCGTTGATCTCTTTAAAGAACTCTGAAGATAGCATTGTTTTAAATAGTTGGAACTCTTCTTTTAAAACTCTAGCGGCTCCGACGAAGTTGGTTCCGTTATCGGAATATATATGTTTTGGGGTGCCTCTTCTGGCGCACATTCTTTTTAGTGCTGCGATGAAGGTTTGCGTTGATAGGTCCGAAACAAGTTCGATATGTACTGCTTTTGTGCACATACATATGAATATGGCTATGTAGCCTTTGCAGGTTTTAATCCCGCGGCCCTTGTTTATCTTTACATCCACATGGCCTGTAAAGTCGATGCCGGTGTGTGAAAACGGCCTCGATGGAGTTATCCTTTCTTTAGGAAGGTTGCCCATCAACTATTCAGTTCGGGTTGTTGCGTATCGTCGGCATCGAATGCATTGTCGCAGTATTTTCTTGACGGTTCGATTGCCGCTGATAATCCAGTAATTGTTTCTCGTTTCAGCTAGCGTTAATCTTGCTCCACCATGTAAGTGGGGGTTCCTCCGTACTATTAGTCGTGTAACAGTTTGTTAGGAAGCCCTCGTTTATTGTATAAGTTTCTTTTGAATTAAGGGCTTGTTTTTCTTGCTCCTTAAGCCATTTAGGGCCTTCCCACCACAGGGTAAAGTTGACCAATTTTTGCGATGGGAGTGCTCTTGTTGCACAGTCGGCAGGGTTTTCGTTTGTCTTCATGTAACCCCAGTTTATCGCAGGCACGATGTTTAAAATTTGTGTGGTTCTATTGGTTACATACTTCTCGTATTTAGTTTGACTTCCCTGAAGCCATGCTAGAACGACCTTAGAATCGGTCCAGCAGGTAATCCTTAGATCGTAATCTTCAAGGATCTTAGTTACCCTTTGCAGGAGTTTCGCTAGCAAAACTGCGGCGCATAATTCCAACCTCGGTATCGTAGTTTTCTGTTTTATTGGTGCCACCTTAGTTTTTGCCGCGAGTAGTATAGTTTCGTACGCGCCGGTGGATGACGTAGTTCGGCTGTAGATAACGCATGCGTAGGCTTTCTCGCTCGCGTCACAGAAGGCTTGCAATTCGATCGCCCTGTTGTTTTCGTTTTTAATCCATCTTGGTAGACTTATTTATTTTATGTTCGGAAAATCGGATTTAATTTGCATCCATTCCTTTTCTATGGAATCCGGTACATTTTCGTCCTAGCCAATATTTTTACAGTTATCACTGCATAGTTTTTGAAATAGCAGTTTTGCTTGTAGGGTAATTGGAGCCAAACAACCGAGCGGATCGTAGATCTTGCTTATTTCTGACAGTAGCCTGCGTTTAGTGTAAGGTGCATTTTTGTTGTTGCTAGGCGCTTCGCTAACAAAATGGAATGTGTCGCTTGCGTCATTCCACGTGAGTCCAAGTGTTTTGCTGAACTCTTGTTGCTTGAAGTTAAATTCGGTATTGTCACTTTTCTCTTTCGTCTGTAGTTCCTTGAGAATAGATGGTTCGTTAGTGGACCATTTCCGTAAAACAAAACCACCTTTCTGCAGTAGTTCGCTTAGCAACTTTTGCAGTAGCTTTGTTGATTCTATGGTATGATGGCCCGTGATGGCGTCATCCATATAAAACTCGTTAAGTAGCGCCTTTTGGGCCAGAGGGAAAGCGTTGCCTTCATCTTTGGCCAGCTGTTGGAGAGTGCGCATCGCTATGAATGTTGCGACTTTGGTCCCGTATGTTAGGGTACACAGCTGCATATCTCTCAGTGGTTCTCTCTTGGAGTCTCTCCAAATTATTTTTTGAAGACATTGTTGATCGTGATGAATAAGGGTTTGACGGTACATTTTTTCAATGTCCGCCGTTAGAGCATATTTATAGCTCCGCCATTTTATGATCAGGGATAGAATGTCCTTTTGAAGATTTGGCCTTTTTTCCATCAAATCGTTTAGGCTGTACCCGGAGTCTGTTTTCATTGATGCGTTAAAAACAGCTCGTAGTTTGGTTGTTGTAGAGCACTCCCTTACTACTCCGTGGTGTGGTAGGTAGGCTTGTACTCTACTATCGGATTCTGTCACTGGTTTCATGTGGCCTAATTCGATGTATTCTCGGATGAATCGTTTATATAGTTTAGCGAAGTGTTCTTATCTCGCCATTTTCTTTTCTAAATGAAGAAATTGTGCTGTAGCTTGAGGTTTCGAGTTACCAAGTTTTTGTTCATAGTTAGCTTTCATCGGCATCTTTACCACATAACGCCCGTTACTTAATCGCTCTGTTGTTTCTGTGTAGTATTTTTCACAGAATACGTTTTCCGTTGTAATTTCGGGTTCCGAAGGGATGTCTTCTATCTCCCAAAATTTTGTTAAGTTGTCTAGGTCTGTTAGAGTAACTAGATAGTTAAACTGCTTTGTAGCACCGCACAGTATCCAGCCCAACTTTGTCTGTTGCGCTACTGGCGAATCATTGTTATGCTTGATTATTCCTCCTAAGTTCACATCGGAGTAAACATCTGCTCCAAGCAATAGATCGATGGGTCCAGAGATGTTGTAGTCTGGATCAGCCAAATTGATATCATGGAGGTGCGTCCAGTTTTCTGTGTTGATCGTTGAGTTAGGCAGATTATTGATGAGTTTACTCATCACTAACGCTTCGGTTTGGAATGTATAATCAGAGTGAATAGACTTGCATTCCAATTTTATCAGCCCTTTACTCTTGCCCATTATAGTGCCAATGCCAGTGACCGCAGCGTTCATTTTGTTCCGGGGTAAGTTCAACCGTTGAGCAGCGTTTTCTGTGACTAAGGTTACTTGAGAGCCTTGATCCAGTAACGCCCGAAGGATGACGTAATCTCCTTCCTTGTTCTTGACCCTTAGTTAAAGAGTCGTTAAGAGTATCTCTTGTTCCCCGTTAACGTGATTAGTTGTTTTCTCAACCACCGTCGATGTGGTCGGCTTTGATTGTTTCCCTTTCATGGAGAAGGGTGTGATGTTTGAAGTTACACGTGCGGCATGTTTTCGTTGAATTGCATTTATTTCCACCGTGACTAAACAAACAATTTTTGCACAAGTTTAGGTTACTTGTTGTTTGGTTTCGCGTTACGACATCCATGTTCAAAAATGTAGAACACTGCCTCAGCGTGTGTTCGTTTTTGCAAAGTGGACATTTCCTTAGCGTTGCATGGAAGGTTTTTGTCCACTTTTCTGTCTCTTTAAAGTTCGTTGACTTGTTGTTGTTATAACTTTTATGTTGGTTATTCGTTGAATAATTTTGTTTCCCGCCGTTCTTTTTGTTACGGGATGTTTCTAGTGTTATGAACTGCAATTCCAGGAACTCCATAAACTCTTCTAAGTCTGGGAGCTCTCTTGTGTGTTTCATCGTTTTGATGTAGTCACCGTATGTGATGTCATCCAGTTTGGAGGATAGTAAGTACACGATAAGTGGACCCCATACTGGAATGTTGATGTCAATATTTTCTAGACCATTTAAACACTCTTTCGTTGTGTCGTACAGCTTCTTCATGATAGTTGAGTTCGGTTTTTCGATGGATGATTGATTGAGAAGTGTTTCTATGTATGAGGTGAAAAGTAATCGCTTGTTGTCGTAGCGGTGCTGGATAATATCTAGACACGAGTCATAATTCTCAGCACTCACAGGAAGATGTTTGATTAACTTTTCTGCTTCACCTTTCAGTTTAGATTTTAGGAACTTCATTTTCTGCGTTTTGTTCAGCGTTGGATTGTTATGAATCATCTCAAAGAATAAATCCCTGAAGGAGATCCAATTGTTGAAAGTTCCGTTGAACTCCGGTAATTCTATACGTGGTGTTGTTTTTTCGTAGTGGGATGTTTCAAAGATTTTTCTATTTAGCTCTTCCTTTAGGTGGCCGTAGACTTGCTCCCAATGGTCGAATTTTGCTTCATAGTCCTTGTCGTTCCCTTGCAGTAAGTAGCTTAGTTCCCAGTGAATCTTGTCAATGGATTCCCATTTAGATCGTAGTATGTTGACTTGAAGTTGCCACTTCTTTGTCATGCTATCTAGATTAGTTTTGGAGACCGCTCGCTTCAAGGCGTTGAAGTTACACATATGATTACGTAACAGCGATGATAGGTGCTTGTCCGTTTCATCATCGATTTAGACTCGATACTTCTTTAAGATTTCATTGTTCGATCGAAATTCATCCCATAGGGATTGTAAAGCGTCGATTCGCTTGTTAAGGTAGTCAATGGTTTTTCTACTCACAGCATCCTTCTTGTAGTTTGTTTGAAGAGTTTTTATTCTCTCGTAGCTGCTTTGCTGCTTAGTTATAAGTTCCACAAATTCAGGATAGTCTTCTGTCGACATTGTTTATGCCTTATGGCTGCTCGTGGTTGGCGTATAGTTGGTGTGTACTCACGAAGTTTTCGGAGCTGAAGTAATCGCAGTGGACGTTATCCCCGCTGATTATTTCTTGTTTGTAGCGATAGACGTAATCTCCGCTGTAGTAACCGTCGTGGACGTTATACTCGCCGATTGTTTCTTGATAAGTAACTTGTAGCAGTAGACGTGATCTCTGCTGGTTCGTTAGTTGCAGGCACTCAGTGTAGCTCACCCTCCTTTACGTCATGTGCAACGTCTCAATGCTACTGGTTAGACCCGCTTGTGGGAAGCCAACAACACCGATTTGCTAACGTAACTGGGATATACCACGCTAAGCACTTTGCAGATGAGGAGACGCGACGACTCACAAGATGATTTGCCGTGTCTTCCGGTTCGAAGGACCAAAAAGATGTTGGGGCTATCTAATCGTTGACGGATACCCCGGTAGTTGTTATAGTTAGGTAGTTAGTTCACACCAAACCACTGTTAAGGTTAAAATTGTTTATTTATGGAAATAGTTAAAAGTTATGTTTGTTTTGTTATCTGAGCAAAATCAAAATATTTTATTTCACATAAACCTACATGGGCACTTATGAAACGTCAGAAGCTAGGTGCACGGTTCCAATTAGTCGTTTCCTATGGAGAAGAGCCGGCAAGAAACTCCACGGTTACTCTTTTAAAAATAATTGGCTTTACAATATTATAAAATAACAGTGATAATAGGTATGGGAGGACAGTGTAGGCCTTTCAACAATTACCAGGTACTTAACAAAATAGAAAACCGCCAACAAATCTACACTCTACTAGGCCTACAACGTTCTCACATTCACAAAATATAAAATAATCTAAGTATATAAAATATTAATGACATGATTGCAATTACAACTACAGTAACATATCTGAATAAATATCATGTCCACAAGAGCCACTAATAAAGAATTGGAATTCGATTTGTAGGTAAATAATGTCAAATAATGAAAAGATTATGTCAAGGAAGTACGTAAAAAAATATTTAAAAATTCTAAATAAACATCGTTATTTGGGAGCAGTTAATAGACAGCAGTTAATAGAGCCGCACTTATTGTTAGTTATGTTATTATTGATCGACCCGCACATTAGCGCGTGACGGAGTTTTAGTTACGACTGAATTTACGTTAATATTAATTAGGTACGCATAAACGACTAAACGTACTTTTGCTGTATGAGCATTATTGGCTCGTACAGATTTTTTATTATTTATCCGTACTACCTGGGGGCAAGTCTACTAATGTACAAACGTTGCAATGGTCTCTTCATTGTGTGTTTTTGACAGATTTGCCATACAAACACTGTCAAATACAATGGCGAGACCATTGCAACGTTTGTAAATTAGTAGACTTAGGCCCCTGCTCTAATGTTCAGGTAGTTGGACATTGCTTAAAAACTATACTGCGGTAATCGTCACATTAAATAATAAATTATCAACTGTCAATCAATTTTAGAGAAGATAAGCAATACAACAGTTTGTTAGGTTATGATCTATGCATTGTCATTGTAGCAATGGCTATGTGGTGGAGGGCCTCCAGCCTACACTATTCAGTTTTATGGAATGCTTAAAATATGATTGTTCGCAGAAAGCTGATAGTATGCCATTACAAGAAGGGTACCGAGATATGCAACTACAGCTACAGCAATACCATCCTCGCAGTGAAGCTCAATCGATCTGTGAGTACCGTCCCGTGAGGCTCGTGCGCGCGCGCTCCGCGCTGACCGTGCGTCTGTTGCAGAGGCTGATCGTGTGCCTGGAGGAGTCGTTGCACATCCACAACATTCGCGACATGAAGATCCTGCACACCATCCGCGACACACCGCCCAACCCGCGCGGCCTGTGCGCGCTGTCGCCCTGCGTCGACCACTGCTACGTGGCCTACCCCGGCTCCAGCGCCGTGGGCGAGGTGCAGATCTTCGACGCCGTGCACCTGGTGAGTGTCGCGCCCGCAGCCCGCCCTCGCGTGCGCCCGCCCTGACCGGCCTCTGTCCGCAGAACGCCAAGTGCGTCATCAGCGCGCACGACAGCCCGCTGGCGGCGCTGGCGTGGTCCATGTGCGGCCGGCGCCTGGCCACGGCGTCGGAGCGCGGCACCGTGATCCGCGTGTTCGCCGTGCCCGAGCGCGCGCGCCTGTACGAGTTCCGGCGCGGCGTCAAGCGCTGCGTGTCCATCGCGTGCCTGGCCTTTAGCGCGTGCGGCGCCTACCTGGCCGCCACGTCCAACACCGAGACCGTGCACGTGTTCCGCCTGGGCGAGGCGGCGGCGGCCGGGCCGGCGCCCGCCGAGCCGGCGGCCGGGCCGGACGACGAGCCGGCCGGCTGGATGGGCTGGCTGTCCAGCGCCGTGTCGGCCGGCGCCGGCTACCTGCCGGCGCAGGTGGCCGACGTGCTGGCGCAGGGCCGCGCCTTCGCCGCCGCGCGCCTGCCGCTCACGGGCCACCGCGCCGTGGCCGCCATCACCAAGTGAGTGGGTGGGGTGGGGCGGGGTGGGGCGGGGCCCCCCTCGCCCGGCTAACGCTCTGTGCCCGCAGCGTGTCGCGCGCGCCGCGCCTGCTGGTGGCGACGGCGCAGGGCGTGCTGTACGTGTACGCGCTGGACGCGGCCGAGGGCGGCGAGTGCGCGCTGCTGCGCCAGCAGCAGTTCCTGGAAGGGCCGGCGCGGCCGCTGGAAGGTAACGCGCGCCAGGCGCGGCCGCACATCGCTTCTCCTTCTGTCCCCGCTCCCCTCCCGTCGCCCGCACTCACCTCGATCACGCCTCCTCATCGCCGCCCACATTCGAATGGTATCGTCACATATCACGACAGTCGTTAGTTGACATCTTTTCATAAAATATTCCGCGAGTAATTTAACTAATCGCCATAAATCTCTTGTTTTTCACTTATTTTATACATTAGTCATAAACTAACGTTAGGTAAATTTTATTAATAATAATATTAAAAATATAATAATAATATAATTACACGAAGTATTCACAGTAAAGTCAAATGCATATTATGTATATTTAGTATATATTTCTGTTTCATAGAACGCGACCTTAGTTTTATTTTTACTCAAACTAAACAAACACCGAACCCTCGATAAGTATTGTCGTTCAAATGATTAATGTTGCAATAAAATGACTACTTCCTTCACTCTCGTTACATATCTACTAAATAGCTCGTGTAATATGTACAGGGTGTAAAAAGACCCATCACTTAGCCGTTATATACGCATTATGTAGGTACGTACACTAACTTAATTACTTATCACTTATTTTAGGTGCGAAAAATTGCTGCTTTACGGCAGCTCGCAATGCAAAGCACGCAAAACATGCAACATGCATGCAACGTAACAACAGTTGTGCGGGTATTTTAAAGTTGAATTACAACATTTAAATCTTGTAAAAAAAAAAAAATACGTTGGAACTTTAATGGTTCCGATTCCAACTAAATTTAAGTTCAGTGCATCTTTTTCTTTCTATTTCATTAAGGAAAGAATAGAAGATACATTTTTGTTTAATCCTGTCAAATTAATCAGCGCCTGAACTACTCCATACAAGTTTAGACGTGATTAAAAACTTGCCTACTAAAATGACGTCAATTTACGTCAAGCGCTGATTAATTTGACAGGACTAAACAATAATTTATCTTCTGTCCTTTTTCTTAATGATATAGAAAGAAAAAGATGCACTGAACTTAAATTTAGTTTAGTATGTGAACAAAGGAATCGGCACCATTATCTCCGTTACCAGAAGGTTCCCAGTTACCAGTACAAAAAAAAAAATCACAATGACGGGGGGAATATAAGTGAGTCTCGGCTCCGTTGAGCGTCTTTTTACATCCGTTATGTTTAATGAAAACCATAGCGTCACATTTACTTCAATGCCATCAACAGTTTAAAACTTTGTAAGTGTTAGTATTCATCAAAAGCCGTTCTTCACCAAATTATTTCGTTTGAGCTAACTTTCAGCTTCAACGATGATACTTATCGAAATACTCTGTGTTTTTTACTTGTATATATTAACGAGTCGAGATTCCTCGATATCCGAGCGGGCAGGAAGCGTCCTCGCTCCGCCGCTCGAGTCGCGGTGGTGGCACGTATCTATATATGTATGTAGTATAAGTCGGCGGGTAGGAGTCCCAGTCTAACGTATTGTTCCCGCGCAGCGGCGGCGCTCTCCACTAGCAACAGTTACGCGGGCGCTCTGCGCGGCCGGGACCCGCTGCGAATGACAGGTACAGCCGCGCCCCCTCCCCCTCCCCCCCCTCCCCCGGCCCCCGACCCCGCCCCCTGGCGAGCTAGGCCCCGGCCCCCGGCCCCAGTAGAGCGTGTTCTCTGAGCAGGAGCCGGAGCACTTAGTCCTACGATTCGACTGCGATCGTTTTCCTTGTGTCGTGATGTCATTTGTATCGTCCTGTCGCGACGCTGAGCAGCCCCTAGATCGCGACCGCCCAACTTTTACGAGTCGACGCCTCTAAACATTCCGTGATGATCTTCATTATCTGAGGAACAGTCGACCAGCTCTATATGGCTTCTCGAGCCGTAAATGTCACCAGATCGCCATCTTACAATCTAAAACAATTGGGCATTTAGCATACTTTACAGATTTTATAGCAGCTGATCAAGTCTGAAGACCGATCGTCTCTCAATTGACAACATTTCATAGTAATATCATATTTTTTTAGAAAATTAATTTTCTGACGTGAATGATTTTATTATGTGTCATCGGAAAAAACCGTCAGTTTAACAATAAAAATTTGGAAAAATTATAAAATTCTTGTTTTGAGATGTTATTTCATTTAAGAGGGTTGTCACCGGTCCACTAGCGCCACTCCTTTAAAAACATATTATCTCGTGACTGAGAAGGAATTATGAAAAACGGCTCGATCTAAATAAAAACGACCACATTCATCTAGATCGTATTTTGTTGCGTCGTGTCTCAATATGAAACTTTATAAAAGGTATTAGAAAATTCTAGACACACTTACCGATATAGTTAATTGAGCCGTTTTTCATAATTCCTTCTCAGTCACGAGATAATATGTTTTTAAAGGAGTGGCGCTAGTGGCCCGGTGACGACGCTCTTAAGCTAAAAATTGAGTATTTGAGTCAAGTTAGCTTTTGTGATCGGTTGATCAAAATAATAATAACAATCAATAAAAACAAAACACTGTCAATATGGTATGAAAATGCGTGCCTATTGTCTGTAGTTTAGAACCACAAAACATAATATAAGCTATAATCTAATCTACGTAGTCGGATCATAAGTTCTGTCGCATATCAAGTGTTATATAAATGACACATTTTCAATTTTATTATAATAATTTATTTAAGGGAAGATGGGTAAAAATACAGTTTACACGTATATTAGTTTATTCGAAATAAGCTCCTTGATTTTCGATACAAGCCGGTAATCTGCGAGGCCAGTCATCGATACAATCACGCACGACATTGAGGTCCATTTAGCTAGAGGATAGCTTCAGCGACTCCAAATTTTTATGGGGTCTCTTTCCTATAAATGCTGCCATATTTTATAATCCAAGGGATTAAGGTCCGGACGGTGTCCTAATAGTAGGGGAGCCCATGAAGGGATTTCGGGATTTACTAAAGCGTGGTAGATTAATATACAGGAGGATACCTTGTACCCGGTTAAGTACTTCCACCAAATATGAGCCTGATATATATGGCCGCCCGTCAAGGATAAAGGATCAGATTAGTAAAAAAAATTGATCATCTGAAATTCTCGAGCGCGTCAGATTAAGTTAAGGGTGAGTTAGTTACATGCTAAAACGTGTATATTCCACTAATCTGACAATTTGAGAGTGACGTAAAGAAGGGGGAGGGCTACAAAGTTGTAAAATAAAACACGTAATCTCGACATTCTCGCGTGGCCAGTTTATTTTTATTTTGAAGGGTATAATTCTAGGATTACAAAAATATATAATCTGACGATTTCCACAAGCCGCAGTAACAAAAATTCATTTAAATTCGTTTAATGCGTGCAGCTACGTGATGCCTATATTCCCCTCTGGCGCCTGTTACACGTAAAGTATTTACTGTGTTCCGCCAATAAATACTAATGTATCGTGGTATTTATTGAACGTGTAACTAGGGTACTGATGAACTTCAATATTTAATAATGGATTTCTAGATTTCTTGATTCCGTATTGACGATCCTTCGGAATGTGATTAATATTGAACGTCTAATCTCGCGTCAGTATTTATCACTTCAGTAGTGTACTGTTGATAAGTAATGCATAGTTAATGCTAATTTTTCTCTTGGGGTAATAGCTTATCTCATTACTGTATCTTGCTTTGTTAAAAATGGTGTTACCATTGTTAACATTTTGTTCTTCAAAGCAAATATCGGGCATTCGAAAATAATTCTCGTAATCATCTATTTCGCCATGTAGTTTCATTTCGGCCATTAAATTCAAATGGCACACACGGCCACAAATCAAGCTATAAATTTCCAGTTTAGACGGATCTCGCATTGTATAGGATTTTCATACAATGAGAGGTCAGCTTATACTAGAAATGCATAGCTTGATTTGTGGCCGTGTGTACTTTTCTCTTTATAGGTACCAGTTTTTTGACCACCGTATTCTTTCAACTTTATTTTTTAAACCAATTGCAAAAATAATAGCCACACAAGCTTAAAATTTTAGCTGTGTGTCCATTTTAACGTGTATTCAGCAAGAAACCGGACTAAGTACTGACATAATAAATATTATACGTGTCTCTGGTGTATTAATCCATCAATAAATACAGACGTCTATCAATAAATACTGAACTGACGAATCGCAGTAAATACTTTACGTGTAACAGGCGCCTTAGCGTTTCTATTCCTCTCTCACTTTTTCTTTCACTCCGTCCCCACTCTGGCTTCTGTTGCCATGCGACATTACAGCTGATCACACAGCACAGACTCGTTCTTGGCATGATATTGTTTACAACGTATTTCCAACGTTTTTGCTTATTTTGTGATTTTAATATAAGATAAGTGAATTAAAGTTTATAAATATTTACTATGAGTGATATTAATATAAAGTGTATATTTTGTGGTGAAACTGCAAAAAACAATTAAAGCTTTAGAAACATTACAAAAATGTATGAATATTTTAGAATATCGTCGGAGCAAACCGGTTCTCCGAAAATTTCTACCGATAAAGATGAAAATTAAAAAAAAAAATACCAAAAAAAAATTTCATTGTTTATTATTATTTTCTTGTAATTACAAGTATTCTACTTAAAAAAACATACTCTTTTTTATTTGCATGCTATTTCCTGAGCTTTTCAATTAATTCAGTTCAATGATTTAAAAAATTAAAAAATCTTTTTTTTTATTGTCAGATTACGCGAATCCCTCCAGATAATCGTCAGATTATGAGACAGCACGTCTAGGGCATAAAGATGAACCATATATATCTTAATCTGACGCGCTCGAGTATGTCCATGCAAGTTTTTTTTTCTACATTTTTGAAAATCTATAGCCACTCCCCCCACCGATGAAAAGGTATATATTATAGGACATTTTTTTCTTTTTATCTTTAAGCTTCGCAACCCAATATGACGCTCGAGTAAATCCCGATTTAGCATCTTGGGCTCCCCCCTACTATAACAGTTTGCGTAGTCGTACTCTTGGCTTTATGAGTCGGTGCAGAATCTTGCTGGAATACCCAGTGGAGATTTGCGAATATTGTTCCTTTAAAAGGCTCTACGAGGTTTTGCAGAACCGTACTTTGGTACGCCAGTGCACTGGTTTTCACACCTTTTTTACCAAAAAAAAAAAAACATCCTTGTGGGGCCCAAATACGACACTCCAAGCCAAACCATCATCGATGACGGTTGATGACCACGTTGCACAGTGTTTTATGAAGCCCATTTTTCGGACTTCATATTTTCATTAAAAAAACTCATAGAAATGATCATTTAAATGCAAGATTTCGTATCCCCATTTATCTAGAAAGTCTAGTTTTTTAGTAATATATATATTTTTTTTTTTCATATTTCCATATTTTATAATAAAATAATTACACTTAAACTAAGCATGATACGAAATAATGATGTTAGTCTTAGTACATTGATGGCGACTTTTATGCTGAGTATTTTAGAGCACAAATGAACCTCATCTTAGATCCAGATATATTATATACGAGTTTTATGGTTCTTAGTTTTTCTAATTTTTCTCGAAGAATTGTGTGCGCAGTCGCAGCGGAAAATAGGAATTTTCTAATTTCAGTTTAGCAGATATTTAGTGTATGACGTCGTGTAAATGTGTATGGAAAGTAAAAATTTGTGCACCCAACCATTGGGGAGCTATTCAATATTCAATTTTTTCTATGGACGTACTAGTTAAAAATACACATATTGTGTTCACGAACATTACACACAAATTCAAAGCAACGTGCGTAATAAATGACAACTCTCCACTAAACCTTGTTATATGATTTTCATCAAGAGTGTACGACTAAACGCCGACAGACTGAACACCGATAAGACTTTACTTCGACGAGACTCTTCGCCAACAGGACACTTCGCCGTCAGGGCTCTTCGCCGACAGGGCTCATCAGCGACTAATTAGAAAATGGTGAAAAAAAATCTGCGAGCAATTTTGAAGTATCGTTTGCCGGCCGCTGCCGCGGCACCGCTCGCTTCGCTCGCTTGGCTCACCCGCGGTTAGTCACAGTTCTAACCTAACCTATGGGTTCATCAGCGACGCAACTTATCTCTGATAGTCAGATACTGCCGGCGAAGAGTCCCATCGACGTAAAGTCTTGTCGGTGTTCAGTCTGTCGGCGTTTAGTCGTACACTGTTTTATCAAATAGCCAAACGTCAGCGCAGGGGAAACTTGAATATCTTCGCAGTTTTATGACACACAAATTTCATTTGAATATACACATTTACCTCTCGTTGCACACTAATTATTAAATGTATTATTTATCTAGTACATCCATAGAAAAAAAAGTGCCGCTAGGATGACGTAGTTTCAGCGAAAACGTAAACAAAGTTTTTGTTGAATAGCTCCCCAATGATTGGATGCACAAATGTTTACTTACCGTACACTATCGTACGTACCGTACACATCTAGAGCCTAACTTATAACGTTTACTAGCTATTGCCCGCGGCTCCGCCCGCGTTGATTTCGGTTATCGCGTAAAAAAGTAACCTATGTCCTTCTCCATATCCCAGGCTATATCTCTGCCAAATTTCATAACGATCGGTTCAGCGGTTTAGGCGTGAAAACGCAACATACAGACGGACAGACAGAGTTACTTTCACATTTATAATATTAGTATGGATTTGTATCTTGTAAGGGTCTACAATGTCCTGCCAAGTTTCATTTATGTGCTCTTAGTAATTAATGAGCAATGGCATAAAACCCATCTTTTTTTTTATTAGTATTTTTTATTTTTTTATTCTATATATCAATATGGAAAATGAACGATTTTCGAAAAAATATTACTCAAAAGCTAGACATGTTAGCTAAATGGGGATACGAAATCTTGCATTTAAATGATTATTTCTATCAGCTTTTTTTAATAAAATGTGATGTCTGAAAAATGGGCTTCATAAAACAGTGCGTTGAACGGGCGGGACACGCCTGCTCGTTTCATCACTGTTGTAAACATACACCTTGTCATTTTGCTTATTGAAGCTCTCATCGACTGTAAAAACTTATTCATCCGAAAATAAGAATTCGCGGTATTTTTTTCCCGCGTACCGTCTCAACAAAACGCGTGATCGTTGGAACTTTTTTTTTTTTTTTTTTCTCTCAAAACGTTTTTCTGCTGTGCTGTTCTTTTACGGCAAGCCTGTAGCCCGAGGTCTTCATTCAACACCCTTTTCATCGTGGCGTGGTTCTGTTTAAACCCATCTGAAGAGCCAACAGTTTTTGCTTTCGCACAGGATTTATTTGAATTCGCGCCTTGATGGCTTTGATCACCGCTGGAATTCGAACCGTACGAGGTCGACCATTCCTCCCTCTCCAGAAGTTTGAAATTTTCACTCGCAGCGTATTCACAACGATGCAACGCAATTACAGCGATTGTCTTCTTTTTGTGTCCACTCCATGTTGAAAACTAAAGAAAATTCTACAAAACCTATGTTTTTTAAATCGTGAAACATTGAAAATTCGAACGTAATTTATTGATCTTTTTCGTCTGCATTCCGAATTCAAAATTCGTGACAGTATTATAACCCGACTACGTAATATTGAAACACTGCTCATTTTAAAAGACGACAGTAGATTCCAGTGATGCTCGATCCATACTTAGATTTACGTTCAACTTACGGGGGAAGCGTCAGGGTAGCCCGCACAATTCAAATAGAGAAAGCTGGAAGGTGCTGCACTGACAGGAGCTTAGTTCTTAAGGGGGCTTAAGAACTACGCTCCTGTCAGTGCAGCACCTTCCAGCTTTCTCTATTGAGAGCCAATTCCTTGACCCCCTTATACGTGGCGATAGACTAGTCTCACTCAAACATTATTTCCGCGACTATTATTTCACAACAAATAAGTAATTTTAAAAGATCGACACTCCAGGCTGACGTGGTTTCACAATGACAACGATGCGCTGCGCAGACACAAGTGTGCGCTCGGGTACGATACGGGCTGAGATTATTGTTCCGGTTAGAAACCGGAAGCACGTCTCTATAGGGCACGGGGGCGGCAAGCTCACTATTGTGAGTTGATATTTTGTGTTTTATTGTTAAGTTATGAAGTTTTGTCTCGTTCGGTATATTCACACGGCCGAGCATGTCCAAGTGTTGAATGGTTTAAAACAATTTTGCATGGCTGTAATGGATGGAAAGCCATCTGCGCCTGTGCTCGGCTGACGCGTCTTGTGCTGCAGAGTCGGAGCGCGCCGGCGAGCTGGGCGCGGCGCTGGAGGGCGCGCCGCCGCGCGGCCCCTTCGACCTGCGCGACCCGAAGCACTTCCCGCCCATGCGCAGCGAGCCCGCGGCGCGCAACTAGGCGCCTCTGTATATACGATAGACAAACTTGGACTTACGACTATGTGATATCATACCTGACGACGGATGACTCCGTGAGAGCTTGCGGCTTGGTGTCTGTAAATTCATTATTGTGGCGTTTTTCTGCTACACATAAATGATTTAAGAAAATGGAAAACCAATAAAATTATATTGTAAATAAATGTATAGGACATTCAATGAAAAATGACATTGTGTAGTGCGCACCCGGCCCCGGTGGGTGCAGCGAGCCGCGCTCCCCGCCACCACTCGGCCGCAGCACACGTCACACGCGACGTGACGTCGCTCGCGACGTGACGTCACTCGCGACGTGACGTCACTCCGGTGGGGACGTAATCCACACCCGTGATGTGGCTAGTGGGTCGCGGGGCAAGAGGCAGCTATGTAGCTAATTAATACTAATATCTACATAACGAATACTCGTCTGAACAATTTCAGACACTTCTTATACATAATCAAAAATATTAAGTGTGATGATGAGACTGGCAATTTTATTTTCCCTATAGAACATAACTTATAGAGCTTGGTCAAGTAATTTTTTTTTCATAAACAAGGAAGTGACTATACCCAAAGTCTCTAATTCAGATCATTTATGTATACAAAGTAATGTCAAGAAATGTCACTGTCAAAATAACAGGACAGTGGTACAAAACATTTTATCATATATTTTTTTGTAAATAGTCATCGCTAAAATTAAAGTGAATTAATTATAAGAACTATGCAAACAAAATACCGTTGCCAAACAATGATTTGTGTAGTATGTCGGAGACACGGCATATGATCGTCATAATCATCCCTTTTAAGTCCAGTGCTAGACGTAGGCCTCCCAAAATCGATTTCCACTCGAAACAGGTTACAGCCGTTTTCATCCAAAATGTGGCTAGATATGCTACTTACAATATGAATCTATGAATGAGAGTTGTAATATTAGTGTGTTGTTGAAGATTAAAAATAAACTGTGTGGCACTCGGGGACTGCCGCGGTAAAGCTATTGCATAGCATTTTGTATCAACTTATGCAATTATAATTATTTATTTATTTTATTTAAGCAGTATTTCTTTTTCTTTGATATTAATTCAAGTTAAACTTTTTGAGCGTGGTGACCGATAAGAAAGTAAAGTCAATCCATAATCGGCCCAGAACTTTGGAGAACCGTTTAAAAGTGGTTTTTATAAGCTATGAAGAACGTTAATGTTTAATGTTAATTCTAGCTAGGAGAATCATAAACACGAGTAAAATTATTGATTTATAAATAAATTGCTCACATACCTCAACAACCTTTCAAAAACTTTTGAATTACGATGCCTGCCATCTAGTGGATAAAACCGACAACAAAACACAACTGAGACCACCAACAGAGCAACGCTTGTCTCGATTACGAATCACAAGCCACGCCAATGTCACCTCTATTTAGTTAGTTCTACCTGCGATTACTAGATGGCGTTGCGTTGCGCGGTAAATCCACCACAGAGTTTAGTAGAGTCGTACAATACGTCTAATCGCACGCACACAACGCCGTGTCGAAGACTGCCGAACTGAAACGACGTTAGACGATGCACGGCCTTCAAGCCACACCTCCGTACCCGTCGGAGTAGGGAGCGTGAGGTTTTTTCGTTACGGAATTTCTGGATTCGGTCCCCGCGCTCAAGGCCCGCGATAGAAGCTATGCAATAGCTTAAAAATTAAAATGTTTGGATCTCCTGCATTGTTACCAGTGACATAAAATATTTAATACCAGAAAATCTCCTTTTTTTAATAACTTTGTTTAAAACCGAATATTTATAAAAATAATTACGGTATTATTATTTTTGTAATTATTATTTCTTAAAATCAGTACCTACTTAAAAGAAAATGAAACCTCTTTTTTCGCAATTTTGTGTAAATTACCATTACGAAGATATTTTTTTGTTATGCCCTTTGTTTACATAAATTATCTGAATTTGAGACTTTGGGTATAGTGATGGTAATGTTCATGCTTATAATAAATTGTAATCAAAGATATAGAATGAATTGAATAGAGGCCTACGACATAACTTATCGGCGCTGACATGCACTAAATGCTGTATAAACTGCAGCACCAGACTCCCAGCACGTGGTAGCGGCCGTTGACACGGCGCTGTCCTGTACTATATTTTAAAGTAAACAGTTGGGAGTACACATTAACATCCCAGTGCTCATTATGGTTAATAACAAATGCAGTATGTAACTGCCATGACATAATTAGGTATAGTACAAAATTATACAGTAAAAGATCGTACTGATTAGCGCTGTGTGAACGGCGACGCGCTGTTACATTACGTGTGCGTTACCCCAGCAAATTAATGTCAAAAATAGTCATTTAAATGTTATAGATAATTAGTTGCCCAGCTTCTGTAATTGTTGCGCACATTTTAAAATTTGTTGCACTTACAGTTTTTCAGTTATTTCACAAAACCATTTCCTGCTGGGGTAACATTACCGCAGCCAGACAATTTCTTTTTTAATGGGAATATTGAAATAAATATTACTTATTTTGTATTTGTCCTTCGACTGCGAAGTTATTTTTAGATCCTGCTGGAGTAACATTTGTGGTGTTGCTGGATTTTGAAATGGTTATTTTATTTTATAATGCACCGTTCAAAGGTTTGAATATTAGCTCTAAAGACTTACTTTTAACATTATTTTGTAGCTTGTAACTGGCTTGAAATGTATGTGAAGTTTCATTAGTATCCTGTTAGTAATTACCAAATTAGATAAAATTCAGTTCTCCACGTTCGCAGTCACAGTGCGCGCGGAGTTATTTGTCCACCGATAACCTAAATAATAATAAATGTTTTCACTTCTCATGCTCTAAAAGTACGCCAATATAGCCCTACGAAGCGGGACTAAAGTGACCACTTTAGTCTCTAGGAAGTGAAAAGTAATTAGTTTTTTAATTTCCTTCATGTGACATAGACAAACTTAAACAGCCAGTAAATATACTATTATCTGTGAAGTGTGGACCATCTTCATTGCGAAAATGTTGAGAGTTTTAGTTCCATGGCTTTTCCACAAAGAAGGTGGCGCCATGTGTTTTAAATTGTTAATCTGTGACTGGTTTAGAAGAAAAAACTGACCGCGAAAATTTCAGAATTGTAAATTGAGTGTAAATTTGTTTTAAATAAATGTATTAAGAATGTCCAGTGACAGTGAAGAGTTTGAAGTCGAGCAAAGAGCAAAAGACATAATAGATAATCTTTTGCCGCCAGAATCGCGGAAGATTTACCTAAAAACTTACGAAAGTGTTATGTACTGGAGGAATAATATTTATTAAATGTTTTTGTAGTAAATTGACTATTTTTCACGCGCTCAAAGTGAAAAGTACAGTTTGCACCTCGAGACTAAACGCCAACTTAATATACCCTCGGTTTCATTGACTCCCTCGCACGCTCGGGAGCCACCTCTGGTATATTATGGCTTCGTTTAGTTCCTCGAAATAAAATGTACTATTTCATAGTACAGATATTATAATATTGTTATGTATTTAACTGTACGCGTCTGTACCGAACTTGTAAGGTGTATTATACTAAAAAGTTTATGTACTAAGCGATCGCTTTTTTGTAACCACCTAAACATAGCCGGGTTACCACGGTATTGCACTTCCTAATGAGTTTTATTTTAATATCTCGTTAATTGTACTACGCTGAAATTTTACAGGTATAAAACTGAACTAAGTATTCATCATAATTTGTAATTACTAACAGGATACTAATGAAACGTCACATACAGTTGAAGCCAGTTACAAGCTACAAAATAACGTTTAAAGTAAGTCTTTAGAGCTCTTATTCAAAGCGTTAGGACATATTGAAGTGTTTTTATAATTAATTAAATAACCTTTGAACGTTGCATTATTTATGTTTTTTTATTGCACAACGAATTAAAACTAATTCTTAAGAAGTCATGTACAAAAGATGTTAAGAATCCGCTTCACAGTTTCGGAGATCCAACAAAACCACAAACGTTACGCCAGCAGGATCTCGAATAACTTCGCAGCCGAAGAAAGAACAAATACAAAATAAGGTGCAACATTTACCTCGTCTAGACAACTAATTATAAGTATAGGTAATATTTGTTTCCATATTCCCATTAAAAAAAAATGTCTGGCTGCGGTAACGTTATAAACGTTACCCCCAGCAGGAAATGTTTTTGTGAAATAACTAAAAAACTATAAATGCAACAAAGGGCTATGCCCAATTTTGGTACCTTTTTTTATGGCACACTAACGCCACCTTGTTAGATGTGGAGAGTACTTCCATTAAAACAATAGTTACTATGGCAGCTCAGCTCTAAAGTACATCCGTCTCGAGTTATGCACCCTAATCTATGACGCGTATTTAATTAGGAAAACTGAAAATATGAGTTCAACTATACTATTTATTTCATAGTACAAACTCTATTTGACTCAAAGTGCATCATCATATTGGCGTAAGTGGCATAGTGTGACATCAAGTTAACCTTCACCGTAACGATGTCATCAAGAAGAGAAAAGAAGAGCCAAGTCAAGTTTAGATAAATCAGTAAAATGGATGACATATACGTGCGAACTACGAAAGCAGAACGATCGGTATGAAGATTGCAGCGAACAAGAATGCACAAACGCTGGTAAAACGCAAAATTCAGCAATTGTATTGGCTATTCTAATAATGCCCTAGAACTAAACAAAAGAGCTTCCAGAAAAAGCCGTAAATAGCAAAAATAGCAATTCTTAAAAAATTAACTAAGACAAGGATAAGGACGCAGCTGCGACTAACAGCGTATGGACAGACGGAAAAAAAGCTAAAGCTAATTGTTGCACAGTTTACTACTCACCATGCACAAAAAAATTAGATTATTATTTGCATGTGGATACTTTCTGAACTCTTAGAAAAGTTATTCGGATTTTTTAAATAAAGAAGCCAAGACAGTAAGGAGCAATCACACAATCAGTTTTGCAAAAGTACTCGTAACATTTATAATAGTGAAATGTGACTTGATGTCGCATCACACTATGCCACTTACGCCAAAATGATGCAACATGAGTCCAAATAGTGTTTATACTATGAAATAAAGAAGACCGTAAAAGAAATCGTATTTTAATTTTTATTGAATAAATAGTTGTAATATTGCTATAGTGAAGTGTGACTTGATGTCACATTATGTCACCTACGCAAACGTGACGTAACTTCAGTCCAGATAGTGTTTAAACTATAAAATAGACCAGATAAGAAGCACTAATATTTTCAGTTTTGTTAATAAAATACTCATGACATTGTTACGGTGAAGTATAACTTGATGTCACACTATGCCACTTACGTCAATAGGATGCATCTTGAGTCCAATAGAGTTTGTACTATGAAATAAATAGTATAGGATCATTAAAGGTAACTCATATTTTCAGTTTTGCTAATTAAATACGCGTCATAGATTAGGGTGCATAACTCGAGACGGATGTACTTTAGAGCTGAGCTGCCATAGTAACTATTGTTTGAAGTACTCTACACATCTAACAAGGTGGCGTTAGTGTGCCATCAAAAAAAAAAAGGCACCAGTCTTCCATACATTTCAGGCAAAGCCCTTTAAAAATGTGCGCAACAATTACAGAAGCTGGGCAATTAATTATCTGTAAGATTTAAATGACTATTTTCGACATTATTTTGCTGGGGTAACGCACACTAACATTACATGGATACGGATTGGTTTTGATACATAGATAATATTTTGACAGTTCTAAAATGAATTTTATTAGTACCTTTAAAACAAAATAGCTTGTCTTTCCGCTTAGTTCTCTAAATTACGCAAATAATTTTTAAGCGGTTTTCATAATTTAGAGAAAATTAATTCCGAAAGGTTTATTTGTATTATTAATAAGACATGTCTACTTAATAAAAATCTTTCATTCCCCGGAAAGCTTGAAACCGCTGGATCTGAGAATACATTTTGCACAAGAATTCCTTTTATAACGAAGGTGAGCACTAAGGCTTTTTGAAAATTCATCTTCTGAAGGGTTAAATGGGGGATGAAATTTTGTACCTATGGATATTCGTATTTTTTTTCAATGGGAAATCCCTTTGGGCACACTGCTTGTAGCGCAGAAATCTCAATGTATTGACATATCCCTACATGTGCAGATGGCACCCGTGGAGGGCTCGCTATAGTTTCTGTATAATACAATAATAACATTTTGGAAAACAACCCTCTTAAATTGATTGAACTGCATCTTATATCTGCGCGTTTAATGTTACACGGTATCATCAGGATACTACCTCTAAACATGCTCTGAAAAATCCATCTTAAATGATATGATCAGTAGGGCTCTTCTACGATGACAAAAAGAACCCTGACCATTTGATTTTAAGGGGGAAGCGTCGGGTAGCCCGCGAAATTCAAATTTTATTACGCTTTTGCAATTTGCAGGTCAGTATCAGGTTGTATGTTAATCTAAATATGATACGCGACCGTAACAAATATGTATTTACAGAATTATAATCATTAGAATCAGTAATACAACTCCTTATGTTAGTATAATCCTATAAGTTAACGACGTGGATAACGACATCTTATTATCGAAGCTGGCAGCAGTCTGATGGAGTCCTAAACTACTTCGGTTCTTTGCTGACTACTTGAGAGATAGACGGCTATTTGTGGATTATGCGGGATTTAATTCTGAGCCTTATTTTACTAGATCTGGAGTTAGTCAGAGAAGTAATTTAGGTCCATTACAATTTATTATTATGGTAAATGACCTGCCTGATGTCAAGGATGCCACCTGTTTGTAATTCGCAGACGATCTGAAATTACTAATGGCTATTCGTACAGACGCAGATTGTCTTAGATTACAAAAAGACAGACAGAGTGGCAGAATGGAGTAGGAAAAATGAACTATTGTTCAATGAACAAAAATGTTAAGTCATAACTTTTGGAAGGATGAGAGTCTGCGTAACCCCAGCAAAATATTGCGCCTTAGAGAAAATTGAGTTTTACAGATAATTAGTTCATAGTTAGTTGCAATTTGTTCAAGTATAGCAAAATTTGTTCAAGTTGTATTTTCGAAGTTATTCGAGAAAAACTGATTTTGCTGGAGTAACGTTACCCCAGCAAAATGTTTTTCAAAAAAGGCATTTAGCCTGAAACCAAGTACATGAAAAGATAGCTTTTGATGAGTTGTAAATGCAAAATTTGTTCATCTTATAGTTTTTGAGATATTCAAGATTTTGCTGGGGTAAATGATCTAATGGTAGATGATCTAATTTATTAACTTCTTTATTTGTAGTTCATAATTATAATCTATATTAATTTCTTGTTTTAATTATATTGTATGTATTACTACTTTTGTACGCCCTAGAGGCAAAACATAGCGCCCTCAATGTACGTGTGTACCAAATAAGAACTTATAATGTACCTATGTTTTACAATAAAAATAAATGAAATGAATAGGTAAATGAAGAATAACGTTTTGAGATTTTCAAAATCTCGAAAACTGTTCGTCGCAGAAGTTTGAAAAAAATACCAGATATAGGCCTTAATTTGTTCAAAGGACCATGGGCACTTTTGTATGAACACTGGGCCCACTTTTTCAACATTGTTCAACAGTGATAAAACCTATGTCATATGAAAGCTCTGGGCATGTACTTTATTTCATTCTACGGCAGCTAAGTTCAAATCCAGCGCGAAATTGGCGTTTTAGTACGTTAAATGAAAATGCGAATAAAGTACATTTTTTCTTTTAATAAAAAATATTAATTAATTAATTAAAGAATGATAAATATCGACTTGGTCTTATACAATCTTTTTCAGGTGTGATGTGATGTGGGTGTTCTTTCCAAATAAAAAGCGAGTTATTTTTGTTCGATTTTATTTCAACTATAACAGCTACTATGTGACGCCTCTCGGCGTCTTAGAACGTATCAGTCTTATTATAATAGGCAGATTTTAAAATGCATCTACAATAATATCGTCTTAATGTATTGCTGGTCGATGGAAGCAATCCCCATGTCTACCTAGTCCCAAGTACCATATTATGGATATGACATGGGCACAACTTCCGATAGTAAGTACCCGTGAGGCATGTACAGTAGTATTGTATAATGGCGTCTTTGATGGATCAAGATCATCATCTTGGATGTTTTTCCCAGGTCCTTGTTCATCAATGGCATTATTATCGATGTCCTCCACAGGTCGTTGTATAAGAACAGCGTTAGTTCTTTGCCAACAACGGTGACAAACTTGTTGTGTATTATTGAATTCTACCTGCAAAGATTATAATACAACTTTTGCTGAAAGCACAAGAAGTCATGCAGAACTCTTGTCGCAAAGATTTTTTTTTTGTAGTTAGCTATTATTATCTTTACAACCCGGTCAAAATATCTGTGCACCTGGCATCGATGACGTCATAATATCAGCGCTCTAATACGGTATGTATGACGACGGGGCGAACGTGGAGTGGCGAAGGGGAATCAGTCAGAGGCATTGCATTTCAGGGAGGTGCACAGATGTTTTGACCGTGTTATATGTATATAATCATTGATGCAATTGTTAGTGGACGTGTATTTTCTGACTTGGACGATTGAGGTCGATGGTTCAAAGCTATGTTAGGATCCGATAGGTTGTGATGTAGTCAAGAAAATACAGAACGTCTACCAGGCCAGCTAGTATTACTGTGTCTATTCATAACTCTGTATTATTTCTTCTTTTACAGACCAATAATTCAAAGTAGGTTGTAGGTTTGAACAATAAGTAGGTAAAACCATTATTCATACACCAAATTTTTTTATTTATTAACATAATTAGGTCGATATTGGGTACATGACATAGAAATGTTAATATATAATATACTGATAGGAAGGTTCGTACCTCGATCAATGCGTTCTGCTGAACATATTCAGCAAACTGTGGACGAATTGCAGGTAGATAATCTCCTAAAATATGGCGTCTTGTCCGCAAAACGCGCGAGCGCAAACACATAATACAGAAATTTTCTGCCATTGCAAACAGTCACAATTCAATTAAATCAATGTCAATATGCTAGCCAGGGTCACAATGATAAAACTAAACAACAATATCCTTTACACAAACTGAGATTAGAGTCCAATAACAAGCCAAGATCAGTAAGTCGTAATACAAGCCGAGATTAACACAAGTACACCGATCGCAAATAACGTACGAGCAACGACTGAACAGACATGATCATCCCGTCATTACATGCATGGGTGTAAGAGGGCGGGGGAAGGGTGGGTTGTGTCTTGCATGCGCGCAGGCACAAAACAGATTTTTGTTACAGCAGGTAAAAAAACCTATCCGCTAAGTAGCATAGCTTTATCGATCGTAAAAATATAAAACTAACAAATCATTCAAAATCAAAATAAAACGTTCCGGGGCAATAAATGGCCTATGTGTTTAGTGTATTTTTAGTCAAACACATGCAATCTATAATCCTAGCTACTGCCTGACAGCTCATTATAACAAAACAAAACAGATTTAAAAAACCGCAAAAAAAAATCATTTTCGCGCTGGATTTGAACTTAACTGCCATAGAATGAAATAAAGTACACGCTAAGAGCTTTCATATGAAATATAATTCATCACTGTTGAACAATGTTGAAAAAGTGGGCCCAAAATGACGCATGGTCCTTTGTTCAAACATAAGTATTTCGATTCACATATCGCATAAAGTTATTTAATTCAGATTTGTACACCTTAAAAGGGTATATGATAGGTATATTTAACTACTTTTTATTTGTTTGTAGATGTACAACTTTACGAGTAAATCGACTTTTTCTGTTTCTTAAAAACAATTAATTACATCCACATTTGTTGATGAATCGAAATACTTATGTTTGAAAAAATTTGAACAAATTAAGGCCTATAACTGGTATTTTTTTCAAACTTCTGCGACGAACAGTTTTCGAGATTTTGAAAATCCCAAAACGTTACCCCAGCAAAACTTGAATATCTCAAAAACTATAAGATGAACAAATTTTGCTATTGGTATACATTTAAAACTCATCAAAAGCTATCTTTTCATGTACTTGGTTTCAGGCTAAATGCCTTTTTTGAAAAATATTTTGCTGGGGTAACGTTACTCCAGCAAAATCAGTTTTTCTCGAATAACTTTTGCTATACTTGAACAAATTGAAACTAACTATGAATAATTATCTGTAAAACTCAATTTTCTCTAAGGCGCAATATTTTGCTGGGGTTACGCATACAGGATGAGAGATCCGCATATCCGATACGTCATGGGTATGAACTGAATGGGTTGGTAATGGATCGTAAGGATGTTGTACGCGATTGGGGGTGCGTCTGGATACTGAATTGACATTTCGTGAACACATTACATCGGTTTGCAAGAAATCTTATAGAAGCTTTGGTTTCATACTTCGTAGGATAGTACCTACGTGTCGCGGCGCCGGCGACCGCGGTTACTGGCGGTGCCTCGTGGCCGGACCAATCTGTTGGGTGAAGCATCTTTGACGCGCGCCTTGCATACTTAACGAAATCGCGGAGAGGGTGGACATATTTACCTGTTGTCTGAATGAGTTCACAAAAATTACTTTACATGTGATAAGCTGTAATAGAAAAAATATTGTTTAAGACCACGCTACCAATTTGGGGCAACCTGTAATGCTAGTTGTGTTGGGAATAATAAATAATAAATAAATAAATAAAG
This sequence comes from Dryobota labecula, assembly GCA_947523025.1. NCBI lineage: Eukaryota > Metazoa > Arthropoda > Insecta > Lepidoptera > Noctuidae > Dryobota > Dryobota labecula. The sequence goes on from OX383290.1 coordinate 491,849, forward strand.
TTATGATTTCATGAAATAGTCATTTTACAGATAAGAAAATTAAGAAAAAAAAATCGGGTAAGAAAAATTGAATTTCGTGGGCTACCCGACGCTTCCCCCTTAAAATGGTAAAACCCCTTTAAGTCAATATCTAGTTGTGCCCGTATGCGTAACCCCAGCAAAATATTGGGCCTTAGAGAAAATTGAGTATTACAGATAATTAGTTCATAGTTAGTTGCAATTTGTTCAAGTATAGCAAAATTTTATGTGACTCACTGCTGAATACTCAAACGCAATTCAATTTTAAGTCGCCGTTAAGTATAATGCTGTCTCTGTCACTTTAAACTGTTTTGTAGCGACAGAAACACTTATAAGAACATCTTAAAGTTAAGTAACGTTTGAGTATTTGGGCGTCAGGATGGCTGAACAAATCTTCAAAATAGCTCGCATTTAACTAGGTCAATAGGGCACTTTATGTGACGGCTAAACACCCTTAATTCAGAATTTGTGACGCTACAGAATCTTAGATAATCGATCGAAAACGTGTCCAGACAGCTTGAAAAAGCACTTTTCGCTGGTCTCCTAATCTCGGTATCGGAAGTGATTTTGACGACTTTTTGCATACCAACGGGCGTCACATACATTTGTGACATGCATCGAGCTAAAAGTTTTGTGATAAGTACAGCAGTTTAGTAGAAAAATGCAAAAACAGTTTTAGCATTTTTTTTTCCAGCCAGCTTGAATTTACGTATAAAACTTTTGGCTGACACTTCTGAATCTCAATAACGGGAGCGTTTTCGAATATGGTTCCTTAAACCCGCGCGCGCGCCAAAACGTCAACATCTGGTAAGCCGCGTCGCATACGGATGACGTAATGAACGACGGGGGCCATAAAACCTTATCGCTCTCCGTTATTTATTACCCTAGCCACTTTGTGTAAACTTTTTTTGTTAGTAGAATAGACGACGCATATTTTTAAGTATGAACGGTACTCGTGTTACTGTTATTGTATTTACAAATAATGATGCTATTGGAGAACTGGATGAAAATGTGTGTGTTCCTGTGTTTTGTCTATTTCTGATAAAACTACTGTATCAATTTACACGAAATTTTGCATTATGAATAGATAAGTTATCTAACAACAACGTTTTTTTTTGAGAGTCCTACGTAAAATTTTCATAATATTCAAGCTCAAACTTCGTTGCGCGCGGAGCAGTTTTTATGGATTTGCATAATAAAACGCATGTCTTTGAAAATTCACATCCTAGTTATATTGAGTAGTTTCATATCAAAAATGTTACTAGGATACTACATAAACCTCTATTGACTGATAGCTACCCATATCTCGTAAAATTATACCACTATACTAATCTAATTTGACATGCTATTTTAGGTTTTAGAGGTATAAAATCGGGCAGAACTATACAAAAACGAGCTATATTAGCCTATTACTATAAATACTTATCATAATAAACATAATTTCATTCTTATGGAAAAAACCCGAGATATCTACCTGCAAACCTACAGCCAACTTTTACGACTGAGAACCGGTTCGTCTCGGCCAATTCTTTGTTCAAAAATAGGATTTTATGATGCTATTTCGTGATATTATTGTTTACAACGATGTAATAAGTACTTTTGGACATGAATATTTATCTATTTGCAGTCGATAACACACGAAAATAGTCAAAATACATCATAAAAGTTGTTCGTCGTAACGGTTTGTTTACGTAACATTTCTTTGTTCATAAGTATGTTTTTTGATGTGATTTCGTGCAATTATTGTCTAGAATGATGTAATAACAACTTATAAATGAAAATATAGCCACTTACCATTGATTAACACACAAAAAACACGAAAACTGTATTTATTTGCGGAGCACATCACACGAACACTACAAACCGAACTGTCACTTTCATATTTTTTTTTTTTTAATGTTTCAGAGTGATATTTTGGCTGCGATCGATATAAATAACGAGAATATCTATCAGACTATCGATTAAAACCGCCTACGGAGGATTTTAGCCCGTATTTATAACAAAAAATACGAGATTTCAACCGCGTATCAGCTGGCCCCTTTTCGGTGCCAATGGGGCTTGACTGTTATTCACATTTCAACACCGAATGCAACTCGTGCAATTATTATCTACAACGATGTAATAACAACCTATAAATGAAAATAAACCCATTTAACATTGATTATCACACAAAAGTTTTAGTGTAGTCTACACTAAAACTGCATTTCTTTGCGGAGCACAGCACACGACAACAACAAACGAGCTGTCACATTCAATATTATTTTTTAATTTTGCAGAGTGATATTTTTGGTTGCGTTCGGTTTAAATAAAGAGAAGATCTATCAGACCATCGAGTTAAACCGTCGCACTGAAGATATTAGCACGTATTTAAGTAGAAATAGAGATTACAACCGGCCGAGTCAGGTGTCACGTGGGTGGTGCCTTTTCGGTGCCGGTGGGGATTGACCGTATTGTAAACATCCGGCGCCTTTTCGGTACCGGTGGGGACTTAACGGATCAATATCTTTGAAACTACTACTAAGTTTCTCCGTCACAAAATCAGGTTATCATTATCGTCCCCGTCACAAAATTTTGAACACATTTCGAAGACCGTAGATCATCAGGCAGCGGAGATACATGTGTCCCAGTATGACGCATGGGCATGTACAGAAGTCATCAATAGCTACCTACAGCGACGACTCGGATGCGGGTTTTGGGCACGCGATAGAATTATTTTTAGACCCATATGCTGGGTTTTTGGCATTGAAAGTGTTAAGATTGACTCACTATAACCTTTTTTATGGTAATCAAATTTATTTGAAATTAATGCATTTTTGCGAAGCAGTTTTTATAAACATGGTATTAATCCTTATCCAAATAAATACGTTATTCATCACAAGTATTTAATTTGGAACCAAGTTGCTCTTACATCATTTAATTTCAATGAATATCTTCGGAGATATAACTGTTTTATAATAACTCCGCAGCAAAATAATGATCAACTCTGCGAGGTAGTCTATTCTAAAGCTGAAGAGTTAGTTTTTAGGATTCCGTACCCAAAGGGTAAAATGGGACCCTATTACTAAAACTCCGCTGTCCGTCTGTCTGTCTGTCTGTCCGTCTGTCACCAGGCTGTATCTCATGAACCGTGATAGTTAGACAGTTGAAATTTTCACAGATGATGTATTTCTGTTGCCGCTATAACAACAAATACTAAAAAACAGAAAAAAAATATTTAAGGAGGGCTCCCATACAACGGACATGATTTTTTTGCCGTTTTTTTTGCTCCGCCCGCGTGGATGTCTGTTATCGCGTAAAAATGTAGCCTATATCCTTCTCTATATCCCAGGCTATATTCCTGCCAAATTTCATGTCGATCGGTTCAGCGGTTTAGGCGTGAAAACGTAACATACAGACAGACAGACAGACAGACAGACAGACAGATAGACAGACAGACAGAGTTACTTTCACATTTATAATATTAGTAAGGATTTGTATGGATGGTACGGAACCCTTCGTGCGCGAGTCCGACTCGCACTTGGCCGGTTTTTTGTTTTTTGAACGCGCTAATCTCTGGAACTGCGAGTTGGATTTGAAAAAATCTTTTTGCATTTTACAGCCCAATTCTTGAGGAAGAATAACATTCCTATTAACTAGGACACATTTTTTTTTAAATGAAAGTTTATGCGAAAACGAAGTGAAAGCACGGGCAGGCAATGTGTTGCGACGGGGTGGGTCGGGGGAACAAGAAATTTAACGCGGACGAAGTCGCGGGCAGAAGCTAGTCTTAAATATCTCAAAAACTATAAGATGAACAAATTTTACTATTGGTATACATTTACAACTCGTCAAAAGCTATCTTTTCATGTACTTGGTTCCAGGCTCAATGCCTTTTTTGAAAAACATTTTGCTGGGGTAACGTTACTCCAGCAAAATCAGTTTTTCTCGAATAACTTCGAAAATACAACTTGAACAAATTTTGCTATAAGTACTTGAACAAATTGCAACTAACTATGAACTAATTATCTGTAATACTCCATTTTCTCTAAGGCGCAATATTTTGCTGGGGTTACGCATACGTTGTGCCCGCAGCGAGGTGGTATGGATGCCGTGAGTGCCCAACTAACGTTGTTAGGCATGTACAGTGGGAACTTCCTCAGAATGCGCAGCGTGTCTAAACCTACCGGCTTCTGCACTGATTCATAAAATAACCCAGCTGTTTGAAGCTACTTCCGTTATTTACCCTTAAAATATCTGCACCTAAGAATGTTACCCTATAGCTACAATAAGTAATATCCTATTACGCAATAGTCACTCGGGCATAGACGCTAGTGTAACATGTGTGCCGCATCATGTCCATATGCGAGGCTTCAATGCAACATTGTACATAATATACTAGGTAAATAAATCTTTTTACAAAACCACTTTATAGTTTTATTGTTTTGTCAACATAGTACAATTATTTACCCCTTTAATGCTCTTTGACAGCAACTCTTATATTTACCACACGATCCTATCCACCAGACGACGCTAGCCATGTGTTGCTGAGGTATACCTACGAAGGAGTACACACACACAGTAATAATAATAAGGCGCGGCGACCGCGCTCATATAAATTAATTGTGAGTGCATGTAACTGTCAATCGCGACAGTGGTGAGTCTTTGCGTTCGTGGTAGTGTACGTTACCCCAGCAGGAAAGTGTCTCCTAGAGTGATATGAGTGGAACGTATAATTACTCGTAGTGCGTAATCTGCTGTAAATGCGCGCTAAATAAAAAGTTCGTGCGTTTTGTCGTTTTGGAATAAATCCGAAAAAACGATTCCTGCTGGGGTAACGTTTTTCCAGCAGGAAAATTCTAAACGAAAGGTCGGAGAGAGAAATATTTTGCATGGGCAGAAAGCTTATATTTGTGCAAAAATGTGCGCCGAAAATATAATTTGTGCGTCTTCAGGTTTTCGAGATATTGCATTTGCTGCTGGAGTAACGTTTTGCAGAATCGTGTATCTCTAAAATCATTATATGTGCGCCTGTAGAATAAACATATATGAGTACCTCTTTGTTTGTGCGTATTTGTGACAGAATTAGATTTGAAGAAAATATTTATAATTTTCAAGTAATCGCGCTTTTTTAAAAACCCCAAAAAATATCGTAGCGCCTGAATGAGGAAACGTATAGGTAAGCTCGCTGAAAACTGTATTCGGTACTTCTTGGTGCTTTTAATAACCATAAAAAGTTTCAATGCATGTACCCGCATGCGTTATTGAATAATTTTGCTAAAAGTCAAAACGACGGTGTCATATCTTTGACGGCAAAATACAAGAATCCGGCTCAACTCAAGATGTGTGGGTCTAAACCAGGAATTAGTGCGTTTAGTCAAAAATATAATTATAGTGAAAATATTCAGCTTGAAAATGTTCGCATTAAGTATTATAGATATAAACAAAACTTGTACACAACGGCTGGTTATCCGACCAAATTCGAATGACTAGTAAAATGCGAGGATTTCATACTTAACGATGACCTTCTTAACTTTACTCACGAACCGGTTGACACGTGTTGTGCCCGAGTACACTGAAGTAGAAAAGAAGTAAAAAAATAACCTGTTATTAGATTATATTCCATTATCTGTTTCCGTGACTTTTGCACATGATTAAGTACATTATACAAAGTGGCCTAAGTGCTATTCCAAGGTATAAGCAATCTTCTTATTTCCAAACATTGAAAAACATTCAGTATTTTGTGTCAAGACATTTGCATTTATAATATAGTAGAGAAAAAGTAATATAAAGGCCAAAAATATGATTGACGGTTGTTTAAAAAAAAAATATACAAGTAGTTCAAGCAATGTGTGGAAAAGAGCCTACAGATACTTACTTATAGTTTATATATTATAAATAAAAAGCCAATTAACATAACAGTAAAAAAATACATAGAGTATCTACATATATTAATTTAAGCCGTAGTAGGTTAGATAAAATAACTAAGTTTTTCATCATTAATACAAAATTCCCTTTTTTCGCCTCGCCACCGCTGCATACTTCTCTATCCCCGCGCCATCCGCTGACGTCACGTCGCAAGGAGTCGCTTTGTTTAGTTAGGAGAAAGTGAGACAGCTAGTAAGTGTACGGTATTAATGAGACAGAGACAGATACATAAACGTCGCTCTATCATCAATAATGCGAAGTGTTTTTTTTTTTAGTACAAAGTGCGTTTGGGCTAATATCACTTGGTAAACAGTTGCAGTTATGACGCCAAGGACACTGTCGCTTTGATACTCACGCGATTGCAAGAAAAAATATTAATTTATTTGAATGTTATGATGACCTTTATAGTAAAATCCAACGGCGCGGGAAATATAATATTATGCCACATGTAATAGTCTGCTTGGTAGAATAGACAAAATTGTACAGGGTTAAGCATTGACATATATATTACTGCGTAAGGACTGGGCGGACCGCATGTTATAATGACGCCTCGAACTTGGTCCCAAAATGGTCTTCCCTATAACGAAGTGAACTAGAACGCGTTCGGCTGTCTTTGGGAGCGGTCGTAAAATTTTACAAGCAAAAATGCCAAGTTGTGTCGTGATTTCGTGAAGGGTTGCGTGAACTACGACAAAAAGCACAATAAAACAATTGATAACATTTCATATCACCGATAAGTTAAAAATATGTAATTATATCAACTTCTAACATTATTTAAAACAATTTTCTTTCTAATTTGTCTCAACGTTTGGCAAAGACGACGCGAAGCCGCGTTAAAGTGCGTCATAACTTTGCAGCGGCGCGCGTTTTTATCCGATGAAATGAAAAGATTTATTATTATTACTATATGATTTAATTATGTATAAAATTATTTTTATTGTTTATTAAAAGCAAATTAAAATGTGTTTTTATGTACTTACTGCTAAAAAATCTGTAAGTACAGTGAAATACGTATTTATTTTGCAGATTTCCTTCTGATTCCGTGCGAAATAAAGTTTGGAGTCGTGTCATAAGTTAAAAAAAAAAATAAGTTTAAAAATATTGTTTTATTCGAAGGCCAATGAAAATTTTATGACACAAACAAACTGCAATAAATATAAATTTCGAAAAATAGAAGTTTTTTTTATTTCTTTGTACCTCGAAAAATACCCGCTCTTACAAGTTTGCGTCTAGGAGCAGACCACGCCGATTGACATCGTAGTTCATAGTAGTTCTAATAGATGGCGTTAGTGTTTTTGTATGGCGACCGTGTCTGGCAAACGTTCGGACGACCGTATCTTTACTATTTATATCAATGGGGTTAAGCAAAGTTTTGGTACAGTTTTGAATTGTATTTAGTGTAGGGTAGTGGCACCAACAGATGAACGACCCCCAATAGATGAACGATCGAGCGAAAATTAACAAAATATAAAATACCCCGCTACTTACACGTGTGAAATATTTTTTCCCGGTTAGGGCAACACTTTTTCTTCCCGGTTCCATAACAATTTTGACAGTGACCACTCAGACGCGCCCGCAGCCAGCCGTTGTGTGAGCGTTTCCCGCCAAAAATCAGTTTTATATGGAAACTTACTTAAGGTAAGTGCCCTCCAAATTTAAGAATTTTGTCAGCTTAAAGAAAGAATTAATAATAGATTTCAGTGGATTTGGTTAGAATTAAATCTTGTTTTATTAGGCTTTGATTTTATTGATACATTTATACATTATTTACCGTATTTTTAGAGAAATTTACTGTTCAAGTAATGGATTCAATTTTGTTCGCTTGATCCAATAGATGAACGGTGTTCAACTAATGGAGAAAAGGCATATTTTTACAGCTATGATTACTTATAAACTCACGCTTAGAGACCAAAACAAAACCACTCAAATGAATTTTAATAAATGTATGAACTTAGTTACCAAAAGATGAACACATGATTTTTGTGTTTTTTATTATTTTTAAGGCTTTATTTTAGTATGAAATCTTGCACTGTTCAGCTTTAGGATTCATTCCCAAATTTTGAACTAAGGAATATGTTCGCATTTTATTCGTTCATATTTTGGGTATCGTGCCTTAAATTGAACGCTGAAGTGAATTTTATTCGTTCATTTTGTGGTTCTTTAATCCAAATAATGAACGAATTAAATTGCTTAGTTCAGATTTTAGGTCTCATTTTAACATGTGAACGGATAAGCATATACATTATTTCTTCTCTTTTTACCTAGATGTTATCTGGACTACGAAAAAAAGAAAAAAGATATGAACAAAGCACTCTTGAAGAAGCTGTACGGATGGTACAAGCGCAGCAGATATCCCTGTCAAAAGCCAGTGTTCAATTTAACATTCCAAAGGGTACACTTCACAATAAAATTCACGGGAAAACGGCGCTCAAATGTAAAAAAGGACCAGGAAAACTGTTATCGGATGATGAAGAAGATAAAATTGCTACCTGGATTTTAAATATGGCCAAAATTGGGTATCCTGTCAACACAAATGATGTCAGGGAGACTGTTGCACGGATTTTTGAAATTAAAGGTACAGACCTGAAGCCAGGGAAAAAGTGGATGAAACTGTTTTTGCAAAGGCACCCTAACATCACAAAAAGACATGCAGAAATAATTTCGAAAGCAAGAGCTTTAGTTACAGAGCCAATGATTAGAAAATGGTTTGAAGATTTGCGACAACATCTGCAAGAGCTATGTGCTGATGATATATTAGACAATCCCGAGCGAATTTTTAATCTGGACGAGACTGGTGTACAGCTGTGCCCGAAAACCGGAGTTATTTTGGCACCTAAAAACTATCGTGCTACGTATGATGTCGCCTCAGGACAGGAAAAACAAAGTATTACTGTATTATGCAACTTTTCTGCTAGCGGTGGAATAGTTACACCATTTATTGTATACCCCTTGCAAAGAATATCAAAGGAAGTAGCTCAATCAGTTCCAGATGACTGGGGAATTGGAAGATCAGATTCAGGTTGGATGATAGGTCAAACGTTCTTGCACTATGTCAAAGAAATCTATCTGCCTTGGCTTCAGAAAAATAATGTTCCACTTCCGGCACTTCTGCTTGTTGACGGCCACAAAAGTCATATAAATTTGGAGTTGCACGAATTTTGTGCTCAAAGCCAAATTGTTCTCTATTGCCTGCATCCCAATACGACACATATCCTACAACCCTGCGATGTAGGAATATTTGGCCCTCTGAAAGCAGCATGGAAAAATGCAGCAAGAAAACACAAAAATAAAAATAATGTTCAGATTACGAGGTCAAACTTTGCAAAAATATTTGCACAGTCTTTTGACGTGTCTATGAAGAAAACCGTGATTGTTAATGCATTTAAAGCATGTGGAATTTTCCCATTTAACCCTAATGCCGTGGATTATTCAAAATGCATGTCGAATAGACAAAAAGAAATCGAACATGATATATCTTTAAATGATTATAAAACAACTGTTGACGTAATCGAAAAACTTTTACACAAAAATATACTGGACAAGTATAATGAATACAGAAGACGCAATAAGACATGTAAGAGTAGTCTTTACAAATTTTGGAACAAGTGCAAAAATAAAGTGGACAATATCTTGTTATCACAATCATCCAATATTGATGATTCTGTAATAAACAGTTCGAGAATAGATGATTCTAACACGGACATGCACGCAAGCAATACAGAAGGGATATTAATGCCTCAAGAAGGAGAATTATCAATTACTCATAAAACGCAGCTTGGAGAAGGAGATTTGACTCTTGGGACCAATACTTTCATTGATGGCATTATGGATATAGAAAATATGCCGATTGAAATAGAAGGAGTGACTTTTCTAATGGACGAGGTTTTAGGAGACACGAACGAGAACCGATTGACACCAAGTATAGGAATAGCACCTGGTGGCAATCAACAAGATGTCATAGAATTTCTGGAACCCCACTCATACACAACACATCAAACACATGTGCTTGATTTGACAAACACCGCAAATTCTGCTCATTGGACTGCGCTTCAAACAACTTCTACGCCTGTTTCATCAAAGCAAGCAATTCCATTGCCTTGGTACACTGAAGGTAATGATACTGTACTGAATATATCGCAGGCAGTTGATGTGCCGAATAATCAAGGAATATCTCAGAACCACGAATTTAGTCCGATTATCCAGGATTTGTCGCGGCAAGTTGATGAGCTGAACAATGAAGAGTCATCCCAAATCCCTGACGTTCCAAATAATATCCAGCATACTAATGATGTTTCTCTTGAAAATAATAAACCGGGCTGTTCTAAAGTATTAGATGCTAAAATTGATGAGTTGCTGAGACTTCCTGAACGCAAAAAGGTCACAAAACGTAAGCAATCAAAATCGCCCATACCTCTAGCAATAACTTCTAAAAAGTTTAAAGAATACCTAGAAATAAAGGAAAACGAAAAGAAAAAGAAAGCAGAAGATATAATAAACAGAAAAATTCAGCGTGAACAAAAGAAAGCAGAAAAGGAAAAAACCATCAGAGATAAGAAATCAAAAGGAATTAAAACAAATACTACGATCAGTAAAGACAAAGATATTGCTTTATCTACTGGACCAGTACAAGCTGATCCAGTAGATGAAACAATAACTTCAAATAAGGCAGTTAAGATTCCGGCTTTGAAAAAAACAATGACAAATAATGTTTATGTAATTAACGATTGTATCCCAGAGACTACAAGGACAAATAGAAACAACGAAAGTCTGATTAAATATACGGAGAATATCAATTTTGGAGACTATGTTGTAATAGAATTTGAGACAAATAAACGAAATCGCTACTATGTCGGGCAGGTGCTAATGACTGATTATGAAAATAATTTAATAAAAGTTAGGTGTTTCAGAAAGAAAGCCAGCAAATTCGACACATTAATATACTTCGTTGAGCCTTCTACTGCTGATTTAACTGAAGTGTCGACATCAGCTATTAAAAATCTTTTGCCGTGTCCTCGAATTGGAAGAAGAGGTATGATTACTTTTGAAAATACTCAATATGATCTCAATTTTTGTGAATAATTAGGTACATACGTATTTGTTAGTATTTATATAAATATTAATATACAAAACATACATGTTTAATGTATATTTCGTATGAATAAGTTAATTAGCCATCTCTGAAACTGCTCAATTTATTAATATGTTAAGATGTTAAGTTTAATAATATTATCATGAATAACTAGGACCAACTACTTACTAAGAGAGTTAAAGCAGGTATCCCTACGTTATTTTTTTAGTTGATCTCGTAAATAAGACTGCGTTATTGAAGGCAAAACGCCTTAAAAATGTTTTTTTTTTTGTTAAGACTGATTTATATAGACAAATAATTAAAAGCTTTTTATAATACTTACCATGTTTTATTTCTAATAAATAAATAAAATATCCTTTAATACTATTAAAATGTTAGTTCAACTATGGGGTACAAAATATTCATAATTAGGGCTCAGTGTTCAAGTATTGGGGTAAAACGTTAATATTTTTACAAATAGTAACTTTAAAAAAAAAACCGTAGACCTAGACGGTTCTTTTTTAATCCGTTAAATACTGAGGGTTATGGATTATTATTAAAAAAAAAAGCATGTATCAATGTCACGAAATAACTGAGTTAGAGCTATTTAAAGTGGTCAAAAACGCTTAATCGTTCATTTATTGGTGCCACTACCCTATAACTAAAGATTTATGATTACCTATAGTCAACCGTACAGAGATATGTGTTGCAATAACGTGGTACCATTATATGTCGTGATATACAGGATATCCCACATACGTTACGTTAAACGAAGGACATAATATCAGGCAGAGTAGGGGACCAGCAGATTTTTTTTTTTTTCATAGTTAAGATTTGGTCCCATAGTGAAAGTTGACGATTTTCATGAGTACTACTCTGACTGAAAATATATCCCTAGTTTAACCTAACAGCCGGTATAACCTACGTACAAAAGATTAAAGCTGGTTATGTCGTGTCACATAATTTTGATTTGGTGGCGTTTTAGATGTTTAAGTGTCATTCCACAGTCAGATAATAATGTTGTTACGTATATGGGGTAAATCTAAATATGTCGTTAAGTATGTTATTATTTCTAACCCAGCCAAATACCACCAGATAACCAGTACTCATAAGAAAATTATTTATTTGTGATTTAAAATTTTATATTTTTTTACACTACTTATATATATTTATATACTTAGGTTTAATTACTAACTGTAACTGCTCTGTGATTTTCTGTGATTATGCGAATTTACCGTTTGTATTTTAATACTTAAATGAAAAACTGATCTGTGATTTTAAATAATAATGACTACACAAGATACCGGTGGCGCAGCTACAATTATTATCGTTAGAGGGCAGCCGAAGAAAAAATAGTTCAGTTTTCATAAACTCTAGATAACCTCAAAAATTAAAGCCCTGTTATAACTCGCTGTAGTTTGGCTTCCTTAGTTACCTCTGACGCGGTGCTGTTCGTTCATATCTCATAAGATCCAAATTTTTAAACGTCCAAGTTGCAAAAAAGTAGATATTTTGCAACTTGAAGGTTTCGAGATTTAGATCTTATGAGATATGAACGTTTTGCAACCATGTTATTTTGCGACTTGAACGTTTTGAGACTAAACCCGCGGTGCTGCGGAGTGCTGCAAGGGCCGGCTTATCTTGACACTGATGTTGTCGGAATTCTTTGCTTATTAAAAAAATGAGGCATTTTTGTAATGTTTTTAATCTTATAGTGTATTAAAACTGGTATTAAATTATGTGTAATGTGATGACCAGTGATCGGAAAAAGGTGAGTTAATTTACCTTAAATTCAAAGAACAGAGACAAAAAGTGGAGACTTCCTTACGACAACTTTTTTTTAAGGGATATTGTACCGGTTTCGGGAAATCACTAAATTACATTTAATATTAATGTTATTAGTACAGAAAACAATTGAATTCGTTTCCTGTTTTTGGTTCCCAAAATTGACACAAAACCAGTAGACACGTTTTATATTGTTTAAAAAAAAAAAGAACTCCTTATCTTGGTATATCTGTATTAATAACATTAATATTAATTAATGTAAGTAATTTAGTAATATCCCGAAACCGGTACAATTTACCCGAAAAAAAAAGTGTTGTCGTAAGGAAGTCTCTACTATTTGTCTCTATTCTTTGAAGTTTAGGTAAATTAGCTCACCTTTTTCCGATCACGGGTGATGACAGTTACACTAAGAGGTGTGCCATATTATTTGGCAATAGTAGACACTAAGCAGAGTGGTTGTTCCAAAGTGAAGCCGATAGGAATCGGGTTGTATGAAGGCTGCGCCCCTGCAAGGTACAATAATTTGATTGAACTATTTGTGTTCTAATATTTATAGGTAATAATTTGATCTGTGATTTGTTATCCCATAATTACTGTAAGAATCAAAAATTAAGAGAATAAAAATAATAATTTCCACATCAACAAGCTCTTTCATTTGATATGGTCACAAGGTGCATTTAATATATTTTTAATTACATAACATAACGTCACGCCTTGTTTCCACGAAGGGTTGGGCAGAGGTGTACCTATAGTAAACTCACACATTCCGGCAGTTATGTTTAAGTCCCATGTTAATAGTTTTAATTAGCCCCCAAAATTAGGTCATATAATTGCCAATAAACGTTTGAACGCGACTGTACGGACAACAGCTTAGATTTAATACGTCCAATAAAGATAATCATCGCTAAGTATGAAATCCTCGCATTTTACTAGTCATTCGAATTTGGTCGGATAACCAGCCGTTGTGTACAAGTTTTGTTTTTTGTTTATATCTACTTAATGCGAACATTTCCAGCCTGAATATTTTCACTATATATTTTTGACTAAACGCACTAATTCCTGGTTTAGACCCACACATCTTGGGTTGAGCCGGTTTCTTGTATTTTGCCGTCAAAGTTATGACACCGTCGTTTTGACTTTTAGCAATATTATTCAATAACGCATGCACGTACCCTCTTGAAACTTTTTATGGTTATTAAAAGCACCAAGAAGTACCGAATACAGTTTTCAGCGAGCTTATACATTTTCTCATTTAGGCGCGATTTAAAAAAAAAGCGCGATTACTTGATAATTATAAATATTTTCTTAAATCTAATTCTATCACAAATACGCACAAACAAAGAGGTACTCGTATATGTTTATTCTACAGGCGCACATATAATGGTTTTAGAGATACACGATTCTGCAAAACTTTACTCCAGCAGGAAATGCAATATCTCGAAAACCTGAAGACGCACAATAGTATATTATGCAGTTAGTGAATAAAGAACGGATTTAAAGCGAGGGCCACAGATGAATCGCGAGCAAGTGAAGGATTCTAGCGACTGAATCACGACCGTAGGGAGTGATTCAATCACGAGCGCAGCGAGTGATTCAATTGTTAGAATCCTGAGCGACGCGAGTGATTCATGGCCCTCGATATAAATCCGTTTTATTCATGAGTTGCATACTATACTTTATACCATGACTACGAGAAAAAGAAAGATTTAAGCGAAAATAGACATTTAGTGAAGAAAAACGGAAGATTAAATAAATTAAAATGCACATTAAAATTGGAACAATTAGGTACTAAAATTAAGAGTAATTATTAATATATCGGCCGCCCTCTCTTTCATAAACTCAAGTGTTAACGCATCTTCTTCATCACTTGAATGCATTTTCAATCGATTTATTATTAAGTATCACTAAACTCTTTTATCTTGTAGTATTCAAAATAGCGCCAATTTACTAATGACAGCAAAGAACACAAAACAGTTTTTATTCTAATGCTAAACTCCTTGTCCAAAATGTCGACAATTTTTTCGCAAGGAGGTTGTGTTTAGCATTGAGATGGAGGTCGAATATATTGTTGTGTTCTAAATTCAAACACCAAAATAGTGATTTTAAGTGCTTTTTATTCACTGTTTTTAGTGAATAAAATAAGCTTTTTAGAGGGGGAATGGTATAAATTATATTTTCGGCGCACATTTTTGCACAAATATAAGCTTTCTGCCCATGCAAAATATTTCTCTCCGACCTTTCGTTTAGAATTTTCCTGCTGGAAAAACGTTACCCCAGCAGGAATCGTTTTTTCGGATTTATTCCAAAACGACAAAACGCACAAACTTTTTATTTAGCGCGCATTTACAGCAGATTACGCACTACGAGTAATTATACGTTCCACTCATATCACTCTAGGAGACACTTTCCTGCTGGGGTAACGTACACTTCGTGGTACTGTGTCTAGTGTATTCTTGACCAAAGGATGAGCAATACCATACCAATAAAAAGATTCTAATCTATTCTACCGAACTCATCAAGAGTAACGCGCTACGGAGACATCGGGGTGTTACTTATAGAAAATCGAAACTAATAAATACTGTTCCAAAGATTCACAGCAACAGTATGTGGATTCAGTGAATATCTCCTAAAATATGAATTTCACCTTTCGCCACCTTTCGCCTCATGTATCCAGACGAGGTTACGTTACCTGTCGATTAGTACTTGTAACTAAGCTTGAACCTATTTTTAATAACGAAATAAACGCCATTGTATTTTAGGCATTTTGCCGTCCGAGCGGCCAACTAAAATCGACTCTAACAAATTATTGAACCTATTTTCTAGTATTTTTCTTGTTGCTGCAACAAATTGTCCATACACATAAGCCTCCATTTATTTGATATTTATGGTGAGATACCTACCTACCCATAACCTGGAAACGAAATGTCCATTTCAACCGCGCGGCCAACTCATAAAATTTGATGAAACTGCCAGGAATTAGTGGTAATTTGTTACTATACACACCTCTTTTCCTGAATTGGTTGCAAAAAAAAAACTATGACGCTATGACCAAAAATATTTGGCCACTAGAACCCCGACTTGCCGAAGAAACTAAATAATTCAGATAGGCGAATGATGCATCAAAAGAATGGTCTTAATTTGTTGTATTTGTAGCAAAAAAAAAAAAAGTTATGCTATATCTAGTTTTTTTATTTTTTTATTTGCACCATATCATGTAGATGGGACACAGGATGTTTTTTCGTATGCTACATCGGGAACATTTAAAAGAAGATCCATGTTTGCAAGTATTTAAGTTAGGTACCTGATTGAGTATCGCGTATAGCCACAGACGCTTTTGAAGTTTCCTACTCAGAAACAGGCTAAAGGATGGTAAATTGAAAGAGGTCAGGTACTCACGGGACGCTGGGAGCCAGGAGATCACCACACTGTATCACTAGCAGTCGTATTTCACAAAATTTTGGTATTTTTTCACCGCGCGCGCGGGATTATGATGGCGTTGAGTTCGAACTAACTTTTCTTCTTCCCGCCGTCAGATGGCGGGAGCGATGCGTTGTCCTTGTCGCACTCACAGCAATGGCGAGTGCAAGTGGCGGCACATTTAAAGCTAGGAGGGAAAAGGAAGGACTGGGAAAGCATCCCGAAGCCTGTTCATATCCCCCCCCTTGAAATCAACCAGGGATTTCATAAGATAGATGAAGTTCAAGACTTACGGCCTATGCAGATTCATTTGTCATCATGCTGATAAGATTTTTAAAGTTAAGCTGATAAGAACAAAATAAGTTTAAATGTAATTTATAATTTTGATATACAATATACTAGATACTTGAAAATTAGATGTTATAAGTGCGTTAAATTGAAGTATGGTAATAGATATGTAGATAAATTAATTATTTTGTTCAATTGGAAGAGGACAAATTTTGACAGCAGGTCTTACAAGTAAGCCTTTGGATGTTTTGACTGTCACAACACGAGTAATGTCATCTTTACCCGGATGGAGCTGTACAATGCGACCCAACCTCCATTCGTTAGCAGGTAAGTTGGGTTCATAAATGATTACAAGATCGTTCAGTTTTGGCTGACTGTTGCCGTGTTTTAACCATTACATTCGCTGTTGCAAGGTATGCAAATAGTCTCTTTTGCCAAGTGCGCCAGAAGCTCTGTGATAAGCGCTGTAATAGCTGCCAACGAGTACGTAATGTCTCGTTCTCGGCATACATCGGTTCAGGCAGAGATACTAAAGGTCGACCGACGAGGAAGTGACCAGCTGTAAGAGCGTCAACCGCACCGGGATCGGAAGATAGTTCTACTAAGGGTCTAGAGTTTAGCATGGCTTCCACCTTCGTTAAAACGGTATAAAATTCTTCAAAGGTAAGAATCTGGGATCCGATAATACGTTTGAGATGGTATTTTGTCGATTTTATACCGCTCTCGAAAATGCCTCCGAAGTGAGGACCGGAAGGAGGATTGAGCTTCCACGTGATTCCTCGTGAAGCGAGGTGACTGGAAATACTATCGCTTTCGCGGTTGAGCATTTCGCTAACTTCCGACAAGTAACGCCTGGCACCCACGAAGTTAGTACCACCATCTGTGACTATGGAATAACAAAGTCCTCTCCGCGATACAAAACGATCTAAGGCCGCTATGAATGCTTCAGATGTGAGCTCAGTAACCAGCTCGAAATGAACGGCTTTGGTCGCGTGGCAGACTATGAGGCAAAGATACGCTTTGTAAGTTTTAGCGCTACGACGTCTACTTTCTTTTATCATAAAAGGACCTCCGAAGTCGATGCCGATTGTTTGAAAACAATGACCCGGTTGTAGTCGGGAAGATGGAAGATCACCTTGTAAAGGTTGAAGTGGAATAGGTTTGGTTTTAAAACAGGTCACGCATTTAGATAATCGCGATCTGATATGATTTCTAATGCCGAGTATCCAAAATCGACGCATAATTAAAGACTGGAGTAGGCGAGGCCCACAATGAAGATAAGTTGTATGATAGTGGTCAATAAGAAGAGTACTCAATTGAGAAATCTTAGGTAAGAGGTATGGATGTTTGACGCGACCTGGTAATGACGCGTGCTTGAGACGTCCCCCCACTCGCAAGATTCCGCGAGTGTCAAGAAAAGGAGAGAGTTTAGATGAAAAAATGAAGATTAGATGAAGAAATGTTTGGGTAAAGGTTTCTTAGATGCTATTAAAGATATGAGACATCATTAAAACTTTGATGTTGAACATGTTTTGTTAAATGATCTAAAGATTGGATTAATTCAGTGGCTGTCAGATAAGGTAATAAGTTACGCTCAGAACGTTTAGTTTTCGCGTTGTTGATGAAACGGTAGACCCATGCAACAACTCTTTTCACTCGGGAAAGAGAGGAGTGGCGTTCCATGATGGAATCAAGCAAGTCAGCTTCACGTGTCACACCAGTATGACTCGCGCGTGATACGGGCTTAAGTTCTGGCACGTTATTGGACACTTCAACTGCTGAAACAGGCCAGTTGCAGGGTTCGTTGGACAGCCATTGAGGACCAGACCACCAGATTTGAGAATGAGATAAAGATAAGCATGATAAGCCACGACTACACATGTCGGCTGCGTTGTCATGGGTGGACACATGTCGCCACTCAGTTGGCATAGGACTGTCGTTAATTAGGACCACTCTGTGGGCGACGAAGGTTTTAAGCTTGTGTGGCTCAGTATTCAACCATGACAATACAGTCGAGCTGTCTGTGAACAAGATAGATTTACTCAATATGATTTTTGAACTAAGCAAGGAATGAATGCGAATTATTACTTTGGACAGTAAAAGAGCACTGCAAAGCTCTAAGCGGTTGACAGTCAACACTTTTAGAGGTGCTACTTTGGACTTAGCAATTAAAAGATAAACTTGCACGTCGTGAGAGGTAACGACACGATGATAAACACAACATCCATATGCTTTAGTAGATCCATCACAAAACCCGATGATTTGAAATTCCTTAGACTGAGAAGGTATAATCCTACGAGGGATTTCTATTAGTTTTAAGTTATGAAGATCCGCTATAAAACCTTGCCATTCTAGGGCTATGTCTCTGGGCACAGGTTCGTCCCATGAAAGTTTAAGACGCCACAAATCTTGAAGGAGCAATTTGGCTTTTAAGGTAAAAGGTGTGACCCACCCAAGAGGATCGAAAATACGCGCGATGCTAGATAAGATGGAGCGCTTGGTACATTCATTGTCCTCGATTGGTTCATTGGTTCATGGTACTCACAGTCCTGTGAGTAACTGAAATTGTAACTCACAGGATCATATTGGACTCCTAAGATTTTTAACGTTAATTTATCACTTTCTTCAGAGAAAAGTTTAGGTGTTTGACAATGATCTACAGGCAAAGTTTCAAGAAAGGATTGTGAATTGCTGCTCCATTTTCGGAGCTCAAGTTGAGCACAACCTAATAAACTGATAAGTTGATCTTTTAGTTCTACGACTTCGCGTACAGAGGGCGCGCCGGTCGTAATATCATCGACATATGTCTCGTGAAGAAGAGCTTCAGCTGCGCGTGGATGCGCGGCGCCATGGTCGGCTGCTAAT
This sequence comes from Dryobota labecula, assembly GCA_947523025.1. Lineage (NCBI taxonomy): Eukaryota > Metazoa > Arthropoda > Insecta > Lepidoptera > Noctuidae > Dryobota > Dryobota labecula. The sequence goes on from OX383290.1 coordinate 511,194, forward strand.
TGGTTGAGGGTGCGGATGGCCAGATAAGGTGAACTACTAACTCCGTAGGTGACAGTCGCAAGTTCATACTCTTTAACTGGATCACTAGGAGATTCTCGCCATAGGATGTGTTGAAAGTTTCGATCCTCCGGTCTAATTAAGATTCCTCTATACATTTTTGAGATGTCACAAGTTAAAACTACTGTGTGTAATCTGAAACCGGTTATGATATCTACAATATCAACTTGAAGCTTAGGGCCAGTGAATACAATATCATTTAAAGATAGACCGTTAGTAGTTTTAGAACTAGCATCGAAAAATACTCTCAATTTAGTGGTCGTGCTCTCTGGGCGAACGACGCAACTGTGAGGGATAAGATAACGATTGAGAGTAGGTACCGCAGGGTTAGGTACGGGATACATATGATTTAAATTCTCGTACTCGCGCATAAAATTAACATAATCGGATTTAAGTTCAGTCTGACGATTAAGTTTCTTTTCAAGATGAATCAAACGTGACAAGGTACTATTGTAAGATTTACCCAAAGAACGATCGCCATCCTAGGATAGGTACGACATATTGTCCGTTAGGTTCGCGATAGGTTAAATCAGTGTACATGCGTTCACAGGTATCATTCTCGGGTACGGTGATAACATCGCGCGGTGGTTCCTCCACTTCCCAAAATTTTTGAATTTGTTCATCTAATTTAAATATGGTGGCCACTAAAGAGCACGCGGTGTTTAAAGTTGCACAATTAGAATTTACGCCCCTGACAGAATCTACCCGAACACGCTATGCAGAGCGGTAGGTAAACCGGGCCCCAGATTGATACGTTGACCGTTATAGATTTTGTGGAATAGCTCCGCCCCAATTAATAAGTCGATTTTGGCAGGAACATCGTAGTCGCGATCGGCTAACACTAGATGGTTGCAACGTTCTCGAACGACTGATGGTACTTTAACGCTAGGTATTAGAGCAGTGATGTTGATGATCTAATACGACTGGCTTGATATTAAAGTGTGGAGTATCACCATGTACAGGTCATATAGTGCATTCCGTTACCCCCTTTACTTGTGTGACTGAATTTTGTCCTAGTCCGGCTTTGCTAAGATTACACCGGCGGAGTTTTAACCCGAGTGTTCGCGCGCACGCAACGGTGATAAAACAATCCTGCGCCCCACTGTCCACGAGTGCACGTACGGTACATTGAGTGCCGGCGGCGGTGACCTAACCTAACCTAACGCGAGTCTAGCACGAAAATCTAAGGATTGAAAGGTAGGGCACCGATAAATCAAGTGCGCATCACTACAATAAGCACAAGCCACATTTGCAGATGGGATAGATTTTGCGAGATAAGATGAGCGTTTGGATCCGCTGCTATTTTGCCTACTAGCCGCAGGCGAAGGTTCTTTCCCTTCAAGGTTACGAAGGTTAGGATTGTTATTGATATTAGATTTAGAAGATAAATGACTAGTTTCAAAGATTTTAACATAATCTTAAAGAAACTTTAACAATTCACAAAAGGTAGGTATTTGTGAAATGTTTTTCTGAGATTCGAAACGATTACGCGTGTCCGAGTCCAGCGCGCGTGAAGTTAAACAAAATAAGATAAAGTCACCTAAATTTTCAATTTTTAAAGATTGGAGTGCATGCATACCTCATAAATTACGTTTGTTAAAGTTTGTAGATCCTGGAAGTTACCCGATTTTAAAACTGGCTGGTTAAAAAATTTGTCTAGATATGTTAAAGCTATTATACGATTGTTTTGATAACGCTCGATCAAGCTATTAAAAACTACTTCGTAATTATCGGCGGTCATCGGAAGCCCTTTACCTTTGACAATAGACAAAGCCGGGCCTTGTAAACAAGACGCTAAATAATGGAATTTTGTGAATTAAAGTTTTGTAAATATCATAAAATGTTTGCCAGCTTTCTATATTACTATCGAATTTAGGTAACTCAAGTTTAGGTAGCCGCGCGTTACGTCCCGTTTGTATGGAGTCGAACGCCCCCGCCCCGCGGCCGGCGCCGTCGCCTGCGACGTCCCGTCGACGTTTCCGCTCTTAGCAGCGATCTGCAAGTCAGCCGCTGCACTTATTACGGCATAGTACAAATCATCAAACGAACTTAAAGACTTTTGACACACTTGTGTATCAGGTTTCATGGCTAACTCCAAAGTTTGTATTTTACTAGATAACGCAACAAATTCTTCGCGAATTGAATGTATTCGAGTATATCTCGCCTTGAACGACGATACCTTTGAACGATCTTGAATCATAGATTTTGATAAGTCGTAAAGGATTTGGATATCACGATAAACATATTCGCGTTGAGATTGAAGAAGTTTAAGTTTACCGTCTTCCATTTTGTTTCGTACGTAAAACAATGATACTAAGTATGAAAATAAGAACCTAAGTTGAGATTTATTAGGTGTAAATCAATACCTTTAGGTGAAATACTTGTGTAATAATGTTTGTTAGTGTATAAATACCGTGAATAGATAAAGATATTATGATTACAAACAATAAATTACGTAAATTACGTGAATTATTGTGATATAACCCGACTGAAATTAAGATGACCTCTGAATCCGCATAGGTTACACTGCGAGTATGACCAACACAATTTTGTAGAATAATATTTTTAAAATGCGAAAATCTAGCAAATCTCAGAGTTTTCTATTGAAATTAAACCTGAGAATGCCTGAAAAAACTGTAATCTACAGGTATTCGCGCTCGAAATGGACCACAAATATGATTGAGTATCGCGTATACGGACGCTATTGAAGTTTCCTACTCAGAAACAGGCTAAAGGATAGTAAATTGAAAGAGGTCAGGTACTCACGGGACGCTGGGAGCCAGGAGATCACCACACTTCATTACTAGCAGTCGTATTTCACAAAATTTTGGTATTTTTTCACCGCGCGCGCGGGATTATGATGGCATTGAGTTCGAACTAACTTTTCTTCTTCCCGCCGTCAGATGGCGGGAGCGATGCGTTGTCCTTGTCGCACTCACAGCAATGGCGAGTGCAAGTGGCGGCACATTTAAAGCTAGGAGGGAAAAGGAAGGACTGGGAAAGCATCCCGAAGCCTGTTCAGTACCTAAAAATTCAAGTTTTAACCAAATAATAGAGCTTAAAATTATGAATCCGATGGAAAATGTATATAATTCTCGCCAATAGGTATGTCCATTACGTCAAACACAAATCTGTTCTATGATCGAGGCACGCAAACTACAGGGTGTTTGGCAGAACGTTGAATGTACGAAAATGGTGGATAGGTGGGGTCATCTGCTACTTACTCAGCCCTAATTAATTTGGCCCTGGCCCCATGGACATTAAAAAAAATTTTTTTTTGCTTTCTTTTAGTTTCACCACTTTCTTAACTTTAAAGTGTAATTTTTATTAAAAATGGGTAAAACAGGCAATATTTTAGTTTTTTTTTTTTTAATCTTTAATGTTGGCAGATTCTTATAAAATTATTGCTTTATTCAGATGTTAGCTAGAAAAAAAGTTATGACTCCTCAAACTTACAGAAAGATGTAAAAAATACTTAAATCTTAACTTCAAATTGCATTAAAAAAAAAAAAAACAATAAATTATTGAGGAGTTCCAATTCTAGAAAAACATCCCTAGTGTATGACCTTTCTAATGGTATAATTTGCTTTTATAAAAAAAACCTTTAAGAGTTATTTCATAATTTTTTACATCTTTCTGTAAGTTTGAGGACTCATAACTTTTTTTCTAGCTGACATCTGAATAAAGCAATAATTTAATAAGAATCTGCCAAAATTAAAGATTTAAAAAAAAAAAAACAAAAATATTGCCTGTTTTAACCATTTATTTTTTTATTTTTTCTATGTCCAGTGGGCCATGGCCAAATATATTAGGGCTGAGTAAGTAGCAGATGACCCCACCTATCCACCATTTTCGTATGTTCAACGTTCTGCCAAACATCCTGTATTATTAAGTGAACAGTAAGTAAGTAATCGATGAGACCAGGACACAATTTTTACTTATTAAATAAAAAATTGATACAAAAAGCGCATTATGGTTTGCTGGAATTTATTATTGTAATTACAGCAAGTTCAGACCGACTCATCCACTTAAACGAGAATCACTAAGACGTAGGTGCGGTGTCCTGGCGATACGCTGGTCCGTGTCTGACACGGCGCTCGGCATGCGGCCCAACACTCACGATATCGATACAAAAATAAATTAAACATATGTAGTAGCCACGGTGCAGGGTGTCCATTATTATCTCTATTTAAAAACGTTGGTACACTTCGCCACACCACCTTATTTACATCGCGTTGCTTCTGAAACAAACAGGGAATAGTATAGTAATGGAAACGTGTGCGTTACCCCAGCGGCATGTTTTTTAACCGGTGGTCGTAGCCGAGTACAAACTAGCTACTTAGTTAGATCACATTTGTGCCTAATTGTGCCCAAAAAATGAAAATTGTGCGTCTTGAGGTTTCAGACTTATTCAAGATGCCGCTGGGGTAACGTTTAGCAAATTGCTGTACCTCTCAAACGGCATGACATACAACTACGACTTTTTTTACTACGGTGGGTCTTAATTTGTGCTTATGCTGTGCAATTTTATTTTTTCTATAATCGACACCGTTGGAAAATAAGGTTGGTAATTGATTTTCAAAAACCCTAAAATCGATCTTTGCGCTTCAATGAGAAACCCTAGAAACTTTCCAGTTATGGTGGTTTGTACCTTTTATGAACACAAAGCATCATGCGAAATAAGATGTTTCTATTCAAACTCCTCAGAGAGCTATTTATTCCATTTTAATTAAAATCTGGCTAGGCTAAAATGTAACACTCCAATATATGAGTTATTATTATGTGACGGTAATTGTGATTCGACAAATAATTAGTACCTTTATTCAATTGCTTATCTTTAAAGTTTCAGCTGAAAAATCCTTGTACTCGTAACTACACAGATATAAGAAAAAAACCATAGGAAAAGAAATTTCACGATTAACCGAATAAATTCGAATGACTGTCTAAAAGCGGGCGCGCAGTACATTGTGCCAACCTTCTTAAATTTGTAGTACAAGATTTCGTTTTTTGAAACAGTCTCACACAAAAGTGTTACATAAAATTATTTATTGGTTTGTAAAACTAGTACGTACATACGCACAAGTCAAGCCAAAATCCTGAAAAGCGACAACATTCCGCTGGAGTAACGCACACAATGGAGACATTTCTAGGCCAGTTTAGAAACTCTCTCGGGGCGGATATACCCGACCTTGAGATACGTCGCACATCCGAGATTCGTTATTCGAATAATCTGCGGTCGGTTTCATTCATGATAGTTATAACTAGCTTCTGCCCGCGACTTCGTTTGCGTGTAAGTCGTAAGACGACACAATAAACTAAAATACCAGCCACATTTTTTTTTTGTTTTGGTCACAGCCGTCAAAATATACAGAGAGTCAGGACTGGTGCCGCGAGAGCAAGCGACGTACAGTTCCATGTTCTATGGTAAAGAGTTTGGTTTCCGCACTTAGTCCTTCAGGTTGACCATTGTACATGGGCCATGGCGGCCATCAGTGGTTATTCCAACCAGCCCAACCTCCCTCCAAAAGATAATTACGTCTCCCGGTCTGTTTAGAACAACTGTGAAAGTGAAAGATCTGGGTGCGCCGAGGTTTTCTGTTCTAATCTGGGTGACGTCTGTGCGTTCAAAGAGCACATGCAAGACGGTTTCCTCAGCCTCCATGCAAGCCCTGCACAGAGGATTGTCCGATATGCCAATTGTGTGGAAGTGTTTGTTTAGCGAGCAGTGTCCCGTGATGGTCCCCATCACCAGGCGCAAGCCGGTCCTGTCCAGGAGTAATAACCGCCTGGTTAGCCCTAATACTACTATCTAAGAATGGCATAGCCACCCTGGACTGTCTGCAGGTCGATGTCGAGGTCCACCAGCTCTTTTCTAGTGAATTATTGAAATCATGTGTTCCTGCATATACACTAATGGCACAACACTGATACATTGAATATTTCTCATTGTCATTTTTAGAGATTATTCCTGACGAACAGCTATCACTAATATAATATAACAGTACATTGTAACTGTAAACACACGGGAGGCGCCACGGCGTCCTCACCTGACACGGTTGTTTCAGGAGGTTCCTGTTCAGGACAAGGCGGGAGGAAACGCCCGGGTATAACCAATGTGTGGATCGCCCGGAGGACACGGTAGAGCATACGGTGGAGGTCTGCCCGGCTTGGATAGAGCACCGCCGTGTCCTCACGGAGGCGATAGGTGGCGACGATCTCTCGCGTACGGCCCTGGGGGTCTACTCCCTAAGCACGAAGTCCGTCGTTTCGGCCTTCGTTTCGGGCGTTTCCTACTCCCTATCACCAACGGACGGACGATTCGTTTGTGGCCCGACGAAGAATGAATGACAATACGATTTGACAACTGTCCCTACTCCCGATGCGTTTTTGCCCGTCCGAAAAGTTGAACTTGACGCTTGTTTTGACGGCACCTTATGTCAGTTGATACGACATCAAAATAGTTATCGTTCTGTCGACGAACGATTATAATTGTTTACACTATTTAGAGACAAAGTAAGGAATTCCAAAGTATGGCTGCTTTTTTATTGCTTGACGAAGCTATAAAGGAAGAGCGGAGGCAACGTCGAAAATATTTACGCCAAGAATGTAGGTTGGCGAGTATTCCCGACGTTACTGACTTATCTTAAAGCTATTTGGCAATTTAGATTTTCTGAATTTGACGTTTTTAAACTAAAATTTAGATTTTCTAACTAAATCTGACTATTATTAATCGCGATTAAAAAGATGTAGAATAAAATCAATTAGTTGTCATGAACTAAACTTCACACCAACATCTCGACTACTGGTAAAAAATCAGTACTGTTACTGTATATATTTTTTTCTTTTCTTTTGCTTATATCTCGAAAATGGTGCATCCTATCGCAAAAATAATGAAAATTTCGAACCCCTTTTAGATACCCCGAGCCCCTAAAACTCAACATGTTAGTATATATATTTTTTTTTTTCCACACCAAAAGTGAAAAATTCTATATAAAGCACGTTGAGGCTGCCCAGCTCCTGCGCGCCTCCGGCCAGGGCCTCAAGTCTGCTATTACAATAGTGTCAGAATGGTCTCTTCATTGTGAGTTTTTGACAGATTTGCCATACAAAAACTGTCAAATACTCACAATGGCGAGACCATTCTGACACTATTGCAACAGCAGACTTGAGGCCCTGAGTCCGTGTCCGTGAGTTTCTGCAGCGGTTGGGGCCATTTTACGAAATGAATAAGAAAGAAACTAAAATAAAATAATTTTCAAACTTCCCGGCTAGTATCGTTGAATTAATTTGAAAATTTCCGTCAAAATGTCAAAAAGGAAAAAGGCAAAGGTATCAACAGGATATTGCCGGTTTCCGGACAAAAATGTTAAAAATAATTCTAATCTTTATAATAAAAAGTATATTGTTAAAAATGTAGTCATTTTCTAAAGAAAAAATATTGATTTTTGTTTATTTAGCTTGAAAACCACAAAATAATTAAACTGGTAATCGACCGGTAAAATAGCACAACTCTATTGTCATCAATCGCCATGCGTCTTTCGTTCACGAATATTGTCTACGATTCCGTTGGAAACTGATGAATCCGAAATTACTAGGGAGTAGGGTTCAGTCCGACGTGTCGGACTACTAATGGACGGGCCCGGTACTTCGTTGACGGACTTAGGGAGTAGACCCCCTGGTCCAGGCCATGGTACGGAGCGAGAGTGCATGGGAGAGGCCGTCACCTCCTTCTGCGAAGCAATAATGCGCGCGAAGGAGGAGGTGGAATGCGTGAGGGAGAGGTAGTCTGTGCGCCCTCATGCCTCTAGTCACCGCAGGAGACGCCCTGGGCGGGAATCAATTGGCGATTCCCGGCCACTGTAGGCGCGGGCTTGCGGACGGCGAGCAATGGGTAGCTCGCCGTCCGGTAAGGACCAGGCCCGGGTCGACGGCGCGTTGTGTTCCACACGCGCCTCAAAGAGATGTCAGCACGGACTGACGGGGGCCGCTAGGACCGATGCCTGCGAGGGTTGCGGGTTTGTCCGAAAGGGATACCGTGGCCCTGGCACAAAGGCAACTGAAGTAACACGGGTGGGTTTTAATCAGTAAGTCTCCCATTCCGCCCAGAGTGGGAGAAGTTATTTGATAATTTCCTCGACCTATCACAGTTACAGTAAAAAAATGTCAAAAATAAACCGGTCAAGGGCGAGTCGGACTCGCGTACCGAGGGTTCCGTACCATCATACATAGCTTCATTCGTTTAAGTACCTAAATAGTTCTGTGCCCAGAAAAAACTACAACTGTGCTTCACCCAAAGCAACCTGCGAGTAGGTATATAGGAAGGTGGACAATTTGGTTGTGAAACGTGAAATGTTTTTAAATTTGCATCGGCGAAGCCCAGGATATTCGTCAGAAAATTTTAACACTGCGGTGTAGAATATTGCAGTTTTACGTCAGCGCCGTCACTTAACCGATAGTTGAACTAATGTAAATTTTGTTGATGATTTCTGAAAAAGTGTGTTATTATTTTAGAGAAATCGTTTTATTTTACAAGCTTTATGTTAACTTGCAATGTATGTTTGTCCAGGTGGAAACTTGCAAGCTGAATTAAATCCACTTCCTCTTATCCTACGAAGCTGAAATTTTACGTGTTGATTCAGTTTCTAAGACAATGCATTTCAATATGGTGCATGACCTGATTCTTAACCCAGGATTGGCTCCAGACGAAGGAACTTCTCAACGGTCAACGGTATAGACACGAAATTGCATATACCCATTTAATTATGATAGTCCGTTTTACATTCTACCATGATCTGGCTGCTGCACCGAGGATTGGCTCCAGACAAGGAAACTCCTCAGCGGTCAACAGTACAGACACGAAATTTGATATACGCATTTAATTATAATAGTCCATGCTAAAGTCTACCATGACCTGGCTGCTGCACCCAGGATTGGCTCCAGCCGAGGAAACTCCTCAGGGGTAAACAGCGGATACACTAAATTTAAATACACTAAATTTAATATACGCATTCAATTATGATAGCCCGTTCTAAAGTCCACCATGACCTGGCTGCTGCACCTAGGATTGGCTCTAGCCGAGGAAACTCCTCAGCGGTAAACAGCGGAGACACTAAATTTAATATACGCATTGAATTATGATAGCCCGTTCTAAAGTCCACCATGACCTAGGTGCTGCACCCAGAGATGGCTGTAGACGAGGGAATTCCTCAGCGGTCAACAGCACAGGCATGACATTTTGTATACGCATTCAATTATGATAGCCCGTTCTAACGTATGGCATGACTTGGATAGTGCAACTCGGTTGATTTCACACCGTGACTTCTGTAAAGGCGATTTTGGGTTCGTTGGATTTGTCTTTTCAAGTACCTTTCAAGTAAAGGTAAAACAGATATTTAAACAAATTCGAATGCTAAAAAGTACAAAATGAAATTTAAGTAAAAACCTTTTTAAAAACAAGCTTTTCATGAACATAAAAGTAGTAAATAAACCTTACGTAAACATAGAACTTCAATATTTTCTTAAAAGCTTTTTAGAATATACTGAAGTTCTATGTTTACGTAAGGTTTATTTAGTACTTTTAAGTTCATGAAAGCTTGCTTAGCTTGTTTTTAAAAAGGTTTTTACTTAAATTTTATTTACTGTAATCTTCACATAAATTTCTAATCACATAGAATCATTTCAGATTTTTATCTATGCAAACTTCGGAGATAAGGGGGGGGGACGTTTTATTTTTTTGTCGTATGTCGAAAACAATGCGGCCTAAAATAATGTTTGAGAATGTGCAAATAGGGCTCTTTCATACGATACCCCACATGCCCTAGTAGCCCCATTTCAATTTTTTTAAGACTCCTGTTAAGTCCCAGTTGCAAAAAGAAATCTTTCTTATTTGAAAAATAGGCAAACTTCATCTAAAATATTCTAAATTTCAAGTTGATAGCATTAGTAGTTCTTGAGATATCCAGCTGAGGATATGCACCATAAGGGTTCCTTTTTACCATTTCGGCACGGAACGCTAAAAAGAAGCACAAAAAATATCACATCTTTGGAATCGAAATTAGATTTGCATTGCTTTGTTGAAAGTTGACTGAAATAGCATAATATGTTATAATTGACTAGCTTAGATCCATGAAGTATGATAATCATTTAATAGAATAAATCTGTAACTATCTGCTATATTCGTTTCCTATTCAACCCAGCGAAGTAGTAATGGAATAATTTGACTGTTGTCATACACTGATACATTGTGTTCGTTCTCATCTCAGTCTGTCTCACCTATGAACAGTATAGGAAAACTTTTTTTCGATTTCTGTTTTTTTATTAGGTACTCAAACCTCAGTTGGTCCGAGTTTTTTGATCCTCGTAAGTAGGCGTGTGTAACTCTTTACGGGACCGACTCACTGATCCGGAACATTGAAGTGATTCAAAATATTGATTCAGTAACAACGTTTCAAACGCATCATTTGGATCTGAAACATTACTTCGCTCTGTGCTCTTTCCGCGCAACGCGTCGCTTGCGAGGCGACTGAGCAGTGAGCGAGAGTGGCAAACTGAGACACACTGAGTTACTTTACTACTGACTCACGAGTCGCGAGTGAGCGGTTGACATATTGCAATCTATACAAATCAGAAAGAGATGCCAAATGAGATGTGTATCACTCATACTCGCATAGTTTTTCGTTGTCGATACCCATGCACGTAAAAATGACCACTAAGGCGCTTACATATTAAACACTATAAGGTCGTTTTTTGCATATAATGTTTGCGCTAACAAGTTATCGTTTTACTTTGATGTGTAAATGTATACGTAACATTTATTTATTTTATGTATCTATTTTATATCCTTTGAGCCGATGTTGCGATTGATCCAAATGAAACATAACAGTGTTTCGAATCATTTCAGTGATCCTGATGCAAATGTTCCAATCGCAAAAATGATACACTTTGCCCATGCCTACTCGTAAGAAACAGGATCGATTGGCATCAAAAAACTTTTTTGTGAAAATTGCTCATTTTCTTGCTGACTGTACATTTTTTTCAAAATCTGTGAATGCAGATCAGTTTTTCCTAAAAGTTAAGGATAGTCTCTTAAGACCATTTTCTTGTAGCGACCACGGTTAAGAGCCATTTAACGTTTTCGCGCGAATATCTAAGATTTTAGTCGCCTAATTTACCATCTTAGTTAATTCTCTGGTATTGGTGAATATATGTAAATAATAGATCATTCTTTCGTATTGACACTTCATGTAACACATTTACAAAAACTTATTTGTGTACTTTGTAGTTATTAATCTCCCAGAACTAGTTTACTGAAAAATCATCGCAGAGGCAATTTCAGACTCCTATTTCTATAATTAATATTTATAAATTTGACTGATAAAAATACACAAAGCATCAGACATATAGTTTTGTCGACAAATGACGTACTAGAATTTCGATTATTAATAACATTAATAGGTAAAAAAAATAAAGACTTAGGACAATTTTTACGATTTATTCGCATTTATATTGCGATTTTTTTGTTTGAATAAAGCGTAATTACATTTTAAAAATCATCTCAAAATGAACTATGTTCTTTAACAAATCGAATTCTCAAGTTTGATTAAAATCCCTTTATTTAATTAGCCACAATAATATCCTTTTTTTAAACACTCTAAAAAAGAATAAATTGCGATGCACAAGTGGGCACCGTTTAGTACAGCGCGAGCGCCCATCGAGGAAGGACCTATGCTACTTTTTCCCGCGTCTCAATTGTCGAGTGCTCATATCGTAACCGTGATATTATACTACGACCACAACATTTTGATGCTTCCCAAATTGACTCGTTTTTACGAAGATTGCGTATTGCCGGAAATTATAGACCCTAGAAAAGCAAGATTGCCTTTAAGAAGCCTTTACGACAAATATTTATTTAACGTAAGTGATAGTCATTATTACTTGACATTATTGTCAAATAATAATGACCAACACTTATATTTTGTACGATGTGATTGTTTTCCTGTTCATTTTTATTATATACTTTCAAAACATATATTTGTATTTTTTTATTAGTCTAGAAAGCTTTAGTAGACTGAATAAATAAAATAACTTTTTTAATAAATCTCTAAATACCGCATTATAATTATAATGGCTCAAGATTATTTAGTCCGTCTCGACACTCGCGTTACACTGCTTAAATTGTGTATGTGTGGATAGCTACGCTCACATACACAACGCTGCCGTCTTTTACCTAAACTCGAGCGTTAAAATTTTGTGAAATGGCTCTTAAGGTACCTGCCCTTATCGACCCATCTCAAAACATAATGCAATACTGCTCATAGCAAATAGCGTGACAATTTATAACTATACCCAAAGTCTCTCATTCAGATAATTTATGTAAACAAAGTAATGTCAAGAAACGTCACTGTCAAAATGACAGGACAGTGGTGCAAAACATTTTACCATTTTTTTTTTTTTTTGTAAATAGTCATCGCTAAAATGAAAGTGAATTAATTATAAGAACTATGCAAACAAAATACTGTTGCCAAACAATGTTTTGTGTAGTATGTCGGAGACATAGCATATGATCGTCATAATCAGCCCTTTTAAGTCCAGTGCTAGACGTAGGCCTCCCAAAATCGATTTCCACTCGAAACAGTTTCCAGCCGTTTTCATCCAAAATGTGGCTGGATATGCTACTTACAATATAAATCTATGAATGAGAGTTGCAATATTAGTGTTGTTGCAGATGTAAAAAATTCGAAAATGTTTGGATCTCCTGCATTATTACCAGTATCATAAAATATTTTCTACCAGAAAATCTCCTTTTTTTAATAACTTTGTTTAAAACCGGAAATTTATAAAAATTATTACGGTATGATTATTTTTTAATTATTATTTCTTAAAATCAGTACTTAAAAGAAAATGAAACCTCTTTTTTCGCCATTTTGTGTGAATTACCATTACGAAGATATTTTTTTGTTATGTTATCCTCTTTGTTTACATAAATTATCTGAATTTGAGACTTTGGGTATAGTAATTTGACCAGACCTATATGGAATATCTATGTGAAATTTGAACAAAATATGTCCGGTAGTTTTTGCGTGATGATGGAACATACATTCAGACAAACGGACAAAAATTCTAAAAACTATATTTTCGGCATCGGAATCGTTCCCAGACCTCATGGCAATTACTTTTTTTCAAAAATATTCAATGTACAAAAAATGAATACTTTATTTTAACATGTTAACCGAAAGATAAATGTGGGTATGTATCATGTGTATCGGGCAGCGTGTACGCGTACCTGGGCATGGCGCACATCTCGCAAGCGTCGCTGCGCGGCGCGTTGTGGAACGTGCACAGCGGACACGTCCACACGCCGCCGGCCGCGCCGCCCTCCGCGCCCGGCTGCATGCTGCAACACCACCCACACCGATACTCAGAAAGCGCCCAAGTGCACAATATTCATTTTATCGACAGAAAAATTTTGTTTGTATTTCTAATTTTGCTCAAAAACAACTAAAATTATTACTATTTCAACTAAACAATTAAATATTATAAATAATAAACAATATGCAATAGGGATATTACTCGACATGACCAAGGCCTATGACAAAGTGCAATTTAAAATACTATTAAATAAGCTATACGGAATAGGAATACGCGGAAAAGCCCATGACTGGTTCGCATCATATTTAAAAGATAGAGAGCAATTAGTTGAGACTGAATATTACAATCTAAAAACAAAAGAAGCACAGCTCATTAGATCTGATGTTAAATCAATACATGCTTCAATTCCCCAGGGAAGTGTTATAGGTTGCCTCCTTTTCCTCATTTACATAAATGACCTCCCCAAAACCATAGACGGGCCATGTGTACTTTTTGCGGATGATATCTCGATCCTGACTTCATGCCAAACAAATGCAAATTTAAATGAAAAACATACGACTATTCTTGGTAAAATTGTAAACTGGATGAGCGACCATAATCTCGAAATAAATTTTACTAAAACCAAATTAATAGCATTTCACCCCTGGCAGAAAAAACGAATAAATATAGATTTTACTTTTAATCAACATAAATTAGAAGCAGTTAACAATTTCCCTCTCCTAGGTTTAACAATAGACACACATATAAACTGGAAAACACATATACAGACAGTAAAATCAAAAATTTCAAAGTTTTCGTATGCTCTCCGCGAAATAAAAAAGACTACAAACCTACAAACCGCACTAGTCACATACTACGCGTATGCCCACGCTTGGTTTAACTATGGCATCATCTTATGGGGAAATAGCACAGACGCTCCCTCCCTATTTACCCTCCAAAAAAAGCTAATACGAATAATTACCAATATAGAACCAACAGATAGTTGCAAGCCTTACTTTCAGAAACACAAGGTTCTCACCTTGGTTGGTATTTATATCTTAGAACTATGTAAACTAGTCCGTAAATATCCAGATTCTTACAGCACACGGGGAGACATACAAACAAATTATTCGTTGCGCCATAAAAATAGACTAAATTTGCCACCCTCCCGCCTTAAACTGCATTCATCTAGCCCATACTCAATGTCAATAAAAATATATAATAAATTACCAGAAGACATAAAACAACAAAACAAAACCAGTATATTTTTAAATAAACTAAAGCAATACTTGATTAAAAAAAGCTATTACACAGTACAAGAATATTTAACGGATAAATAATACACAACTATGAATAACAGATATAATTTATGTAAAGAAACAAAAATAAACTATACTTACTTGATAATTATATTTCATTAATAATAATAATGAAAAATTTTAAGCGAGTTAAGAAAAGCAATTTTAAATATAATTAAATAAATAATAAATGAATAGATAAACCTGCATATGAAATAATAAATATTAATAGAATAAGTGAATGGAAATATGAATACATACATAGATAGTAGAATATAAAATAATTCTAATGGATAAATTTAATAATAAAAATACATAACTATGAATAACAGATATATGTTAATAAGTAAGATAATTAAAATACCTTATAAATAACATAATAAGTACTTAAAAATTATACTATATTAATAATAATGAACAATTTTTAAGCGAGTAAAGAAATAAGCAATAAAAAACATAATTAAATAAATAATAAATTAATAGACGACCTGCATAATTATAAAATATTTCTAACAGAAAACAAGGAAATTAATAAAGCGCTCTTCCTCTCTCTACTTATTTAAAAATTTGCTGTGCCCGTCAGGGTCCATAATTGTTTCTGTTATTATTTCATTATTTACCACCTGTAATTGTACATTATGGATTGCAATAAACGATTTTGATTTGATTTGATTTGAAATTCAAGGTTACTCCCGCGTTTGTAACCGAAATTATCCCTTATGTCAAAACCAAACCACGTATCTTCTTCAGAACAGTTTTTATTGAAAGTATTTAAGTTCTACCAACTTAATTTTTCTCAGAATCTATACTAATCTATACTTATATATATATTATTTAATATTATAAAGCTATAGAGTTTGTTTGTTTGTTTGAACGTGCTAATCTCAGGAACTACTGGTTGGAATTGAAAAACTCTTTTTGTGTTGGATAGTCCATTTATCGAGGAAACTTATAGGTTATATAACATCACGCTACAACTAAAAGGAGCGGAGCATAAATGAAAAATGTTGCAAAAACGGGATAAATTATTTCTTTTTGAGAGCTTCCGTTGCGTGCGCTGCGTAAACGGTTTAAGTTACGCAAATAACATGTATGATGGAATTGTTCCTCTTTAAAAGTTCTAAAACAAAGTCCCTGACAGCATGAACTGGAAGACACAGGTTGACACAGTGTGTACAAAGCTTAGGTCAGTGTTAAGTAAGTTCTATATGTTGAAGGCACCGTCAAGTAGGAAAACGCTGCGTGTGATTTATTTTGCTCTCGCCGAGTCTTTGCTAAGCTATGGATTAAATACTTATGGCCGTACATTTAAAACCTATCTGAACAGTATAAAATCGCTGCAAATTCGATTTATGAAATACCTTGTTAACCCAAAACTAAAACTAGAGTGTAAAGAATACTATGAAAAGCTTTTTGTTGTTTGTAAGGTGCTTCCCGTGCATGAGAAGGTTAGATACTTAGTGGTTCTAGAGCAGTTCTATAACGATCAATTCAAAGTACGTGTGCAAAACACTTATAATACTAGAAGTGTTAGAGATCGTAAATTCGTGCGAGCACCAGTAAAAAATTACTATGGCAAAAGAACCAATAAGTATCTGACCCCTACGCTCTTTAATTGTTTCGACTGGCTAAGAAGAGATAATGGTGTAATTAGCAGGCGAACACTGGGGAATAAATTAAGGGCTGAACTGCTGAATGATATGGTCGCAACGTGTGACAATAGCTGATCGGTTGAGGAGCGCTCAGCTGGGGTATATTGCGCTGACTACAGCGCAATATATTTCGGTTGAGTGTTCCTCAACCGATTAGATAAGGATGGTTTGAATTCATTTAAATTATCTGTGCCTATCTACCTATTTAGATGTTTAAAATACTCTTACCCTTCATGTAAATTATATGTATGTACCTACTTAGATGTTTAATTAAATATACGTAGTATACCGAATGTTTTAAAACGAGCGCTAATCCTGCCGACAAACTGTCACGCAGTTTGGCAGGTTTATAAAAAGTGTGCAAGTGTTTGGTTCAAATAAATGATTTATTATTATTATGTCTATATTTTAAAATTGACTCACTATAACCTTTTTTTATGGTAATCAAATTTGTTCGAAATTAATGCATTATTTGCGAAGGATTTTTATCAACAGAATATTAATCCTTATCCAAATACGAGGGCTGCACTAAAAGTATCGGGAATGGAATATTTCCACTGTTCCTGTCATATTAAAATCTTTTTAATTGAAAACTCCTTGGTTTTACAAATCGAATACCATTTATTTATATATAAAAAGATTCTCGGTCTTGTCCACGGCACGCAAACTTAGAACAAAAAATTTCAACCGTATACTCTATGGTTGGAAGAATAGAATATGACAGGTCTCCTCGCCCCCTTCTATCACTCGTCTCCCCTCATAGACCCGATGCCAAAACTATAGACAATATACAAATGTCACTGTCAAATTAAGGCGACGGCTGTCGATGTTTTCGAATTTTTCGCTACCGCCATTATCCGTAATGCAGTTTTGTTGTTGATCGAGTGAAGTCTGCGTTGATTAATTTCCGTATTTACCTATCCTCTCAGTGATTTTAAACTGTAATATTTTGCATCGGTAGTGCAAGATGTACAACAAGTGTTGTATCGAACATTGTGGTGCTAAACGAAAGGACGTTAAAATGCATCCGTTGCCTTGTAGTGAGATAAGACTCAAAAAGTGGCTTCTGAGCATTAACTGTGATTATTTGCGTAGCTTAAGCGCACAAGAACTTCAAAAACTATGTGTATGCCAGAAACACTTTGAAAAAAGGTTCATCAGTGAGGAATTATCGGCTCAAAGTTGGTTCTTATCCAACATTGTTTACGGCCGATGAAATTACCTCTGGAATACCAACAAAAGTTGACGAAGGTTCGCACGTATTTAGCGGATAATAAATGTCTGCTAAACTTGTAAAATAAGTATATTCCATTATAACCCAGTCCAGTTTTCATAGCCAACGTTATTGCTTTTTATAAAATGAGCTTCTAACAGGCTGTCCAACTTTACTAAATAATAATATGAGGTAATTATTGCAAATTTAATAAGGCTGACTGCAACCTGCAAAACTAATGTGCGCTTTTATAATTTCCATTGTACATAAAATGTATGAATACAATTAGGTGTAAGTTATAACATTACCATGGATGGAAATTTAAAAGTGTCTTCCTATATTTCCTTACATTATACTTCCCTGTATTATTGTGATGCTGTAATGTGGAGTGGATGTTCAGATAATATTGCCACGTAATAAATTATAAAAGCGCAAATTGGCAAACAGAATTGATCACCGCTCTACCACCCATGTAAAATGAGCCTTTCCACATAGTTTATAGAAGAGTTTTTTTTTTTTCAGATGTTCGTCAGAATAATGGTCATAATTATTCTCATTTGACTTCCTTTCTTGTGAAACACATAAAGAAGAAATTGAAAAGGCCTTCCTTGGCCATGGGTTAAAATTAGTAATTTTTAACTGGTGTTGTGTAATAAATAAAATAATGAAAGGCACAGATATATTCCGATTAATTGGAAAATCTCTTTCCAGAATGCAACTGAAGGCTTACAATAAATATAAAACTAAATTAAAAAATATATTTTTTAATAAGTATTTGTTGTGTTTAATTTACATATTTCTTAGTAGTTCCCCGGTAATACCGATGAGCTCATCTAAGAGCTCATTCGTTATTGGCTGATAAAAGCAAAAAAAAATTGAGATTTGAATACAGCACCAACTGCAACGGGGCAATTGAGGCTGTCTATGTGAGCCTTTGCCAAAAACTCAACACATATATAAAAAAAAAACGAACTGTCATGTTCTAAACTTCCACCTTTTGACAATCTCTACTAACCATTTTTTCTCTATGGGAGTGGGTCGTCTGATACGTAGTATCTCTAAGTAGTCTGTGGTCTTGTCACAAGGTTTTGTCAAACTTGTTTAGTCGTTGAGAAAATGGAATTGACTCGAGAAAATTCAAGAGCGATGATTTATTATCACTTTCGAAGTGGTTTAACACAAAAACAGTGTGTTGACCGGATGATTTCTGCATTTGGTGATGAAGCCCCATCCAAAACCACAATTTATCGCTGGTTTGCTGAATTTCAACGAGGACGTGTCAAGCTCAGTGATGATCCCCGTCAAGGTCGTCCAAAAACTGCAGTCACCCAAGAAAACGTCGATGCTGTGCATAAGCTGATTGAGGAAGATCGACATGTGACATACCGCGAAATTCAGGCAACTTTAGACATTGGCATGAGTCAAATACAAATAATCTTGCATGAACAATTAGGTGACTTGTGGCGCTGATGACCTTCATCCGTCACAATAACATAAAGTTATAACATATTTATTCTGTGTGGATGGTGTGGTTTGCGTATATTTTATGTTTTAACAAATTATATCATTTATTTATTTATATTTTTTATTGTTTCAGTCCCGTACTAATCCAACAAGATCTACATTGTGTTCAACTGTATCAACCGAAGAATCTTACTACTAAAAAAAAAAAAAAATCTCTCATGCACACTTGTTTTTCTAACTCACTTTAGACATTGGCAGAATAGTCGACATCGGCTTTGCTTGCCATATATTAAAAATAGAATAGAATAGAACAATTAGGTGTAAAAAAGTTGTTTTCCGAATGGATACCGCATTCGCTCTGTGAAGAGCAAAAAGCGGCTCACGTTACTTGGTGCGTCAGAACTCTCGAAAGATTCCACGCAGGATCCTCAAATGCTGTTGTGACTGTCTGTCACGTACTCCAATATAATAACAAAATATTATATTTATTTTAAAACCTGCACATGGTTCGGGCCACTAAAGACACATAAATTCTCTATTGAATGTGAAAACAAACTCCTTAGGACAAAGCAGACAGTTTGAATACAATAACTCAATAAATTCGAAAGAAACTAACAAAAAATCCTATTCCTTAAAATTGTAAAACAATATGACTCTGCCGCAAATTCTAAGAACCATTAGAATAATGGCCACATCTGGTTAGAGTATGTTGGGCCGAGGCGGCTCAAATAGACCCTTGAAACAATTGAGATCTTTTACAAAAGCGGCAATAAATATTCGAAAGCATGGGAACGCGTGAAAGGCCCGCGCTCGCGTCGTGTTTTTAGGGAATTTGGAAGTTTGAAGTTTTAAGTCAGGGACAGTCGGTTCTGGACCACGAGAGGAGCGAGTCCTAGTTTAGGCTAGTTAAATTAGGAAGGAGCCTTGGTGAATACCGAGAGATGTCCAAGTGGGCTGTCGCAAGATAGCGAGTATTTAGATATAACGTACAGTTAGTTCTCGATCGTGAATCGATGCAAAGTCCTAGGTTCGACTAATTTAGTATTTAAGGCAGTGTGAGGAACGTGTCGGAGAGTGATACTGGTAATTCATGCAGTGGCTTTGTAAGTGATTTGTAATCTAATTCTATCTAAGGAACTATATGGTAAGTGTCAACTTTAATTAACTTTTATATTCAGTAGTAGTGTATACATAGCAGTTACGGATTTCTCCGTTATAATTGTTCTTACAGGCTAATTTGTGTTGTGATTTATAGGTCACAGTTAGGTGATATCGCTGACGAGTTATTAATTATTATTTATTCCAGTATGGTGAAATAGTATTGTATTTTATATTTAACGCTATTTGTGTCATGTGTCCATCTCCTAATCCGTACCTTGGCAGATATTGTCATTTCCGTTTGGTTTTAGGGAGACGGGGAAAGCCTTCCGCTAAACTTGACATTGAGCAGTAATGCTCTGACTTTTGATGACTGTTGACTTTGAGACGCTCCACATATGGAAGGCAGAACCGTAAATACTCACAGTACATTTAAATTAAACAAGGCTAGAAGGCCGATCTGTAATTGCATTATAAAACAACTAAACGTTAGTGATGATTACTGTTTCCAAAAAGGTCTGGCCACAGACCTTGCTACGTGAAGCTCGTTGTACACACATTTCCGGGAGTGGGGTTAGGCATCACTAAGTACCCCTAAATGGAATGGTAGTCGCCGTTCTAAGAACGCTAGGGACCGTGTCTCATTAAAACCATCACCCGTCCGTTCTGTAGGACTATTACTAAATCGTCACTATTTATTGAGACACGCTATCTGGAAGCATAGCTAATAGCCGCAAAATGCAACCTCGAAATGGGGCAGAGTAAGGAAATGTGAAATGACGAAATACCATTTCGGTGTGCACCGAGAATGAACGTAACGAGATTTGCTACAGACTGAGTCTACGATACATTTGTGCTAGCTTTGTATTATCTTAGTAAAAAGGGCTAGACCATCGTAAAGGAGTCATACATATTATTACGCGTTTAAAACTACTCAATACTTGTCTTTCTCAACGACGGCTGAACTTCCCAGTACTCTGTCTTAGGGTTGAGTAAGACATTTATATAATGTTTAGGGAACGTGTTTTGTTAGAATCATATATTGTCCACAGGGGTTCTATATATTAGGTCTAACATGACACGTACTATGAGACAAACGTTGTTAAACGGTTCCCGGTCTCACGCATGTGGGTATATTGAAAAAAGACAAATTAACGTAGCTGTAAATAATGAATTAAGCGCAAGTGTAACAATTCCTTTACCGCTACACATAATCAAGATTATATTACAGATATTAGCGCTCATCTGCGAGAGAGGAGACTGATGGATAAAGTGAGGATAGCAGGTATAATAATTATCCTAGGTTGATAGCGTTATCAAAGTTCTTTTAACTTAACAGACAGAGACGTGTTGCTGGGGAGTTTGTTGTGTCACTTCTTCTCCCCAGCCCAAACACTAGGAAGTGATGAAATGGTGGGCGCCTTGGGGCTGTCTATAGACCATTAAGAGAGTTGATCCATAACTCTATTAATTAATTATTCTTGCATTTTAATGCTCTACTCTATTATCTAGTACCTGATTCTTGAATTTTGTATTATATGCCTCCGGCCTATTAAATAGGGCTATAATAGGGCTTCAAAAGAGATTATCCAAAAACTCTATTAAACAATAATTCTTGAGTTTCGATTCTCAACTCTATTATCTAATAATTCGTGAATATTGTATTCTTTATCTCAGACCTTATAATTCGGTCAGACTGATATGAACACGTGTCTTGCAGATATGCTTGTTGTGCAAAGGGTGAACTTCCAGGGGTTTGGGGTGACCACATCTATCTCATATCCAGTCCAAGGACTGATAGGGACCATGTCTCCTTAAGAGCATGATGTCCACGTACTGCCGCTGGAACTAGCCGCTCCGTTGCTAGACAAGGACGGTCGCACGGGTGCCGCAGGAAAAGTGCTTGCGTCACGTTTATCAGTTCGTAAGAACTGCTAGGGACAATGTCTCCAGAGGAGCATGATGCCGACGCAAAGCCGCTGAAGAGCCGCTTGCGTCACTTTATGGAAGCGTTGCCCTGAGTACTTCGAGTGCAGATGTAAAGTATCGTATGAGTAATGACTGACCAAATATCCGTTACGCTAGCGTATGGGTTACTCACAAGTTTATATAATAATAGACTTTGCATCCCTTTATTATTTATTAGCTTTCTAAAACCACATCCAATTTCATAACTATGAATTCCTAAGTTTTATTTATTATTTCTTTCAATCCTTTACTTACTCTATTGATGAGACAAGGCATTGGACTTCTTTATATTTGGAATTCATTTATTCTCTATCGGTGGGAGAGTGACCAGTCCGGAGACGAGCTCTACAAGGCTGCACGGGGTGGAGTGCAGCCTTTTCCCCAAAGGGGGAAACCGATCTAAATACCAATATTAGCATAATTAGGAAAAACGAAAATTTTATCAGCCTGGGGTAATTGTGGTACAGTCACACTGTATACAACATCGTATCAGGTGACGAATCCTGGATATATGCGTACGAACCCAAAACAAAAAACCAGTCACGAGTTTGGGTGTTCGAAAATGAGTTAAAGCCAACAAAAATTGTTCGTTCACGGAGTGTTGCAAAAAAAATGGTGGCCACGTTTGTCTCCAAAACCGGCCCTGTTACGACTATTCCTCTTGAGGGACAAAGAACGGTTAATGCAGAATGGTATGCTAGCATTTGTTTGCCACAGGTCGTTTCTGAACTCCGTAAAGAGAACTTCAACCGCCGCATCATCCTCCATCACGACAATGCGAGTTCTCACACCGCGCACAGAACAAAAGAGTTTTTAGAGCAAGAAAACATAGAATTATTAGACCATCCGCCGTACAGCCCCGACCTAAGCTCTAATGATTTCTATACTTTCCCTAAAATAAAGAATAAATTGCGTGGACAGAGATTTTCATCACCTGAAGAAGCTGTGGAAGCCTACAAAACGGCTATTTTGGAGACCCCAACTTCCGAATGGAATGGTTGCTTCAATGATTGGTTCAATCGTATGGAAAAATGTGTCAAATTTCGCGGAGAATACATCGAAAAGCAATAAATACATTTTTAAATAGTAATGTTGTGTCTCTTCCTTGATTCCCGAAATTTTCAGTGCCGCCCTCGTAAATATGTTACTAATCACAAGTATTTAAATGTAAACAAAATTGTCCTCGACATCACTTGATTTCAATCAACATCTTAGGACATATCATAATCTATACTAATATTATAAAGCTGAAGAGGTTGTTTGTTTGTTTGTTTGTTTGTTTGAACGCGCTAATCTCCAATAGAAAAATTATAATTAATATAATTTAGTGTTGGATAGCCCATTTATCGCGGAAGGCTATAGGCTAAATAACATTACGCTACGACTAATAGGATCGGAGCATCAATGAAAAATGTTGCTAAAATGGGGAAAATTTCTTCCTTTTGAGAGCTTCCGTTGCGTGCGCTGCGTAAACGGATAAAGATGCTTAATCATTTTAACACCAACCATATCTTACACGATCAGCAATATGGTTTCACCAAAGGACGTTGTACAACTGACGCCGGTGTCACCTTATTAAGACACATATTTATAGCATGGGAGGAGGCCCAAGATGCCATAGGAATCTTTTGTGACCTCTCCAAGGCATTTGACTGCGTAAATCACGAAACTTTACTCTTGAAACTGGAGCATTACGGACTAGGTAAACTTGCGCTCAGTTTAGTAAAATCTTATTTAAATGATAGACAACAGCAAGTTCAAATAAATGGAGTCAATTCACTCGGCTTAAGAGTAAAAATGGGTGTGCCACAAGGCTCGATATTGGGTCCTTTCCTCTTTTTAGTATATATTAATGATCTACCCCATTTATTAAAAAACCAACCACAAATGGTGTTATTCGCTGACGATACTTCCGTAATTTTTAAGATAAATAGACGTGCATCAAATCTTGACGACGTAAATAACGCCCTACTGCAGGTTGAAAATTGGTTCACTGCTAATAATTTAGTATTAAATGGAAAAAAAACGAAATGCATAAGATTTACTTTACCGATTGTAAAAGTAGTGATTGTGACATAGTATTGAATAGGGAGAAACTAGAATTCGTCGATAAAACTGTTTTCCTAGGGATCACGCTCGACTCAAGGCTGCAATGGGGTCCTCATTTAACATCTCTTGCAGGGCGGCTAAGTTCAGCAGCATATGCTGTGAGAAAAATCCGTCAATTTACTGACGTAGATACCGCGAGGCTAGTCTATTTTAGTTACTTTCATAGTATCATGTCTTACAGTATTTTACTATGGGGACGGGCTGCAGATATCGAATCTATTTTTATTCTACAGAAAAGAGCCATCAGAGCAATATATGGCCTCCGCAGGCGCGATTCTCTAAGGGAACTGTTTAAAGATATTAACATCATGACGGTACCTTGTCAATACATCTATGAAAACATCATGTACGTAAGGAAAAATTTAAATATTTTCAGTAAAAGAGGTGAAAGACACAATTATAGTACCAGAAATAGGGACCAATTAGTTCAACCAGGTTTCAGACTGGCTAAAGTAGACTCATCCTTCATGGGGTACTGTTTAAAATATTACAATAAAATACCTCCCCACATACTCCAGTTGAACGAAACAAAATTTAAAACTTGTATAAAACGCACACTATGCAGCCAGGCATATTATAAGTTGGGGGATTACAACGCTGACAAAAATGCTCAATGCTGGTCCTGCTCCATAAGGGCGCATAAACTAATTAATTAGCATTTGAAAATATTATTGGAGCTGCTGAAGATTGTAAGACTATCTTTGCATTGTATAAACTCAATGTCCTTTATATAATTGCATAGCACAGGTGTGAGTACTATGTACTATAGAGCTACCATTTACCGGGTAATATGTCTTTTATTGACTTGAATGTGCCCTGGCGGCTGAGAGTATGTCATGTTCACTCAAATGTCTCGCCGGTGGTGGCGTGTGTGTTGGATCATTAAGTTCCCTTCATAATGGTTGAGCTAAGTGGTGCTGATCCATGCGTCATGTTCGTGAACGGGCGCCGTCAGTTAGGACTGGTCATCTCTTAAGCTGCCACGGCTTATTTTAATTTTTGAATTGTTTTAATTACGGACGCTTCTAACGTGCACGTCTTTCTACATTGTTCTCACATGTATAACTTCAACATAAATGATGTAACCCATATTTTGTAACAATATTTTGTTTTAAAAGAGTGTCCGTGGAGTTTCTTGTCCGTTCTTCTCCATAGGAACCTACTACGCTTTAGAATGGGCAACTAGCTTCATCTTTCTGACTGACCGACCCCTTGACAATTCAAAAGTACCTGTATTTGGTTTATTTGAAATAAATGCTTTGAGTTTGAGTTTTGAGTTTGTTGCGCAACAATCATGTATTATGGAATTTTTCCTCTTAAAAAGTTCTAGAAAAAAAGTCCACAATGGCATATGTCTATGTCTATCTTTTAAGGTTGGCTCACTATAACTTTTGTAATGGTAGGTAATCAAATTTGTTACAAAATAATGCTTTATAATGAAGGTGTTTTCATAAACATGGTATTATAATATCATTATCCAAATAATATAATGTAATAAAACTGAAGTTTGTTTTATTGTTTGTTTGTTTGTATGAACGCGCTAATCTCAGGAACTACCAATCGGATTTGAAAAAATCTTTTTGCATTTGATAGCCCAATTCTTTAGAAAGGCTTTGGGCTATTTAACATGACGCTAGGACTCTTTAAGAGCCCAGCAAAAAGTAAGAAAGAAAAACGCGAAAACGAAGTAATAGCGCGAGTAGGCGATGCGATGCGACGGGGTGGGGCGGGGGTACGAGAAGTTTCACGCGGGCGAAGTCACGGGCAGAAGCTAGTTTTCCAATAGTATTAAAAATTTAGAGGGGGGATTTTTTTTTGTAATTTTAGAAGCGCATACCTATCTTAACAACTATCGACTTGGGAACATTATAATCATTTTAGTTATGGATTTCAACAACACCCACGCGTGTGTTCGAGGATTTGATGATATTTGGGGAGTGGCATCCCTAAATAGTTTTACGTAATTGCACCTTTTCACAGAATACACCTTCCTTCCTATTTTCATCAAACAGTGCCAAGTCTGAGTGAAATCACGGCTGTTTGACAGATGGGCAGAGGGACGGGACCTATCAAACAACTAGAGAAGCTGCTTGGCATCTATTCTCACAAAACAATCTCAAAGAAGAAGTTGTTTAATCATAAATTCGCGTATAGGGTTTGGACCAGATTACTTACGAATAGAAGTTAAATTTTAAAGCTTTCTCTCTTCTACTATTTTCCTGTGCCCGACAGGATCCATAATTATCTCATTTTTTTTTTATTACTACCTAAGTACGCATTGTGCATAAATGATTGAATATTAAAGCCTATTCAGATATAAAAAATAAATATATAGTTGCTGAGACACTAGAAAATTTATTACCAACATCCCAATAGAGGTTACGAAATCTCTTCCCTCGTCACCTTTATTAGCTGAATCTCTTCTCAAAGAAAACTTCAGTAAAATCATTCAAAGTTTTGAATTCAAGCCAATTTCTATTGCAACTATTAAAAATACATTCAAAAGTCCTAGCCTAAAAACCACTGAAGACTTGTGGGGCATCTCCGTTAAGGTTCTTGGAGATATCATTGACACAATAGCCAGGGGCGTTCCTTTCATTAAAGCCGAAAAGCCCGGCTTTCAATCAAAAGTGAGCCTATTAATAAAAAAACTACACCTGTAAACAAACTCAATGTCGCAAGAATTGATACGAATAATAACATTAAACTCTCCGCGTAGTACCGGCCACAAGAATAAAAACGTGGTACCGGCCGCGCGCTAGATACGTACTACGATGCAACGTTGCCAGAGTTACATACTCAAGGATAATATTTAAATTCATCGCCTCTTTCATCATGCACCGTTGCCAAACTATCTCCGATGCCGCAGTTGCGATCTCGCTCTAACGTTATAGCGCTAAGCAGGAGGCGACATCGTATCGATGAATGAAGTATAGCTTTCTCGCTCACACAAGGTGGCTTCAAATTGGGCTTCTAACTTCTCATTTTTTCTCAAAGAAATGTGTTAACGTCCTTGATATGATAGTATGTACTCATTTTGCAAATGTTCGAGTTTTTAAGCCCGGCTTTTGACTTTTTATAAATGAAACGAATCGTAGTAGGAGGTGGTAGGATTGTAGATCCTGAGTATGTGTGCGCGAGTTGCTGCGCAAAGCGTGAATTTGCATGATGTAATTTCAAATTAATTGTTTTGAGCGGTTACTGACGCCGTTTATGTTTTGATTTTTTTAAATTTTCTGTGAGTTTGTGTTGTGATTAGTTTTTGCTGTAATTACCTTCTTTTTGAAGTGATGAAAAAGTTTCATATCATTAAAATGAATTCGGAAACGCATGCAATTGTTCCTTGTGAAGGATTAAAGTGTGTATTGGTGTGCAATCGTTACTTGGAAAAAGGTAACTACTTTGAGTTTTACAGACAAATATAATCTCGCTGAATAGATTTTGCGTGTCGAACACAATCGCGCTGTTTTTCAAAGATTAGGTTGATGTTGTGTGTCATTTAGCACTTTAAGAACTTCCTTTCCGAGGTCACAATGAGTTTAAAACCTCATTCAATAGAGGCAATTTCTTAGGGCTTGTATCTTTGCTTTCTTTATACGACCTAGTCTTAGAGAAACATATGTAGCAACAAGATGGCAACAAACCGGAGCCCAGTTACTTATCAAACGAATTAAATGTAAGCAATGTGTAGTTAGAAATCACAAATCAATCAATTATTTGTGCGCCATCTAGTAGCCGTATTGTAATATTTTTCCCATAACAAATTTTGCGAATTTGCGAGCGTTTGAAATATGAATTATTACGACTCGAAGAGCTCTGTTGTGCCAATAATGATAATAGATGGCTCACGTATCATATTTTACACGATACCGATAACTTGTACTTATAATAGTTGTGATTTTCTAAAGGATTACCAGTAGGTACTCTACGTATTTAAAATTTACCTATATTTAAGCATAACATCACGCCTGTATTCCCCGGAGGGTTAAGCAGAGGTATGCCTTACCTAGCTACACCCACATTTTTCCAGTCATGTTTTGTTGTTAATTCATATTTAAATATCTAGGTCTATATCTAAACCTTATCTAGCAACTAATACCACTGATATTTGTTTCATCAAATTTGTTGAAAAACATACATAGTGGTATTTATTAGTTTTGGAACAAAAGAATAAATCGCAATTGCTTACAATTATGAAAAACGAATATTAGTCAGTTCTTTAACGGCTCAGTCGGTAGGCGCCACTTTGCCAGGCGATAGGGTAGGAAGTGTTTTTTTATCCAAAATATATATTGGCTTGCCCTAATTTTGACCCCTAGGCACGCCACTGACAATAGCCCCTGTCCTAACAGGCATTTTTAATCAATGTTTAGACAGCGGTACCTTTCCTGATTCAATAAAACATAGTAAAGTTGTACCAATTTTCAAATCGGGTAGTAAGAGTGATCCTTCTAATAGTAGGCCTATATCTATGCTATCAGCATTGAGCAAAATCTATAAAAAAATCATGCTAGCCCAGATGTTGCCACATTTTAACTTCAATGGGATTTTACATAGTCGCCAATTAGGTTTCACGAAAGGTAGGTCGACGACTGACGCGGGAGTAATAGGTACTCATCAGTCACATTTCGGAATCCTTGGAGAAGTCCCAGGATGCAATTGGCATTTTCTGTGATCTTCTAAAAACATTTGACCGCGTTAACCACAACTGATCAAGACAAGCTACTTGTCTACGACACATTTCGCTCAAGCATTCATTCAAGTTAACTTTCATTCACGCATTCCATTCCTACATTTCGTTCAATCATCATCTTGCAAAATTCTCCGTTCCTTACGTATAAAAATTATAAAAACTTGTAAAAGAATTAAGTAAACCTATTTTTCATCAAGAAATATTTGTTTAATTTATCATAAACAAAAGTGGCGACCGTGACAGGACCTATAATCATCGGATCGAAGCTAAATAGCCACGCACATTGTTCCCGTACCGTATCAAGGGCACTCGAAGGACATCGTCGACACCGGACGACAGCTACCAGTACCAACGGAAGGCCGTGTTGAGAATCCAAGATCGCCGTGCCTGTGGACTGGTATCCTACTTCTACCTGGGTCGAGCAGCCTTACCTTCGTCATGCCATTCTGGGAACTCTGATGGGACTACGGAACTCCGATCGAGCAAGGTCCACCTTTAGAACGAGTCAGAGGAATCACTATCCACCTATCTACGTGCTCCTGCCTACAAAAGGACTGCTGGGATTAGCTGCCTGCCTATTTAAAGTGAGCTCGTTCCATCTTACTAACATACCTATTGTGTTATCCTTTAGTCTGTGCATTTAGCGAGTTTAGTTTCTCGAAGTCAAGTGAAGTTCCTACTTTTCTATTTGTGTCTATAGTGCCTAACCATAATTATTTTCGAAAGAAATCTAAGCAGGATAGGCAAAGCACAAATCAGCCTAATTAATTTCACTTATTTGTAGACCTACCGCCATCTTAAATGAATGCACATTCAACTAACTACAACTTAATAATTCTCTTACCGTTATTCAAACCAAGCAATTTTTGTAAAACTATTCCACTGTTATCGATTCTTTATCCCTTGTATCACTCAATTCAAACTTTATATCACTTACATACTAAATGTTTCCCGAGCTAGCTGTAAACTTACGAACCGTCGTCGTTTCATCATACGAGTAATTAGTTGTTTTTATCAGTTTACTAAGACGCGCGGAATTGATCTATTCCAGTGATCGTGCGTTGTGTTTTGTGACACGGCATCGCTTGCGCATCGCTGTTACCTGACTACCGGCGCGGCCCCACCTGCATAGCTCACCATCGTATGCATTCTACGTGAGCCGCGGGCATCAGCTGATCAACAAAGCGAGGAGCGTATCGTATGCTATATACCTATAACGTTATTTCTATTAACATCTGTTTATGTTAGCTCATTACGAGTTTATTACAATGTCCGAAACTTTGAAGTTAAAGGAACTAATAAGCAAACGCGGTTCTATTAGAGGACGCGTAACGAAATTTAAGTTAAGTCTCGATAGTTTAGCTTTATTAGAATCCATTTCAGAAATAGAAATAAGTAAACTCGCATTGAAGCTATCAAAAATTGAGGCATTGTTCATTGAATTTGATGAGGTGCAGCATCTGATAGAAATTAACAACGCAGATAGTCAAAGTAGCGAGTTGGCTACTAGAGATTTAATAGAAAACGATTTCTACCATTGTATTGCGTTAGCTCAAAATTTAATTAAGAAAAATACTATGGTTCAAGAGACTGAAAATAATTCTCAAAATAAATCTTCTATGGCTACGTGTCATCATAACGATCACAGTTGCAATGCGTTAAGTTTTAAATTACCGGTGATTAAAATTCCAAACTTCGACGGTACGTATTTTAAGTGGTTGGAGTTTAAGGAAACATTTGTTTCGCTAGTTCACAATAATGATAAGATCGAAAGTATTCATAAATATCACTATTTACAATCATATCTTAACGGAGAAGCCACTCGGGTGATCGCTAATTTGGAGGTTTCTCATAGTAATTATTCCGAAGCATGGAAACTTTTATGCGAACGTTACGACAATAAGCGTCAATTGATAAATAACCATCTTAAGTCTTTGTTCAACATTAATTCTGTTCAAGAAAATGACAAGTCTCTAAGATATGTTATTGACCACGTCACTATAAACTTACGCGCACTTAATTCACTTGGGCTGCCTACTGACAAATGGGATGTTTTACTTATTTATATTATTGCAGGTAAATTAAATAATAGTACATATTTCAAGTGGGAAGAACATAGAAATAGTTTGAGTGACATACCTTCGCTTAATGATTTCTTCAGTTTTCTTAAATGTCGCGCTGATGTATTGGAGACCGTTTATCGCCATAAACATGATCATCAAGACAACAAACATGATAACCAAGACAACAAACAAAAACAATTCTCTGGTAATCAAAATAAACATAATAGTTCCAAATCTTTAGTGGCTGTACCAAAAGAAGGCGACAGTTCTACTTCTAAAATACCGGAATGTTTGTTCTGTAAGAATAGTCATCGCATGTATGAGTGTCCGTCTTTTAAGTCGAGCTCAATAGAGAATAGGTTAGCGTTTGTTGCTTCTAACAAACTATGTGAAAATTGTTTGAGATCTGGTCACATAGCTAAACGTTGTCTTTCAGCTACATGTCGTCATTGCAAATTACGACATAATTCTCTTCTTCATAAATCAGAAGAAACTGAAAATTCCAATTCAGTTAATTCCGTCACTATGTCCTCAATGTGCTCCTCTGAAGTACTTTTGTGTACGGCTCGAGTGAAGGTTACCAACCCAGCCACCAACGAGACTATGATAGTGCGAGCTTTGCTCGACAGCGGGAGTCAGTCGACAATTATCACACAGGCCGTAAAGTGCCATCTAAACCTGATTCCTCAGCCATCAGACACTACCATAGTAGGTATTGGTAACACTAAGTTAAATATTAACACAGAACGCTGTATTCTACGCATTCATTCTGAAACAAGTTCTTTTAATGTGACAGTTTCATGTTTAGTTTTGCCTCAAATTACCGGCAACTTACCTAAATCATATTTTGATTTACAAAAATTAAATATTCATGGATTTCAGTTAGCAGATCCCACTTTAAATGAACCATCCCCAGTAGATATTTTGATTGGTGCTGACTTATTCTGGGACATCATAAGGGCCCAGCAGCATTCGTTAGGACATGGTTATCCTAAGCTTCAGGCGTCAAAGTTAGGATGGCTCGTTACGGGATCATTGCCTTGTTTTAATAAAAATAAAGTTAACTCAGTCATGTGCAATTTCGTCTCAAATGATGACACTTCTAGTAACATACATGACGAGTTGTCCAGATTCTGGGAACTTGAAAGTTTTCCTCAAACAAAGCCCCCGAGTAGAGAAGAAAAATTGTGTGAGCAACATTATCTCACCAACACTACTCGCACTAGTAACGGTCAATTTTGTGTAGGGTTGCCACTTCGTGATAGCATAGATTGTTTAGGCAATTCCTATAATGTAGCCAAAAAGAGGTTTTTTAATTTAGAGGCTCGTTTCCGAAAACAACCAGAATTGAAACAACAGCACTGTCAATTTATAAACGAATACGAAGTATTAGGTCACTTATCTGAATCTCCGGAGCCTAGGCCGTTAAATGCCTATTTCTTGCCCCACCACCCAGTGATACGGGAACAAAGCGAGTCGACTAAGTTACGCGTTGTGTTTGACGCCTCGGCTCGTACTTCTTCTGGTGTTTCTGTTAACGATCTGCAAATGGTGGGATCAGTAGTGCAAGAACCATTGTTTAATATATTAGTTCGTTTTAGACAGCATAAGTATGTTTTAACAGGAGACATAGAGAAAATGTTTCGCTCAGTGCTTCTCAAAGAATCTCATCGCAATCTTCAACTGATACTGTGGCGTGATAGTGAAGATAAGCCTTTAAGAACGCTTCGTTTAAATACGGTTACTTACGGGTTCGCTAGTGCTTCTTTTCTCACTACTCGTTCTCTTTGGCAGATAGGTGAAGAGTGTTCAGATCAGAAGATTAAAACTATAATACAAAATGATCTATATTGTGATGATCTACTTACCGGTGCAAGCAGTGCTGATGAGTTACGTCATATCCGTCTTTCAGTCTCTTCTGAGTTAGCAAAGGGATGTTTTCATCTGCGTAAATATCGTTCAAACTTACCTGAGTTACTCGCAGACTCCGTTAACCTGGAAAGTGGTAATCTCATGATAAGTAATGCGACTAGTACTCTAGGTATAGGTTGGACGCCGTCTTCAGATGAACTTCACTTTCAGCATGATGTTTTGGCTTCTGAAAGTGTTACGAAGAGAACTATACTCTCATCAACATTTAAAATATTTGATCCTCTTGGTCTTCTGTCTATTTTTACAATTAAACCTAAAATTATACTACAAGAATTATGGAGTCACAAAATTGATTGGGATGAACCTGTTCCTCCAGAAATAAGGTCTTCCTGGTTAAAGTTTTCTAGTAAATCTTCATGTTTGTCTTCTTTAAGGATACCTAGATACATTTTAATTGAAAATAATTCCTCTGTACAAGTACATTGTTTTTGTGATGCTTCGCAGCGTGCCTACGGCAGCTGTATATATTTGAGGTCTGTTTCTACTAGCGGCGCTATTCAAGTTAGCCTGGTATGTGCAAAATCACGGGTTGCACCTATTAAACCCACGACAATACCAAGGCTCGAACTCTGCGCTGCCCTATTAGGAGCTCAACTAACTGCTACAGTTTTAGCCGCATTACGTTGCCCTATTGAACGTCAGGTGTATTGGACAGACTCTAAAGTAGTATTAGGTTGGCTCAACTCTAATAACACTAAAACGTTTGTTGCCCACAGAGTAGCTGCTATAAATGAGCTGTCAAATCCCACAGACTGGCGTTATGTTCCCACTTCTATCAACCCGGCTGATTTAGTGTCACGTGGTATCGATCCAGACCAGGTAGATCTCTCTATATGGTGGAATGGTCCATCGTTTCTTTTAGAATCCGAGGATTCCTGGCCCGCCTATACTGCGGACTCTATAGAACTGCCAGAGCTTAAGACCCACCACACTTTAGTGGGGGAGAAAACATCTTCCATGTCCGATTTGTCTGTGGATTTAGCAAAATATTCTAATTTCACTACTCTTCTTCGGGTTCTAGCTAGAGTTTTAAGGTTCGCCAACAATTGTAGGTCACACAAAGTATCGGATAGATCACGAGGTCCACTTCAAGCTTCCGAGTTAGAAAACGCTCAAAACGTTTCTATAAAGTTAGCCCAGAAAGATTCCTTTCCTATAGAATTAGGACAACTACAAAAGGGTAAATCTTTAAATTCTAAAGCCGCTCTTTCGTCTCTTAATCCATTTTTAGACGAAAATGGGATTTTTAGAGTCGGAGGGCGCATCGATTCATCTACTTACCATTATGACAAACGTCATCCCATCTTGTTGCATGCTAGTCATTATTTAACAAAGTTAATATTCAAACAGGAGCATCTACGCCTGTTGCACGCCGGTCCTCAGCATCTCCTAGCATCTATAAGGGAACACTATTGGCCTGTAGGAGGCAGGGCTCTAGCTAGACGTGCAGCGCGCGAGTGCGTTACCTGTCGACGTTTCAATGCTCGTACTATGGATAATATTATGGGAAACTTACCTGCAGATCGCGTAGAAGCTGACTTTCCTTTCTCCACAATAGGTACCGACTTTGCCGGTCCATTTCTTATTACGGACCGCAAGGGACGAGGCTGTAAAATCACCAAAAGCTATCTGTGTATTTTTATTTGCTTTCGGTACAAATGCGTTCATTTAGAGTTAGTCAGTGACTTGACGATGGATGCATTTGTGCTGACACTAAAAAGATTTATAGCCCGCAGAGGTAAACCAAAAGTCATCTACTGCGACAATGGTAGAAATTTTGTTGCAGCGGCAAAAGAAATAAATTCGTTCCTTAAGTCCAATAGCGACTCTATTATTGACTCTGCATCTCGCGAAGGCATTGAATTCCGCTTCTCGCCAGCATACGCTCCTCACTTTGGAGGTCTTTGGGAAGCCGGGGTAAAGTCCGCGAAATTTCACTTATACAGAGTACTTAAAAATATTCACTTGACGTTCGAGGAGCTGAGTTCGTTGTTTGCTCAGATCGAGGCGATACTTAATAGCCGACCTTTATGTCCGTTAAGTCCTTCACCTCAAGACCTATCTCCACTCACCCCGGGCCACTTTATAATTGGTAGGCCGCTGACGTCTTTACCATCGCCGTACCTGTTGGACTATAGCACAAACCGTCTTGATCGTTTTCAGCGATTGGAACAAGCTCGTCAACACTTTTGGAAGCGGCGGTCGACAGAGTACGTCACGGAGCTCCAGCAGCGCACAAAGTGGAAGGTGCGGTGCCAAGAATTAAAGATAGACGACCTAGTCCTAATCAAAGATGATAGGACTCCTCCATTATGCTGGCGCCTTGGAAGAGTCTCGAAGCTGTTTCCTGGCACTGATGGTGTGCCACGAGTCGCCGACATATCTACCTCACAAGGCACCATACGGAGAGCCATCAACAGATTGTGTCTGCTGCCTTCACCAGTTAACAACACGGACAACTGATCTTGAAAGCTTCATCTATAACTTTCAAGGCCCCCGAGGATGTCTACGACACATTTCGCTCAAGCATTCATTCAAGTTAACTTTCATTCACGCATTCCATTCCTACATTTCGTTCAATCATCATCTTGCAAAATTCTCCGTTCCTTACGTATAAAAATTATAAAAACTTGTAAAAGAATTAAGGAAACCTATTTTTCATCAAGAAATATTTGTTTAATTTATCATAAACACTACTGATCTACTATTGCTATACTATTACAGCTTATAACCTAATTTTATCTAGGCAATGGAACTTCAGTAAAGCGAACTTTAATCAATTATACTTACGACGTCACATCCTCAAGATTTAATTATTACTATGTAGTTTCACTTTTCAATGTACACACGGCCACAAATCAAGCTATACAATTCCAGTTTAGGCTGATATCGCATTGTATAGGATTTCCGTACAATGAGAGGTCAGCTTATACTGGAAATTTATAGCTTGATTTAGGGCCGTGTGTACAGTCGCGGAATGAAAAGGTTGACCAGTTTTCAAATAAATTCATTTACGCGTTGCAAGCACATGTTACCTTTTTAAACTGTGTAACAGACGAGAGTGTTGTATTGAAAATTATGTTAAACTGTTTGACAACAAATTTCAAATTTACTTAGGCGAATGTTCCTTGACTATTAATAGTTGAACTAGAACCTTTTTATTAGTTTGTTCTTGCCATTACGTTGTGTCAAGTTTGATAAATCTAATTACATCCTCAAAAAAATTCAAATTCAAATATTTATTGCAAAACACAGTACATATATGCATTTCCAGGTGTTAAGTGAATGCGCAGTTCACTGCATTTCATCATCATTCATTCATTCATTTTTTTTTCATTTTCCTCTTCGCTTTTAATGATTAAAACTATAAATGTGAATAACAGTTCCTGTCAATGTCAAATGTCATCGCCATTTTTTTTCATTCATGTAGTGAAATGACATTCATTATGACGGAATTTGTCATACTCGGTCGATAAAGCAGATACTGATAACCTAAACTGCGCAAGCAAAAACAGATCTTAAGGTGGTCAACCTTTTCATTCTGCGACTGTACTAGGCGTCGCACATAATTTTTAGAGCTGTGGAAATAAAAATCCAATTATAAAATTCAAATTTGTTCTAATCAACATCCGCCGACCGCAGCGCCACTCCGCGTAACTTCATTCCTTTTTTATGTGCGGGCGTCGTAACATCGAGTGTTTTGCAAAAATATAGTTTTAGTTAAAAATAGTGTGTATTTAGTGGAAAAAACGTGTCATTATGGGAAAACGAAAAAGGGAACGTAGTAATTCGAAAAATCGACGAAACCCAAAGCGTTTGGAGCGAAAACTACGTGTGTCGTCAACACTGGTTGAGGAAGGTTAGTCAC
Organism: Dryobota labecula; assembly: GCA_947523025.1. Classification (NCBI taxonomy): domain Eukaryota; kingdom Metazoa; phylum Arthropoda; class Insecta; order Lepidoptera; family Noctuidae; genus Dryobota; species Dryobota labecula. The sequence continues at coordinate 547,956 of OX383290.1, forward strand.
ATCTTAATTATGTTCCTAATTTGAATAACGTAGCCAATTATTGGTGTGTCTATCTACTATGTATATGGATCATAATAACTATGAACGAATTTGTTTAAAGATTATAGATATTTGATAGACAATCTGCTGTCTCTGCCTACTCCTATGGGATTATGGGCGTGAGAATATGTATTTATATCGTCGGATATAATCAAAGCGAAGGAAAAAAAAAAAAGACCAGATGATAAACAAATAGCACAATATCACACATTTAGTCATCGAATCTAATAGTGAAATATTTACAGAATGATATCACTAAATATCACTAACATTCTGAGCAACATTCTGTATCTGTTCGATCTAGGTTTTTTTTTCCATACTTGATGATCATTCTCCTTTATTTTAAACTAGCTTTTGCCCGCGGCTCCGCCCGCGTGGATGTCGGTTATCGCGTAAAAAAGTAGCCTATGTCCTTCTACATATCCCAGGCTATATCTCTGCCAAATTTCATGACGATGGGTTCAGCGGTTTAGGCGTGAAAACGTAACATACAGACAGACAGAGATACTTTCACATTTATAATATTAGTATAGATAGAATATTAAAGTTTTTCTTTGTCGCTTCGGAAACTTATCAATCAGCCCTCGTAAGTGCCGATATTTTCTTTTATCTGTAGCATTATTAGAAAGTTTGTGTGAAATAAGGCTGGTTTAAAACATTTAAATGAGTATAATCAGTTTTAATTGTATTCAAGATATAAATATTAGTCTTAATATTGTCTGGTAAAAACAACTTAAGTGGGATAACAAACTTTAGCTGAATAAATTTACAGAATTGTCTTAGGGTCTCAGTACGTAGAAACCAACTAAAAGTGTTTACCTTGTTTTAGTTGGTAATCATTGGTGCAGTTAATTCGTAAATTTCTACAACAAAAATACATTACAAAACGAAACGTGGTTTTACTTGGATAATAATTTAAAAAGTTTACATTACAATAAGTTAGTCGGTTTTTTATGTAGGTTTTTTGCATTAATTGCAATACGTGCATTTTAATAGGTTTTGGACGCAGCTATAAATTTCCTATATATTGGTGTAAATAACTAATTTTCACAAAATATTTTATTTTTATTTTTATATATTTACATGGAAGAATTTTTATATATTAAGATGGTCAAGATCCCTACAAGCACTTACTGGAATACTTCCTTCCTCCGAGCAAGTTTGCTCTTGCGAAACTCCACTCAAGCCGGCCAATAAAGGCAAGAATGAGGTGGGAGCTGAGTTCCTCGTCAGTGTTCACTCCAGCCGGCCAATAAAGGGAAGCCGAGATGAGGAACATGACTTCTTCCGGGAGATAGGATCCGTGGGGTCGCAACTGCCCAACAGCTCGCCACATGCTGCCCTGCGGGTTTCTGTATCTCTCTTGGTCTGGCTCCTCACCCTAGACATGTTCCGGTAAAGTAAACTCTACCGGCACAGACCTAGATTTCGGAGCGCGCAAGCCCCACCACGACGTCAACGTAGGGTCCCGAACCTTTGGAAGGCGTACAAGGAGCCGAAGCCAACTCGAAGAGGCCCGTTAGACGCTTTTTAATTAAATGAGGCACCAACCGACGATTATCCCTGTACGCACTATACAAGTGCACCCAAGGACAACCCCCGGTTGGTGTAGGACTATTGCAGGATATGGAAACAAAGATATTGGAATATGGGTTTGGGTGGTTAAAATGGACTGGTTACCTAAAACTATGGAAAGACTATGGCCCCTGCCTGATCAATGTTTTATTATACTCGGATAAAATGGCAGGGGGTGAGTTGCACACTCAATAATGGGCCCCCGAAAACGGTCGCTGGCACATAGTGACGCAGCGACAAGGGGGCAACATATCCTGAGGTGCTCGAGGAGTGGAGAGGTATTCCACGGCTCTCAGAACAATCCCAGAGCCCGGAAGATGGTCAAGATCCCTACAAGCACTTACTGGAATACTTCCTTCCTGCGAGCACGTTTGCTCTTGCGAATCTCCACTCAAGCCGGCCAATAAAGGCAAGAATGAGGTGGAAGCGCTCAGTTCCTCGTCAGTGTTAACTCCAGCCGGCCAATAAAGGCAAGCCAGAGATGAGGAACATGACTTCTCCCGGGAGAGAGGGTACGTGGGGTCGAAATTGCCCACCAGCTCGCCACATGCTGCCCTGCGGGTTTCTGTATCTCTCTTGGTCTGGCTCCTCACCCTAAAAAATGTTACGGTAAACTCTACCGGCACAGACCCAGAGTTTGGAGCGCGCAAGCCCCACCACGACGTCAACGTAGAGATACAGCGGTGGGGTTATTATTATTATTTGTAAGACATATTAGCAGCTAATTAGCTGATGCGTGTGTTTCAAATAGCTTGGAGATATTTAATCTGTCCAATCGGTTCTTGAAGCAGTTTAGTGTGGGAGCCGTCACAACATTTTCCGGGAGCTTATTCCATGCTGTCTCAACTCGGTTAGGCAAGAATTGCTTCAAAGGCTTTTTCCTTGACGAACTTTCCCACAGTTTTAGGGAATGTCCACGCAAATGTTTGTTGGCATTCAGTGTGTAAAGGTCTTGAAGGCTAGGCACTTCGTAGTGTTTTGTAAGTACCTTGTACGTCTCAATGAGCCTACCCCTTTGTCTACGCTGCTCCAGTGTGATAAGGCCAAGGTTTTTGAGGCGCTGTTCGTAAGGTAGGTTAGGTTAGGTAGGTTTTCTGAATGAACGCTCGCGGGGGGACCAGGGGCGACTGGATGCAAGGTCGTCTGGCGCGGGGTCCCAGGTGGAGGCCAGCAGGCAAGGGTGCACGGGCACCCTTGCCTGTATTGCACAGGCCTCCACCAGTGTCAGACGGGAAAGGCCAGGTGTTCCCGGCCATTCCCGTATAGGCGGGCATGCGCCGGGAGAGTTGTGGACGTAAAGGTTGTGCCGGTTTCCCATGACCCTCCCATCAAGGTGACGAGGGAACTCCGCTGAGTTTTAGTGGGTATACTGCCATTTTGGCAGGGAGTCCCACATACCTCGTCTCGTCCCCCGACGAGCGGGCATGCGTAATGCAATTCTCAGCGTTAAAAAAAATAAAAACAAGGTAGGTTTTCTGCAAGTAATCTACGAAACTTCAAACACGAATTTCAATTCAGTTTTTACCCACTCTTTAACACTGTTTAGACTGATGTTTATAGTTCAAAACTTCTATCAAGCACTAATCTCCAAACTAAACATAACTAGCACTTTGATTGCACACTTTTCCGCGAGATTTCAATTTATTTCCGAGAGCTAACAGAATGACATGCAATCCAGATAGGATCAGCTAGTCAGATGACATAATATGTCAGATAGGTTTTACCTGTAAGGGTGCGAAACCCTGTAGGACCAAGAATGCGCAGAGGTGTTTGCACGTTTCTTTGACCGCCAGCACTACAGCGGCGCAAACCGGCGCGTGGGCTCACCTCGGTCCTCTTGAGGCGTCTGTGGTGCGGTGCGTGGGCTCACCTCGGTCCTCTTAAGGCGTCTGTAGTGCGGTGCGTGGGCTCACCTCGGTCCTCTTGAGGCGTCTGTGGTGCGGTGCGTGGGCTCACCTCGGTCCTCTTAAGGCGTCTGTAGTGCGGTGCGTGGGCTCACCTCGGTCCTCTTGAGGCGTCTGTGGTGCGGTGCGTGGGCTCACCTCGGTCCTCTTGAGGCGTCTGTGGTGCGGTGCGTGGGCTCACCTCGGTCCTCTTGAGGCGTCTGTGGTGCGGTGCGTGGGCTCACCTCGGTCCTCTTAAGGCGTCTGTAGTGCGGTGCGTGGGCTCACCTCGGTCCTCTTGAGGCGTCTGTGGTGCGGTGCGTGGGCTCACCTCGGTCCTCTTAAGGCGTCTGTAGTGCGGTGCGTGGGCTCACCTCGGTCCTCTTGAGGCGTCTGTGGTGCGGTGCGTGGGCTCACCTCGGTCCTCTTGAGGCGTCTGTGGTGCAGTGCGTGGGCTCACCTCGGTCCTCTTGAGGCGTCTGTGGTGCGGTGCGTGGGCTCACCTCGGTCCTCTTGAGGCGTCTGTGGTGCGGTGCGTGGGCTCACCTCGGTCCTCTTGAAGCGTCTGTGGTGCGAAGCGTGGGCTCACCTCGGTCCTCTTGAGGCGTCTGTGGTGCGGTGCGTGGGCTCACTTCGATCCTCTTGAGGCGTCTGTGGTGCGGCGCGTGGGCTCACCTCGGTCTAACTCGGTTTACTTCACCTCATGACGCAACTGGTGCCAGCTGTTGACGCTGGACTACAGGTGGATTTAGCCTACCTAGATTTTCGGAAGGCGTTTGACACAGTCGACAATGATGTGCTGCTGTTGAAATTAGCCAACATGGCTTTCACACCACACACCATTCAATTCTTCGCCGATTACCTGTGCGGCAGACGACAATACGTTAACTGTGGCGGACGCTTTTCGGAGATTTATTACACGAGATCGGGCGTCAGCCAGGGTAGCAATATTGGACCATTCCTTTTTATCCTTGTGATGGATGACTTACCGAAATTAGTCAAGGAGTCAACTTACCTACCCTTTGCTGATGACTTAAAGCTGATTCATGTGGTGAAGGATAATGCCGATCATGACATACTGCAGCAGGATTTAGATCAAGTGGAGTCAGGAAAACAAGCTTTATGTCAACGTGGCCAAATGCTCTATCCTTTCATTCACCCGCGCCCGCTCCCTACGTCACCATGAGTACCACTTAGAAGGTAAACCGCTGCAGCGTGTCATGGAGGTCAAAGATCTGGGCGTTCATTTTACCACGGATTTGCACTCCCACAAACATTTTGTAGAGGTTTGCAAAAGGCATACCGCAATCTAGGGTTTGTTTTGCGACAGGCAAATCAATTCACTAACATGAGTGCTTTAAGAGCTTTGTACGAAGCACTTGTAAAGAGCTACTTGGAATACAACGCGGCTATTTAGAGTCCTAGTGAAGCCAAATACAGTATGATGCTAGAGCGGATACAAAACAAATATGTTAGGTGTATGTATTTGAGGCTACATGGCGTACGAGGGCGGCACTGAAAATTTCGGGAATCAAGGAAGAGACACAACATTACTATTTAAAAATGTATTTATTGCTTTTCGATGTATTCTCCGCGAAATTTGACACATTTTTCCATACGATTGAATCAATCATTGAAGCAACCATTCCATTCGGAAGTTGGGGTCTCCAAAATAGCCGTTTTGTAGGCTTCCACAGCTTCTTCAGGTGATGAAAATCTCTGTCCACGCAATTTATTCTTTATTTTAGGGAAAGTATAGAAATCATTAGAGCTTAGGTCGGGGCTGTACGGCGGATGGTCTAATAATTCTATGTTTTCTTGCTCTAAAAACTCTTTTGTTCTGTGCGCGGTGTGAGAACTCGCATTGTCGTGATGGAGGATGATGCGGCGGTTGCAGTTCTCTTTACGGAGTTCAGAAACGACCTGTGGCAAACAAATGCTAGCATACCATTCTGCATTAACCGTTCTTTGTCCCTCAAGAGGAATAGTCGTAACATGGCCGGTTTTGGAGACAAACGTGGCCACCATTTTTTTTGCAACACTCCGTGAACGAACAATTTTTGTTGGCTTTAACTCATTTTCGAACACCTAAACTCGTGACTGGTTTTTTGTTTCGGGTTCGTACGCATATATCCAGGATTCGTCACCTGATACGATGTTGTATACAGCATTTGAGGATCCTGCGTGGAATCTTTCGAGAGTTCTGACGCACCAAGTAACGCGAGCCGCTTTTTGCTCTTCACAGAGCGAATGCGGTATCCATCGGGAAAACAACTTTTTTACACCTAATTGTTCATGCAAGATTATTTGTATTTGACTCATGCCAATGTCTAAAGTTGCCTGAATTTCGCGGTATGTCACATGTCGATCTTCCTCAATCAGCTTACGCACAGCATCAACGTTTTCTTGGGTGACTGCAGTTTTTGGACGACCTTGACGGGGATCATCACTGAGCTTGACACGTCCACCTTGAAATTCAGCAAACCAGCGATAAATTGTGGTTTTGGATGGGGCTTCATCACCAAATGCAGAAATCATCCGGTCAACACACTGTTTTTGTGTTAAACCACTTCGAAAGTCATAATAAATCATCGCTCTTGAATTTTCTCGAGTCAATTCCATTTTCTCAACGACTAAACAAGTTTGACAAAACCTTGTGACAAGACCGAGAATCTTTTTTTAAATAAATAAATGGTATTCGATTTTCAAAACCAAGGAGTTTTCAATTAAAAAGATTTTAATATGACAGGAACAGTGGAAATATTCCATTCCTGATACTTTTAGTGCAGCCCTCGTATATCCGGGATACCCATTGCTGTATCCAACCTTATTTGTTTTGGGAATGGTTGGTTAATGGAATGAATTAGAGACTAAGCGGGAACTAGGACTAGCCACATACTTGTTCCTTGTAATGAGGGGTAAAATTTCGAATTTCGAATGCATGGCAGCTGCAACGGAATTCTGAAGACTGTAGCTGATAGAATCTCTTCCCCGTTATGGAGATCATTTATTAAGCGGGTAATATAATTGTATTTTATTTTAATATTTAGTTTTAATTTAATATCGGATTGTATGGACTTAGTTATCTGAAATAAAAGAATTTAATTTAATTTATATTACAGTCAATTCGGCTGTGCGTACCAGATGAGTATGTTAGCAGGTGGCTGCTGGTGGTGCCGACCGCGCGCACCAATCTGCTTCAGCGCTCAACAGGGTAGCGGATACAACTGACGTGTTTTCTTGTTCTCTGAACGACTTTGGCGACCTCTAGGGTGTTATGTTATAATTAAGTTAAATTTAGGTGTTATATTTGTTTAGTTTATTGTGAATTTCGTTTATAAAAGACCAGTATTTATTTAATAATTAGAAAGAATGGAGGGTACATATCGATGCCTTAGTTCACAATTGCACTAACTACAAAAAAAGACAATTTTGAGGAGAGCGTTTTAAAGTTTTTTAAAGTTTGGACGTGAACAGTACGAAAACAAAGTAAAATTATAAAACAATTATGCATCTATTCATAAGACTAGTCCTTTAACCCCATCATATCTCAATATTGTAATATTAGTATAACTATAACATTTTAAAAATAACGAAATAAACATGCGATCCCCCATTTAATACATTTGTACACTAAAAATTCCAAACCCCTTAAAGTAAAAGTACTTAGCACACTTGTACATAAAACTTTCTTGATTTTTTTGTACTACCAACACATAGTACACTAATAAAGCACTGTTAAAAAGTATGAGCCGATATTGCAATTGTATTTAGTAGGTTTGTGTTTTGAAATATTCTGCAATTGAGAAATTTAAAATCAGTTAAAGTATGTATTGTTTGGATTTACAAAAGTAAAGGTCATTAGTATAGTAGAGCATTCATGAAAATTATTTAATACCACTGAACACCTACGTTTTTGGTAGAAATTGACGGATTAACGGCATTTCGATACGCGCAAACGATAGAGCCATGACATTTAGTATATTTGGCACTAAAAAGTAAAAATTGAAATTTTTGTAGTTAGTACAATTGTGAACTTAGGCATCGATATTATGTAGGCTTAACTATCGCATTCGGGTAACCTGTCATGATAGATTTAAGGTGTTATAATAAATAAATAAATAAATAAATAAATCTAGTTCTTTGTTATCTATCAAACAGGCAGCAAAAAGTAAACGTTAACGGGGCGACGTCCATGGGGTCTACGTGACCCCAGCAGGAAAGCGTCTCCTAGAGTGATATGAGTGGAACGTATAATTAATGCGTAATCTGCTGTAAATGTGCGCTACATAAAAAGTTTGTGCGCTTTGTCGTTTTGGGAAAAAACAATTCCTGCTGGAGTAACGTTTTTCCAGCAGGAAAATTCGAAACGAAAGATCGGAGAGAAATATTTTGCATGGGCAGAGAGCTTATATTTGTGCAAAAATGTGCGCCGAAAATATAATTTGTGCGTCTTCAGGTTTTCGAGCTTTTGCATTTCTATTCCTGCTGGAGTAACGTTTTGCAGAATCGTGTATCTCTAAAACCATTATATGTGCGCCTGTAGAATAAACATAAAAGAATAGCTCTTTATTTGTGCGTATTTGTGACAGAATAAGATTTAAGAAAATATTTATAATTTTCAAGTAATCGCGCTTTTTTGAAAACCCGAAAAAATATCGTAGCGCCTAAATGAGAAAACGTATAAGCTTTATTTATTAATAACCAACTTATACTAACAGTTTGCACCACACATACCTACAAGTTATTAGTCAATATTAGTAATTACATAATATATGTCATTTTGTAGCTTGTGCCTTCAAATTGTTTTTTTTTGCGCGCTGGCAACACTGACAGGTCGTGGAAAAAACGACTTCTTAGTTAAATTATTTTAGATTTATGTTTATTTGAGTTTATTTTGTGTTAAATCTATTGCATATCTTAGAATCTAGTATAAAGTGTATAACGCAGTGTTCGTGTCGTGTTTCTGTCGTGATTATTCATAATAATCGATAATTCGAAAAATCTACCGGCTGTCAACGTATGAATTACGCGGATTTGAATTCATCGAACCCGGGGAGTATTTTGTTTTATATTATGTATTATTGTAGTTATATTTACACACTATACAACACCTGTAAACTGCTCATAGTTATGAGCTGCGTCCCGTACACACCGGCACCGTTTATGTCTCCTTTTGCTTGACAAATTGTGGAAGTAAAATCGACGACGAAAACACTTGCCCCAGACATAAAACATACACTACAAACCTTATTTCACACATATTTATCCCTGAATTAATACTATTGTTTAAAATCAATAGAATTGCATTGTTGAAATGAAACTTTGCTAGATATGACTATAATATAATCTCATGTCCTTAAACTTCTTAGTGTAAACTAGCTAGCCCATTAATTATCTTAATGATAATATAAGTATTCTTGTATACAGTCAAAATTGTGATAAGCCCCAGAATAAATTAAATAGCTTCCTACTTTTTATACCTACCTTCATATTTTCATAATCTTTTCTAAAATTTCATCTTTTGCTCTTTTTATTTTTATTTCTCGCTAACTGTCTTACCCTCCTACCTTCTCAAGTTCTCAACACATTTAGATTCCTCATAAACTCAGCTGTTTCTTGTCACATTCCAGGTGCCATTTGGGGAAACGTTTAAATATGATGACACGTAGAGCCACAGTTCGTGACATGAGTCACCAACTGAAAGCAACACTGAGGGAGCTGGAGGCATCAAAAAACGAATGCAATCAGCTGCTGCAGGAAAAAGAGGACAGTGAGGTTGAAGTCAAGAGGATTATTGACGAAAACACTCAACTCAAATGCCAGCTTGTTGAACTTCACACCCAGCACACGGAAATACTTGACCAGCATCACCATCTCCGCCAATTAGTGTCAGACTTCCAACAATGCAGTGACACTCATGACCAGGCATTGAGACGCATATCAGGCCTCGAAGCAGAATTATGCAAAGCACACAACACCATTTCCACCATCAACTCTCTGAAAGCCAGCGAACAGGTTACCAGAAAAAATTAAAGAAGAACAAAAACTTTATACATTCATAAATAAATTAAAACAATTTCTGTTATCTAAATGCTATTATAATATCAATGAATACTTAAATGACAAATTTTAAATAACATGTTATATGTTAATAATCACAACACCTATTCAATATTATTATTATAACAACTAAGTAGTCAAATAAAAGCCCCTCTTCCTCTCTCCTACTTTTGCCGTGCCCGACAGGGTCCACAATGATCATATCTTTGTAAAACCTACCACCTAAGTTCACATGTGGAAGCAATAAATATATTGAGTATTGAATATTGAGTATCGAGGTTGCCAACACCAATAACCTTTTTGACGAGCTGGTTGGTAGTGTATCCGGACTGAAGCATGAGAAGCCCACCGTTGCTATAGACCTGACTGGGGACGATACCTTACCTAGATGTCCAATTCTAACTAGTAGTCATAATAAAATTAAGAAATATATTAAAATTAATTAAAATATTAAAAAGTACAAGAAACTCTTGAAGTCACAAAGTGTTTATAAGGTTAACATTAATCTTAGGAAAGAATGTGTCAACTTAAAAAGCCAACTAAATTTATGTAATAATAAGTTGGAAACTAGCAGACATTTGTATGATGTTGACATACTAAACCTTCAAAAGGAATTACTGAGCAGGGAAAATACACTTAAGGAAATATCTTGTAAGTATGAGTCTAGTCAACAAATGTTAAGTGAGCGCTTGCAGGAGGCCTGTGAGTTGGTGGACTTGGTGAAGTACAATGCAGAGAGGTACGAGTCACTGACAAACAATCTCACTTGTAATTGTGCTCCCACTCCGCCAGCTCTCATGTCACAGCATGTTGTTCCTGCCGCGTCTCCCATTTTAACTCATACTGTAGAAACTATTAACACTCAAAGTAATGTTTTGGTATATTCTGATAGATTAGGAACAGGTTTTGGATCATTGTTAAATAACCGCTCTAAACATACCATAGTTAATTATTGTCACCATAAAATGCATTTTAATGAGCTTGTTCATAAAATAAAACATACACAAATGAATGAGCAGACTACTGTAGTTCTTTTAATTGGAAACAGTCTGAGTTTATCTAAAACGGACATAGTTAATCGTGTCGACACCCTACTTAAATTAAAATTATGTGCATTGCCATATTCAGATAATTTGAATACTGAAGAAAACGCTTACATTTTTAGTTTAAATAATCTAATGCATACTTTGACATGCCGTCATAGTGACCGTTTATTATTTTTTGATACTAACAATTTTGTTAGAGATTTTGTTTTAATTCGGGAACATATGTTTCTTCCCAAGAAAAGTCACCATGTATTGGCTACTTTGTTAGCATACAATATACACGCAGTTATTGATATTTTAACTGAGACTAGGTTAAGTGACGTAACAGTACTATCTAGTACTTCTAATAGTACTGTAATAGATTCTTTAAACTTTTAGACTCGACAAAATTTAAAGAGAAGCATAACAAGAATATTTTACTATATCACCAAAATATAAATCGCTTGTCTGGCAAAATCCTAGACGTGGAATTGTTAATAGATAAATATCATATGGATATCCTATGTTTTTGTGAAACCTGGTTAAGGCCGGATAGGATGTTGTTTAATGTAAATATTTTTTCAGTTGCCAGTGCGTACAACAGGTCCTCAATAGGGGGTGGTACGTCGATATTATGCAATAGTTGTTTCAGACATAAGGAAAGGAAGGATATCACTGCTTGCTCTGTTGATCGCATATGTGAGGTAGCATGTGCAGAGGTTGAAGGCCATACTTTCTTATGTGTTTATAGACCACCAGCCTCAAACTTGTCATCATTTTTAATAATTATGGAAGAAATATTAGCTAAACTTTTTAAAGATAATAGATTAGTTTTCGTTTGTGGTGACCTAAATATTGATCTATTAGTTAATTCACCAGATAAATGTAAGTTAATATCATTGTTTAAATCATTCAATTTAAAATGTATATTTAATGAAGCGACTAGAATAACAGCAACCTCAGCTTCATGCATAGACAATGTATTTACTAATTGTAAAATAAAAGAATCGTCCTTAATTACTGGCGTCAGGTTTGACCATACTGGTCAACTTGTATCATTTGACTTACATAAAAAGTTACACTTAGATAAAACTATTAAATTAAGACCGCTCACTAAAAATAAATTGAAAATGTTTAATAATAATGTTTTGAGCACTCTTTCAACAGCTAGTTTTGATTCACAAACCCCAATATCAACTATGGTACATTATTTTCTACAGTATGCCATGAGTTCAATAAAGCGTGTCCAGTAAAAAAATTTCCAATAAATGCTAAACCAAAATTTAGTGAATGGGCCACTGCTGGTATTAGAAAAAGCAGAGACTTTTTATTTGTACCACGAAAAATCATTGACTTCCTATCAAATCCTTCATAATTATGTCAGGAACTATTCTAAGATATTTAAAAGAGTGCGCTCAAGCTAAATCTAAATTAATAAGTAACAAAATTAGTATTTTTAATCATAAAATAAAAGCTGTGTGGCAGGTAATTAACAAAGAAACTGGAAACACAATACAGCGAGATCAGAATGAACTGTCTTTAAAAATTCACAATGAAACCATTTCAGATAAGTTAGAAGTTGCTGAGACACTAGAAAATGTATTTACCAACATCCCAATAGAGGTTACGAAATCTCTCCCCTCATCATCTATATTAGCTGAATCTCTTCTCAAAGAAAACTTCAGTAAGGATATTCCAAATTTTGAATTCAAGCCCATTTCTATTGTCACAATTAAAAAAGCATTCAAAAGTCTTAACATGAAAAACACTGAAGACTTATGGAGGATTTCCGTTAAAGTTCTTGGACATATTATTGACACAATTGCCCCTGTCCTAACAGGAATATTTAATCAATGTTTGGACAGCGGTACGTTTCCAGACTTAATGAAGCATAGTAAAGTAGTACCAATTTTTAAATCGGGTAGTAAGAGTGATCCTTCTAATTATAGACCTATATCTGTGCTACCAGCATTGAGTAAAATATATAAAAAAATCATGCTAGACCAGATGTTGTCATATTTTAACTCAAATGGGATTTTACATAGTCGCCAGTTTGGTTTCACGAAGGGTAGGTCGACGACTGACGCAGGAGTAAAACTCATCAGTCACATTTTGGAATCCTAGGAGTCCCAGGATGCAATTGGCATTTTTTGTGACCTCTCAAAAGCGTTTGACTGCGTTGACCACAACACACTGATCTGTAAATTACGCCACTACGGAATTCGTGGACAAGCTGCCGATCTTGTTCTTTCCTATCTATCAAATAGGCAGCAAAAAGTACACGTTAACGGGGCGACTTCCTCGGGGTCTCTAGTTAAGATGGGCGTGCCTCAAGGTTCAATTCTTGGCCCTTTTCTATTTCTAGTTTATATTAATGACCTTCCTTACATGATGGCTAACTTATCGGTTATAATTCTATTTGCTGATGACACATCTCAAATTTTTTAAATAGATAGAAAAGACACGGATGTCTTACATGTCAACGATAGTCTCGCTGTTCTTTCAAAATGGTTCGCAGCTAATAATCTTTTACTTAATGCGAATAAAACGAAATGTCTTAAGTTCTCATTACCAAATGTACCCCAAGTGGGTCTAAATTTAAAACTTGATGGCAAGAAACTAGATGCTATTACGGAAACTGTATTTCTAGGAATTACTTTAGATTCTAAATTGCAATGGGGCGCCCACATTAGAGCTCTTTCAGGTAGATTAAGTTCAGCTGCATATGCAGTAAGAAAAATAAGGCAGTTAACTGATATAGCCACAGCTAGGTTAGTATACTTTGCTTATTTCCACAGTATTATGTCTTATGGCGTTCTGCTGCGGGGATCGGCAGCTGACGTAGATTCCATTTTCATTCTACAAAAGAGAGCAATCCGCGCGATCTATAAAATGGGTCCTCGTGAGTCCCTTAGAAATAAATTCAAAGTAATTGATATACTAACTTTGCCTTCTCTTTATATCTTAGAAAGTATTTTGTATGTTCGCAAAAACTTAGGACTTTTCAAAATAAGAAGCGATTTCCATAATATAAATACACGTAGTAAACATGAAATTGTGATACCCAAATTCAGATTAACTAAAACTAGCAAGTCATTTCTTATAAACAGTATCCGCTTTTATAACAAGTTGCCAAAGTCGGTTACAGAACTTAGCGACGGAAAGTTCAAAACCCACATCAAACGTGTCCTTATCAAAAAAGCATATTATAAGATAAAAGACTACGTTGAAGACAAGGAAGTTTGGCAATAATTCCTTCTGCACATGTGGCTTCCCTGGTACCTCATAAACAACATAACTATGTCAATGTCTATTAACTGCTCCCAAATAACGATGTTTATTTAGATTTTTTTATGATTTTTTCACATACTTCCTTGACATAATCTTTTCATTATTTGACATTATTTACCTACAAATCGAATTCCAATTCTTTATTAGTGGCTTTTGTGGACATGATATTTATTCAGATATGTTATTGTAGTTGTAATTGCAATCATGTCATTAATATTTTATATACTTAGATTATTTTATATTTTGTGAATGTGAGAACGTTGTAGGCCTAGTAGAGTGTAGATTTGTTGGCGGTTTTCTATTTTGTTAAGTACCTGGTAATTGTTGAAAGGCCTACACTGTCCTCCCATACCTATTATCACTGTTATTTAATAATATTGTAAAGCCAATTATTTTTAAAAGAGTAACCGTGGAGTTTCTTGCCGGCTCTTCTCCATAGGAAACGACCAATTGGAACCGTGCACCTAGCTTCTGACGTTTCATAAGTGCCCATGTAGGTTTATGTGAAATAAAATATTTTGATTTTGATTTTGAAATAATGAAACTAACAGGAAGAAAATACGAAACACAGATTTCACATTGGAGACTTCCCGTGGCGCCATAAGCTCCAATTTAGAAGTAGCTCAAGAATTTGTACATTTCTTTACTGATATACCATCTAGAACGACGGAATCTTTAAATTCCTCACCCAATGTCTCAATTGATTTATTAAGAGCGAACGTTCCGTGGAGTTTCTTGCCGGCTCTTCTCCATAGGAAACGACCAATTGGAACCGTGCACCTAGCTTCTGAAGTTTCATAAGTGCCCATGTAGGTTTATGTGAAATACAATATTTTGATTGATTGATTGATTGAAATGTATGTGAAGTTTCATTAGTATCCTGTTAGTAATTAACAAATTATGATAAAATCAGTTCTCAATGTTCACGGTTACAATTCGCGCGGAGTTCATTGGCCACCGATAAACCTGTACATATGTGGATACATAAACTGAATTTTATATCAATAATTAGTTGCTAGTTCAGTTTTATACTTGTAAAATTTCAGCGTAGTACATACAATAATTAACGAGATAATAAAATAAAAGCGTTCGCGTAGTAGGGCATGCATTCATAACAATTTTTGTGATATTGAAATTCGTGCGTTGCTAAGTTCGAGAAAAGCCTATGTAAAAAGCGACGGCAGCGTACCTGTCCGAGTCGTGGTCGGCCTCGGCGCGCGTGAGCTGGTCCAGCGTGGCGGCGCCGGGCGTGGCGCGCCAGGCCTCGGCCGCGGCCGCGTCTTGCGTGCGCACGGCGCGCAGCAGCGGGCCCAGCGCGGCCGGGCTCAGCGGCAGCGCCTCGTTGCTGGCCAGGAACAGCAGCACGTGCAGGTCGGACGCGGCCTGCAGGAAGCCGTCGGCGGCCGCCAGGTGCGCGTGCAGCGCGCGCAGCGTCTGCAGCTGCTGCGCCAGCGGCCGGTTGGCGGGCGGGAAGGCGGCGCGCGGCGCGAACGTGGGCGCGGCCGCGTCGCCCGCCACGCCGCACGGCACGTCCACCAGCAGGTAGGCCACGGGCACGCGCTTGGCCGACACGCCCACCTCGTTGCCGTACGCGTCGCGCTCCTGACGAGGCCGAACCGACACATTATTCTTTATTGCCCACCGGCCGTCTAATAACACCTCAAAGTGTCAGGCGATTGTAATTGGAAGCTCGCGCATGATGGGTAGGGTGGCGCTTAGCTCTCTTCCTCCTATTATTTCCAATGGTACCATTATACCCATTACCCCTACGGTGAAAGATCTCGGTTTGCACCTTGACTCGACAGTAAGTTAGCAACGCCAGGTTTCTAGTGTTAGTCAAAGAGTCAACGGTAGTCTGTGATCCCTGTATCGTCTGAGAATTTTTTTGCCCACTAATACGAAAACTATTTCAGATTTTGATTTTCCCTATCATCGACTATGGTGACGTATGCTACTTTGACTTGAATGCGGTTTTGCTGGATAAGCTAAACAGACTAGTCAACAATGGTATCCGGGTTCATATTCAACCTACAGAAATGTGACCATGTGTCAAGTTACAGGTCTGAGCTCAAGTCCAACCTTCTCCTGATAATAACAAACACTACAAAAAAATAGTTAGCGAAATCGGTCCAGCCGTTCGGTAATAGTCTTTTTTTTTTTTGTCATATTTTCTCACCATTTAAACCTTCCCTGGACTACGACAAACATTTCAAAAACAAAATCAGCTAAATCGGCCCAGCCGTTCTCGAATTTTTGCGAGACTAACGAACAGCAATTGTTTTTTATATATATAGACTAACTTTTACCGGCGGCTTCGCCCGCGTGGATGTCTGTTATCGCATAAAAAAGTACCCTATGTCCTTCTCCATATCCCAGGCTATATCTCAAATTTCTAACTTAATATTAATTTTAATGTGATTCACTATGTGAATAGAAACCGAAACAAATGATTTAATATAATAAAAGTACTTCTGTTCTGAACGTGAATGAGTTTTACCTAAAGATAACAAACACAAAATCAAAATACGAAATTTCACTCAAATGCTTAAAGCAATCAATTGTACCAAATTACAACACGAAATAAAAATGCGACACAAATAATAATTTTAAAATAATTCACAGTACCAACAATGTGAAAACAAAACGAAATCCTCCGAAATGTCGCATGATACACCGTTTGTGCTGAGAAAACGCTCGAAATGTTTAATGAACACCACGCATAACTTTTCTCAGCGTCACGTTCGCAATTGGACGAAATATTTGACATTTATTTTGTACTTGCAACACGATCTGGCTGTAGAATTCGATTAATCGACTAACACTTGACCGGTTGACATTTTAGCGGGGACACCACTAAACGAACGAAAAAAAAAAGAAAACAAAATACGTCTGTACTCTGTGGTCCTGTGGTCGTGTGGCCGGTGTGGTACGGATGCTTATTGTCAACATTCATCAAGGTTATACGTTCGTAAAGTAATGGATTCAATGAGAAAACGGTTTATTACTCACTGGACACTCCCCGCGGTATCATTAGCGATAATATCGATGTTGCTCAGGAATTTGCAACTTTCTTTACCAATATTCCTATTAAAACTACAGAAACTTTAAATTCCTCGCCCACACTTGCTATTGAATTATTAAGAGCGAATGTTTCTGACTGTCCTGTAGAATTTAAATTTAAACATATAAACCCTGTGGTCGTCGTAAAGGCTTTTAAGCAACTTAAGATCAAAATTACCGAAGATCTGTGGGGCATGTCTACTAAAGTTTGTCAATCCATTATTGAGACAATTGCACCCTATTTAGCCTTAATATTTAATTTGTGTGTAGATCAAGGGGTATTCCCGGATTTAATGAAATACAGTAAAATTATTCCACTTTTCAAATCCGGGGACAGCAAAGACACTAATAATTATAGACCCGTTTCGATTTTGCCAGTTTTCAGCAAGGTGTTTGAAAAAGTAATGTTAAATCAAATGCTCATTCACTTTAATTGTAATAACATCCTACACGATCAACAGTATGGTTTCACCAAAGGACGTTGCACAACCGATGCTGGGGTCACTTTATTAAAACACATCTATAAGGCATGGGAAGATGCACAAGATGCAATAGGCATCTTTTGCGACTTATCAAAGGCATTTGATTGCGTGAATCACGAAACACTGCTCTTGAAACTTGAACATTACGGACTGGGTAAACTTGCGCTTAGCTTAGTAAAATCATATTTGAATAATAGATTGCAGCAAGTTCAAATAAACGGTGTTAATTCATTGGGTTTAAAAGTCAAAATGGGTGTACCGCAGGGCTCAATACTGGGTCCGTTCCTCTTTTTAGTATATATAAATGATTTACCTTATTTACTGAAAAACCGACCCCAAATGGTGTTATTTGCTGATGACACATCACTGATTTTTAAAGTAAACAGACATGCCCAGGACCTTGACGACGTAAATAACGCTATGATTAAGGTCCATAATTGGTTTACTGTAAATAATTTGGTATTAAATGAGAAGAAAACTAAATGCATAAGATTCGCTTTACCGAACGTTAGAAGTAATGAATGTCACGTTGTATTGAATAAGGAGATACTAGAATTCGTCGAAAATACGGTTTTCCTGGGGATTACGCTTGACTCAAAACTACAGTGGGGTCCTCACTTAACATCACTTGCAAGGCGGCTAAGTTCAGCCGCTTACGCTGTTTGGAAAATCCGCCAACTAACAGACGTGGATACCGCGAGACTGGTCTATTTTAGTTACTTCCATAGCATCATGTCTTACGGTATTTTGCTGTGGGGACGAGCTGCAGATGTTGATTCCATCTTTATTCTGCAAAAGAGGGCTGTCAGAGCTATCTACAACCTCCGCAGACGCGAATCTCTGAGAGAGCTGTTTAAAAAAATTAACATTATGACGGTACCTTGTCAATATATATATGAAAATATTATGTATGTTCGAAAAAATCTACATCTTTTTAGTAAAATAAGTGACAGGCATAATTTTAACACTAGAAATAGGAACAAATTAGATCAACCACGCTTCAGATTGTCTAAAGTACACACTTCTTTTATGGGGTACTGTGTAAAATGTTATAATAAAATACCACTCGATATTCTTCAACTAAATGAGAAGAAATTTAAAACGTGCATTAAACGCACACTATGCAGACAAGCATATTATAAGTTGGATGATTATATCGTAGATAAAAATGCTTGGCTAAATGCTGGTCCTGCTCCACTGCCACTTGGGCTCACTAGATAAAATTTGAATACTTGGAAGTTGCTTCCCCCTTTTTTTTATTTTATTTTATTTTCTGACATTACGAACTTAATGTTTATTTTGTTTTTATTTAAGCATGTTTTTATTGATGAATACTCCAATAGATAATAATTATTTTCTTTTTTGGTAGTAAATTTTTATTAATCTCTCAAATACATTGCAAACTATAGTTCTGTATAATTTAGCAGCATTTTTTTCAATTTTGTAAATGTGAATACCATGGAGTCGTTTACTATGTTATTATGATTTATGTTGACTTGAAAGAGCATGGTAGTTGAGAGTATGTCATGCTCACTTAAATGTTTCACTGATGGTGGCGCGTGTGTTGGATCATTCGGTTCCCTACAAAATGGTTGAGCTGGATGGTGCTGATCCATGCGTCATGTTCGTGAACGGGCGCCGTCAGTTGGGACTGGTCATCTCTTGACTGCCAGGGCTTATTTTTAATTTGTAATTTTATATTTTGAATTGTTTTATTAGTTTTTACATTGTCTCACATATAGAAGCAACAAGAATAATGTACCCAGGATTATGTAATATCTTGATTTAAAAGAGTGTCCTTGGAGTTTCTTGTCCGTTCTTCTCCATAGTGATCTACGTATTGGAATGGGCATCTAGCTTCAACTTGCCGACTCTGACTAACTGACCGTCTCTTTGACAATTCAAAAGTGCCTGTAAATGGTTTAATTGAAATAAATGCTTTGAGTTTGAGTTTGAGTTTAATCTTAGAAGAATCTTATACAGAATTACTGAGAAATAAGTGTAGATTTCGTATTGAGTGTTAGTTTATCGAAAAGTGACAAATATGTCAGTGAAAAAGTAACGAAAGTTTTGGAATGCACAAATTTTGATCATAAGGCCGCCGTGTTTAGTAATGTTTTTATGATAAATATTCTTGTATACTGTTTGAAATACACATAAGTAGCTAGCTTATTTATCTGCGAACATAATTTGGCTAATACCTACTGATATTATAGCGTATTGTTATCGTAATCGTATTTCCAAGAGTAAAATTCGGCAAACAAATACCTACAAAAAGACAATAAAATGGATATAATATGTTATCCTTAAGAGATAGACATATG
The DNA here is from genome assembly GCA_947523025.1 of Dryobota labecula. Lineage (NCBI taxonomy): Eukaryota > Metazoa > Arthropoda > Insecta > Lepidoptera > Noctuidae > Dryobota > Dryobota labecula. The sequence goes on from OX383290.1 coordinate 567,698, forward strand.
CCATCGCAGACCTTTATAAGATACATAATTCCACCATACATTATTTTGTTATATCTCAAAGGGTTCAGACAGCGTTTTCGTTGAAAGTTCCCAGACGGCTTATTTTTTTCCGACACCTCCAACAAATATCGTTAATTTATACAAAAATGAATACAAAAACTTAACAAATTATATACTAAAACCTTCCTCGAGAACCACGCTATCCATTGGTGAAAACTGCATGAGCATCGGTGCAGTAGTTTTTGAGTTTATCGCGAACAGACAGAAAGACAGACAGACGCGGCGGAGGACTTTGTTTTATAATATGTAGTGATGGTTCGCTTTCTACGCAAAGACGGCAAGTCCTGAACCGTGTACTCCTCATCTACAGATTTAGACTTCGATTTCTTTAGCATGGCTCGTTTACGAGCGGAATGTTTACCTAAAAGCGACATTCTTCCTTATTAGTTAAAGTCTTGCGAGTGTAAAATGTATTAGGATAGTTAAAATTCCAAGTCGAAAACGTAAACAATGATAATTATTGATGACACAAAGAGTGTCAGAACATAGAACTTAGATTTTGTTTAACGAATAGTTTATCGCGAACATACAGACAGACAGACGCGGCGGAGGACTTTGTTTTATAATATGTAGTGATAGCATACAGAATGTTAGGTTAAACGAGGGACATACTTTAAGGGAGTGTAGTACTCATGAAAATGAAGAAGTTTTACTATGAGACAAACTCCGAAATATGAAAAAACAAAGTCAGCTAAATAACAACACGATCAAAATGTAAGGAACAGCTAAATGACATGGCCGGATCCTGCCCCTATAATCAATTTATTATGTACAGTAATTATTATTGTATGAAAGTTACTTCTTAAATATACTAAAATAAATCGCAATTACATTTCTCTAGAACAGGTGACAAAAAATGCCAAAAAAATATGTGTGTTAATTGATTTTGTGTGGTTTTTAATTTCGACTTATTAGACAGCAATGCAATACAATTCATTTGTGTTTGGATACACGTACATATATGAAAAATACTGTATCTGTAGCTCTGAAAGATTTTGAAGGTGAGATTTAAATTATAAAAACACGACTGCCAGAATCGTATTGCTAAGGTACCTATAAAAGTCAACTTTTTCATGATTATCGCAGACACCATTTTTCGAGCTGCCGAAGCCCGAACATAATGATTGTCATGAGATCACGTTACGAATTATGCATCGACAATAATATTATATTCAAGAGTGTGTATCTGAACGTCCTAGTTACTTTGACGTTTGAACTGCGCGCGCACACTATGCTCTGTCTAGAGATGGGTCGTAACAGGTTAAACACGATATCTGTGAGCACTGTTAAACAAAAATAACAGATCGGAACATCTGTTATTAAATAACTGCCTGTTATTTTTGTACGACAGTAAGAGTCAGAAGTAAACATATTTCGAAGTAAATAATAGTGTTTCTCTTTTCAGCAAGGGTCATTTCTTAACGAGGAAGAGAGAGAAATTGATAAGCTTGCAATATTGCTTGCGTAACAGCCGTCGTAACAGTGTGTAGAGATTGTTATAATGAATTAACAGTAGCAGCCGCTGTAACAGCCTTTGAGGGTCTGTTATTTTAAGTAACAGATAAGTTATATTGTTAGGAACAATTGTTATTTGTTATTTATAAATATTTGTTTTTTCTATCTGTTACGATTAAATACGCCTCACTCCTACCAATCTGTCACCTGTCACTCTGTGCCCTATGCTCTGTGCAGTCTCGCGTTGATCTTATCACGTATTAATGATTGTGTTCTCCTCTGTTAATGATCCACTGTTGGATATTTTAACTTGACCCCACGTTATCGTTTATCGGTTTTCGTTTACACTTCTTATGTTAATATTCTGCTGTGCATACTGGACTTGTTTGTTTACAATTTGGTTTCTGTTCTGACGCTCATGATGTCAAGGTGCCTGAATTGTAGTGTGGCTACAAATCGAATGCGAAGACATATTGTAACAACTCTAACAACGCAGTTACAAAATATATTGACTGAATGGTTATCTGTACAAGAGGTATGCGACCACATAGTAATTATTTTCATATTTTCATTAACCATTGCTATTCAAAATATCTAGGCACTTAAAAAAAAACCTATTTACTATATCTCTCGCTTCTTCTCTGATCATAAAACTTAAACTATTGTAAAGAAATACCTGAAAGCTTTAATATGACGTACTGTAGGTCAATGTACATGAATATTTTATGTTTGGGCAAAGCTCTCTACAAATTCCGGCCATGTCCTTTTTTGTTCATATTTCGGAGTATATACAGGGTGGCAGGGACATCGATGCGAAACCGGTTACCGTGGATTCAGTACATGATTCTAGATTCCCCTAAAAGTAGGTATATATTATAGTAAATATGTATGTATGTATGTATGTCTATTATAAGTTTATTAGCTGACCCGACAGACGTTGTCTTGTCTTAGCTATGAATATTCAATTTGAATAGGAATAAATTGTTTGTAATGCTTTTTAATACACAACATTGTTAGTTTTCTTTTCTGGCGCGTAAATAATTAATGTTGTTGGTTTTCCGACACGGGAACAGGCGACATACAATTAGCCATGTGAAAATCATTGCCCCCGGCCACCGCGAGCGCGATAGCAAGTAACATTAGAAGCTCCTATAATTAAAACGATAATCAGTGCTAAAAGTTATTAAGTGGTTGCAAGATATATCTTATTTTGTATCTATTTGTAAACGATACAATGTGTTCCTTTTCTTTTTTTAATTCGTCAAGTGGTTAAGAAATAAACAGGGTTTAAAGAGGACTGCAGGTGGTCTTAAATTGCAAAAATACGACATATCTAGTGAGCGAACACGGCAGCCAGCGTGACGCATCGGGACAACAAACGGCCTTCAAAACCTGTCGGAACGCACATCGGAGCCGCAAGTACATTAATCGGCTTGACTCGGCCAGCGTTCGGATTGATGAGTGATAGACGACGACACACACGGTATCTTGCAAGCGCCAATATTACAAGCCACTCGGTGAGTCATCTTTGTTTTGAACGGCGCTGGCTACATTCAACTTACGAGCACATAAACCAAGTTGTTTGCGTTATTTTATTGATATTGCTGACTTTACTGTGCACCTAATCTTCTGCTGTCGCTTTGCTTTTACACCTACTTATATCGCAAATATAAAACATGGCTCTAAGGCGCACACCACCCAAATCCAAGCCTAAGGGTGACGCTGTATCCCTCTGTAGTTCGAAGCCCAACCTAACGTTAACCAACACTCCGTTGATGGATACACCTGAGGATTCAATTACTTTCCGCAATAAGAGTAGACTTGACAATATTTTCAGCGAAGAAATTAAAAAACTTCGAGATGATCTAACCAGTATGCTTAAGAACCTAAGCAATGAGCAAAATGTTAAGTTTAGCCTACTTCATAATAATCTTGAGGAGATAAAAAAGCAGAACTCGGAGTTGCGCACTGATGTACAGTTTATGAGCGACAAATATGATGAATAGTTAGAAAAAACTAGGATGCTGGAGTTGGAAAGAAAGGATAGTAACGCGTACATAAAACAACTAGAAGACAGGGTAGAAAATTTTGAAAAATCATTAAAGTCCACAAGTATTGAAATAAGGAATTTACCAAAAAAACATGCTGAAACAAAGGAAAGTCTTGTCGAAGTTGTGAAGAGTATAGGCAAAGTAATGAAAACACAAATTGAGACATCAGATTTAAGAGACGTATTTCGCCTTCCCAGCAAGAAAGCAGAGGCAAGAGGTACCGTGATGGTAGATTTCAATAGTATGATAACAAAGGACAAAATACTCACCAACTTAAAACTTTTTAATAAGGATAACAAGGACAACAAATTCAACACTAGCCACATAAAACTGGATGGAAATTCACCTATCTACATTGCTGAAAGCCTCACAATCAGAACTAAAAAGTTATTTTATTTGGCGCGTGAGTTCTCCAAGGACAACAACCTCGACTTCTGTTGGACATCACACGGAAGAGTGTTGATGCGATGCAAAGAAGGCCAAAAAGCTGTAAGAATAGATGACGAGACGGACCTCCTTAAAATGAAACAAAATATTGAAAACCAGCAGTCAACTTGACTAGCGCCTCTTGAAATTGTAACAGCAGCCTTCTGCGTATGTAATCTTTGTTTATATTTTGTTCTAGCGCCTTATAAATTTGTAACAGCAGTCATCAGCCTATCTTGCTCTTGCTTTTATCCTACTAGTAGTAATGTTCTTCTGTTCGAAAGTTTTAAGTCTATATCAGAAACCATAATGTTAAAACAATTCATATTTACCTATACACACTACATATACTTCTACTCGCAAACCTCCCTACCACACATCACAATTACAAAACTCTTCAATGCCAATAGATTAAAAATTATTTTTCACATCAATATCAAATCAATAACAAAATATCATCAAACAGGAAAATACTCTTCCAATTTAAATAAATCATATAGTCTACATTCGCAGTCATCTCCTAAACTAAATAACCTGCATATATTTAATTGCATTAAGATCAAAAATCTGTGCCCACCTTTTAATCATAACATTCGATCAATTTAATGAGTATACTTCTGAAGTTGAAAGCACTGGCCTAGTTGAATGTATACCGCTTAGTGACACAAACCAATGCTCTTACGTACTTAATTGTTGCGAAAACCCTACGGACTCACTATGTGCCCTTAGCGTGAACATAAGGAGTATTCATTGCAATTTCGAATTGCTGATAGCCTTTCTATCCACGTTAGACGTACCAACTGACCTTATTATTCTGAGTGCTGGACCAACGTTAATATGCCACCTCCCAATATTAACGAATATAATATGTACTGGACAAAGAATACCATTAATCAAAATGATGGTGTCGTTGCGTACGTACGCAAGGAACTTAGGGTGTCCGCAATTGAACCTAATTTTCCAGAAGGCAACTGTCTTGTCGTCACTATAAATACGGATTATACTTTTATTTGCTGCTACAGACCGCCAAGTTTTAGAAACACAGGAATATTTCTTGATTCACTCGAACAAGTCCTAAGTAAGGTAACAACTCAGAATATTATATTAACGGGCGATATAAACATAGACACTCTGACTGATAACGCCTCAGGTACAGTTCAGAATTATCTAAACCTAATTGATATGTATGGGTTGAAGATCGGAGTTACTAGGCCCACTAGAATCAGTGCATGCTTAGACCATTTTATGGTTAAATGCTATAAATCATGGAAGACTGTTGTTTTTGAACAGCAGCTTACCGACCACTCGCCTATATTACTATTTATTAACAATGCCAGAATCAATAGGAATATTGTTTCTAACCAAAAAGTAACGATCCATTATCATAGTATTGAAGAAGCACTATTACATGAAGGCTGGGATAGTCTTTACAACGCTACCGATCCAAACATTGCCTGTGACATACTGACTACAAGGCTCCTCACACTAATTGAATCGAATACTACAATTAAAATGGTTTCCAAACGATACCAACCATTAAAACCATGGATTACAGTTGGTGTTGTTAGATGTATAAAGAAACGGGACAGGTTACACGGCCGTGTTAAAAATCATTTGAATGACACTGACCTTAAACAAAAATATATACGCTATAGAAACTCATGTAATAATCTAATTAAAAATCTTAAAACTAAATATTATCAGGATAAATTGCATAGCTGCGATGGTAACTTGAAGAACACTTGGAAAATTGTCAAAGAAGTCTGTAATATGAAACAAAAAAAGGTATCTTCTGAGGAGCTTCTTTCTATCAACACCACACCGACACAGTCACTTAATACCGTTAACTCCTTCTTTACGTCAATAGGAGGTGTTCTGGCGGGCGACATTTTAAAACAGACAAGCACATCCGAACACGCTCTAGCACGACAGGCGGTAGTGCCAAACTCCCTGCGGGATTCAATGTCGTTCATTCTAACGGACCCTTACGAAGTGAGAAGAGTTATTTCGGAACTCAGAACGCATAGCGCACCAGGATGGGATAAAATATCTGCAGACATCCTCAAGCGAAATGGCCTGTCCTGGGCGAAGCCTATCGCACATCTTTGCAATTTGAGCCTCGAAACGGGTATCTTCCCTGATCTGTTCAAAAGGGCTGTTGTTTGTCCAATATACAAGGCTGGGGACAAGGATAGCCCTTCCAACTACAGACCTATTTCTCTCTTGTCTTCACTATCAAAAATACTGGAGAAAATTGTTAACAAGAGGGTAATCAACTACCTTGAAAAAAACAGCCTGCTTAACAGAAATCAATATGGTTTTAGAATGGGGAAGTCGACCGAGGATGCGGTTCTTGCTCTCACCACGGCACTAACAACTTACCTGGACAAGGGAGACAAATGTTTAGGAGTCTTTCTAGATCTTCAGAAGGCTTTTGATGCAGTTTCCGTTCCTATCTTACTTACGAGGCTAGTAAACGTGGGCATCAGAGGATTACCTCTAGAATGGTTCAGGGACTACTTGTCTGGTAGATTACAGCGTGTACGGGTTGAAAAACATGTAAGTAATGATGAAATATGCGAATACGGTGTACCACAGGGCAGCACCCTGGGACCTACGTTATTCCTTTTATACATCAATGATTTGTGTGGTTTGGCGATATCAGGAGAGGATATATTTATGTTTGCGGATGATACTGTTCTTATCTTTCATGAAAACACCTGGGAACGAGTATTCCAATTGGCTGAAACTGGTTTGGCTAGGGTGACCACATGGCTTGAAGGCAGTCTTCTGTCCCTCAACTCAAGTAAAACTAAATATGTTTGTTTTACCAAATCCGCTATTGGAAGTGCCAGTTCTGAACTTAGGCTTAGGATACACACGTTTCCATGTAATCGAAAAAATTACCACCAAAACTGTAACTGCGCTACACTATCTCGCATTACCACAATAAAGTATCTAGGAGTTACACTGGACGAGAAACTTAATTGGAATATCCACATAGCGTCGCTGGTGGTAAGGATCAGAAAACTGATTTATATATTTAAGAATCTACGAAAAGTGGCTAACCATAAACTTCTGATCCAAACTTACAGAGCGCTGTGTGAATGCCTAATTAGGTATTGTATATGTGCCTGGGGTGAAGCCGGGAAATCTGTTCTTACTGCTGCCGAACGTGCTCAGCGGGCGGTACTCAAAGTTCTCATGTATCTGCCATTCCAGCATGCAACTACGTCGGTATACGAGAAGGCTAATGTGCTATCGGTTAGGAAATTGTATATATACGAAATAATTAATAGATACCACAAAAGAATCATTCCTACTCTCCCTGTACTTTCTAAAAGAGTAGAATGGTGCCCTGTACCCCGTCATAAAACATCAGTTGCACAAAGACATTTTATTGTACTGGCTCCCCGCATCTATAACAATGTTAACAAAAAATTCAAAATTAAGAAACTTAACTTAAATCAGTCTAAAAAAGTTATACTGCCTTGGCTAAAAAGTTTGGATTATGACGCCACAGAAAATCTAATTAAATCATTATGAAGAGAAACACCCCACTCCCCAACTCACACACACACCCTCACTCAATACACACATTCATACTCCCCCCACACACACACCACTTCCCCTACCCACTACACACTCACACAAATACATACTTTAACTTTTTAAATGATGCATGCTAGACTACTTTTAATATTATTCTTTTTAATACTTTTGTTTTATAATCTTTGGATGCCATTAATAATATGTAACATATTAACTGGGGGTTGACACTAGCTCCTGTAATACAGTGTACACTAGCGCAGGAGCTAGGGAATTCATAAAAATGTTTGCATAATTATGTCAATAAAGATTATTATTATTATTATTTTTATTTATTTTCATATCTCGGGACCCTGGGGTCCCGGACCTTTGGAAGGCGTACGAGGGGCCGAAGCCAACTCGCAGAGGCCCGTTAGACGCTTTTTAATTAAATGAGGCACCAACCGACTATTATCCCTCTACGCACTATGAAAGTGCACCCAAGGACAACCCTCGGTTGGTGTAGGACTATTGCAGGATATGGAAACAAAGATATTGGACTATGGGTTTGGGTGGCTAAAATGGACCGGTTACCTAAAACTATGGAAGGACTATGGCCCCTGCCTGATCAATGTTTTATTATACACGGATAAAATGGCAGGGGTGACTTGCACACTTAATAATGGGCCCCCGAAAACGGTCGCTAGCACATAGTGACGTAGCGACAAGGGGGCAACATGTCCTGAGGTGCTCGAGGAGCGGAGAGGTATTCCACGGCTCTCAGGACAATCCCAGAGCCCGGAAGATGGTCAAGATCCCTACAAGCACTTACGGGAATACTTCCTTCCTCCAAGCACGTTTGCTCTTGCGAATCTCCACTCAAGCCGGCCAATAAAGGCAAGAATGAGGTGGGAGCTCAGTTTCTCGTCAGTGTTCACTCCAGCCGGCCAATGAAGGCAAGCCAGAGATGAGGAACATGACTTCTCCCAGGAGATAGGGTCCGTGGGGTCGCAACTGCCCAACAGCTCGCCACATGCTGCCCTGCGGGTTTCTGTATCTCTCTTGGTCTGGCTCCTCACCCTAGACATGTTCCGGGAAAGTAAACTCTACCGGCACAGACCTAGAGTTCTGAGCGCGCAAGCCCCACCACGACGTCAACGTAGAGATACGGCGGTGGGGTTATTATTATTATTATTATTATTTTATATACTTTTATATATCTCGAGACCCTGGGATCCCGGACCTTTGGAAGGCGTACGAGAGGCCGAAGCCAACTCGCAGAGGCCCCTCAGACAATTTTAAATGGAATGAGGCACCAACCGACGATTATCCCTGTATGCACTATGCAAGTGCACCCAAGGACAACCCCCGGTTGGTGTAGGACTATTGTAGGATATTGAAACTAAGATATTCGGCTATGGGTTTGGGTGGTTAAAATGGACTGGTTACCTAAAACTATGGAAGGACTATGGCCCCTGCCTGATCAATGTTTTATTGTACACGGATAAAATGGCAGGGGGTGACTTGCACACTCAATAATGGGCCCCCGAAAACGGTCGCTAGCACATAGTGACGTAGCGACAAGGGGGCAACATGTCCTGAGGTGCTCGAGGAGTGGAGAGGTATTCCACGGCTCTCAGAACAATCCCAGAGCCCGGAAGATGGTCAAGATCCCTACAAGCACTTACTGGATTACTTCCTTCCTCCGAGCACGTTTGCTCTTGCGAATCTCCACTCAAGCCGGCCAATAAAGGCAAGAATGAGGTGGGAGCTCAGTTCCTCGTCAGTGTTCACTCCAGCCGGCCAATAAAGGCAAGCTAGAGATGAGGAACATGACTTCTCCCGGGAGATAGGGTCCGTGGGGTTGCAACTGCCCAACAGCTCGCCACATGCTGCCCTGCGGGTTTCTGTATCTCTCTTGGTCTGGCTCCTCACCCTAGACATGTTCCGGTAAAGTAAACTCTACCGGCACAGACCCAGAGTTCGGAGCGCGCAAGCCCCACCACGACGTCAACGTAGAGATACGGCGGTGGGGATTATTATTATTATTGGTTTTCAAGATTGGTGGCACAAAAACTTAACCGACTGCCCTTGCGATTTATTTATCGACCTGGAAAATGCAAGCCGCACTGGAAATTGTAACTGTTTAAAGTCGAATGGCTTGTCGTTCGGAATCATAGGGATGCGTTGAAACAAAACGTCTTCGCCTTTGCACTTCCCTTTCAAAAATTGTGGCTTCGATGACGTTTTTCATTCGTTTCTTCACCGCAAACCGAGTGCCATTACAAAGACGTGGCTGGTTTATGTTCCGCAACATAATGATTACCGATCCGACGTTTAATTGCAGATTATGAGGTGGTAATTCCATCGAATTTAAAAATTTCGTTGGATAGTTGACAACATCATCTTGGTTAGTAACGGAATCAACCGATTTGTACGGGGGACGGCTAATGAAAACGCCAAATAGATGAGGCTTATACCAAGCAATAATGAATGTATGCTATTGTAGAAAACATAGCTGCTGTTAACTTCCAATCCAATTTTCATTAGCCGTCCGCCGACGCGAGGACGCTTGGATCCAAATATTTCCTACAACTTATATTAAACTTAAATTGTCAATATACAGGGTGGAAAAAAAAGACCGTGGTTGGAGGTAAAGTACCCTTAATATTGATGATGGCAAATTTTACTGAAAGGAAACATTCCTTTATTTTCAAAAATAATTAAAACTGCACTAAGATTTTTGAAAAATCACCTGCTCGAGTCAGCAATAGAAACGGTGAAATTTGTAAAAAAAACACCTGTATTTTATGATACCAACCGAAAGAGTCATTCATAAGGATCAATTCCTTTTAAACAACATAGTATCTTAAATGAAAGAAAGACGATAAAAAACTCGATATAAAAGGCGACACGTAGCGAATTCAGTCGAAGAATACGTATGTGCATACGTGAAAGTGGGTCTCATTTTGAGCAATTCATAAGTTAAGGCTGCAGTCTTGCAAAATTCACTCGCGGTGAGTTATTTGCGCAACTTTGTATTTTTTTTAAACTAATTATTGAAATAACATGAAATATTATTATTGCACAGAAATAAACATAATATAAGTAATAGCTAGTATTTTTTTTTAATACATCGAGGTGGATTTTGTTAGGTAAATCAAGCGTTGAATACAGCTCTTTTTACCCAACAACATTTCGTTTGTGCTCCTACTTTAGGGTAATTAAGTATTATTTTCAAAATCTGTTCAGCGCATAATTAGCTGAACATTCTCGTCTTCAAAATGCGCTGATTAGTTTTTTCTAATTATCTTTCATTTTCTTATTTTAGAGGTCACAAAGTCATCAAAATTCTCTGTTTTTATCTCTTAATAAACGGTTTGCTTCTTATATAAAATGAATCGTATGTATGTAATAATTAAATTATTTTGATGCCAAAGGTTCAATAAAGCAAATAAAAAATATACAAAAAATCAGCTTACTCTGACAATAATAATAATCTCAATAGACCTAAAAATCTTCTAGTGCGCAATGTAAGAATCGCGTGCGGCGAGTCCACGCGCCGAGCATCTTTTTGGGTATTTTGAGATTGTTATTATTGTTAGAATAAGGTGATTTAGGTGCAATTTTTTTTTTTGTATTTGTTTTGTTGTACTCTTGGCATTAAAATAATTTAATTATTACATACATACGATTCATTTTATATAAGAAACAAACCGTTTATTAAGAGATAAAAACAGAGAATTTTGATGACTTTATGACCTCTAAATTAAGAGAATGAAAAATAATTAGAAAAAACTAATCAGCGCATTTTGAAGACGAGAATGTTCAGCTAATTATGCGCTGAACAGATTTTGAAAAGAATTCTTAATTACCCTAAAGTAGGAGCACAAACATATCTCGAAATGTTGTTGGGCAGAAAGAGCTGTATTCAACGCTTGATTTACCTAACATAATCCACCTCGATGTACTAAAAAAATATTACTAGCTATTACTTATATTATGTTTATTTCTGTGCAATAATAATATTTCATGTTATTTCTTTAATTTGTTTAAAAAAAAAATACAAATTTGCGCAAATAACTCACCGCGAGTGAATTTTGCGAGACTGCAGCCTTAAGTGAACTATTTTCTATAAATAGTGAGTAAGTTTTCAACAAAAATTTTTTTTTTTTCTTGGTCTTTCTTTAATTTAAGATACTATGTTATTTCAAAGGAATTGATCCTTATGAATGACTCTTTCGGTTGGTATTATAAAATACAGGTTTTTTTTTTTTTTCAGTTTTCACTGTTTTATTCCCGGCTCAAGCAGGTGATTTTTCAAAAATCTTTAAATGCAGTCTTAATTATTTTTGAAAATAAAGGAATGTTTCCTCTCAGTAAAATTTGCCATCATCAATATTAAGGGTACTTTTCCTCCAACCACCGGTCTTTTTTTTCCACTCTGTATATTATTATTTTAGTTTTTAGAGGTTTTTCTTTGAGTCACGGCTTTAAAAAAAAAATACTTTTTAGTTATTTAAGTTACTTTGGTAAAACTATTAGTATTGTAGTCACTTTTAGTTATGTATGTTACTTTGGTAAGTTAGTTATCTTGTCGCTACCTACTTACCTTACTGTTTGAATATGTAATGTGTGTTTAAATTTAATTCAAATTGGTATTGACTTGAATAAATTGTTCTTTTCGTTAAAATTCTTAACGCTAAAACTCGAATTAAATACCAAATTGTTATTAATTTAGACCAGGGATGAAGCCCTTGAAAAAGGTAAAAAGTGAAAAAAAAAAAAAATTGTATGATGAAACCCATTGGAAAAGGAAGAGAATATAACAAAAATGAAAGGAAAAATAATTTACGGGCGATCTGAGGTCGGGAAGTGGAAGGGGGTGAGTTTTTAAGGGTAAAAACGGTTTATATCGATTTCCGGCAAAACTACAACTCCTATGGAAAAATTTCAATAGCAAAGTTGTAGGTAATAAAAGATCTGCAACTTTTATATTTGCACTTTTTTCACATAACCTAAAAATGTATGTGAAAAATTCAAATAATCAAGTTTTTAATCTTTATTTTTATCTTTTACAAAACAATTTTATTTTTTTTTCACGAAATAGTTTAGCCGTACTTCCATGGGCAAACTGCCCCCGATAGGAACCTATATCGTAACCTATGTTCTATTGTAGAGGGTACTAATAGTAGTTCATCGAGTAGATATTATTATTAGCTGTATATCTTAGTTAAACTGAGTGGCAACACTGCTAGAGTGACATGTCAAATTTTTGTTCCGTATTTTAAAATTATTTTTATTAGTAACTAAGTAAAACTAAGGTGTAACTTTTTGTGTAAACGTAATATAATAGCATAAATACTCAGGATTATTGTTTTCCTGTAAATATAAAAAGTAAAACAGTGTTTGGTTACACACCGGTAACCTAAAACCAACAGCTGACGTTTGAACTACGGATTTAAACGGGGAGTATTGCTTTACTTTTTAATAGCACACAATCGTCACTTAAACTTTTTTACACAGCCTCGTTAAGTCTTAACATAAATAATTTGCTGATTTAGCACTCTGAATTGGGTTTAAATCGTATTGTTTACATCGTAGAAAACGAAACTTAGCGAAAATTCGGTTACTCTCAATCTGATCTATAATATAAAATACAACCAATGATATTAAAAACTACGTCATTGAATACAACAATAAAAACGTTCATGGTCGTTAATTTTGCATTGTCGTTATACTTTAATATCGAGTAATAACTTTAAAGTCTAGGCAACCTACCCACATTAGGAAAAGTAAAATCCTAAGGGAATAAAAGCATTAAACTTTAACATTCAATTTGATAATATAGCTTTGATAATAGCTCTTCAAGCCAATTCAGTAGCCTACCTCATTTCTCTTCTGAATAACACTAACTTCTCCCATTTTCCCTTTCATTTCCAACTTTATTTTATTTGTCTGTCTGACTTGTTCTCACAGTTTCTTTATTCTAATTTCAGTAACAAATTCTGAAACCATGCATGTGATGACCCGTAAGGCTTACTGCTCATGATATGGAGCTTAAATTGAGAACGGCCCTCCAAGACCTTGAAGCATCGAAACTCCAATATCAACAATTGTTACAGGAGAATGATGAAAGTGAGGAGGAAGTCATGAAGATAATTAACAAAAACTCAAGCCTTAAACGGGAGCCAGTAGACCTAAATCAGCAATATCTGAATATTGTTGATGAACGCAACCAACTGAAAGTAGTCGCAGATGGTTTCAGCAACTGTAGTAACTTGTATGACGAGGCTTTAAGCAAAGTTAGGGACAGAGAAGATGAATTAATTCACGCTAATAGTCATATTATCCGTTTAGAGACAGAAAAAGAATGTACTCAGATTAAAGAAACTAACCTCTTGTATGATGAATTATTAAATATTAATTTTAACCCTCATTCCATTGTAACTATTGACCTTACTGATGATTCCTTGCTGAAACGGAATGTTGGTTATAAAATTAGTCATAATAAAATAAAAAAATATGCAAAACTGAATAGAATAATCAAAAAATGTAACCAAATTAGGAAACAACATAAACACTTTTCTAAAAATATTCCACAGAGAAAAGAGCATGTTGATCTATAATAATAACTATAATAATAATAAATTCTTTATTTACTCCTCACAACGACAAACTTATTCTAGGTTTTACATACATCTAGTCAAAAGTAAGATTTCCCAAACAAGCATAATGCCTGAAAATAAACTAAAACTAAAATAAGTTTATTACAAGTGCAAGTATAGATGGTTCGGAATTACAATATTTGGTAGCGACCCGCCCGATCTAGGTTAATTTAAACCTGTATTTCAGGCCATCACTTTACATCTGAATTAAATTGGAACACTAAAAATTTTAAGTTAATCTGCTACAAAAATAATCTTTTTACAACTATGAGAAAAAGCATATTGGTATTGGTACATTAATATCTAAAACTAAACCTATGTAAATATACAAAAATAAATACTTACGAGGGATAAATTATCGTCATGACAAAATTTCTAGAAGTTTTTCTGTGCCTGTGTAATTGAGTATCGCTAAATGTTCTGATAACATTTTACTACATTTTTTATAACTTACACTATAGAGGCTTAGTAACTTGTTGAGCCTATTATACAGAAAAGGACCTAAAAACACATAAAATCGATTAACAAACGCATGTCTAGTTTGAGGCTTTATGCAAACCAAGTCCTTCCTTCTCTTGTCGGTAGGTGCAGGGTCAAAAGGAAGCGCAGTGTGCTGGTGTAATACTATGCTTAGTATAAATAATTGCCGTACTGTTAGTAAATTACATGCTATGTAGAGCTGGTGCGTTGGAAATCTAAAAGGGCGAAATGTAAAACCTTTAGAATTGCTCTTTGAGCACGCTCTAGAGGGAGTAAAATTGTTTTTGCAGCACCACCCCAAGAAGTTATGCAACAGGTAAGAATGGATTGAAACAAAGCTAAATAAACCTGTTTAATTAATTTATAGTCTGCTATATTCCGTAAATACTTAAAAACATATATTAATTTGCGCACTCTAGTACAAAGTAAATCGATATGTTTACGGAAGTTTAGATTGGAGTCCAAAGTGATACCCAGATATTTTATATGATCAGCTTTAGTTAAAGTGGAGCAGGAGCATGCAGTGTCAGCGTACCTGCTACAATTATGTACGTTAATGTTTAGATTAGTAAGCGGTATGTTAGTATTTCTCATTGCAAATAAAATGTACTTTGTTTTATCTGTATTTAATGTTAGTAGATTATTATGAAGCCAATTTACACAGAATGTTAAAACCATTCTGAGCATGTTCATAGACCTCAACTCTTGATTTACCTGAGAACAATAGAGCGATGTCATCCGCATAAGACATTATGATACCATTTTGGAGTAACAAGCAGCACAGTTCATTTATATAAATTAAAAGTAACGTAGGGCCCAAAATGCTGCCTTGTGGAATTCCAAAACAAGTATTTTTAAGTTCAGAACTTGTATACTGACCAATTTTTACACATTGCTGACGATCGCTAAGATAATCAGATAAAAGTTGAAGTTGTGCTCCTCTTATCCCAAGTGTTTCAAACTTGTGCAAAAGTAAAGTACCCGAAATGGTGTCAAAAGCTTTGGCAAGGTCTAGGAAGATCCCAATTGTGTGCATACCCTTATCTAGATTGGTAGTGACATAATTAGTCAATTTGTGTACTGCTTGGCTAGTTGATCTTTTGGGCCTAAAACCAAATTGACTATCTGAAAGTAGTTTGTTATCTTCAAGATATTTTAGTAATCTACTGTTAACGATTTTTTCTAATATTTTTGAGATGCCTGTTAACACTGAAATGGGTCTGTAGTTATTCACACAGTTTTTGTCTCCAGACTTGAATACAGGTGTGACCACAGCTTTTTTAAGCAACTTAGGGAATGTACCTTTAGATAAACATAGATGAAAAATGTGTTAGCGGAGGGGTATTTAAATCTCTTAAGTATATTATTAGGTATGTCATCCCATCCAGTAGCACAAACATCCTTTAACCCGTTTATTATTTTAATTACTTCGCACACGTCGGTATTTAATAAAACAAATGAATTTAGAGTAGAGGATGTCATAGTCGGGTTATGACGGGAAAAATTACTAGAATTTAAAGATTTTTTCAGCCAAGTTTTTACCAACGTTAGCAAAAAAGTTGTTTACTTTATACATTGCTTTGGATGGGTTTGTCTCTGTGGATAGTAAGTCAAAC
This sequence comes from Dryobota labecula, assembly GCA_947523025.1. NCBI lineage: Eukaryota > Metazoa > Arthropoda > Insecta > Lepidoptera > Noctuidae > Dryobota > Dryobota labecula. The sequence continues at coordinate 583,982 of OX383290.1, forward strand.
GGAGGTTCTGGATTTTTCGATCTAAATGTATTCGTTTTTATAAATTTCCACACAAGTTTACTATTTGTCCCCGCCTTCTGTAATTCAGTTTTATCATACTGATTTTTTTTTCAAAAGATTATTACAGAAGTTTCGATACCGTTTATATGTAACAGAAAGTATTTCGTTATCAGGTGCGAGTTTCAATTTTAGATGGAGTTTGTCTCTATGTCTTATACAACGAACGAGACCGGGAGTAATCCAGGGTTTTATACAACTATACTTTCTAGGTATTGTCTTAGTGAATGTGTTTTTCCGTATTGCATATTGTAGCGAATCTATAAAATACTTTAACGTAATATTTGCATCGTTTGTATTATAAACTGGGTCAAAATTAATACCGCGTAAGTAATTTTTCAGGTTTGTCATATTGACTTTAGTGTAGCTAAGCATGTAGTTTTTTTCTAGGTGAACATATTTGTAATGTTAGTAAAACAGCTTGATGATCGGTAAGCGAAGAATTAGTAACCAATGTTTTAGATGGATTTTTTTATTTAAAAATGACGTGGTCTAAGCATGAGCCACTCTGATACATGGGGTGATAGTGAGCTGGTAAAAGTCCATGAAATAAGCAAATATTCAGATAATTATGTACATGGGTATCGGTTTTCCCGGAAGCAATGTTTATGTTAATATCGCCCAAAAGTACAATGTTTTTAAAAGATATGTTTTTTAAGTTGTTGTCAAGCGAGTCTAAAAATCTGTCCATATTTTGAGAAGGAGGCCTATAAATGGCCATGACTACCGTATCGGGAATAATTTTGATTATTAAGCAATTACTATCTTGGGATACAGGTTCTTCTTTGATTGTTCGTAAATTATTTTTGATGTAAACTACTAATCCATCATTCTGGTTTATGTTTCTGTCAGTTTTATAAGAATAACTAGCTTCTGCCCGCGACTTCGTTCGCGTTAAATTTCTTGTTCCCCCGACCCACCCCGTCGCAACACATTGCCTGCCCGTGCTATTACTTCGTTTTCGCATAAACTTTCATTAAAAAAAAAATGGTGTTCTAGTTAATAGGAACGTAATTCTTCCACAAGAATTGGGCTGTAAAATGCAAAAAGATTTTTTCAAATCCAACTCACAGTTCCAGAGATTAGCGCGTTCAAAAAACCGTGCCAGTGCGAGTCGGACTCGCGCACGGAGGGTTCCGTACCATCAATACAAATCCTTATCCTTACTAATATTATAAATGTGAAAGTAACTCTGTCTGTCTGTCTATTTGTCTGTCTGTCTAGACAGACAAATGCAGCGGTTTAGGCGTGAAAACGTAACATACAGACGTATGTTACGTTTTCACGCCTAAACCGCTGAACCGATCGTCATGAAATTTGGCAAAGATATAGCCTGGGATATGGAGAAGGACTAAGGCTAGTTTTTTACGCGATAACCGACATCCACGCGGGCGGAGCCGAGGTCAAAAGCTATCCATACTAATATTATAAATGTGAAAGTAGCTCTGTCTGTCTGTCTGTCTGTCTGTATCTTACGTTTTCACGCCTAAACCGCTGAACCAATCGACCTAGGATATAGAGAAGGACATAGGCTACTTTTTTACGCGATAACCGACATCCACGCGGGCGGAGCAAAAAAAACGGCAAAAAAGTCATGTCCGTTGTATGGGAGCCCCCCTTAATTTTTTTTTTTCTGTTTTTTAGTATTTGTTGTTATAGCGTCAACAGAAATACATCATATGTGAAAATTTCAACTGTTTAACTATCACGGTTCATGAGATACAAGCCTGGTGACAGACGGGCAGACAGACAGACAGACAAACAGACGGACAGCGGAGTTTTAGTAATAGGGTCCCATTTTACCCTTTGGGTACGGAACCCTAAAAACGAACTCTTCAGCTTTAGAATAGACTACCTCGCAGAGTTGATCATTATTTTGCTGCGGAGTTATAAAACAGTTATATCTCCTAAGATATTCATTGAAATTAAATGATGTAAGGGCAACTTTGTTCAAAATTAAATACTTGTGATGAATTACGTATTTATTTGGATAAGGATTAACACCATGTTTATGAAAACTCCTTCGCAAATAATGCATTAATTTCGAACAAATTTGATTACCATAAAAAAGGTTATAGTGAGTCAATCTTAAAAGATAGACATATGCTGTCGGGGACTTTTTTTTTAAACATTTAAAGAGGAACAATTCCATCATACATGATATTTGCGTAACTTAAACCGTTTACGCAGCGCACGCAACGGAAGCTCTCAAAAAGGAATATTTTTTCCCGTTTTTGCAACATTTTTCATTTATGCTCCGCTCCTATTGATCGTAGTGTGATGTTATATAGCCTATAATATTTCTCAATAAATGGACTATCTAACACAAAAAGAATTTTTCAATTCCAACCAGTAGTTCCTGAGATTAGCGCGTTCAAACAAACAAACAAACAAACAAACTCTTCAGCTTTAGAATAGACTACCTCGCAGAGTTGATGATTATTTTGCTGCGGAGTTATAAAACAGTTATATCTCCTAAGATATTCATTGAAATTAAATGATGTAAGGGCAACTTTGTTCAAAATTAAATACTTGTGATGAATAACGTATTTATTTGGATAAGGATTAATACCATGTTTATGAAAACTACTTCGCAAATAATGCATTAATTTCGAACAAATTTGATTACCATAAAAAAGGTTATAGTGAGTCAATCTTAAAAGATAGACATATGCTGTCGGGGACTTTTTTTTTAAACATTTAAAGAGGAACAATTCCATCATACATGATATTTGCGTAACTTAAACCGTTTACGCAGCGCACGCAACGGAAGCTCTCAAAAAGGAATATTTTTTCCCGTTTTTGCAACATTTTTCATTTATGCTCCGCTCCTATTGATCGTAGTGTGATGTTATATAGCCTATAATATTTCTCAATAAATGGACTATCTAACACAAAAAGAATTTTTCAATTCCAACCAGTAGTTCCTGAGATTAGCGCGTTCAAACAAACAAACAAACAAACAAACAAACTCTTCAGCTTTAGAATAGACTACCGAGTTGATGATTATTTTGCTGCGGAGTTATAAAACAGTTATATCTCCTAAGATATTCATTGAAATTAAATTATGTAAGGGCAACTTTGTTCAAAATTAAATACTTGTGATGAATAACGTATTTATTTGGATAAGGATTAATACCATGTTTATGAAAACTACTTCGCAAATAATGCATTAATTTCGAACAAATTTGATTACCATAAAAAAGGTTATAGTGAGTCAATCTTAAAAGAAAGACATATGCTGTCGCTTTATATATTAGTATAGATATAGATTAAAATTAACAACGTAGGAATATTAAGATATGCTGAAAACGACTTTTAAAGTGTATATGTGTGCGTATATTAGAGTAAGGGTGTAGTGTATGTTAGAATGAGGGTATGTATGTGAGGGTGTGTATGTAGAAGTGTGTGTACTAGTGTTTGGCGTTTGCGTGAGGGTGTGTTGGAGAGCTTGAGATTGTATTGTATATATGCTTCTGATATGCATCAAATAAAATGAGAAATTGCAAACAACAGTAGAACAGGTTTATATATTTAATACGCCTACTACTGGTGGTGTAGTAGTTCTTCAGTTCGAGCGTAGTCTTGATCCTATAGCTAATTTTGTAGTTAAATCTTAACTTCATGGTGATTTAGCCCAGCTATCTGGATGGATTAAGATATATTTTTGTAAATTAGTGAACTTAGAATGTAAAACTGTCACCTGGCGAATGTAGTTTTGTGGCGTACTATCGAGTATACATTTTTTGCTTTGCGCTTAGTAGGATCTGATGGGGAGATTTCTTTATGTTTTCTGAGAGTGGCTCGAAGGACAAAAAGCTGTCTCACAGTAAGTAATTTGCAGTCCGCATATAATTCAGTAGTAGGGAATCTGTATGGTCTGCCAAACATGGACAGCTTTCTGTGCCCGCTCCACTACAATAAACTTGGTTTTAGCAGCCCCACCCCATACCGGGATGCAGTAGGTGATAACAGACTGACAGAGTGCTAGATAAACCATTTTTAAAACGTTTAATGTCTGCGCAATGTCTCAGAGATTTAAAGATATAGATAAGTCTTCTGACTCTTGAAGCAGTGTTATCTATTTGCTTATACTATTTCAGTCCGTCATCAATCACTACACCCAGGTAATTCGTGTGATTAACACGGGTAAGCATCGCAAACGAGCAAGAACTGAGTTCAGAGCACGTATGTGCCGTGATTACAAATTCTGGTGGAACTTTGTTTCTATAATTCATAAAGAAGGGAATGAAGTTTGTTTTGGCCACATTTAGGGTGAGTAGGTTGAGTAGAAGCCAGTTCATAACAGTTTTTAAGGACTGCTCCGAAATATTCTTTACCTCGCTCCAAGTATTACCATATACCACAATAGCGGTGTCGTCTGCATAAGTGAAGATTTGTGATTTATGTAAGGGCAGCGTGCATAGGTCATTTATGTAGATTTGAAAAAGCGTAGGTCCCAGCACGCTGCCTTGCGGGACTTCGTATGTGACAGTTTCTTCGTCACTTAGGCATGAATTGATTTTAACAGACGCTTTTCTATTATGAAGGTAATCCCTGAAGAGTTCAAGAGGTTTGCCACGAATACCTATACACTCCAGTTTGTAGAGGAGGGTAGGAACAGAGACTGTGTCGATCCAGAAAAATACTGGCGCATTTTTGGTGCTCGTCTAGTTTTTTTTTATACAAACTGAGTTAGGTAGCAGATAGTAGGAAGAGGTTTTTCTTATCAAAATTATTGTATGCCAGGGTCAACCAACAAACAATTAATGGCATCAGTATTAACTAAAATGTACAATCCTAAAACCAACATTACTGTATTTGTAGGTAATAGTTCTAAGATCAAAAAAGAAGAAATCACTGACTATGTAACTGAGTTATTAAAGTTAAATAGTAGTAAAATAACATTGTGTGCTTTTCCATATTTTGAAAAATTGACAAATAGACAAAACAATTATATTCACATGCTTAATAAGCATATGCACTTCTTAGTTAGTCATTATAGTGACAAGCTTGTGTAATTTGACATGTCGACTAGGGATACTGTGTATCTGCCTGTTAGTTTTAGACACATAGTAGCTATACCCAGTCTCTAATTCTGATAATTTATGTAAATAATGTCGAGAATTGTCACTGTCAAAATGACAGGACAAACACAGGCAAAACATTTTATCATTATTATTTTTTTGTAAATAATCATCTATGAAATTAAAGTGAATTATTTGTGGTGATTTTAATATTAATATTCTTGAAAATAATTCAAATAGCAGTAGATTATTAACACTTTTTAAATCGTTCAATTTATCTAATGTTTTTACAGAACCGACTAGGGTAACTCCAACTTCTGCAACTTGTATTGATAATGTCTACTGCGATTGTGATTATGTACATACATCGTAAATTATTATTTACCATCTAATCATAGTGCACAAACGGTAACTTTTAAGTTTAAAACAACTTTGCAGAAAGTGGATATACAATATACACCAATAACAACTGGCAAATTAAATAGATTCAATAGTACCCTAAATAATAAGTTAAATGTTCTAAGCCCTACTATGGACGATGCAAATAAATTGTATGAGGTTTTTTTTTCTTTAGTGCACACTTAATTCAATCAAACTTTTGAAAAAAAAAATTGCCCTAATTTTATATTTAGTATTAGGATAAGTATGGAAAGACTGTTCGAGCTGTATGGCCTTAAGCCATTCATTAACATTGAAACTTTCAACGAGTATGTTGCTACATATTCCAAAAATTTTAGAAATACCTGCAAGATAGCTAAAGCCCTATACATTAGCAACAAGATCAAATCAGCTGAAAATTAAAATAAAAACAGTTTGGAAAGTTATAAATTTGGCCTATTAGAGGGTAGATTTGTCGGCGGTTTTCTATTTTGTTAAGTACCTGGTAATTGTTGAAAGGCCTACACTGTCCTCCCATACCTATTATCACTGTTATTTAATAATATTGTGAAGCCAATTATTTTTAAAAGAGTAACCGTGGAGTTTCTTGCCGGCTCTTCTCCATAGGAAACGACCAATTGGAACCGTGCACCTAGCTTCTGACGTTTCATAAGTGCCCATGTAGGTTTATGTGAAATAAAATATTTTGATTTTGATTTTGAAATAATGAAACTAACAGGAAGAAAATACGAAACACAGATTTCACATTGGAGACTACCCGTGGCGCCATAAGCTCCAATTTAGAAGTAGCTCAAGAATTTGTACATTTCTTTACTGATATACCATCTAAAAAGACGGAATCTTTAAATTCCTCACCCAATGTCTCAATTGATTTATTAAGAGCGAACGTTCCAGGCTGCCCGGTTGAATTTAAATTTAAACATATGAACCCTATGATATGATTACGCAATCACAAGGCAAACACACATCAAGAACGGATGTCAATGACGTCATCAGAGATGGACAATGCATTGAATATCATTATCAAAGATTATCAAACGCACCAATTTCATGAAGATATTTTATCTATCAATCAAAAGGGGCACGTGCATCCTAGAAGCAAAATATCATGTCTTAATTCTTTCATGGATGAGCGTGGTGTCCTTAGAGTGGGTGGACGATTCAAAAACGCATGCATCAGCGAATCATCAAAGCACCCTATCATAAGTCCTAAGTCATAGTGGTCTCACCGATTTAATCATTGATCAGGCTCACATTACCACATTTGGCAATTCTTCGAGCAAACTCAAAGCATTTATTTCAAATAAACCAATTACAGGCACTTTTGAATTCTCAAGGGGTCGGTCAGTCAGAAAGATGAAGCTAGTTGCCCATTCCAAAGCGTAGTAGGTTCCTATGGAGAATGGGCAAGAAACTCCACGGACACTCTTTTAAAACAAAATATTGTTACATAAAATGGGTTACATCATTAATGTTGAAGTTATACATGTGAGAACAATGTAGAAAGACGTGCACATTAGAAGCGTCCGTAATAAAAATAATTCAAAAATTAAAATAAGCCGTGGCAGCTTAAGAGATGATCAGTCCCAACTGACGGCGCTCGTTCACGAACATGACGCATGGATTAGCACCATTTAGCTCAACCATTTTGATGAGAACTTAATGATCCAACACACACGCCACCACCAGCGAGACATTTGACATTTTGTATCTGGCTTCTAAGATACAGGTATATAAATCTAGTTTAGAAGTTAGGGTTTTTCACTCTTGAGCACTATATTATGCCAGTTTTACATAAAATGATGTAAATGCATTTATTGAAAAATAAAGATTTATTATTATTATTTCCTTTATTTCATTTTTATACATATAATTTACATTTTTAAATATTTCTATAAAATCATACAAAAATAAAAACATTTAAAAATATAAAAAATAGCAGGCCACCGGTATCGGGAACAGGGTCCAAGCTACCGGCGGTCAGGACTCCAGAGAGAGGAACCTCCTAACAATGCGAGCCGTGTCCAGAAGTACCGCTCTCTGAATCAAGCCCTTGATCCAGCCGCCCAACGAGAGCCTCCTTAGATGTTGGTCGAGGCTCTTGGCAATTAAGCCATTGGCTGATACGACTATCGGCACAATGATCGCTGAATCCACATCCCACATGTCGACAACCTCGCGAGCCAAGTCAAGATACTTGATTTGTTTATCTTTCTCGGCTTTCACGAGGTTCTCGTCATGTGGGACCGTTATGTCAATAATCATTGTGCGCCGCTCTATACGATCCACCACCACTATATCAGGCTTATTGGCAACAATAGTCCTGTCAGTGATGATGGATCGATCCCAGTACAATATGATATGTCCATTTTCGAGAACTGGGTCGGGCACATACCTGTAGTACGGCACTTCCGATTCCACTAGGTTGTATTTCAGAGCAAGTTGCTGATGGATAATCCTGGCTACAAGGTTGTGTCTATGCAAGTATTCTTCGTTAGCTAGACGAGGACACCCGGAGATAATGTGTCGGATTGATTCTCCCGGACGGTGGCATGCCCGACAAATGTCAACCATGCCATCCTTCACAATAAATCTCCGGTAATTGTTCGTCATGATAACTTCATCCATAATTGCACAGACAAAACCTTCGGTTTCCCCAAAGAGGTCACCGAAACGCAGCCAGGCTACGGACGCTAGCAGATCTACATCGGGTCCATGTAGGGCCCGGAAAAAGCGTCCGTGAAGCTCCTTACTCTGCCATACCTCCCTGCGATCGTTAGTGTCAAGCACTACAGGCTTGCGCCAGTTCTCTTTAGCCAAGGAGAGCGGGGTGAGGCCCTTGTCCACCGCGACCACATCTCGATGCATCCCCACGTCGGCTTTTAGGAAATATTCCCTGAGACTGCATATCTCGCGATTGTGGAGGGTCTTAACATTTAAAAAGCCTCGACCTCCACACTTACGCGGGATATACAGTCTCATTACCGATGACCTTGGGTGATGCATTCGATTTGCAGTCAGCAGCGTACGGACTCTCCTATCCAGGGCGTCGAGTTCGGTCTGAGTCCATTTGAGTATGCCGAAAGAGTACATCAAAACCGGCACGACCCAACCGTTGAAAGCGCGCACCTTGTTTCCGCCCGATAAAAGACTATTAAATACTTTTTTCAGGCGGCCAAAGAAGCGTTCCTTCAACGATTGCTTCATGTCAGTAACATTGATGCCTAACGCTTCCGACATACCCAAATACTTATAGGTTTCGGATGCGGAGAGGGCTCTAAGGTTTATGAAATACGAGAGTTCAGTTCCCCCGGATTCCATAATCTCCCCTCGCTTTACATGCATGACCGCACATTTGTCCACACCAAATTCCATCCTGATGGCACTACCGAAAGTTTCAGTTACTTTCAGTAGCTCCATCAGTTGCAAATTGTTGGGGGCAAAGAGTTTTAGGTCATCCATGTAGAGGAGGTGAGATATAACCTGACCACCTCTCCTCATCCGATAGCCTAGACCCGAACCCTCCAGCAATATGCTTAGAGGATTCAAGGCTAAGCAGAACCAAAGTGGACTCAAACTATCACCCTGAAATATGCCTCGCTCGATCCTTATCGGCTCGCTATTCCTCTGGATATCTCGACATCCTGGATAGCGAAGGACCGTCCTCCATTGCCCCATACATGACATCAGGAAAGTGCGCAGAGTTGCATCTACTTTATACAACTCCAGCACCCTCATGAGCCATGTATGTGGCACCGAGTCATAGGCCTTCTTATAGTCTATCCAACATGTCGACAGATCCTTTTGGGAACGACGAACCTGTTGGCTAATGGCCATATCAATGAGGAGCAGCTCCTTAGTACCGCAGGACCCGTTCCTACATCCATTTTGAGAGACAGACATGATGGAATTGGTGTCTACATGTTTGTTAAGTTTAGTTTTCAAAATGGATGTAAGAACTTTATAGACCGTCGGTAAACATGTGATCGGCCTATAATTTTTGGGTTCCGCGGTGCTACCTGATTTATGGAGTAGGTGGGTAACTCCTGTCGTTAGGAACTGGGGCAGCGAACCAGATTCCAAAGCTGTCTGGTACTGTGCCGCCAAGCGAGCATGCGACCTTTGAAAACATTTTATCCAGAAGTTGTGCAGCCCATCCGGCCCTGGAGACTTCCAATTAGGCAACGGACGAACTGCACGAGCTACATCTTGGGGGCAGATGGTAATAGCCCCCATTTCTGATATTGGATCGCATGCTCTCTCGACTTCCCTAGTCCAAACACCTTCGGTGTGACTGACAGGCACCGACCAGATACTGCGCCAGAAAGAACACATGGCATCATCATTCGGTAGGCGCGTGTCAGTCACACCTTGGGCTGGTTGCTCCCAATCCCTATAGACCCACCTTTCATCGCTCTGGAAGGTGCGATTCTGAGTGTATCGGCTCACTCGACGCTTATACCTACGAATACGGTTGGCCCATGCATACACTTTCTGCTTCAGGAAGTCGATGCGCTCTGTGACACGGGACGTGTAGTCCTGAGGGCAGATATCAGTCCCTGAGAACGCCCGCCTCACAAAGCGCATCACTCTAGGGCGAGTATTGCCCTCCCTGAAGCAGATTAGTTTGCCGATGAGCGCTCTGGCCTCACCAATACGGCGTTCAATTCTGCACTGCCAAGCTGGTACGGCTAGTTTTGGTCGTGTAGCTCTGGAGTCAATAGCAAATTTGACGTGAGCTACACGACATGCCGCTACAGCTGCGCAGTACAAAATCGAATGAGTATCGGTGAGGTCTTCGCAGTCATCAAAATAATTTGACAACTGCGAATCCAGGACCGCCACCAGCGCCCTATTTTTGTTATGCATGGGCAAACGAGGTAATCGTGGTCTGAGTTCGGGCGACATGAACCGATATTCTCGAATCGCACCCTCCAAAGCACTCCTCAATTCCTCATTGTACTGGGTACTTACGTTTGTAGCTCTGTCATCACTCCCCTCGTCAGCATGGTTTAGGTTGGACTGTGATGATACTACAACAGTCTGCGACTGGGGGGTAACGACATGGCTACTCTGCATTTCAATTCGCAGGCGATCAAGTACAGTGTCATCCAACATATGATTATGCTGGATGACCCGCACCTGATCTGATAGTCGTTGTGCCGACACGTTGACAGCTGGTTCAAGCACCTGATAAAGAGAGAGCATCCGAACACGGTACGCGGTCAGATTGTTTCCCCCCTCTGTAGCCCCATAGTATGAGCGCATGACGTTCTCGTTGATGGATTGTGTCCATTTCATGCGCTGCACACTTCCGCCGCGAGCTGGGACCCTATCAGAGGCCAGTGGGCCTCGAGGTCCTAAGCCGTCCGGCGGCCGGCGTCTTCCCCGTCGACGAGCAGGTGGTGGCGTCGTGGGCGGGGAGAAATACTCGTCGCTCGAGCTCGACGCAACTACCGCTGCCGGTGTCGTCACAGCGTTTACAGTGAGGCTGGGTACCGGCGGCGGCGAGGCGGAGATGAGCGACGAGTCCGGAGGTAGTAGGCGTGCTCGACGTGCGGCTGATCTTGTCAACATATCGCTTCAATATTCATATTAGATATTTTCTTGATTTTATCGGAGGTGACATGACAGAAGATGCCACCTCCTTTTCGGCAGTTTTTGATTCATGTCCAAATGCATTTTGCTCTTTTTCAGAATAAATGGTGTATCAGGTTTAATTTGGGTTTGGTTTTAACACTTAAAGACTTTAAAACTGCGTCGAAAAATATATTAATACTGTAAAAATGATTAAAAATATGAAAATCAAATTTTCCGACGTTTTGTTGACGTTGGTGTTGCCAGCTTATTATTATTATTATTTGAGTGAGCATGACTCAGCCGCCAGAGCACATTCAAGTCAATAAAATACATATTACCCGGTAAATGGTAGCTCTATAGTACATAGTACTCACACCTGTCCTATGCAATTATATAATTCAAGGAGATTGAGTTTATACAATGCAAAGATAGTCTTACAATCTTCAGCAGCTCCAATAATATTTTCAAATGCTAATCAATTAGTTTGCGCCCTTATGGAGCAGGACCAGCATTGAGCCAAGCATTTTCGTCAGCGATGTAATCCCCCAACTTATAATATGCTTGGCTGCATAGTGTGCGTTTTATATAAGATTTAAATTAAGTTTCGTTCAATTGGAGTATGTGGGGAGGTATTTTATTGTAACATTTTAAACAGTACCCCATGAAGGATGAGTCTACTTTAGCCAGTCTGAAACCTGGTTGAACTAATTCGTCCCTATTTCTAGTACTATAATTGTGTCTTTCTCCTCTTTTACTGAAAATAATTATTTTTTTCCTTACGTACATGATGTTTTCATAGATGAATTGACAAGGTACCGACATGATGTTAATATCTTTAAACAGTTCCCTCAGAGAATCTAGAGAGCTATGTCGGTTACCTTGGTTCTCCAGCGGATCTCTTCATTTCTGATTCGATTACGTAGGGAAACTCCAAGCAATGAAGAGGGCTACTTCATTGCCCTTTGGGTGACTTTTAGCCTTCTAATAAGGCCCATTGTGAGCGACCACGTTTCAGTACCATAGGTCATCACTGGCAACACGCACTGGTCAAAGACTTTCGTCTTGAGATACTGCGGTATATGGGACGAGAAGATATTGCGTAGCTTCCCGAACGCTGCTCAGCCGAGTCGGATTCGGTGATTGACCTCTTTCTCGAAGTTGGACCTACCTAACTGGACAGTTTTTCCTAGATAAACATACTCGTCCACAACTTCGAGGTGCATCGTCTCCGATATTCATGAGAGTGGGTGTTACATGGGCATTTGACATGACCTTTCTCTTGTCCATGTTCATTCTAAGACCCACTCTTTCGGAAGCTCTACTGAGGTCTTCCATAGTCTCAGCCCTGACAACAATATCGTCGGCAAACCGAAGGTGAGTGATGTACTCGCCATTGATGTTGATGCCCCCCTTTCCAGTCCAAAACCTTGAAGACATCCTCCAGTGCAGCGGTGAACAGTTTCGGAGAGATAACATCTCCCTGTCTCACACCTCGCTGCAGAAGGATAAGTTTCGAGGTCTGGTCCTGGAGTCGCACTGACATATTCCGACTCCATTTGTAGTATGGTGTAACGGAATCTATAAGATTGTACTGGTGTGCTAATTTTTGGTGTACGATGTTGGCTACTTGATTGTGTCTGTGTTTGTAGTCTGTTTGAGCTATTGATTTGCACAGGCCTGTGATATGCTGAATAGTTTCTGTAGAACTGTTGCATTTCCTACATGTGTCGTTATTTAAATTCTTTATAATAAACTTTCTGTAATTTTGGTTTAAATTACCTGATCCTGAATAGCAAGCATGAACCCTTCAGTCTCCGGGAAGAGTTCGCCTCGATTTCTCCACGCTTTCGACGCCTCTTTGTCGACATTTATGTGGTTTAAGTCTTCCGTGTAGTTTTATGGGTCATTTCTAAAAGCTTAATTTTGTCGTGGATGACTTTCTCATTTCTCTGTTCAGATGTATCTTTGAAATTAAGGGGTGTGAAGTGTTGATCGTTGTGTCGTATAATTTTATGAAGAAGTTTCGGTTTTTGAAAAAAATAATTGTCTTAGTGCCTTTATCTGTCTATTGTGTATTATTATTATTACTTTAATAAAATAAAATAAAATAATAATTTATTCATTTATCACTCAATTTGGCCATAAATAAGCAGATTACTTAAAATTTTGGGAATTTTCGAAATAAACCATAAATTTGATAAAAAAATTGGTTATAAGACAACCATGGCTTAAATCTAAATTGTCTGTACTATTTTGCACCACTCTTTTAATCACCCTGATTTGCTTGTGACCCTTTATCTTAGGTCATAATATATCAATGGCGTTTTGAGATGCGCAGCCGTATCTGAGAGCATGTGTTCCCGCCTGCGACAACGGCGTATGACTGACGCCTCGTCCACACACTTTTCCCCACCGCCCGCACACTTCTCCCCACCGCCCGCTAGAACCACGCGACTGTCACCAAGGAGCAGTTGGGCTGTAGTATCGTATCGTGTGCTCATACACTGACCTTGTAGTAGACGTCGGGCACGTACTGCTTGTCGCTGGAATCGCGGATGTAGCCCAGCTCGGGCGCGTCGCGCGTGGGCAGCAGGATGTCGTCGCGCACCAGCGCCTGACACTGCCCCGACACCTGGTAGCCCTCCAGGTGCACCTGCTTGTCGCTGTCGCCTGCGACATACGCCAAGTTACGCACACCCTAGTGTCTTCTTCAATAAAGCCATAAATAATCAAAACCTAAACAGAAAAACATTTGTCTGCAAAAAATTTGGTTAAATTTTTACCAGACAGGAAAATGAGACTTTCAGTTCACTAATGTACGAGGGCTGCACTAAAAGTATCGGGAATGGAATATTTCCACTGTTCCTGTCATATTAAAATCTTTTTAATTGAAAACTCCTTGGTTTTAAAAATCGAATACCATATATTTATTTAAAAAAAGATTCTCGGTCTTGTCACAAGGTTTTGTCAAACTTGTTTAGTCGTTGAGAAAATGGAATTGACTCGAGAAAATTCAAGAGCGATGATTTATAATGACTTTCGAAGTGGTTTAACACAAAAACAGTGTGTTGACCGGATGATTTCTGCATTTGGTGATGAAGCCCCATCCAAAACCACAATTTATCGCTGGTTTGCTGAATTTCAAGGTGGACGTGTCAAGCTCAGTGATGATCCCCGTCAAGGTCGTCCAAAAACTGCAGTCACCCAAGAAAACGTTGATGCTGTGCGTAAGCTGATTGAGGAAGATCGACATGTGACATACCGCGAAATTCAGGCAACTTTAGACATTGGCATGAGTCAAATACAAATAATCTTGCATGAACAATTAGGTGTAAAAAAGTTGTTTTCCCGATGGATACCGCATTCGCTGTGTGAAGAGCAACAAGCGGCTCGCGTTACTTGGTGCGTCAGAACTCTCGAAAGATTCCACGCAGGATCCTCAAATGCTGTATACAACATCGTATCAGGTGACGAATCCTGGATATATGCGTACGAACCCGAAACAAAAAACCAGTCACGAGTTTGGGTGTTCGAAAATGAGTTAACGCCAACAAAAATTGTTCGTTCACGGAGTGTTGCAAAAAAAATGGTGGCCACGTTTCTCTCCAAAACCGGCCATGTTACGACTATTCCTCTTGAGGGACAAAGAACGGTTAATGCAGAATGGTATGCTAGCATTTGTTTGCCACAGGTCGTTTCTGAACTCCGTGAAGAGAACTGCAACCGCCGCATCATCCTCCATTGCGACAATGCGAGTTCTCACACCGCGCACAGAACAAAAGAGTTTTTAGAGCAAGAAAACATAGAATTATTAGACCATCCGCCGTACAGCCCCGACCTAAGCCCTAATGATTTCTATACTTTCCCTAAAATAAAGAATAAATTGCGTGGACAGAGATTTTCATCACCTGAAGAAGCTGTGGACGCCTACAAAACGGCCATTTTGGAGACCCCAACTTCCGAATGGAATGGTTGCTTCAATGATTGGTTCCATCGTATGGAAAAATGTGTCAAATTTCGCGGAGAATACTTCTAAAAGCAATTAATACATTTTTAAATAGTAATGTTGTGTCTCTTCCTTCATTCCCGAAATTTTCAGTGCCGCCCTCGTAGTAACTGTCACCTAAACCTTGTAGTTTGAAAACCCGGAATGTATCAGTGCTAGCTAGATGCAAGAGTGTTTATGTCGCATGCTCACCTGTGACGCACACTGTGACGAACTTGGAGCCGAAGTAGCCCGAGGAAGCATGGCGGCACGCGTTAGGCAGCTGGTTCTGGTAGTGGCCCGCCATGATGCACTCCTGCGCAGACAGAAAGTGCGTGTCCACGCCCCTGCACACGAGGGCGGCGCGTTAGCGTGTAGTGTGCTTAGACAATTATAACACTGGAGAAGCCTTACGAACACTTCTCCCTCTATAAAAGTACAAGAACAAAATGTTCTAGTACGTTCATAAAAACTTCTTTCAAATCGATTCTAGCGCATAGCAATCACTCATTTCTATGCGTTAGAATCGAGATCCCATATGAGATAATTCTGCAGGCCCAGAGCCCACACAAGGAGGGGCCCATATTAATGGCATGCCCTCCACGGACGGGGGGCTAAGCTCCGGTTCCGCAAGCCAGGATGCGTAGCGACATCCAATGTTCTAACGCACTTAGTAAATTAGTTTCAAGGCGCGCGGAGCTCCGTGAAAATACCTGGCTGTGCTGTTAAATCTCGTACAAAGCGTTCAACTACGCCAAACTTACATAAAGAATTTAATAATCTTCCTTATGTAAATATTTTTTTATAATATTTAGTCATGTTTTTGTTGAAATTCAAAATCCTATACCCAAGTCTCTAATTAAGATAATTTATGTAAACAAAGGGGATAACATCATATCAAAAAAAAATCTGCGTTATGGAATTCACAAAAAATGGCGGAAAAAAGGTTCCATTCTCTTTTATGTACTGATTTTAGATATAATAATTTAAAACCGGCCAGGTGCGCGTCTTAAATGTAAATTTCTAATAAATTAAATGATATGGTTTTTACAAATATTTATTCGGGTTGACCGTCAGATCGAAACAGTACAAATAAAAAAAACAATTTCACTTAAATTTCACTTAGAGGGTATCTTTAATGGTCACAGTTCTAACCTAACCTAACCCAAATGATTCACCAACAATAGAAGGGATCTGGTAAATTATATATAACTAGCTTCTGCCCGCGACTTCGTTCGCATGGAAGTCGTAAGACGACACAATATACTAAAATACCAGCCACATTTTAATAAAACTTCCCTGAATTGGTTTGGTTTGTAGTTTTGGTCACAGAAGTTAAAATATACAGAGTCAGAACTGGTGACGCGAGAGCAAGCAACGTACAGTTCCATGTTCTATGGTAAAGGGTTTGGTTTCCGCACTTAGTCCTTCAGGTGGACCATTCTACATAGGCCATGGCGGCCATCGGTGGTTATTCCAACCAGCCCACCTCCCACCAGAAGATAATTACTTAAGTCTCCCGGGCTGTTTAGAACATCTGTGAAAGATCTAGGTGCCCCGAGGGTTTTTGTTCTTATTTGGGTGAGGCCTGCCCATTCAAAGAGCACATGCATGACGATTTCCTGAGCCTCCATGCAAACCCTGCGCAGAGGATTCTCCGATATGCCTATTGTGTGGAAGTGTTTGTTTAGCGAGCAGTGTCCCGTGATGGTCCCCGTCACCAGGAGCAGGCCGGTCCTGTCCAGGAGTAATAATCGCATGGTTAGCCTACCATCTAAGAATGGCATAGCCTCACTGGACTGTATGCAAGTTGGTGTCGAGATCCTCCAGCTCTTTTCTAGTGAATTATTGAAGGCCTGTGTTCTTGCATATACACTAATGGTGTTGATACATTGAATGTTTCTTATTGTCATTCTTAGACATTATTCCTGACGAACAGCTATCACTAATATAACAGTACATTGTAATTTTAAACACACGGGAAGTCAAATATAAGTCCCCTCTATGAGGAGTAGCTAAAGAGGCGCCACGGCGTCCTCACCTTCCGCCTGACGCAGGTCCTCACCGGACATGATTGTTTCGGGAGGTTCCTATTCAGGATAAGGCGGGAGGAAGCGCCCGGGTGTTACTACTATGTGGATCGCCCGGAGGACACGGTAGAGCATACGGTGGAGGTCTGCCCAGCTTGGGTAGAGCACCACCTTGTCCTCACGGAGTCGGTCGGTGGAGACGATCTCTCGCGTCCAGCCCTGGTCCAGGCCACGGTACGGAGCGAGAGTGCATGGGAGACCGTCACCTCTTTCTGCGAGGCAGTAATGCGCGCGAAGGAGGAGGCGGAATGCGTGAGGGAGAGGTAGTCTGTGCGCCCACATGCCCCTAGTCGCCGCAGGAGACGCCCTGGGCGGCGGGAATCAATTGGCGATTCCCGGCCATTGTAGGCGTGGGCTTGCGGACGGCGAGCAATGGGTAGCTCGCCGTCCGGTAAGGACTAGGCCCGGGTCGACGGCGCGTTGTGTTCCACACGCGCCTCATAGAGATGTCAGCATGAACTGAAGGGGTCCGCTAGGACCGATGCCTGCCAGGATTGCGGGTTTGTCAAAATTTAGGTGTTCTTTAAGTTATCTCTCAAGCAGGCCATCAAGCACCTTAGATGTGGTTATAGCTAATGATATCGGGCGGTAGTTGCATTTATGGGAATTATCTCCAGTCTCGTTTTGAATTATAGGCTCTACCACCGTCTTCATCAGTTCATTTGGCAGGTAGAAGTGCCTAATACAGAGCGTAAAGACATTCCCAAGGGCCTCGGGAGGTGTGGCCCCGCATGCTGAAAATGTTCAATGCTACAATGCTAAGGCCATCGTGTCCGGGCGAATTTCTTGCCAGTCATGCCCTTTAAATAATATCGCGGGTATGGATACGGGCTATGGATCGGGGGAACAAGAAATTTCACGCGGACGAAGTTGCGGGCAGAAGCTAGTAATGCATATAGATTTTTCATTCATTCGATTCAACCATGATTCAACATGGCGGACAGCATGAATCGAGATTTTTCCTCACACTGTTTTTGTGATGTCACCTAGTCTCGCTACACCTCGTTTTTAACCGACTTCATAAAAAGGAGGAGGTTCTCAATTCGGTTGTATTTTTTTTTATGTTTGTTACCTCAAAACTCCGTCGTTTATAAGCCGAATTAGAAAAATATTTTTTTATAAAAAAATACTTCCAGATTAGTCCCATTTTGATTAAAATCCGGTTCTGATGATGGGATCCATGAGGACTTGACGGAACTCGTCAAATATTATAGACATAATTATATCGACTTTTCATCAACAAGACAAGCATTTGAATTCAGAAAGTATCATTTGGTGAAGTGGAACTGATGAAGAAGACCAAAAATGGCCACTGGAACCTCTCAATGATAAGTATTTCACAAGTGGCGATAAGAGTTCAAGCAGGCCGGCGCCAGGCCACGCTGTCGCGCGACCGCGGCGGCTCTAAGGCCAGGACGCCACGACACTCACCGGATGTGCTGCACGGTGCCGGCGGCCACGTCGAGCGGCAGCAGGTCGGTGAAGATCCAGCAGCTCGTCCAGCAGGCTGGCGCGCGACTGCAGCGGCTCTAAGGCCAGGACGCCACGACACTCACCGGATGTGCTGCACGGTGCCGGCGGCCACGTCGAGCGGCAGCAGGTCGGTGAAGATCCAGCAGCTCGTCCAGCAGGCTGGCGCGCGACTGCAGCGGCTCTAAGGCCAGGACGCCACGACACTCACCGGATGTGCTGCACGGTGCCGGCGGCCACGTCGAGCGGCAGCAGGTCGGTGAAGATCCAGCCCACGCGGCGCAGGCGCAGGCGCCGCGCCAGCTCGTCCAGCAGGCCGGCGCGCGCGTCGGGCGCCAGCGCCACGCCGTCGCGCGACGACGTCTGCGGCGGCTCGTAGATGGCGGCCACGCGCGCGCGGATGCCTGCAAGGAGCGCACGGTCACAGCACTGCACAGCCCACACGCACACTCACCGGCGCGGCCGTCGCGCACTCACCCAGCGGCACGTCGGGATGTCGCTCGTACTGGCCGTACAGGAAGCCCACGCGCTGGTGGCCCGTGGCGCGCCAGTAGGCCAGGAAGCGCTCCACGATGGCCGGGTGCTCGAACAGCACGTTGTCCACGTGGCGGTAGGGCTGCCGGTTCAGCGTCACCGCGCCCGGCTGGCACTTAGAGCAGATGCCGCGTGGCCACGGCGGGTGCTCTGAACAACCTACGCATAAGAACGTTTAAATTATGTAATACTGGTTTCAGAGCATTCAGCAACAACATGAAACCAAGCTAACTACTGAAATTCTAAGGTCTATGTTGCTTGATGGAAAAATTACAGAATAAAGTTTTTCTCCTAATACACAAACCTGCACCAAAAAACTCACCTGGTTTAATTTTACATGACAGTTCATCTAATGAAATGAAATTGCCAGATGTGATCTTGCGTAAGTAAGCATGGAATGAAATGTGCTTGATGTTATGTTCTTTGAGATAGCCTTCGTCCCAGGGCTCCAGTGGTGAACAGTGCACACAGCAGCCTTTAGAGTTATGTCGGCATCTGCAAGCAAAGCAAACATCAATGGTCTCGAACGTCAAATTGCGGAATCGGTAGGGCAGCCCACAAATATCGGTAGATTTGCACCCAAAATCGGTAGATAAAATACATTTATATTCAACCAAATCAAGTTTATTTTTATAAGTAACATTAACTTTGTTAATTATTAGGAACGTATGAAGTTCCTATTTAAAATATTATTATGGAGGTAAATAGGCAATACAACAGACAACAACATAAATAAAATTTGGTGCGTAATCTCACACTTAAAGCAATTTCAAACCTTGGGATATTAACAAAATTCTTTAGTCATACGAGTAGAAGCATTCATCTTGGAACTAAAATCATAACAATTAGCGTCATTCATTAATCGTTTTGTATGTAACAAACCTGTGATAAATTCAGTAGACAGCCTATGTCGCTGTTTTGTTTCCATTAGATTAATATGTGAGAATATTATGCGCTCTACATTGACAAATGGGGCAGTGATAAAAAAACTTTTTACAAAAAAAAAAAAAAACAACCGACTTCCAAAAAAAACACAAAAAAATTGAAAAATTACTTTAATTTTGGAAGTCGGTATCTTTGGTTCCGGTTTTTCGTTTTTTGCCA
Organism: Dryobota labecula; assembly: GCA_947523025.1. Lineage (NCBI taxonomy): Eukaryota > Metazoa > Arthropoda > Insecta > Lepidoptera > Noctuidae > Dryobota > Dryobota labecula. Next base: position 604,228 of record OX383290.1, read on the forward strand.
CCGACTTCGGTCGGTTGTTTTTTTTTTTTGTAAAAAGTTTTTTATTTTTCACTTTTTAGCTGTCGTACCTACCCCACACAAATTCGTATACCACAATAGTGACAGGAAATCTTATAACATCATGAAAATATACCGAGTGCATTAAATACCAGCTAAATTAAATATAAACTTCTGAATTGATAACCTCCTCCTTTTTGAAGTCGGTTAAAAATGATAAACACACCACGTTTTAGTAAACTGAAATTTGGCATGACATCAGAAAATACTTCGAATGATTCACAGTTATATATAGGCAAGTGAATCAACTTGGGGCATCCCCTAAAACAAGGATAAAAGGATATTCTCCCGAAAATATAACTACTTCTATCAAAGATCGGGAATACCCGTGAAACATAGACGAAACAAAATGGTTTGCCAGTTCAGATATGTATAATCCTAAAAGAGATAGAAAGAATTTGATTGTACTCGGAAATCGTGAAATTTGTTAGATTTCGGTATTTCGGTAGGACAGTCCCCATATCGGAAGAAATACCGAAAAATCGGTAGGTTCGACACCACTGGCAAACATAATCTTTGTAATAACCAATGCTGCCAGTAAAAATTCTCGATTCCCCGCATCAGTGTTGTCAATTCACCGCTTCTTTTTGATTCATTCTCCACAATTTCCCCGAAATCATATTTTTGGAATAAAACCACTGTTTTATACATAATTTGTTTCAGAATATGTACCTAAGTTAGGTCAATCAAATTAGATTAAAAAAAAGTGTTTTGAGGAATTAATTCCCAGCAAGCTGGAAATCATTTTAATACTTTCATTTGGTCCTAAATGCGAGTAATCCCAGTTTGCCCAATCCCAGGAGGTGTGCATAACCGATACTGTTCTGCTCAGTAGGTTCACTGAACTCAATGTGTTGCGAGACCGATGAGCCTACTGTGCAGGGGTAGACGGTGTCTAGTTTCTTCTTTTTACTTTGTAGTTACTAACACTAGTTATAAGCAAAATTTCTTGTTACTAACAACCTTGCCTTCCCTATGGACTTTTTTGTCTGAAATAAATGTTTTTTTTTATTATTATTTTTATTTATAACTTTTGGGAGCCCAATAACCGGGAATTTTTTGCTCTTTTTCAGTTTTTTGCATGTAGCACAAAAACGGTACGTCGGACGGAAAATGTATTCAATATTGAAGAGGGTCAAATTCTGCGTCGAATGAATATCTAAAACTTCAAATTCGGTTCAGTGGTATAATCGAAATCAAAGGTCAGAAACTGGGAAAAATTCTCATTTAGGTGCAAACTTACATTTTGCGGGTGTTGCAACCTTCGACGGTTACCCTGATGATGCATCACTAAAGAGTACCAAATCAGCTGAGCGTCTTCGCCGCAAAAACATGCACTCTTCTGCATACGTGGTGTTCACTGAAACGATGACTTCAACCATGCCGAAAGAACAATTTTTGTCCAATGACAGCAACAAAGAACGGCTTATCTCCATGCTTCATGAAAAATTTGTACAGCACGGGTTTTAAGTGAGGCAAGCTCTTGAGGATGCTGACACCCTCATCGTCAACACCGCCTTTCAAGCGACAGAGAACTTTGCGATGGTCATAATAATCGGAGAGGACACCGATCTATTGATCCTATTAACAAAGTACCAGATTCCTCAAACTTTTACGTTAGATGTCGATGGTCCTTCATCTACGAAGCCCTGAAGCTGGGGTGGCATGTCGAGCCCCTCTTCATCGGGATCATCTTCAAAGGGACTAACCTCACCTATTTCTGCTTCTACGGCAATCGGCATGTGGGACATACCCTCATCCTCGAATGGTGCCGAATTCGAGCAGGACTGGCCATGGCAGTTGAGGCAATTTATTGAACAAATCATTCTGTGGTCGTGCGACTAGTGCAGACGTGTTTTTTTGTTGATTTGCCAAATAGGATTAAAATTTGGTGCATTAATGTTTGCAATATTGACTCATTATTAGGGCTTTCAATACCGGTATTCCGGGATCCCGTAATACCGTGATCACGGATTTTATTTTGGCCTTTTTCAATACCGGTATTCACGCCCCAATACCGTGATTACGGTATTACAAACATTCTATCTGAAAATTATGTGATCTTATTCTCACACTTTTTTTCACCAGCGCAAGCGTCCCGCTGTTATCTTAAGTTCACCCTCTCGCGCCCCGCCTGAGACAAAGCCCGAAATCGAGCTGTACTTATGTTGTTTTTGTTATTGTCAGTCAGTTTCGCAAAGGCGACGGGATAACGCGTATATAGACTTTGTTATTGTGTAGTGTTAACTTGTGACTGGAGAAGCGCGAGATGATCCTGCAGTCTTCAGACGACGCGCTCAAGTACTGGTGGCTCAATAAACAGATCTCTAAGTCCTTGAAAATCGATCTTCGCCGCTTTAATGCAGAACGCATTGAGGACGCAATAGAGCGGAATAAGGGCTCCAAAGTCTTTGCAAGAGATCTGTCTATTGGGCAGAGCCAGCTTGCGAAACTAAAGACCGACGATGGCAGGATCGTATTCGCCAAACCTGACCTATTGAGAGAGATCGAGAGGTTTTATGGACAGCTATACACGTCAACAAGTAACCCCGTTACAAATCTGGCTAAAGACCCGAGAGCTAGACTGACCCGACACTACACCGAAGACATCCCGGACGTCAGCTTGTACGAGATTAGGATGGCTCTGAAGCAGCTCAAAAACAACAATAACGTGACGGAATTACGGCTGAACTCCTAAAGACCGGCGGAAAACCCGTTCTTCAGGCCCTCTAGAAGCTGTTTGCTTCCGTCATACTGGAGGGCAAAACGCCACAGGCGTGGAACAGAGGTGTAGTGATAATTTTCTTTAAGAAGGGCGCTAATGCCCTCCTTAAGAATTATAGGCCCATCTCACTTCTGAGCCATGTCTACAAGCTGTTTTCAAGAGTCATCACGAACCGTCTCGCGCGCAGGTTTGACGACTTCCAGCCTCCCGAACAAGCCGGATTCCGTAAAGGCTTTAGCACCTTAACCAGATACACATACGCTGTGGCAGGTTATACAGAAGACCGAGGAGTATAACCTGCCTCTCTGCTTAGCGTTTGTAGACTACGAGAAAGCCTTCGATTCGATCGACGCATGGGCTGTACTGCAGTCTCTTCAACGGGGCCAGATCGACTATAGGTACATCGAGGTGCTGGAGTGTCTGTACAAAAACGCCACTATGTCAGTCCGACTCCAGGACCAGACCTCGAAACCTATCCTTCTGCAGCGAGGTGTGAGACAGGGAGATGTTATCTCTCCGAAACTGTTCACCGCTGCACTGGAGGATGTCTTCAAGTTTTTGGACTGGAAAGGGGTTGGCATCAACATCAATGGCGAGTACATCACTCACATTCGGTTTGCCGACGATATAGTTGTCATGGCTGAGACTATGGAAGCCCTCAGTACAATGCTCGATGACCTCCAGAAGAGCTTCCGAAAGAGTGGGCCTTAGAATGAACATTGACAAGACAAAGTTCATGTCAAATGCCCATGTAACACCCACTCTCATGAATATCGGCAACGACCATATAGCCCATAGACGCCTAATAACGGGTGACCGATGTCTGTCAACACATCAGACTTATAGATCTGATGTAGGTCGCCACTCAATAATTTCGATTCAGTTTCGACCAGTTCTGTGAGCCGTAAACACTTCCGCGTTAGGTAATCAAAATTGGTGAGTATAAATATTATAATAGCCCCTTGCACAATACGTTGGTGTGGTAAAAACAGCCAGATTTCGAGTTTCCTTAAAGATGATATAACAAATTCATCCGTAAGTTAATAGTTACATAATCATATTTTCTGATATTATTTATCAGAGTTCATCTTATACTGGTCATACTTGTAGGTGAACCAGAGGTGCAAGGACTCTCGTTGATGTCTTTCATGTTTGCGTCCCTTTCTTTTGAAAGTAATTTTTTCGCTATCTCTTTTCCTCTATTATTAGGTAAACATAAATAGTGATGCAGCAAATCCAAATTGACCAAATCTGTTATCGATAAAGCAAAAACCTATACTATAGGTATAAATAATAAATTAGAAGAAAAAAAAAAACACTGATTACAATAGAGAAAAGCTGCCCATTGCAAAGGCGAATTATTATTATCGCCACTTTAGTGTTTGATAGGATTAAAATAAAATCCTAAATTAAAAGTAGTCTAATAACTTATAGAAACAAAGGTGGCTTGATATATCCTTCAGATATTGCATGCTTGGTTTGTATGTAAACGCATGTTTGATAAATAAACTATCTTTATCTTTATCTTCACCAAATGCGATCAAAATTTTTCGTCGTTCTGAAATAACCATAAAAGCATACCTTGAAAAAAATTCAAAAAACCAAAAACGCAAAACCAACGTCCTGGTCAATAAAAGTATACAAGCTGAAATTTTAATGGTTGTTTTCCCGCGGCAAAACGATTTGCCCTAAGCAGTACTATTGAATCATAGAGTTAAATTTAAAAAAATATAAATGTTTTTGTTTTAAAATAATTTAAAAAATATTCATAAAGTCGAAAGCGTGAGAAACAATAGTAGTTCACTAGACATGACGTAATACTACTCGAACCGCATGCGCGGCTGCGCGATGCCGACAAAGCGAAGAAAGATTTGTAAATGTTCAGAGCAAAACAAGCTGTTGTGCGTAGTGATACGGCATAATGTAGTCCGCACGCACGCGGCGAGCGCCCACGCACCCCCGCCCCGCGCCGGCTCGCTCAGTTCCCAGTTTTCCTGCGGCGACCGTCGTATTTGCATCGTGCGATGCGAAACGTGCAAAAATCGATCGGCATTATAATTACTCCAATTTGGAGTACGTCGCTATATATATAGTACAACTGTATGCTAGGGCTCGTGTCCTGGGGGTCTACTCCCTAAGCACGAAGTCCGTCGTTTCGGCCTTCGTTTCGGGCGTTTCCTACTCCCTATCACCAACGGACGGACGATTCGTTCGAGGCCCGACGAAGAATGAATGACAACACGATTTGACAACTGTCCCTACTCCCGATGCGTTTTTGCCCGTCCGAAAAGTTGAACTTGATGCTTGTTTTGACGGAACCTTATGTCAGTTGATACGACATCAAAATAATTATCGTTCTGTCGACGAACGATTATAATTGTTTACACTATTTAGAGACAAAGTAAGGAATTCCAAAGTATGGCTGCTTTTTTATTGCTTGACGAAGCTATATAGGAAGAGCGGAGGCAACGTCGACAATATTTACGCCAAGAATTTAGGTTGGCGAGTATTCCCGACGTTACTGACTTATCTTAAAGCTATTTGGCAATTTTGCTATTCTGAATTTGACGTTTTTATACTAAAATTTAGATTTTCTAACTAAATCTGACTATTATTAAACGCGATTAAAAAGATGTAGAATAAAATCAATTAGTTGTCATGAACTAAACTTCACACCAACATCTCGACTACTTGTACAAAATCAGTACTGTTACTGTATATATTTTTTTCTTTTCTTTTGCTTATATCTCGAAAATGGTGCGTCCTATCGCAAAAATAATGAAAATTTCGACCCCCTTTTAGGTACCCCAAACCCCTAAAATTCAACATGTTAGAATGTTTTTTTTTTTTTTCCACACCAAAAGTGAAAAATTCTATATAAAGCACGTTGAGGCTGCCCAGCTCCTGCGCGCCTCCGGCCAGAGTCCGTGTCCGTGAGTTTCTGCAGCGGTTGGGGCCATTTTACGAAATGAATAAGAAAGAAACTAAAATAAAATAATTTTAAAACTTCCCGGCTAGTATCGTTGAATTAATTTGAAAATTTCCGTCAAAATGTCAAAAAGGAAAAACGCAAAGGTATAAACAGGATAATGCCGGTTTCCGGACAAAAATGTCAAAAATAATTCTAATCTTTATAACAAAAAGTATATTGTTAAAAATGTAGTCATTTTCTAAAGAAAAAATATTGATTTTTGTTTATTTAGCTTGAAAACCACAAAATAATTAAACCGGTAATCGACCGGTAAAATAGCACAACTCTATTGTCATCAATCGCCATGCGTCTTTCGTTCACGAATATTGTCTACGATTCCGTTGGAAACTGATGAATCCGAAATTACTAGGGAGTAGGGTTCAGTCCGACGTGTCGGACTACTAACGGACGGGCCCGTTACTTCGTTGACGGACTTAGGGAGTAGACCCCCTGGTCCAGGCCATAGTACGGAGCGAGAGTGCATGGGAGGCCGTCACCTCCTTCTGCGAAGCAGTAATGCGCGCGAAAGAGGAGGCGGAACGCGTGAGGGAGAGAGGTGGGAATGGTATTTTTTTTTTTTTTGTCAAAAGTCGAAAACAATGCGGCCTAAAAAAAATTTTGAGAATGTGCAAATAGCGCTCTTTCATACGATACCCCACATGCCCTAGTAGCCCGACTTCGAGTTTTAAAAACCCCGTTAAATGCTAGATGCAAAAAATTTTTTTTTTTTGCAAACGTCATCTTTATCTATTCCAAAGGACATTGACCAAATGACTAAGGAACCTAGTATCGGTATGAAACATGCGGTGACTCAAAGATTTATGGTTTAATTTAAAGAATGATTTTAGGGCTTTCAAATGTTATTTACTATTTTATCATAATTCTCAGCATTACACAGTAATTAGCTGTATAAAAATCTAAGTTTCGAATCGAATCTCTTAGTGACTTTTTGTCACAATATATGCTGGTAAATTCAAAATAAGAATTAGTCAAAATGACGATTGAGCATTTTCAATACTCGTTAATTAATCTAGACTTGTCAAATGAAATAAGATGCATACCAAAGTGAGGAGATATCGTATTCCTTTCTTTACCATTTGGAGGCACTCTTATTGCACGTACGCGTAACTAGTACCTATAGATTTGCCACACGCAAAGCATACACTTCGATGGCTAAATGAAGGAGCTGATGCTGACCCAGCTTGGAGAGCATCATTTAGACAAACAAAGCAGTCAATGTAGACTATGTCATCACGTAAAATCTATTAAACCAAATAATTAAATTAGATGAATCGAATTGTGTCCTGGTAGATACCTTAACGTTAACCCAACTTCTCCAACTCAATAACAGTAATTACGCACAACGCTACTGATTTGTTGATCTCGTTGGTATAGTGGTGGCAAGCACGACTGCTGAGCGTGGGGCCTTAGGTTCAAATCCCAGGTCAGACAGTGCTATTGGGCTATTCCAATAGGATTTTTTCAGTAGCAACCCGGAGTCCTGGATTCGTGCCCGCTTGATGGCAATAGGCTCACCCCCTATTACATGAGACTAAACGTAACTGCCGAAATGTGGGAGTAGGTGTATCTACGAGTAATACACCTCTGACTAACTCTTTGGAGAATAATACAGACGCGAATATGTTATTTCCCAATCATATTCCAATTGGCTTCATAGTAATATATTGCGATGAGAAAATACGGCGTCCGTACCTAAGCGGTGGCAATATCAACGTTAATAAACATGTAGAAAGAATAGATAAGAAGTTATTAAACATAATTATGATCATTATAATAATTACCTATGTAGCTGCCGCCCGCTTTATTTCCGTTCAACCTAGTGCGGTGGCCCGCTACTTTTAATTATTTGACTTACCGGTATCATACACATTTTCACTAACTTCTCTCAACGACTGCCACCGTAAATACCGCAGTAGAATCGAACAGTTAATACACCGACGAACTGAGTCCTCCATATTGAACAACTTACTAATGTAACGCAAATAAAATGTTATTATTACATAAATCAAAACGAATAATTCAAAAAATTAAAATATTCTAAAAAAAAAAAAAGACAAGCCGTAGAAAGAATACAAGAAATCACAGTAGCAACCCGTGCATTAAAAATTGGCGCCGAAAATGGGCGCATGTACAGTGGCTTAAAAAACGCAATCGATGTTTTTTCTACCACATATTCGTTTCTGCCCGCGGAATCACCCGCACCCAATTTATTTTAATTGGTATATGTACTTGCTTGCGGTTATGTACCTACATATACAGGTACTAATCCAGACCAGACCTTATCTTTATGCAAAATGTCATTACGTAAGTTATTTCTTTATGTGGTTATTTAAACCCAAATGGTTTTACAACATTTAATTACTTGTTTTTGTAAGCACAAAGTTAAAGCGAATCAGAATATAGGTACATTTTTTTTGCCGTAAATGTTGTCACAATTTCAGTCTTCACTTAAATTAATTTATGTGACTTAAGAAATAAATATAGTTAATTAAACTAACTCCAAATTGCAAAATAATAATGGCCTAGTAAGATTTATTTACATTAAAACAAAAAATATAAATGAAAACATTCAATTAATTGCACAATAATAATAAACTAACAATAAAAGTAAATACCTACCGTTCGAGACTGTACTTAAAACAAAACGAATGGGACGTGCTTATAAGCTAGAAAGAGAACGCCTGCTGTTCGGTCGCCAGCATATTCTGCTCGGGATGCGCGCGCATTGAATATTTTCAAAGAGTTTTTAATGATGAATGAAACAGGCAAAGGTCTCGAAAACATTCTGCCTTTCGATTAACCAAAAGTTTTGCTTAGCTACTTTTAACACCTTATCAGATTTTTATTACAATGTAATTAATAAATAATTTGTTAGTTGTTATTAATATCTGTTGTTACTAATTATTCAACTATAAGTTCAATAATCGGATGCGTAATTTCATTATTTTGCGTAAGGTTTTATGGTTTACATACTCTTTGAATGCCATGCCAATGACACGTGAAAATACTTGCGTGAAAAAAAAAAAGTATGTATGGATAAAATAGGAAATCGACATAAAAACTAATACGTTTATGAAGTTTTTCATGCGGAGAATTTAAGGATTCGCGTTACTAGATAAAATCATTATATTTAAAAACAAGAATTATCAACATTATAAACTTAAGTCACCACAGAACAAATAACGATACTAGGTCCTGTCAATCTCCTTTCAATTTGATAGCTTTAGTAGTTCTTGAGATATCCAGCTTAGACAGACAGACGGACAGACAGACTAAGTTGCACCATAAGGGTTCTTTTTTACCATTTTGGTACGGAACCCTAAAAAGAAGCACAAAAAATAACAATCCTTTGAAATCGAAAACAGATTTGCATTGCTTTGTTGAAAGTTGACTGAAATAGCGTAATATGTTATAATTGACTGTTTAAAATATTAAATCTGTAACTATCTGCTCTATTCGTTTCCTATTCAACCCAGCGAAGTAGTATTGGAATAATTCGACTGTTGTCATCTCAGTATCATTCCTACAACTGTATGGGAAAAGTTTTTTTTTCGATTTCTGACTTTTCTAGTACTCAAACCTCAGTTGGTCCTATAAAGTTTTTTGATCCTCGTAAGAAACAGGATCGATTGGCATCAAAAAACTTTTTTGTGAAAATTGCCCATTTTCTTGCTGACTGTACATTTTTTTCAAAATCTGTGAATGCAGATCAGTTTTTTTCTAAAAGTTAGGATAGTCTCTTAAGACCATTTTCTTGTAGCGACCACGGTTAAGGTACCTGCCCTTATGGACCCATCTCAAAACATAATGCAATACTGCTCATCCCCCATAGCAAACAGCGTGATAATTTATACATAGTAATTTGACCAGACTTATAGGGAATATCTATACAAAATTTGAACAAAATCTGTCCGGTAGTTTTTGCGTTTAGCTGGAACATACATTCAGACAAACAGACAAAAAATTTAAAAACTATATTTTCGGCATCAGAATCGTTCCCAGTCCTCGTGGCAATTACTTTTTTTCAAAAATATTTAATGTACAGTTTTGACTTCGCTACGATTTTATTATATGTATAGATATTGCCTATGCACGTTTGACTATGTAGCCTGGTTGGTTGTTTTAAAGCTCATGTTAGATTGAAATTTAGTAACAGACATTCAAATTCTAACACAATATTATTTTTCTTCATTACGTCAATATTAGTCTCCCGTCATTACAATATTCGCATATATTTTTTTTACATATGATACGTAATATTTTTTATAACACCCCATAGAATGTGTTTATATTATTTGTTTTTGGGACTCTGTATACACACAATATAATAACATTATACTGTACGAGCTACACCGCAAAATTCAACTACACCAGTTATTGACAAATTTGCTATCTGCGGGCACCTCTTTCCATTGATGCCCGTTTCTAATTAAAATGCAAGCACCACCACGCTTACTATTTTTTCTACAAAACACTGATGCTAAACAATAATTAGGTACCTGTAACTGATTTTCGTAACCTGACATCATAAAATGCTCTGTAATACACAGTGCGTCAATATTAATGTTCTTTTCTTCTAATTCCTGTAGGCAAACAGTTAAAGCATCTGTCGTATTTAATAGGCCTGCCATATTCTGATGCATCACGTATATACTATGACTAACGAAAAAAATGTTTTTCTGTTTCTAGCACATGTGTTGGTTCGTGGGTATTATGTATGATTATTATTATATCTCGTTCATACATTGGGCGTTCCGAGGGGGGCAGCCGCAGCCTGCCAAAACAACTTACACCAATTAACTTTTATTCTTATTTTTAGATATCACTGACGACGTTATTTGGTTGACGAATTCGTGCGACCCCTGAGTCATCAGTTGAAGAGAAGTGGAAAAAGACTGCAGAAAATCGTCGCAAATAATTAAATAACTCTCATCTTACGATTCAAAAATTTATGGACACATACCCTGTACTGAAGAAGCTTGCTGGATTTAATCTGCTGACGTCTGTTTTTAAATCATAATACCCTGACAGTGACAACCTGATTGAAAACTTTCCTTTTCAGAAAAGCAAGATTCTCGATGTTACAGTAGAAAACATAATTAAACATTTGATTGCAAATTTTTTTATTTCATTTCATCACCACTACTCCAAAAAAGGTGAAGGAAAACATCGTGAGGAAACCGGCATGTCCTATTCATTATTTTATGCATTCTAAAATATATGACATTCAGCCACTGGGTCCGCATGGTTACGTCCCACTCCCTTTCACAGAAAGGAGGCTTAGGCCTGCAACGGTCACACTCCTGGGGCTGGGGTCCCGGAAGTGGGAACATTATAGGCTGATTGTGTTTATTTGAATTGTAGCAGCTTTTCAATGTTATTTCGTTTTTAGCCTCTTCAGACTTTTCGTAAGCGGATTGCCACAGCTGCCGTTCCATACAAATGGTTTTGAAGTAAGCTAACTTTCAACATCATTGTATGGGACGATGGCTCTGGGTATACGCTTCCGGAAACTCTGAAGCAGCTTAAAACGAGTGTAACGTCAACAACCCAGTATAAATAGGGCATAACAATTTTCTGGTTATGAAAACCAGAAAATATTGTTGATATTATAACAGGTTTGTGTAAACCTAAATAATAGTTTTTTTGAAGCTGCAACTTTTCTGGTAGACACTACACAAAAAAAAATTCAGTAGTTGATATATTCTAGTAGTCCTTACAAAACTTTCTGTTTGTGGTGACCAACTGGTAAATCTACACAAAACATAAAGTAATGGGAACAAAATTCGGTTTATATTAAATCTTACTTTGTTGTCTACACTAATATTATAAAGAGGAAAGATTTGTACCTATTTTTGTATGTTTGTAATGAATAGGCTCAAAAAGTACTGGGCCGATTTAAAAAATTATTTCACCAATAGAATGCTACATTCTTCCAATTTGACATAGGCTACATTTCATTTTGAAAAAAATTAGGGATCCTTGGTAAAATTTGAACAATGTAACCGAAGGTGTAGAAAAATGAGTCTTAAAATGTCTTTCGTCGAATGCGCTGCCGAAACTATTAGCGATAGAACAAAATAATGTACAACAATATTGAAGAACATCATAATGTCTAATAATATTTTTTTAATAAATAAAAATATTTGTGAAAAAAAGTGTTTTATATCCAACCTAATTACCAAAAATAAATAATTGTCTACCCCGTGCGAAGCCGGGACGGGCTGCTAGTGGTAAATAAAGTACGGCAGTAAGCTCAACCATCGCATGTGCACACAGTGCACATGTGCTAAAAAAGTGTACCGAAAATTAGGTTGAACACACGAAAATTTTAGCGTTATGAAAAACTAGATATTTTTACTAATGTTTACAAAACGAATAGTTGTCACGTATACTAATATATATTCTAGTGAACTTCACAACATTCTGGTAATTGAAACTAGACTTTTTTCTCCATGAATGCTCGGTGTTAGTAAATTCCACAATTATTTAATGGGCAGGTCATTTATGATAGTAACTGATCATAGACCACTACTAGGATTTTGTGACCCAAAACAACCTATCTCTAATGTTTTGTCACCTCGTTATGACATAACATACAAGCCAGGGCCACCGATAGGTCACACTGACGGGTTAAGTCGCTGGCCACAGCCTTTCCCTGAGCAACCGGAGCCACAGCTATGTGACATATTGCATATAGCGGAAGCTCCTGAAGATTTTCCTGTTGATGTGGACAAAATAGCTTACGCTACAAAGTGTGACAAAATCCTCAATCAGGTAAGTCATCATATTTTGTGGTGCTGGCCAGCTATGGTATCAGACGATCAGCTACGTCCATACTGGCTGCATCGTACTGAACTGTCGTTGCATTAGAATAGTGTCCTCTTAGGCTGTCGCGTGGTGGTACCATCATCACTACGTGATCCTGTTCTGCGCGCTTTACATAAAGCGCACAGTGGCATTGTCCAACCAAAAGCACTGGCCAGAAGTTATGTATGGTGGCCACAACTGAATGATGTCATTAAATCTTTAGTTCAAAACTGCAATAAGTGTTTAGAAAGCAGGCATATGCCACCAAAAACAAGTTATGAATGGGTTAAGCCAGCAAAATCTTGGTCTAGACTAAATATCATTGGCTCATCGCCACAAGGTTGCCTGCTTGTCGGTCTTCTGCCCATGAACTCCACGACCTCATTCCACCGGCCCCCTTCTACCATCAGACATCTAGACGCTCTGCAAGTTACCACCCCTACCTAGTTGATATTCCACCAACTCGCACTAAGCTTTTTCAAACATCTTTTATAATACGCACAGCAAAGGAGGGGAACTCTCTGCCTGCTTCTGTGTTTCCAAATGCATACAACACTAATCTATTCAAAGTGAGAGTGAACAGGCTTCTTCTGGGTAAGCTCACTCCACCGTTGACTTTGTATCTGTCACCCAGACCTAGACTAGAGTCAAGAGCAAACCCATAGTAAAAAAAAAAAAAAAAAAAATTGATTTCACAAGACCATACCAAAATAAAACATTTCTGATAATTGTTGATGCATATTCGAAATGGCCTGAAGTGTTTATTGTTAACAATATGACTTCAGCTACTGTAATTAGGCATTTGAGAATGATTTTTGCTATTCACGAACTGTGTGAGACCTTGGTTTCTGATATCAACACAGCTTTTGTTTCATCTGAGATGAAACAATTCTTAGATGCCAATAAAGTAAAACACATTAAGTCAGCACCTTTTCACCCTGCCACCAATGGACTGGCAAAACGTATGTTGCAAACTGTAAAAGATAAACTTCGCAAAATGGATGGTATGTCCTGGGAAATTTAAATTCCGAACATGCTCTTGGGACTTAGAGCTACACCATGTACGTCGACTAACAAGAGCCCTGCAGAGCTTCTATTCAACAGAAGAGTTCGAACATTATTAGACGCTAATAATCCACATAGCAAACAGCGTAAAAATCGGGAAGATCAAGTAGAACGGAATAGTAATAACAAGAACAGACAGACAGACATAGGACAAAAAGTTATGTACAGAAATTTCAGTAGTGGACCACGTTGGTTACCAGGTATTGTGATAGATAAAAGAGGTCCATCTAGCTATCAAGTTGAAACTAGGGATAGAACAGTGGTCAACCGACATAGACCAATTAATTAACCAACACACACAAGACAGTAACAGAGCAAGAAAATGAGCAACAAGATAGGAACATGGAAATGATAACGAGGGAACATACTAATGGGGATGGAGAAGATCAGGTGAAGGAAGATATACCTTCTAGTCAGGATAGTGACCAAATTATAGAAATACCAAGTTCAGATAAATGGGCCGAAATGTTAGGTATACCGTCAGAGTCTGAATCTAGTTTTTCTGGTGGTAAAAGTAAAACTAAGATATCTGCTCACCACGGCAAGACTCCTTATACTAGACCAACCAGTAATTGTAATTATGTTGTAAGTGTTTGTGTTCAATTATTTCTACAATGCAATGATTAGACATGTTGTTTTTCTACATATATATGTAATTATAATATGCCTCAAGATTGTAATCAACTTAAGAAAATTGTGTTAAGTATTAAAGTATTGTTTTATATTTTTGTTTGTATAAGGTTCACATACTTGGGGGAAAGGTATGTTGTATATTTAATGTAGGTACTTGTCAAATCTTATTGTAATAATACGATCGACTAAGTAGTGGGTAGGTGGTTTTGCTTCAGTTGATTTTTGTACTGTTTTTGCTACTTAGCACAATAAACGTATTTACCGAAATACAGTATTTTAATGGACATTATACAAGGGATTAAGGAGTAAGTGAATAAAGTACTCACAGCTTCTCATCTCGTTGTCTCTGAATGTTGCCTGACATGCGGTACAATTGGAGGTCCACTTCATCTTCTTCCACTGCTGTGGGCCGTACTGCTGGACTTGTGGCTGCAGCATCTACTGCTGTACTTGACGTCGAGGGACCTGCCTCAACTGGCTCCCCAAACGGTTTGTGGTTCTCAATAGTCTGCAAAAAAATGTGGAACAAAACTTATAACTGTTGTATTTATATACAAGAGTATTGTACATCCATGTTGCAACAGCAAATGTTGTGAGTTGTTTGGTTAGCGCCTACCTCTCCACTGGTAGAAGGCTGATCAAACAGCACAGCTCCATTGACAGGGCTGAGATAAAGCATGTCCCCGTGCTGCAGGCCGGCGTCGCGCAGGCGCCGTGATTTGCTTGACGTGACCTCGTCCTTGCGCTGGCGGTCCTTATGCAGCACGAACGCGAAAGTGCCCAGGTGCAGGCTCTCGTGCACGCGCTCGAACAGCTGCGCCGTCACGTCCGACTCCGACATCTCCACGCGAGTCGTACCCTCTGGTGATTGCACCCGAAGTATCTGAACACATTCAAATAAAGGCCATCACATTAAGGGGTGAGCTTTACTAACTTTGTCAGGTATCAAAAATGCTTCGTCATGGTAACCTCTCGTTATCTTGCTGATATTTTGTAGCTCTACGTTCTAACTATATGAAGATTTTACCCATAGTTCCAATAGTAAAGAAACTTTTGGAAACATTTGAATTTGAAAAAGTTGACAAGTGGATCAACAGAAAACTTGAATAGGTATTTTGGACTGAGTAAACGAATGTCGTAAGGTCAATTTTACTCGCATAGAACGGTGCGACAGCTTGATATTGATTTTAGAGTATTGAATATTGTTACCATTTTCTTTGAACACGACATTTTCTTGTTTTAAGCAAAATAATCGCAAAACACCAACAATTGACTGACATAACAATCCTGACTTGTTGACACTTTGACACACACTTTGACAGTACATGCAAGAGTGTTCCACTAACTCTATTCAACTTTTCAACATTTTAGACATATTGTCTCTTTCTTCAATGTGAAAAGAAGTAACATCTCTCGCTCCAGTCTATGAAACACAATATTTTGCAACAATGACACAGTCATGACCATGACAAATGTTATGTAAAATGTTCGGATACTCGTTCGTTTGGTGGTTTAGACCAAACGACCAAATGCTAGTTTAAAACGGGAATATCCGAAAAGAAATTTACAAAGGCGCAGCGACTTGTGAGTCTGATTTTATTATTTTGTTATTAATTGATAGGCTGTAGTCAGTATTTCGGTAGCTAGACCTTCCCGTTTCACTATTAACAATATTCCAAGTCGTTATAACATTACTACTGTTTTTAATCTTCGAACTCAAATAACGCGACTTGGCCATACAACAAACTTCTTTAAATAATTTTGAATAATTTCTCTTATATAAATTAAAATCAGCGGTATTTACACAAGTAATAATAATAATATAATAATAATTCTTTATTGCCTTATACAGGTTACAGAAAATCTGAGACCCTGGCTCCAGAGCTAGGTTAGAGTACCTGTATTTCAGGAGCCAGTGACTTCTTCCATTTTGGTTACAATTAATTAAGCAAGTATTATGCAGTAAAAAATGAAGATTCTTATTTAAAATTAAGTTTAATAACAAAAATTCAATTTATGTACTAAAATTAGAATAAAAAATAACATAAAATTAGAATTAAAGCAAATAAGATAATCTCATTCACTCAAAACCAAATTAAAATAAAATATGGATTGATTAAAATTGTGAAAAATATTAAAATAAAATAAAATTAGAACAAAACAAATTGAAATAAAGCCAGGATATAACAAAGTTAAATTATTATAAAACAAGTCCTTTCATTGTACAGCTCATAAAACCGTGTTCTACTTTTATGAATACCAATGGTAGCCCAATCACTGAAAGATGCGTTACTTATTAACCGAGATAGTTTTGGGAATAAACGTGGAATGAAATTGTTTACAGTTTAAATAAAAAAAATCATCATATAGATGAATAGGATCAGCGTGAATAGACAAAGCTGGTAATTTATTAATGAGTTTATATTTAAAAGCTTCCAAGCGACTTACAGTTTTGGGGTTAACAGTGATATCCTTTTTTGCCATTTTGTTATTTTGGTTTTGGATATTAATCCGTTGCCCGCAATGATCAGAATCTAGTAAATTTATAATTTCTTTGTGGCTTGGTATAATATCTGTATAAATATTATCTAGGCATGTGGCGCTAGTAGGGGTTATTCTTGTGGGCTCCAAAAATAGGTGTACAAGATTGTAGGACTGAAACCGACATATTATTTTACTACAAGAACCTGATTTTTCTAATAAATTAAAATTAATATTAGAATAGTTATGGTATTTATTTCCTTACCTCTCCTCATTTTTGTACTTATATGTTTTTGAATTATTATCTATAAACTAAAGTCTCTAATTCAGTTAATTTATGTAAACAAAGTAATGTCAAGAAATGTCACTGTCAAAATGACAGACGGGGTGCAAAACATTTAATCATATTTCTTTTTTGTAAATAGTCATAGCTAAAATTAAAGTGAATTAATTAAAGAAATATGCAAACAAAATACCGTTGCGAAACAATGTTTTGTGTAGTATGTCGAAGACACGGCATATGATCGTCATAATCAGCCCTTTTAAGTCCAGTGCTAGACGTAGGCCTCCCACAATCAATTTCCACTCGAAACAATTTACAGCCGTTTTCATCCAAAATGTGGATAGATGTTACTTACAATATGAATCTACATAATTATAATGAGAGTTGTAATAATAGTGTTGTTGAAGATGTAAAAAAATGTTTGTATCTCCTGCATTGTTACCAGTATCATAAAATATTTTATACCAGAAAATCTCCTTTTTTTAATAACTTTGTTTAAAACCGAAAATTTATAAAAATAATTACGTAGTATGATTATTTTTTAATTATCATTTCTTAAAATCAATACTAAAAGAAAATGAAACCGCTTTTTTCGCCATTTTATGTGAATTACCATTACGAAGATATTTTTTTGTTATGTTATCCCCTTTGTTTACATAAATTATCTGAATTTGAGACTTTGGGTATAGTAACGATTGTATGATTTTTTGAAACAGTTTTGCAGTGACGAACTAAAATGCCAGTGACAAGGAGTAGAGCGGCTAGTTTGAGTCGGAGGGAAGATGCAAACGACGCATTACCCGTCCCCTCGCGACCAAGTACTCCGACAGCGGCGTCCACCTACCAAGATGACGCCGCGTTCTCTTCCTCGCCGCGCATCGATACTAAGGCGATTAACACACGGCACCGCGCGCCGCCGCGGTAGGCGGTGAAGCGGATCTCATGTCGCATTGGCCTCTATTAAATCCGTAGATGCCTAACACACGTACACCGCACGACCGCGCGGTCGAGCGGTGCTCTCACCGCCACCGCCCCTCCGCGCTGCCGTCCGCGCGGTGGGGCGGCGCCTCACACACGGGGCGCCGCTTAACCGCGCGGATCATCGTGTGTGCAGGACGTGTTGCAATTTAAAAATGGATGTCTGTGATCAAACTGGTCAAATCCGCGTTAAATCCAACCGCGCGGACAGGCGCGTAAACCGCCTTACCGCGCGGTGTACCGCTGCGAAATCCGCTTTACCGCCACCGCCCTCCGCGGCGGCGCGTGGTGCCGTGTTATAATCGCCTTACGCTACGTTTTCCAACGAAAACGTGGCGACGATTATCGCCTCTCTCCAACGCTCTCAAACAGAAGCATTTAAGGAGTTGCTCAACTCGATGTCGCGGACGTGTGCATCAACTCTGGAATCACTCGCGCTGCTAGGGCAAAACACCCTAGCCCGCTGCAAGGCTACGTTCTCCGGCCGACCGAAGGAGTCGGTTGAAGCATTTATCGACGCTTTAAAGGCCTATAGCGATTGCGCGCAGGTGGCGGACTCAAACATTCTGCGCGGATTAGCCTACCTATTCAAGGATGAAGCGGCCACGTGGTGGCAAGGAATAAAATACTCTGTGTCGTCATGGCGCGAAGCCAAAGAAAACTTGATAAGTGCTTATGGCGACCGCCGGCCGCCTCATCGGATCTACTTGGAAATATTTGCGACGCCGCAGGGCAATGAAAACACAGATATTTTCGTAGCGCGCATCCGCGCTCTTATGGCACGCTTGCCTAAAGACGATATAACAGAGTCGGCACAAATAGACATGACCTACGGCCTCCTACACAGCAGAATAAGAAAAAGGCTACGAAGAGAAGAGTGCCGTAATTTCTATGAATTACTCCGCCTATCACGGAATATCGAGGATTCATTCAACGAGATAAATAACACGGCGACAACGGCAAGTGAGCGTCGAACACAAACGCCGGCAACATTACCGCCGCACACACAATCCGCCACTCGCGATAGTGCCCGCGCCTCCGCGCGCGATCTCGCTCACGCGCGGGCGCAAACCCCGGCGCGCCCGCCGCGGCGCATCAGCCGCCCGCTCCGCCCGCGCCCCCCGTGCTTCTGCCAGCCGCGCCGCCCGCGCCTGTTCCACCGAAGCAGGACACTGCGAAAAGGCCACGGCCCTCCTGCACATACTGCAGGTGGTTTGGCCACACCATAGAACATTGTCGTAAGTTGCAGAATAAAGGTGAGAGTGAACAAAATAAAAGTAGTGAACAAAATAAAAGTAGTGATCAAAGTTTTTATGCCGTACAATCTCTTTTAGTTACTAAAAACTGCGCATCAGACTATGTTTGTGATGAAAACGATTTAATTCCACAAGAAAATGTGTGTAGCTATTTCAATAAACAAAGGGATGTTATGTGTAATTCTAATATTGGTAATTTTAATAACTTACAAATTTCGAAAAATGTGATTAACAATTTAGATATAAAAAAGGGTAATGCCCATTCATGTCATAATGATATTTTATGTGACAATTTAAAAAATCAAAAGGTCAATGTCCATCCACGTCAAATAGATATTTTGGGTAGCAATTTAAAATTTCAAAAGGACAATGTCCTTGCATGCCTTAATGATGTTTTGTATAGCGATTTAAAAAAATCAAAAGGACAATGCCCATCCATGTCATAAATATATTTTACGTAGCGATTAAAAAAATCAAAAGGACAATGCCCATCCATGTCATAAAAATATTTTATGTAGTGATTTTAAGGATCAGAAGGATAATGCTCATTTATGTTTTACTGATATATGTTTGTGTAACGACCGTACGGGACCCTCTATTGGTCGCGAGTTACGACCAATTTTTAATATAAAAATTTTGGGTATTTCCGGGACCGCGTTGATTGATACGGCCGCCAAACATTGCATTGCGGGTCATACGCTATATACTCTCCTTCTACGTCAAGGTCATCCCCTCAGACCTTCAACACGCGAAGTTAAGCTTGCTGACGGTGTAATCCGTACAATGGACGTACTTACCACCACGTTAGAGGTGTGCTTAGAAACGGCAGTTATTTCGATTCCATTCTTAATTTTTCCTGACTCGACAAATAATGAGACGTTATTGGGTATCGATTTTATAACCGCTGCGGGAGTAGTTATTGATTTTTGCAAAGAATTTTGGTATTTTAGTAAATATGATAAGGTAAAATATAACTTGTCCTTCGAACCTACCTCGCGTAACGTGTCCTGTGCCGCTACAGATATACTTCGGGATGATGAAGGTACTCACCTCAAACCAGCTGAGCGTCAAGCGCTCGCTGATGTCCTCACCAGCCACGCACGCGTCTTTAGAGCAGGGGGAGGTCCAACACCGTATGCGGAACACCGCATTGATATAGGTGAGCATCCTCCAATTGCTGTTCCTCCCTACCGCCTAAACCCTTCGAAGAAAGAGCTGATGAAAGCTGACCACCAGCCACGCACGCGTCTTTAGAGCAGGGGGAGGTCCAACACCGTATGCGGAACACCGCATTGATACAGGTGAGCATCCTCCAATTGCTGTTCCTCCCTACCGCCTAAACCCTTCGAAAAAAAGAGCTGATGAAAGCTGAAATTGGTAAGATGTTACAAGATGACATAATAGAAGAGTGTGAATCGGCTTGGTGTTCACTAGCACTGATGGTGCCGAAGTCCAACGGGGGTATCCGCTTCTGCGTCGACTACAGGCGTTTGAATGCAGTCACCAAAGCTGACACATATCCGATGCCACGCATCGACGAGTTACTACAGAGCACAAAACGGGACTGCTACATGAGTACGCTAGACCTTCGATCTTCATATTGGCAGGTTAGGGTAAGGGAACCTGATAGAGACAAAACAGCCTTTGTATGTCCTCTAGGTACTTACCGTTTTAAAAGAATGCCGTTTGGTCTCCGCAACGCGCCAGCCACCTTTCAGCGTCTCATCGATCGTCTCCGATCCTGCTCTGCTTTACAAGATGTAACTTTATTAGCTTATTTAGACGATCTATTGGTAATATCTCAGGGATACCAGCAGCATCTGCAAGACCTCGAGGCAGTTTTTAAACGTCTGGCCGAGTTTAACCTCCATGTGAATAGGGAGAAGTGCGCTTTTGCTCGGGAAAGCGTTAAATATCTCGGTCACGTCGTTACACAAAAAGGTGTTTCCACCGACCCAGGGAAGGTGAGTGCTGTACTCGAGATGAAGGTACCAGGAAACCTAAAACACCTGAGAACATTTTTACAAACTTGTTCATGGTTCAGAAAATTCATACCCAGCTTCTCAAAAGTTGCCGAACCATTATCACGCTTAACTAAGAAAAGTCAAGTATGGTCTTGGGGCTCAGAACAGACCCAAGCATTTAATGAACTGAAGAGGCTACTGACCACAGCACCAATATTGGTGCAAGCTGATTTCAGTCGTCCCTTCATTCTGCGTACTGACGCAAGTAACTACGCCTTGGGTGCGGTTTTATTGCAGGGCGATGGCAATCAGGAAAGGCCAATTGAATATGCCAGCCGACTCGTCAATGCAGCGGAAAGGAACTACTCCACCACGGAGCGGGAAGCACTCGCTGTAGTGTGGGCGGTGGAGCGTTTTCGGCCCTACCT
This sequence comes from Dryobota labecula, assembly GCA_947523025.1. Lineage (NCBI taxonomy): Eukaryota > Metazoa > Arthropoda > Insecta > Lepidoptera > Noctuidae > Dryobota > Dryobota labecula. Next base: position 625,900 of record OX383290.1, read on the forward strand.
AGACGGACAACCAGTTGTGATTGGTAGTGACCATCAGCCTCTTCGTTGGTTGCTGTCAATTAAATCACCTGCAGGCAGGTTAGTTCGTTGGGCTCTGAAGCTGCAATCCTTTGACATCAAATTCGAATATACCCCAGGGAAGGCGAATGTTGTGGCAGACACGCTGAGTAGACCGATTTGTTCCAGCGACACAAGTGACAGTTGCGGCGTTTGTACAGTCATCTGCGATCTTCCCGCGAAAACACCTAGTCAGCTTCGCCTGGAACAAACTTCGGACCCTGAAGTGGAAAAGATTGTTAAAGAGCTAGAAGGACCTGATGATGTTGCATCTAAAAGATGGTTAGAAAGGGGTTACCTCATGGATCAAGGAGTCCTGTACCGATTTAATCCAGACTCTGAGAGTGAATCCCCTCAGCTAGTAATACCTGCCGGTCAAGTTGCAGCTATTTTGAAGGAGTTACATGACTCTCAAACAGCTGGCCACCCAGGTATCGATAGGACCTACCAGAAGGTAGCACAGCTGTATTATTTTACAGTGGATGCGGAGAATAATCACTGATTATGTCTTAGCCTGCATCCACTGTCAGCGATATAAGGCCAACAACGCCAAACCTCCAGGCCTACTCCAGACACCGGTCATGAGCCAGCGGAACGAGGTGTTGGCCATGGACCTATTCGGCCCACTCCCAGAGGGTGACCAGGGGGAGCGGTGGATCTTTCTCATTGAGGACACTGCTACCCGATGGACGGAACTGTTTGCTCTAAAAGAAGCAACAGCAGAAGTCTGCGCTCATGTCCTCATCGAGGAATATTTCATGCGGTTCGGTCTGCCTCGCAGGATTATTTCAGACAACGGTGTCCAATTCGTTTCCGCAGTGATGCGACAATGTATGTCAGTCCTAGACATCAAACAAAATTTTGTCCCGCTGTATCATCCACAAGCTAATCCTGCAGAGCGAAAAAACCGCGACCTTAAAGCTATGCTGGCCCATCTCGTGGCAGATGACCACACCTCATGGCCGAAGAAGTTGCCAGTGATCCGTTTTGCCCTGAATAGCGCGAAATGTCGCACAACAGGGAAGTCACCGGCTTATTTGACCTTTCGCAGAGAGATGCGGTCACCCACAGAGGTCGTTCACGACCTTCGTGCCATCAGGCTCAAAGAAAACTTTGTCCCACAAGTGACCCCTTACCTCGAAAACTTCCTGCATTCACTGTCAGCTGTTCGAGAACGCGTCGAGACCCAGCATGACAAGACAAAGCAGTACGCCGACGCTTCGCGCCAACCATCTGACTCCTTCGAGGTAGGTGACTTAGTCATGCTTAAATCTCATTTATTGAGCAAAGGGTCAAAAGACCTCACTTCCAAGTTCTACCCTCGCCGAGATGGCCCTTACCAGATCACAAAAAAGGTAAGTCCTACAACGTACACCATCGCGAGCACAGAACAACCAAATATAGATTTAGGGAAATATCATTCCGAAGACCTTACACGCTACCGAGATAGCGACGACTCCGTACCAAAACCCGTTATTCCAAAACGAAATCGCGGACGTCCAGCTAATGCTGCTGTTAGTGTACCAGTCCAGGACCGAGGGCGATCTCCAGGACTGGAGGGGGAGTATGTAGCAACCCACACTTTACGTCCAGTACGAGCGTCCCGCGGTCGCGTGCCGTCACGATACATAGAATAGATGTCATCTCTTTCTCTCGCCTGGCGACGAACGCGCTAGCGATGCGCCGCCAGTCCGTTGCCTACACGCATGCTGCGTAGACGCGTTTATTTAATTGCACCGCTCGCCTCGTGCCGCCAATTGTTACACGAACTTATTCTTATTTAGGGTTTTCGTTACCGATGTTTGTGTGTTAAGTGTTTTACATCCAAATATACTATAATACTGAAAAGGTGGTTTCTCTGAGTGAAACTCCCCTCATAGCCCAATCACCGTAGTTTTTTAAAATCTACCGTATTTTTATAATGAATTTACCACCGACCAGATTTAAGACATGGCAGCACTGCTAATAAACACCTTCTGCCTTACCCTGCGTTCCGAGTTGCGATAATATCGATATTCGCGTGCTAAAACCCGTACCGAATTAGCGTGAGCGCGATAACGATGTCCCGTGAAAGGTCATAGGCCGCTTTCCGAATTGGCTATTATCGCTCACAGCGCTCACATCGTCTCACATGCGTTCCGATTTAGATATTACGATTATGACAGCCGAGGGCTGTCAACAACTCTGAACGCTCGTGAACGCGCTCACGGTGCTCACGCAATGTCAAAACGGTATTAGAGTATTTCTCTGTGTATACACCAAAAATTTGTTCTTCTTAGGTTAGGTAGCAACTGTAGCCAGAAGAACAATTTTGAAAATGCCACGATACGATAAGATGCGACTCAAAACAAAACAGCACACTGTCATTTTTGACAGCGCTCACGGCGATATTAGTAAAAGGCATGGTCGGCGTTATCGCAAGATGGCGAATGTCATGACGTCATCTATGACGTTTCACGGGACATCGTTATCGCGCTCACGCTAATTCGGTACGGGTTTTAGCACGCGAATATCGATATTATCGCAACTCGGAACGCAGGGTAAATCGGAACGCATGTGAGACGGTGTGAGCGCTGTGACCGATTATAGCCAATTCGGAAAGCGGCCCTATAGTCATGAATAAAATTATTAAAAAAAAAACTCCTGTCAAAATTATGTCAAAAGCAATAAAATAGGGCAAAAGTGGAGGTTAAATAACAAAGTTTGATATTTTTTATTTCCGATAGAATTCATTTCCTAAACTTGAAACTTCGTGAGATTGTTCAAGATAATGAGAACTATGCACAAAAAAAAAACAAGAGTCTTCTGCGGATCCTGTATATAAAAGACGAGCCGTTTTTCTTTATCCAGCAATGAGAAAGTACTGTGCGAGTAGTTTTAATTAAACCGGACGGTTCTATTTACACTACACGGAATTGACGCAATAGTCCTCGAAATTTGTACCTACCTACCTGTAGGCGATTCATGTGGGAATGTCGCATATATGATTGTGTTGGCGGTGTGTTATTTATAAATGATATTTCTGGTGTGGGTTAGTCGCAAGTTGCTGTATGTCGGGAGCGGTCGAGCTTACGTCCCATCGTTTCCCAATCAGTGAGTCGACTCGCCGGGCGCTGCACCGCTGCAAGTGCTGCACTGCATGCTGCGGCACGCAATCTTCTAACGTCTTTCGCCTGTTACCGAACACAACTACACTTACCTTTCTTTTACACCTACAACTTATATGTATGTATTACACCGACTAATGGTTTGTCTCAAATCATAAATTACATTTTCATGTGCATAATACTCATGAATATTTCTTGTTTGTGCTATTTACTAAGATAGTAAAATATGCTGTCGTTTTTTGAAACAATCAAAACAACACCTACTCTGTGCGGAAGTGATCTTGAGTCCATTGACAGTGTACTCTGATATACTGATTAATGAAGTAATGACTCAAGCTAAACAGTGCTGACAAGTCTGTTTGATACTATTCTTATTGAATGTTAATGGCTCATAACAAGTGTATATTATAAATAAAGTTGAAATTTAATAAGTGCAAGTGTTGGAAGTTAGGAATAAGTGATAAGTTGAGCGAGTAATGAGTGTTTATGATGTTGTTTGAAGTGCACGGGTGGCAACTGCAGCATGGCTGAGCAGGGAACTGTGGTGGAGCTGTACATCTACGACCTGACTAATGGACTTGCCTCTTTGCTCTCACCCTCTATATTAGGTAAGCATTCAAATTCATTATAGGTGATGATTAATATGAGTCTAGCTTGACAGTGCTAGCAGTAGAGCATAGCCATGGCTGGCAGTGAACTTTATAGTTTGGACAATTCAACAACTGTGTAGAACCAATATAGCTGACATAAATTTCCATTTCAACATCCCTTCACAAATAAAGTGAAATTGAAAAAAATGATATTGTTTAAAAGTTGCTGATATACTTGTGATGTGAGCAACTGATTATTGACCTTGTCAGTCATCATTATATGTGATTATGTTGCATCATCAGTGTCATATGTAGTATAGCAAGATTTGGGGTGGCATGGCAATTATGTGTCTTGAAATTGTTAAACCATTCCTTAAGTAAACAGGAACACAACAGCCCTACCACTGTAGTGTGTGTAGGGCTGTTGTTTACTTCAAAAAGCAAAAGATAAACAAATTATTTTTAAAAACCGCACTGCAAAAACATAACAGAAAAGAGAAAAACAAGCATTATAATTAGAGATCGGATATTTGGATGCATATTCACCTAAAGTTGAGATGTTTGCTATTATGGAAAGCGCTTTTGTATCTAACTAACAACACCCTTACTCTTACACCCTACATACACATATTTGCATACGTATACATGCATTACACATTTATATATACACATTACATGTAAAAATTTAGAAAAATTAAATAATTCTTTGGCCAGTAAATTATGTCTTCAGAGTTTTAATAATGTATATGACCCAAATGAGTTCTACGCCGAGTTCTTTTCACTATTAAATACGCAATTTAATGACACATTTCCACTAAAGACTAAAAGTATTTATACAAAGTTCTTATTTAGTGATTGGGCAACTCCAGGTATTCGTAAAAGCAGGGAAAAGCTATTTGAACTTTATGGCCTAAAGCAACATATGAATAATACTAGCTTTCATAAATATGTTACAAAATATTCAAAAACATTTAAAAATGTATGCAAAATAGCTAAAGCTCTTTATATTAGCAATAAAATAAAATCAGGTGATGATAAAATAAAAACTGCTTGGCAAATAATAAATAATGAAACAGGTAGGAAAAAACAGCAAAATACTGAATTTAATTTAGAGACTGCACATGGCCCCATCAACTCCGATGTAGAAATAGCTCAGGAATTTGAAAACTTTTTTGGTAATATTCCCTTTAAAACTACAGAAACTTTAAATTCCTCACCCGCGCTTTCTGCTGCTTTACTTAGAAAGAATGTAAAGGCATGCCCTTTGGAGTTCAGGTTTCAACACACAAACCCCCAGGCTGTTATAAAAGCTTTTAAAGATCTTAAAATTAAATCAACAGAAGATCTTTGGGGAATGTCTGTAAAAGTCTGTAGGTCTATTATCGAAACCATTGCGCCCTATTTAGCTTTCATATTTAACACCAGTGTAGACCAAGGAGTCTTTCCAGATCTCATGAAACACAGTAAAGTAGTTCCATTGTTCAAATCCGGTGATAGTAAGGAACCTAACAACTATAGGCCTGTGTCAATTCTTCCAGTTCTCAGTAAGGTGTTTGAAAAGTTGATACTCAATCAAATGTTACGTCACTTTAATAAAAACTCCTTTCATGAACAACAGTATGGTTTCACCAAGGGGCGTTGTACAACTGACGCCGGTGTCACCCTAATAAAGAACATTTTTAACGCTTGGGAAGAAGCACAAGATGCCATTGGAATCTTTTGCGACCTCTCTAAGGCGTTCGATTGCGTAAACCATGAGACACTTCTGCTGAAACTGGAGCACTACGGAATTAAGAATACCGCTCTTGATTTACTTAGATCATACCTGACGGATAGGAAGGTTAAAGTTCAGGTAAACGGCGTAAACTCATTAGGGTCTGAATTGAAAATGGGCGTTCCTCAAGGTTCGATATTGGGTCCATTCCTCTTTTTAGTTTACATTAACGATTTACCCCAATTACTTCAAAATCAACCGCAGATGGTGTTATTTGCAGATGACACATCATTGATTTTTAAAATAGATCGACGGTCACAAAAACTTGACGACGTGAATAACTCTATTCTTCAGGTCCAAAATTGGTTTACTGTAAATAATTTGGTACTAAATAATAAAAAAACCAAATGCATTCGATTTAAGTTACCTAATGTTAGAAGTAGCGAATGTGACATCATATTGAACGGAGAAAAACTGGAATTTATTAATCAAACGGTTTTCCTAGGAATCACGCTAGATGAGAAATTACAATGGGGACCTCATATAACATCTCTTGCGGGGCGGCTAAGCTCGGCCGCGTATGCTGTTCGAAAGATAAGACAGTTAACAGATATAGAAACCGCGCGTTTAGTTTATTTTAGCTACTTCCATAGCATTATGTCGTATGGCATTTTACTGTGGGGTCGGGCTGCCGACATTGAATCCATTTTTATTTTACAAAAGAGGGCTGTCAGAGCCATTTATAATCTACATCGCCGCGAATCTCTTAGAGAACTATTTAAAACGATTAATATAATGACAGTACCTTGCCAATTCATTTATGAAAATATTATGTATGTAAGAAAAAATCTACATATTTTTAATAAAATCAGTGATAGGCATAATTTTAATACTAGAAATAAAGATAAAATAGATCAACCATTTTTCAGATTATCTAAGGTACATACATCTTTTATGGGGTACTGTGTTAAATGTTACTATAAAATACCTTCTGATATATTACAATTAAATGAAAGAAAATTTAAAACTCATATTAAAAGTACACTTTGTAAACAAGCATATTACAAATTAGAGGATTATATCCAAGATAAGAATGCTTGGAAACATGCTGGTCCTGCTCCATAGGACAATTTAGAGTCTAGACAAAATCAAACTGGTTGCTAATTAAACTGTATAATTTATAATTTTTATGATATTAATTTTATTTTCTGTGATTAATATTTTAACTCACACACTGACTTATTATATGTTGTTTTTATTTTTTATTTTTTTTGGGAAATAATATACAATGTTTGTAAATATGTGAGCACCATGTACCTATCGCATTTATTAATTTTTCTGTTATTACTTCACTTTTCATTCTTTTTACCAATTGTGGTAAGTAATTTTGATGATTTTTTTATTTTTTTATTCTAGGTACATAGTCTTCACCTATAAATATTAATTAATGTATACAAACCATTGTTTACATTTTAAAAGAGTAAGTATGGAGTTTCTTGCCCATTCTTCTCCATACATAACTACATTTTGGAAGGCGCAACTAGAATCAATTAACTATTCATGTAATTTTTGACGTTCAAAAGTGCATCTTCGTGCCTATTTGAAATAAATTATTTGACTTTGACTTTGCATAGGGGGTTAAAATAATTTTAAATAAATATGCATCTGAATAGTTATGCAATCCAAGAAACCCGGGTTTTTCCGTTCGCATCCATACTATACACCCGACTTGTTATGCATTGCCGGTATTCCTGGCATCACGGGATATTTACTTACAAAAAAATATATTTTAAGAAACTGCTTCCATACTTTCATAGTTAAAAATTAACTTTAGGTAAATATGCATCCATTTATCCGATCTCTAATTATAATCTATAGAATTTTGGTCTGGCAGGCGGGACAAACCAATAGCCTGAAATATGATGTAACTTTTGTTTGTCCCCGCCTGTCATACCAAAATTCTATAGATTATAATGCTTGTTTTTTTCTTTTCAGTTATGTTTTTGCAGTCGGGTTTTTTTTTTAAATCTTTTTAGTTTTATTAATATAAACAGGATTTTTTTTTAACCAGTGTGCAAACTTTGAAAAATTAAACTTAAACGAGTTTTATTAACCACCTATTTCTTATTTTGACATGTCTTAGTACAAAAAAGTTAAGTTATGGTTAACAAAAGATGTTTATACTGAAACTGGTTTTTTTTTTAAATCTTTATTAATTATAGAGGGTTTGATCAGTATGACCATGTCACCCTCATAGGGGCATTCTATGTCTATCTACGCTTAATACCTAGGTGTACAATTTTGTATACATTTTTGGCTGTCCTGGACAAGGGAGCAGCCAAGATACTGTTATACATGCCAACATCATTAGAATTAAAATTATTTTCTATTAAATAGTTACTCCTCTCAACCCAGTTCCGGACACATTCCGCTAAAATATGATAACTTTGACAAATTAAACTTAAACGAGTTTTATTAACCACCTATTTCTTATTTTGACATGTCTTAGTACAAAAAAAAATTAAGTTATCGTTAACAAAAGATGTTTATTTTTAAACTGGTTTGATGGTCTCGCGGGCGCCGCGTCGCGCAGTGGGCTGAAAATTTACTCTCATAGACATAACATTTTTTTCCCAAATTCCACTACTGTTCTAAGCCCATGAAAGTATGAAGGAAAAGTTTAAATTACTCTTTAAATAACTCAGGTCACGGCCTATACTTAAAAAAAAAAGCTTGTGTAAAAAAACCTGATAAAATTAGCGATTAATAACCCGCTTAAATATGTACCTACGTCGGTGAATTCTGCGGGCGCACAGCTGATAGGTACCAACTATTGCGTTTCGCTTCACTGACCACGCCGAATCACAGTGGGCTGAAACTCTCTTAGACATATAACATTTTTTCCCAAATGTCCACTTTTATGACTTGAAAATGTTTTGGGAGACTAAATACATTTTTATGCATTTTTGTCAAAACGCTATAATTCTTGTCTCTATGTTTATAACTATGTGAGCCTTTGTGAAGAGAAAAAAATAAACTATTATTATTATTATTTATTTGTGTTTACATATCTCGAGACCCTGGGGTCCCGGACCTTTGGAAGGCGTACTAGGGGCCGAAGCCAACTCGCAGAGGCCCGTTAGAAGCTTTTTAATTAAATGAGGCACCAACCGACGATTATCCCTGTACGCACTATGCAAGTGCACCCAAGGACAACCCCCGGTTGGTGTAGGACTATTGCAGGATATGGAAAACAAAGATATTGGACTATGGGTTTGCGTAGTTAAAATGGACTGGTTACCAAAAACTATGGGAGGACTATGGCCCCTGCCTGATCAATGTTTTATTATACACGGATAAAATGGCAGGGGGTGACTTGCACACTCAATAATGGGCCCCCGAAAACGGTCGCTAGCACATAGTGACGTAGCGACAAGGGAGCAACATGTCCTGAGGTGCTCGAGGAGTGGAGAGGTATTCCAAGGCTCTCAGAACAATCCCAGAGCCCGGAAGATGGTCAAGATCCCTACAAGCACTTACTGGAATACTTCCTTCCTCCGAGCACGTTTGCTCTTGCGAATCTCCACTCAAGCCGGCCAATAAAGACAAGAATGAGGTGGGAGCTAAGTTCCTCGTCAGTGTTCACTCCAGCCGGCCAGTAAAGGCAAGCCAGAGATGAGGAACATGACTTCTCCCGGGAGATAGGGTCCGTGGGGTCGCAACTGCCCAACAGCTCGCCACATGCTGCCCTGCGGGTTTCTGTATCTCTCTTGGTCTGGCTCCTCACCCTAGACATGTTCCGGCAAAGTAAACTCTACCGGCACAGACCTAGAGTTCGGAGCGCGCAAGCCCCACCACGACGTCAACGTAGAGATACGGCGGTGGGGTTATTATTATTATTATTATTATACATGCCTAAAAATATCAACATTATAGAATAGTATTGCAAACAACGCAAACAGATATTTTTCATTAATAGGTAACTACTATGGAGCTGGCATGAAAAAGTCTTATATCTCCGCCATCGTTCATCATCATCATCATTTCAGCCGAAAGACCCCACTGCTGGACATAAGCCTCCCCCAATTGGGGGGGTTTGCCATAATCGCCACGCTTGGCAGGCGGGTTGGCGATCGCAGTATGGTGATAAAAATGTCATCGTTCAATTGGCCCTAATTCCCTTGCAGGTGATTAAACCTTGAATTATTTAGAATTTTTTGACATGCTCTCCGAACCGGCCAGTGACTCGACCTTTTTTCAAAAAATCGATTTGATTTAATATTATCAAAAAATATTTTTTATCAAATGTTTAACTTAATTTAAGCTTAAAATCTACACGGACTACTTAAACGATGATCACGACCACTACTTTGTATAAACACGCCACATGATCATAAAAAATAAGTTTCAAAGACCTAATTATGTAGCGATCTTAATATTATAGTCCTTCAAAATTCAGATTCATTTAATTAGCTCACACAAAGTTCTTAAATATTATATGTGCTATAAACATTGATGTATTAAAAACGGTAGATACGGGACTTAGTAGCAGCGCCTGGTCCTGTCAAACTAAGTGATGGCACTCAGTCGCGCACGGGATATCGTTGATCAAACAGCTCCATAATTACAGTTTTTTGTGTGATAAATACGCATCAAAATGACTTCTTGTGCAGCTAAACAGTGTTTTAATAATACAAGGGAGAAAAATAAGACATACGGGATTACTTACCACTCGTAAGTACAGCCAAAAATGCTAATTTGTTGAAAGTTATAATAATATTTAATGTTTGTGCTACCACATGCAATGTCATTCATAATCGTAAACATTCGGCCAACTTTCGCTCGCACGACAGCGCCGTCTCCTATCTCTGTTCTTGTCTATCGGTAACTGTAGGTTTGCGACTGTGATCACACTGATCACAGATGTGTGAGTTTTGGTGCATGTAGTCGTGCGCCGAGCCCAGGTTTACTGATTGCGATGTTAGCACGTAACATATCTTCCTCCTTTTAATATATCAATGGCTGCAGAGCAAACTTTCGGTTTCCTCATAAGTCCGGCCCAACAACCATTCTTTTAGTTTAGTTTTGGCCTCAACGTAGTTGTTTGGTACAGGGAAAGTTTTGCTTATAGCATTAAACACCCGTATGGGTAAATATGACGAAAACCGGGTCGCAAAGAGGGTTTTTGTTTTTGGAAGGGGGATTCTCTCAGCAATTTTCCTACCTCTCTTACTGCAACAAGAACGTTTTGTGTTGGCTTTTATGAGGTTTAGAAGTGACCCTAGGATGAACAGCTGTCGTACGCGTAAAACCCCAGATTCCGTATATACTCGTAGTTCATCCGTAGAGAAACGCCGCGGCTTTCCAAGAAGTACCTTGAGGACAGCCTGCTGGGCCCGTTCCAGCTCCAACATGCATGTCCTGGCGGCGCTGCCCCAGACACTTACACCGTATTGTAGAACACATTGGCATAGAGTGATGTATACCTGTAAGCATATATTCTTAGGAGCACTGACTCGTAAGAGTTTTGCAATGTAAATAAACTTGCGAGTCTTTTTTGCAAGTGTTCGAATTTGTGCTTTGAAAGACAAGTTCTGTCCAATTATGACGCCTAAATATTTTGTGGTTTCTACTCTTACAATGGCGTTGCAGTTGCAATCAGTAGCGGAGACGGCTGCTGCTGTCAAGACATTGCATTTGCTGTTGTGTATTTTTAGTGTGTCGATGTTTGGTCTACTAGATCGAGTGACGTGAAAGGTCAAGAAGTTAGTTTTTTTTAGATTTAATGTTAAGAGATTTTGCTTGCATTATTTTATAAGTTTAAGTAATATTGTTATTCATATCGGTTTCGGGTTTTGCCAAACTGTATTTTCTTCACATATCAGTTTTAATGGCAACAATGATGTCATAAAAATACTGGAGTCATCTTGACTGGAACCCAATTTTTGTTTGTATTTACTCTGGCTAGATGCTCCATCAAAACCCCATTTAGAGATTAAAATCAGTTCTTTTTGCTTTAAATCTTCTGGTATAGATTTAAATATTCTATTTACTGTTAATTCCAAGAGAGCCTGCAGATAAATTCTGGCTGTGCTATCTGTAACCGTGATAAAGTTTCAGGTTCAGGTGGATAACACTTTTTTTTTTTGCTTTTGGCACTCTTTTGTAGGATGGATATAAGTCACTACATATTATAAAACAAAGTCCTCCGCCGCGTCTGCCTGTCTGTCTGTTCGCGATAAACTCAAAAACTCCTGCACCGATTCTCATGCTGTTTTCACCAATGGATAGCTTGGTTCTCGAAGAAGGTTTTAGTATATAATTTGTTAAGTTTTTGTATACATTTTTGTATAAATTAACGATATTTGTTGGAGGTGTCGGAAAAAAATAAGCCGTCTGGGAGCTTTCAACGAAAACGCAGTCTAAACCCTTTGAGATATAACAAAATAATGTATGGTGGAATTATGTATCTTATAAAGGTCTTCAAAAAAGTCCGCGATGGAATATGTCTATCTCTTAAGGATAACATACTGTATCCATTTTATTGTCTTTTTGTAGATATTTGTTTGCCGAATTTTACTCTTGGAAATACGATTACGATAACAATACGCTATAATATCAGTAGCTATTAGCCAAATTATGTTCGTAGATAAATAAGCTAGCTACTTATGTGAATTTCAAACAGTATACAAGAATATTTATCATAAAAACATTACTAAACACGGCGGCCATATGACTAAAATTTGTGCATTACAAAACTTTCGTTACTTTTTCACTGACATTTTTATCACTTTTCGATAAACTAACACTCAATACGAAATCTCAGTAATCTACACTAATATTATAAAGAGGAAAGATTTGTACCTATTTTTGTATGTTTGTAATGAATAGGCTCAAAAAGTACTGGGCCGATTTAAAAAATTCTTTCACCAATAGAATGCTACATTCTTCCAATTTGACATAGGCTACATTTCATATTGAAAAAAATTAGGGATCCTTGGTAAAATTTGAACAATGTAACCGAAGGTGTAGAAAAATGAGTCTTAAAATGATAATTGTCTACCCCGTGCGAAGCCGGGACGGGCTGCTAGTTATGTATATGATTCTTCTAAGATTAAACCGTTTTCTCATTGAATCCATTACTTTACGCACGTATAACCTTGATGAATGTTTACACTAAGCATCGACCCCCCCCCCCCCCCCAACACGACCACAGAGTACAAACCGTAGACAGAGAAAACTATAGACCGCTGGTCATCTTCTATCTCACTTACACAAGAAAAAGAAAAATATATACAAGATGCTTGTAAAGAAAAGAGACAGAGTCTAACATTTTTTGTCCCTTATCGCGTGTCGCGTTTTTCAAGGACAGTACTTCAGTTGCTAAACAAAGTTTGACGTTTGATACGCGTTTGAAAAGTGGTTGCGACGAAATTTTAAATTATTTATTTATTTATTTAACAATTTATGTACACACATATAAACAGACAAGAAGAAAGGAACAGAAAAATACGTACAAAGGTGATGCTTATTTCTAATGAAATCTCTTCCAGCATACCTGCGATAGGAAAGTAGATATAGAGATGTAGACAACGTGTGTAAGTGTAGAAGAAAAAAAAAAGGAAAAAAAAATATATACATAAAATCAAAATAGCTATACACTAGTATAAATACTTATAAACATACAATAAGAGAATATACTTACATACATACTTCTAAAATAAATATCACTCAAATATATACTTAGAACTACAATGTAGTGGAAAATAATAAATACATAATAATATGCAACTATGACGAAGTAGAAAGATAGTGATCCTTTACTCTTCTTTTAAAGGCTGCAACAGTTTGGCAGTCCCTAATGTCAGGTGGCAGTAAATTCCACAACCGAGCCGCGTGCACAGTGAATGAGTAGGAGTAGAAGTCGGATGAGTGGGGAGGGAGTCTAAGGAGATTTCTAAGATGCGACCTGCAAGGTGCCTCCGAAGGACGATCGTAGGAAAAGCGTTGTCGCAGATAGGATGGCGTTTTAGGGTTGTGAAGGATGTTAAATAACAGACACAATATTCGAGTGTTCCTGCGAAGTCGAATAGGGAGCCACTTGAGTATCTTGCGATAGATAGAAACGTGATCATACTTTTTAAGGTTAAAAACAAAACGAATACATATATTTTGTAAACGCTCAAGTTTATTTCAAAGCTCCTCAGTGGCATCCAAACAACAGGCATCAGCGTAGTCAATGATGGGTTGTATGAGAGTTTGAGCAAGGGAGATTTTGGTATTCAAGGGCAAGAAGCTCTGGAGGCATTTTAACGAATGGAACGTGTAGTGCACTTTGCGACTGACTTGAGCAACATGGGCAGTCCACGATAGGTAAGAATCCATGGTCACCCCCAGGTTTTTAACCGTGTTTGTGAATTCAATCTGAACTCCATTCAGACGGAGTGGAGACAGCGACGCAACATAAAGCCTTTTCCGCATATACCTGCCACCGATAACTATGGCCTGGGATTTCTTAGGGTTGATTTGCAGTCCAAAAGACCGCGACCACTCGCTAATCAAATCCAGGTCACAGTTCATAGCAGATACGGTTGCTTCCGCATCCTGCCTCAAGAAGTGACTGTAAAGCTGCAGATCGTCGGCATAGAGATGGAAGTGTGAAGAGATGACTCTGGTGACAAAGTTAATGAAAATAGAAAAGAGAAGTGGAGAGAGAACGCCACCCTGAGGCACACCCGCTGTAAGAGCACACCAGTCAGACGAAGACTCTTCGAGACAAACCCGCTGCGTTCGGCCTTCAAGATAGGAATCGAACCAATTAATAGTAGAAGGAGAGAAATTGAAAGATTTTAGGATACCTAGAAGGATGTCGAAATCGACAGAGTTAAAGGCACTGCTAAAGTCGAGAAGTACAAGCAAGGTAAGAGATTTGTGGTCCATAGCCCAGCGGATGTCATCAGTAACCTTCAAAAGAGCCGTTACTGTGCTATGACCAGGTCGAAAACCAGATTGAAACGGACTAAGAAGGTCATTCGAAGATAGAAATGCAGAAAGTTGCTGATGAACAATGTGCTCAAGAACTTTAGAGAGGTAGCGGAGGATAGAAATGGGTCGGAAATCGGCCGGTGAGACCGGATTAGGAATTTTAGGTAAGGGGATGATGTGGGCTTGTTTCCAAGCCTCAGGAACAGTATGTAAGGGGCTGACGCACGCACATTATTGTAATAGTCCGACGCGAGGCTTGGCGACTGGGACAGTTAGACTTACGCCTCGGACTAAGTAGGTCGTTGTAGCAAATTAGCTAATAAAAGCTTAACGTGTTTGTGAAGTTAATCCGAGTTGTCATTCATCTCCACCACCAGTAAAGGGGCGTAGGCAAAACTCACACTGGTGACCCCTGTGTAAGAACGTGGGTGGTGTGAAGATATTAAATAGTGACGGACAGTACAGTTATTTCAACAAAATGGCTCAGGCCGCGGGATCCGGGCACGTGAAAAGTGCAAACCAGGACATCGGTAGCGGCAGTCTCTCTAACGTCGAAGATACCTACCTTCTGGAGCGATCAACCCAGGTTGTGATTCGTTCAGTTCGAGGCTGTCGTCGCGAATCAAAAGATGTCAGACGAGAACAAATATAACTTGCTGGTTACCAAACTCGTCAAGGACAACGTGGAGCAGGCAAGTGACGTATTACTGGCACCACCGGAAACGAAAAGGTACGAATTATTGAAGAATCGACTCATGACAGTATATGAAGAATCAGAGAACAAGCAATTCCAGAGACTGCTATCAGAAATGGAGCTAGGAGATCAGAAGCCGTCGAAGCTACTCAGAAAAATGAAGGATTTAGCGCGGAAGAAATTACCAGACGAGACACTACAAATGATGTGGACGGGACATCTACCAGCATCCGTCAGAGCGGTATTAGCAGTCACTGATATAAAGGACCTAGAGAAACTGGCAGAATTGGCAGACAGGATTATGGAGACGACACGACCCATAGAAGTTGCGGAAGTAGCCTGTCAAAAACTGAAGCCACGCGAACGAGATCTAGCTGCGGAACTGGAAGAACTACGACTGGAGGTAGTGCAACTGCGAGGAAGACAGCCGTGGCGTAGAGCAGGGCAAGGCCGATTCCGCCCACGATCGAGCTCACGGGGCAGGCAAGGGGCGACACCAAAAAGGCGTTCCAGTTATGATCCTGATTGGTTGTGTGATTATCATTTTAGATACGGACACCGGGCAAACAGCTGTCAGGAACCGTGTGCGTGGAAGAAGATGCAGGAAACGTCGGGAAACTAGCAGCGGTGCAGCCAGCGGCGGACACCTGCACTGTTACACCTGCTCACCGCCTGTGTATAGAGGATGAGACCAGTGGATTCAGGTACCTAATAGATACGGGAGCGAATGTGTCAGTGATCCCAAATAATAGTAGATTACGCATGTATTCAAAATCAAGTGATTATAAGCTGTATGCAGCCAACGGTACCGTCATACAAACATATGGCACCAAGACCTTGACCTTAAGTTTAGGATTAAGGAGGGCATTTATGTGGACTTTTGTGGTTGCGAACGTAAGGCAACCAATATTAGGAGCAGATTTTTTAAGTCATCATGGGCTTTTGGTTGATGTAAAAGCTAGGAGATTAATAGACAAAGAAACTAATTTGAAGGTAATAGCCTCTGTTGTTTATTGTAAGGAACAGTCAGTTACAACCGTCGAGGGCGGTCACGATTTTGCAGAATTGTTAGCAAAATATCCAGAGATAACAAAACCATTGTCTTTTAAAGAAACGCCCCGCCACTCTGTGTTACACCACATAGAAACAACGGGCCCACCACTACATGCTAGGGCACGCCCGTTACCGCCAGAGAAATATAGGAAAATTAAAGAAGAATTCCGTATTATGCAAGAAATGGGGATATGTAGGCCCTCCAAAAGTCCGTGGGCTAGTCCACTTCATGTTGTTCCAAAAAAAAATGGAGAGTTACGTCCTTGTGGGGATTATAGGAGGTTAAACGCGGTTACGAAACCGGACCGGTACCCAATACCCAGACTTCATGATTTTACGTATTTACTAGCCAACAAAAAGATATTTTCAAAAATAGACGTAAATAGGGCGTATCATTGTATAGCAATCAATCCGGAAGACATAGAAAAAACCGCGATAATTACACCATTCGGACTATTTGAATTTCCCCGCATGACCTTTGGTTTGTGTAATGCCGCGCAATCATTTCAACGGTTTATGGATCAGACGGTTTTAAAAGGTTTAGGTAACGTTTTTGAGTACATTGATGACGTCATAATAGCCAGCGCCACGAGGGCGGAACACGAAGCTGATTTGGAAAAAGTATTCAAGCGTTTCAATGACTATGGGGTGACTATTAACCAAGCTAAATGTAGTTTTGGACAAGAGAGCGTAGAATTTTTGGGTTTCGAGGTATCCTCGCAGGGCATCAGGCCACTAAAACAGAAAGTAGAGGCAATTTCGAAATATCCCAAGCCAAAAACGATAGAACAATTAAGGAGTTAGTTAGTTAGTTAGGAGACGTTAGTTTCTCTGAAATTGAATTAGTAAAAAGTGTTAACATTCCTAACGTATTTGAATGCTGCGCGGTAGAATTAACTGACCACAAAATAATAATATTGTGTATATATAGAGTTCCGAACCAAAGTAAGTTGTATATTTTCTTTAATAATTTAACTTACTTACTACGGAACTTTTGCTATAAAAATAATCAAAAAATAATAATTTGCGGAGATTTTAACATTGACATTCTTCAGAAAACTAAAAATTCTACTCTATTTAAACATCTTTTAAAGGAGTTTAATCTCAATATAGAAATAAAAGAACCTACGCGTCCTAGTAGCGGTACTTGTCTAGACAATTTTCTACACAATATACGAGGCTGCAAAAGTGAGATATTGGAGCTAGGTGTATCTGACCACACAGCACAAATTATGAGGTTTCCTGTACACCGAACATGTATTTTAAAATATTACTATGTGAATAGACGCGATTATTGCAAGGAAAACATTAATCTTTTTTGGAAATGTATTGCCAGTCTTAGTTTCTCTGAAGTTTACGAAACGGATAACGCAAATGAAAGCTTTGATTCGTTTTATGATTTGTTTAAACTATTCTACGATCTCTGCTTCCCAATTATCAAGCGTAAAATTTCCACAATTATGAGGCCAAAGTGGATTACACGGGGAATAAAACGCTGTAGTAAGAAGAGACGAAATTTACTGTGGCAATATAGACTAACACGAAACAGTGATTCGAAAATAGCTTTTAGATCATTCTCAAAAAGATATAAAAAAGTGATCAAATTAACACAGCGAGCTCAAAATAGCAATTTTATTGGAAAAAGTACCAACAAATCCAAGGCGACTTGGAAAGTAATAAATAGTATGAAACCCGACATTCCTAAAGCTAATATTAATGTAATTAATGTAAATGACAAATTTATGACAAATCCTAAAATGATAGCAGAGAAATTTAATGATTATTTTGTAGACTCAGTTCAACCGAATGCCAATAATTTTCAAACGAATAATAATATTAATACATTAGGATCGCATAAATCTATGTTTATGGAACCAACCATACCAAATGACATTATTACTATAATAAACAACCTGAAAAATACCAATAGTACAGGATATGATGATATTGACACAAGAGTAGTTAAAGCAGTGGCTCCTCTTATAGCACCTATATTAAGTGACATTATAAATAACTGTATTCAAGATGGTGTTTTTCCGCAAAAGTTAAAGGTTTCCATTATCAAGCCACTGCATAAAAAAGATGACAAAACAAAGATGGATAATTATAGACCTATAGCTCTTATACCGATTATCTCAAAGGTATTTGAGAAAGTCATTTATAATCGTATTTATAATTACTTTGAAAAACATAATATTTTTTGCAAGGAACAAATGGGTTTCAGAAAGACAAAAACCATTAATATGGCCATCTACAATTTTCTTGAAAAAATTCATGACAACATGGATAATAGAAAACCAGTAATGGCAATGTATATGGATATGACCAGAGCATTTGACTATGTGGATCATAAAGTATTATTAACTAAGCTATATAGATATGGCATCAGAGGTAACGTGCTTAAGCTCATACAATCTTATTTGGAGGACAGAAAACAAATTACTCAGATAAGTCAAGTGGATATTAAGTCCAAAACTGAAATAGTTTATTCTTCTAGCTCTAGAGTTCTTTGTTACGGTGTTCCGCAAGGTTCTGTGGTGGGGCCTTTGCTGTTCATTTGCTACATTAATGACTTTCCCCTAGTAATCAGGCATCAAATGTCCTTATTTGCCGATGACAGCACAGTTTTATATAACACTGGTAATAATAGAGAAATAGAAGATGACATAAACACTAGTCTTATTACGATTGTTGACTGGCTGAATGATAATAGCCTTAAAATTAACCTCACGAAAACGAAAATTATGAATTTTAAAATTAGACATAAAGTACTATCACACGCTCAAGTAAGCTACAAAGGAGACCAAATACTTGAAACTAATATAACGAAATTTCTTGGACTGCTTATTGATAATGATATGTCATGGAAGAGTCAGATCGATAATGTATGTGGGAAGCTAAGTAAGTTTTCTTATGCTCTCTATATGCTAGGCAAAATTGCAAATAAGACAGCGCTCCTAACAGCGTATCATGGGTATGTTGCCTCCACTTTGCGATATGGCCTTATATTTTGGGGTAATGCTACTAAAGTTCAGGAGGTATTATTAGCACAGAAAAAATGTATTCGAGCTATATGTAAAATCAAACGAACGGATTCATGCAAGCCACATTTCCAAAACTTAAAAATATTGACTGTACCATCACTTTATGTCTATGAAGCCTGTATCTTTGTAAAAAACAACATGTATTTATTTAAAGCTGTCGAAAGTCAACGACGCTCAAAAAAGTTGCACCCGTTAGGCACAAAAACCAAATTTCTATACAATAGTATATATGCAATGGCTCCAAAACTTTACAACAAATTGCCTGATGAAATTGTATCAAGCAGTAGCATGAATGAGTTCAAACATAAGCTTTTTAAATTATTAATTAACAAGGCGTATTATTCTGTTAATGAATATCTTAATGACAAATTAAAATAATATTTTTATAATTTTATGTCTGTTTGTTTAAAATGTTACTATTTAATTTATTATTGTATACGAAATTATGACTAAATACTTACTACCTATTTGTTTATGTGCCGTTTTCATTTATTGACATTTTATTTGGCATGAAATTGTGACATGTTATTTTCTTGACTTTATATTTTTATTTTTATTTTATTAATGCGACATTATGATTACCTCAACAAATTTTGTATGCCTTCTGGCGGGACATAGTATGGACCAATATTTCTTTGTAAAACACCTGTATATTTTTTTTTACCCTATGTTCACAAAATTAATAAATGAATTGAATTGAATTGAATTGAGATTTCTAGGGATGGTAAATTTTTATAGGACACATATTCCAGGGGCAGTTAAATCGCAAATAATTTTAAATCAATATTTAAAAGGTGCAAAGAAAAGGGACAAATCACTCATACAATGGTCACCGGAAGCTGACGAGGCATTCTTGCAATGTAAAACATGCTTGCAGAATGCGGTCACTTTATCGCACCCATTGGCAAATACAACGCTAGCACTTATGACGGACGCATCGGACACATGTTTAGGTGCAGTTTTACAACAAAGTAGCAACGGGAATTGGACACCTATAGGTTACTTTTCTAAAGCAATGAGTCAGACGGAACAAAAATACTCAACGTATGATAGGGAATTATTAGCGATATACTTAGCGATCCAATATTTCCAGAACCAAGTGGAAGGCAGACAACTGATAGTTTACACAGACCATAAACCAATCACCTTCGCGTTTACAAAAAACAACACCGGTAAAGAAATACCTAGGCGAACACGGCAGTTAGCATACGTGAGCGAATTTACAACAGATATTAGACATGTCACCGGATCCGAGAATCCAGTAGCAGACGCCTTATCGCGAGTAGAAACAGTGTATTGCCCGCAGACAATCGATTACTCAGAATTAGCTGAAGCCCAAACAAAGGATAGCTACTTATTAAGCCAACCAAACAATAGTAACGTCGTTATTAGAGAAATCGAGGTACCGCAAACAGGCGGGAAAACGATTTCCTGTGAAATATCTACCAAGAACGCGAGGCCGTACCTACCAGAAAGTTTAAGAAGAAAGGCGTTCGATGCGATACACAACTTAAGTCATCCAGGCATCCGAACCACTCGCAAGTTAATGCAGGACAAATTCTTTTGGCCAAACATGAATAGGGATATAGGGCAATGGGCAAAAGCGTGTGTACATTGCCAACGAAGTAAAGTCATTCGGCATACAAATTCAGAATTAGAGACATTTACCAAGTGCGATCGATTCGAGCACATTCATGTAGATATTGTCGGACCACTGACTACTACAGAAGAAGGGTTTAGGTACTTAGTAACGGTAATAGATAGGCGCACTCGATGGCCAGAGGCGTTTCCGATCAAAGATATCACGGCAGAAACGGTAGCAAAAATAGTTTACGAGGGGTGGATTACACGTTTCGGTTGCCCGCTAAAAATGACGTGCGACCAGGGGAGACAGTTCGAGAGCGCATTGTTCATGTCACTATTAAAAATATTAGGTATATACAAAAACAGAACCACCCCGTATCATCCACAGTCCAATGGGGCAGTAGAAAGGTGGCATAGATCGCTAAAAGTAGCATTAACGGCAAGATTAAATGCGATTGCATCATCATGGGTGACCGAGCTACCAACAGTGATGCTAGGTCTTAGGTCAGCAATACGTTCGGACAATGGTATAAGCGCGGCGGAAATGGTGTATGGTCAAACGATAAGGATGCCAGCGGATTTCTATGTAGAAAATAATAAAGGTAGTTATACGTCCGATTATGAATGCGTCAATAGGATACGTCAGGCGATTAACGATATAAAGCCAGTTCCGATAGGGTATAAAAATACGAAAAGTTTGTTTGTGCACCCAGACCTAGCGACAGCGGAGTTTGTATTTATCAGAAATGACACAGTGAGGAAACCACTTCAACCGAATTATGACGGTCCGTTTCGAGTTATTCAAAAGAAAGAGAAAGTATATACGTTACAGTTGCCAAATAGACAGACTAAAATTTCAATAGATAGACTAAAACCGGCTTATTTAATGAATCAAGAGGTAAATGAAAGCGCGAGTAGTAAAAATAACGAAATCGCTCGTAGCGTGTCACCTGTACCACACATTACTCGTGCAGGCCGGGTCAGCAAAAAACCCGTACGATTTATGTAGGCATACTGGCATTAACAGAAAGACCATTGTATGGATAATGAATATGCTCCAACAGCATTTTACACCAGCCATAACACTATGATGACGTTCTAAGACAAAGGCATTTGTAAGTAACATGTATTAGTATTTAGGATTACAATACATTGTAAGACCTTTTAACCTTAAGACCATTAGTATGTATTATTGCACTAACTGACTCAGCAGGTAGACTAAGTGTTGTAAGAGACATAGGTATCTATTTAGGCTTATAAGATACAAGATAATGAATGTCCATCGTTATGTAAAAATAATGAGGTTCATTTATAAAATTGTTATAGAAAACGAATTAGGAGAAAAATGTTTCAGAGCGCAAGAAATAAAACAATTGTTCGCGTAAAATACTGTTATAATGATAAATCAAAACAAAGCATATACCAATAAAGCAAGAAAACATATAGAAACATTATGTATAACTAATAACAGAAAATACAGTAACGTACGCGTAGTACAAACAACCCATGTGAATTTAGTCAATAAGTTTTAGTTTTTAATTTTTTTTTATATAATCAAATTATTTTCTTAAAACGGGGGGGAATGATGTAAGGGGCTGACGCACGCACATTATTGTAATAGTCCGACGCGAGGCTTGGCGACTGGGACAGTTAGCCTTACGCCTCGGACTAAGTAGGTCGTTGTAGCAAATTAGCTAATAAAAGCTTAGCGTGTTTGTGAAGTTAATCCGAGTTGTCATTCATCTCCACCACCAGTAAAGGGGCGTAGGCAAAACTCACAAGTACATGAAAATAAGGAAAAATTAAAAATATGGGTCAAAATAGGAAGCAGTGTGGGAAGGATAGGAGAAATCATTCTTGCGCAAACATTGTCATTACCATTGTCATTGTAATTTGTTATTTCGAAAAATACTAACTATTTTGTGTTTTTTGTTGAGGATTGACTTAAGCTATTGCTGCAAAATGGTAAGGTGCAGTGTTTTTGGTTGCAAAAGCGATAGTGAGAAGAAAATTGCCGGATTGTCCTTTCATTCGTAAGTAGCTAAATATTTTAGATTATTCGGAGAAAGACCGTGGAAGTTTTCAACTAATATGGTTTTTAAACTATTAAAATAAATATACAGCTGTTTCAAGATAAAATGAGAGCTGAATTATGTTTTTATTATTTATTATTCTTTACATAACCTCCAAGCTCAGTGCTGCCTACTTTTTACTCGGATACTTCCCCATTTCAGGGGAAAATTGTACGCCAATAAAATAAATTACTTTCATCAATCATTTCAAATGAATGCTTTATTAGAGTGTATGTATAGCACTGGCAGCAAATTTGTTCCACTTTTCACTGGACGTAATATTACATCTTTACCTTTTAGTACCTATTTATAGTTTAAAATATTGTATTTGTAGTAGGTATTAAAGTGTTAAAAACTTTCTGATTTCCCGCCAAACCAAAATCACGGGAATTATGAATGAAAGTGGAGATAAAAATATTTTTTATGCTGTATCTCAGGTTTTCTTTAAATGTTCTTTTTCCCGCAAGTGAACTTCTATCCTAATAAACTATTTTGACTTATACCCAAAGTCTCTAATTCAGATAATTTATGTAAACAAAGTAATGTCAAGAAATGTCACTGCCAAAATGACAGGACAGTGGTGCAAAGCATTTTATCATTTGTTTTTTTGTAAATAATCATCTATAAAATTAAAATTAAATAATTTTTAGAACTATGCAAACAAAATACCGTTGCCAAACAATGTTTTGTGTTGTTTTTCGGAGACACGGCATTATGATCGTCATAGGTGCCGATTCCCTTGTTCACAAACTAAACTAAATTTAAGTGCAGTGCATCTTTTTCTTTCTGTTTTATTAAGAAAAGGACAGAAGATAAATTTCAGTTTAGTCCTGTCAAATTAATCAGCGCCTGTCACTACTCCATACAAGTTTAGAAGTGATTAAAAACTTGCCGACTAAAATTACGTCAATTTACGTCAAGAGCTGATTAATTTGACAGGACTAAACTAAAATTTTTCTTCTGTCCTTTTCTTAATGAAATAGAAAGAAAAAGATGCAGTGTAGTTTGTGAACAAGGGAATCGGCACCATAATCAGCCCTTTTAAGTCCACTGCTAGACGTAGGCCTCCCAAAATCGATTTCCACTCAAAACAGTTTTCATCCAAAATGTGGCAAGATATGCTACTTACGATATGAATCTATGAATGAGAATTGTACTAAGTGTTAAATGATAAATGATTTTATTTCTGTAAGTAGGTTTTTACAAACACTTTTACACGTCAATCATATTTTAAAACTAGATGAGGTCGGCGTTTCGTATCTGACTACTCTGAGTAGAAAGACCGAAACAAACTCGGAGATCACAGTCTCTTTTAAAGTCCAGACATAATCTTGGTCAAATCATGTGAAGATCTACATGAGATTGGTGTCTGAAATGGTCTTTTGAAGAAAGAACCACACAGATTGAGTGGACCTATCCATTCAGTGCTCGCATTTGTCAGTAATCGTGCAGCTCAACTTAGAACATAAGGAGCTCAACGATTCGACGAACAATACCAAAGAAAGGACATTTGGGCAGGCCGCATAAATTACTCAAACTGCCATACCATGATCAGAAAAAAAATTAAAATAAAGCCCCACTTAGTCTTCACATTCACAATAATTAAAATAATAATATTATACTTCACAAGTAAATATTCATGTCAATGTGTATAAAGCAATCACAATAAAAAAAGTTTCAATATGTAAAATTTGGAGCAGCTCAATCCCAAGACTTTTTGTCCTCAATATAATCTTTAATGGTATAAAAGGTGTGGCGATCCTTAACAGTTATTATATAACACAATACAATACTATATAATATCTATACATACATAAACATAACATACACATTATACAATAATGCACTTATATTTATAAATCATATAATTACATTAACTAATTATTAACACAAATCCCGCGCGCTGTCCACAGCAATACCGTGCTGTGAAAACGCGCGTCTACGTCACGCGATGACGTAGTGAGTGCGCAGGAGTGGGATAGCGCTCCGCAGCGCGCGTTGCTTAACCTTGCCCGACCTTTAGTCCGATCTCGCTGTCGCGACGCAAAGCCCACGTAACCTTGCGCCCTTCCGTCGTTGTAGTATTCAACGAGACCATATTTATTGTGTGTGCTAAACTAAAAGTGACTGTTGCTGTGAATGTTTATGTGTTTGTGTACGGACATTATAACTGTGAGTAGTAGCTATACCATCTTTTATTTACCACTCACCACCACACAAACACTATAGTTAGTGTACTACCTGAACGCTAAATTGGTGACCCCGCCTAGAATACGCCAGAAAGGCTTGATAACCACAGTGCCCTGAAAAGGACCTTTGGTACTTAAAGAAGCAAATTCAAATCACAGTAGCACGATGAGTGATAGCAGTGACTCGGCAAAATCGTACCGAAGCACCCGTTCGCGTCAACAAGCTCGTCGCGCGAAGTGCGTGTCCATTGACGAGCCATCCGACATTTGCCGTGTTGCGGTACGAATACCACCATTTTGGCCGGATGACCCAGAGGTTTGGTTCGCACAAGTGGAGGCTCAGTTTGCGAACGCAAACATCACCAGCGACGCGACCAAATTTAACCACGTCATCGGCAACCTGGAGCACCAGTATTCGAAGCAAGTAAGAGATATTTTTCTTAACCCGCCGGAGCACAACAAGTATGATAAGCTTAAACACGAGCTCATTAAGCGACTGACTGCGTCACACGAGAAGGGAGTGAAGCAGCTTCTGTTGCACGAAGAACTCGGAGATCGCAAGCCTTCACAGTTCCTGCGACATCTCCAAAGTTTGGCCGGACCGAGTGTTCCAGAGGACTTTCTTCGGACAATATGGAGCAGTCGTTTGCCGAACAACGTCCAAACCCTGCTGGCTTCACAGCCACATACTTCCCTGGAAGGACTAGCAGACCTGGCGGACAGGATCCAGGACATAGTGACCCCATGCCAAGTCGCCGCAGCATCGGCGCCGGGTCCTAGCATGCATGATATGGCGAACGAGATCGCCGAACTTAAGAAGGCCGTGAGGAACCTGACGACGCAGCAGAGTAGGAGACCTCGTTCGCAGTCGCGTTCGAACCACCAACAGCGTCATCGATCCAGACAGCGGTCCGAATCCAGCCACCAGCAGCACCCGTTATGCT
Source organism: Dryobota labecula (assembly GCA_947523025.1). Lineage (NCBI taxonomy): Eukaryota > Metazoa > Arthropoda > Insecta > Lepidoptera > Noctuidae > Dryobota > Dryobota labecula. The sequence continues at coordinate 651,933 of OX383290.1, forward strand.
TTTACCACTCCAAGTTCGGAGCCAACGCTCACAAATGCGTTAAGCCGTGTGATTACGAGAAGTCGGGAAACTCCAAAGGCAGTCGGTAATGGCGGCTGACGACTGTCTGACGACCACAGGTCGCCTCTTCGTCACGGACCAAACATCGAAGACTCAGTTTTTAGTGGACACTGGTAGTGATTTGTGTGTTTCCGCGGCATGTTCTACGTGAACAACGTGTAAAGTCGAACTATCAATTATCGGCCGCTAACGGGTCTATAATAATAATAATAATATAATAATAAATTCTTTATTTACTCCTCACAATGACAAACTTATTCTAGGTTTTACATACATCTAGTCAAAAGTAAGATTTCCAAAACATGTATAATGCCTAAAAATAAACTAAAACTAAAATAAGTTTAATACAAGTGCAAGTATTGATGGTTCGGAATTACAATATTTGATAGCGACCCGCCCGATCTAGGTTAATTTAAACCTGTGTTTCAGGCCATCACTTTACATCTGAATTAAATTGGAACACTAAAAATTTAAAGTTAATCTGATATAAAATAATCTATTAGCAACTATGAGAAAAAGCATATTGCTATTGGTACATTAATATCTAAAACTAAACCTATGTATTTATACAAAAATAAATACTTACGAGGGATAAATTATCATCATGACAAAATTTCTAGAAGTTTTTCTGTATCTGTGTAATTGAGTATCGCTAAATGTTCTGATAACATTTTACTACATTTTTTATAACTTACACTATAGAAGCTTAGTAACTTGTTGAGCCTATTATACAGAAAAGGACCTAAAAACACATAAAATCGATTAACAAACGCATGTCTAGTTTGAGGCTTTATGCAAACCAAGTCCTTCCTTCTCTTGTCGGTAGGTGCAGGGTCAAAAGGAAGCGCAGTGTGCTGGTGTAATACTACGCTTAGTATAAATAATTGCCGTACTGTTAGTAAATTACATGCTATGTAGAGCTGGTGCGTTGGAAATCTAAAAGGGCGAAATGTAGCAACCTTTAGAATCGCTCTTTGAGCACGCTCTAGAGGGAGTACAATTGTTTTTGCAGCACCACCCCAAGAAGTTATGCAATAGGTAAGAATGGATTGACACAAAGCTAAATAAACCTGTTTAATTAATTTATAGTCTGCTATATTCCGTAAATACTTAAAAACATATATTAATTTGCGCACTCTAGTACAAAGTAAATCGATATGTTTACGGAAGTTTAGATTGGAATCCAAAGTGACACCCAGATATTTTAAATGATCAGCTTTAGTTAAAGTGGGGCAGGAGCATGCAGTGTCAGCGTACGTGCTACAATTGTGTACGTTAATATTTAGATTAGTAAGCGGTATGTTAGTATTTCTCATTGCAAATAAAATGTATTTTGTTTTATCTGTATTTAATGTTAGTAGATTATTATGAAGCCAATTAGACACAACGTTAAAACCATTCTGAGCATGTTCATAGACCTCAACTCTTGATTTACCTGAGAACAATAGAGCGGTGTCATCCGCATAAGACATTATGATACCATTTTGGAGTGACAAGCAGCACAGTTCATTTATATAGATTAAAAATAACGTAGGGCCCAAAATGCTGCCTTGTGGAATTCCAAAACAAGTATTTTTAAGTTCAGAACTTGTATACTGACCAATTTTTACACATTGCTGACGATCGCTAAGATAATCAGATAAAAGTTGAAGTTGTGCTCCTCTTATCCCAAGTGTTTCAAGCTTGTGCAAAAGTAAAGTACTTGAAATGGTGTCAAAAGCCTTGGCAAGGTCTAGGAAGATCCCAATTGTGTGCATACCCTTATCTAAATTGGTAGTGACATAATTAGTCAATTTGTGTACTGCTTGGCTAGTTGATCTTTTTGGCCTAAAACCAAATTGACTATCTGAAAGTAGTTTGTTATCTTCCAAATATTTTAGCAATCTACTGTTAACGATTTTTTCTAATATTTTTGAGATGCCTGTTAACACTGAAATGGGTCTGTAGTTATTCACACAGTTTTTGTCTCCAGACTTGAATACAGGGGTGACCACAGCTTTTTTAAGCAACTTAGGGAATGTACCTTTAGATAAACATAGCTGAAAAATGTGTGTTAGCGGAGGGGCAAGGAGGTATTTAAATCTCTTAAGTATATTATTAGGTATGTCATCCCATCCAGTAGCACAAACATCTTTTAACCCATTTATTATTGTAATTACTTCGCAAACGTCGGTACCTAATAAAACAAATGAATTTAGAGTAGAGGATGTCATAGTCGGGTTTTGACGGGAAAAATTACTAGAATTTAAAGATTTTTCAGCCAAGTTTTTACCAACGTTAGCAAAAAAGTTGTTTACTTTATACATTGCTTCGGATGGGTTTGTCTCTGTGGATAGTAAGTCAAACGGAGGTTCTGGATTTTTCGATCTAAATGTATTCGTTTTTATAAAATTCCACACAAGTTTACTATTTGTCCCCGCCTTCTGTAATTCAGTTTTATCATACTGATTTTTTAGTTTTTTCAAAAGATTATTACAGAAGTTTCGATACCTTTTATATGTAACAGAAAGTATTTCGTTATCAGGTGCGTGTTTCAATTTTAGATGGAGTTTGTCTCTATGTCTTATACAACGAACGAGACCGGGAGTAATCCAGGGTTTTATACAACTATACTTTCTAGGTATTGTCTTAGTGAATGTGTTTTTCCTTATTGCATATTGTGGCGAATCTATAAAATACTTTAACGTAATATTTGCATCGTTTGAATTGTAAACTGGGTCAAAATTAATGCCGCGTAAGTCATTTTCCAGGTTTGTCATATTGACTTTAGTGTAGCTACGCATGCAGTTTTTTCTAGGTGAACATATTTGTAATGTTAGTAAAACAGCTTGATGATCGGTAAGCGAAGAATTAGTAACCAATGTTTTAGATGGACTTTTTGATTTTAAAATGACGTGGTCTAAGCATGAGCCACTCTGATGCGTGGGGTGATAGTGAGCTGGTAAAAGTCCATGAAATGAGCAAATATTCAGATAATTATGTACATGGGTATCGGTTTTCCCGGAAGCAATGTTTATGTTAATATCGCCCAAAAGTACAATGTTTTTAAAAGATGTTATGTTTTTTAAGTTGTTGTCAAGCGAGTCTAAAAATCTGTCCATATTTTGAGAAGGAGGCCTATAAATAGCCATGACTACCGTATCGGGAATAATTTTGATTATTAAGCAATTACTATCTTGGGATACAGGTTCTTCTTTGACTGTTCGTAAATTATTTTTGATGTAAACTACTAATCCATCATTCTGGTTTATGTTTCTGTCAGTTTTGTAAGAATAATAACCGTCAAGAGATGGTAAATTGACTGTCTGTTTTGACAACCAACATTCTGTTAGGACGATAATATCACAGCTGATATCAAGATTCTGTAATAACACTTCAAAACCGTTCATGTTTCGATTAATACTGCGAATATTCTGTGTGAGCAGGGTTAACGTTTTTCCACCAGGTGGAATATGGTGCTTACATTCCTTAACATTACAGATTTTAGATTCAGACACAGAAAAACTGTCTAGATCACAAATAAGCTGATTTGTCATGATAGTTACAAATTAAGTGGAAGTATAAATATAGGATACGCTACCTGTTTGTGTGCTAACTAAATAAAGTATTCGGTGGCGCTCTTAGGCGCCGTCATAATCAATTGAGTTGATGTAATTGATCTCTGCATATTTGCGCGCCGGGCAACTTACGTCACCAGTTGGATGGTCACATTTCCTCTTGAAGCGCTTGCACGTTGCACATTGAGCGGGAGAAGATTTGCTGCTACATTCCTTGAAGGAGTGTCCAGTCTCTCCACAGTGGTTGCAAGTAGGACTAGTTTCCCGGCAAAACTTGGCTGCATGTCCGAACTGCTGGCAATTGAAGCACCTGGTGACTATCGTGAAATCTCTCACAGGGCATGATGTCCAATTTATAAAAATTCGGCTTTGGTTTATCAGTAGTTTTCTTATGCTAGCAGGTACTTCAAGGATGTAGTTACAGGTAGGAAGGTCTTTTTTACCCGATTTATGGCTCAATTTGATGCTCTCAAGGAAGGACTCACAAGTTATATTCGGCACCTTATCTGAAAAATTCTGCTCGTAAATACAGTCAAATACCTCCTTCTCGGTAAGGGTTACGGGAACACCGATCACAGCGACCCTAGGGCGGCGTTTAGAAGGTTCTTCAATTGTAAGGCCCGATGATACTAATTTTTCCGAATTCTTTAACTTGTCAATATCGCCTTTGCTTTCGGTGCTAATCAGAACGCCCCCATTTTTCATTTTTCTCAGGCCACGGACATGGAGCTTAAGTTGTTCGGGGGAGATAATCTTTTGAACAAGCGACTTGGTGTTGTCACTCGTTTGGGTCTTATCGCTGGGATAGATGGCGACTGATCTCAAATTTGCAGGACGAACAAAATTATCGGAACCTTTCTTCACCATGCTAGCAAAAGAGGTATGTTCTGTTGGATTTAGCTTCGTTTCTACGACCTCTTTGAACTGTTTGAGAGAGTTCGCAACGTTCTGGTGAACCTGAAGGTGCTGGATTGTGGTATGGGCCTGGATTGTTTTTTGCTTCAACGATTGGTACAAAACGGCCATCTGAGAAGTCCCACTTGAGACCTTCCGGCATAGCGTGGAGACACGAAGCTTCTGGTCTGAGTTCATTTTCCCCTCACCGACAATAGTGCACACTTCATTCAAAATCGAATCAATAGATCCTAACCATTTCTGGATCTCCGGAGTACTGATGACTTCACTAGGCAATTCATTGTCTTCGGATACTGGTGGGTTTTGGTCACTCGGGGGTAATGGTTGAGTAGGCGTCGGTGGAGGACTTCGCCCTAGTAATTGGCTACGACCAAAAGGGCTCGCTCCTGGTTGAGACATACTTCTAAAAACACTTTATTTATTGTTTATAAAAGTTATTTACTTCATCTTGCAACTTCGGAAAAAACACTCGGTAAAAACCTACAAGTCACACGCGACACACTTTACTTATATACTGACGGCGCAAATAATTATAATTTATTTGTCGTAATTGTTTATTTCATTATAATTAATAAATACAAAACACACGTCCGCTTAGTCTCGCGTCCCATAAAGCGATCAAATATAATATAATTATAATTGATACTTACGGCTATCTTCAACTTAATTTAGACTTATGTTTGCTTACGGACTTCCCATGGCGGTTTATTGTAGCTGATGTCACTAAGCCAATCATCGGTGTTGATTTTTTAAGCTTTTACGATTTGCTTGTTGACATCAGAAATCATCGTTTGGTGGACAAAACCACCTCAATGTTTGTAACAGCTTCCGTTGCAAAGGCTTCAGCGACGTGTTCAGTGAAGGTCTCAATGGGCGATTCAAGGTACCATTTGATTCTTAATAAGTACCCCGAGATCACGCGACCCGCTGGCACACACCGAGAAACCACACACCACACAGTACATCACATACGCACCACACCCGGCCCGCCCATCTCTTGTTCCCCTCGCAGGCTAGCTCCAGACAAACTGAAGATCGCTAAGCAAGAATTTGACATCATGCTTAGTAACGGCACTGCTCGACCAACTGAGAGCCCTTGGTCTTCACCCCTTCATTTAGCGCCGAAGAAAGATAACAGCTGGCGACCCTGCGGTGACTTCAGGCTGCTCAACGCGAGGACTATACCTGACAGGTATCCAATCAAACATGTCCATGACCTTACCCATAGCATAGCCGGTTGCAAGTTCTTCTCAACTGTTGACCTGGTTAAGGCATATAATCAAATACCGGTCTGCGAAGACGACATTCAGAAGACGGCGATAACAACTCCGTTTGGCCTGTACGAATTTCCATATATGACCTTTGGTCTGAGGAACGCAGGTCAAACATTTCAGAGATTTGTCGATGAAATGACGCGCGGCCTTGACTTTTGCTATAGTTATCTCGACGATTTTCTGGTATTCTCGAAGGACCAGGAGCAGCACGAGGACCACCTGCATCAGCTCTTCACCAGGATGCAAAAATATGGCATAGTCATAAACACCTCGAAGTGTGTGTTCGGAGCTGACGCAGTCACGTTTTTAGGTTATCACATCTCTGCAGCTGGAACCAGGCCCTTGGAATCCAAGGTAGAAGTCATCAAGGACTTCCCAACTCCTAAAACCGTTAGGGAACTCAGGCGATTCTTAGGGATGTTGAACTTTTACAGGCGGTTTATACCCAAAGCCGCAAAATTTCAAGGTCCCCTTAACGCCCTGCTAACTGGCTCAGTAAAAGGTCAACATCCAGTGGAAATAACAGGAGAGGCACTCGCCGCCTTTAATAAGTGCAAGGACGGCCTCTGCAATGCTGTATTGCTTGCACACCCTGACTACCAAGCGAAGCTCGCCCTAGTTACAGATGCGTCAGATCTGGCAATGGGTGCAGTTCTGCAACAGTACAGGGACGAGCAGTGGCAACCACTTGCCTTCTTTTCACGCAAGTTGACCCCTGCTCAGCAGAAGTACTCGCCATACGATCGTGAGCTCCTCGCGATCTATGAAGGCATAAAATACTTCCGCCACATGTTAGAAGCGAGACACTTCACCGTCTATACCGACCATAAGCCGTTGATATACGCTTTCCATGAGCGAAAGCACAACTGTGCTCCGCGTCAGTATAGACATCTCGACTTTATTTCGCAGTTCACAACGGATATTCAACACATTTCCGGCAAGGACAATGTCGTCGCTGATGCATTGTCCCGCGTCAGCGAACTGCAAACTCCTATCGATTTTGAGGTTCTCGCAAAATCACAAGCCTCTGACCCCGAACTGTTGCAACTTCTAAAGTCAGAAACATCTCTTCAACTAAAGAGGCTTAAACTCGACGGCGGTCCCGTCGAGCTACTCTCTAATGTGAGTATAGCCACTCCTAGGCCATTCTTGACCAAACCATTACGTCGGCAAATATTTGAGAGCCTTCATAGCCTCAGCCATCCAGGAGCAAACACGTCCGCAAAATTAGTGGCGCAGTGATACGTTTGGCCAGGAGTCCGCAAGGACTGTCGACAATGGTCACGAACGTGTCTCAGCTGTCAATGCACAAAAGTAAATCGCCATGTGTCATCACCATTGGGCACATTCGAATTGCCCCGTGCTAGATTTGCATTCGTGCACATTGACCTAAATAGGTCCTCTCCCTCCATCACAGGGGTACAGGTACTGCCTCACGGCCGTGGATCGTTTCACTAGGTGGCCAGAAGTTGTACCGATTGCAGACATTACCGCGGAGACAGTCGGTAAAGAATTGCTGACCCACTGGATCTCCCGATTTGGTTGTCCAACGGATATTGTCACAGACAGAGGACGGCAATTTGAATCCGCACTGTTCCAATATCTAGCCAAGATAGTCGGATTCAAACATCGGAAGACCACAGCATACCACCCAGCATGCGACGGCCTAGTGGAACGTTTCCACAGGCAACTCAAAGCGGCAATAATGTGCCACGCTGACCATAACTGGACAGAATCTCTGCCCTTGGTCCTACTGGGTGTCCGGAGTGCTTTTAAAGAGGATCTTCAGACTTCTTCTGCGGAACTCCTACATGGTGAGCCATTACGACTTCCGGGAGAATTTTTCATTCCTGGTGACAGCGGCACCACCGACATCTCGGAGTTCACCACTCGTTTACGCTCGTTTGCCGCAAAATTACAGCCATCTCCAGCTTCACGTCATTCTAGGGACAAAATATTTGTCCATAAGGACCTCGTTACCTCAAGCCACATATTCCTTAGGGACAATGCGCTTCGAGGTTCATTGCAACCAGCATACACCGGTCCCCATGAAGTTGTGCAAAAAGGCGACAAAACCTTTACAATATTAAAAAAAGGCAAACAGGTAAAAGTTTCCGTGGACCGCCTAAAACCCGCCTACATATTGGTTGAGACCCCACCAACTGACCAAGATGTTCAAGAAGATGAACATCCCTCGGACACTCCCGTCAGAACTACCAGGTCTGGTCGGAGGGTTCGATTTCCAGATTATTATCGCCCGTAGGATGGTCTCTGGAGGGGAGTGATGTGGCGATCCTTAACAGTTATTATATAACACAATACAATACTATATAATATCTATACATACATAAACATAACATACACATTATACAATAATGCACTTATATTTATAAATCATATAATTACATTAACTAATTATTAACACAAATCCCGCGCGCTGTCCACAGCAATACCGTGCTGTGGAAACGCGCCGCGTCTACGTCACGCGATGACGTAGTGAGTGCGCAGGAGTGGGATAGCGCTCCGCAGCGCGCGTTGCTTAACCTTGCCCGACCTTTATTAGTCCGATCTCGCTGTCGCGACGCAAAGCCCACGTAACCTTGCGCCCTTCCGTCGTTGTAGTATTCAACGAGACCATATTTATTGTGTGTGCTAAACTAAAAGTGACTGTTGCTGTGAATGTTTATGTGTTTGTGTACGGACATTATAACTGTGAGTAGTAGCTATACCATCTTTTATTTACCACTCACCACCACACAAACACTATAGTTAGTGTACTACCTGAACGCTAAAAAGGCTTTCTGGCACAACTTACGTTTAATGAATGATTTGAATTTATTAATGCTTAGATCTTGAACGTGGCTCGGAAGTTTATTATAAAAGCGTATACATTGACATCTGAACGAACCACCTATTTTCTTGAGCCGAGTTTTAGGTACAACATACATGTGTTTGTTCCTAGTATTTATATTATGGATATCACTGTATTTTTTAAACAATTTTATGTTTTTATGGGCATATAAAAGATTTTCAAAAATATACTGAGAAGGCACAGTCATAACATTAATTTCCTTAAATTTCTCTCTGAGAGAGTGTCTCGAACTTAGTTTATAAATTGATCGAACAGCTCTTTTCTGCAAAACAAAGATAGACTGAATGTCGGCGGCATTTCCCCACAACAGAATACCGTACGTCATTACACTATGACAATAACTAAAGTACACTAAACGGGCTGTCTCTAGGTCAGTTAAATTAAGAATTTTTCTAACAGTTGTTGCAGATGTAAAAAATTTGAAAATGTTTGGATCTCCTGCATTGTTACCAGTACCATAAAATATTTTATACCAGAAAATCTCCTTTTTTTAACTTTGTTATAAAATTTATAAATTAATTACGGTATGATTATTTTATAGTTATTATTTCTTAAAATCATTACTTAAAAGAAAATGTCACCTTTTTTTTCGCCATTTTATATGAATAACCATTACGAAGTTTTTTTGTTTTGATATGTTATCCTTTTTGTTTACATAAATGATCTGAATTTCAGACTTTGGGTATAGATGTTTTGTTTCTATTTATAAACCCTGTGCGTTTGTACAAAGTAGATAATAGAGATTGAAAAACATCTGAACATTGAAGAAAATTCGAGGTAAAATCACTTTAAAGTGGGTAACCCTAAAGTTTCAAGTACCTTGATTTTCTGTCCCTTACAGCGACACGCCAAGCATTGGTCTATAGTTTTCTATGTCTATGGTACAGACGTATTTTTTTTTTTTTTTTCGTTCGTTTAGTGGTGTTCCCGCTAAAATGTCAACTGGTCAAGTATTAGTCGATTAATCGAATTCTACAACTAGATCGTGTAGAATCGTGTGATCGTGTACAAAATAAATGTCAAATATTTCGTCCAATGCGAACGTGACCCTGAGAAAAGTTATGCACTAATTAGAGATGGGTAGCACACTCTTTTAAAATGAGGATCGTGCGAGGCACTCTTTGTACCAAGTGTGCTAGCACACTGTGCTACTAGTGTTGGGTAACTCAGCACATGTGCTAGCACAGTTGTAGCTACTCACTTGGATAAAAAGAGTCACTCACTCTTTTTATTTTGATGTGCTAGCACACCAGGGACCATTTCGGTTACCCATTGAAAGGGTTTTCGTTGGGGTTTCTCTAAGCAGTTATTCAAAAACCCATACGATTTGGGTAACCCTTTTAAACGGCTTAATACAAAACTATTAAAGTTTTGGTTACCCATTGAAAATTTTAAAGGGTTTTCGATAGGGTTTTTATAAGCAGTTATTCAAAAACCCATACGGTGTGGGTAACCCTTTTGAACTGCTTAATTTAAGCCATTCAAAAGGGTGACACTTTCAACTCTCATAAAAACGATAACAGCGTAACATCCCGACTCCGAGCAATGTATTATGATCTCTTGATGATGGGCATAGGTTGCAAAATGGAGAAGCACGCGTTATGCGGCGCGGGCGGCGTTTATGTGGCTATTTACTGAGCGGGTTGTAAACAGGGATCTATGATCATTATTGCATGTAAGATAGAGTTCATTTTAGCATTGCTGGCTGTATATCAAAATGACTATTATGATTTTTTCATGTCTGTACTTGTTTCTTAGTATTACTTTATTACAGGGACCGTAAAATTGTCATTTTTGCCGTTTGATTTTTTTGAACGCGGCCGTCTTTTGCGATGTAATTAGTCAGTGCGAATTTTTGAATTTTGAACAATTTATTAAATACCAAAACCGAAACGAGATGCTGTAGGTACACCGCTACTATTTATATGATGCATCAAATAATACAAATGTAATTTTTGTGGACATTTCTTAAAGGTAAGCTGATACCTACCTACATAATTATCACTACATATTATAAAACAAAGTCCTCCGCCGCGTCTGTCTGTCTGTTTGTTCGCGATAAACTCAAAAACGACTGTACCGATTTTCATGCTGTTTTCACCAATGGATAGCGTGGTTCTCGAGGAAGGTTTTAGTACCTACTTATACAACTTACTTTTAGCGAACACGTAAGCTAGCTTAGAAGATCAAGGTTTCATAAAAGTTAGGTGTGGCAACTCGTAATTTAAGATACAAATTGAAAAGAGATTAGTTGTAGTTCACTCGCTGGTCGCTACCGTCACAGCCAGCACACCGCTCGTTCGCAGCTTGGCTTGTGCGTATTGTGTTCACGGTTGGTTATAATCTAAATTATCCTACAAACACAGTGTAAGAAAGCATACCGTAATGTGTGCGTAAAAGCCACCGCCCGCCGAAAGGCAAATTATAGATGCAAGCTGCAAAACAAATTTACGTGACTCCGGCCGAACGGATCGAAATGAAATAATAAAGATGTACAGGTAACGCCTAAAGGCTCCTACAAACAGGCGCGACACGCGACGCGACACAAAGGCACCGCTTGTCGCACAGCGAGTGTTGCTCGACATCCACGCGGACGCAGCCGCGGGCACTGCTAGTTTCTTAAATTACACGGGAATTAACGCGCACACGACATGTCTTGACACGCTCGGGCCGTAGTCTGCTCGGGACCACCACCTATGTCTGCCGTTCTATTTTGTAAAAATCTCACCGTGAAAACTTCGGTGAAGTGAGCTGTCATCCTACCGAATCGGGGGGGGATTGACAGCTCGGTTCAAACTCACGTACTTCACCTAGGTTTTCACGGTGAGATTTTTACAGAATAGCACTACTGGTCGAAACGTTGTCCCAATAAATAGGTGTAAGTACCTAATATACATCTATTAAAATAAAAAAGATATACACATTATATAGGTACCTATAATAAAAGACAAACAAATTTCTTACTTGACTACGATAACACGAGTCACACACACACACAAACACAATACAACTCAATTGTCAGGAACTCAGGAGTTCAGGAGACACACCACCAGTAGGCATCTAAATCTAAAATGTAGGCAGCACGTGTTTCGTGTACAAGCCATAGTCTACATGTCTAGTGAAATAAAATACAGTTACAGATGTTTACTGAATAACCAAGCAATAAGTTAAGCCGAACAAAACCCTTATATTATATAGGTTATCATAATAAAGGAATAACCCTTTCACTGGGTTTCAAGTATAGAACCAGTTCAATGGGTTATCATGTAACCCATTCAATGGGTTATCCATATTGAAGGGGTAACCCTTATAATAGGGTTCAAGCATAGAACCCATTCAATGGGTTATCCATATTGAAATGGGTAACCCTTATAATGGGGTTCACGCATAGAACCCATTCAAAGAGTTACATCATGATAAAGGTAACCTCATAAACGGGTTATCCTTTGAAAGGCTTAACTCTTAACCGGGGTTGTACCGCGGTCCCTGTAGCACACACCACAGTTAGCTACACCACAGAACATTTGTACGATCAAGTGCGTGTTGTGTGTGAGTTATGAACGAAACGAGTCACTCGACTCTCGACACTCACTCTTATTATTTTGATGTCATTGGCCAAAATTCAACTCGTGAAGCTACGCTTTGTTATTTGGCCAATGAACACGCGCGGGCTGGAGTAGTGTCGACAGCCGCCGGACTCATACCGCACGTATTGTGAGTTTTGAATACGAGTTATTTGAGCCAATGTTATTCTTTAGTAGTTACTCTGTCCATTAGTGCCCATGATTAATGAGTGGAGTATAGACAGAATGTTATTATTATTTTAGAAATCGTAATCTTTCTCTATGAAAAAGGAATATAAAAGTTACATCATTATTAAAAAATCTCTCTTTTATTTATTAATTTAATAAAACAACGTGTTAAATAAATTTTATTTTTTATTTTAAAGAAAATGTAGGCTAATAGAAGGACGGTGGTCAGTAGGAAAAATAAAATTAAACAAAAATCAATAAAAAATACGATATTATTTGAAATTAGTCCTTCACCATAATTATAACATACTAGCTTTTGACCGCGGCTTCGCCCGCGTGGATGTCGGTTATCGCATAAAAAAGTACCCTATGTCCTTCTCCATATCCCAGGCTATATCTCAAAATTCTAACTTAATATTAATTTTAATGTGACTAACTATGTGAATAGAAACCGAAACAAATTATTTAATATGATAAAAGTACTTATGTTCTGAACGTGAATGAGTCTTTACCTAAAGATAACAAACACAAAATCAAAATACGAAATTTCACTCAAATTCTTAACGCAATCAATTGTACCAAATTACAACACGAAACAAAAGTGCGACGACACAAATGATAATTTTAAAATAACTCAACGAAGTACCAACAATCTGAAAACAAAACGAAATCCTCCGAAATGTCGCATGATACACCATTTGTGCTGATAAAACGCTCGAAATATATAATGAACACCATTGGTGCATAACTTTTCTCAGGGTCACGTTCGCAATTGGACGAAATATTTGTACTTGCAACACGATCTGGCTGTAGAATTCGATTAATCGACTAATACTTGACCGGTTGACATTTTAGCGGGAACACCACTAAACGAACGAAAAAAAAAAGGAAACATAATACGTCTGTACTCTGTGGTCGTGTGGTGCGGTGCTTAATGTAAACATTCATCAAGGTAGTGTTGGGTAGGACAAGCAATTTTGATGAGTTTGTATGAGTCACTCATTCAGCTTGGTGAGGCAGTACATTGTACCATTTCAAATGAGGTGGGACAATATAACATTAATAGGACAATGTAACATCAATGGGATATTGTCCCAAAAATGTGACATTGTCCCAATAATGTCAGATTGTCCCACCTTATTTGAACTTATAAGTAACACAAAAGACATGAGGCTTTGAGCTGAGCTTAGAAATATGAGGGATAGGGAAAATATCATATTACTGAGTAATGCATGACTACAACAAACGCATCGTAGTTTAGACGGATGACGAATAAAATTTGTGTCTCAAATTAAATAAACAGCGTACGACATGAAATATTTCTTTTTTATAGTTAATCAAGAAAAAAAATCACTAATTGTAATAGCAACATTGCCACTTTTTTACCGCCGAGTCTGTTACGTCTCTCGGTGATAACCTGTCCAGACTTCGAAAAAAATTATTTCCGAAGGAACACTCGTAGCAGATATGCACAGTCGTTTTTTAGCCACTTCATATAACCTACATTAATAAGGTCTACTCTCCCGCCCGCACACATTCGTTCGTCCAGCCGCGCTGTGCCGCTCACTTGAAGTGAACCAACGAAACGAGTCAAGACCTCCCTCGTTCGCGAGCTAGAAGTGCGACTGCGACAGAAGATAGGACGACATTCAAATTCGACCGACAACGACAATCCTTGCACTCGCTCGCTCACCTCACGTCAGCATTGTCAGGCCTCACTCACCTCACCACACTCACTCACTTGTCAGTTCGAGATTCATTCATTTGTATTTCACAGTGAAGCGGTACAACATTTTATTTTGAGGTGTTGGGACATTCAATCGTTTTGTATGGGACATTTGAAGTGCCTCTTGTATGTCCTACCCAACACTACATCAAGGTTATACGTGCGTAAAGATTCAATGAGAAAACGGTTTAATCTTTGAAGAATCTTATACAGAATTACTGAGAAATAAGTGTAGATTTCGTATTGAGTGTTAGTTTATCGAAAAGTGATAAATATGTCAGTGAAAAAGTAACGAAAGTTTTGGAATGCACAAATTTTGATCATAAGGCCGCCGTGTTTAGTAATGTTTTTATGATAAATATTCTTGTACACTGTTTGAAATACACATAAGTAGCTAGCTTATTTATCTACGAACATAATTTGGCTAATAGCTACTGATATTATAGCGTATTGTTATCGTAATCGTATTTCCAAGAGTAAAATTCAAAAGTTAATAAAATGGATATAGTATGTTATCCTTAAGAGATAGACATATGCCATCGCGGACTTTTTTGAAGACCTTTATAAGATACATAATTCCACCATACATTATTTTGTTATATCTCAAAGGGTTTAGACAGCGTTTTCGTTGAAAGCTCCCAGACGGCTTATTTTTTTCCGACATCTCCAACAAATATCGTTAATTCATCCAAAAATGCATACAAAAACTTATATACTAAAACCTTCCTCGAAAACCAAGCTATCCATTGGTGAAAACAGCATGAGAATCGGTGCAGTAGTATTTGAGTTTATCGCGAACAGACAGACAGACAGACAGACAGACGCGGCGGAGGACTTTGTTTTATAATAATTATTATAATTATTATTATGTAGTGATTTATTTAAAACTCACAAACAAACTTTAAAATAGGCACAAAAATTACGTCGCGCAAGCGACGACCGCGATCAAGATACAACAAGACATTAGAAAATGTCAGTCAAGGACTCAAGGTTAAGATCTAACAAAGGAGACAGTTTCTTTTGTTTGGGGAATGGGCCTACCACAAATAGTGGCGTTTAGTAATGAAATTCATGTTGGTTTATTCCTTATAATCTCTAGATTACAGTGGTAATATTAGCAAAGTTGTATGTAACCGGAATACTGTGAAATACGACAGTCAAAACATGACTCTCGTCATAACCTAAAATTTCACAAGTGCGATTGTCTAATGAGTGGATAGGTCTCATTAGTATTTTAAGTTAAAAAAATTGTTCAAAAATAAATAGTATAAAACAAAGTCAAGTCTGTACTACGTGACAGATTTTGAAGTGATTTATACGATTTGATAGACTGATTCATGAAAATGGATTAGATGTAGGTATTCATTTCAAAATAGCGCGGCATTTCCCGGCCATTGACTGTAGATCTAAAATTATAAGGTGATGCTGAAATAATAAGTTAATGATGACAATAAGGTGAAAACACATTATATGTAGTGTAGACTCTAGTAGGTAAAACCTTTATGTGTATATTTAGATATTACCCAAATGGTAAGCTTTTAATGTCAGATTGGTTAATGGTTATTTACTGTGTATGAAAGTTCTTATGAATGAAAATGAAAAGTGTGTAGGGGGAAATAAAGTAAAGCACAGAAATACAAGGCTAGATATGTATTTAATTAGACTTGTCAATATTCAATCAGAAAGCTAGTTGTCCGTTCGCAAAACTAAGTCTTCATGGAGAGCAAGGACAAGAAACTCCATGGAAACAGCATTAAAGTATTATATCATCATATTTCTTACATTTCCATAAATTACCGTTATCTCAAAACAGCTAATTCTATCAATTGGACCATTACTTTAGATTAATAGCAACATTATAACAATAGCAAAGGAAAGAACATGAGTATTCCATTATACAATTTAACACATTAGCAATATTGGCAATAATATCCTTTACACAACAAAAACATCATAATAAGCAATAATTGAGGTATAATATCGAATTCTAACCAATACTAACTTAAATGCGCTGTCACGGCTAGACTGACATTCGCACGACCTCATACGTCGATGCGTAATATTAAAATGACCATTTTAATATTATCTGGTGCAACAGTATCCACTGTAAAATAATATTCCTTTCTGCAGTGTCAACATATTGTGTTTGGTGTGCCCTTAAAATTGAAGTACCACATGAGATGCAAATATTCTTATACCCGAATCTTCTCACTGAATGACCAGTTTGAATACATTCTTGCATTAACATGAAGCAGTTTCCACAAACGGCATCTAGTGGGTGTAACTGAAAAAAAAAGGTAGCCAAGTTATAACTTGACAGGTTCTGGTCAATGGGTCGTGTTAGGGGATCTAATATCACTTAATTAGTGTCGTTAAGTGATATTAGATAACCCTAAGCATGAAAATAAGTAGTGTGCTTATATCCCACAAAGTAGATAGGTATTTACGTACCACCTTATTGCATTTTTCACTGTTTTAAGTGGCATTAGTCATATCAACTTACTGCATCGAATTATAAATCTGACTTTGTGCAGTTGTGAGCATGGTAGGTCCGGATCCGGGGACATCCATTACCCCCCATACATCAGGATCTGAGGTAACGGCGCGTAGTGTTCCACGCGCGCCCCTCTTAGACGTTGTGGGAGGAGTCAACACCTCACTCCTCCCCCCGACCTGAGGAGGCCGGCACTAGTCGGGAGTTGCGATCTTTCGCAACCCCCGACTAGTGCCGGCCGCGGGTCGTATGTCCCCGCGACCTGCATAGGTGTGAGATGGAACACCGGGGTGGTTTTTATTCAGTAAACGCCCCCCCCCCCCCCAGGGTGAAGGACATCCATGAGGATTTTAAACCCATAACAAAAAAAAAAGGTAGTGGACCCTATTACTAAGGCCCCGCTATTTTCAAACTCAAACTCAAACTCAAAGCATTTATTTCAATTAAACCATTTACAGGCACTTTTGAATTGTCAAAGAGACGGTCAGTTAGTCAGAGTCGGCAAGTTGAAGCCCATTCCAATACGTAGATCACTATGGAGAAGAACGGACAAGAAACTCCAAGGACACTCTTTTAAATCCAGATATTACATAATCCTGGGTACATTATTCTTGTTGCTTCTATATGTGAGACAATGTAAAAACTAATAAAACAATTCAAAATATAAAATTACAAATTAAAAATAAGCCCTGGCAGTCAAGAGATGACCAGTCCCAACTGACGGCGCCCGTTCACGAACATGACGCATGGATCAGCACCATCCAGCTCAACCATTTTGTAGGGAACCGAATGATCCAACACACGCGCCACCATCAGTGAAACATTTAAGTGAGCATGACTATCTGTCCGTTCATCCGTCCGTCCGTCTATCACAGGGCTGTATCTTACCTTGGATTTTCTATATTCGTATCAACTGAGGGCAAAGGAGTGAAAAAGCTTGTTAAGAAAGCTCAGTAAAATATTATAATTATTGACATTATATCCACACTGATTGTTTACCTACTAAAATAATTTACTCGAATACCACATAGCGTATGGTTATACACAGCCGATCCAGGGGGTCTACTCCCTAAGCACGAAGTCCGTCGTTTCGGCCTTCGTTTCGGGCGTTTCCTACTCCCAAGTGCAAGTGGCGCAGCACTGTGTTGGTGATACCGTCAGCACCGGGGGCCTTTCGGGGCTTCGTTCTTAGGATGGCGCGTCTAACTGCGCCAGGCGAGAAGAAGATAGGGTCTTCATCGGGAGCTATCGGCGTTGCGAAGTAGTCTCCCAGGTGATTCTCGACTGCTGCGACATGCTCGGTGTCGTGCGTCGGGTTTGGGCGGAACTGACGTTCCAGGTGTTCGGCGAAGACCTCCGCCCGGTCCTCCGATACGTACCTTAGTGCCCCGTCGCGGTTCAGCAATGGGCGCACCGGGGCTGGGGTATTGGTGAGCTGGCCGCAGAGTTTGTGAACCGACGGCCAACTATCCGTAGTGGCGACGATTCGTTCCTCCCAGCCCGCGGCGGCGTGTGCCTTAAGCTCGGCCTTGACGATCTCCGCGAGACGGTTCAGCTGCGTCTTGAGCGTGGGGCATCTGAGCTGTTGCCACTGCTTGCGTAGGCGCCTCTTCACGGCGATTATCGTGCTGATATGCACAGGTAGGGGCGGCAGTAGCACTCTCCCCTGCGGATGTGTTGTAGTCGCCGTTTCTAAGGCGTCTTGTATGCAAGCAGTGACTTCATCCGCCGTCCGGTCCACGACCGCGGAGGTCGTGATAGGCCGAGTCGGCGTGGTGGTCTCTACTTTTTCCTCGAACTGTTTCCAATCCGTTAATCGACGTGACGCTATGGGCTTCAGTCGGGTCGGCATACGAGTACCCGATAAGACGACTACAGGATGGTGGTCCGACTGTAACTCGTCGTCTATCACTTGCTGCGTGGTCTGGCAGTGTAGCCCCCGGTGGACTACGATGTCCAGCACGTCCGGCATGTGTGCGTTGTTGTCCGGGTCGTGGGTGGGTGTCTCCGGGCCGGACACCGTGTACCCGAAGGCTTCCGCGTCCGCGAAGAGCCGGCTCCCCTCGGTATTCGTTATATTAGAGTTCAACGCTGGGTGCTTACTATTTAAGTCACCGTCGAGGATGGTGGCGCGCTGCGAGTGTGCTAACAAGGTCCAATCGAGTCGCGGGCGGCTTTTAGCAGGCGTATATGTCTATATCCTCGCCGGCTACGTGCAGCTGCACACCCAGCGCTTAAAACGTGCTGAGCGACGGCAAGGGGAGCTCATGGTGTACGACTCTTCGCCTCACTAGTACCGCCAGACCACGGTATTTGGCGTTGTGAGCCGACCGTTCGTCCTTCCTATAAACGAGATATCCCGGGAACCT
The DNA here is from genome assembly GCA_947523025.1 of Dryobota labecula. Lineage (NCBI taxonomy): Eukaryota > Metazoa > Arthropoda > Insecta > Lepidoptera > Noctuidae > Dryobota > Dryobota labecula. The sequence continues at coordinate 670,952 of OX383290.1, forward strand.
AACCCTATCTTCGGGTCCCAGGAGCGTCTCGCTTATGAGCGCCACGTCGATATCTTGTTCCCTCAGGAGGTGGCGGAGGGGGCGACCTTATCCCGAAGGCCGCGGGCATTCCAGTGTAACATCCTCAACGGCCTAGACACGGTAAAGCGTTAACAACGTGGCCAGGCCGTCAAGGATGACTGGTGCAAGCTGTGAACTCAGATTTGGGTTGGTCAAATTGTGTTTTGGTAGTAGCGTCGGAGGCGCCGCCACGCGGCAGAACCGGGAACTTCTGAGCTGACTCCTCATTGGTCCGCCGGTTCTGTGGTTCCGCGTGTTGCCGTTGCGCTCCGCCAGCGCTAGTTGTGGCTTCTTGCCTTTTAGTTGTTGTTTGCGTTCCCGAGTTCACAGCCCGCGCCTGTTTAGTGGCAGGGCCGGCCTTCGGGATTTTTTCCGCGGTTTCCTGGGTCGCAGGGGGGTCGGGCAACTTCCCTGCACTTATCGACTGTGCGGCGGACACTTATAGCCGGTCGAACGTTATGGCGTAGACTGTGTCGTGCGCCGCTAGGCAGCGCTAGCGTCGCAATTAGTCAACAACAGATGGCGCGAATCCACCAATTCCATCGAACGCCAACAGATGGTGCTGGCGTACCGATACAACTCGTCTCCGACACGACCATCCTGCTAGCACACGTCCTCGTGTGTTTACCTGTAACCAAATATCAACAACAGTATCTGTTCCACTCGGCCAATTCTGACCAAACTCTAGATTCATCGGGTCGCCGGTCGGTGAAAATAAGGAAACTTAGCACTCTATAGTTTTACTTTGACCAAATCTTATTCTTTAATTAAATCAAACATGGTAAAATTGGAAATAATCGAAAATACAACAATCACTACCATGGGTCATGTACCATTTACGGCTTCAAACTTTTTAAATCGGAAAACTTTAATAGTCAATCGTTTTGTTGTTTTAACAAAACAATACTTCTAAATTAACTAAGCAAATTATGCTTAATTATAACAAAAATAATCAACCGGAGCCATGTACCATCCACATTAACTATCATCTTTTTCACTAAGAGCCTTATTAGACACTTGGTAACCCATACACGAGTAAACCACTCTAACGCCACGGCTCTCCGGCCAATCAGCAATCACATTGCTCTCACACATCCATCGCATGGATCAAAACTTAGCACATCCATCACATGGATTGCCCGTGTACATCATCCCTGTGACTACACACTATGGTCTCTCTAGACCCAGACCTCCACCAGAGCCACCCGCGCACCGCGCATCCACGGACTACTACAAGCAGATACCGACTTCTACCAGACTACGGCTACGAAATGGCTACTGGTACGGTCTAACACAATACGGCCAATAGAGAATTCCACTCGCGCACTTTCCATAACTTAGGCTTGCTCATCACCACTGTGATTACTATTTATTTCGACTGGTATATGACTTATGTCTTATGACTTATATCGTGAACGTATTAGTAAGTACGGTTAGAATTTAAAGCTTTTAGCGTATAGCGATCACCATCCAAAACTTTCGCTACCTTAAACGGATCTCTGAACTTCCGATCTAACTTAGTCTGATTTTGCTCTTCGTTTTATCATAACATGAAATCGCGAACTGAAAATTTAGTTATAGCTGCGTTTTTCCTCTCTACCTACATCACTACACATTAATAATAATGGTCTCGCAACTTTGCCAATAAAAAGCTCTAGAGGTGAAGCCTTTGTCATGCGGTTTATGGTACAATTAATCGCGAGCTGTACTTCTCCTATCGTATCTTGTCATGATTTGTTATCGCTCATCTCTACTGATGTTAACTTACGAAATGGAAATATCTAGTTTCGAGATTACAGAGACCAAGTACAACGATTCCACATTAAATTAATCAAAGAAAACAAAACCTCAGGTATTTCTTTCATGGTCAACAACAATCACACACTATTCCCCACGGGAATACCGAGTCAACTCTTGACTCTATGGTCTTTGCTTCTAGGCAAAACCCGACTATACCACCCAGAGCTACCGCATAACGCTTACCCATGGACTACACATTGAACAGATACCAAATTCACTTAATGAGCAGATACCGATTTCTACGAGCTACGACTACGATACTCTTGTATAGTCCCCACTGAACCGAGAACCTGCTGTTTATACAAACTAAAGTGATTCCAAATCATCATCTATTTCGTCTACAATCTCAATTGGTACTTAGCCCTCGGGCATCTTTCGAAGACGGTCATGACATGAATGGACATCCTATACGATCTCCGTTGCACTGTACGGTTCGAATCAATTAATTTTATTTTAAGCTCACCCGTTTTAACTCGCATAGTAGACATACCGGTAATAAAAACATGTGAAAATCGGTTTGAATCAATTTGATTTGATTTTCAAATTTGCAATAGCTCAGTTTTCTTCGCACTTATAATTTTCGTATCAATAGCACTAAAATCAGCTCGTTGTTTATGTCCATTTATAACCAAATTTACTACAAGAGTTCTATGTAACGGTAACGGTCGCAGACAATAATAGATAAACCCTAGGTTCAATATTTCACGTCCCATGATCCCATCATAATATTACTTTGCAAGTAAGTATCGGGAAGCACATGTAAAAAAATCTCAAGTTGGTGCTCGCTAATCGTTACGCTAGATAAGATTTGTTCTGGGTTCAGTACACGGTTTAGTCATCGCAACAACGTTATTAACTCGTATGCCACTTAATTTGGCTACACAACTATCCGTTACTAACGAGCATTCAGCACCAGAATCGTAAACAAAACAATACAGCTCACCTTTATGTTCTCATGTGCTGAGGGTAGTTGTACAAAGCAATCATCCATTCGCCATACACTGTTCGTAGCACGTGCTCCACCATCCGCTTGGCTGCTACTGTTCGTGCACCCGGCCGCGATATTTCTTAATCACCCACACTTGAAGCACACGAAGGGCTTCACTGATGGCTGCGGCGCTGCTTGGCTCGACACTGAAAATTGTAAACGAAAGCTATGTAACTACTCAATTTAGCATGTTAAAACAAAATTTTATTTAAAGTGGGTATTTCAAAATAATTCAAATATCTCGGAAACTACGCATTGGAGGCTGGAAATAAAAACATTTTGGCCCCCCTTGCACCCCGTGCACTTTTATGGTACTATCTAGACCAATAAAAATTTGTGTTACTTTCAGCATTTTCATTTTACGCCTGAACCAACACGAATCCCACTTCTGATGTTGGAGAACGGAAGGTTTCTCTCGTTATCATCAGCCATATTTTAACTACTGTGGGCTTACTGTGGGTAATGTTGGTTATTGCGCAATAGAAAAACCGAATTAAACTCAAATCAAAAGTCATTTACTCAATCTAGGCTGATATTCAGCATTAACTCTAACTTTAAATTTACACAAGACAGCTCCCCAAAACGGCCATCCCTTCACCACTTCCTAGTGCTTTAGCTGGGAAGAAGAAGTAGTAGAACAAACTCCCCAGCAGCACATCTGTCTGTTCGGTTAGAAGAACTTGATTCTATACAGTAATGGGTATGCAAAGTAATTAATATTGGTACACGACACAACTATACCGAACACGCAACAATTCCTTGACGTCTTCACTGCTTGACCGCCACCGATCAACTGCACTTGTCGCTTCGAATGTCGCTACGCCCCCGCCAGGGGGCGTGGCCTGCGGAACTGGAGCGTCGCTCCCTGTCCGCGGAGGGTTCACGGTGGCCCATTAATATGGGCCCCTCATTGGGTCAGCCTCGGACGGCTTGGGGATGATGGACCCGCGTTGCTCTACGCGGATCCTGTGATAGGGTGTCTGAGATTGTTTCTGTAGTCGCGCCGCGACACTGTTGCACAGTGTCGTCTCTTCACGACATCTCGGCGGTCAGTCCCCGCCAGGTGAGACCCCCAGTTACCCGGGGGAGGCCCGACGGAGACGACCAGCGACGAGATGGCGACTTTATGGCGCTTCTACAGGTCTGCACTTGTCGACTGTGCGGCGGACACTTATAGCCGGTCGAACGTTATGGTGTAGACTGTGTCATGCGCCGCTAGGCAGCGCTAGCGTCGCTATTAGTCAACAAAAGATGGCGCGATTCCACTAATTCCATCGAATGCCAACAGATGGCGCTGGCGTACCGGATACAACTCGTCTCCGACATATATGTATATATATATTATTATATACGGTCGAATTGACAAACCTCCTTTTTTGAAGTCGGTTAAAAAGGGCGTTTTATATAGCATCATCAAATCACCGCCGAGACGAAATACTGTTACTTGATTATACTGTGCTTCTAGAAAATCTGTTCTAAAATCTGATAGACATCAATTCAACATTTACTTAATTTTTCAGGTTGCTTTGGAGACAATATTCTTTGTTTATGATTTCTTTTTCTGTTTTTTTTCGTTTATCAGTCACTGTTGCTCAATTATGTTTTCACGTACGGTCACGTGATCGCGCATAAAGCACTGACATAGGTCTGTCGTCTAAGAGCGCCAACGCGCGACAGAAGTGAACTCGCCGTGAAGTTGCGAGTGGTTGCCTTGCGCATTTGGTAGGTATTTGATCATAGTAATTATTTTAATCATTTTATCAAGACAAACTCAGCGATTGGCACTAGAAAATTTTAATACCTTTTCAATCATATAAAAATTATGAAAAAAGGGTCTGTTTTGTAACCATGAGATTGATTACGAAAAGGGGTAACTTTGTGATTTTTTTCTATCGAGAAAAGTTAGTCTAATCGTGTTATAAGCGATTGCATCTCCGCCAGATCCTTAAATAATACATATATTTTTGCAGAATTTTATACCACTGTTTTTTAGGTTTCCCATGGATTCTAAAAACTAGTAATCGCGGTCTCTGTCGAATCATCTCGCCTTAAAATTAAAATAAAAAAACTTTTTTGTTTTTATTAAATTAAGTTCTATATCCTGATTGGGCTCTTACACCCTACATACACATATTTGCATCGGGGATTAAACATTAATTTTAAACAAATATGCATCTGAATAGTTATGCAGTCCAAGAATCCCGGTTTTTTTAATTTTTTTGAAGTCGCTTCCATACCATACACCCGATTTGTTATGCATTCCCGGTGTTCCTGGCAAACCCGGATTTTGACCAATGAGCGCGTGTGGTGGTAGATTTAGCCGACAGATAGTACCAACCCCTTTTTTTTTTAAAATGCGCATCAAACGAAAATTTAGTTTTACCACCTATAAATTAAAATCCTAGATGGCGGCTGCGAAATTTTTAGAATGGCAAAAATGCATCATAGGTGTCGTTTTCATGGTGTTTGAGAGTGCTAGAGCCGATAGTGAGATCAAAATAAAAATCCTAGATGGCGGCTACGAAAATTTTCATATTTTCCTTCATGGGTGTCGTTTTCATGGTTTTCGAGGGTGCTAGAGCCGATAATGAAGTCAAAATAAAAATCCAAGATGGCGGCTGCGAAAATGTTCACATTTTTCATCATGGGTGTCGTTTTCATGGTTTTCGAGTGTGGTAAAGCCGATAGTGAGGTCAAAACATCGATTTAGAATACCCTAGATACACTATCACCTACAAATCCATGTCGCAAAAGTGTCCCATCGCTAAGTTACAAGTGTGTGCGTCTAGTAAGGCAAATCTAAAACACATAATGTACTTAAGAACATTTCAATTTTCCTTACATACAACCTTATGTGAATGGAATTAAGGTGTGGTTTCGAGTGCGCGCGATGGGCGGTTATGACATTACAAAATTAGACCATCGCGCAAGTCGTAAAATTTGATTGCTCTCAGCTGTAGGTAAGATAATTTTAAACGATACTATTCCTTAAGCTAATGCTTATTAAGTCAAATTCAGTTTACGCCGCGTGACAATCGTAAAAAAATGTTTGCTTTGGAACAGAAGGATAATGGAGTGGTCTTGAAATTTTACTCAGTACTAACTATACCCAAAGTCTCAAATTCAGATAATTTATGTAAACAAAGGGGATAAAATATCAAAAATAAAATTTTTCGTAATGGTAACTCACATAAAATGGCGAAAAAAAAGGTGCCATTTTCATTTAAGTACTGAATTTAAGAAATAGGTAATAATTAAAAAAATAATCGTACCGTAATTATTTTTATAAATTTTCGGCTTTATTCAAAGTTATTAAAATAAGGAGATTTTCTGGTATAAAATATTTTATGATACTGGTAACAATGCAGGAGATCCAAACCTTTTCACATTTTTTACATCTTCAACAACACTAATATTACAACTCTCATTCATAGATTTATATTGTACGAGTATGTAGCATACCTATCTAGCCACATTTTCGATGAAAGCGGCTGTAAACTGCAGTGCAAGTACGTAGGACTCGATTCGATAAATTTGACAATTATTCTCGATAAAATGAGTTTTTATCGAATCGAATCGATGTCGCAAGTATGTAACTTCTACTTTAACGATCGGTAAATAAACTCTAAAATTTTTACGAATTTAAAGAAAATGCACGAAACGACAATTTTACAGTTGAGATCGCCAATTTACGCTGTCAAGCTCGGTAATTTATCGACAACTTGTAAAAGCTCGATAAGAATAGCGATCATTAAGTGCTAATACGAACAAGATTGATAAAAATGCAAACCTTAGCGATCTCGATGTCTTATCGAGATATCGTGGGCCGATTCGAGTCGTTAAGGATCGCTTGTCAAATAGCAATACTGAGGACGTCCACAGAAAAAACATTTAAGGTGGGATTTCTGTGGCACGACTAATGTCCGAGATATTTAGTTTTTTTTTTTTTTTTCATACATTTTTGGATTGTAAACAATATTCATGGGTATAATTGAAAGAAGCTACACTGTAATTTAAGCTACGCTTATAATTTTAAAATTGCTTGAGACATTTTGCAAAAAAACCTTTACTTACTTATTCTATGAATGACCCGCCCGGACGCGGCGACTAATGGCGGCCCGAGCGCGGTGAATTTTGATAATTAATCATCATATTTTATCAAGTAATTTTAAATTATAGTTTTTTTTATCGGTTCCATGATTCGTGTTTGAATAGATACATCCTATATATATATTTTCTTTTCTTTTGCTTATATCTCGAAAATGGTGCGTCCTATCGCAAAAATAATGAAAATTTCGACACCCTTTAGGAAACACATAAACCCGTAATACTCAACATGTAGGTAATTTTTTTTTTCCATACAAAAAGTGAACATTTCCATATGAAACACGTTGAGGCTGCCCGCCCCTGCGCACCTCCAGCTCTAAAAAAAATCATGAGATAGCAAACAAGTGCAACGTTGCGAAGCTAAAAAAAATACCACGTGGAGTCGCGATTGTCAAATTCGATTCACCCTGCAATAAACTCATAACTTCATAAGTCCTAAATCCATAATTAGTAATGATCGCTATGCTTATCGGGCTATTACATGGTGTCGATAAATTACCGAGCTCGACACCGTAAATTGGCGATCTCAACTGTCAAAATGTCATTTCGTACTTGCATTTTCGTTAAATTCGTTAAAATTTTAGAGTTTATCTACCGATCGTTAAAGTAAGTACCGTACTTACTTTTTTTACGTGTTACGTACTTCCAAATTCGTTAACAAGATCGATAAAAATGCAAACCTTAGCGATCTCGATGTCTTATCGATGCAAAGTGCGTACTTGCACTGCTGTTTCGAGTAGAAATTGATTTTGGGAGGCCTACGTAAAGTCTAGCAGTGGACTTAAAAGGGCTGATTATGACGATCATAGGCCGTGTCTCCGACACACTACATAAAACATTGTTTGGCAACGGTATTTTGTTTGCATAGTTCTTATAATTAATTCACTCTAATTTCATATATGATTATTTTACAAAAGAAAATTATGATAAAATGTTTTGCACCACTGTCCTGTCATTTTGACAGTGACATTTCTTGACATTACTTTCTTTACATAAATTATCTGAATTAGAGACTTTGGGTATAGATGCTTAAAATAAAACAGGTTGAGGTGGTTAAAATTAACTTATTTTTATTTTATTTATTAAGACAATTTAAAAAGATTGTACACAACATACGTACATATGTACGTATGTTGTGTACTCAGTAGTCACAATATTTTATGTAAAAACTTACTGCAATACACGGAATAACCCCTTTCTTTACTTTCCGAAAGCCTTTCTTCGTATAATACACGTCATTTTCTGAGAAGTGACAAGAGCAAACCACACTAGAATCATTTGGCTTAAAAAAATCTTCACTCCTCTCATTAGCTATAATTTTTCGCTTTTTTCCCTGTTAATTTCATTTTTAGGAAATCTGGAATAATAAATAAAAACATAATATTATTTAACTATAATATAAAAAAAACACCAATAACCATTCAAATAAATTTTGCCCATTTCCGGACCGGCTATAGTTATTCAATATTAATTCCATATTATTGACATACCGCAGAAAAAAAAAAACAATAAGCGACTCTATTCATTTAATATTTGACTATGTTCCACTTTATACATCTTCCATCCCCTTTCCACTTAATACAAATGCTGCGCGAGAGAAAAAGCCAACTGCGTAGCGTCAAATGAAGAGACGTATCGAAATTAATTAAAAAATAAATAAAAAATAATGAGTTTGAAGGCGTATTTTGCCACAAATTCACTACATTATAAAACTATTATATAGTACTTACCGAAAATACGATATGCCATCCCTTTTCAACGTGGTTAAAGTATTATTTTTGCACTTTTTTACGGGACACTTTGGCATGTTCACCCGATAACGAAGCGCGCGTTACTGAGAGCGCAACTGTGCTTAGAAGTAATTTAAGCACAGTTTTATCGAGACACATTTCAAGCGTTGACGGTGTATCTAGGGTATTCTAAATCGATGGGTCAAAATGAAAATTCCAGATGGTGGCTGCGAAAATTTTCAAATTTTGCATCATGGGTGTCGTTTTCATGGTGTTGAGTGTGCTAGAGCCGATAGTGAGGTCAAAATAAAAATCTCAGATGGTGGCTACAAAATTTTTCATATTTTCTTTCATGGGTTCATGGTTTTCATGGGATTTTTGCGATAGGACGCACCATTTTCGAGATATAAGCAAAAGAAAAGAAAAAATATACAGTACCGTTTTTGCACCAGAAGTCGAGGTGGTGTGAATTTTTAGTTCATGACAACTAATTATACTCGTTTGCCGTATCGTTCTCGATGATGAGAGAATACACAGGTAGTAGGCCTTTAGTCCAGTCACTCGTCACATAATTTTGAAGAAATAACTATAAAATGAACGCGTCTTGACGCGTCCTGTCATCTGCGCCTGCAACTATCTTCATTCGGATTTTATGTCAAGTTACGGCGTCACATATTTCCGCATATTTTTTATTATTTTGTGTAAAATGTGTTCAAATTCACATATAAATGGAAAAGAGGAAGTCAGAAAGAAAAACAAAAAGATCACACTTATTGAGAAAGATGAAAAAATTCGAAAAACCAGCATTTTCAATTCAAATGGCGAAGGTACATTAGATTTACCGCATGGTGTGATATTTTTTGTTCATAAATACATCAAAGGACCCTCAAGAGTATAATCGTGTTGATATTGTTTCGTGTCATGCGTTTTTTGCACATGGTTGCAATGAAGAGTGAACATTTTGAGCATCAAAAAGCTGCAATACGACTTGCCTGGCCTGTGGGGCGTACTGAGGGTGCGCACGTGGTTAAAAATGGCTATGTTGTGAGCTAAACAACCTGTGGGGTGTTCAGTGATACACGAGGTTGACTTTTCTAAACTTAACTGAAACTGAAGCTCTGCCTGACCTGTGGGGCGTTCTTCGGGAACGCACGTGGTTTAAGATGACTATAATATGAGCGATTTGCCAGACCTTGGGGCATTCTGTGGGAATGCACGTGGTTAAAAATGGCTATGTTGTGAGCTAAACAACCTGTGGGGTGTGATAAACGAGATTGACTTTTTTATACTTAACTGAAACTGAAGCTCTGCCTGACCTGTGGGGCGTTCTTCGGGAACGCACGTGGTTTAAAATGGCTATAATGTGAGCGATTTGTCTGACCTTGGGGCATTCTGTGGGAATGCATGTGGTTAAAAAAGGCTATAATGTGAGCGATTTGCCTAACCTTGGGGCATTCTGTGGGAATTCACGTGGTTTACAATGACTGTGTTGTGCTTGTGAGCTAAGCAACCTGTGGTTGCCTTTTTTCATTATAACCTTAAAGGGAAGTTCTGTGGGAACTTACATGGTTATTCATGGTTGGTGCAATGTGTGTTGCCCATACAGCATGCATAATATATATTTTTTCCAGATATATTGTAAAAACCTCAGTAAGCAACTTATCTGACATGGGTACATTATAGGAATGAGAATATCCATCCAGAGTCAGTGGAAAGTATACAACCAGATTTAAAACACAGAGTCTGAGAAGACCTGCTAAAATAGATAGCCTAAAAATGAGATATTATGCTTCAAAAAGACTTAGTAAAAGAGAAAAAGACTTCATTTACCAAATGTTATAATCTGATTCAAACAAAAGTTAGCGTGACAGTTCAGGAAATTTCAAGAAAGTGAAACAAGCTCATACAAATAAGACAGCAGAAGATTGCTACAGCTGTATCATGCCCGGGCTCGGGTCTTCAGCTGTCTGAAGGACATTTTAAGCCAGAATTTTATGATGGTGTTTTTTATTCATAGCACAACAGAACATTGATCACTCCTAATTTCTGTCATTTATAAAGGAAAAAGTTATTTTTTCTGGTACAGTTGGAGGCAGAAAGTTACCTTTGCGGATAAAATCTCTGCTAAAATAAACACTGCTAGGCCATTGCTGAGAAAAACATTTTTTTAATAAAGCTTTAAGCTGGCGGCCCTCTTCTCACGCAGCAGCAAAAAGAGAGGGAGGGGGAGGCATCTCCTCCTGAAGCACCAGCTGAGGATGGGAAGTGGAGGACAAGAGGAACCATCAACATCATCACAAGTGAACCCACAGGTGGGCACATTGAATTTTCATTGTTTTGTGATTTGAAACGAATCACAAGTTTAGATTTCATGTTCAGGCTATTGGAATTTGAATTTTGTGATGAATTATTACAAGTATGTACAAAAAAAAAAAAATATATAATAATTAAGTCAGTATGGCAATAATTATTATATAAATCTTGCACACATAAATGCTCTTCAATGATGGTCTATAAACCTAGCCACATTAGAGGAATTCATTTAGAAAGATATATCAAGTCAGAGATACCTACAAGATGCCTCCTCACAGGGGGGGGGGATATCATGTAGCTCTCAGACTGCACATCGGCAATGGACTGAGAATGAAGCTCAGCCTCACAATGAATTCCCGGTTTATGAGATTGTGGAATCTTGTTAAGAATGATCTATTATTGCAGTATCATACAGCAATGGTGTACGTCAAGACGTGATATTTTGATATCTATAAATACTTATATAATTAAGAATGAAAAATAGAGAACTATGTAAGAAAAGGCTTGTTGCCAACCCGAAATAAATTGGGATAAGGGCAAGAGAATGATGATGATGATATAGGTATACCTAATACTTACATAAATACAAGATATGTTAATGGTTTTGTGAGTCTAAAAGGAGACTTAGCCATGCAGGATAGGAACTGAATGATACACTTTATCAAAAGATTAGATACTTCTTTAAATAATTGATGAAACTTAAATGTATTTATTTACATCACAGACCAACACATAGTGCCAATGTGGAACCCAGATCCAAGTGATGTGGCAGTGATTACTTAATTATGTAGGTCTCAATGTTATCATCAATTTTATGGGTTTTTTCCCCCCTCTATTCTCTATGGATCTAAAAATCATACCAGCTATACATAACCAAACTTACTATAAAAGATAATAATTATCATTATAGACGGAGAAACAGTTTGTTATACCTAGGTACCTATTTTACCAGAAATTGAAATTGTTAGGTAGAAATCAGTGATGTAGCAATAGAAATTATGATAAAATCAGCATCTAAAAGTACTCACACTTAATCAATACTCACTTGCATTTGTAGCATGGACTAAATACTGTAATTTAAAAAATATAAGTAGGTATTACAACACCTAACATGACCAAGATTAGACAATATTTTCACTGAGTTACTTTAAGAAGGAATTTTCTGTAGAAGCTTAAATTCCATTCAATCGAATCTAGCTTTAATTATATATTTAGGTACCTACAGCTGATGAAGTCAAAAGACTATTCAGAGGAAAAATAAAAACCTTCAAAAGCTATCTAATTAATACTTAGGATATAATATCGTGTTTACATTATATGAACCGTGCACCTAGCTTCTGACGTTTCATGGGTGCCCATGTGGGTTTATGTGAAATTAAATATTTTGCTTTTGAACTGAAAATTACTATTTTCACCAAAATTATTTTTAAATTGCTACACGAAAGCTGTGACTTTATTAATGTTAGCTACAGGCCAAAAAGGGCGCTAACGATCTCATAAATTAATTATTATTAAAAATACTCGTACAGTGATAAAAGAACACTGCAATAAGATTGAAATCGACAAGTTAAGTACTTACCTACTTACTTAATAAAAACTTTAGGGAAAATGCCAACCTTATTTTTTCGCTTCTAAATGTCTGCGAGACTGCTAACTTGCTTATATATAAATATAAATAAAAAGGGGGTTGGACCGAGCCAACAACTTTGGTTTGATTTGATAAAAGACCTTATTAGGTTTATTGTTGAAAATTATCAACAAACATTGCTGTCTAATTAAATTATAAATTGTAACAATCTATTAAACTATTGTTGTTGATCATAATCAACAACAGAATCTTTTCTGAATCAATTTTATTGCTAATTAAAATGATTTAGTGCAACTTGAATTAAATAAATATTTTTATTTCTTATGTAATGATAAATGTAATTACTACCTGTAGAAGTCATGCCTTGAATGCTTATACCCTATGCTAAAAATAACAAAAATCCTCGTTATTTTTACTTTTATTAAAATTTATTGTTTTTACAACTAAGCTTTGAACATCTACCTGTGTATTCTCTCATCATCGAGAACGATACGGCAAACGAGTATAATTGAATAGTCAAACGAACTTACCTGTAAGTGAAGTTCGACTGTAATTATACTCGTTGCCGTATCGTTCGAAGATGATGAGTCCCACCCGACCCAAACATTCCATGCGATATACCTAGGTAGGTATATGAACATGGGCCCTGTGTTGTAAAACCAATAAATCGCTATGAACTTAATGAAGATAGTTGCAGGCTCAGATGACAGGACGCGTCAAGACGCGTTCATTTTATAGTTATTTCTTCAAAATTATGTGACGAGTGACTGGACTAAAGGCCTACTACCTGTGTATTCTCTCATCATCTTCGAACGATACGGCAACGAGTATAATTACAGTCGAACTTCACTTACAGGTAAGTTCGTTTGACTATTCAATTTTATTCCACACCTTTTTAATCGCGATTAAAAATAGTCAGATATAGTTAGAAAATCTAAATTTTAGTTTAAAAACGTCAAATTCAGAATAGCAAAATTGCCATTTTCACTAAATTAAAATCTCAGTACCATCTTAGTGTTGTCAAACTAAAATATAGTTTAGTTGTGTCACTTTAGTAAATTTCAGAATAGGAAATCGTCTTTTGACAGGAATAAACTAAATTTTGGTGATTTTTAGTCTAGTTTAGAGAATTTTGTGACAAGATAATCGGCACCATTATCGGCTTTAGCACCCTCGAAAACCATGAAAACGAGACCCATGATGAAAGATTTGAAAATTTTCGCAGCCGCCATCTTAGATTTAAATTATAGGTGACGCGCATTTAGAAATAAAAATAAAGTCGACCATCCCATCTGACGGCCAACTCTATCACCGCGCGCGCTCAAGGCTCCTACAAACAGGCGCGACACGCAACGCGCCACAAAGAGACCGCTAGTCGCGCAGCACGCGGTGTCTTTATGTCACGTCGCGTTTCAAGCCTTTATTCGTCAAATCAAATAGCGCGCGAATAGAAGTCAAAATCGGTTGAACGGACTGTAAAAAAGGTTTACTTAGTCAAATATTATTTCAAATGGAGTATACCTACGTATTATATTACAACTATCTAAAAACTAAACTTTTTACAGGTATTATTATTATTTTACAAGCTAATTTGGGCTCAGTCGGTAACAGGACTCAGCGGGGTTGGCGGGTTCGCAAAAATTGGCACACGTCCGACCTCCAACGCGTTCCGCTCGGGACTGAGCGGCGAGATGGCAGCGGGTCGCTAGTAAATTGTACCGTGAACTTCGTTAATTTTGGGTTTAATAGTACATATATGTTTTACGATATTAAAATGTTAAACCCGACAAACGTTACATCATCCTAGATGTTTATTTTGATGTGATTTTCAATACATAAAGTATATTATATTGAAATGAAATGAGTTTTAATTTACAAAATAAGGGTATGTTTGGATTTTTTTTCTATCGAGTGAACTTTGTCCAGTTATGTAACGAGTTCCCGACGTGCCTACAGAAAGTTCTCAAAAGCAACATATAATTTTTTCACTTGTTTAATAATTACCGTTTCTAAATAAAATGACATTTCCTAGAGGTTCTTTCTTTTCTTTTCTTTTTTTAAAAAACGTTGCCCCACACTAGGAATTTCTCCTGTATCGTGGGTGCGTTTACAAACATTTAAACTCACATACACAAACAGCCAGATCCGGAACAACTACTTGTAGGTCATACAAATATTTGTTCCGTGCGGGAATCGAACCCGCGACACGCAGTGCAGCAGTCAATCGCTTAACCACTGCGCCAACCGTGCCGTCATCGTTATCTTGAAGAACCTCGCCTTCAGTTTCTAAAATTATACAATAAAACACCGAAAAAATAATTTGTATCTATTCTTCTCATACTAAAAACAATTCTAATTAAAAAGTGATCTTACAGTTATCACAAATCACAATATCCCAATCAAATCAATATATTTAAAACATATAATTAAATAAAAATCACTCTCCCTGGCAAAACAGCTCAATTATTAAACAACGGTACTAAAATCAAATCTAATATAATAAAATGAAAATGAACAAAATATCTCAAAATAATCAAATAATAATATGTATAATATTACGTAATTCTTAAATTATTTTTTATCGAAATTCTGTTAATATGATCTTAAAAAGCTGCGATAACACAAAACAATCTTGAAAATGCGTGCAGTATGGATGTGAGTTTAACATAAAGTTAACAAGTGTTCAATGTTGTAATGATCTCTGTCACTAAATTGACTTATTGTGATTTGTGAAGTGAATCAATAATTGCAAGACTGATTAACTATATTACAATAATAAATAACGTAGTAACAGTTATGTACTTTACAGATGATAGCTTTTTATTTAAAAATAATGGCTTTTACAATGTTTTCGAAGGTAAGGGACAGAAATTCACAACAAATCGAAGCAACTAAGAGTCTACATTTAGATGATATTTCATAATGCTGCACAGTGTTTCAATTGACCAAAAAAAATCCCTATGCTGTTTATGGTATTTATCGATCAAGGGATGCATTTGTAATGCACGAGTAAAACACCCACGTGTCCATTTCAAATACTTCTTTTTTTTAATGATGAAGTTTGTGTGACCTTTTCATTAAAAAAGTTTAAATTAATTCTGAAATCGTATCTATACAAGATATTTATTTTATATAAATATATTTTGATAGAGCATCTTTGGGCGCATATTTTACAGTTTTTATTTTTGGAAAATGATCTTCGGATATCGAGTAATATATTTTTATCAGATTTTCGTTTTTATTTTTTTCCTCCCTAAAACCTCAAAAGTGCGACTTGACACTAGCACAGGAATATTGCTCGTAATAAAGCCTATTAATGATAAAAAAATCACGTCGCACTATCGCGGTTTTTAGAAGGAATTAAGGCGAGGTGATCCGACAGAGACCGCGATTACTAGTTTTTAGAATCCATGGGAAACCTAAAAAACAGTGGTATAAAATTCTGAAAAAAATATATGTGTTATTTAAGGATCTGGCGGAGATGCAATCGCTTTTAATAACACGATTAGATTAACTTTTTTCGATAGAAAAAAATCACAAAGTTACCCCTTTTCGTAACGCTAAATCAATCTCATGGCTACAAAACAGACCCTTTTTTCATAATTTTTATATCATTGAAAAGGTATTAAAATTTTCTAGTGCCAATCGCTAAGTTTATCTCGATAAAATGATTAAAATAATTACTATAATAATTATAATACCTACCAAATGCGCAAGGCAACCACTCGCAACTTCACGGCGAGTTCAGTCGCGCCAGTCGCGCGTTGGCGCTCTTAGACGACAGATCTATGTCAGTGCTTTATGCGCGATCACGTGACCGTACGTGAAAATATTATTGAGCAACAATGACAAATAAACGAAAAAAATAGAAAAAGAAATCATAAACAAAGAATATTGTCTCCAAAGAAACCTGAAAAATTAAGTAAATGTTGAATTGATGTCTATCAGATTTAGAACAGATTTTCTAGAAGCACAGTATAATCAAGTAACAGTATTTCGTCTCGGCGGTGATTTGATAATGCTATATAAAACGCTCTTTTTAACCGACTTCAAAAAAGGAGGTTTCTCAATTCGTCCGTATATATATATATATATATATATATATAATGTTTTTTCGCGGATAACTTCGTCGTTTATGAACCGATTTTGATGATTCTTTTTTTTTTTGGAATGGAGATATCCCAAGGGTGGTAATATGATAAGTAAACCAGGATCTGATTAAGTGATCCATGAGAAATTGAGGGAACTCCTCAAATATTATCGGCATACATATAGCGATTTTTGTATTTTCATCAACAACTCAAGTATTTGCATTCAGAAAGTATCATTTGATGAAGTAGAACTGATGAAGAAGACCATAAATGGCCACCGGAACTCCTCAATGATAATTATTTTACGGGTGGCGATAAGATATCTCGATTAAGATAGTTAAGGGACTATGAAGCAAATTTAAATAAATAATTCGTAGCGGGAAAGTATGCACCGGAACTCCGTAATAAAACAATGTATCCTAGCCGTGTTTGGGCTTATTGGAATTGTCATGAGGTGCACTCGGGCTATAAATATTACCAATTTATTGACCGATTTTTATTAACTTTGCTTGGGTAGTCTTTTTGAGTTAGCTTCGATAATACGTATTTAATCCACTTCGTATATCTTATGTCACTGTTGTTTGTGCAGTGTAGCAAGTAGTGGTAATCGAATTGATGTGGGGTAGGTAACATTTATAACAACAAAAAAAAAAAAAAAACGAATTCCAAAAAAAAAACACTACTAAATAACGAAATAAATGTGAAAAATAACTTTAATTTCGGAAGTCGGTGGCAAAAAACTAAAAAGTTTTTTGGAAGTCGGTTTTTTTTTTTTGTTAAATAGGTTTTTATATTCCAAAATCCACGGGGTGAAACCGCGAGCAGAATCTAGTATTGGTATAATATACGAATACTAGATTCTGCTCGCGGTTTCGCCCCCGTGGATTATCTTGTTCCTTCACTCGCACCGATCGCATGGAAAAAGTGAGATAATCATCTACTAAGTACCTGTCAAGGACGTTATGCCACTACGCTTCAATAAATATAACGTCCTACATAACACAGATAGAAATAGAAACAAAAATTATTTTTATATATTTGCCGATTCAGTTGGTAATTAAAAAAAATACTTTTCGATACTGATGAATTCAAATATCCATATTTCATGTAAATAAATCTCGCACCTACCACGTCCATGCGTAACGGCAGGGCACTCGAGACTGATGCGTACTGGTATTCACCGAGATTTCGAAGCGCGTCGTTTCGGCCGTTCTCTAGGAAGACGTAATACTCTTTATTATACTATGCTAGAAGCAAAGAAATTGATAGAATTGAGGTATCAGGATCAGCTGTGTAATAACCATACGAAATGTGGTATACGAGTAAATTATTTTAGTAGGTAAACAACCAGTGTGGATATAATGTAGGTCAATAATTATAATATTTTATTTTGATTGTTTGCAAAACAACACAAACACTCAATACAGTAGGCAAGTATGATATATTTGTATATCTTTATATTATTTTACAGATATTCGTCAAACTCGCAGATTTTTTAACATCGTACTGAGCTTTCTTCAACAAGTTTTTTCACTCCATGGCCCTCAGTTGATATGAATATAGAAAATCCAAGGTAGGTAGTACACCTTTCTAGCAAAAGATACAGCCCTGTGATAGACGGGCGGATGGATGAACGGACAGATAGCGGAGCCTTAGTAATAGGGTCCGCTACCTTTTTTTTTTTGTTATGGGTGTAAAATCCTCATGGATGTCCCTCACCCTGGGGGGGGGGGGGGCGTTTACTGATTAAAAACCACCCCGGTGTTCCATCTCACACCTACGCAGGTCGCGGGAACATAAGACCCGCGGCCGGCACTAGTCGGGGGTTGCGAAAGATCGCAACTCCCGACTCGTGCCGGCCGCGGGTCTCCTCAGGTCGAGGGGAGGAGTGAGGTGTTTGACTCCCCCCGCAACGTCTCAGAGGGGTGCGCGTGGAACACTACGCGCCGCGACCTCAGATCCTGTTGTATGGGGGGTGATGGACGTCCCCGGATCCGTCGCTCTTGGACCCATTTTTAGGCCGGAAGAGGGCGTTGTCCGCCCTCCACCGATGCCCGGTGCGCCTGCTACGGGCCGGGTGAGAGGATGAGATCTATCTCTCCCTTTCCACCACCTCTTTCTGCGAGATTACTATTTCGCAGAAGGATACCACCGCGTCCCTGGACTCCTCGCTGCCGACCATCGCATTCACTAGGGCCGGCAGACAGGTCAATGCCTACTCCTGAGATGAGGGCACGGCGCTAGTCTTCCGAAGCGGCTCACTCTGCCAGCGTATGCGGCGCCGTGTTCTCCCGGCAGTCGACGAAGTGGTGACTCCGAACCCAGATCGGGGCCCCGTAAGGGGGCATCGATCGCACGATCCAGCCGCCTACAAGCGGCGCTCAGGCCCCCCAAATTGGGAAGCTGCGTTGACTGCACTCCAGCCGCGCTCAGAAACTTGGACTTCAGCCGTCGGAAGTGGGGGCCGAGATCCCATCGGCTGTCGACCACCGATCCCAGGTACTTCATGGTATGCTCGACAGCAATTCGAGCCCCCCCGACCACTATGTGTGATGTGAGTGGTGGCGCCCGCCGCGGATCGTGAAATATCATAGCCCCCGACTTGTTGAGGGCCACCTCCAGACCTAGGTGCCATATGAGGCTCACCAGCGCCAACCGACGAACCAACCAACTTCGCCAGCAACGCTGCCTCCCTACGAACTCCCCCGGACCGTGACCAGAGTGTCGTCCGCGTAGCACGTTAGGTCTACGCCCGGTTGGAGTTCGCCGCTCAGTACCCAATCGTACCCGATGTTCCACAGGAGCGGGCCTACGACCGAGACCTATGGAAGGGTTCGCTACCTTTTTTTTTTTGTCGGTGTGGTAATCCTCATGGATGTCGTCCGCCCTGGGCCGGGCAGAGGGGTCTGTCCGACTCTTACTGACTAAATTCATCCCGGTGTTCCCTCGCACACTTGAGTCAGGGGGCTGCGGGTGCGAATGTATCTTCCACTGCCCCGGGCTGGTGACGCGCGCTGAAGTAACCATCCCATAGGGAGAGTGTTGAACTCCCCTTGTCTTAGAAAGGCGCGCGTGGAACACTACGCGCTAACATCTCGGGTCCTGGTTTGGGGTCCGCCTCCTAACCTAACCTTAAAAATGGAGTCTTAATCTATTTATACTACAACTAAATTCAACTGACAATATTGCCAGCTCCGTTGGCACCCTTTGAGTAAGGAATCCTTAAAAGTTGCCAATGGCAATATTGCTGGCAAATAAGAAATTCGCCGGCAATATTGATGCTGGCAATATTGCCGGCAGTGGCAATATTGCCACCGGCACGTCATTAGGTACAGATTACAAATTTTTTGTCTATTTTTAACCAACTAAAAAACGTACACCATGGGTGTACGGATGATATAAGTCACAAGTAAGTTCAGTCAAATATTTATATTTTATTTTCGAATCCATTAACCACCACCTTTTCTCTTTTTAGGTTTTTGAAAAAAATATCAGTAACCAAGTCATATCATCTTTAAACTTATTTTCAAACTATTATCAGTATCCACTTATATGAATCAGACATTTATTTTCAATTTTATTTCAAGAATGCTGCTTTTGACTCGAATGAACCATTCGTGGTAGAAATAATAAAAACTAGGCGTGATGATTTTCAACCGGTTTAAGGACGAAAGGATAATTAATTTCAATTATCTTCTTACCCAGCTTGAAGAAAAAACAAAATATAATGGATTATTTAACTGTAAACTAGCTGATATTGAATTAGTAGGAGAGAGAAGAATTGGTAATCATTTGGTAATTTAAATAATTGTACCAATTAAATTAAAAATAGGATCCAATCACCAACTGTGTAAAAACACTTTTCTATAGAAATAAATTTAATATTTTTGTATTTGTATTAACTTTCTGTTCAAATACTACAGTCTTACTGATATCGCTGTACTATGACCCTGTGTTATTGTAGCCGCCCGAACTTTTAATGGCGCGCTACATCGATTTAAATCGATGGCGCGCTAACGTACTCGACGAGCAGGACGTGCGGGCGGCGCCCCGCGGATTGCCCCGCACCTCACCCCCTCAAATCTGCTCGAGCGTGGAATCATAGGGCCTTAAATTCCAAAATATAGTGTTAGGGAGTGGATGGGAAGGGATGTCACTGTATTTGACCTTAACTCATTTTATTTTGTTTTGAACTATATTTTATTCTATATAACAATAGCTTATAAGAACAATAAAAGAAAAAAAGCCACTCAAAAAAAAATATACATATTTTTTTCCAACTCTTTTTTTTTTGCTTTTTAGCAGGGATGGGCCGAAATTCGGTTCACAATCGGTTCAACCGAATTTCGGCAGCTTGAACCGAACTTCGGCATTCGGCCGAAATTCGGTTCAGATGCCGAACATTCGGCACAAGAAAAATAATACCTACTTGCACTATTTTGACAGAAATTTAATAGAATTAGAAGTATAATTAAATTATGTCTTTTACTCACTCAGGTTCATTTATTTTAGCTAGGAATATTGTAAATGTAAACCTTAAATTAAATCAGTTCTTCTTATTAGTCTTGAAAATTTCTGCCTAATTAATTAGACATCAAAATTAGGCATACTATTACAAAAATTAAATAAACTTAGTATTTTTCTAACAAACATCTGGATTACAATTCATAAATTGAATTAAAAAAATCACGTTTTGGTTCACAAATTAAACATTCATTAAATTAACATCAAGTATTCTTTATTACAATTAAAGGGTATTTTTTTCAACAATCAAATTAAACAAATTTCTCATCTATCTATTCACTTATATTTAAAATTTACTAGATGCAGGTTCCATAACCCGCATCTAGTAAATTTTAAATATGAGTGAGTAGATAGATGAGAAGTTCCAGTTGCACCATTGCAACAACACCAAAAACTCTGCCTTATCTGGCAGAATTTTGTAAGGTTTTTTTTCATATAAGTTTCCTGCCTCCGAAAAAAAGTCGCTCAGAATATACAGAGCTTCGAGCAGTGCTATTCTGTAAAAATCTCACCGTGAAAACACAGGTGAAGTGAGCTGTCACTCCATTGATGCTAGGGATTGACACTGTGTATTGATGCTCACTTCACCTGAGTTTTCACGGTGAGATTTTTACAGAATAGATTGGCAGGAGCTGGGGAGCCAGGAGCACGGTGTGCGGGCGGGGTACATCTAGCAATAATTAAAGTAAATGCGTAAACAAGTCACGACGTGTCGCTCTCGAGAAAGCGCGCGAAATTGAACCGAAATTCGGCCGAACTTCGGCCGAACTTTTCATTTTAACCGAATGTTCGGCCGAAGTTCGGATTCGGTTCAAACCACATTCGGCCCATCTCTACTTTTTAGCTTTTTTCCTTGTATACCACTTGTATACTCGCAAAAAAAATAAAAACTTTTTGTCCTTTTGCGACAACCCTATGTTGTATTATTTGACCTTAGAACGAAATGGCGTATTCTTCCCAAAAACCGCGAAAGTGCGACGTGTTTTTTTTAACAGTGATAGACTTTGTTACCAGCAATATTTCTGTGTTAGTGTCAAGTCGCACTTTTGAGATTTTAGGGAGAAAAAAAATAAAAACGAAAATCTGAAAAACAAATATTACTCTATATCCGGAGGTGATTTTCCAAAAATAGAAACTGTAAAATATGCACACAAAGATGCTCTATCAAAATATATTTATATAAAATAAATATCTTGTACAGATACGATTTCAAAACTAAGTAATTTTAATTTTTTTAATGAAAAGGTCACCCAAACTTCATCATTAAAAAAAAAAAAGTATTTGAAATGGACATTACAAACGCATCCCTTGATCGATAAATACCATAAACATGCATAAACAGCATAGGGTTTTTTTTTTTTGATCAATTGAAACACTGTGTGCTGCGATGACAACCGGTGTAAGGTGGAGAGAGATCGCTAGGCAGTGTTGGTTGTCACATAAAACGTGCACGAACGAAACTAATGTTATTAAAGCGTTATCGTATTAATTTATTTTTTTGTTATACTTAAACCTTTTTCGTGCCACTGAGCCCCCCCGTGTCCACCCTTGTGAAGGTCGCTAGTATATGTTGTCACGTTGCAGGGCGGCAGATCGAGGGCGTGTGGCACACCGGCGTCGTGGCGTACGGCCGCGAGTTCTTCTTCGGCGGCGGAGGTATCAGCAGCTGTGCGCCGGTCAGTACACACACACATGCAGGGAGACGGCTAACTGTATTCAACATAGCCCAATTTAACAAAGAACCATTGAACTAACCAAATTAAAAAAAAAACATATTAAGTTTTCGTTAAAGAAAACTTACTTTTCTTGTAATTTGTAGGTAGCTTTAGTTTTTTTCACATTGGTAATACTCAACACCTATTCAAAGTAAAATCCAAATACTCTGATCGGCACTAAAATAATTCTGTTCTCCTGTGCAAGCATTAGTCATCTCTACAATAAGTCAAAGTTGAGTAAAAACGTAGTACTTATCTACAGTTAAGACGTAGCGGCTCCTGATGTAGTCTGCGGTATAGTCATGAATTGTCGGCCTATTTAGGCTTGTGTTCACCAACATTCAAACCACCGGTTAGGTATTTAAACAGTTGGTTTATGTCAAATTTCCTATGAAATTTTGAGTAAACAACTGATTAAATATCTAAACAGTTGATTTAAATGTTGGTGAACACAGGCCTTAGTGTAATTTGATTGAAGTACGTCTGGCAGAGCTCAACTCCTCAGGCTAATGTTGGTGGATGCTAATAACTACACTTTCTCTATAAACGATAGGTATGCAAGCATGCAACAGAACTAAGCACGTAATGCACATACAATTTTCATACGTGACGATGTGAATTGGCAAAGTACGCCTTCACATCGGCCAACGGGACTTTAATCAACAGGTGCGTCATGAGTTGAGGAGTTTCTGTAAACGAACGAATATTTTGACGATATAATATGTATGTCCACCGTAAAAAGACTAGTAATTGTACTAAATGTTTACTACGTGAACGAATGAATAGTAACCATATTTTACCTATGTGTGACGCTTGTGCTGATGGTACTCAAGATGAAGGTAAGTTTAAAAGACGTTTCACGTTAGATTGTATACATATAACGGCCGCCCACTCGGCGCCGGCGTCTATTCTTAAAGCACATTTCTACGTGTTTTCTATCATCATCTACATTAAAATAGTTTGGACATTTTTGTTCAATAAAATCACGCAGTTTATTTTTGAGAAATAAATGTATAACACCTCTTCTTTTAATCTTGCTGATGTTCTTGATGTTATTTACGATGAGGTCTTCTAAAAAGTCAATGTTTTTGAAAACTAAAAACTAGTAGAAGTAAAACCAAAAACCCGAGAAAAAATCAGGGAGAAAGAGTAGTTGCTATAAGAAGGAATACTTTAGGAATTACATACTTTAGATTCGAAATTGCAATGGGGCGCCCACATTAGAGCTCTTTCAGGTTCAGCTGCATATGCAGTAAGAAAAATAAGGCAGTTAACTGATATAGCCACAGCTAGGTTAGTATACTTTGCTTATTTCCACAGTATTGTCTTATGGCGTTCTGCTGTGGGGATCGGCAGCTGACGTAGATTCCATTTTCATTCTACAAAAGAGAGCAATCCGCGCGATCTATAAAATGGGTCCTCGTGAGTCCCTTAGAAATAAATTCAAAGTAATTGATATACTAACTTTGCCTTCTCTTTATATCTTAGAAAGTATTTTGTATGTTCGCAAAAACTTAGGACTTTTCAAATAAGAAGCGATTTCCATAGTATAAATACACGTAGTAAACATCAAATTGTGATACCCAAATTCAGATTAACTAAAACTAGCAAGTCATTTCCTATAAACAGTATCCGCTTTTATAACAAGTTGCCAAAGTCGGTTACAGAACTTAGCGATGGAAAGTTCAAAACCCACATCAAATGTGTCCTTTTCAAAAAAGCATATTATATGATAAAAGACTACGTTGAAGACAAGGAAGTTTGGCAATAATTCCTTCTGCACATGTGGCTTCCCTGGATCTCCATAAACAACATAACTATGTCAATGTCTATTAACTGCTCCCAAATAACGATGTTTATTTAGAATTTTTAATTATTTTTTTACATACTTCCTTGACATAATCTTTTCATTATTTGACATTATTTACCTACAAATCGAATTCCAATTCTTTATTAGTGGCTTTTGTGGACATGATATTTATTCAGATATGTTACTGTAGTTGTAATTGCAATCATGTCATTAATATTTTATATACTTAGATTATTTTATATTTTGTGAATGTGAGAACGTAGGCCTAGTAGAGTGTAGATTTGTTGGCGGTTTTCTATATTTAAAGTGGAACAATTCCATCATACATGATATTTTCGTAACTTAAACCGTTTACGCAGCTCACGCAACGGAAGCTCTCAAAAAGGAATAATTTTTCCCGTTTTTGCAACATTTTTCATTTATGCTCCGCTCCTTTTGGTTGTAGCGTAATGTTATATAGCCTATAATATTCCTCAATAAATGGACTATCCAACACAAAAAGAATTTTTCAATTCCAACCAGTAGTTCCTGAGATTAGCGCGTTCAAACAAACAAACAAACAAACAAACTCTTCAGCTTTATATATTAGTATAGAAGTATAGATTAAACAGAGTAGTATTTCTTATACACACGTATTAACATCGCGTTTTTTTAGAAATAGAATAAATATTTTTTTAGAAATATTGTTATTCTGCAACTGGTAACACAGACATGTCACTTTTTTTTCGCGCGTCAAGACATCGCAAAAAAAATTTCTTTCTCGTCAAATTATTAATTTTTATTAAGTTTAAAGTACACTTTACTTATATTATACAAACAAAATGTTACAAAATACAAAAGGTTAACTATTCTAAGTGATAGAAAGTGTACTATGTGTACCGTTAGCGGAAACTAGAGACATTCGTCAAAGACTTCAACAGGAAGAAGATAAAATAGATACCTACATTAGAACTGATCAGAAGTAGACTCTTAGTCCATACCCATATTGGATGTACTTAGATCCTGAGGCCTCCCACAACCCTAATGTGCGGGAATGCCTGGCTTTAACTTACTGCATATTGCATGTGCGCTGCAATCTTGTTAAAGCATTATCTCTTCAGTGACACGAGATGTCTTTAGTTACGTTATCTCCACGCTACTATCTGAATGAGAAGCTGCCAGGAGCGCGAGACGCTCATAGCGATGTTACTGAACAAAGCTATACCTGGTACTGTCAACATTAACTACTCAGGCGAGTACGAGATACTCTCAGTAACGTTACTTAAATGTACTGACTGGGTGAGAAACTACACTAGTGTGGCACACGAGATGCATTTAGCGACGTAATTCTACATACTTAGCTAACCCTAGTGTACTCGATATGACAGGTGAGTCCCATTTTATAGGTTAAGAAAATGTAAAAAGGTGATGCCTTAACTTAAGAGCATGAAAGCCGCGAGACGCCCTTACCTAACCCTGCACATTGTCTGTGCGTCATAAACTTGCAAAAGCATTAATTATACTCTCTTAGTAAGTGCGAAATACTAAGTCGCTATCTAGATTGTTATCAGTGAGTATGAAATACTCTTAACAACATTATGCATGTAGTATACACCTTGTCACCTCTCCATTGAGTACGAGGTGCTCTCAGTAAAGTTACTGACTGGATGAGAAAGTACTGATTACTGATGTAATTCAACACAGCTAACGTTGGTATGTACTTGACATGACAGGTGAGTCCCATTTCTATGTTATAGAAAATCTTAAAAGCTGGTTAAGCTAAAAAGGCTGCGAGACAGCCTTACGTAACCCTATGCATTGTCTGTGCATTATGAACTTGCAAAAGCACTATACTCCCTTAGGGAGTGCGGGATACTAAGTCGCTACCCGGATTGTTATCGGTGAGTATGAAATGCTCTTAACAACATTAACTCGTTATGTTGTTAGCTGAGACATATTTACCATAATATACACATGCCTACCACGAAATGGTCATATCATGTTATCTCAACACTGTGATCTAGCTTTCACATCAAAGAGGATATTATGAAAGTATACCTTGTCCTGACAGATTACCTTAACTAATATTACACATGCCTGCTACCGACATAAACACCAGCCCAATAAAATGCTATTATATTTCTGTTTATGGCTATGATGCTGAGTTACCATTGTTAACAAACAAATATACATACTTAAAACAAATCACCATGTACAAGATACTGCTTATATGAGGTACAAGCACTAGGTGGTTTAATCAAACTGACAAAAGATATCTATCTTGCAAATTAAAATTATTAAAATAAAGGTTGTCTGTAAAAGATCGCTTTTGGCGATAAGACCGCCCATTGTGACACCCTATGTAACAGTTCTACATTTATATCTGTAATTTTTATGGTGTACATAATAAAGAGTATTCTATCTATCTATCTATTATAAAGCAAAATTGCATAAACTTTGTACTCATACATTCAAATATTAGTACAAGATACTTTGTTTACATGATTCTGTGATATAATGGCTGACGACAAATGCTTCAGCTACGTATGGCAATCCTTGATCTCAGACATAACTGAAATGGACCAAACATACAAAGTGCTATTTTATGTTCCCCTATCTATTCATGAGGTGAAAGCCTTACTCCCAGATTCCTTCTAAACTGAGGGAACAAGGAATTGAGATATTCCAGAAACAAACTGGACTGGTCACCTCAATCATAGCGAATGCAATGACTGACCCTATGCCAATGAAGAAAATAAGACAAACACAAACTTTTGATTAACTTGGCTGATGCAACAAAATGACAATGTTCAAAAGTAATATCACTAACTAGCTTCTGCCCGCGGCTAAGCCCGCGTGGATGTCGAAAAATAGCCGACGGGAACGTACTACCGGGATTAAAAAATAATCTGTATGTTAATCCAGGTTATAAACTACCTGTGTACCAAATATCATCAAAATCCGTTCATTTTGTGCAAACCGGAACATACATACAAACAGACCAAAATTCTAAAAACTATATTTTCGGCATCAAATTCGAATATTCAATGTAAGGTTTGACTTCGTTACTATTTTATTTTACTTCGTCTTCGTAGAGTACAAATTCTTTTATCTAAACCCATGCTATATATCTTCTATAAAAGTTTCTGAAACAGTTGCTTATTGCCAACATTAAAACACCCAGTGTCATAGTAACCATAATAGCATCCAAACGGGAGTTATAATGTTGTACTGAATTTCATAATGCAACTCAAAAGAGTTGCAAAGCAAAGGCTTTTACGAGGATGATGATCCCTTCCTTACTCATCTGTTTGATGAGTAAGGAAGGGATCATCATCCTCCCTTCCATTCTCACTACTCAATTCGTGGTATCTTTATGAATTTCAATAAAAGAACATTGTCACGCACGCGCGTTTTACTATACTATACTATAGCGTCGTATTCCGCCATTTTTGTTCGATATTAGTATTGCAAAAACTGTTTCAGAACCTTTTATAGAGGATTCATGTCATGGGTGTAGATAAAGTCTTGTATGCAACTGTAATAATTGGGCATTTCTCCACTAAATGGAAAATCGCTGTCCCAAGCTAATTTTATGTAATAAATCTTTAAATTTCTTAGTTTTTTGTATCAATACCGACATAGTATTAGGTATTCTTGGCATGCCACAGCTTATTTAGTAATTTAATAATGGAATATTCGAATAAATGAACCTCAAACGTCTCAAAAAACAGTCCCCTGTTACGTCCCTTTTCCAGAATTACAAATCTTGTTACAAATATTTATTTTTTTATCGTTGATAATTGAATAAAAATTGTCCAAATATATTAACAAAAACAGTAAGCACCTTTATACATCACAATTATATTTTACAATAGAATTTTAATCAAGATATCTATGTGCGAATGCTGTCCTCAAATTATTAAAACAGTCCCCTGTTAATATTTTAAAACTGCGCTGAAATAAAATTTAGTTTTGGAGCGAAGCATTTAGATCGTGAAACGGAACGCAATCGGTGTGAAGTTTGTTCGGTTGTGTAGCTAAGCGGGCAACCGCCATTTTATTTAGTGCTACTACTGCGTTAGCTGGTGAACAACGCGTCTCGGGCGTTAGTGAAAACAGTCCACTGACTAGATTTTTTTAAACTATTTTAAGAGTTTTAATAACGACAATTCGTTTATAATAATTGATCATCTAGTATATAGCTACATCTGTGTCGTTTATCTGAATGTTTTTAAATGATATTGTTTTATTAAGTATTTATGTAAAAAATAACAGTCCCCTGGCCAACAGTCCCCTGGAAAAATACACCTGATTCAGAGGATCCCGCAGAAGAACGCCAGGCACCTTTAAGATCATCAGAAAGTGCATTAGTTGCATACAATATGGTATCCTGTCTTTTCGCCGAAATATTATTCCCAAATGTTTTATTTGCCAAACTGTTTCATTTCCCAACTCACGATTTTTTTGAAACCATATTTTTTTCGGAACTCATTAAATAAACCTAACCTAATCTACTGTGTTCTATAAAACCATAAGAAAAAGAATAAGATTATTTTTTTTGCTTTCAGAGACTGTTGAGAGTTGGGAAATGAAACAGTTTGGCAAATGAAGAAAATTTGGGAATAAAATTTCTGCGAAAAGGCAGGATACCACATTTTTCATTATTATAAAGACTGACTTTAGTGTCATACAATTTAGTCTTAAAAATACTGTTAGAATAAGAAGTTGATTTTGTTAAGTTTAACGTAACTGTTATTAGGCTTAAGAAAAGTCACTATATTAAGTAAGATTTGTTTTAATACTGTTGATTTATTGAAAAAAATTACATATTTTAAGAATGGCAAAAAATATAAAGATTTTGATTACTTAAACAAAAATACGAATTGTTTTTGTCCATAAAACATTCCCCTGGATGGTTACAACAGTCCCCTGTCACGGCTTTGCAAAAAATCGTCCATAACTCAAAAATCAAGAGGAAAATGTGTGGGCTTTTTTAAGATATATATTTAATTTACTATTTCCTTTCATTTTATTAACAAACATTCTCAACATTTAATAAAATTGCTTCAGGACAGTCTTGTATGGACGAATTTCCAAATAGCAGAGAAACACCCAATTAGGTACCTATTAAAACACTCATGTGATACTATTATCACACTCAGCTACGCCTCGTGTGATAAACCCACATTCGTGTTTTAATACCCCTTTTTATAAAACAGTTGCGTAAATAACTATTTTCTAGATAATTATGAATTATTATACCAATAACAGTATAGAGCTTTGTTCATGGCTAATTGTCCTCCACTACGTGTGATATAATATTTAAGGAATACTGTAAAGAAATACCTACTGTGAAGGACCGGTATCCACCTGGTTAAGCTACACTTGCCGCAGTTGGTCTGTGGATGGGTGACCATCTTTACATACCATTTTTACCCGTCCGTACTTCGGAAAGCACGTTAAGCTGTTGATCCCGGCTGTCATTCGTGGATCTTTGACAGTCGTTACGGGAAGTCAGAAGCCCAAAACTCTGACAACCATTTTTACCAAGGGGTATCGTATTACCCAGTAACTGCGTTGTGGAGGTCAGCTTATACTGGAAATGTATAGCTTGATTTGTGGCCGTGTACAAGAGAATCGGCCCCACTATCGAACTATTAAACTTTTTTTTTCTTCAAAACTAGGCGGTATCCCTGTGACATTTTGTCAAAGTGTTCTACATGAAGAAATCTATTGCTAAAAATATTAGAGCCCCAAAACAGCGGGCGTAGTTGTAAACTAGTGAAGCCAATTATAAAATTAATGCTATTCTAAAAAGAAACATATGATTTTATAATAATATATGAGCTAAGAAAAATCATCTGATAAATAATTATGTTTAATTAACACTAAAATCGGAATAATAAATTAGGTATGCATTTACTTGTCAGCAATATGTCAGCCATTTTTAGCACGAAACTTAAAAGCGAATAAAATTTTAATCCGAGCGACAGCGTCTACCCGTGACAGTGGTCAGCGATGCGCTGCCGCCCGTCGCCCGCAAGAGCCCCCGCTTCAACGCGCACTAAGTTTATTCGAAAAAACAACCCTCCTTGATTTATCAAACACGATGCAAATAAAAGCCGTATACTAAAGTTTGGGTAATTAAATTGTCTTTTAGTTGGTGAAAGTTTCATGAAAATACACCCGATAGTTTTTGCGTGATTATCGTTTTTTCTTCCGCGTTAGACATTACTTTACAAATTAATTACACTATGTTATAAAAACATAATTTTAAATATTCACATTTCAAATTACGAAGAAAATTGTCTAGTATAACATATTTTTTTTTCAAATAAATAGCACACGGCAAACGAGTACGTTTAGACGTGATCATCAGTATAAAATCATTCAAAGTCGGTTATCGTCGCCTTAAGTGACGTTCAAACGTCAAAAGTGTAGGGTTAAACAGTCGCTAATCATTACTTAACTTTAAGCAGCGTTTATAAATAAACCGCTAAACGTTGAAGTTGAAGTCCATAAATGTTGTACCCATGTGAAGGTGAGACAGTTCATTCTTGAGGGAGGTGTTTTTTAAATTCATGTTTTCCACTTCCACTTCACTGACCTTCAAGGCTCTTACAGACTGGTGCGATATCGCGGGCGCGACGCGACACTAGTAGCACAATTTCTTTGTCGCTGTCTGTCGCGCCCGCGATATCGCGCGAGTCTGTACGAGCCTTTATACTTCACTACTTCATATAACCGGCCAAATCATGCAGTGTCGGCGTATCGAAATCTCCTTTGTTTACAATTTACTGTTGTATTATTTTAGTGATAGCCGTTCTTCAGCAATCATCTGTAAGAATGCATCAGTCAGTGTATCAGTGTTGTGACATATGTGGTACATGCAGGAACGCAGGCGTTCATTAATTCACAAAAAGCGAAAAACTTCGCAGGCAATCGGAAATTGCTATTAAAGATTGCGGAGTCGACCTCAGGGCAAGCTGCTTCTCACACGGACAACTGTACGTCGCTTGTTCCCGCGTCACCAGAAGACCAGACTCAAGATGGCTGGACAAATCTTCAAAATAGCTCGCATTTAACTAGGTCAATAGGTCACTTTATGTGACGGCTAAACACCCTTATTTCAGAACTAGCTTCTGCCCGCGACTTCGTCCGCGTTAAATTTCTTGTTCCTCCGACCCACCCCGTCGCAACACATTGCCGGCCCGTGCTTTTACTTCGTTTTCATTTAAACTTTCATAAAAAAAAATTGTGTCCTAGTTAATAGGAATGTTATTCTTCCTCAAGAATTGGGCTGTAAAATGCAAAAAGATTTTTCAAATCCAACTTGCAGTTCCAGAGATTAACGCGTTCAAAAACAAAAAACCGGCCAAGTGCGAGTCGGACTCGCACACGAAGGGTTCCGTACCATCCATACTAATCCATACTAATAGTATAAATGTGAAAGTAACTCTGTCTGTCTGTCTGGCTGTATGTTACGTTTTGACGCCTAAACCGCTAAACCGATCATCATGAAATTTGGCAGAGATATAGCCTGGGATATGAAGAAGGACATAGGCTACTTTTTTACGCGATAACCGCATCCACGCGAGCGGAGTCGCGGGAAAAAGCTAGTATTATATAAATGTGAAAGTAACTCTGTCTGTTTGTCTGTATGTTACGTTTTCGGGCGGAGCCGCGGGCAAAAACTATCCATACTAATATAAATGTGAAAGTAGCTCTAAAAAGATTTTTTCAATTCCAACCAGTAGTTCCTGAGATTAGCGCGTTCAAACAAACAAACTCTTCAGCTTTATAATATTAGTATAGATTAGTATAGATGTGAAAGTAACTCTGTCTGTCTGTCTGTCTGTATGTTACGTTTTCACGCCTAAACTGCTGAACCGATCGTCATGAAATTTGGCAGAGATATAGCCTGGGATATGGAGAAGGACATAGGCTACTTTTTTACGCGATAACCGACATTCACGCGGGCGGAGCCGCGGGCAAAAACTATCCATACTAATATTATAAATGTGAAAGTAGCTCTGTCTGTCTGTCTGTCTGTCTGTATGTTACGTTTTCACGCTTAAACCGCTGAACCGATCGACATGAAATTTGGCAGGAATATAGCCTGGGATATAGAGAAGGACATAGGCTACTTTTTTACGCGATAACCGACATCCACGCGGGCGGAGCCGCGGGCAAAACCTAGTTATCTATAAAAATGGCAAAAAAATCATGTCCGTTGTTTGGGAGCCCTCCATAAATATATTTTTTTCTGTTTTTTAGCATTTATTGTTGTAGCGGCAACAGAAATACATCATCTGTGAAACTTTCAACTGTCTAACTATCACGGTTCATGAGATACAGCCTGGTGACAGACGGACAGACAGACAGACAGACAGACCGACGGACAGCGGAGTTTTAGTGATAGGGTCCCATTTTACCCTTTGGGTACGGAACCCTAAAAACGAACTCTTCAGCTTTAGAATAGACTACCTTGCAGAGTTGATCATTATTTTGCTGCGGAGTTATTATAAAACAGTTATATCTCCTATGATATTCATTGAAATTAAATGATGTAACGGCAACTTTGTTCAAAATTAAATACTTGTGATGAATAACGTATTTATTTGGATAAGGATTAATACCATGTTTATGAAAACTACTTCGCAAATAATGCATTAATTTCGAACAAATTTGATTACCATAAAAAAGGTTATAGTGAGTCAATCTTAAAAGAAAGACATATGCTGTCGCGGACTTTTTTCAGGACATTTAAAGAGGAAAAATTCCATCATACATGATATTTGCGTAACTTAAACCGTTTACACAGCGCACGCAACGGAAGCTCTAAAAAGGAATAATTTTTTTGCAACATTTTTCATTTATGCTCCGCTCCTTTTGGTTGTAGCGTGATGTTACATAGCCTATAATATTTCTCAATAAATGGACTATCCAACACAAAAAGAATTTTTCAATTCCAACCAGAAGTTCCTGAGATTAGCGCGTTCAAACAAACAAACAAACTCTATTAATATTAGTATATCGACGGTGAAGTGCCAATACCTCCTAACTTACATTTTTCTACAATTCACTTTTTTATCATTTTGAACTTAAAAGCGTTATTCGCATGTTTTAGTGAAATCTCCTAAGTGTATTTTTAGTTACTAAACTATATGTGGAAATACCTCCAACTAAACCAAGGTGCCTATTTCATGGCATTACCTATTGATGCATGCATCCTCATTCAGTTTGTGTACATTTTTGACTTTGTCAGTTAGGTGTTATTGGCACTTCACCGTCGATTTATATAAGTATAGATTTGTGACGCTACAGAATCTTAGATAATCGATCGAAAACGTGTCCAGCCAGCTTGAAAAACCACTTTTCGCTGGTCTCTCAATCTCGGTAACGGAAATGATTTTGACGACTTGTTGCATATAAACGGGCGTCACATACATTTCTGACAGGCATGGAGCTAAAAGTTTTGTGATACGTACAGCAGTTTAGTAGAAAAATGCAAAAATCTGTGTCCAGCTTGAATTTACGTATAAAACTTTTGGCTGGCACTTCCGAATCTCAATAACGGGAGCGATTTCGAATATGGTTCCTTTACTAACATTTAGTGACGCAATGTGTGACAGTAATAACGTTTGATTTATGGCGTCACATGTAAGGGTTTACGAGAAATCAATAAAAACTTAATGTCCAGCCAGCCTGAGTTCTAGCTGGCTGGACACATGTATCTGCGCTGCCTGATGATCTACGGTCTTCGAAATGTGTTCAAAATTTTGTGACGGGGACGATAATGATAGCCTGAATTTGTTACGGAGAAACTTTGCGTAGTTTCAAAGATATTGATTATTTAAATTTTCCCATACAAACATCCGTTAATATTGTGAGGTGACCATAATTTTTACATAAATAAAGGATTTCGTTTTAATCGACTAATCGGCCGGTAGCAGCCACGCCTGCTTTGTACGTAGGGCGCACTATAAGTTTCCGGAACTGGCCACTTACATAAACAATATTTAAAAAGTAATTACAACATTTGAAAATGGAACTCTTTGGCTGTGGAATACAGTTTGTTTTATCTAACTGTCAATTGTTTTTACATTGTGGCGTCATTTTAAAAATTGCTTGTCTTCATCATCATGAATTTAACGCGTGAAAATTTTCGTAGTATGATTTTCTACGATTTTAATTGTAATTTGTCAGCTCAGCAGAGCCTCGCTCGGCTTCGGCGAAGAAGCACCATGCAAGACGACTATTTATAGCTGGTTTGCAGAATTCAAGCGCGGTCGTGTCAATCTCAGTGACGAATTTCGTGATGGTCGTCCGCCCACTGCTGTCACCAACAAAAACATCGATCCTGTGCGCCGTATAGTCGAAACAGACAGGCATGTGACCTACCATGAGATTCGGGCATCTTTAGGCATAGGTATGAGTCAAATACAGTCAATCCTACACAAACCTGCTTGTCGGTCTTCTACAGATTGTACTTCGGCAAGTGTGCCCATGAACTCCACGACCTCATTCCAGCGGCCCCCTTCTAACATCGGACATCTAGACGCACTGCAAGTTACCACCCCTACCTAGTTGATATTCCACCAACTCGCACTAAGCGTTTTCAAACGTCTTTTATAATGCGCACAGCAAAGGAGTGGAACTCTTTGCCTGCGTCTGTGTTTCCGAACGCATACAACCCTAATCTATTCAAAGTGAGAGTGAACAGGCTTCTTCTGGGTAAGCTCACTCCATCGTAGACTTTCTCTCTGTCATCCAGACCTAGACTAAAGTCAAGAGCAAACTCATAGAAGAATAAAAATAAAATAAAACATTTGGGTATAAAAAAGCTGTGCTCGCGGTGGATACCGCACAATTTGACTGAGGGTCAAAAAACGGACCGCGTCACTTGGTGCAATGCCATGCTTACTAGATTCAAAGAAGGGGCGTCAAATTTGGTATGGGACATATAAACAGGTGACGAAACATGAATTTATTGCTATGACCCTAAAACAAAGCAGCAATCGACCGTATGGGTCTTTCGAGATGAGCCGAAACCAACTAAAGCGCGAGCGAAGTGCCTCTAAGCGGATGATTGCTTCTTTTGTTTAATAAAACTGGACACGTGGCTACTGTTGCTTTGGAGAATCATCGTACCGTAAATAGTGATTGGTACACGACCATTTGTTTGCCGGAAGTTATTGGAAAACTCCGTAAAAATAACCATAAACGCCGTATCGTCTTGCACCACGACAATGCCAGTTCTCACACGGTTCTCAAACGAATTTTTGAAGGTGAAAAACATAGAACTTATGAGCCATCCTGCATACAGTCCCGACCTGGCACCTTGTGATTTTTTTTTGTTTGCAAAAATTAAGAACCTATGACGCGGTCAACGATTTTCATCACCAGAAGAGGCTGTCGAAGAGTATGAA
Source organism: Dryobota labecula (assembly GCA_947523025.1). NCBI lineage: Eukaryota > Metazoa > Arthropoda > Insecta > Lepidoptera > Noctuidae > Dryobota > Dryobota labecula. The sequence goes on from OX383290.1 coordinate 707,092, forward strand.
AAACATGTTTCCGAGGTCACCACGGAGGAGTGGCATAAATGTTTTCAAAATTTGTATGAAAAAGTGCATTTACGCTAACGGAGAATATTTTGAGAAACAATAAATTCATTTTTGACCATTTATAGTATTTTTTTCTCAGTCATTCCAGAAATTTTTAGTGTGCCCCACGTATTTGATTTTTCCGTGGGAATAAAAGGTTTTCTTGTTTTATTATTATTATTTTATTTTTATTAAGTTTTTTTTATTGTTTTTTTTTTTTTTTTTTTGCGCACATGGAGTTGATCGTCATCATTTTCGTCATTTTAAACGCTGTTTATGTACAAATAAATAAATGTGATTTTATTTACAGCAAACATTATTTTTTCATTTAGATACCTTCGAGCATTAGTTATCCTGACACAATATCTACCTATGTACTTACCATGAAAAACACCAATACCTACCTACTAAAAAGAGTAGGTACCTATCTGTACGTCAATCTATACATATAATAAAATCGTAGCAAAGTCAAAACTGTACATAGAATATTTTTGAAAAAAGTAATTGCCACGAGGTCTGGGAACGATTCTGATGCCAAAAATATAGTTTTTATAAGTTTTGTTTGTCTGAATGTATGTTCCAGCATCACGCAAAAACTACCAGACAGATTTTGTTCAAATTTTACACAGATATTCCCAATAGGTCTGGTCAAGTTACTAGGTATGAATTATCACGCTATTTGCTATGGGGGATGAGCAGTATTGCATTATGTTTTGAGATGGGTAAATAAGGGCAGGTACTTTAACCGTGGTCGCTACAAGGAAATGGTCTTAAGAGACAATCCTTAACTTTTAGAAAAAAAAATATGTGCACTCACAGATTTTGAAAAAAAATGTACAGTCAGCAAGAAAATTGTCAATTTTCACAAAAAAGTTTTTTGATGTCAATCGATCCTGTTTCTTCCGAGGATCAAAAAACTGGGACCAACTGAGGTTTAAGTACTAGAAAAGTCAGAAACTGCAAAAAACATTTCCCATGCAGTTCGTAGTTCGTAGTAATGATACTGAGATGAGAACGAACACAATGTATCAGTGTATGACAACAGTCGTATTATTCCATGACTATACTTCGCTGGGTTGAATAAGAAATGAATACAGACACAACAGTTAGGTAGGTAGTTACAGATTTCTTTTAAATGATTATCATACCTTATGGATCTAAGCAGTCAATTATAACATAATTATGCTATTACAGTCAACGTTCAACAAAGCAATGCAAATCTGATTTCGATTCCAAAGAATTGATATTGATTGTGCTTCTTTTTAGGGTTTCGTACCAAAATGATAAAAAGGAACCCTTATGGTGCGATTCAGTCTGTCTGTCCGTCTGTCTGTCACAGTTGGATATCTCAAGAACTACTAATGCTATCAATTTGAAATTTGGAATAGTTTTAGATGACGTTTGCCCAACTATTTTGCAAATAAGAAAAAATTGTTTTTTTGTTTGCAACTGGGACTTAACGGGGGTCTTAAAAACCGAAGTGGGGCTACTAGGGCATGTGGGGTATCGTATGAAAGAGCGCTATTTGCACATTCTCAAACATATTTTTCAGGCCGCATTGTTTTCAGATTTTGTTTTTTTTTTTTTTAATACCGTTCTCCCCCCCTTATCTCCGAAGTTTGAATAGATAAAAATCTGAAATTATTCTGTGATAGAAATAAACCTAATTAAAGATGACAGGAAAATAAAACGATTTCTCTAATTAACACACTTTTTCAGAAATCATCAACAAAACTTACATTAGTTCCACTATCGGTCAGTCAGTGTTAAAATTCTCTGACGAATACAGGCCTCGCCGATGAAAATTTAAAAACATTTCACGGTTCACAACCAAAATGTCCTCCTTCTTACCTACTCGCAGGTCGCCTTGGGTGAAGCACAGTTGTAGTTTTTTTCTGGGCATAGAACTGCTTCGTGCTGACATCTCTTTGAGGCGCGCGTGGAACACAACGCGCCGTCGACCCGGGCCTGGGGGCCTATTACGAACTTAAAAACCAGGCAAGTTCCAGGCAATTCATTTCACTGGCTGGTTAAATTTCGTATTACGACATTCCTAATTCTAACCGACTTCACGCTGGGTAGTTTGTCTATGGCTGGCTTGTAATTCTCTGCCGTAACGTTCAGAAACACAATTAAATATTTATCGGTAAGTTACGGTTTTATTTAATCACATATTTTGTGGTAAAAATAAGCAATTTATATTAATCTAGTTACTTTAGTATAAAATTAGGTGAAAATACGAACGCACTGTATATTATGCTACCTATATAATTCATTCATATTAAAAAAAATTGAGTTTGTAAATTGTCACGCGAGATTAGGTTTCCGAACGAACTCCACTTGAAGGTCAGCGGGGAATTCGACCACATGGAAGAGTATTGTTTCATTGTTTCACAAACTAATATGAGCACTATCTTATTTTGTTTGTTTAATACTTCCATTCGTAAGAATTTTCGGGGTATAAACAAAATATGGCGTAAGCTCGTTATTGAGTATTTTCCTATTCAGTTTTTGAGTATTGTCCTATTCAGTGTAAGAAAGTTCTTAGATATGATATTTTGTATGACAGTCCCTGACATGTCTCAACTCCTCACTTGTTTAAGTTGATATCGTTCAATGAATGGCACATCATCCATGTCGAACGCATTAAGGCTCTTACATACAGGTGACACGCGACGCGACACAAAGGAACCGCGTGCCGCGCGACGAGCGGTGCCTTTGTGTCGCGTCGCGTGTCGCGCCTGTTTTGTAGGAGCCTTTAATTTGATCACGAAGTCGTCTCCAACTCCTCACTTGATATTGTTCAATGAATTGCACATCATCCATGTCGAACGCATTAAGGCTCTCGTACAGGCGCGACACGCGACCCGACACAAAGGAACCACGTGTCGCGCGACGAGCGGTGCCTTTGTGTCGCGTCGCGTGTCGCGCCTGTTTTGTAGGAGCCTTTAATTTGATCACGAAGTCGTCTCCTTTTGTTCATTGATTCGTTATTTTGATCAGAAAAGTTACTTTCCAGGAACTCAAACAGTTCATATTCGTCGCACATAATATTTTCTTTTGTTATTTATTTATTACTCGAGTAACTTCGGCAAATAAACCCAAAACAATTCAATAAAAGCTCCTCTGAAGTAGCGTAAACTGAATGGATTGTGAGGTTACTTTTTGACAAGTTGTTATAAGAAAAGAAATGTCAAACGAACGTTCGTAATACGTTATTGCCAGGCAATATTCGGGCAGAAGTCGGCCAGGGTGTCACGTGACCGCTGACTGGCTTGTTTAACGAGTTCATAATACGAAATTGCAAGGCAGTTCTGTTTACGCTGTAAACTATCTGGAAATAAGAGTTCATAATAGGGCCCCTGGTCCTTACCGGACTGCCACCTGCCCATTGCTCGCCGTCCGTAAGCCTGCGTCTACGGTGGCCGGGAATCGCCAATTGATCCCGCCGCCCAGGGCGTCTCCTGTGGCGACTAGGGGCATGAGGGCGCACAGACTACCTCTCCCTCACGCATTCCGCCTCCTCCTTCGCGCGTATTACTGCTTGGCAGAAGGAGATGACGGCCTCCCATGCACTCTTGCTCCGTACCATGGCCTGGATCAGGGCCGGACGCGAGATGACCACGATAGAACATGAAATTGTACGGCACTTGCTCTCGCGTCACCAGTCCAGACTCTGTATATTTTGACTGCTGTGACGTTTTATTAAAATGTGCTGGTATTTTAGTATATTGTGACGACTTACGACTTCCACGCGAACGAAGTCGAGGGCAGAAGCTAGTAATAAATAAAATTAAAAAATGACCTCCCCTTCCTCACTTTTGTCTTCTGTCGATTTAAATACCTACAGTTGTTCGTATTAGTATCACGAATACACGGATTTTCGTCCATTAAAGATAACACCTTAAAATATACTTAATCCTACATAAAACCTACAATATTGGTAACCCTACTGCAGTGTTTGTATGGGTAAACTTAAATGATCAATATCTTTGAAACTACTCAAAGTTTCTCCGTCACAAATTCAGGTTATCATTATCGTCCTCGTCACAAAATTTTGAACACATTTCGAAGGCCGTAGATCATCAGGCAGCGGAGATACATGTGTCCAGCCAGCTAGAACTCAGGCTGGCTGGACATTTAAGTTTTATTAATATCTCGTAAACCCTTACATGTGACGCCATAAATCAGACGTTATTACTGTTACACATTGCGTCACTAAATGTTAGTAAAGGAACCATATTCGAAAACGCTCCCGTTATTGAGATTCGGAAGTGCCAGCCAAAAGTTTTATACGTAAATTCAAGCTGGCTGGACACAGATTTTTGCATTTTTCTACTAAACCGCTATACGTATCACAAAACTTTTAGCTCGATGCCTGTCAAAATGTATGTGACGCCCGTTGATATGCAAAAAGTCGTCAAAATCACTTCCGTTACCGAGATTGAGAGACCAGCGAAAAGAGGTTTTTCAAGCTGGCTGGACACGTTTTCGATCGATTATCTAAGCTTCTGTAGCATAAAAAATTCTGAAATAAGGGTGTTTAGCCGTCACATAGAGTGCCCTATTGACCTAGTTAAATGCGAGCCATTTTGAAGATTTTTCCAGCCAGCTTGAGTAACAACGATATCATAATCGCTATGTATTACACATTGATATACTAAAAAACCCAAGATACACAATCAGCGTCTCAAAAGCGTCCGCATAAAAAAGGCGCATCATTTAAAATTGTGCGCATATTTCAAATAGTATCGCGTCCGCTGCGTCACTGTACACACACGAAAACTGTCGAAGTAATCTTTGAAAATTTTTAAAAATATTACGTCAAGAATGTTAAAAAAGGATGGGATTTCGAACTTTCGGTAAGTAAAAGATTTTATTGATTTGTTTTTGTTGTATATGTGACTAATTATGTTGAGCAATATTTTATTTTAATTTAATTTGTCTTAAAACGTCACTCAACGGTCCGAGTATAATACGGCAAATTTTAATGGTTGCTTTTCAATGTAAGAACAATGCATTACAATCGAATACTACAAACTGACCGGATTGAACCAATGGAGTCGATTATTTGTGTTATATATATATTTTTTTTTGTTAATAATGTTATTAATTTTTGTACGTTTTTATATTTGGTTTTTAATTAATATCCATATATTATATATATTTATATAATTATTTATAGTTTTTAACCGACTTCCCGAAGGAGAAGAGGTCATGAATTCGACGATAATATTTTTTTTTGTATTCTCGATTACTTCTTTTATGGGGCTAATTGAGTAATTCCCTTTTTTTTTTACTTTGGAAGAATACTAAGAATAATAGTCTCCGATTTAAGTCGAAATTAATGTGTTTCCTACTGTGTTATCTGGAATAAATACCTATTGAAATTTGCATTTATGAGTTTAATTTTTTTTATTTCTTAAAATAAGTTTATAAATACCACCATTACACAATTATCAATAATCCACAGTCCCAATATTTACATAACTAAAATAAATACCAGAAACTGAATACTGTTGTACTTATACATTATGTTTTAACCTAAGTAGGAATTTAATCTCGATATAGGTATTGTTGTTCTAACTTTACCTTACACATTTATAAAAAAAATACCAACTCTTAAAATACTTAGTGTACAAACAATAAAAACTATAAAATAATATTCGACTCCACTTCATGCCATGTCTTGCCGGCAAACTTCGGTCATAAAATTTTATTGCTTTTTGTAGATTGCTTTGTAAAAACAACTTTAAACCATACGCGTAAGGTTTTAATTTGCAAAAAAGTATGTTTATATCATAACTATAACTACTTATGTATAATTGGAGACAGTTTTGAGTGTTACTTTTCTTCGAGACTGTGTGTCTTGGGTTTTTATATATCAATGGTATTATTATCTCGTTGCAACGCGGCTGCGCAGGGCGACTCCCCGTGACCGACACACGGCGCGCAGCGGTGGCTCTCGTCTCTCGCCGAACCGGGATATGAACGCTCCCGAATTGTAAAGAGACTCTATTTTTAAGCGGGGCTCGGCGCCAACATGACAATTATCGAATGCATTAAACATTACAGCTGCAACTTTCACACTTTCATTACTTTCGTCTTATTTTAGATACAAGCGATGAAGTGGGATGACTTCGTCGAGTTCACTATTTTCAAGACAATATGAAGAAAAGTTGAAGGAAGAAAATAAGTAATGTTTGTGTAAATTATAATTATTGCCTTACAATGATTTAAACAAACATTATCCTGTTTCTTCATCTTTTTTAAAGTTTTGGCTCTCCAATACTATTTAAATATCAGTATCTGTTCTAAGCTTATATTTTTATTTATTTAATCCCTTCCATGTGTAAACGCTCTAATATGATGACTTTATCCCAACCAGTCTATGAATAAGTTCTTAAATATCATAGCAATTATGTAAGTAAAGATTCTAAAGGTATGTCAATTCCGCAGTGGGGCAGTGATTCGGGCTGTATTATTAGCCGGTGCAGCGCGTGCGCTGCCGCCGCCGCCAGTGCGCGTGTCGCAGGAATACCATAGATATAAGAAAGAAGGAGATATGCCCGGCAGCTAGTAAATACTGGAAGGATAATAACTCTAGTATAACTCAACTCTATCATAAAAACTATCAGCTACAAGAATACCTCACCCATAAGTAAGGCAGGAGAACTCCTTAATATGTGCAGCGATCCAAACTCCCCTGTCAATGCTATAAATAAGTATTTTGCAAACGTTGGAGCGGATCTTGCTGGGCAGGCTGCGCAGGGTCAGCGTGTAACTCGCCCAAACTTTGAATTTGACAGCCTAATAAATTCTCAAGATAACTCATTCGAATTACTTGAAACGACCTTCCCAGAAATAGAAAATATAATTACAGAATTAAAACATAATTGTGTAGTAGGTCACGATGGAATACTTCCTCAGTTATTAAGTCTGCCAGACATGTACTTGTTCCAGCAATAACGCATATATATTATGTAATTTATGTATCTTAAAAGGTACTTTCCCCGACACTTTTAAGAAGGCATTAGTCACACCAGTATTTAAGGGTGGGGATGGTAACCGTGTCGAAAACTATAGGCCAATATCTGTACTCACCACTCTGTCCAAAATTATGGAGAAGGTTCTGAACAAAAGATTGCTTAGCTATCTTGAATGCAACAACATAATTGCGCCAAACCAATACGGTTTTAGGAGAGGCGTATAAATGGAGGATGCTGTTCTTGAACTGACAAGCCATGTTGTTAAGAACCTTGATTCTAAGACTAAAACTATAGGTATATTCCTTGATTTGGCCAAAGCTTTCAACACGGTCTCTACTCCCATCCTTCTACGTGGTTTAGAAAGCGTGGGAATAAGAGATATTACTCTAAACCTCTTCAGTGACTATCTCACAAATCGTAACCAACGAGTTAAGGTAGACAACTACATCAGTAACGATGTGAATCTAACCTTTGGCGTACCACAGGGCAGCGTGCTGGGTCCCACCCTGTTTCTCCTATTTGTAAACAGATTGTGTCAGCTGTCAATCCCAAACTGCAAGATAATCGTATATGCAGACGACACTGCGCTTATCATAAGTGGAGAAACATGGGAATCTGCTCACAACATATCTGAAAATGCTCTTGGCATAGTGATGGATTGGCTTTCATTGAATTTACTTACGCTAAATATCTCTAAAACCCACTCAAATTAATCAGCACATGTCACTACTCCATACAAGTTTAGACGTGATTAAAAACTTGCTGACTAAAATTGTGTCAATTTACGTCAAGCACTGATTAATATAACAAGACTCAACTAAAATGTATCTTCTGTCCTTTTCTTAATGAAATAGAAAGAAAAAGATGCACTGAACTTAAATTTAGTTTAGATTGTGAACAAGGAAATCGGCACCATTGCCCTATAAACAACGAAGGTGTTATTAATTTAATTATTTTAAAACCAGTACCAAACCTTTCTTTGTTGAGAGTTTAAACACTGAACAGAATCGCCACTCAAGTGAATATCTCCTTTAAGTCATAAGAACATAAGGCGAAGAATAGTTTGTTGTTTTTATTGGTGACAATGCTAGAAACATACAAAAGGCTTTTCAATTAGTAAAAGAAGTAAAACCAGATGGTATGCCTCTAAACTGCGCAGTTCAAACTAATCATTTGCTGGCTCATAAGCATGAGTCCCAGAAATGTTGAGGTTTCAACAATTTTATTAAACTCTGCATAGATGTAATAATAAAATCTATAAAAAAAATCACAAGTACTGGGATCAAAGTAAATTGTAAAACAAAAATTCAGGAGAAAACTGCCTTACTGCACAAGATGGGGCTGCTACCTAACATCACTGAGGAGTTTGAAAAATAGAAACGCCACTGTCTTAGCGTTAGCAATAGAAGAAAATACCGTCATTTGAAATGACACAAAAGCAGCTTTGCTTAATGTTAATTTTTGGAAATGAGTAGATCGATTCATATCTGTACTTGAACCGATAACAGAACTCATGTTTCATCTAGTCCAACAAGTGCAATGCCCAGAGTGTTTATGATCTTCAAGGATATTCAGATTCACATTCAGATAACTTTATTTGCTCAAACATGTGTGTACGGTCAGCTGCAGAGAAATCTCACCCCCTAGCAATGACTAAATACATTGCTAGGGGGTGAGATTTCTCTGCAGCTGACTGTACATACAATAAATTATAAAATAAATGCATGCAAGGTGTTATAAGTAGGTACATGGAGTTGTGTTAACATGTTTACCATATTGTCATGGTGTGCAAATATTAATATGACTTTATAATAAAAAAAAAATAAAAAAAATATAACAACATTCATTCATATTGACATGCTGACTTATAATAAACGAAATTAAATTGATTGATTACATAATTAATTGTTAAAGAAATAGATAGGAGTTACATACAAAATTGTCAAATGTTCAATTACCAATAATAAAAAATAATAAAAACATAACAATATAGTGATAAAATGTCAACGTAGGTCTTAAATATTCAATACAAACATCATTATCAAAAGCATTACATTACATACATTTCAGATCAAATTAATTTCTAAATAAAAGAGCATGTCAATTTAAAATGATTCCCTTAAAAAATCATTCACATCATAATATGCTTTACTAGCTAAAAAATATTTCAATGACCTTTTGAATGCTTCTACGCTTAGCTCTTTCCAGCTATTGGGAAGCTTATTGTAAATAATGGGACCCATACAAAAAACACTCTTGCGCATAAATGCAGTCCGAGACCTGTGTTGACAGAGTTGAGTGTTATCACGTCTATTCCTAGGAAACCCGTCTGCCATGCGGGGAAATAGATTCGGATTTGCTTTGAAAAATATCGCGATTTCCAAAATATAAATTGATGGTAAAGTCAATATGTTGTAGCTTATGAAGAACGGCTTGCAGCTATCAGTCATTTTTAATTTAAATATGGATCTAAGGCATTTTTTTTTTGGGCTTTAAATGCGACATCTCTATCCGTAGAGAGTCCCCAAAAAATAATTCCGTATCTGATAATGGACTCTGTTATGCCATAATAGGCGGTTAATAGGGCATCGGTATTTAGGATCCGCGATAGTTTATATAATGCGAATGCAGTGTTACTCAGTTTTTTGCTAATTACCTCAATGTGAGCCTTCCAATTTAAATTACGATCTATGGTTAATCCTAGAAACTTAGTGGAATTTACTGCGTCAATTAAATAATTATTATAATTAATTTTAAAAATTGGGAATTTTAACTGCCTTTGGCTAAAATGCATTATTACTGTTTTATTTAAGTTGATCATGAGGTTATTATTTTCTAACCATAGAATAGCTTTATTTAATGTATTATTTATATTAGTTTCATACATATACTTATTATCACAAGGAATAGTTATAGTGCTGTCATCTGCAAAAAGTGTCATACTGTGTTCTATACATTTAGGAAAATCGTTGATATAAAGGGTAAATAGCGATGGTCCTAATCAGGGGTTTCTTTCATTAAAGCCGAAAAGCCCGGCTTTCAATCAAAAGTGAGCCTATTAATAAAAAAACTACACCTGTAAACGAACTCAATGTCGCAAGAATTGATACGAATAATAACATTAAACTCTCCGCGTAGTACCGGCCACAAGAATAAAAACGTGGTACCGGCCGCGCGCTAGATACGTACTACGATGCAACGTTGCCAGAGTTACATACTCAAGGAATAATATTTAAATTCATCGCCTCTTTCATCATGCACCGTTGCCAAACTATCTCCGATGCCGCAGTTGCGATCTCGCTCTAACGTTATAGCGCTAAGCAGGAGGCGAGATCGTATCGATGAATGAAGTATAGCTTTCTCGCTCACACAAGGTGGCTTCATATCGGGCTTCTAATCTCTCATTTTTTCGCAAAGAAATGTGTTAACGTCCTTGATATGATAGTATGTACTCATTTTGCAAATGTTCGAATTTTTAAGCCCGGCTTTTGACTTTTTATGAATGAAACGAATCGTAGTAGGAGGTGGTAGGATTGTAGATCCTGAGTATGTGTGCGCGAGTCGCTGCGCAAAATGTGAATTTGCATGATATAATTTCAAATTAATTGTTTTGAGCGGTTACTGACGCCGTTTATGTTTTGATTTTTTTAAATTTTCTGTGAGTTTGTGTTGTGATTAGTTTTTGCTGTAATTATCTTCTTTTGAAGTGATGAAAAGTTTCTTATCATCAAAATGAATTCAGAAACGCATGCAATTGTTCCTTGTGAAGGATTAAAGTGTGTATTGGTGTGCAATCGTTACTTGGAAAGAGGTAAATACTTTGAGTTTTACAGACAAATATAATCTCGCTGAATACATTATGCGTGTCAATCACAATCGCGCTGTTTATCAAAGATTAGGTTGATGTTGTGTGTCATTTAGCACTTTAAGAACTTCCTTTCCGAGGTCACAATGAGTTTAAAACCTCATTCAATAGAGGCAATTTCTTAGGGCTTGTATCTTTGCTTTCTTTATACGACCTAGTCTTAGAGAAACATATGCAGCAACAAGATGGCAACAAACCGGAGCCCAGTTACCTAGCAAACGAATTAAATGTAAGCAATGTGTAGTTAGAAATCACAAATCAATCAATTATTTGTGCGCCATCTAGTAGCCGTATTGTAATATTTTTCCCATAACAACTGTTGCGAATTTGCGAGCGTTTGAAATATGAATTAATACGACTCGAAGAGCTCTGTTGTGCCAATAATGATAATAGATGGCTCACGTATCATATTTTACACGATACTGATAACTTGTACTTATAATAGTTGTGATTTCTAAAGGATTACCAGTAGGTACTCTTCGTATTTAAAATTTACCTATATTTAAGCATAACATCACGCCTGTATTCCCCGGAGGGTTAAGCAGAGGTATGCCTACCTAGCTACACCCACATTTTTCCAGTCATGTTTTGTTGTTAATTCATATTTAAATATTTAGGTCTATATCTATACCTTATCTAGCAACTAATACCACTGATATTTGTTTCATCAAATTTGTTGAAAAACATACATAGTGGTATTAGTTTTGGAACAAAAGAATAAATCGCAATTACTTACAATTATGAAAAACGAATATTAGTCAGTTCTTTAACGGCTCAGTCGGTATGCGCCACTTTGCCAGGCGATAGGGTAGGATGTGTTTTTTTTATCCAAAATATATATTCGCTTGCCCTAATTTTGACCCCTAGGCACGCCACTGGTCCTAATACGCTTCCTTGCGGTACGCCATAGTTGACGTTACGCTCCCCAGATGTATAAATTACTTCACGTTTAGTGCTCATATTAATCGTCTTTATTTCAGTTGTTTGCTTCCTTTCTTGTAAATATGATTGTAAGAGCTTTTGAACATTACCTGTTACACCATACGCTTCGAGCTTTTTTAATAGAATATTATGTTGAACATAATCAATGATGAACATAATATGAAATCCAAAATGAGCTTCATTGTACAGTGGCCAGCAGATCAAGCTACACGAAACTGTCAAATTTCATCAAACGCATTTAAACTTTAAAATGTTGGTGATTAAGTTCAAAATCGAATCAGAAAATTTGACAGTTTGTGGTAAATTGATGTGCTGGCCACCGTACCTACTATTACGATTCTTGAAAATGAAGCCATGAATAAAATTCTCTGAGCAGTGGTAAAAAGGACGAACGACTGCACGCCTTTAGATAGACGCTGCTGATCTGCTTGACCCCAAGCCTCAAGGTATCGAGTTACATCCAGACGAAAAACTGGAAGCCATGGGTTTTATTTACTATGTGGCAGGTTTTTTGAATGTGGAAGTAATACCAGAATTAGCTGCATAGGTTTTTGGTGAAAACCTTTTATTTGGAAAAACAGTAACGAAATAATACCCTTACTATTTCAGCACCGTGTACTTCTGCCCTAACAGAACGGTATTTTAGTACGCACGCCTTCGATCAATAATAGCACTAGATTCCCGATAAGCGCTTTAAAAACGGCCCGGAAAATAAGAGCACAAATACTTTTGTGGTCTTATTTCAAATTAGTGTCGTCCAAACATAGCCAACGTTAAGATGTCAAAATGCTGCAGTGCGCGTTAAAAAATTGTGTAAATAACCACCGTAACACCAAGATTTTGGGAGGAATATCTTTTTTTCGGTAAGTTTATATCATTATGTTTGTGTTTTTCATAAAATAATAACAATTAAATAGTAAATTATACATCATTTAGCAAATATTATGATTGTTTGGCCAATGTTTGCGACAACGCACCAACTATTGTAACAAACATCGACTGTTCTGGAACAGGGAAAAGCATTGAGTAGTATTATTATTTTATATGTTATTTTTGTTTGTAGATTTCTTAGCAATCAATTTCGCAATGCAAAATATCATAATATAAAAAAATATCGTAATATATGTTTTTGTATCTATTGTCGCGAAAGAAAGAGGAGAAGAAATATTTAAACCTTGAAAAAGTTATAAGTAACAAATTGTTGAATTTTTTTTTAACAATTTGTTCAATTCATTTTGATAAATTGGACATAACTGAACTGATCAATATTACAACCTGACACGGACCTGCAAATTGCATAAAACGCAAGAAAATTTGAATTTCGCGGGCTACCACAGCGCATCCCCTTTATTAAAATAACTATTGTACTAATTTAGTCCTACTACCAACTTTTTTAAATTGATCAAAAATATTTGCTTCCTTAACCCATTTACGCCCGCTGTCCTCATTTGGGGATACTTCTTTAAGTATCCACATTTTTTTAACTTATTTTAGCTATCCTTAGTTTGCAGGCAAATTCGTAGGGCCCAAGAGTGTGGCTTTGTAAAACAAATTATACTTTTGTGATTTATTGGATTGAGTGGATGAAATAAGTGATTTTATTCACTTCATTGAGCAAATAGGTGTTGGACCAAAGGTAAGTCATATTTTTTTTATATTTACAATATTTTTTCTCTTTTTTTTTGTATTTATCACTTGGGCATAGTTTCGACTAGTAAATATGACTAACCGATCGTTTGATGTTGCAAATGACTATCGAGGACTCGAGGAGCTATCGAAAACATTCTGAATGAAGTGGATGATCCAGCTGTTAGTAACGTCATAGTGGCCATTCCTCCAGGCAGCAGTTCATAAGAGGCAATCCCGTACGATTTGGGAACAAAAACTGAATGATTGCAATTGCTGATGGTTATTGTTATGCCTTCGATGTATACTGCGGTAAATCAGTAGGAGGACCCAGTAATGAGCCTTTGGGATCAAAAGTGGTAAAGGGCCTGTTGGAAAAAGTAATCGCTCGTTTGCATGAGGATATCGTGTATTTCGTCAACTTTTTTACCAGTCACGCATTGCTGCGAGATTTGCGTGTAGCTAGTTATCGTACGACTAGTACTGTGAAGGAAAATAGGACGAAGAAATGTCCTCCAGTGGCTTGACAAGTGTTTGTACCCCCATGGTACAAACACTTGTCAAGCCACTAGTGAACATTTCATAACATTTACAAACTATGACTTTGTTTACCCTCTTGGTAAGGTAAAAACGTGGAGCTCTGCAGAAGGAAGAAAGGTAGACGTGGACATCCCTTTTGTCTTCCAGAACTACACCAAAGGCATGGGCGGAGTTGATCAAGCTGACCAGTCAATCGCAGTATACCTAACAGCTATAAGAGGCAAAAAATTGTAGTGGGTTCTGTTTACCTATGTACATGCTGGATTTGGCTGTAGCTAGTGCTTGGCGTCTCCATGTCCTGACCGCTGAAGAGAAACTAGACCAGCTTCAGTTTCGGCGAAGTATTGCCCGATTTTATTTGAGGAGTGTAGGCCAATGCCTACACTCCTCACTCCTCTTTCAGTAAAGACCCGATGAAAAGCGTCATAAACCTTCTTCAGTGGTGCCAAATATGAATCTAGATAGTGTTGGACACTTCCCCCAGAAACTGCCAAGCCAGCTAGGATGCAACGAATGCCAGATGAAAGCACGTTAGCAACATAAAAAATGCATCAAAAAATTGTGCATCGAAAAAGTATGCTTTGACAAATACCATAAATAAGCCCATTGGCCCCATTTGAGGACGGTGTTTTTTAATACATAAGGAAGTTATTTATTTTTAATTTTTCTTTATAAAATGTCTTACTAGCCTCCAATTGTTACGTCAATAAAGTTTTTATCAAAATTTTACTACTAGTTTGTATTTGGGTCCAAATGGGTTAAAAAAGAACATTCGCTTAAAAAAATAATATTATTATTCTGCAACTCTACGTCTTTCAATGATTACTGTGTTCTGAGCATTGAAATGTCATACCAAGAACTACGTCTAGTTCCAAAATAGAGTAAGCACAAAATTGTCAACAAAATGTCTTAAACCTTATTGCTTAGGTTTTAAGTTTCATTTTAGAATAAATATTTTTGTACTTATTATAATAAAGACTTTTTATTTTCAAGTGACATTTTAAATTTACCTTTCTCCGATGATAGAAGGACTTAAATATAAATATTTTGCAATCGTAATAAAACTTTATAGTTGAATGTTAAGAGCCCCTATCAATTTCGCGGTCTAAAAACAGAAATTTCTATTTTTTTCAGCACAAATTTCTCAGTAACCTGAAGATACCTGGTTTTTTTTTTAATGCCCTGTTATTCATCACATCTTTATCTAGTAAGTGTACTGATTAAAATTTTGATAACTACTCAATATAAATTACGAAAAATATAAATCTAACACATGTTTTTACGTAAGCACGAAACACCCGGTTTTCCAATCACTTTTTTGGCTTACTGGTGGCAAATAAAAATCTGAAAAAATTCATACATACTGGACATATAGTATACTAGTAAGCCTACAACTTTTTTTTTTAAGTTTAACGTATAAGTTCATTAAAAAAAATGTTATCCACGCTGAAAAAACACAATAAAATCATGTGCAAAACCGTTGTCTACGCGTAAGAATTTATTGAAAATAACAATAAGTGTTCAATATTCTAAAATTTGATGTATTTATCTACCAAACCTAATTTTTTTTTTTTTTTTTGACTAATACTTTCATTGTAATAAAATATCTAAATAATGCCTTATAAACCGATGCGCTTGCTCGATACATTCAGTCGCGCCCAAGGGCTTCTCGACGACGGACCTGTGTCGCCCGTGACGTTCGCCGCTCCCGACGTAACTCGCGAATTGTGCGGATTTTGTACTAGGCCTAATCAGTTTTGAGACTGTGAGTATATTTTTATTTTATTTATGCATAGTGTGACACTTTGTGGTTTGTTAATGTTATTCATACATATTAATGTTTTGTATTGTACTATTAGTAAATTAGTGTTTAATTTTTAGAAAATGGGTCGACAAATTGAACTTTATTATCACGGAAAAATCAAAGGAAAAAAGAAAAAACGCGAAAGGCATGTGCAGTTCTTAGGTATTTTTTTTTTCACATATCGTATAGGAAGGAACACAAAACATGGCGCGTGACTAAGAATATAAAAGAAGCAGTGGAAGAAAAAAAGCGCGCCATTACAGAAGAATATCGTCGTCGAACTGGGCTCCTCGTCGATACAGTAAAGCAATGTAGCGGCTCAACCAATGAGTGCAATACTGCGCGAACGTTCTTTAAAGACCCTGCTCTCGCAGCTGCGATCACTGCGGTTAACAAAGATCTCATTACAAGATTCTCTGTTATACTGAAAGACCTTTCGTGCTCATACACACGGCCACAAATCAAGCTATACATTTCCAGTTTAGGCTGATCTCGCATTGTATAGGATTTCCGTACAATGAGAGGTCAGCTTATACTGGACATGTATAGGTTGATTTGTGGCCGTGTGTACGATGTAAGGCCAGAGGCCTACAAGGAGTATACACTTGACATGACTAGGCTACGTCACCAAGTACCAATGGTACAAAATGCCTTCTAGTGTACATAAAATATTAATTCACGGAGCTAATTTCATCAAATCCCTTGTCCTTCCTATAGGTCTACTGAGCGAAGAAGCTCTAGTCTAGACGCAAAGACTGCCGCAATTATAGAGCTGCTAATAATTTAGTATTAAATGGGAAAAAACCAAGTGCATAAAATGTTCTTTACCAGATAGTATTGAATCAAGAGAAACTAGAATTCGTAGATAAAACTGTTTTCTTGGGGATCATGATGGATTCAAGGCTAATGGGGTCCTTATTTAACATCTCTTGCAGGACGTCTAAGTTCAGCAGCATATGCTGTCAGAAAAATCCATCAATTTACTTATGTACTCGTAGATACGAGGCTAGTCTATTTTAGTTACTTTCATAGTATAATTTCTTGCGGTATTTTACTTTGGGGACGGGCTGCAGACATCGAGTCTATTTTTATTCTGCAGAAAAGAGCCATAATCAGAGCCATATATAATGTCCGCAGGAGCGATTCTCTAAGGGAACTGTTTAAGGATATTATCATCATACGGTACCTTGTCAATATATCTACGAAAACATCATGTACGTACGGAAAAATTTACTTATTTTTAGAAAAAGAGGTGAAGGACATAATTATAGTAATAAAAATAGGACCTACTAGTTCAACTAGGTTTCAGACTGGCTAAAGTAGACTCGTACTTTATGGGGTACTGTTTAAAATGTTACAATGAAATTCCTCCCCACATACTTCAACTGAATGAAACTAAATTTAAATCTTGTGTAAAACGCATACTATGCACGCAGGTATATTATAAGTTGGGGGATTACATCGCTGATAAAAATGCTTGGCTGAATGCTGGTCTTGCTCCACAACCACAACTAATCGATTAACATTTGAAAATAATGTTGGAGCTGCTGAAGATTGTAAGACTATCTTTGCATTGTATGAACTCAATCTCCTTTGTATTATATAATTTCATAGCACAGGTGTGAGTACTATGTACTATAGAGCTACCATTAACCGGGTAATATGCCTTTCATTGCCTTGAATGTGCCCTGGCGGCTGAGAGTATGTCATGCTCACTAAGATGTCTCGCTGATGGTGGCGCGTGTGTTGGATCATTTAGCTCCCTTCAAAATGGTTGAGCTGAATGGTGCTAATCCATGCGATATGTTCGTGAACGGGCGCCGTCAGTTGGGACTGGTCATCTCTTAGCTGCCACAGCTTATTTTAATTATCTTATTATAATAATATTATCTTAAAAAAATTTTTTTTGTTTGTTTCTAATTGTTATACCTACTCTGGACGCTTTTAACGTGTAAGTTTTTTTTTTAATTTTTATATCGGTCTTACATTTAGTTATAAACTCAACATTATAGATCTAATATTTTGTAACAATTTAATGTAATGGAGTTTCTTGCCCGTTCTTCTCCATACGTACCTACTACGCTTTGGAATGGGCATGTAGCTTCATTTTCTTACTGACCGACTCCTTGAGAATTCAAAAGTGCCTGTAAATGGTTTCATTGAAATGATTTGAGTTTGAGAAAGCATAGCACGAGAAAAATTGGAAGGAAGCAGACTATTGAAGACGCGCTCTGCTTATCTCCTCCGATTCATTAATATCCAGCATCAGACCATTGCCTAAGAGAAAATCGGGTACTTTGGCGCCAGAAGTATTACAATTATTGAAAGCTCCTGAAGCGCCTGAAAGGATGCACTTATCCGATGAAGAAGCAAACAGCGAGTAGACAAAAGCCAAAGGCCTTTTTCAAGGCCGCCTATTTAAAAGTGTCTTAAACGTAAAAAAAACTTTTTTATTTATAGTCTATATGTATATGTACACATTATATAAATACAACATTATACTTAGTAATATAATTATGTGTTTTTATCGTATAAGTCTACAAACAAATACCTACCTACATTTAAATTAAAAATTTCATATAAAAAATCTAAGTGACTCGTAATATAATTATTCCGAACACTGTTCGCCGGGGAGGTCTGTAGTAGGTAAATAATACAGGAGGGTGGGTAATAACACATGTAATTAGTTTTAGACCTATCTTATATATACATATGTATTGGTCACACTTTATAGTTTGCTTTTACTATGATGAACGCCGTACTTAATATTGTTATTTTTACTTACCTACTAGGTGGTAATTATGACGTGTTATAAATATAACACGTCATAATTACAATAAAATCCATCCAGTATTACAGAACCTAGTAGGTAAGTAAAAATTAGGGAGTGCTGTTAATAGCGGTTACGGACCAAGATTATTTGTTCCCGCTTCACCGTACGACAATGCATACTACGATTGTCGCCGATAGTTCGAACGCACACAGACACGATGCGCTCCGATAGTTACCTAAACTAGTAGCGCGTCGAAATTGATAGGGACTCTTAAGGTTTATATTGAACTGAAGTTGTTAATATTATAAAACTTTTTTCTATATTTCGTAGTAACAAATGTAAATGTGTATGTGTGTGTAAACGTGGCCACTTCAATGACTTATTTTTGTTCCTGATCCTGTATCTAGTGCTATTATTGATCGAAGATCATATACCGTGTCTCCGACATACTACAAAAAACATTGTTTGGCAACGGTATTTTGTTTGCATAGTTCTTATAATTAATTCACTTTAATTTTATCGATGATTATTTACAAAAACATTTAATGATAAAATGTTTTGCACCACTGTCCTGACATTTTGACAGTGACATTTCTTGACATTACTTTGTTTACATAAATTATCTGAATTAGAGACTTCAGGTATAGATATATTGAGTTCGGGAGTCTTTTTGTACTCGTAAGCTTAGGTTTTTTTTCGTTCCTGGGAGTTTGATTGCCTTTAGGCTTAGCCACATTCACGAATTATTTATTTAAGTGTTCAGCTATATCATCGCCATTTGTCAATAGCCTATCCCCGTCTGATATGTCCCTAATTTCACTACTTGTGTTTTTCTTTTTAAGTCTATTGTTAACTATATTCCATCTTGCTTTACACTTATTTTCTGCTCTATCATTATATTTTTTATTATTGTGTTTTTGGATGTAGGTTGTACATTTTTTAAGGATTTTACTATAGTTTCTATACAATTTTTTGTTGTGATTATTTCTATTTTTATAGTATTTGCTTTGAAGTTTTCTTTTTGTAATAAAATATCTTTTTAATCCCTTAGAAATCCATTTCGGGCTGATTGAATTTTTTTAAATTTCAATTCTTAATATTGGGAAGCATAGATTGAAAAATAGGCAAATCTCAGTATGAAGTAAAGAGAAGGCTTTGTTTACATTCGTTTCTAAAAATACTTCCTAGAAAGACAGATTACTTATATAGTATTTAAATTTTTCAAGATTCTCTTTTGACATATCTCTTTTGTATGTAAACCAGTCTTTTTGTGAGTGATTATTGGCAGTGTTTTTATTTATTAATATGGTTTGTCCAGTATTGTGATCAGAAAGACCTAATTCATGTACTTCTCCCTTTGTATTTACAATATCACTTATTATATTATCAATACATGTGTTTTGTCTTGAAGGTTCATTGATATATGAATATATAATAATTGATATATAGGTCCTTTGTACTTCCGATAGTATCCAAGTAATGTTAAACGATGAGCCACTCAGTTGGGTTGATGATCATCACCCACCTTTAAGTATACAATAAAAGGCAGCATTCCAACTAAACAAATGAAACCTAATAACATCGAACGGCTCAATTTCCACAAGTGTGATTATGCGAAGGTAAGGGTGGCTATCGCAGAGGTTGATTGGGCTACCCTATTATTATCGAGTGATATTGATCGGGCGGTGGATGAGTTTTACATGGTTCTCAATTCTATAATCAGCAAGCATACTCCCACGACCAGGTTGAGTGAGGCTGCATAGCCTTTCTGGTACTCATCAGCTCTTAAAAAATGTCTCAATGAGAAAAATAAATATCACAGACGCTTCAAGAAATATAAAAACCCCCGTGATTATGACACCTTCTCAATGTTGCCTGGCAGGTGCAAGTTTCTTTCAAAAGACTGCTACGGTTCCTTTATAACATCCACAGAGGGCTGTTTATCTGATAATGTCAAAGCATTTTGGAAGTTCGTCAATAGCAGAAAGAGCACGAATGGCTTGCCTCGAACGATGAAGTTCGGTGGAGTGGTTTCATCTGACAGTCAAGTTATTAGCGAATTATTTTCGGACTTTTTTAGTTCTATTTTTGAGGATATGTCTGGAACTCCCCCTAATGGTGAGGCATGCGCGGGTATTTAATGTGACTCTTCTTTTTCGGAAATTTATATTGAGCACGATTATGTTTTGCGAGCATTGAAACAACTGGATCATAATAAGTGCGCTGGTCCGGACGGAATACCGTCTCGTTGCCTGGTCAAGTGTGCTGAAGAGCTTTCATTGCCACTCTATTATTTGTTTAATCGTTCGCTGAAACTCGGTACGTTTCTAATATGCTGGAAAAAGGCTCACGTTGTGCCCGTTTATAAAGATGGGGACAAGTCAGATTGCGCAAATTACAGACCCATAAGTATATTATCTGGTATGGCAACTTTTTGAAGCGTCTTTGTATCAGCATTTTTATTCTCACTTTAAACCGTATCTTTCCCAATCCCAGCATGGATTTGTTCGTAATAAGTCAACACTCACAAACCTGCTCGAGTACAAAAACTATCTGTGTACTGCTTTCGCTAAGGGTGGTCAAATAGACTCAATCTATACAGACTTTCGGAAGGCGTTCGATAAAGTTAATCATGAAGTGCTACTTTTGAAGCTGAAATCGTACGGCATACATGGTTCCTTGTTTCGGTGGATACAGTCTTACTTAGGAAACAGAAGCCAGCTCGTTTCTGTCAGGGGATACTTGTCTTTACCGGTTAATGTTACGTCAGGCATTCCACAGGGATCGCATTTAGGGCCCCTATTTTTCATAATTTGTATTAATGATCTCGTGACAACACTAGCATGTCCCTGTCTCTTGTATGCCGACGATCTGAAGGTATTCACATCGATAAAAAACACCCCCGACTGTGAATCCCTTCAGAACGATTTAAATATCATTTCTGACTGGTGTATTCTTAATCGAATGAAATTGAACATAAATAAATGCTTCGTCATAACTTTTACGAAAAAACGAATAAAGAACAACTATGACTACAGACTCGAGGGTCAATCGCTCGAACGAAAGCACGTAGCCAGAGATCTCGGCGTATTGTTTGCTGAACAACTATCTTTTAGAGATCATTACAAGAACATGACGAATAGAGCATTGAAACTTGTCGGTTTTATATTTAGGTCTACCAAAAGATTTAAGAAACCTCAAAGCGTTATATTCCTTTATAAAAGCCTAGTAAGAAGTATTTTGGAATACTGTTCGATAATCTGGTCACCGTGTTACGTGTGCACTCTGACAGAATTAAGAGTGTGCAAAGAAAATGTGTTAAGTGGGTCTCGTACCGGTACGGCTTCTCTAGAACGCTACAAAACTATTCCGAACGCCTGGTTAAATTCAATTTGGTACCTTTGCATGTTCGTCGTAAACAGCAAGACTTAATAAACCTACACAAGAACCTACATTCCACGCTGAACTCTTCAGCTCTGCTGTCCCTCATAAACATCAATACTAGGTATAAAACCTGAATGCCGAAAACTTTTGCACTTCTGGTCTTTACAAATAACACTTCATATTACAACCCTATCGTTAGAATGTGTAGACTTTACAATGAAATTTCAAAAGACAATAACAGTATTGACATCTTCGATTCTCGTGCCACTACTTTCAAAAGATATGTATGTACTCTTTCCTTTTAATTTTGTAACGCTTTAAATATTGTTTTCTTAAAAATTATGTAACTTTTTGTCAATTATGTGTTTTATCTGGCGTGTGTGGTCTCCCACACATTCCTTGCCTACATGAGCTGGAAGTGTGTCGGAGAGCAGACGCACAGACCTTGTAGCGTTAATTTTGTGAGCGAAGCTTTTTACTCTAGTTGTCATCGTTATTATTGTTGTTGCTAGTCGTGTTGTTCGATTACGCTTTGGGTGATAATCAGGTCGAAACCTTTAATGTAATCCTACTGATATACTGTGATTGTTACTTGTTGTAGTTACCTTGTGAATAAATAAATAAATAGATATGTAGGTTTAGATTGTAATTGTATAAAATATCAATAAATTATTTTTTAATAATATTGAAGTCCCCGCATAGTACATTATTATAATTATCTTTTTTACATATTTTATCTAATATTATTTTTAATTTTCTAAAAAATATATCTACATCCGAGTCAGGTGTTCTGTACACACATAACAAGTTTAGCTTATGCGTTTCTACGCAAATTCCTCATATTTCGAAATGTTTATCCATTGCTATATTGTTTAACCATTCTATTTTTTCACATTCAATCCCATATTTTGCTAGTATACACACACCGCCTCTTCTTTGATCTTTTCTGGAATAATTGCTAACTAGATTATAAGTTTCTATCATCCATCATATTATCTTCTGCACCACGTTTAATGAAGGTTTTACTTAAACACACAAACTCCACAAGGTAGTTTTTGTTTCTAAGTAAATTGATAGCTATTTCAATGTTTTTCGACTTATTTAACGCACCTGCGATATTTTGGTGGAATATTACATGAAGCTTATTTTTATTTTTAGTTACGAAAACACGTTTCGGTGTCTGCCGGATTTCAGGGGTCAATTTCGGCCGTTATACTTTTTACAGAGTTTAAGATCTAGTGTAACCGTTTGTGTGCTTTGATTTTGTAATTTTATATTTTTTCCGCATACTTCCGATGTAAATGTTTTTAATTTGTTACCTGAAGTAGACGTCGTGAAATTTAAAAACTGTTTATTGAAGTCGAGTTGGTCTACAATATAATTTATCATCACTATCACTATCATCACTATCACTATCACTATCACTATCACTACATCACTATCACTATCATCACTACATATTATAAAACAAAGTCCTCCGCCGCGTCTGTCTGTCTGTCTGTCTGTCTGTCTGTCTGTCTGTTCGCGATAAACTCAAATACTACTGCACCGATTCTCATGCTGTTTTCACCAATGGATAGCTTGGTTCTCGAGGAAGGTTTTAGTATATAATTTGTTATGTTTTTGTATGCATTTTTGTATGAATTAACGATATTTGTTGGAGGTGTCGGAAAAAAATAAGCCGTCTGGGAGCTTTCAACGAAAACGCTGTCTAAACCCTTTGAGATATAACAAAATAATGTATGGTGGAATTGTGTATCATAAAAAGGTCTTCAAAAAAGTCCGCGATGGCATATGTCTATCTCTTAAGGATAACATACTATATCCATTTTATTGACTTTTTGTAGGTATTTGTTTGCCGAATTTTACTCTTGGAAATACGATTACGATAACAATACGCTATAATATCAGTAGCTATTAGCCAAATTATGTTCGTAGATAAATAAGCTAGCTACTTACGTATATTTCAAACAGTATAAAAGAATATTTATCATAAAAACATTACTAAACACGGCGGCCTTATGATCAAAATTTGTGCATTCCAAAACTTTCGTTACTTTTTCACTGACATATTTATCACTTTTCGATAAACTAACACTCAATACGAAATCTACACTTATTTCTCATTAATTCTGTATAAGATTCTTCTAAGATTAAACCGTTTTCTCATTGAATCCATTACTTTACGCACGTATAACCTTGATGAATGTTTACATTAAGCATCGCGTCACACCGCCACACGACCACAGAGTATAGACGTATTTTGTTTTCTTTTTTCGTTCGTTTAGTGGTGTTCCCGCTAAAATGTCAACCGGTCAAGTATTAGTCGATTAATCGAATTCTATATCCAGATCGTGTTGCAAGTACAAAATAAATGTCAAATATTTCGTCCAATTGCGAACGTGACCCTGAGAAAAGTTATGCACCAATGGTGTTCATTAGACATTTCGAGCGTTTTCTCAGGATAAACGGTGTACCATGCGACATTTCGGAGGATTTCGTTTTGTTTTTACATCGTTGGTACTTACATGAATTATTCTAAAATTATTATTTGTGTCGCAATTTTATTTCGTGTTGTATTTGGTACAATTGATTGCTTTAAGAATTTGAGTGAAATTTCGTATTTTAATTTTGTGTTTTTTATCTTTAGGTAAAGACTCATTCACGTTCAGAACATAAGTACTTTTACTATATTAAATCATTTGTTTCGGTTTCTATTCACATAGTGAGTCACATTAAAATTAATATTAAGTTAGAATTTTGAGATATAGCCTGGGATATGGAGAAGGACATAGGGTACTTTTTTATGCGATAACCGACATAATAATAACCGACATCCACGCGGGCGAAGCCGCGGGCAAAAGCTAGTTTTATAGCATAAAGATGATTTATTATAGAATTTTGACAGAAAAGAGCAGCCTTTAGTTTGTGTACAAATTAGATTTAACATTTCATTTAATTTACTCTCATTGGAACAGATGCTTTAAGTCACACTTAGTATAATTACATGACATTTTACAGTTTTTAGAAACAGACACAATTCTGTCGTCATTTTTAGGGCGTTATAATCATTTTGTCCTATAGATATTATTAGTTTGTCATCAGAATTTATGTCAAATAGTCTTATACTATATTTCCTCGGTGGAGGAAATATTAAATAATTCAATTATTAATTATTATTATTATTTTTATATTTAATTTCTTTGTAATAGATATAAACTGGTAATCATTGTAAAGATTCCGTAGCCTAGATTTAGTAAATGTAGTGGCGAGACCACTACATTGTCTGCCTCCTATTATAAAAGCCCTTTTTTGGAACTTTGTATTTTGATGTCTGCGTACAGATGGCTTATGTCCAAAGTTTATACTCAAAGTCTCAAATTCAGATAATTTATGTAAACAACGGGGACACAACAAAAAAATATCTTCGTAATGGTAATTCACATAAAATTGCAAAAAAAGAGTTTCTATTTTCTTTTAAGTACTGATTTTAAGAAAGAATAATTAAAAAATAATCATACCGTAATTATTTTTATAAATTTTCGGTTTTACACAAAGTTATTAATAAAAGGAGATTTTCTGGTAGAAAATATTTTATGATACTGGTAACAATGCAGGAGATCCAAACATTTTCACATTTTTTAATTTTCAACAACACTAATATTACAACTCTCATAAATAGATTCATATTGTAAGTAGCATATCTAGCCACATTTTGGACGAAAACGGCTTTAAACTGTTTCGATTGGAAATCGATTTTGGGACGCCTACGTCTAGCACTGGGCTTAAAAGGGCTGATTATGACTATCATATACCGTGTCTCCGACACACTACAAAAAAAACTGTTTGGCAACGGTATTTTGTTTGCATAGTTCTTATAATTAATTCACTTTAATTTTATCGATGATTATTTACAAAAACATTTAATGATAAAATGTTTTGCACCACTGTCCTGTCATTTTGACAGTGACATTTCTTGACATTACTTTGTTTAGTATGTTCGGATTCCGGTTGTTCAAGTTTAGTATGTTTGGATTCCGGTTGTGCAGGTTGAAGATTCAATCAAAATCAAAATCAAAATATTTTATTTCACATAAACCTACATGGGCACTTATGAAACGTCAGAAGCTAGGTGCACGGTTCCAATTAGTCGTTTCCTATGGAGAAGAGCCGGCAAGAAACTCTTTTAAAAATAATTGGCTTTACAATATTATTAAATAACAGTGATAATAGGTATGGGATTATTTTTGCCTCTTGCTCCTTAGGTGGGTTGGAACTCATTTCAGTCAGCTTAGGCTCGGGGAGGCTCGAAAACCATCTGTAAGACGACGTCGCATACTTTTCCTTGAGTTTGATGTCAAGTTTTATTTGAAAGCAGTTGACGGACTTCTACAAAATTGTTTAAGTATTTCTAATTCCCGATTCATATTTGTTTTTTGTTTTTTTTAATCTATATTTTCTAAGATGATACTATCCATCTCGTTTTGTGTGCTCTCTAAATTATTTTTTAGATGTTTTTTTTTTTATATAGAGTGATGGGATGGTAAAAAATTTATATTTTACAAAGAATAGCTTGCATATGTCGGCTGTTTTTAAGCCGAACATGGCTCTAATACATCTCTTCTTTGACCTGAGTATTAATTCTTTGAGGGTTGAGTTTCCCATCTCAAAAAAGACCAACTATGCCATGATACGCCGTGAGCTTGGCATACTCACCCAGAACAGGAGCGATTTTGCAGAGCATATAGGCTGATTTACTCAGTCGCTTGCTTAACTCCTCTAATTGTGGTTTCCAGTTGAATTTTTTATCTATTGTGAGCCCTAAGAACTTACTTACATCCACTTTGCTAATCTGTCTGTTATTGTTATGTATATTCAGGTTACGAGTATTATTAATGTTCAAACGCTGACTGAATAACATTAATTTGGTTTTATCAATGTTTATTTTAAGATTATTATTACATAACCACGTAATAATGGAATCAACTGTATTATTTATTTCACCTTCATAATTTCGATCATCTATGCATTTAGTTACTGTGCTATCATCGGCAAAAAGTGACATCGGGTTATTTGTTACATTTGGTAGATCATTAATATACCTAAATTATGAATAGTAGACCCTGACACTCCCTTGTGGAACGCCATACAGAACTGATTTGCGTTTGGATGTAAATGGTGCCGATTCCCTTGTTCACAAAGTAAACTAAATTTAAGTTCAGTGCATCTTTTTCTTTCTATTTCATTAAGAAAAGGACAGAAAATAAACTTTAGTCCTGTCAAATTAATCAGCGCTTGACGTAAATTGACGTAATTTTATTCGGAAAGTTTTTAATCACGTCTAAACTTGTATGGAGTAGTGTCAGGCGCTCATTAATTTGACAGGACTAAACTAAAATTTATCTTCTGTCCTTTTCTTAATGAAATAGAAAGAAAAAGATGCACTGAACATAAATTTAGTTTAGTTTGTGAACAAGGGAATCGGTTCTTCTTTAATTACATGATTGCATTAATTCATTTCAACATACTGCTTTCTGTTTCTGAGGTATGATTCAATCAACTGTAGAACGTTTCCCCTGATTCTGTAAGCATCTAATTTATCTAGTAATATTTTATAGTCAAATGCCTGTGTTATATCGCAGAACACTGAACATACAGGACGCCTTTTATCTACATTTTCTACTACATTGTTTAGGAAATCATAGATTGCCATATTTATTGTCTTACTTTTTCTAAAACCTTTTTGATCATCTGTCAGAATGTTCATTTTTTCAAAAAAAAAAAAAAAAAAACATTTTTACATGTAGATATTTTTCGAATACTTTTAATAATATAGGTACAAGCGCTATTGTTCTATATGAATCCATTGACATCTTCTCGGTTTTTTTTTCAGAAGTGGTTTTATAACGGCAATTTTGAGGTGTTCTGGGTGTACACCTTCAGATATGCATAGGTTTAGAATATGGCTTAGAGGTTTACTAATGATGTCACCGACTTCTTTGACTATATGTTATTTGTGTGGAAATACCATCATGTCCTGTACTCTTTGTAATTTTTAGTGATTTAATAATTTTTGATATCATGTGTTAAATATGGAGTTTTTATTTTTAGATATATTTTCTGTAACAGGTTTACCACAATCAGGAACAGGTTTGACTTTTTCTATAAAAAAAATATTGAAAGTTTTTGCTATTTCAGTTGGATTAGTTTCTGTTTTATCGCCTACTTGAATTTTCGTAATAGCCTCATTCGGTACATTCACTTTGGAACTGTTAATTATATCCTTAAGTACTCGTAGTTTTTATTTTATTTACTGATGTTTTGATTTTATGTGTATTTTGAGCGCGTTGGGTCAGTTTAATAATTTTTTTGTACATTGTAGAGTATTTTTTAAATTTATCTCTACTTGCGTCACTGGGGTTCAATCTATACCGCCATAGGAATATGAATACAAATTTTCATACAAATTTTGACATATTCAAATCTGGGTTTTCAAAAAAACTTCAGACGTCTGCGATGCTTTTTCAGCGAGATATCGGTGATAACGTGTTTTAAAAAAAAAAACACGTTAAAAAATTATACAAAAATATTTATTTCAACTTAATCATTGTGTCATACATAAATTGAGGCAGCCCCATTAAGTTACAATAGTACTTGTGTCGGAGCTGTCTCGCTCTTCACTTAAGTGGTAGCTTTACAATGAGGAAGCTAATAGTAAAAATTCATAGAAAAAATAAAAATAAAAATGAAATAAAACATTAATTTAGCAGCTCTCAGTGTATGAGATTTGCACTTACCATGCATGTGTGAGGGTGTGTATGTGTGTGTATGTGTACAAGGGTGGGCGTGTGGGTGTAAGTAAGTTTTTTTTTAGCTAATTCTTGTTAGAATGTTTTCTGTTTCTTCATATGTTAGGGATCTCAACCATTCGGTTATTGCTTTTTTACAGTCGTATAACAGCAGGGGATATATAACTAATTTACGGTTCAATTTATTATAGGTGTAGGTGGACTGTGTAACATATTGACGTCTAGCAAATACAGTTCGAATCCCTGGGGAATAGGCCACAATATCTCTACGCCTTCTGCACTGAGTTGCCGAGTCATAAGGAAGACACTTATGCAGGGTTAAGGACACGTTTAGAATATAAAGTTTTCTTATTGAGAGCAAGTTGCTAACTTTATAGAGGTCTGTTGTAGGGAACCTAAATGGTTTGAAGTACATCACCTTGATAAGTGATCGCTGAGCTCTTTCCAGATCGAGGAATTTAATTTTGGTAGCTCCACCCCAAATCGGAATGCAGTAAGTTATAATAGATTGCGCCAAAGCTATATAGATCTTGTTTAAAAGTTGTGTGGACATAACATGGCGTAAAGGTTTAAGGACCCAAATGAGCTTCCGGATCCTTTTCATAAGGATCTCAATGTGAGGGTGCCATGATAGCCTTTGATCAACAATTATGCCCAAATATTTTGTGGAGCTGACTTGTTGAATGGTCTGACAGTCACAATTAAGGTTATATAGGGCATTATTTTGGCAAACATGAATCGCAATGCCATAGTCAGATCCAGGCTGTGACCTTTGGTTTGGAGAAAAAGGTCTTAGTGGTATTAAGGGTTAAAAGGTTTGCTAGCTCATAAAATATAAACCTAGGACTTTTATCTATATTTTTGCAATTTTTTTACAAATTTAATCTGTTATTCCTAAATTTCAGGTTTCTGTAACGCTTAGTTTTAAAGATCTCCGTGGCCGAGCGGTTTTCCGTGTTTCAATGGCGCGGCTACGTTCAAACCCTTATTATGGTGTTGGGAAACAACTTATACAAATTTTTACAAAATTTTGGCATACTTTTTTTTTTAAATATCGCCTTGACTCCATTTATATTCTGTGTCTTGACCACGCCATCGATACACACACAAGGTTCACTACGCACAAATATACCGTCATTGCTCACGCAAAACCATAAAAACATGACTACGTGCACAGAAATCTATGCGTCGCGCGGAAATCTGTACCGGCACACAGTGTGTAATTTCGGCCCGGCTGCGGCCACGCGTAGTTTATGTGTTTATTCGAAAGAGCTTGGTATTGCAAACAATTGATAAAAAATCCTATGGTTAATTTCTGTATACTTCTAGAGAAATGATTTTTTTTTGTGAAAGGTCAATGACCTTAAGGAAAACTTAATAAAAAAAAATATTCCTAAAATATAATTGCTTTTGTTTTTGTTAGTATCGTAAGTAACGTAAAATTGCATTATGTATTCATATAAAAAAAATAGGAAATGTAGCTGTAATATTATAAGACATATTTAAGATTTTCTTATTTTCCCTTTTTATTGATTTTTAATTTAATCCTGTATCTGTCGCATTTTATTCTTCATTATAAATATGAACATTATAGTTGTTTATTATGTCCTAAAAATTACACACGACAATAGAAGGGTTAGAGAGCTATAGCGTTTCTAAGTACCTATTTTAGAAATTTCTATGGAAATAGGGTTGTCCAAATGTAAACATAAAAATAAATTATAAATAAATTAGAAACTTTCGATGTCGTCATCAATCATCACAATGTATTAAAATTTCTCCTGATGGTAATACGATGGTGTTACCTTCGTTATCGTCAGTATCCCGTTCAAATTCACTAGAAGTATTATCAGAATATTTTTGCGGTGACGGGCCTTCATGAATAAGTACGTTATCCAGAGTACGTTATCCGTGCGTTATAAGATGCAGAACTTTTTCTGGAATGTTTAAGGGTCGTGATTTCGGTCCTCGTAAATGAGCACTATTTTCCAATAATTTGAACAAGTCAAAACGAGTCAATTCAGATATTTCTACCACTCGCTGACCAACATGAGGGTTGGCGCCCTCATGCCCCTCTAGCATTAAGTCACTCGGTCGAGGCCCGAAATGACATCCCCCAGGAGAATGGGTCAATTTCTCCTGAGGCAAAGCAGCGCCATGGGTGTTTTCCGGCTTCATGACGCCTCACCCCCGCTTCTCCGGATATATTGAGTACTGATATTGGGTTTTAGCATAAGCTTGACGAGGGCGGACCCCTTCACAATCCACAAAGGTGTCGATTCTCTTGTCACAAAATTCTCTAAACTAGACTAAAAATCACCAAATTTTAGTTTATTCCTGTCAAACGACAATTTCCTATTTTGAAATTGACTAAAGTGACACAACTTAACTATATTTTAGTTTGACAGCACTAAGATGGTACTGAGTTTTTAATTTAGTGTAAATTGCAATTTTGATATTCTGAATTTGACGTTTTTAAACTAAAATTGAGATTTTCTAACGAAATCTGACTAATTTTAATCGCGATTAAAAAGGTGTGGAATAAATTTAGTTGTCATGAACTAAAATTCACAGCAACACCTCGATGGTGCAAAAACAGTACTGTATATATTTTTTTCTTTTCTTATGCTTATATCTCGAAAATGGTGCGTCCTATCGCAAAAATAATGAAGGTTTCGAACTCCTTTAGGAAGCCCATAAATCCCGAAAATTCAACATGTAGGTAATATTTTTTTGTATTTTTCATACAAAAAGTGAAAAATTCCATAAAAAACACGTCGAGACTGCCCCTACCTGCGCGCCTCTGGCTCTAATAAATCATGGGGTAGTCTAAAGTATCCTGGCAAACGTTGCGAAGCCAAAAGAAAAAAAAAAATACCACGTGGAGTCACGATTGTCATATTCGATTTAGTTGTGTCAAACTTATTTTTAAATTTTGAGAATTTTGTTTTCAGAATAGCTTTAAGATTCTCATTTCCAAAAGTAAGGAATTTTAGTGATAGTTTAGTTCGGTGTACAAGAGAATCGTCACCAATGTCCTTCATCGAAGATATTTTCATATAAAAAACTTTTCTTTCTCGTTCTTTTGCGTAGCATAATTTTTTAAAAGAATCAAACAAAAATAAAAATATTTAGTTTTTTTTATGACTTTTTTGTTTTTAAAAGTTGAGTGATTTAATTATATAAATAATATAATAAACCAACATTAACGATGTTATTTATGAGCAGAATCAATGAATATGACTCTGAATATGATCATTAAATTTCCATAGAAAAGTTAGTGACAACCCTTACCAAAATTTTAAAAATTCACATCTCGTCGCCCCTTCATTTTTATTAGCTGATATTTTTTATGCAACTATGTGACTATATGTATTTTTTTTTTCATTAAAAATTTAAATGCGGTCATTACGATAATGCTCCACAAAAAAAATAGTATTCATTTTTGGTAAAAACCTTAATTGTGTTTTCATTTACCGTGTTTTTTATGTAGTTTTTTGCAAGGTTATAGCTACTAACTTCTTTTATGAGAACATATTTTATTTATTTGCTTATAATCTATCTGAAAAAAGATATTGCATTTTTATGGTTTCTATGGGTTTAGAAAAACACAATAACTCAGTAAATAATTACAAAAAAAGCTTCGGTGTCTTTGTCAAATCTCTAAAATAGTAACAGCTATCAATTAAACACATAACATACGCGTGACCGCAGCCGGGCCGAAATTACACACTGTGCGGCACTACGAACAAGCCGCAGACAGGACAGACACGTCTACGTGTCACGTGTCTGCGTACGCTTAGCACCTAAATTAAAGGAAAGCACTGCGTTATTAATTAGTGCCCGTACATTATACAGACAAAAACATTAAAAATAAGGCCCATTTTATTGTCTTTGAGTCGCGCATGCTTATAAGTATTTTTCATTCGTCAATGTTTTTAATTGCAGGGCGGCACTCAGCTTGGCCCGCCGCACCGCGTAGAGCAGCTCGGCCAGACCTTCGTGCCGTTCCAGGTGTTCGTGGACTACTTGCAGGGTCTCTCCACCACCACATACAGGTCAGGACGAGTGATATCTCGCTATCAGTGCATGCTCAGCTTAGTTCGCATTTTATAAAGTAACGAGCGGCTCGTCGAAGCTACACTTGGGTAATCAAAGATTGGGAATACTGGGGACAGTCCCAGGGCTATAAAATAAAACGGAAGATCCGGACTTGAAATTTAGGGCTTTCAAATACCGGATTTTGTCAATACCGGTATCAATACCAGTATTGGAAAAGTCAATAACGTGATCCCGGTATCAATACCTTAATCCGGTATCGAACGCAAGTTCAATTAGAAAAAAAAAACCTTTTTTAAAATTTTCAAATCAGTCTGTAAGTATTGTTCTTATTTATTTAAAATAATAAAATAAATACGTTTTGTACATAACAATTTGGTATTGGTTGATTATTTAAGTAGGACTAGGAATTAGGAACAATGAAAACTTAAACTTAATCTAGTCTCTTTGCTGGAGGGCATTTCACATAGACTTTGTATAGTACACACGGCAACAAATCAAGCTATAAGTTTCCAGTTTAGGCTGATCTCGCATTGTATAGGATTTCCGTACAATGAGAGGTCAGCTTATAATGGAAATATAGCTTGATTTGTGGCCGTGTGTACGGTCAGCTGCAGAGAAATCTCACCCCCTAGCAATGAATAAATACATATGCAGATTTTTTGATATTGTGCAGCTGACTGTACAATATCAAAAAATCATAAATTTCTTATTATTATCTAAATGTCATTATAAAACTAGCAAAAATACGCGCTAGTAGATCACAACTTCACAGTCACAAGTTAACACTACACAATAAGAAACTCTATGTACGCGTTATCCCGTCGCCTTTGCGAAACCGACTGACAATAACAAAACTTTTTAACAAAAAAAAAAAAAAAAGACGGTGGCAAAAAACGAAAATACAGAACCAAGGACACCGACTTCCGAAATTAAAGTTATTTTTCACTTTTCAGTGTTTTTGTTTTTTTAAAGTCGGTTGTTTTTTTGTTAAAAAGTTTTTTTATTTTTCACTTTTTAGTTATGGTACCTATCTCACAACAATTCGTTTACCACTACTTGCTATAGCATATAGCTTGCGGTATACCGCCCAAACAAGAGTGACACAAGGAACCTATACAAAGTAGATTAAATACAAACTAAACAACTCAAAAACTACCCAAGCAAAGTTAATAAAAATTGGTTAATAACCATTTATAGCCCGAGTGCATTTCATGACAATTCCAATAAGCCCAAACACGGCTAGGATACATTGTTTTATTACGGAGATCCGGTGCATACCTTCCGGCTTCATCTTCAGATCAGTTCGATGGTACCAATTTCATCAGAATTATTTATTTAAACTTGCTTCATAGTCGCTTAACAATCTTAATCGAGATATCTTATCGCCACCCGTGAAATACTTATCATTGAGGAGTTCCGGTGGCCATTTGTGGTCTTCTTGATCAGTACCGCTTCATCAAATGATACTTTCTGAATGCAAATGCTTGAGTTGTTGATGAAAATACAAAAATCGCTATAGTTTTGCCTATAAAATTTGAGGAGTTCCCTCAATTCCTCATGGATCCCAGCATTAAAACTGGATTTTGAATCCAATCCATTCTGGAAGTATATCCTTTCAAATACAAAAAATATTTTTTCAAATCGGCTCACAAACGACGGAGAACTGAGGTAACAAATATTATAAAAAAAAAAAAAAAATACAACCGAATTGAGAACCTCCTCCTTTTTGGAAAGTCGGTTAACCAACGACATAAGTACAACTCGATTTCGGGCATTGTCTCAGGCGGGGCGCGGGAGGATAAACTTAATATAACAGCGGGACGCTTGCGCTGGTGGAAACAAACAATAAAAATAAAAACTGTCGAGATGTGGATGTACTAAAAGGTACACTTCTGCCTTACGATAAAAATAAAACAAATGCCGCGATTGACTTGGCTACCTACTGGGCCCAACTTAAGCACAGAGTTATAGTTATAATTATTCATACAGGATGAAATGGCGGCAGGTCACGGGAACAATCTGCGATTCCCGCATTCCCCTTAAACTAAGGGGAAGATTTATAAAACAACGGTTAGACTTTCTGTCTTGTATGGATCAGAATGTTGAGCCACTAATGGGATGAATCAAATAAAATTGCATGCAGCTGAGATAAGAATGCTAAGACGTATTGCTTGGTATTACGCAAATGGATAGAATGAGGAATGAGTAGGGTACATAAAAGGAATTCTGAAAGTGACACCGGTGACTGAA
The DNA here is from genome assembly GCA_947523025.1 of Dryobota labecula. Taxonomy (NCBI): domain Eukaryota; kingdom Metazoa; phylum Arthropoda; class Insecta; order Lepidoptera; family Noctuidae; genus Dryobota; species Dryobota labecula. The sequence continues at coordinate 742,175 of OX383290.1, forward strand.
AAGTGGTGTGGGAATCGGTTGTCGTGGTATGGGCATGTGATGCCGAGGAATGAGGAAAATATCGTGAGGAAAGTTTTGAGTATGAATGTGGATGGCTATAAGGGGAAGACCAAATAAAAGATGGATGGACTGTGTGAAAGATGATATGGCTAGAAAGGGGGTGACTGCCGAGATGACGACTAATAGAGAAGTGTGGAAGGAAAAAGTGAGCCGTCACGGGACGCCTGGCAGATGTGAAACATCAAAATTATTTTATACCATTCCCCCACTAAAAAGCTTATTTTATTCACTGAAAACAGTGAATACGAGTAAAAAGCACTTTTAATCACTATTTTGGTGTTTGAATTTAGAACACACCAATATATTCGACCTCCATCTCAATGCTATACAACCTCCTTGCGAAAAATAGGTAATCGTGATTGACTGCTGCGCTGCGTGTCGCGTGTTCGATTCCCGCACGGAACCAATATTTGTATGACCTACAAGTAGTTGTTCCGGGTCTGGCTGTTTTTTGTATTTGTATTCTTCCATTTATTATTGTATTACAACTTTTGTGGGGGACCTGAAAATAAAATAAATGATAAACGGTATACAAATAATAATATAATATAAATAAACAATATTTTGCTAAAAACAAAATATTATTAAGTAAATAAAAAAATAAAACAATATGAGAAAATAAAGATGTGTAAAACATAATTATAAACATTATTTCACATGGGTCTTCCAACCGGCTTAAAACGGTTGACTGTCGAAGGATAAACTATAATAGCAATGTATTCATTAGACAATCGACATTATTGTCGATAGCCTACGTTACTATGGATCTGCACAAGCACATCATTAGCTCGCGGCAAAACACAGCGGCTGTACTACGCGACTCAACCGCATACACAAAATATCGTTTTGTGATTTTTACATTGCGTTGTCCAGTCACTTAGCGTCATATTTACGTAGTGGTTAAGAAGCAATATATTTATTGCAAAAATAATACAGTCGCTGTTATGTATGAAAACAAAAATAACGTAGTAAAAGCAAGAAATATTTTACTTGTTGTTTTTCATGATTTTAAAGACAAATATAGTTAAATACTTGTACTAACTTATGGTAAGTGATTCCGTGATGTACAAACATTTTGTTTTGGCTTCGGTTTTTACAAGAAATCACTGAAGAACACGGAATTCTTATAATTTGTCACGATCATGGTCGAAAGCGCACTAGTTCGCGGAGACCGCCATTTGCCTATTTTGCGAGCATTTTGATCATTGCGCGCGGACACAGACACGCCCCCTTGCCACTTCTCCTGTTTTTTTATATTTCTATATACGAGTACAGTGCACGGGAGGCGTAGGTAGGTACAACAAAACACACCATTTAAATGTGTTAGATAGAACAATGAAATCTCGAAGGTTTGTTTTTGGTAATGTAACATATCCGAAATCAACCATTTAGCTGGCAGGAGGGGGTACACTTGACTCTTACAAAAATTAGCACTTAAAGCTTAATATTTAGCAAACGGATCCCTGAATCGGAAAATGGTTTTCACAAAACCAAACGGAGAGGTTGTTTAAAAATATTGCGACGATAACCCACACCATGGGATAGATGAGGAAAAAAATATCAGCCCACTTAACGTGTAGGAGAGGTACACAATGTTTTTTTTATAGTCCTGATTTTATTTTACCACTTTGCCCGGCATGATTATTATGTACGAGTAGACCCATGCCAAATTACAGTTTTGTTACTAAGAGTCTCTGAGCTAAGCCGCGGACAGACAGACAGACAGACGGACAGACAGACGGACATGGCGAAACTTTAAGGGTTCCTTGTTGACTACGGAACCCTAAAAATACAGGATGCTCTTTTTCGCATTTGAGTTGGTAAAGTTCGTTCGGTTCCCGAATAAGGCAAGCGACTTTTTTTATATTTATTTATTTATTTATTTAACAATTTATGTACACACATATAAACAGACAAGAAGAAAGGAACAGAAAAATACGTACAAAGGTGATGCTTATTTCAAATGAAATCTCTTCCAGCATACCTGCGATAGGAAAGTAGATATAGAGATGTAGACAACGTGTGTAAGTGTAGAAGAAAAAAAAATTATATAAAAAAATAATAATAATATATATACATAAAATCAAAATAGCTATACACTAGTATAAATACTTATAAACATACAATAATAGAATATACTTACATACATACTTCTAAAATAAATATCACTCAAATATATACTTAGAACTACAATGTAGTGGAAAATAATAAATACATAATAATATGCAACTATGACGAAGTAGAAAGATAGTGATCCTTTACTCTTCTTTTAAAGGCTGCAACAGTTTGGCAGTCCCTAATGTCAGGTGGCAGTAAATTCCACAACCGAGCCGCGTGCACAGTGAATGAGTAGGAGTAGAAGTCGGATGAGTGGGGAGGGAGTCTAAGGAGATTTCTAAGATGCGACCTGCAAGGTGCCTCCGAAGGACGATCGTAGGAAAAGCGTTGTCGCAGATAGGATGGCGTTTTAGGGTTGTGAAGGATGTTAAATAACAGACACAATATTCGAGTGTTCCTGCGAAGTCGAATAGGGAGCCACTTGAGTATCTTGCGATAGATAGAAACGTGATCATACTTTTTAAGGTTAAAAACAAAACGAATACATATATTTTGTAAACGCTCAAGTTTATTTCAAAGCTCCTCAGTGGCATCCAAACAACAGGCATCAGCGTAGTCAATGATGGGTTGTATGAGAGTTTGAGCAAGGGAGATTTTGGTATTCAAGGGCAAGAAGCTCTGGAGGCATTTTAACGAATGGAACGTGTAGTGCACTTTGCGACTGACTTGAGCAACATGGGCAGTCCACGATAGGTAAGAATCCATGGTCACCCCCAGGTTTTTAACCGTGTTTGCGTATTCAATCTGAACTCCATTCAGACAGAGTGGAGACAGCGACGCAACATCAAGCCTTTTCCGCATATACCTGCCACTGCTATATGTTTGAATTTGAACGCAGTTTTAGTTATTTTTGATGTTTCCCTTGAGTAAAAATTGGTCATATCAATATTAAGGGTAGCTACTTCCTTTCCAGGGCCCGCTTCCACTTTTATTCCTGTATATTTATTTATTTAATACTTTAGCACAAAAAAAAAAAAAAAGTACAGAGGCGGATGTGTGGATGTGTGCGGAGGCGGGTATAAGTATAGATCAGAAGCCTATTCCTGGCTTCAGAAAAGAACGTTAGTTTTTTTTTGTTTACTTTTCCTGTAAAAAAATATATGATAGAAATGTATATTTTTTTAATTTTGGCATATTTGTTTTTAATTTTAGTCCATCGGCGTATAACCTGCTGGAGAACAATTGCAATCACTTTAGTGAAGAAGTAGCACAGTTCTTATGTGGCACACACATTCCTAAACACATTGTGGCGCAGCCGGAGGAACTGCTGGCGCCCAGCACTCGCGCCGCCGTGCAGGCGCTGCTGGACAACCTGGTGCCGCACGCCGCGCAGGTATGTACATACATACAGCACTCGCGCCGCCGTGCAGGCGCTGCTGGACAAACTGGAGCCGCACGCCGCGCAGGTATGTACATACATACAGCACTCGCGCCGCCGTGCAGGCGCTGCTGGACAAACTGGAGCCGCACGCCGCGCAGGTATGTACATACATACAGCACTCGCGCCGCCGTGCAGGCGCTGCTGGACAAACTGGAGCCGCACGCCGCGCAGGTATGTACATACATACAGCACTCGCGCCGCCGTGCAGGCGCTGCTGGACAAACTGGAGCCGCACGCCGCGCAGGTATGTACATACATACAGCACTCGCGCCGCCGTGCAGGCGCTGCTGGACAAACTGGAGCCGCACGCCGCGCAGGTATGTACATACATACAGCACTTGCGCCGCCGTGCAGGCGCTGCTGGACAAACTGGAGTCGCACAGTGGACGGAAAAACAAGGTTCCCTGGCGTAGGATTTTTGAAAAATAAAATAGTTTATTTGATAGTTTCAAGCATACAGTTTTGTCGAGTACATTAAAACATTGAATAAATTAGTAGTTACGGGTTTTTTTTCGAGTCTATACCATAATAAAATGACTTTATATATTTCAAATGTATGAAAATTGAATTAGTTTTACTCATAACTTTTTTCTGTCTTGGATTGTAAAGCTGAAACTTTTAGGTATTGTTGCCGAGCCTATAAAAAAGCTACCCGACTTTTGACCTTGACCCCGAACTTCCCCGTTCAATATGAATGAATTAAAAATGCATATTTAGATGATGTTTTAACACGCGGTAATGTACCTCAAAAATAAGTTATAAAAAAAAAATAACCCATTATTGATCCCTGATAGACAACAAACCTATATGACTATCGATCTTGACGAAAAGCGTACTTATTCATAAATTATGAATAAATTAATAATTGAATTTACACAACAAATAATGCGATATGAGTGAATGAATGATATATTAATTTGCAAGAATATAGGTAGCTAACATAAGTTCTTATAGGTTTCACGTAAATATTTGTACCGCTGACATGCCGAATATAGTGAAACTTTCACTATATTCGGCATTTCAACCGTACAAATATTTAGATTTTACATGTTGGTTATATTAGCATGCAGTACACATTTAGTAATTAGCAAAAACATAACAATAGTAATAGGTAGTAATTTCAAATATGAAATCAATTTAAGAGTATGAGTTGAGTTGTATGACCATTATATGACCATGATCGATGGCAAGATAACCTCACATCTATCAGATACCTCCACAGTGACATGCGATATCTACAAAGCGACACCGAAAGAGATGAATAATATCGACATGGTAACACAGAGAAGCCATTCTGTTGACATGTTTATGTTTGGTCTGTCTTCCCTTCATGCACGTATTAGATGCATAAAATGCATCTAGCACATTGCTTACCGCCTCGACTTCAAGAAATAGCAAGCTAAAGGAGATAATTTAAAATTACAATTGGCCAACAAAAAAAAAATGTATATTCAAGAACGATTTCGGGATGAAATGGGACTGCTTGTGGATGTAGTTAAACAAGGTGCGGGAACTACCAATGATGGAAATGCTGCCATACATTTTTTTGCTAATCCCGAAGTGACTGCGCAGATCACGGGTGTTGATAAAGAACTCATTAGAAGATTTGGAGTGATTCTTCAGGTAAAGTCATGTGGAGAGTTTTTAGACGTGGAAAAGTTCCGCAATATTGTGCTACAACAACTCATACATATGTTAGGCTCTATGCATGGTATTATATGCCCTAAGTGTGCATAAATTACTCATACTCTTTAATTGAGGAGCTCGTGGCTAAGTAATAACAGCCGCACGGGTCGATCCGTCAGGTTAAGCTACACTTGCCGGGGTTGGTCCGTGGATGGGTGACCATCTTTACATACCGAGACTCCTCCGTGCCTCGGAAAGCACTTTAAGCCGTTGGTCCCGGCTGTCATTCGTGGATCTTTGACAGTCGTTACGGGTCGTCAGAAGCCCAAAAGTCTGACAGCCAGTCTTTCCAAGGGGTATCGTGTTACCCAGTTACTGGGTTGTGGAGGTCAGATAGGTAGTCGCTCCATGTAAAATACTGGTATTCAGCTGCATCCGGTTAGACTGGAAGCCGACCCCAACATAGTTCCAACATAGTTGGGAAAAGGCTAGGCAGATTGATATATTGTGCATAAATTACTCATGCATGGTGCCGACATAATTGAGTACAACAACTTTATTTTAATCGGAAAATTTTCTGAAGAGGCATCGGAAGCTCTCAATAAAGATTTTTTTAAAATCAGAACCTTCCACTCACGGAAAACTAGCAGAATTGCAACAAATGAGGATATTATCCATAATTTGCTAATATCTTCAGATCCATATCTCTCTCGTTTCAGATCTAAGATAAGGCAACTTTGTACTAAACCTCTATCAGATGAACCCAAAATGTTATTGGTATTACCTTCCAGTTCAGATATAGAAAATATAGACTTTGTAGACATAGGCAAACTGTCTGACTGTGACATTGAAAAATTTAATTGTGATTGGTTCTTTTCCAGAATCATTGATTTCATACTCATAAAACTCAACTCATACTCTTAAATTGATTTCATATTTGAAATTACTATTACTATTGTTATGTTTTTGCTAATTACTAAATGTGTACTGAATGCTAACCAAGATGAAAAATCTAAATATTTCGCACCTTTAGAATTATAGAGACACAGACCAATTATAGAGACTTCAGAACTTCTGAAGACATTAGGTCTCTATAATTCTAAAGGTGCGATTTGTACGGCTGAAATGCCGAATATAGTGAAAGTTTCACTATATTCGGCATTTCAGCCGTACAAATATTTACGTGAAACATATTATCTATATTCTTGCAAATAAATATATCATACATTCATTCACTCCTATCGCATTATTTGTTGTGTAAATTCATTATTAATTTATTCATACATTATGAATAAGTACGCTTTTTGTCAAGATCGATAGTCATATAGGTTTGTTGTCTATCAGGGATCAATAATTGGTAAAAAAAATAAAAAAATACTTATTTTTGAGGTACATTATCGCGTGTTAAAACATCATCCAAATATGCATTTTTAATTCATTCATATCTTTTGAACGGGGAAGTTTGGGGTCAAGGTCAAAGGTCAGGTAGCTTTTTTATAGGCTTGGCAACAATACCTAAAAGTTTCAGTTTTACAATCCAAGACAGAACAAAGTTATGAGGAAAACTAATTCCATTTTCATACATTTGAAATATATAAAGTCATTTTTTTATGGCATAGACTCAAAAAAAAAAGTCCGTAACTACTAATTTATTCAATGTTTTAATGTACTCGAGAAAACTGTATACTTGAAATTATCAAATAAACTATTTTATTTTTCAAAAATCCTACGAAAGGGAACCATGTTTTTTCGACCACTGTGCGCCGTGCAGGCGCTGCTGGACAAACTGGAGCCGCACGCCGCGCAGGTATGTACATAATAGGTTGGGGAAAAAGTTTCTTCGCATTTTTTAAGAAAATTCAAAACAATATTTAATATAGTTTATTTACATTTAACTATAGTATGTAGGTACCATTTTGTTCGGTAACTTTTTGCCATCTTGTAGGTAGGAACATGGTCCCATTGCTATAGAAATTTTGGAACTTCTGATCAAAATACCGCGACAACTGGTTTCGGCAGTCCTCTCGTGATGTTAGTCTGACACTGCCTAAAGAATTCTGAAGAGACCGAAACAGGTGGAAATCTGAAGGGGCAAGGTCAGGACTATACGGCGGATGCATTAACACCTCCCAGCCAAACTCTCTTAATTTTTGCTGAGTGGCTAAAGAGGTGTGAGGTCTAGCGTTATCATGATGAAAAACCACATCCATTCTGTTGAATAATTCCGGCCGCTTTCTCTCAACTTCTTGCTTTAATCTCATCAGTTGTTCGCAGTAGAGTTCAGGATCGATGGTCCTGCCTGGTGGTAACAGCTCATAATGAATAATGCCCTTCCAATCCCACCACACACACAGCATCACCTTGTTGCGAGTTAACCCGGGTTTCGCCACAGTCTATGAAGCCTGACCGGCCTTTGACCACGACCTTTTTCGCACGTTCTTGTCGTAAGTGATCCACTTTTCATCACCAGTTATCAGCTTCTTCAAAAATGGTTCGGTTTCATTACGTCGTAATAAAGAATCACAAATGACTACACGGTTCATTAGGTTTCTTTCAGTGAGCTTGTGAGGTACCCAAATATCGTGCTTTTTTGTGTACCCAGTTTTTTTCAAATGTGCCAAAACTGTTTTGTGGTCAATTCCCAGTTCTTCAGCTACGTCGTAACTACTGATATGCCGATCTTGCTCCACTTTTTCAAAAATGGCATCCATTTTATCCGTAATAGGGCGACCAGAGCGACGTGCATCTTTGACATCAAAATTTCCGGATTGAAAACGCTTAAACCAAATTTGTGCTACTCTCACAGACACTGCACTAGGTCCATAAACATCGCAAAAATTTTCACGGCTTGCGTTGCATTTTTACCTTTTTTTGTAGTAAAATTTTAAAATGTATCGAATTTCTTCATTAGATTCACTCATCTTGACAGTACGAAAAACAAATGACAATCACACATTTTCCTAATTTGAATTTGGAATTGTGTTCTTTAAAATTTAATCTTTCAATGATACCAAAACCAGCCAGATACAAATAGTATAGCCAAAGAGATTTTATTACAAGTTCCTACATACTATAATGCGAAAAGACTTTTTCCCCAACCTAATATACAGCACTCGCGCCGCCGTGCAGGCGCTGCTGGACAAACTGGAGCCGCACGCCACGCAGGTATGTACCATCGCGGTCTCGGACATCGGACCACCGTAAGAACTATTGCAGCGCTCGGCCGCTATTGTATTGTTTACCTACGCTCATCAACCGCAGCATCGCAGCATCAGATATTAGCTTGTTTTTATAAATGAACAAAAAAAAAAATTATTGACAGTCATAAGTACTGCCGACAGAAGTGAAAACACAAAACTTTGGAATAACTGTTATTTTATACTAACTCACAGAAAGCGTTCGGTGACGGTGACGCGAGTTCCATGATTTTTGCTCATCCAAAAAGTACACATACTCGTACATATATACAGTATACATTTAGCTCATGGAAAGCGTTCGGTGATAATCGCGAACCCATAAGTTTTTCCCCTGCCAAAAATCGCTCAACGCGCCTAAAGAAGTTTTCACTTAAAAAAAAAAACGACTACCTTGGCTTGAGAACAATATCTAGCCCCCTCCCGCCTCGTCCCCGTTATGGCGCGCGTTAAGGGGGATGCGCTGTGGTAGCCCGCGAAATTCAAATTTTCTTGCAATTTACAGGTCCGTGTCAGGTTGTAACTTGATCAAAATATGATACGCGACAATAAAACATGTAGTTACATAATTTTAACCTTAAAAATCATTAATACAGATCTCTAAGTTAGATTTCGTGCAGATTCGTCGAACGATCGAAATCTAAAGAATCTGCACGAAATCTAACTTAGAGAGATGTATATTTTGATCAAGATACAACCTGACATGGACCTGCAAATTGCAAAAAACCCAAGAAAAATTGAATTTCGCGGGCTACCACAGCGCATCCACATTAAATTGCAGTCGGAATTCGATGGTCCCAGTTCTGGATGTCTACGAGTATTCTCGGTGTTCGTTAAAAACGTTAACTTCAACAGTGAATTCTAATTTAGTTCTACGTTCATCTTGAAAGTAAAAGTGATGGATCTTGGTACAGCAAGTAATCTATACTAATATTATAAAGCTGAAGAGTTTGTTTGCTTGTTTGAACGCGCTAATCTCAGGAACTACTGGTTGGAATTGAAATTCCAACCAGTAGTTCCTGAGAAATTCTGGAATATCCGTGTTGGATAGTCCATTTATCGAGGAATATTAACATCACGCTACGACCAAAAGGAGCGGAGCATAAATGAAAAATGTTGCAAAAACGGGAAAAAATATAATTTTTTGAGAGCTTCCTTTGCGTGCGCTGCGTAAACGGTTTAAGTTACGCAAATATCATGTATGATGGAATTGTTCCCCTTTAAAAGTTCTAAAAAAAGTTTTTTTATGGTAAACAAATTTGATCGAAATTAATGCATTATTTGCGAAGGAGTTTTGTCAACATAATATTAATCCTTATCCAAATAAATATGTCATTAATCACAAGTATTTAAATTTAAACAAAATTGTCCTTGACATCATTTGATTTCAATCAACATCTCTCAAAATAAATTTGCAACAAAAAAGTGTATAGGCTATTTAACATCACGCTACGCCCCTAAGGAGCCGAGCAAAGCGACAAAAAGTCGGAAAAAACGCTAAGCGAAAACGAAGTAATTGCGCGGACGGGTGCGACGGACGGATGCGATGCGACGGGGTGGGTTGTGGGCCGAAATTTTATGCGGACGAAGTCGCGGGCAGAAGCTAGTAATTTAAATATAATAAGAGCAATTTTTTTTTTTACATTATTAACTTTGTGATGTTTTTAACGTTTATTTTTTTTTAAACATTGACCCACGCTGCATTTCTTCTGTTTTGTGAGTGCGTTTACAAACACTTGAAACTCACATACACAAAAAGCCAGACCCGGAACAACTACTTATAGATCATACAAATATTTGTTCCGTGCGGGAATCGAACCCGTGACACGCAGCGCAGCAATCAATCGCTTAACCACTGCGCCAACCGTGCCGTCAAAAATTAAGTATAATTTTGGCCGCGTAGACCGGTAATGGATTAGGCGCACAATGCCACATTCGCAAAATGACATATTGACGCAAAATGACACATTCGCAAAATGTCTTTTCTCAATATGCCATACTTTCATTTCATTTCAAATCGCAAAATGACATAATGGAATTTCGGAAAATGTCACATTCTCAAATTGTCATATTCTTAAAACGCCATATCGCAAAACGTCACATTAGCAAAATGCCATTTTCGCAAAATGCTATTTTCGCAAAATGCCTTATCGCAAAATGCCATTTTCGCATAATGTCAAAACCTCGAAATTTCACTTCGGACAGTATTATTTTTTTTTTATTTGGACGTTAATATGTTTTTATGAATAACGCTAGCTAAAACTTAAGAACTACTTGATTACAAGCAAATTGTAGAATCAATCCTGCAATTCAATTAGCCCTTAAGGTGCACTGACTATGCAAAAGATGCCGCAAGCGGATTTTTTTTATAAAATATCCATTGACTGAATCTTATTCTAATTATTCTTCTGACATTATTTATACATATGTATGATAAATCATTGTATTACATTTGCATCTAAGTATTATTAATATTTGAATTAGCTAAAAAAAAACTTAGTGAAGGTGGGTACTTCTAATAACAAAAATTATTAGTTTACTCACAAGGCATATAAAATCAGTGTAATGACAGACTATTTGATATCCCCTTTGTGTTGACTGAATTAATTACGATTTAAAAATGGATTCAGAGTTTAAGATTGTTCGTAATCAAAAGGGAAACATTACTTTGATTTGTGGCGATCATAGTGCATAGGTACAATATAGTCAACAGTACAATATAGGTCTTTTATTTTAGAATGAAAATGCAGAAAATCAGCCGGAATATTTGTGTTGCACAAGACTATACGTTATTATTATTACAAATAGTAGCATAAAGCTACTAAACTTAACAATTATTTGTAATAATAATAACGTAGAGCACAACTATTCCGACGGCATATTTTCTGCATTTTCATTCTAAAATAACAGAAATAACCAAACAAGCGATGAGGGCGCCACTGCCCGGTCGGTAGCCTCTTACCTAAGTGATATGACTTTTTGACAATGTGTCATTTTGATAGTGTGGCATTTTGCTATACCCAAAGTCTCAAATTCAGATAATTTATGTAAACAAAGTAATGTCGAGAAATGTCACTGTCAAAATGACAGGACAGTGGTGCAAAACATTTTATCATTATTTTTTTCTTTTGTTGTAATATTAGTGTTGTTGAAGATGTAAAAAAAAATTAAAAATGTTTGGATCTCCTGCATTGTTACCAGTATCATAAAATATTTTATACCATAAAATCTCCTTTTTTTTAATAACTTTGTTTAAAACCAATTTTTTTTTTAAATTAATTACGGTATGATTATTTTTTAATTATTGTTTCTTAAATTCAGTACTTAAAGAAAATGGAACCTTTTTTTTTCGCCATTTTATGTGAATTACCATTAAGTAAGATATTTTTTTGTTATGTTATTCCTTTTGTTTACATAAATTATCTGAATTTGAGACTTTGGGTATAGTGTGGCATTTTGAGAAAAGACAATTTGCGAATGTGTCATTTCGCTAGTGTGACATTTTGCTAGTGTGGCATATTGAGAAAAGACATTTTGCGAATATGGCATTGTGCGTCTAACCCTCGGTAATATACTCGTATGTATGTGCGGCGCCCGCCCCCTTAGCATGCAGTCGCTTAGTTTATGTTTATTGCCCCGATTGGAGGTGTAGTTTAATGTTTATGACAGCAAATTTTTATTTTATTTTTTATAAAACCATTATCTAGTACGGTTTTTTTTTTTGTTTTCTTCTTAATTTTGACGGTAAACGTTAGAATTGACTTTATTGAACTGCCACTCTCTAAGAAAACACTGTAATTCCTCCAAAATGGTCTGACAACTCTCTAAGAAAAACTATTGTATTTTCGGGATTCCCGTAAATGGTCCATATTGTCATGCGATCGTTCGCCTGGTGGGAATTGCGTCGCGCGTCGTAAAAAAATTGTGGCATCAATGAATTGTGAATTTGTGATTCTGATGTTTGTCGTGTTTTGAGAATAACTGGACGAAAAAAAGATCCCATTTAGCAGCATTGTCAAAACAGCAGCTTTTTACTAAATGCATATGAAAGTATATACGGTACTTATAACAATATCAAATTTGATTTTTTTTTGTCTTTGTCTGTCTGTCTATCTGTTTGTTCCGGCTAATCTCCGAACTGGCTGGACCGATTTTGGTCGGGACGGGACTTTCATTGGCAGATAGCTGATGTTATAAGGAATAGCACTTTTATTTTAGAAAAAGATACGCGTGCAGAAGCTAGTCTAACATAATATTAAATTATATTGAAGTGTTTGCCAATAGCAGTGCTAAATAGTTGAGAAAGGATATGTTTGTTATGCAGATGACGTACACGAATGGCGGCGCGCGCCACAGCCGGCAGGATAGCCCCGACTACCTCACGCTCAACTCGCAGATCGAAGAAGCCAGGTGAGTCTCCGCCGAACGGCCGGGAGCCCGCCGTCTGCACAGGACTGCGTATGAATTCAAGTTTCTGTCTTTAGTGGTTTGGGCTGTGCGAGAGTCTTACAAACATACCCTGTTCTTTTCTATATACTATTAATCATCGCTGTACATACATTGGGGTGTTTCGGGAAGCCCTTGGATAGAGAATTCTAAAATTATGCCACCCTGTATGTATACAGGGTGGGACATCGACGCGAAGCCTATTACAATGGATTCAGTCCATGATTCTGGACCCCCTGCGTTGAAATTTTTCGTCAGTAATAAAAAAAAAAATGCTGTCGCATACATTTTTACGGCGTAGGTATTGCTCCGCCAAGCTGCGACAAACCTAGGCGATAGGAACATGGAATGTTCGCGACCTACTTAGTCCCGGTAAACTCACTATCCTGGAAAGAGAAGTTTACAGATTCGGTATAAACATCTGTGGACTCAATGAGACACACTGGAAAGACAACGGACACTTCCTAACTGACAGCCACGCCGTAAATTTATCAGGCAATGAAAAAACCTGCCAGAATGGTGTAGCCTTCTTTATTCCTATGCACCAGAGGATCTGTGTAAAAGGTAACGAGCTAGTAAGTGACCGAATAATAAGCATTCAGCTGAAAGCGTCGCCGGTGAATCTTAACCATATACAGATATACGCCCCTACGGGCACTGCAAGTGACGAGGTTATAGAGAGATTATCCTCTGAACTGGAAACCACTATAGCCAAAATGCCAAACAGAGAGCTTCTTGTCATTTTGGGCAACTTTAACGCCAAGATTGTAGTGAATGGCCAGCAGCTTAGTAAATGCCGCAACCAGATAGACTACATCCTGGTTCGATCGCGGTGGATCATCTGTAACAAATGCCCATACACTACCTGGAGCTGACTGTAAATCAGACCACCAACTTCTGATCTCAAAATTCAAGCTCAAATTAACAGCAGCAAGAACCATCGAAAAACAAAGTAGGCTAGACGTGAAAGATGTACCGAAGTTTAAGTCATTCGTGGAACATAACTGGGCAAAATGGACAAAAGCAAATCTAGATAGCGAGACACCTGAAGCACTTTGAAGCAGAGTGAAGTCCCTTATAGAGCTCGTGGTCTCAGGATCCAAAGCACCAACTGTAACTCACAAGTAGAAACATTGGATGACGGATAGTATTTACCTTTGTGCTTGTTGAGGAACGCCGAAAGATGGAAGCAGCCGGTGCAAATGTTAAAGCGCTCAACGAAAAGTCTGCCCAGATCCAGAAAAAATGCAGACAAGGTTTCAATGCCTACCTGCGTCATATATGTGAAGAGATCGAAGCTCATGCAGGTAGATATGAATCCAGAGACCTGCATCACAAAATTCGACTTATAACTAAAACGCTGTCGTGGAAAACCTGAGCCATTGAAGACGGTAATGGTCAAGTGGTCAGCGAACTGGAGCTTGGAGTTGTTACTTTTTTTTTATGCTTTATTAAAAAGAACTAGGTTCTTAATAATTAATTACAATCTAGCCTTTAAGACTAATAAGCAATTTTAATCTAACTTAACTTTTTACGTGATAATTATTTTAAAACTTAGAATAGTGTTTGTTGCACTTTACACAAGTCCGTTACACTTTCTTAGAGTCTGATAGTTATAATAATAAAAACACTTTGTTCATGTGTTATATGTGTGTCATTGTCACTTTAATTTCTACACTTTTTATACTACACTAACTCAAAGGGTTTTGTTCGTTTTAGTCTTCGCACTATATTTGTGTTGTCTAGCAGCTGAATTGCCTCGACGTTCACATGTCGGTGGAGTCGGTGTTCATGGGCCTCAGTAAATTTTTGAATTATGTTGATGACGGGTTCCATTTTTAGGTCACGATGGAGGTCATCATTTCTTATATACCAGGGCGCATTTACAGTACTCCTGAGTACCTTATTTTGGAATGTCTGTATCATTTTGATGTTGGTCGGTTTAGTACAGCCCCATAGTTGGATGCCATACGTCCATATCGGCATGAAAATATGCTTATATATTAACATTTTATTGTGTATCGATAGGCAGGAATTCCGTCCAATCAACCAATGTATGTTTTTGAAACGCATGTCTAGTTCTTGTCTCTTCTTTTTGACGTGCGCTTTCCAGCGCAGTTTCGCGTCAAGCGTTATACCAAGATATTTAGCTGTGTTTGAGTATGGCACTTGTTGGCCATTTATGAAGGGTTAGGGTGGTAATCACAATTCTTGTTGGTGAAATCAATGTGAAGTGACTTTGGTTCATTCAACTTGATTCTCCATTTTTGTGCCCAGTCATGAACTTTATTTACAGCGATTTGCACCTCTTTAACTGCTTCCTTGTGGCATGACCCTATAGCCATAATGGCAGTGTCGTCTGCAAAGGTTGCAATTGTATTATTCTCCAGCTCTGGTATATCACACGTGTACAACAGGTAGAGTACTGGACCCAGCACACTACCTTGGGGCACGCCGGCTTTAATAATTTTCAGCTCGGAATAGGCATCCTCGTGCCTTACTCGAAACATTCTATTTGTAATGTATGATTCCAAGGTATCGGAAAAATCATTGGGCAGCATTAGTCTTAGCTTGTATATCAAGCCCTTATGCCAAATTCTATGAAAAGCTTGTGCTACATCTAATAATACGGTAGAGCAGACGTTTTTATCTTCAAGCGTTCTCTCAATGATGTTGGTAATTCTATGTACTTGGTCTATCGTGGAGTGTTTCTCTCTGAAGCCAAACTGATGGTCAGGGATCAGGTTTCTCTCGTTTGTAATAGGTTTTAGGCGTTTTAAAAACATTTTTTCAAACAGCTTTGATAGTATAGGCAACAGGGAAATAGGTCTGTATAATGATGCTTCGTGAGGTGGTTTACCCGGCTTTGCAACCATAATCACTTCAGCAACTTTCCACGGCTCAGGTACATGTTTTAACATGAATGTAGCATTGATGAGTCTGGTAAGTTTGACGATGGCTTTACGTGGGAGATGATTCAGGATTTCTCCCGTAATAAGGTCATATCCTGGGGATTTTTTCAGGTTAATGTTCTGTATTTCCTTTGAAATTTCTTTCGGGGAAACAAGCTTAATTCTTTGATCTTGCAGAATATTGGCAAACTGTAGATTGTCTACAGAGCCGTCATTTGGCTGAAAGGTTTCTTCTAAGTGGTGTGCAAATCTTAGGGCTTTTTGCTCATTGCTTATGGCCCATTTTCCGTTATCATCTCTGATAGGGGGAATTTGTGTAATTGGCCTTTTGAGTGACTTTGTCGCTTTCCAAAGAGAGTATTGCGTTGTATGGTCGCTGGTTAACTGACGTAGGTTAGTATTGAAAGCCTCATCTTGAAAGGCTTGTATTTTTCTCTTTAATCTTTTCGTAACATTATTTAGTAACGTTTTATCTTGCGGGAATCTAGTTTGCTGCCTTTTTCTTTGAGTCCTTTTTTCATATAATAGGTCTATTATCTCCTTTGGGTATGTATTTCCTCTATATTTTTTAATAAGCTGCGGTGTGTTGTTCCATGCACATTGTTGGATATTATAGCTAAACTTGTTTACTTCAGAATCGAGCTGACTTTTGCTTTTTAATGAAGTATTTAGGTCGATTATATTTTGTAGGTCTAAGCTAAAACTTTCCCAATCTGTAAACTTGTTAACTTAATGTCAAGTGGTTTTCTCGGAGTAATATTTTGTGACTTAATTGTAATAATATCGGAGAGTGATCGGAGTTCATGTGGTACCCCTCTTCTACACTCAGATAATTGGCTGATATATTCTTCACTACGAAAAAGTCGATTAGGTCTGGTAATTTCTGGTGGTCAGTCGGCCAGTATGTAGGTTTTCCAGTACTTATGACCTCACAGCGCATGTCTTTAACTGCACTAAGAAGCTGTCTTCCCTTTGTTGTAGTTAATCTCGATCCCCAATGAGTGTTCTTTGCGTTAAAGTCACCGCCTAATATAAATCTCTGTCCAAGGAGTCTGAAGAACTGTGTATATTGTTCTTTGTTTATCGTGTGTCTTGGGGGACAGTATACGGCCGCTATTGTAACATTAAATTTATTTGTTTTTACTGATATCGCCACAGCTTGCGTGTCTGGTTCCTCGTATTTGCATTGTTCGTAATGACAGATATTTTCTTTAATGATAATCGCACTACCGCCTCGGGCGGTGTTGTTAGGGTGCAGCGAATTATAAACTTTGTAGCCTTTAAATTTTACAAATGATTGTTTAGTGAAGTGAGTTTCAGAGATCAAACACACATCAATATTTTCTGAGTCCAGGACTACTTGCAACTCATGTTGGTGTTGCAGCAGTCCGTTTGAATTCCAAGCCATTATTTTAAGTGTGTTATTCATGATTGATATTTTATAGTGCTTGATTTTTATTTCTCTAGTCTCTGGCCAAATGAGGATATGTGCTTCAAGATCTGGCTAAGCTTGTCCTCAAGACTTGATGGTTGTGTGCTTGGTTTTGCTGCTTGTGCATAAGAAACACTTTTAGATGCATGTTCAGTTATCGCGGTTGTCTGTGCAAATTGTGCACTTGGTTTTGATGTCTGTTTGTCGGTGTTCCTAACAATCTGCTTAACGGCAGGTGTTACTGGATTATTTTTTGAGTTTCTGTTCTTTAACATTTGCATCTCCTTAGCAACTAAACACCCTCTGTAGTTGGCTGGGTGAGGTAAGCCACAGTGGACACACTTAGGTTTTTCTAGTGCAGGTTTTTTACAGTCAACCGTTAGGTGTTTACCTGTGCACTTAACACACCTTGGCTCTTTTGAGCAATACTTTTGGGTATGACCATAAGTCTGGCATCTCTTGCACTGCGGTATTATTTTTGAAGTTTGAAGCGGGTTTATTTCAACTTTACACCCTAGGATATGTTTTATGCCGTATATTTTACCGACATCTTCATCATTCTTGAATGGCAGTATGAACATGTTCAGCGGTTCTTTAGTTTTCCAGCTTAACTTGTTGATTGCATTTTCTATCTGGAATCCTTGCGACGTTAAGTCGTCTTTGATCCGATCCGGCAAGCAGGATGAATGCAATTTTTTCGCCACTACTCTTATTGGCCTGGTCTGCTTATCCTCGTAGGAGTGCCAAAGACAGTTATTCTCTGTTAAGCGTCGAGCAATCACTCTGTAGGACTCTTCAGATCTGGCATTTACTGTAACACTATTTCCGCTTAACATTTTTGCAGTAAATGATTCTACTGGCTGAGATTCAGTCAAAAAGTCGTAGAATGTTTGATAATTCTTAATACCGTCCACTACGATTGGAGGCGGTGCTAGATTTTTTTTTATTAGTTGCATTCTCTTTATTGTTCACTTGCTGCTGCTGAGCGCTAGCGCTAGCTTGTTGTAGTGGTGATGGAGTGAGGGAGGTGTTCAACTTCCTTTTCTTCCTGTTTTTCGCCCTAATCCACCCAGTCTCTTTGGCGAGCTCATCCTCATCCGTGCAGTACTCAACAGCAGCAAGAATCATCGAAAAACAAAGTAGGCTAGACGTGAAAGATGTACCGAAGTGTAAGTCATTCGTGGAACATAACTGGGCAAAATGGACAAAAGCAAATCTAGATAGCGAGACACCCGAAGCACTTTGAAGCAGAGCGAAGTCCCTTATAGAGCTCGTGGTCTCAGGATCCAAAGCACCAACTGTAACTCACAAGTAGAAACATTGGATGACGGATAGTACCTTAGTGCTTGTTGAGGAACGCCGAAAGATGGAAGCAGCCGGTGCAAATGTTAAAGCGCTCAACGAAAAGTCTGCCCAGATCCAGAAAAAATGCAGACAAGGTTTCAATGCCTACCTGCGTCATATATGTGAAGAGATCGAAGCTCATGCAGGTAGATATGAATCCAGAGACCTGCATCACAAAATTCGACTTATAACTAAAACGCTGTCGTGGAAAACCTGAGCCATTGAAGACGGTAATGGTCAAGTGGTCAGCGAACTGGAGCAAACATCTGAATCTTGGAGATGTTACTGCCAGCCACTGTTTGAAAATTTGCAATCGCAAACCTTTTCATCAACAGAACTAGAGAGTGATAAAGCAGAACCAGCCATCCTTGAGTCAGAGATCAGAGCTGCCATCAAGCACTTAAAGAATGGAAAGACTCTGATGCTATCCTAATCGAAACTATTCGAGCATTGGGAGAACGCGGCGTTCATATCTTTCACACCATCTGCAATAAGATATGGCTGGCAGGAAAATTACCGTCAGAATGGGCTCACACAGTTTTCATTCCTCTTCACAAAAAGGGGTCCACCATAAAGTGTAGCAACTACCGCCTTAATGCTCTGATCAGCCACGCAAGCAAAATATTGCTACACATTCTCAACGAACGATTGACAGCACACTTGTCGCGAGAGATTGCACAAAAACAAGCTGGGTTTTTAAAGGGAAGGGGAACCCGGGAACAGATTCTCACTGTTCGCCAGATAATCGAGAAAGCACGAGAATTCAATAAGCTGACCTACATATGCTTTGTTGATTTTTCAAAATCATTTGACTCTGTGCAATGGCCAACCTTTGGAGGACGCTATTAGAAATGGGCACACCAAAATACCTTTTGCACCTTAGAGAACTCTACGAAGGAGGAACAGCATCAGTACGAACATACGACCACATTTCGGATAGCTTCCATCCCAGTGCAGGTGTCCTACAGGGATATATTATATCGCCACTCCTATTCAACACCTACACAGAGCTCATTATGCGAATCACCCTCATTATGTGGTGTCACTGATGGTGTTGCGACTAGTGCTGAACACATGGAGGAACTACTCTTTAAGATGGAGCGTGTAAGCCTTACGTTTGGATTAAGGATAAATCGGAGTAAGCCCAAGATGATAATCGTAGACTGTAGCAACAATAACTCGCCAGATGTGACACAGATTGCGAACTGCGGCGTAGTTCATTCTTACGTATACCTTGGTCCTATGATTGCGAACGGCGTATGGTTATGGCTAGAGGAGCAATGGAAAAGCTAAAAAAAATGGAGTAATCGCAACGTTACTAAGGCCACTAAGATCAGGCTCGTCCGTACACTCGTATTACCCATATTCCTGTATGCAGCTGAGACGTGGACATTACGAGAACTGGAAAACAAAAAGTAGATGCTCTAGAAATGTGGTGCTGGAGAAGAATGTTTGGGATCTCGTGGACAGAATTCTGCACAAACGTGTCCATACTACAAGAACTCGACATCAAACAGCGTCTATCAGCACTAGTACAGTCTCGAATACTGAAGTTCTTTGGTCATGTCTCGAGGCGGAAGATTGACTCCATGGAGCGTCTAGTGATGCAGGGTAGAGTAGAAGGTAATAGGCCACGCGGGAGGTCATCGATTAAGTGGACCGATCAAATTAAATCCTCGGTTGGAGGCCCTGATAATGAATGCGGCAGACTGTCATCCAACAAAACCAAATGGAGAGAGGAGGCGAGCTACGACTGCACCTGCGATTGGAAAAAACTCATCATTGACACGACCGCTCTGTTGAGAGCGAAGCTAAAAAGACGAAGGTACCTATTGCACTTTTTTAGGAAATATCTTTCTTTTTTTTATAACCGACGAAAAATTTTAACCCCTGCGTTAAAAACTTTCGTCGGTTATAAAAAAAATCACAATCATGTACTGAATCCATGGTAACCGGTTTCGCGTCGATTTCCCTTCCACCATGTATATGATATGATGATGGAGGAAGAGGGATACCAAAGAAAAATTTATGGATTGTGTGACGGATGATGTGATTTTTTACGTGACATTTTCCCCTGATAGCCAGAGAGGAGAACAGAAGAGAACGGACATTAAAAATTATAAAAAGGCTTCTAGTTTGACTACTCCCTAAACATCCAGTTGAGAGATCGGGACATCCGATGAGCAAGCTCCGGGAGGACGACAGAACATGATATGGGTTATGCTCACGTTTGCCTGGGCAGGGCATTCTCATTCCGAGATGAACTCAAATATCACCCACTTACACCACCGGAAAGCCCAGAGCTAATCATCGGGTGCTTAAAAAATGTTCCGATTTTATTGTGTAAATTATATCATACCTGGCTAAAAACAGTTAGTAGTTTAGTAGCTCTTTAAATCCTTCAAAAATGTAGGTCGATATTTCTGACGGTAATAGTTTAACGTTTATTGGTAGTGACGGTGTGTGTTGTCGCAGAGTGACGTCGCAGGAGCTGGACGCGCGGCGCAGCTCGCTGGCGGACAAGCTGGCGCGCAAGGAGCGGCGCCGCGACAAGAAGCGCAAGAAGCTGCGCGAGCGCGGCGACGTGGGCGCCGACGACGACGCTGATGGTGAGCGCACCAGCGGGCTGGATGAACGTGGCAAATAGGGCCGCACAGTGGATGGTTTTACAGGCTTTTGACATCTTCCTCTACATGCAGCGCCGCCATCCACGTTCATTCAGACCCATGTGGCCCTGTGGCGATTGCGATATGAAGTAGTGCCACTGCAGAGCCGTGGTTACTTCCCTCGCCTACCGCTTATAAACTTTTGTCACCATTTATCATTGGTATACTGAAATCGACACTTTCCTTGTACGGTTTGGACTGGCGCTAGGTACAGGCACTGAAATGTTCATACAAGAATTCCAATGTTAGAAATCTTTGAGATCTTCTCAGCATGGTCGCATAACCTTGTGGCGTTACAATAATACACGAAACGCCGAGGATCACGTAGTGCCGAATCAATTATCTGGCTGAATCTCAGCTAACATGTGGGGCTGGATGGGAACCGGAGGTGTAGGCGAGCTGATTCAGATTTCTTCTCATGCGAATGCAATAGGTTATGTGGATTTGGTAGACGAATCTATGTTACCGACAGTGCGATCGGTTTACCCGCGAGAAGAAGTTCCAAGCTTTTATTATTTTATTTTATTTATTTTAGGAAAACTTACAGCTAATACATTTTATAACTAGTTCAATGTTTAATTACAAGCTTCCACTAACAATAAATGTGGGTAACTTTAACAAATATGCTAAAGCAGCGAAGTATAAGAGATACACATATGCATTATCTCACGCTCAAAAAACACTATAATAAAGAAAAGACAAATATAAATGTTTATACATCAAAAAATAAATTGTTCAAACTTTTCTTTACTTCCTTAACGCTACCAGTAAATAAATCTAAATGTAACTCGACATCCTGACACACCATATTAAAAGTACGACAAGCTCTTATCACGTACGAGTTCTGTTTGTAGATAGTTTTAACTTGAGGCACATGGAGAAGACGTGGTCTCCGAAGAAATGCACTCGGTACACGCAGCCCGATCATGCCCACCAACTCGGGGATGTCAGTAGATCCGTTAACACGAAATAAGAAAGCAAGATCTGCAATTTTCCTTCGCTCGTGTAGAGGCAGAATATGAAATTTTTTACACCGACTTATACTAGTTCTGGAGATAGGTATTTGAGCGATATCGAGTGTACCTCAAAAATCGCCTTTGTATACCTTCAAGCCGATTAATGTATACATTATAATTTGGGTTCCAAACCTGAGAAGCGTATTAAAGGTGGCTACGGACAAACGCACAATAAAGAATTTTCATTGTTTTAACATTCTTAAAATCTGAAGAGACCCAAAAAATAAAACCCAAGGCTTTTGACGCCTGGTTGACTATGTTATTAATATGTGCATCAAACAGAAGCTTAAGCTTATAGTCAAAAGTAACTCCAAGATCCCTGATGACACTCACTCTTGCTGTCAAGGCATTCGAAAGCCTATAATCGAATCTAACTGGGTTTGGCTTACGCGTAAATGTACATAACATTTGGATACATTTAAATCTAACCTATTTTTAGCGCAGTATTCATGGAACCGGTCCAGATCATCCTGTAATAGGCTTGCGTCCTCAACAGTTGACACTTGACTTAAAATCTTCATATCATCCACAGCTTCTTCAGATGATGAAAATCTCTGTCCACGCAATTTATTCTGAGCATACCATTCTGCATTAACCGTTCTTTGTCCCTCAAGAGGAATAGTCGTAACATGGCCGGTTTTGGAGACAAACGTGGCCACCATTTTTTTTGCAACACTCCGTGAATGAACAATTTTTGTTGGCTTTAACTCATTTTCGAACACCCAAACTCGTGACTGGTTTTTTGTTTCGGGTTCGTACGCATATATCCAGGATTCGTCACCTGATACGATGTTGTATACAGCATTTGAGGATCCTGCGTGGAATCTTTCGAGAGTTCTGACGCACCAAGTAACGCGAGCCGCTTTTTGCTCTTCACAGAGCGAATGCGGTATCCATCGGGAAAACAACTTTTTTACACCTAATTGTTCATGCAAGATTATTTGTATTTGACTCATGCCAATGTCTAAAGTTGCCTGAATTTCGCGGTATGTCACATGTCGATCTTCCTCAATCAGCTTACGCACAGCATCAACGTTTTCTTGGGTGACTGCAGTTTTTGGACGACCTTGACGGGGATCATCACTGAGCTTGACACGTCCACGTTGAAATTCAGCAAACCAGCGATAAATTGTGGTTTTGGATGGGGCTTCATCACCAAATGCAGAAATCATCCGGTCAACACACTGTTTTTGTGTTAAACCACTTCGAAAGTCATAATAAATCATCGCTCTTGAATTTTCTCGAGTCAATTCCATTTTCTCAACGACTAAACAAGTTTGACAAAACCTTGTGACAAGACCGAGAATCTTTTTTAAAATAAATAAATGGTATTCGATTTTTAAAACCAAGGAGTTTTCAATTAAAAAGATTTTAATATGACAAGAACAGTGTAAATATTCCATTCCCGATACTTTTAGTGCAGCCCTCGTATAACGTCGACCTGAGACCGTCTGGACATATGCTCTGTAAGGTAGTCACTACAGACCACGAGATTGGATGTGGCCGAGCGACCTTTTAGAAACCCATGTTGATGTTCACAGAAACTTAATTTAAGTGCAGAAGAAAGTTGTCTGTGCACAATTTTCTCCATAATTTTTGCAAACACACAAAGTTTGGAAATTGGTCTATAGTTGCCTATAATGTCCTTAGCTCCTTTTTTATGAATCGGCGTTATATACGCCGACTTCCAGATGATAGGCACTACCCCTAATTCAAATGATCGTTTAAATAATATTGTTAACGGAAGGTATAGGCACCTGGCCCATTTAGATATAAAAATTGGCGAAATGTTATCAGGGCCCGCGGTTTTGTTTAGATCCACTTGTTTAAGCAACCGAAACACTTCCTCTTCCCGTACATCAATAGAGCTTATGTCTGATACGCAAACAGCAGTCAGACTACCAGGTTCATCCGTTACCACAGTGTGCAGATCGTCACTTCATTCTTGGAAATTAGAAAATAAATAGTTTCCGAACATATCACAAATTTCCTCCCCAATGCTAGATGAAATTTGGCCAAAGTTAAAAACAGACGGGTAACTGTTGGTTTGTTGTTTCGATTTCACATATCGGCAGAAAGCCCTTGGATTTTTAGAAATGGCTGCTTCAATATCTGCAATATAATTATCGAACATTTCCTTCTCTAGATCTTTAGCCCGTTGACGTAAGGTTACAAATGAATGATGCTCAGATAAAGGAGATTGACCGGACGTAGTATCGTTATTTGTTCTGCGGTGACTTAAGTTTATAATGTTGATAATTCTTGTTTTGTCGATTTCCTATTTTACCCATACATACTTTTTTTTTCACGAAAGAATTTCTTACATTAAAAAAACAAATTTTAACCACACATTTCACCATTTTGATATTTTTTATCCTTAAGCTATCGCTCACTTGACGTGAAGTTGACAACTGAAGTCAGATATGCCTGTGGACATATACGACGTAGTAACGCGTTGGTGCCGTACATTGCTGATCTAGTTCTATATAAGATCATTGATGACATACATGAAAAAAAGAAGCTATTACATTTATCGTAGACTCCGGGTCTTCAAGCCATCTCACCAATAAGAACAATTTTTTACACAACTTTCAAGACGCAAATGGAAAAATTGGAATAGCAAAAGCTGGAGTTGCCATGCAATCAAAAGGTCAGGGAGAAATACATGGATCAGAGTGTACTCTAAAACAGACTATCTATGTACCTGATTTGACTAATAATCTTATGTCACTCAACGCTATAACCAATAACGGCGGTTAAATTGTATTTGAAGAACAAGAAGTTAAAATACTAAAAGAAGATGAGTAATTAACTCATCTTCTTTTAGTATTTTAACTATTAAAAGTAAATAAAGAAGAACATGGACTGTATACCTACTGTAAAAATTAATAACCTAAAACAAGAAACTTCCTGATTAACGGATAAAATAAATAAAGCCGAAGAATGGCATAAGAAAATGGGTCACCCTAGTATTGGTAAAATGCTTGATCTAAGAAAAGTTGCTAAAAACATGAATGTGAGTGAAGAAGAAATTAAAAACTTGAAACTTAAATAAAACTTGAAAGGTAAGATGTATAATGTCGAAACAAGTGAGAAATACAGAAAGACAAAGAGCAACGTGGCCACTGCAAATAATACACACAGATATATGTGGTCCTATTTCACCGAATACATAATATGATAATAATAAATACATACTATTACAAGCTTGCGGTTCATGACAATAAAAACTGCCGATTTAAAAACCAAAAATGACACTAATTAAACAACACTGATAACTCAAACACACTAATTATAAAGCACAACCGATAAGCAAACGGGTTTTCACCTCATAGTTTTGATTGACACTGCGTACGTAAATTACAGAAGCATAACCACGGGTAGATGCATCACAAAAGGGAATTAAATGTACATCACAAAATTTAGGTATAAGTGTCGCTCAATTTTTAGTGGTGAGAGACAAGACAGTGAAGATATAAACAAAGACCACTTATAGAGCAACTCGGAAGGAAGTGCATCATCCCAACCACGACTTAATTCCACAAGTCAATTCCTAGTGTGGAGCAACGTTTAAAAAAAAAAAAAATCTTGCATTATGCATTTTGCTAAAAATATACATGGAGATAGGAATCCCATAGGATTAAAAATGCTAGCTAGCAATTTTAGCACTGAACGTTTCGTGTAGGTATTGTTTGTCATAACAAAAACGTAAATCTGATTAAAAAAATAGGAGTAATTTCATGAACTAGATTTGGTTGTGACACACTCCCCCGCAAATTGGTATGACCCCGTGGCATTCTCTTTTGGCAGAGATATAGCCTGGGATATGGAGAAGGACATAGGCTACTTTTTTACGCGATAACCGACATCCACGCGGGCGGAGTCGCGGGCAAAAGCTAGTTCACAATAATTAAAGTAAATATAATTATGTAATACTTTTCAATGTAAAAAAATACTTATTTGGATGTAAAGAATGCCTAGATGACGACGGGTTTGTGATGAGTCTTTTTACACCCTGTAGATGGTATAGAGGATTAAATTAAAAGTTTAGAATCATTTTGTTCATTTTAGTATTTTAAAATTATTGTAACATTTTAACTTCTATGAATACGATATGCAAAGTTAGCAATTTTGGTGAAAATAAATTTGATAGGGCTCGAGGCTCTTAAGTATGCCAGCCATGGGTGCGTGATTTCAGGCTGACAGGATGAGCAGAGGTCGACTTAAAATGTTGATAAATATAACGATCTTTAATTCGATTTTCCGTACTGATTAGCGGATCCGCAGATTCACTAAATGATTGAAGTGTGGTATAAGACATCTCTGCATGTGACATCTTATAAGTACGTTCCGTATCCGTCATGTGGTAATGTAACCCTTGACTATCGTAAACGTATTCGCTCAAGTGATCGAGCACGCTATTGTGAGGCGGTCAGTTGAACGCTCCACAAGTAGGTCGGGACGCGGGCTCAAAGCGACGACGCAACTCCAAGCAACGACCACCACACGCCGCGCTGATTTAGCGGGCGTGTTCAGATAGCTCGGCACTTATGAATCTGTCACCATCGGAAACTAAAACAAATACTAAACATACCTCTCGTAAGTGCAAACCCATTGTTTTAGCGAGTGGCAACCCAACATGTACTATGAAAGTTACTCGATCAGACTAAGGACCGCTGCCTAAGAGCATGTCATGTAGCCTGGGATCGTCGACTCAGAGATCGCGGAGACGGCGTGTTTACAAAACGAATACGAACATGTGAAGATTAGCGCGGTACCCGATACCGCGTCCGGCGTAATTATAAATATATTAGTGTTGCGGCAGCCGCAGCTCGCAGCCCGCGCAGGCGCGTCCAGCCGCGACCCGCGCCGACGCCGCGCCGCGCCGCCCTTTCAGTTTATTTATGTTGAGTCTATTTCCACACTGCACGGAGCGCGTGCGCAAGTCGTGCGAACCCAACTTTTTTGTATTCGGATCGAACTTTAATGTTTTTCACATCTTAGTGATCTATTCGGAATTCTAAAACACTTCTGCCAAACGCGGTATCGAAACATTCTCGTCTAAGTCGCGCGGCTCGGCCAAGTTTTAGGTTAGTAACTAACCTTCTGAAGTATACGAGTGTTCTCAAGCTAATTGTTTTACATCTTCTCCAAACGTGAATATAGAACTGTTCCCCAAATCCATATTATAACTAGGTGCCCAAGTGCCAAGCAGTTGGCATTTTATTTCTCTTCCGAGTTTAATTTAGTTCCCCGAACTCGCGGCGGTTGCGAGAGGCCGTTGAACAGTGAGAGCTAACGTGGCGCTACGCGTGTGTTGCGATGTTGATGTAAGTCGATGTTATGGTGCAGACATGGCAGAAGCAGTGGAGACGGCGGGCGCGCCCGAGGAGCTGTCGCGCGCGGGGCCCAGCTCCGACGCGCTGGCGGCCGAGGCCGACGAGCGGCGCCAGGACGAGCTGCGCAAGCGCAACCGTGACCCTCCCATCGTCTTCGCCGACATCGACGTGAGTACCGCGCGCGGACGAGGCGAGACACAAGCCTCGTGCTTCCTACACCAATGCTCATAATCAAAAGATTATGTCTGGCTGAAAGTTAACTCTGTTTACCGACGGTCGCCACTAAATTCTTCCAGAACCGTCACCTCATTCACCCATACATACCTAAGTACCTGCTAACACCCTGGGCTTGCTGAACATGTGAAACATGCAGCTACGTCCAAGGTCGTAAATTAACTTCTTGTAAAACTTACAGACGGTAGTTATATTGAACGGAAAGCTTCTGTAAATAAACTATATTTTTCATCCGATGACTCACACATGCTGTAAGGTGTAAATATAATATTCGATGTATATGTGCGATGTGATGATTGCACCGTCGCCAGCTTTATTACAATCATGGAAAATTTATGAGCTTAAAATGGTTCTAGAATATTTCCAGTCAAATGATGGTCAGTGACACGGCTGAGTCGCGCACGTAACACGTGGCGCGTGGGTGCCGGATGATTTCCTGGAGGGAATGTTTACATTCCGCACTCATACATTGTCACTGCCATAGGGAACCAAATTATGAGCACTCCAACGCTTATGTCATGCTTACAATTTATTGGCTCGCCTGTATTATTAGGGGATAATGACATTAGAAGTAGGACCGTAGAATGTAATGCTGCATTACAAACTAATTCATCATGTTCCAAAATATGCCGGAACTGACTACATACATACTTAATATATGTATGACGTTATAAGCTACATTGTCATCATTACATTTTATAGGACCTCTCTAGTAGTATAGTATTTAAGACGACGATATCAGCTAGCATTTTGATGATGACAGTCGTCTTAGGGCCGAAACTCAAAACCTCGATACGTACGATTGGGCATCGATGCTAATTCAAAACGTTAAAAAGGACTTGTTCTGCAGTCATGTTAGCGAGTTCGCTTGCACTTTGTAGCCATGTGTCTTCGCGTCAGTGTTGAGTATCGCCACTTAGTCGGATCACATGACCGATAAATTCCAATAGAACTTAACGTGAGTGCTATTGTTGACACAGGCCGTGCAGGAGTTTGAGAAGCTGGTCAAGGAGCTGGAGGGTGTGGAGCTGTCCGCGGAGGAGCGGCAGAGCCTGGACGAGCTGCAGCAGTACCTGGTGCAGGGCGAGGGCAGCTGGGTGCTGGGCGACGACTTCCTCGCCTTCATAGGTACCAGCCGGGAACAGACACTCAATCGTTTATTGCATTCTATTAGGCGAATAGTCCCAGTCGCCCCCACATTCGAGTGATCAAGTTCTCAAAGAAGTTAAATTACAGTTTTTTTTTTATATGAACGCTTTTTACCGCTGGGACCCTGGAGTGATCATGAATTACAACAATTTTCTTTCGTTCATATACTTAAACCAAAGATGTACTAACAAGATTTAGTTTAAATTTATATAATCAACGTTGTAGAGGATATAACGAATATAAATGAGTATTTAAACTATAAAATATAAGTGTATTCTCTTATAATTATTAGTATCTAAACCAGGTATGGGCAACCTTTGACATGTTAAGGGCCAAACTTTAGCGTGCAAATACGTTCGCGGGCCGCGTTTAAAAGTACTTAGTGCATTTTAAAGTAGTGATAATATTTTTTGCGATAGATATTAGACATGAAATAATACGACAATGTTATTATAGTACAATTTATTAAAATAACAAAATGAAAAGAAAATTAAAAAAATGGTACATTATAATTAAATCGTTAAATTTGCAATTGTGACAAACTACGAAAGATAAATACACCGAAATCAATGAGACACTTGAGCTTGAATTTGGGAAACTAATCCATCGATATTTGGATTAATTCCACTGATACGTATAGAATTTTCCAAATTATCGTCAGTCAGTCTTGTACGATGTGTTGATTTATTAACTTTCATCAATGAAAAGAACTGTTCTCATTTATAAGTACTGCCAAACGCACAAATCAATCTTCTTGCGAATTTTCTAAGCTGCGGAAAATTGTCTTCTTCTAGATATTTTTTGTAGAAATCGCACAACTCTACGTCTTCAAATTTCGATTTTAGGAGTGAGTTTTCTTGAATCTCGATCAACTTCATTTGTAGTGTATTGGAGCATTTTGTACATTACATTTTGTAAGAGTAGCAAATAAACTGAAATAGTCTTCCATGTTTTTGAAGTCGCTAAATCTGTTCAAAAATTGTTCCGACAGTAACTTGAGTTCTTCAGCATATTGAGCATAAGCAATATTTTTATACGCAGAGAGCGTGTTGAAATGGTAACTGTTACTAGACAGCATCTGTGAATCCCACAAGCGTAGTTTGATCTGAAACGCTTTCAAATGGCTGTACAAATCATTTAATAACTGTCCTTGTTTTTGAAGTTTCAAATTTAAATCATTCAAATAGCCTGTAAGATCGACCAGAAATGCTAAGTCGACACGGTTGGCGCAGTGGTTAAGCGATTGACTGCTGCGCTGCGTGTCGTGGGTTCGATTCCCGCACGGAACAAATATTTGTATGACCTACAAGTAGTTGTTCCGGGTCTGGCTGTTTGTGTATGTGAGTTTGAATGTTTGTAAACGCTAACACGATACAGGAAAAATTCTTAGTGTGGAGCAACGTTTTAAAAAAAAAATAAAAAAAAATAAAAAATAAAATATCCATTTTGGGTCACTTAATTCAATTAGTGGTTTATCTTTTATTTTCATATAGTCTGCTATCTCATTTCTAAGCTCGTAAGACCGTTTCAAAATTTTTCCTTTGCTCAGCCATCTGACTTCACAATAATATGTTACGTCGCTATATTCAGCTGATATTTCATCCAAAAACGCCTTGAACTGACGATGGTTAAGCCCTCGGTATCGAATAAAGTTGATGGTTTTTGCTACCACATTCATAACATTCTGGAGTTGAATGGACTTAGAACACAAGTTCTGTTGGTGGATAATGCAATGAAGGACTATCAAATCATCTTTTTCCACATTTAATTCTGTTGCTTTTTCATTCAAAATTCCGATGAAACCTTTACGTAAGCCGACCATAGAAGGTGCACCATCAGTGCATACTCCAATTAATTTTGACCATGGCAAGCCAAAACTTGTGAATACCTTTTGAACTTCAATAAAAATATCCTCTCCTGTAGTGGTTCCTTTAAGCGGCTGTAAAGCAAGCAATTCCTCAATAACAGTGAACTCCTTATCAACACCTCAAATAAATATAGCCAGTTAAGCTGTGTCAGACAAATCGGTGCTCTCGTCTAATGCTATGGAAAATGATTCAAAACCAGCCATACGGTCAGTCAATTTTGTTTTTATATCATTAGCCATCATTTCTATACGTCGAACAACAGTTCATCTTGACAAACTAATTCTTTCAAATCATTTTTCTTTTCAGGACACAAAATACTGCAAACTTCTAACATACACTCCTTGATAAATTCCCCTTCGGCAAATGGTTTTAATGCCTTTGCCAATTTTGAGCTAACTATAAAACTAGCTTTCACAAAATTATCAAGTTGTGTTCTTTGTTTATGAAACATGTTTTGTTGCTGTTTTTCAAAATTTGCGGTAAGCTTCTGGATTTTGTCTGTTCTTAATTGTCCTGTCAGTGAGTGCAGCGTAGTATGCTTAGTTGAGAAATGCCTCTTTATATTGAATTCATTTTTCTTGAAACGGGCGACCCTCTGTATCTACTTTTCGTTTCTTTCCACCAGACATCATTTTTGTTTACTTTTCGTTCAATAAACTTAATAACAAACTATAGTTAGTAACCACTCAAGATGCACACAAAGTCACAAAGCAAGTTGACGGCTCGAGCAATTCGCTATGATAACGCTTGTCCAAGTTATCACCACGGTAGCTCAAATAGAACTAAGCTATAACGTTCGGGCCATCCACCCGCTTATACAGGGTGGAAAAAAAAAGTTGGAGGATAAGTACCCTTAATATTGATGATGGCAAATTTTACTGAAAGGAAACATTCCTTTATTATTATAAGTATTAGTTATAAGTGAAAATAGGCGAAAATTTACCATTCCCCCCTTATCTCCGAAACTACTGAACCTAATTTTTTTTTTTAAATACAGAAAATAGTTCTATACTTATAGATTACACGAAAATCTATAAGAAGTCTATGGTCTTAAAATTACATGGTAAATCTCTCGATATTGTGCGTACAAACTTACATTTGCAGTTGGAATGTATGGGAGATTATGTTTACCAACTACAATGTTATTTATTGATTTATGTTGTTGTTGTTTGTTCTTAGGATTAATTCTTTCCAAGTACAGAACCTTTCATTGTGCGTAGTCCGAAACGCACTTGGCCGGTTTTTATATATATTTTTTTCTAACTATGGTTTAGCTAAACTCTCACATAGTTACATAAGATACAACAAACTTGAATAAGTTCAAGGCTGTATGATAAACCGCGCGAAATGCATTCCGCCTTCGTTCGTAATTTACTCAAATTCGGATTTTACTTAGTTTAACTTCACTTAAAACTAACTTAAAAAATTTGCATTTTAACATTAGCCTCTAATTATATCTATGTTATGTCTTATTGTTCCTAATTTAATGTATGTAAATAAACGTACTAGGTATTTTTATTCATATGTTGCACTTAATTGTTTTCTCATAGAGGGTGAAAAAAAGTAGTGTTCACCTCGGGACCAACAGTATTTTAAGCTCGAGTGACGTACTTTGAACAGCTCGCTGCGTTCTGGATTCTACCCTAGAATCCTTCGCTCCGCTCTGGATTCAAAGAAACACTCGCCTTTATGTAGTTGTTTGCTCCCTAGGCAAACAATCTACTATGTTGGCTTCAGAATCTTTCCCACACTTCGTAACAATTACTTTAAACAAAATCCCACAATTCGTAGCAATTATTTAAAAAAATATATGAAAGTAGGTGCAGTTCTGACTTTGATACTATTTTATTATAATATATATTACAATTATATTTTATCTTATATGGATAGTTCTCGACGAGTCCATCGATAGTGGACGCAGCACTGGTTTTTTCATCAACCGTTGGTGTCGAGCCGAGGACATAAAACACACTGTTGGACCCTTAGCGTAAGCAGTACTGAAATGTTGGGAGTCCTAGGGTCTTTAAATCAGACAACCAACTCGATCGAATGTACTTTAATCAATGTAAATATGGAATATATCTTCTAATGCGCATTAAGGTAAACTGCTTACTTAGCTTAATATTATACTTATATTCTAAAGGAGCATACTCACTACATTATACACTATTAGAGAGCATACATACACTTCAGTACATTGAAATCCAGTGCACGATGAAAATCGCCGCGATAAAAATGACCCTCCGACCCTCACGCTCACCCTCCCCTGCGCAGGCCGGCTGCTGCACGACGCGGCGCTGCGCAGCGAAGTGCGCGTGGCGACGCTGCGAAGCCTGGCGGCGGCCGCGCTGCGCGACGACGTGGCGCTGCTGCTGCACCAGGACCGGCGCGCGCACGCGCTGCTCAACTACGCCGCGCGCGTGGACGCACTGCCGCCCGCCGAGCAGCTGGCGCTCGCGCTCTTCGTACGTACACTCGCTCGGCTGTCTCTAGTCTGCTGCGCGACGCGGCGCTGCGCAGCGAAGTGCGCGTGGCGACGCTGCGAAGCCTGGCGGCGGCCGCGCTGCGCGACGACGTGGCGCTGCTGCTGCACCAGGACCGGCGCGCGCACGCGCTGCTCAACTACGCCGCGCGCGTGGACGCACTGCCGCCCGCCGAGCAGCTGGCGCTCGCGCTCTTCGTACGTACACTCGCTCGGCTGTCTCTAGTCTGCTGCGCACGCGCTGCTCAACTACGCCGCGCGCGTGGACGCACTGCCGCCCGCCGAGCAGCTGGCGCTCGCGCTCTTCGTACGTACACTCGCTCGGCTGTCTCTAGTCTGCTGCGCACGCGCTGCTCAACTACGCCGCGCGCGTGGACGCACTGCCGCCCGCCGAGCAGCTGGCGCTCGCGCTCTTCGTACGTACACTCGCTCGGCTGTCTCTAGTCTGCTGCGCACGCGCTGCTCAACTACGCCGCGCGCGTGGACGCACTGCCGCCCGCCGAGCAGCTGGCGCTCGCGCTCTTCGTACGTACACTCGCTCGGCTGTCTCTAGTCTGCTGCGCACGCGCTGCTCAACTACGCCGCGCGCGTGGACGCACTGCCGCCCGCCGAGCAGCTGGCGCTCGCGCTCTTCGTACGTACACTCGCTCGGCTGTCTCTAGTCTGCTGCGCACGCGCTGCTCAACTACGCCGCGCGCGTGGACGCACTGCCGCCCGCCGAGCAGCTGGCGCTCGCGCTCTTCGTACGTACACTCGCTCGGCTGTCTCTAGTCTGCTGCGCACGCGCTGCTCAACTACGCCGCGCGCGTGGACGCACTGCCGCCCGCCGAGCAGCTGGCGCTCGCGCTCTTCGTACGTACACTCGCTCGGCTGTCTCTAGTCTGCTGCGCACGCGCTGCTCAACTACGCCGCGCGCGTGGACGCACTGCCGCCCGCCGAGCAGCTGGCGCTCGCGCTCTTCGTACGTACACTCGCTCGGCTGTCTCTAGTCTGCTGCGCACGCGCTGCTCAACTACGCCGCGCGCGTGGACGCACTGCCGCCCGCCGAGCAGCTGGCGCTCGCGCTCTTCGTACGTACACTCGCTCGGCTGTCTCTAGTCTGCTGCGCACGCGCTGCTCAACTACGCCGCGCGCGTGGACGCACTGCCGCCCGCCGAGCAGCTGGCGCTCGCGCTCTTCGTACGTACACTCGCTCGGCTGTCTCTAGTCTGCTGCGCACGCGCTGCTCAACTACGCCGCGCGCGTGGACGCACTGCCGCCCGCCGAGCAGCTGGCGCTCGCGCTCTTCGTACGTACACTCGCTCGGCTGTCTCTAGTCTGCTGCGCACGCGCTGCTCAACTACGCCGCGCGCGTGGACGCACTGCCGCCCGCCGAGCAGCTGGCGCTCGCGCTCTTCGTACGTACACTCGCTCGGCTGTCTCTAGTCTGCTGCGCACGCGCTGCTCAACTACGCCGCGCGCGTGGACGCACTGCCGCCCGCCGAGCAGCTGGCGCTCGCGCTCTTCGTACGTACACTCGCTCGGCTGTCTCTAGTCTGCTGCGCACGCGCTGCTCAACTACGCCGCGCGCGTGGACGCACTGCCGCCCGCCGAGCAGCTGGCGCTCGCGCTCTTCGTACGTACACTCGCTCGGCTGTCTCTAGTCTGCTGCGCACGCGCTGCTCAACTACGCCGCGCGCGTGGACGCACTGCCGCCCGCCGAGCAGCTGGCGCTCGCGCTCTTCGTACGTACACTCGCTCGGCTGTCTCTAGTCTGCTGCGCGCACGCGCTGCTCAACTACGCTACTAGCGGCCCCGCTAGCGGGTCACTATCGGCTCTAGCACCGTCGAAACCCTACGAACTAACTGACTGCATTAACAGAAAATAATAAAAACAAATAATACAAACTACCGCTACTTGAAAAATTTGAGGCTTAAACACCTTCTGGCCGAGTTCACACTAATTGTGAATGGATCAAAATCGTATTCCTTGCATATATCATTGAAACACCTGCTTGCGCGCACAATATAATTTACTACTTCTGCCTATAATTCGAAGATGTATGAGGTACACGTATTGGTGGATTAAAACGAAGTACTTTACTTGGCACATTAAAATAAAAAATTTACAATAATTCGGGGTTATCAATATTGTTATTGAGGATCTTCAACAAGAATAAACAGTCTGCAATTTTACGTCGATCTACCAGTGGTAGCAGATGATACTTCTTACAGAGTCCAAGATAATCGGTTGACCGATATCGAAAGTAAAGATATTTTATGAATCGTCTTTGGATGTTTTCGATGCGGTTAATGTATTTATGATAACGTGGATTCCATATCTGAGACGCATACTCTAGTTGACTTCTTACAAAAGTGCAGTACAATATTTTTAGTGTTTTAGCATCAGTAAAACACTGAGAGAGACGTATTATAAATCCAAGCAATTTAGAAGCTTTTTTGACAATTGCGTCAATGTGTGTGTCAAAAACTAACTTACTGTCTTGATGGACGCCTAAGTCTCGAATGGTATTGCACCTTGGCAAGATTTTGCCCGCCAAAGTGTAAGTAGTGGCAAGGACTGCACGTTTTCTAGTGTAAGTGATCACCGAACACTTGGATGGGTTGAGATCAAGTCTATTAGCCCGACAATACTCTTCAAGCCGATACAAGTCAGCCTGTAGTCAGGCATGTTGTTATGAAGAAAATTTCATTTCCGCAACTTTTTCGCGCAAGTGGATTCGCACAAGTGTCTTTCACG
Organism: Dryobota labecula; assembly: GCA_947523025.1. Classification (NCBI taxonomy): domain Eukaryota; kingdom Metazoa; phylum Arthropoda; class Insecta; order Lepidoptera; family Noctuidae; genus Dryobota; species Dryobota labecula. The sequence goes on from OX383290.1 coordinate 778,182, forward strand.
CAAGTGTCCTTCGCGCACCTGTCTGTCGCGCAAGTGTCCCAGATCCAAGTCGCTTTAGTGATCGAATGCGACCAGAATGATTTTTCTGCCAGCCTGCATGATGTAAGGTTTTTGTAGACGATCTTTATAGCACTGTCCGTGAGATTTCACATACGTGTAGCTACTGTCATAAAAGCTGCCTTTATAAACAAAATCTCTAGAGCTGGTCGGTGCAGCGGTATGTTATAATTAACGCACGAATTACGAAAACCGAAAATTAGTAATGAAATAAAGACGTATTGGAGGTCGAAAGAGTGTAGCATTGTGTTCGTTTGTCCCGCAGCTGTGCAACCTGTTCGAGAACATCTCGTCATCGGAGTGGCTGCTGTACATCAGCGAGTGGGAGCACAACGGACAGCCGCTCTCCAACATACGCGCCACCACTAAGGTACCGCGCTGTCTGAGCACTACACCTGTCGGTACAGCCTTAAGGAAAGCTATAGTACACCGAAAAAGTAAACATCATCTTAGTTACAAATGCAGTGGCCATCTACGCTCACTTGCGAAGTATTCGTAGAAACGCAATACAGTTTATCCAGAAAAAGTATGCGCTTCGGCAATAGGTTAGTTGACCGTTTTTGAGAAACCGATTAATATACATAAACTACATTTACATTTTATAAAGCAATTTAGTTTTATTGTCAAAACATTCAGTCATGGTGGCTCGAGTGACTTCGTTACTTCCATCTCCAGCAGTGGTCTATAGGTATTTAAATGCCTAAATGTCGGAGCAATATATAATAATAGTTAAACCCCCTCTGTGGTCTAGTAATAAGACCACCTGTCTCAGGCCCAGAGGTCCCGGGTTCGATTCCCAGCGGGGGAAAAAAAATCTGCTCGGTAGGGCTTGTTCTAAGTGCGCCTGGCTAGCTGCCATCATCTTATCTAAGTCTGTCCACGACAACAATGAACAGCATTGTTGTGTTTCGGCAGTGAGAGGTAAGATAGGCGCCAAGACTCACCTAGTCCGCTCGTGCGCAGGTGTGCGTGCACAGCTGCCTCAGCGCGGAGCTGGCGCTGCGCGACGTGGGCACGGCGCTCATGCACAACATCGCCACCAAGGAGGTAAAGACCGTGGTCTGTATCCGCTTTACTTGTTCTACTACTACAGTTACCACTCACTTTACGAGTAGTCGCTTCCGAGAGTATCTGACGAAAGTCTAAACAAATCCTGTTCAGTTTACATTCTTACGCAATCACTTGCTGAAGGGAATTACTAACACATTCATCTGTATTTAGAAGGTTTCATTTTTATATTTCAAACAGTTATTGCTTGACAACATTATTAAATTGTAATTGAAAAATAATCAGCGAAAATTGAGGTTTTAAAATAAACCTCTATTGTCATATACAAAAACATCTTTGAAATGATTTCAAATTAGGTTCCAACATGTTATAACGGTCGTCATGAAAATCTGTCATTTTCTGGTTGTCTGTCTGTCTGGTTTGGTATTGACATGCAGGTGTCAAAAAACGTTGTGTTAGGACAGCCGTTATTGTATGACCGTTCACCGCTTTCATAGGAAACTAAAGCCTAGGTGACGTTACAAATTAGCGTCCACAGATATTTTTTCTGATCTGTTTACATTTTCGTCAAATAATTTTGGAACAGACCATACACACCTTCGACTGGTGAAGTGGTCACACGTTCACGACGCAATGTTCTGTGACGATATTCACTTTATCCACGTAAGATTTATACTAATAATATTTATACAGTCGTCATTCAAGAGACGGAAGAAGACATTGCGTGGTTTATGTATGACACACTTAAGTTTAATAAACAGGTTGACTGGTCAAACGATGGATACAAATTATCTTTACTCAATAAATACGTATGAGAAAAACATTTATGCATTTGAGCCTAAATGATTATGCCCTTGAGCATGTCCGTCGCTAAACCAGCCGTACTGTATATTGTAGGAGTTGTACACCTGTATCTTCAAAATACTTCAAGTACAGTTCATATTGCCATATGCCACCATTCTATTTGCTTGACTGCCAATAAAACTGAAGACTGACTTCCAACTCTTCCTTCTTCAACAAATTATAGGAATTCTGAAATTAAATAACGTACGCTTTTAGAACACAGACACGTACCTGTTGTGAATGTTTATACACAGTGCGGCTGTCCCATTTCAAAACCTAGTAAGGACCAAAAACGAAATTTTACAGGAGAGCGCATAAACGTAAATAGGTCAAGCCTTTGAAAAGTATTTATGTTAGGTAAAAAAAATCTATTGGTTGTATGAAGTACTAATTAATGGACACTTATTACTATAAATATTTTAATATATGTGTATATTACACATTTTAAACCCCTTACTAACTTTGATTATTGACACGAGATAGTTAGGTTCATGTAGCAACCAATTTCATAACATAGTAAAAGCACTTGCTAGGTTTTGTTATGGTTTATGGAACATGGAACTTAGCAAATCTCATTGACTAAATTCTAGTAACTGTAAAGAGTATATAAATAAAATAATGATTAATTGAGTACAAACGTTTATTATTTATTAAAAAATATGGGCAAAATGTATCTGCAGACATTTACCCAACATGTAAATAAAATTTAAGTTCAGGCCAAAAAACTACCTAAAACAAATCTGACTTAAAATTAATCATCATCATTTCAGCCGAAAGACGTCCACTGCTGGACATAAGCCTCCCCCAAGCACCATCACTTCGACCGGTTCTGTGCTTCCCGCATTCAGCGGATTCGTAGTCATCATCGGTCCACCTTGTGGGAGGGATTCCAACGCTGTCTTGCGGCACGCGGTTGCCACTCCAGAACCTTTTCGCCCCACCGGCCCTCTATTCTGCGAGCTATGTGCCCTGCCCACTGCCACTTAAGTTTAGCAATTCTTCGGGCTATGTCGGTTACCTTGGTTCTCCTGCGCATCTCTTCGTTTCTGATTCGATCACGTAGGGAAATTCCAAGCATAGCCGTCTCCAATGCCCTTTGGGCGACTTTTAGACTTCTAATAAGGCCCATTGTGAGCGACCACGTTTCAGTGCCATAGGTATCACTGGCAACACGCACGGGTCAAAGACTTTCGTTTTGAGATACTGCGGTATGTGGGATGAGAAGATGATATTGCGTAGCTTCTCGACGCTGCCCAGCCGAGTCGAATTCGACGATTGACCTCTTTCTCGAAGTTGGACCTACCTAATTAGACGGTTTGTCCTAGGTAAACATACTCGTCCACTTTGTGTGTAGTGCCTCCGATCTTCATGAGAGTGGGTGTTACATGGGCATTTGACTTGACCTTTGTCTTATCCATGTTCATTCTAAGACCCACTCTTTCGGAAGGTCTGTTGAGGTCATTGAGCATTGTACTGAGGTCATGACAACTATATCGTCGGCAAACCGAAGGTGAGTGATGTACTCGCCATTAATGTTGCCAACCCGTTTACAGTCCAGGATTAAAATTGTGTTTAAATAAATAAGTTATATGTACCCTGTCTTATAAAAAAGGTTTCTTGATCCAGCGATAAATTCGAGTTGTACAACAGAGTTTAAAATTGTTTTAGCGGTTCGATGTGCCGCTCCCTTTTTTTTTTAATCATTCATATATGCAAGTGATTTTAATAGCTTTTTAATTTTTCCTTGATTGCATCACCATATCTTTAAAGTCCTGAAAATAATATATTAAGTTGGGGAAAAAGTCTTTTCGCATTATAGTATGTATGAACTTGTAATAAAATCTCTTTGGCTATACTATTTGTATCTGGCTGGTTTTGGTATCATTGAAAGTTTAAATTTTAAAGAACATAATTCCAAATTCAAATTAGGAAAATGTGTGAGTTTCATTTGTTTTTCGTACTGTCAAGATGAGTGAATCTTATGAAGAAATTCGATACATTTTAAAATTTTACTACAAAAAAGGTAAAAATGCAACGCAAGCCGCGAAAAAAATTTGCGATGTTTATGGACCTAGTGCAGTGTCTGTGAGAGTAGCACAAATTTGGTTTAAGCGTTTTCAATCCGGAAATTTTGATGTCAAAGATGCACGTCGCTCTGGTCACCCTATTACGGATAAAATGGATGCCATTTTTGAAAAAGTGGAGCAAGATCGGCATATCAGTAGTTACGACGTAGCTGAAGAACTGGGAATTGACCACAAAACAGTTTTGGCACATTTGAAAAAAACTGGGTACACAAAAAAGCTCGATATTTGGGTACCTCACGAGCTCACTGAAAGAAACCTAATGAACCGTGTACTCATTTGTGATTCTTTATTACGACGTAATGAAACCGAACCATTTTTGAAGCATTTTTGAAAAGTGGATCACGTACGACAAGAACGTGCGAAAAAGGTCGTGGTCAAAGGCCGGTCAGGCTTCACAGACTGTGGCGAAACTCGGGTTAACTCACAACAAGGTGATGCTGTGTGTGTGGTGGGATTGGAAGGGCATTATTCATTATGAGCTGTTACCACCAGGCAGGACCATCGATTCTGAACTCTACTGCGAACAACTGATGAGTTTAAAGCAAGAAGTTGAGAGAAAGCGGCCGGAATTAATCAACAGAAGGGGTGTGGTTTTTCATCATGATAACGCTAGACCTCACACATCTTTAGTCACTCAGCAAAAATTAAGAGAGTTTGGCTGGGAGGTGTTAATGCATCCGCCGTATAGTCCTGACCTTGCGGAAACTGTATTTCTAGGAATTACTTTATATTCAAAATTGCAATGGGGTGCCCACATTAGAGCTCTTTCCACAGTATTATGTCTTATGGCGTTCTGCTGTGGGGATCGGCAGCTGACGTAGATTCCATTTTCATTCTACAAAAGAGAGCAATCCGCGCGATCTATAAAATGGGTCCTCGTGAGTCCCTTAGAAATAAATTCAAAGAAATTGATATACTAACTTTGCCTTCTCTTTATATCTTAGAAAGTATTTTGTATGTTCGCAAAAACTTAGGACTTTTCAAAATAAGAAGCGATTTCCATAATATAAATACACGTAGTAAACATGAAATTGTGATACCCAAATTCAGATTAACTAAAACTAGCAAGTCATTTCTTATTAGTATCCGCTTTTATAACAAGTTGCCAAAGTCGGTTACAGAACTTAGCGATGGAAAGTTCAAAACCCACATCAAACGTGTCCTTTTCAAAAAAGCATATTATATGATAAAAGACTACGTTGAAGACAAGGAAGTTTGGCAATAATTCCTTCTGCACATGTGGCTTCCCTGGTACCTCATAAACAACATAACTATGTCAATGTCTATTAACTGCTCCCAAATAACGATGTTTATTTAGAATTTTTAATTATTTTTTTACATACTTCCTTGACATAATCTTTTCATTATTTGACATTATTTAACTACAAATCGAATTCCAATTCTTTATTAGTGGCTTTTGTAGATATGATATTTATTCAGATATGTTACTGTAGTTGTAATTGCAATCATGTCATTAATATTTTATATACTTAGATTATTTTCTATTTTGTGAATGTGAGAACGTTGTAGGCCTAGTAGAGTGTAGATTTGTTGGCACTTTTATATTTTGTTAAGTACCTGGTAATTGTTGATAGGCCTACACAGTCCTCCCATACCTATTGTCACTGTTATTTACTCAAATACTCAAATCTTTATTGCATTCCACAATGTATAAGCTTAGGTGGTAAACATAAATTAAGAAACAATCGTGGACCCTGTCGGGCACAGCAAAAGAAACAGGAAGTAGAGAAGACGACTTATAATCTAACATAATTTAAAATAATAATAAAAATAAAACATTTGTATTTTAATTGCATTTAAGGGATTTATCATTTAAATATTCGTTAACACTGTAATAGCATTTACTTATTTTTTTTTCTTTTCTTATTGATTCGGGTAAGTTATTATATATTTTTATAGACATGACTAGAGGGCCTGTTGAATGCATCTTTAAGCGGGATGTTGGTAGGTTTAGTCGTGTTTTGTATCGGAGTGTGTATCTTGTTTGTATGTCTTCTCGTTTTGTGTAAAAGTCTTGGTGTTTATGAGCAAACTTGCATATTTCTAGTATATAAATACAAGGCAGTGTTAAAATATTTTGGTTGATAAAATGGGGTTTGCAGCTATCTATTAGTTGTATATTTACTAAGATACGGACAAATTTCTTTTGAACTGTAAACAGTGTCAGTGCATCTGTACTGTTTCCCCACATTATTATGCCGTAACTAAGCCAGGCATAAGCATAAGCGTAGTATGTTACCAAGGCAGTCTGTAAATTTGTGGTTTTTTTAACTTCACGAAAAGCATAAAAGAATAATATTGTAAAGCCAATTATTTTTAAAAGAGTAACCGTGGAGTTTCTTGCCGGCTCTTCTCCATAGGAAACGACAAATTGGAACCGTGCACCTAGCTTCTGACGTTTCATAAGTGCCCATGTAGGTTTATGTGAAATAAAATATTTTGATTTTGATTTTGATCTTGCACCTTCAGATTTCCACCTGTTTCGGTCTCTTCAGAATTCTTTAGGCAGTGTCAGGTTAACATCACGAGAGGACTGCCAAAACCACTTGTCGCGGTATGTTGATCAGAAGTCCCAAAATTTCTAGAGCAATGGGATCATGTCCCTACCTACAAGATGGCAAAAAGTTATCGAACGAAATGGTACCTACATACTATAGTTAAATGTAAATAAACTATATTAAAAAATGTTTTGAATTTACTTAAAAATGCGAAGAAACTTTTTCCCCAACATATTATATTCTTGTCTTCTCATTTTCAACTAGATATTACCGTGAACAGCATCCGCGGACATTTGAGTAGGTATGACCTTTTGTTAGACAGCTAATCGTTACCGATTTAAGATCCTTCAAGGAGTCTGTTGTTGACTATCATGTGACCTTGCTGCGGTAATCCCGCAATATCCCATCTCTTCCTTCGTGTTTGGTCTTGATTTCAAAAACCTAGTAAGGTGCATTGACCATTTAAAAACCTAGCAAGTCTCAGAGACTTACTAGGTTTTGAAATGGTTAAAGTGACTTACTAGGTTTTAAAGTGGTCACAAGGCAGTGAATGGTGCACTTACTAGGTATAGATGCTTAAATATATCTGCTTATTTGTGAGTTTTCAACGCTGGTGTTTTTGTATTTGGTGGGGACTAATTAGGTTAGCAAGATTATGCAATAAAACGATTTTTGTAAAAAGTGTCCCTTACTAGGTTTTGAAATGGGACAGCCGAGTGGCCAGCACATCAGTCTCCACGAAACTGTCACTCCAAATGATTTTAAACGTTAAAATGTTGGTGATTAAGTTCAAAATCAATCGAGAAAATTTTACAGTTTGTGATAACTTGATGTGCTGGCCACCGTACACTATCGCTGGACGATATGCAAAGCGTTCGATACAGTTTGATTAATTAATACACTTATATCGCATCAGAACTGGTGTCGCATTTGTTCTGTCGAAAACAACAGTGAACATCTAGCCACAGAACAACTGTCAGTCGTGTATTCGCCAGCGTCCAAAACCCATTTAACCTCCAACATAAAAAAATATGAAGCTGTTGCGCCTGATCTCACCTCGCGCGTGTCGGCTGAGAGTGAGGGAAGTGTGAAGAGACCTGTCTGCGCACACGCAGGTCTCTATATTGCGTACCTATGTACAAGTTATGGGAAAATACTGTTAAAATAAAAAGAAACTTAAAAAAAAAATAAACAACCGACTTCTAAAAAAAAAACACTATAAAGTGAAAAATAACTTTAATTTCGGAAGTCGGTGTCCTTGGTTCTGTATTTTAGTTTTTTAGTTATGGTATATACCCCACAACAATTCGATTACTTACCACTACTTGCTACACCGCACAAACAACAGTCACACAAGATATACGAAGTGGATTAAATACGTATTATCGAAGCTAACTCAAAAACTACCCAAGCAAAGTTAATAAAAATCTGTTAATAACCATTTATAGCCCGAGTGCATCTTATGACAATTCCAATAAGCCCAAACACGGCCAGGATACATTGTTTTATTACAGAGTTCCGGTGCATACCTTCCGGCTTCATCTTCAGATCAGTTCGATGGTACCAATTTCATCAGAATTATTTATTTAAATTTGCTTCATAGTCGCTTAACTATCTTAATCGAGATATCTTATCGCCACCCGTGAAATACTTATCATTGAGGAGTTCCGGTGGCCATTTCTGGTCTTATTCATCAGTTCCACATCAAATTATACTTTCTGAATGCAAATACTTGAGTTGTTGATGAAAATATAAAAATTGCTATATGTTTGCCTATAAAATTTGAGAAGTTCTCTCAATTCTTCATGGAATCATGATCATGATCCTCATCATCAGAACTGGATTTTGAAAAAAAAATGGGACCAATCTGGAAGTATATCCTTTCATTTTTTTTTATTTTTTTTTAAACCGGTTCATAAACGGCGGAGTTCTGAGGTATGATGATGATGATGATGGGGCTCCCTTTTCCGCACTTAGACTCCCATTTGGTCCGTTGTGCGTGGGGATTCTGGCTAACAGAGCCAGCCTAGCTCCGCCCAAAAGCACAGAAGCTTCCTGGGAGCTGCACAGGCTTCACGAAGCGACCTCACTGTTCCGAGGATTTCTTCACGTTGTGGAGCCACGGCCTCGCATTCCAGGATGACGTGGGCGGCTGATTCCACGGCGTCAAGGCAGCCCCTGCAAAGGGGGCTGTCTGTGGCGCCTATGTTAAAAAGATGTTTGTTAAGGAGATTATGGCCCGTAATTGTACCTATTATTATTCTAAGGTTATTTCTACTTAAGCTGAGAAGTTTTTGGTTAATCGCGGGTCTACCATTGGTAAAGCCAATTTTGACTGTCTACAGTCTGTTACCCGTGACCATCTGTTGTTATGTAGTTCGGTAGATCTTTGGCGAATCCACGCACGAAATTGAGTGAAAGGCACAGGGAGAAGTGGGTACGGGCCTAGCACCTTCATATCAGAGCCTCTCTTCGCAAGTTCATCTACATCGTGATTGCCCAAGGATTCACTATGCCCTTTGATCCACTGGAGGGTAATTCGATTGAACGTCGATAAACTCTCCAGAGCTAGATGGCACTCAAAAATTTGCTTGTTGTTGGTTTGTTTTTTCCCTAAAGCTTTGAGCACAGATAGGCTGTCGGATAGGAATTTAATGCCATAGTTCCGGATGCCTAAGCGCTTTACTGCTATTGTGGCTTGTGTTAAGGCAACGCATTTACATTGAAAGATCGAACTGTGTGTGCCTAGTGGCATGTGAAAGTTACTCGTAATATTGAGGTCAAGGGAGTGTACGCCAGCACCTGAACCGTTTTGTGTTTTTCAGCCGTCTGTGTAGATGCGCACTTCATTGGCTTCTGACCGATCCCTATCTTCTTAAACTGTTTGTATAATGTAGATTTTGTTGAACATCGGTTGGTTTTGTGTTCTATCACACGGGGCAGTGATTAGAGGCTGGTACACAATCGCCTGGTCCAGGATTTCAGCGTGTGGACTGGTAAGGTTTGTGCCCCATATGCCCAGGTGCATTAGCCTGATGGCAGCTAGCGCCGCCTCCTGCTGTATGTACAGGTCAAGGGGAGTTAATTGAAGGGCTATCTCCATGGCTGCAATTGGGGTGGTTCTCATGCAGCCAATGGTAGCTGAACAGGCTGGCCTGTTCAGCTACCATTGGCTGCATGAGAACCACCACCGGACCGAACTCTCAACCACCATTACCAGACTTCATCGCTTCCAACGACTGGCGTTGGAAGCGTTGAAGTCTGGTAATGGTGGTTGAGAGTTCGGTCCTCGTCCACCAAACCAGAGCGCCATAAGCCAACATTGGCCTGATCAGCGCTTTGTATAGCCACAGAGTAATCTTCGGAGAGAGCCCCCATGTTTTCCCTAACATTATTTTGCATTGGTAGAATGCAATTGTGCTTTTATTAAGTTTATAGTCAAGATGCTTGTTCCAGAGCAGTTTGCTATCAAGGATCACCCCCAGGTACTTGACTTCGTCTTTAAGTGTTAGTTCTGCGTTGAAAAGTTTTGGGTCCAATGGTTCTTTTGTTGGTGAACATTATTAGTTATGTTTTCAAGGGGTTAACCGATAGTTCGTGCTTCGCGCACCAACTCTCGATTATTTTGAAAGCCCTACTCATGAGATCGCATAGGACGCCCTCCCCCGACATCTGAATTGCTATATCGTCCGCATAACCCACCGAGTAAAGACTGCGATGAGCTAATTTACGACTAAATTCCACAGCAGTGGTGACAGCACCCCACTCTATGGGCAGCCTCTACTTACGATACCTCGTGTGGGGGTATTCACGGTAAATTGGATAGCACGGTGTTTTAACATGTTAATAATCCATTCTATGAGTGTTCGCGCAACACCGTGCGTGGCAAGTGCCCGTTCGATGCTGGCGAAGTTAGTTTTGTCGAAAGCACTTTCTATGTCAATAAAGGCGCCTAAGGTTGGGTTTTTGGCTTTAAGAGCATTTCCTATGCGTGACACTACGCTGTGGAGTGCTGATTCAGTTGGTTTGCCTGCACAGTAGGCGTGTTGATTAGAATGTAGAGGTCTTTGTACCGAAATTTGGAATCGGACCTTCCTATCTACCAGCCTCTCCAGTGTTTTCAAGAAGAACGAGGAGAGACTTATAGGTCTAAAAGATATGGGCTGGGTATAGTCGCTCCTACCAGGCCACCCGAGCAGAGCCGGGAAAATACCGTCCAGTCCTGCTGCCTTGAAAGGTAGGAAGGTATTGATTGCCCACGTTAATTTTTCTTTGTCGATTACCTCTAACGCCACTTCCCAATCTAGGCTACTCGCGGTTCCCAGCTTTGCTGGGTGACAATCTGGCATCCTGGGAAGTGGGTGGTTAGGAGTAGTTCGCTTGTCTCAGCGTCGTTTGTTGTATAGGTGTTATCTGGTTTTTTCAGGCATCCTATTGAGTGGTCTGTCTCTTTAGCAAGACAGGTTTTGACTCTCATTGTCTGGTTGTTACTTTCAATGTTAGTACAGAAACGCCTCCAACTATTCTTTCCTCTGAGGCGTATCAGTTTTTTATATATTATGTTTTACAAGCTGTTGTATGGCGGTCCCAATCTACTGGCGACCGTGTGTTCTTAGCTGTGTTGAACAGTCTTCTAACAAATATTAAAAAAAAAACCTTTTTTGAAAAGTCGGTACAAATTTAAACTATAGATATTAAGGTGTGCTTTTGTGTCACTTTGTCAGACGTCTACAAAATTAGAATAACACAAATCAAATGTTTGTATAATTGTGCTGTATTTTGAGAAATAATCTTTTCTTAGTTTGCTGACGCCACTCACTCTGTGCTAACATAGTCCCCCCGCTCTTCAATATTGCCACGCTTCCTGTTCTCTAAACACGCTCCTCAGCATTTTGTTAATTTTTTGTAACAATTCTTTCATTTTCATTTATGTATTAATATTATTTGTTCTTATTTTTATTTCGCAACAACACACTAAATCTATCAGTAATTTATTTATACCTATTAAAATTTCAAGGTCTAGGTATTTTCATCTCGCCTATAATAACAATTTATAGTACTTCATAATATTGTAGCTGTTTCAAAACAATTTTACGTGTACGAAAGGCAAGGTGAAATGAACAAAATACATTCGCTAAAACAAATAATATCCACGATAAATATACTACTAAAATGTGACAGTATAGTATTTTATGCTTATATTTATTTATTTATTAAAAGCTTTATGCATAAAAGCGAACTTAGGTTTTAAATACCAGTCGATCAATCGGTAATGAACAATATATCGAATAATATTGTTGATCGGGCGCGCTATGTGTGTTATTGTGAGATACAATGCGAGCGTGCGTGTGCACGTACATGCGTGCGTTCGTGCGTGCGAACGAGTATGGTGCAGCGCTAGTGCGTGTGTTGCAGCGGTTCCGAGTGGGCAAAGCGCTGCGCGACCTGCTGCCCAGCGGCGCCAAGTCCAAGGTACATCACGCTCATCGCGCACCATTCACTCTATGTCGCACTCATCAATGTCTATCCTGGGTTGTGCCACCACAGGGCTAACCCCTCCCTCCCTTTACCACACGCTTCTAATATTTGCTTGTATGGGCCAGCCCTTACGGTAGTAGTCAAGCGCGTCCCTCTATTCTAAGACCTGGTCTGCCGCGACCTGACGTTGCCTAGCAATCGCGAACTAATCATTGTAGGCTTAATCTATACAAATAAATAAAATTGAAGTGTCTGTAATGTCAAAATAACAGCTTACTAAATGCATATGGAAGTACATAACGGTACTTTTATTTTAGAAAAAGCCACGCGGTCGAAGCCGCGGGCAGCAGTTAGTTAATAATAATAACCTTTATAAACATTCAAATTCATTTATTTCGTGAACACAGGGTACATACAGAAGGTGTTATAAATACATAAGATCCGAGCTGTGTCCCGGTACAATCACTAAAAATGAAATAAAGTAAAAAGAATAAAAAAATAGATAATAATGTTACTAATTCATTAATAATCAAAATTAATAATATTATTTAGTATGTCACATAAGAACAGATTGGATTTAGTTAACAGGTATTATAATTAAAATTTGTCATTTAAATATTCGTCAACAGAATAATACACCTTGTTATTTAATAATTTGAACAGGTTTCTTTTAAATTCGTTAGTGTTAATACTTGAGATAACTTGTCGTGGTAACTTATTATATAGTTTTTGAGCCATTGCATAAAAGCTGTTGCTATGAAATTTTGTTTTTGTTGCTAACCGGCAAACTTTTTTGAGCGTCGATTACTTTCTACAAATCTATGTAAATTTATGTTGTGTTTTATAAAAATACAGGCTTCATAAATATAAAGTGACGGTAAGGTTAATATTTTTAGCTTATGAAAATGTGGCTTGCATGATTCATTTTGTTTTATTTTACAAATCGCTCGGATACATTTTTTCTGTGCTATAAGTACTTCTTGAATCTTAGGGGCATGTCCCCAGAATATGAGGCCATACCGCAAAGCCGAGGTGACATAACCATGATAAGCTGCGAGTAAGGCGGTCTTATTAGCAATTTTACCCAGCATATAAAGAGCATATGAAAATCTACTAAGCGTTCCACAAACACTTTCAATTTGAGTCCTCCATGTCATGTCATTGTCAATATGTAGTCCAAGAAATTTTGTAACACTAGCTTCAAGTATTTCATTCCCTCTATAGTTTATTTGAAACTGTGATTGTTCTTTCTGTCTAATTTTAAAATTCATAACTTTAGTTTTGGTAAGATTTATTTTAAGGTTATTAGCATTTAACCAGTCAATAATAGGAATAAGGCTATTGTTTACCTGCTCTTCTATTTCTTTTATAGTGCGAATATCATAAATAACAGTGCTGTTATCAGCAAATAGTGACATTTTATGTTCGACTACTTGGGGAAAGTCATTAATATAGCAAATAAAAAGTAAGGGTCCTAACACTGAACCCTGCGGCACACCACATGACAGTATTCTAGAGCTAGAGGAGTAAACTACCTCAGTTTTGGTCTTTATATTTACTTTATTAATTTGTGTAATTTGACTTCTATTCTCCAAATAAGATTTTATCAGTTTAAGCACGTTGTCTCTGATACCATATCTTTCGAACTTAGTTAATAGCGTTTTATGCTCTACAAAGTTAAACGCTCTAGTCATATCCATAAACATCGCCATCACTGGTTTTCTGTTATCCATGTTATGATGATTTTTTTCTAAATAGTTATAAATAGCCATATTAATGGTTCTATTCTTTCTAAAGCCCATTTGTTCCTTGCAAAAAATATTTTGTTTTTCTAAATAGTTGTTCATGCTGTTATATAAAACCTTCTCAATAATTTTTGAAAAAATTGGTATCAGTGCAACTGGCCTGTAATTGGTAACTTTTGTTTTATCGTCCTTTTTGTATAATGGCTGTATTATTGAAATCTTTAGCTTATCGGGAAAAGTGCCTTTCTGAATACTTTTATTTATTATGTCACTTAATATGGGTGCTATTATAAGAGCAACTGATTTGACTACTCCGGTGTTAATATCATCATAGCCTGTACTGTTAGTGTTTTTAAGATTATTTATTATTGTAATTATGTCTTTTGGTACGGTTGGTGGCATAAACATGGATTTGTACGATCCTGGCGTGTTAAAAACATTTGACTTTGAGTAATCAGCCTTCGGTTGAACAGAGGACACAAAATTGTCATTAAATTGTTGTGCTATTTCTTTGGGTTCTGTTATATATTTGCCATTTACATTAATCACATTTATATTACTTTTAGGAATGTTAGGTTTTATAGATTTAATAACTTTCCAAGTTGCCTTCGATTTGTTGGTGCTTGTTCCAATAATATATGAATTCTGTGCTTTCTGTGTTAGTTTGATAACACTTTGATATCTTTTCGAGAAAGTCTTGAATGCCATTTTTGAGTCACTATCTCGAGTCAGTCTATATTTCCACAATAAAGATCGTCTAGTCCTACTACAACGCTTAACTCCACGTGTGATCCACTTTGGTTTAGTAACTGTAGAAATTTTGTGTCTGACAACTGGGAAACAGAGATCATATATTAATTTGAATAGTTCAAAAAATGAATTAAAGCATTTGTTTACGTCATCAGATTCATAAACTTCAGAGAAACTGAGACTGGCGATATATTTCCTAAAAAGGTTAATATTGTCCTTGCCATAATCCCGTTTATAATATACTAATAAGGTAAAATACACTTTTGTTGTACCGGGAACTTCATAAGTTGGGATGTGTGGTCCGACACGCCCAGCTCCAAAATCTCACTTTTGCAGCCTCTTATGTTGTGGAGAAAATTATCTAGACATATACCACTACTAGGACGCGTAGGTTCATTTATTTCTAGTTTCAGATTAAATTCCTTCAAAAGTTGCTTAAACAGTGTAGAATTTTTGGTCTTCTGAAGAACATCAATATTAAAGTCGCCACAGATTATTATTTTTTGGTTACTTTTATAACAAAACTGTTGCAATATGTTCGCTAAATTATCAAAGAAAAGATGTACCTTAGTTGTATTGGGAACTCGGTAAATACACAAAATTATAACGTTATCGTCAGTTAACTCCACTGTACAGCATTCAATCACATTGGGAATGTTTAACTTTTTAACAGAATCTATTTCTTTGAAATTAATGTGGTTATTAATTAATATGCAAGAGCCACCATTCCGCTTTAGTCTAGTGATGCTTGCAGCCAAGATAAAATTTGGTATATTCAAAAGATCAAGGTCACCTTGCTTCATATTGTGTTCTGTAAAGCATAAAACATTAACATTACACACATTATGTGCTGCATTCGCAATAAACTTAATTGTACACAGTACTGATATAAACATGCGTCATTGTCTGGAGCCAATGATAATATCGTTACTCAAACTCAAACCATTGATTTCAAATAAACCAAATACAGGAACTTTTGAATTGTCAAGGAAAGGTAACTCGAAAGAAGCCTAAAACTACAAAGAATAATAACATGTGATTAATAGATACTAAATTAAATAATACGAGTATTCACCGACTGTGCCATTTTTTTTGTGCTTGAAAGACGAGCCAATGAATGAATCGAACGCACACTATTAATTAGTTTATTACTCCTAAAACATAACTGTTTTAACCTAAAAATAAAAATAAACTAACGGAATTTATCTTAACAATACAATATGCAAACGATTGAGAAGTTATTCCTTGTTCTCTTGAAACCTTAGATTGTGCACATTTAATGGGCTGCCGACGCAAGATAAAAACGGAAGGGGTAAAGCTCTACGGAGCTGGCTGCGGCTTGCGACCGTGCGCGGTGCAAGTGCGCAGCAGCCACCACGCACAGCGCGTGCATCACGTGACACTCCATGAACGGGAGAACACCCAACTAATATCATTCCGCTGTTCTAATTCGCATATATCATATCTATTATTTTCAAGTAGTAATTAGAATAAATTCTTGTACAGTCAGCCCTAAAAATATGTGTACACGAACATGGAACCATTTTATTGTCTAAAACCATTGTTCCATCGCATTGTTTCCACCGTATAGGTACAAAACATAGTGTAATTTTTTTTTTCCAAAGCAAAGTAATCATTTTGTACCGACCGACACATCAAGATGCATCCTATGACCAAAACAAGGTAATCTACATAATAATAATACCCCACCGCCGTATCTCTACGTTGACGTCGTGGTGGGGCTTGCGCGCTCCGAACTCTAGGTCTGTGCCGGTAGAGTTTACTTTGCCGGAATATGTTTAGGGTGAGGAGCCAGACCAAGAGCGATACAGAAACCCGCAGGGCAGCATGTGGCGAGCTGTTGGGCAGTTGTGATCCCACGGACCCTATCTCCTGGGAGAAGTCATGTTCCTCATCTCTGGCTTGCCTTTATTGGCCGGCTGGAGTGAACACTGACGAGGAACTGAGCTCCCACCTCATTCTTGCCTTTATTGGCCGGCTTGAGGGGAGATTCGCAAAAGCAAACATGCTCGGAGAAAGGAAGTATTCCAGTAAGTGCTTGTAGGGATCTTGACCATCTTCCAGGCTCTGGGATTGTTCTGAGAGCCGTGGAATACCTCTCCACTCCTCGAGCACCTCAGGACAAGTTGCCACCTTGTCGCTACGTCACTATGTGCTAGCGACTGTTTTCGGGGGCCCATTATTGAGTGTGCAAGTCAGCCCCTGCCATTTTATCCGTGTATAATAAAAAATTGATCAGGCAGGGGCCATAGTCCTTCCATAGTTTTAGGTAACCAGTCCATTTTAAACATCCAAAACCTGTAGTCCAATATATTTGATTCCATATCCTGCAATAGTCCTAAACCAACCGGGGGTTGTCCTTGGGTGCACTTGCATAGTGGGCACAGGGATAATCGTCGGTTAGTGCCTCATTTAATTACAAGCGTGTAACTAGGCTCTGCGAGTTGGCTTCGGCCCCTCGTACATCTTCCAAAGGCCCAAGACCCCAGGGTCCCCAGATATGACAAAAACATTAAAAAAATAGTAATAATAATATTTTATTTTGACAACTATTGATCCATTACATACAACAACGCCCAAATAATTGATTGAACTCACTAATGAATTCATTTTTCACTTTATTTTATATTACATACATATTTATTTGTTAGTATGAACTTAAAAACTATGTTAGTACCAAATAACTAAGAGAGACTTAGTCCTCTGGGTGAGGCTCCACACCAGTGGGCTGTCTAACTTATTGCCTATTACATTCAGGATGCTGTTACTGCTCCCACGCAATCTGCTTAACAGTGAGGCTGTCTTTTTGCGCCAGGTGGCATCAAAACCGTCTGTGCGTGACTCAGCGAACATTGTTGACGCACTGCAAAAGTGCGGCGGATGTAACAGCGCCCTGTAGGCATTGTTGAACTGGATGCGCAGAGAATTGTAAGCCCTTTGGGTATATCTGAACCACAGGCTCGCTGAGTACAGAGATGTGCAATACGCTTTGGATAAAGTTACTTTTACCGCGTCTGTACATCGAGCGAACCTGCGGGCCAGCATGTTCGACAACGCCCTGCGCTACCTCTCCATGTCTACATCATCTCCAAGATTTTCGGTAATCACATGCCCAAGATACTTGAATTGGTATACTCGACTAAGAGGAATACCATTGAGTAACACTGATGGAACAACAGTTGGGCACTTTGTACCCGCCTTGAAGATCATGCACTCTGATAAGCCTCACAAATATGTATACAGCAATCATTCAATCGCGAGGTAAACAAATCTTAAAGTTAATTCAATCCAAAAGTTCAACTGAGAGAGGAGGTGTTAGAAATAAGTATTTAGTTGAAAATGCAATGTTATAAACAATTGCCATTTACTTTAACGCGTCAGACATATTATTATTGTCAGGACGACGATCACATCTTAAGGTAGTCAGTCACTCACCGGGAGCATTTGCGTGTAATGTAACAGTCCAGATTCGAGTCTTTCATCAGTTAATGCGTCCAGACTAGCATACAATTCGTAACATTGCAACAGTGAGTGCGGAAAACCGAGCACTACACCTCAATCGATGTTACATGAACGTAATACTTAGTTCGAGTGGTTACAAAAGCGAATGCTCCTTTGTCAGTGCGTCGAGCTGCCACAGTACTGTAACGCAATACTCAAAATCATATCATGGAATGTTAATTACACGCGAATACCCGGTGAATGAACACTTTAAAAGCCTAAGCAACATTCGCTAAGAACATTAATGATTTACTTATTTGTATTTCAAATAAAAAATCTAAAAACAAATGACACGCCAGTGAAGTGATGCATGAAATGAAGCGGGAAAAAATCTTGTTCTTCTATTAAACGAAGATAAAGGCGTGTCATTCGACATAATGGCTCGATAGGCGCGATATCGCGGGCACGACAGGCGGCGCGACCCTTGTCGCGCTCGCGATATCTCGCCAGTCTGCGCGAGCCTTAAGTCGTATGACGTTATCGTTGTCTTGTTTACCTCCTTCTGGAGCGATCACTGTGAACATGGTTTTGTTTATATGATGTATCGATGTTTTGGGGACAAAATGTTTATTTTGTTTTGGTAAAATAAATTGTATATTTTGTTTTGTACCTTTATGGTGGATACAATGATATGGTACACACAGCTCCATTAAGCCCTTACCCCCCCCCCCCCCCCAAAGACGTTGGTTCAAATCCGTGATAGGCCCAAGTTGGTTTTTGTATTTTGCAAAAACATGTAATTATAATTAATGTATGTTTTAGTGAATAAATAAATATTTTCTGTTTTAAATATTGTTTTTATTCAATAAAAAGTTAATACTTTTATTAATGCATATAATGACAAGCAATAATAAGGTTAACATTTACAAAGTTTTACACAACGTTTGAAGTAGTCCGGAGGTTTCAAGACCGCATGCCGTGCATAATATTGGAGATTCGAATCCTACGCACAACATGTGTGTTCTGTCATGCAGTATGCATTTTTTTATATACAGTATTTTTCTATTTTATTTTAGTAATATATAGAAAGAATTTAAAAATCAATAAAAACAATTAATATTTGTTATTGCTATTATTTAACAAAATGTTGATCTTATTTTACTAAAAATATATATATATTGTAAAGATAATAATTTATATTATCTTTACAATCTTTTTATTTATATTTTCTTTGATATATTTTTTCTTTTTGTAAAAGTTCTGTTTGTTTTTTTATTTTTTTATTGGAAAAGATTTGATAATATACAGTTATCATAGGCATTATAAATTTTGCCAACTGACACAAACGAATCCTTAGACAACGTTGTAGTTATAATTTGAGGGTATGGATTAATTTTATAAAGAAAACGTAAGTAAGTAAAATTAATGGATACCCTCAAATGATAACATCCATCGATTGGACAGAGACCTAAAGATAAACTACTTGGACGATACTGCATAACAATTTCATCGCAAATCTCATGGGCTCGCTGGCTAGTGTGTCAAACTATGACTATGACGACATTCGGTAATGCGATGCTTCGAATCCAAGTCGAACTAGTAAACTCTTTTTGAAGTATTCTTTAGATTATTCGTAACGAATTCAATATTGTAGCAGTGTAACATTTTAAAACTTGACGGGTTAGCACATAATGATGCTTACTGTACAAAGGTTATTAACAATAAAATGTTAACTGGTCCGTGTATACATCTTTTTGGGGCTGACTGAAAATAGTAGGGAGTCAAAACCTCCGTTTCCTCCGCTGAGATGTTGTAGAGACTGGGGGCTGCAGCCGCTGCAGGCGTCTGCTGGCAATGGTACCGCTTCCTAGCAATGGCAGGTATGCCGTATACTTCTTTGCCAACATTATAACAACACAATAACGAAAGCTGTCAGGTGCCTCCTTCATTAAATAACCTTCCCCAAAGTATTTCACATCTACGTACATTATTGTTGTGGTCCGTTTTGTAAAAAATAAAATTATAGGTATTCAACATGTTTTTTCATAATGAACAAAATAATATTCAATACAGTTAAGTTTTGAGAATTAATTACCTTGTTTATCTTAATCATCTCCGAACTTGTTTCTTTTAATTATGTACCTACTCAAAAAAGGTATAAAATTATTACGTTCTAATCAATTCTAAAAATAAATTAGAGTTTCAATAATAATTTAGTAAGAAAACTTTACAATCTTCGTAGTGATCGTAGACATGAACAGATCGATATCTCTCTTAAACACCTGATTTATGAATGTCGTTGTCTAAGAAGCGGTCATAATAAGACAGGTTGTGTACATAATACATGCTCGTACGTCGTATTTCCACGAATTTTATAATAAACAGATGTAACTACGTCATGACGTCACATAGAGCACAGCGCGCCACTGCGCTGAGTGACCCCAGCGGCTCCTGTCTGACAACTACTAAACTCTTACAGCATTTACAAATCGTGAAAGAAAGGTTTATGTACTACATTCGTATTGGTACAGATTAATACGGATGGGACACTTCGCAAAATCATTTAAATAAAAAGAGACTCTTGTTACGTCACAATAAAGGGCAATTCAGGTCACACAACGGTTATTACCTACAGTTATATTCACCTACAAGTTGCCTCTCTTTCTATCGCGTAATTCTTATACTGGCGGCGCGCGGCAGTCCTACTGAATTGGCTCAGTGAGATGGGCCCGCAGCGTACTTGTAGCTCCATACCTAAACTGCGGAGTGTCCCATCTGTATTAATCTGTGTTATTGGCCATTTTCAGCAGAGACTAAACTACGTTTTTAGGATTAATAACGAGTATGACCTCCCCTTGCAGCGATTACGGCATTTAATCGGCTTGGCATGCTTTCCACCAGGCTGTTGATGGTGTCCTGTGGAATGTGTTCCCACTCAGCCGAAATAACACGTTTCAGCTCCCTGATGTTTTGTGGAAGTGGTTGGACAGATCGTACTCGCCTTTTTAGTAGGTCCCAGATGTGCTCAATGAGGTTAAGGTCGGGGCTCCGCGCTGGCCAATCCAAACGACGAATGCCGACCTCTTGCATACAAGCATCCACGTCGCCAGAACGGTGGGCCCGAGCATTATCGTCCATGTAAATGGCATCTTCACCAATTACAGTCAGTGCGGGTTGTGCATGTTGACAAAGGATTTCTGTTATGTACCTTTGCGCATTTAGTGAGCCATTTTCAATGAATACTATCTCGGTACGATAGCGGGAAGTTACACCCGCCCAAAACATAACGGACCCTCCACCATAAGGGGTGATTTCTTCAAAACAAACGTCGGCATAGCGTTCCCCTGGTCTTCGTAACACTCGCCGACGTCGGTCCTCACCATTCAGACAAATTCGAGCCTCATCGGAGAAGAGTACGCTACTCCAGTTACCTAGTGTCCAAATAGGCAATTTACAGCGAACCTCAATCGAGCAATCCGGTGCTCACGGAGTAACTTGGGGGCCCGCGCTGGTCGTCGACTGTGTATATCAGCCGCTAAAAGCCTCCTCCTCACTGTCCATAGGCTAACTTGTGCCCCTCGTACCTCTTTAAGTTTTCTTTTCAGGTCTATGTAACTGCATTTGCGGTTCCTCAGCGCCTGAGTCACTAAAAAGCGGTCGTCTCGTGGTTGTGTGCAACGTTTTCTCCCAGAACCTTGCTTTCTCTGAACGGAACCTGTCTCTTGGTATCGAGTCCAGGTTCTTTGGACGGTCGAACGACTCACGTTTAACCGCTGTGAGACGTAACATTGGCTACAGCCCTCTTCCAGCAGCGCTATAATTTTACTAGCTCTTATTGCTTTTTCTGCCATTATAATCGGCACAAAGATATCTGTTTTAAGTCACAATAAGGCTATGCGACAAACATAAATGATTCCACTAAAATAACGAGAAGTTAGTTTTAGTTGCTTAATAACCTTTTAACCGTAAACCCGCGAAAAGTATGTAAAAAGACACAAACTGAAAAAAGGTTTTTTTTTTTTTTAAACATAAGTTTCGAATTTGGAATTAACTTTTTTTCATACTCAGACTCTTTACTAAGCGCCAGTAACATAGTTTGGCTATTAAAACCTCTTTAGAACTAAATGATTACCAATAATGTAGAAAATACAAAACCGCCCGTTTTTTTTGCAAAGGAGTGTATTAGTGAATATTGCAGTTTAGGTCATCGCCATCTCTTGACAGATAACCTGTCAAGAGATGGCGATGACCTAAAACTGCAATATTTTACACCGCAATGTTAAAATTCTTTTTTTCTATCTGTGTTTTTTTTTCTCTTTTTATTCTCTTTTTGTCTTTTTTCCGTTTTTTTTCTTCTTTTCCTCACTGATGAATATTTAAAAACATAACACGTTTCACAAACAAAATGTCCTCCTTCCTACATATTAGCAGGTAGCAGTTTCCTTTGGGCATGGGATCTCAACTCGAACAAATTATAATTAGTCTTGAAAAAAATTCACAGATGGCAGCATAGGTAACAATTATGAAATTAACAATCAATAAAAAGCGTTATAGGGCCAATTTTGGCTGAAGTAACATTAGTAAAAATCAGAACTTCCTTGTTTAATGTTGATTTATCTATTTACACTCTTATATCACGAGAATGACCGACTCCTAGATGGCGTTGTAAAACTACAGTCTCTGGCAATTAGTGAGTCGCTGATGCTGCCATGTGTTAAAAAATAGAGGAAAAAAAAATAGCCAGCTTAATAGCCAGCCTTAGGGAGGTGTCATTTCTTTGTATGGGATTGGGTATCTGTACGTAGTATTATATTATGTGTGCTTTGGGTGAAGCACAGTTATAGTTTTTCTGGGCTGGTACGGAACCCTCGGTGCGCGAGTTCGACTCGCTCCTTGACCGGTTTTTGTTTTAATTCTATCCTTTCAACCTAGCGTGAAAAGGATGCATGAATTTAAAAACGGGCTGTTTTTTCGCAGTAAGGCTTTCTTCTACTTACCACCAGTTCTAGTTTAACCTAATAATACTCGTAAGCAGCAACATCGCGGCGGGAAGCTGCTGGGGATCTCACGACGAAAATCTTAGATCACATGAGCAATTCAAAATGTTATCTTCACAAAGGCATGAGAATTAAAAAGATGTTTAATATCATTGAGTTATATGTACGTACGTAGTACATTATAACTCACTGTTTAATATAAACTTCATCTAGTCATTAAAATTAATTATAAAATAATGCAACCTGATCTCTGTGTAAATATTTAAATCACAAACAAAAAGACATGTGTACATAAAGCTTATGAAGTGTAGGTAATAATGTCAGGAGACAATCTTATGCTATTTCGAGCTTACTCTGATTACGTTGAATGGTGCTAGGACACGGGCGCGAGCGGGGCGACGCGGCGCGCGGCGTGTGTGTGACAGTCGCGCACTGCCGCGTATTTGCGCGTGGCTCGCTCTGTCGGATGTGGTTATCGTATGATTACTCTGACACTGTGTGCCGACATCACTGTTCTTTGTGTCACATTTGAACACAGCAAAAATGTTTATCAATGTTGGGATGACAACGTCTTCCGATTTGTCTAATATTAAGAAACCTGCTTATATCTTAGCGTTATAACTACGATACCTTTATCACATGACGTCATGATTTCCATATAAAAAAGGAAATAAATCGGAAATCAATAGGATTAGGTAAATAACAGTTTTATATTACGTGTCAAATGCTTACCGTAAGGTGATAAAATTTCACAATTTTAGATTTATGATGATTAAAAATGCACCTTTCACGTGTAGCTATGTGCAAATATAAATTGCAACTAATACATAAGTGATAAGTGTGTCCCCACTTGCCCAGTCTAGCTGCACCAGTTGCCATGGCATCTTTGATTGCTTAAGAATTACGCTATTATAAGATAATGTATAAAGATGCATAATTAATGAAGGGGAGTAAATGCAGGTAATAAAGTGTTTGGTGCTTTACATGCAATTGTGACCAACCATTTGATGCCCAAAAAGCCTCGACTGGCTGTTCACAATGGTGTGCTGGTGCCTACGCTTATGTATGGAAGTGAATGTTGGGTGTGGCAAAAGAAGCATGAAAGTAGAATAAATGCTGTAGTGATGCGTTCCTTGCGAAGCAAGTGTGGCGTGTCTATGAATGATAGGCTGAAAAATGAAGTGATAAGGCAACGGTGCAGCGTAAAGAAAGATGTAGTGACAACAATTAAAAAGAGTATACTGAGATGGTTTGGTCGTGTTGAGAGGATGAACGAAAGGCGACTAACAAAAGTTGTCTACAAGGCAGATGTGAGTGGAAACGCCGGAAGAGGACGCCCTAGGAGGAAATAATTATAGTGACCTAATTGGTGATGTTCTTCAGAAAGGTCAGGAGTATGTAAGGAGCGTAGCAGGTGGCGTTCTATAGTTTCTGCCTACCCCCATGGGAAGAAGGCGTGAGTTTATGTATGCATAATTAATGCCTCAAAAGAAGAAGAGCCATTAACTTTGCGGTCGATACAACTTCGGTGATGCTTATACCACTATTCGCCCCTGAGAGAAAACTGAACTCTAATGTAAAAAAACCCAGAGTTCCCTCCCTGCATTTTGTATTATTCCACTTATCCCCCCTATTTTTAATTTCAATTTCTACGCTCTTAATGTGAATAAAAAAAAGATGAGTGATTAGATACAGCGCACCTTAAATCAAAAAAATAAATAACTCAAAATTTACTTATTTCGAGTTTTGACCATAAAGTGAATTAACTTCGCACACAGAATACGTTCAGTCCAACAGTCGAATCGATACGATGAAAATGACAGAGATAGATCACTGTCATTCTCTGAGTGTCATTCTGTCGACAGTTAATTTTCGACACGCTCTTAATTTCGAAACACAATAGTTCGACTATCATTGCTTCGACAGAACATAATTATATTCGACAAGCATTAGTCCGACAGAACATACTTCGACAACACACACCATCGAAGAACACTACTTCGACATGCACTTGTTCGGCGGATCTCTATTTCAACGGAACATACCTTCGACATTTAACCGCCTCTGTGGTCTAGTGGTAAAACCACCTGTCTCAGATCCAGAGGTCCCGGGTTCGATTCCCAGCGGGGGCAAAAATATCTGCTCGGTTTGGTTGGTGGTAGGGCTTGTTCTAAGTCCGCCTGGCTAGCTACCACCATTGTTGGCTAGTACCAGCATTTGTTGTGTTTCGGCAATTACAGGTAAGATAGCCAGTTCCTCTGTGGTTGAGGATTCCGGGTGAAGCTCGCTTCCATCTTCGGCCTTATCATCACTTACCATCAGGTGAGATGAAGGCCAAGAGATTACCCGTTGTGTGTAAAAAAAAAAAAAAAAACATAATACAGCTCTGAACTGTGGCAATAATAATTGAATTTCGCTTTATGGTTTTAGATACAAAATAAAAACATAAATAATAATCAATATTATGTTTTTAATTATAACCAGTAACAAATCTTTGTATAGTTATATTTTTGAACGGCCTATACAACCATATTCCACACTGGGATAGACGAGAAAAAAAATATCATTCCCACTTTACGTGTAGGGGAGGTACCCTAAAAAAATTGTATTTCAAGATTTTAGTTTTCCACTTTTTTAAATAACGAGGGGTTGCTACTCTTTAACCGCACTTTCCTGTGGTTGCCTTAAGCTCTTAAAAACTTAATGCCTCCAGCCATATCCGGGGAATTTAAAGCTACAGGCTGCTCAGCTAAAGCGCGTGCTGGCGCTTCACTTACAAGCAAGGGTCGGGGAGGACTATTCGTTAGTCGGGGATTTCGCATTGTGTATTCTCTTGCGAACGTTGTTTCCTTACGACTCTCCTGGAGGAGAGTAGTGGGGTCGTCTGGGTCGGTCAGTGCATGCCTTGGACGGCGGGTCATACTGATTTGAGAGGGGACATAATTTGCAGCCTTCACAACTAGAGCGTTTCGATGAGTGGCTGCTGTATCAAAGAAGCGCTTTGAAATGCGCTTCATGAATTGGGCTATCGTGGGGATTTTGAATTATACGTAGGTTGGTGTTCCGAACGAACCAGGGGGCTCCCATGATTTTACGTAAGAATCGGTTCTGTAGGGTTTGCATCTTATGGATGAGATGGGATTTTGCGTGTACAATAGGACTCGCATAGGTCATGATGTGGCGGATGCACGCGGTGTAAATGTGCAATTTGCACTTGAGTGACAATTTGCTTTTTTCCACTTTGTCGGCGTAATTAATATGTATAGTATCATCATCATCATTTCAGCCGAAAGACGTCCACTGCTGGACATTAGCCTCCCCCAATTGAGGGGGCGTTTGCCATAATCGCCACGCTTGGCAGGCGGGTTGGCGATCGCAGTATGGTGTTAAAAATGCATAGAGAACGTTGCTGGTACCCCATCCTCTAGTAAATCTCTGAGTCGCCTTTTACGACACCCACGGGAGGAAATGGGGTGGTGCTATTCTTTGCGTCCGGCACCACACGGTCGATTTATAGTATATATAATATGTACTAACTTCTGCCCGCGACTTCGTTCGCGCGGAAGTCGTAAAACACCATAATATACTAAAATACCAGCCACATTTTAATAAAACTTCCCTGAACACTACGTTTGTAATTTTGGTCACAGCAGTCAAAATATACAGAGAGTCAGGACTGGTGACGCCGGAGCAAGCGACGTACAGTTCTATGTTCTATGGTAAAGGGTTTGGTTTCCGCACTTAGTCTTTTACGGACCATTGTACATGGGCCATGGCGGCCATCAGTGGTTATTCCAACCAGCCCACCTCCCTCCAGAAGTTAATTACGTCTCCCGGTATGTTTAATCTGTGAAAGATCAGGGTGCCCCGAGGGTCTCTGTTCTAATCTGGGTGACGCCTGTGCATTCAAAGAGCACATGCGCGACGGTTTCCTCAGCCTCCATGCAAGCTCTGCACAGAGGATTGTCCGATATGTCTATTGTGTGGAATTGTTTGTTTAGCGTGCAGTGTCCCGTAATGGTACATGGTACGGAGCGAAAGTGCATGGGAGGCCGTCACCTCCTTCTGCGAAGCAGTAATGCTTGCGAAGGAGGAGGCGGAACGCGTGAGGGAGAGGTAGTCTGTCCGCCCTCACATCCCTAGTCGCCGCAGAAGACGCCCTGGGTGGCGGGAATCAATTGGCGATTCCCGGCCACCGTAGGCGCGGGCTTGCGGACGGCGAGCAATGGGCAGCTCGCCGTCTGGTAAGGATCAGGCCCAGGTTGACGGCGTGTTGTGTTCTACGCGTGCCACAAAGAGATGTCAGCACGAACTGTGACGGGGTCCGCTAGGACCAATGCCTGCCAGGGTTGCGGGTTTTTCCGAAAGGGCTACCGTGGCCCTGGCACAAAGGCAACTTAAGTAACACAGGTGGGTTTTAGTCAGTAAAAGTCTGACACGCTCTCCCGCTCCCCCCAGAGCGGGAGAAGTTATTTGATAATTTCCCACACAAAAAAAAGTCCTATAAAGTTCTTCGAACTATCACAATTACAGTAACAAAATGTAAAAAAACCGGTCAAGGGCGAGTCGGACTCACGCACCGAGGGTTCCGTACCATCATGATTGTATAGTTTTATTCGTATTAGTACCTAAATAGTTATGTGCCCAGAAAAAACTACAACTTACTGTGCTTAACCCAAAGCAATCTGCGAATAGGTAGGAAGGAGGACATTTTGGTTATGAACCGTGAAATGTTTTTAAATTTTCATCGGCGAGGTCAATATTCATCAGAGAATGTTAACACTGCGGTGTACAATATTGCAGTTTTAGGTCAGCGCCATCTTGACCGATAATGGAACTAATGTAAATTTTGTTTAGGATTTCTGAAAAAGTGTGTTATTTAGAGAAATCGTTTTATTTTTCCTGTAATCTTTACATAAACTACTATTACATAAAATAATTTCAGATTTTTTCTATGCAAACAAAGGAGATAAGGGGGGGAATGGTTTTTTTTTTTTTTGGTCAAAGTCGAAAAAATAGGGCCTAAAAGAATTATGAGTATGTGCAAATAGCGCTCTTTCATACGATACCCCACATACCCTAGTAGTCCCACTTCGATTTTTTAAGACACCCAGTTAAGTCCCAGTTGCAAAAAAAATAAATTACTTTCTTATTTGTAACATAGTTGGGCAAACGTCATCTAAAATTATTCCAAATTTCAAGTTGATAGCATTAGTAGATCTTGAGATATCTAACTGTGACAGACAGACGGACAGACAGACTGAGTCGCACCATAAGGGTTCTTTTTTACCAATTTGGTAGGGATCCCTAAAAAGAAACACATAAAATAAATTCTTTGGAATCGAAATCAGATTTGCATTGCTTTGTTGAAAGTTGACTGAAATAGCATGTCATAATTGACTGCTTAGATCCATAAGGTATGATAATCATTTAAAAGATTAAATCTGTAACTATCTGATAAATTCGTTTCCTATTCAACACAGCGAAGTAGTAATGGAATAATTCGACTGTTGTCATACACTGATACATTGTGTTCGTTCTCATCTCAGTCTCACCTACGACCTGTACCTATGGGAAAACTTTTTTTCGATTTCTGACTTTTCTAGTACTCAAACCTCAGTTGGTCTCATAGAGTTTTTTGATCCTCGTAAGAAACAGGATCGATTGGCATCAAAAAACTTTTTTGCTTACTGTACATTTTTTTCAAAATCTGTAAATGTAAATCAATTTTTTTCTAAAAGTTAAGGATAGTCTCTTATAACTATACAAAGATTTGTTATTGGTTATAATTAAAAACATAATATTGATTATTATTTATGTTTTTATTTTGTACCTAAAACCATAAAGCGAAATTTAATTATTATTGCCACATTTCAGAGCCGTATTATGTCGAAGGTATGTTCCGTCGAAATAGAGATCCGCCGAACAAGTGCATGTCGAAGTAGT
Source organism: Dryobota labecula (assembly GCA_947523025.1). Lineage (NCBI taxonomy): Eukaryota > Metazoa > Arthropoda > Insecta > Lepidoptera > Noctuidae > Dryobota > Dryobota labecula. The sequence goes on from OX383290.1 coordinate 807,074, forward strand.
GTTCTGGTCGAAGTAGTGTTCTTCGAAGGTGTGTGTTGTCGAAGTATGTTCTGTCGGACTAATGCTTGTCGAATATATGTTCTGTCGAAGCAATGAGTAGTCGAACTATTGTGTTTCGAAATTAAGACCGTGTCGAAATAATTAACTGTCGAAATTCAGAATGACACTCCATTCTCTTTTTGATAAACGCTCGCGAACAAGTTGGTGGTGGTAAAGTGATCGAATTCAGTGATGCTCCGACTTTGCTCAACGTAAGAACTCGGAAGAAAGTTAAAAAAGCGGAGTGAAAAGAAATAAGGTCGGTGTTTTACTATCAGGAGATTATTTTACACGCTTTTTTTTATTCAAAAGTGCAATTGCTTGACTTAATTCAGTTTTGTGTAAATTGTTTCGTATCGTATAACGAAATCATTTCAGGTTGATGCAGTTTTATAATAAAATGCACAAGCAAACCTAAAGTGAATATTTATATATTTTTATTTGGTTTTTGTTTTGTTCCTGTATACTGTTTAATTTGTCAGGTATGACTTTCATTTTATTTATAGTTATTTCACTCTTTTAGTAAAAATTACGAGTGTTGGATTTTAAATTTAAAATCCAACACTCGTAATTTTTAGTAGTTGAAGACACCGCAATGTTTGAAGGCTAAGGTCTTCAACCAGTGCGTCCTCTACGTTTTGACATACGGTGCCGAAACGTGGACATAGATAGTTGGGCTGGTTCACAAATTTAAGGTCACTCAGCGTGCTATGGAGTGGGCTATGCTCGGAGTTTCTTTGAAGTATAAAATCAGAAACGAAATTATCCCGAAAAGAACTGGAGTTACATAGCTTACCGAGTAAGCAAGCTGAAGTGGCAGTGGGCTGACCATGTTTGTCGAAGGACCGATGACCGATGACCGATGGAGCAGACGAGTCCTGGAGTGGAGACCACGTATGGCCAAGTGTAGTGTGGGACGCCCCACAGCTAGATGGACCGACGACCTTAAAAAGCTATAGACTGAATGCGGAAGGCGGAGGACAGAGTGTTGTAGCGCAACCTGGGAGAGGCCTATGTTCAGCAGTGGACTAAAAAAAAAAAAAAATATAATTATAAAATAAAATTAATTGATTGATTAAGTCTGTTTACGGCTAGTCTCAAACAATTGTCTTAGATTTTAATAAATATTATATATATTTTGTCAATTTTAATAAAAAACTAAGATTTTACAAAGATTTTTGGGTTTTTTATTATTAAAATTTCCTTTGATAATACTATACCCAAAGTCTCTAATTCAGATCATTTAAGTAAACAAAGTAATGTCAAGAAATTTCACTCGTCAAAATGACAGGACGGTGGTACAAAACATTTTATCATATTTTTTATTTGTAATTAATCATCTATGAAATTAAAGTGAATTAATTATAAGAACTATGCAAACAAAATACCGTTGGCAAACAATGTTTTATGTAGTGTGTCGGAGACACGGCCTATGATCGTCATAATCAGCCCTTTTAAGTCCAGTGCTAGATGTAGGCCTCCCAAAATCGATTTCCACTCGAAACAGTTTACAGCCGTTTTCATCCAAAATGTAGCTAGATATGCGACATACAATATGAATCTATGAATGAGAGTTGTAATATTAGTGTTGTTGAAGATGTAAAAAATGTGAAAATGTTTGGATCCCCTGCATTGTTACCAGTATCATAAAATATTTTATACCAGAAAATCTCCTTTTTTTAATAACTTTGTTTAAAACCGAAAATTTATAAAAATAATTACGGTGCGATTATTTTTTAATTATTATTTTTTAAATTCAGTACCTAAAAGAAAATGGAACCTTTTTTTCACCATTTTATGTGAATTAGATAGATAGAAGATAGAATACTCTTTATTATGTACACCATAAAAATTACAGATATAAATGTAGAACTGTTACATAGGGTGTCACAATGGGCGGTCTTATCGCTAAAAGCGATCTTTTACAGACAACCTTTGGATGGATCAAAAAGTAGAAGGAGAGACAATACTGCAGGTAGTCAGTGGTGTACCACTTACATATATACAATAAATACATACATACACAAAGCATATAGATACTTATCCATATAAATACAATAATAAACATGTAACAAGAGCAAGGAACTTTAAGTAATGATGATGTTTAAGGAGCGAGGAAGTGATTTTTAACCAGAATTTTAAAAGTGGACAAAGATTGAGCACGCCTTATCGAGACGGGCAAGGCATTACCATTACGAAGATATTTTTTGGTATGTTATCCCCTTTGTTTACATAAATTATCTGAATTTGAGACTTTGGGTATACATACAATATTGTTAGTTGAGTTTTTATAAGGTTCTAAATTCCAATTTAACCATTTTTGATAATAAATACTGATAAAACGAAGAAACACGTCTTTTTAATGAAAAATACGTTTGTGAATTAGAATTAAAACAGAGACAATTAGGAATATTTGTCTGACAGTTTATGCTTCTTAGGACAACAATGCAAAAAATCTAAATATTTCGTCTACTTCCAAGATGATTTTAATATAAAACTGTAACATTTACAATTACTCCGTCCGAATCGAAATTATTTGTTTACATATTTTATTGAAAAGTGAAATACTCGTAACTACGAACTTTTTTTTAAATAATTTATTTGATATCATCATCCTGATAAAAAAGATGTTTTTTTTTTCGATAATCTACTAGTTTATTAATTACGCTACCTATCCCTACTTACCTATCCTTACTGAACATAAACCATTTCTTTATTTTTTTTGTGATAAATTGAAGCCATATAGGTAAACATTTCAAACTTTAAATGCTTTTTTCCACAAAATATAAATTTTGAGTTATTTCTTTTTTTGAATTAAGGTGCGACAGATTCTATAAAACGAGAGCAACCACGCGCGAGCCGAATTGGTCGCAGTAATTAAGTCAGGGCACCCCGACCAAATGGGTTAGATTAGGTTAGAACTAATTACTTAAAAATATACTCAAGCAAAAAGCAAAAAACTTAATACCTAAATAAAAGTCTCCAGGCATAAAGGGCGTGCCCGCTTACATATGAAATGCTGGATTATGTTCATACAGCTGTAATACAAATGATAAACTAGGACCATCGAAGTAAAAAAATAAAATAAACAGTTAATCTATACTAATATTATAAAGCTGAAGAGTTTGTTTGTTTGGACGCGCTAATCTCAGGAACTAATGGTTGGAATTCAAACATTCTTTTTGTTTTGGATAGTCCATTTATCGAAGAAGGTTATAGGCTATATAACATCACGCTAGGACCAATAGGAGCGGAGCATATATGAAAAATATTGCAAGAACCGGAAAAAATATTCTTTTTTGAGAGCTTCCGTTGCATGCGCTGCTTAAATAGTTTAAGTTACGCAAATATCATATTGGGTAATATCTTCTCTATTCATAGCTAAATAATTGTGCTGCAAAACTTCATGTGTACTCAATCGCTTGATGGTGTAATGAAATTTTTAGATAAATTGCATTATGTGGCCTATTATCAATTATCCAATGCTTTGATCATTTTTTTTCCTAACCTCAAAATTAATGCAATGATTTGAGTTTGTTTAGTGCGGGGTGTCATTGATAGGGTATATGGTATGAGATTGATCAAATCTTTGGGAAATAAAAAAGAATTAAAATTGGATCGTGATGATATTTCTGAAATTGAGGCAAGTGATTCGCAAAAACCAAAGCTTTTTGCGAATTTTCGCAAAAAGATTTTCGCAAAAAGCTTGCGCGTAGGCTAATAAGCCTACCTGCAAAAACCAAAGCTTTTTGCGAGTCAGGATAGTGATGTTTAATGTGTCCAATTTTTTTAATATAGATATTGCAGAACTTTTTTAAATTTGAATTGATTTTTGTGATTTTTTTTCAAATATGAAAGACTGTTGAGTCTGTTTGTAAGGTCTTGCTTAATTTAACAGTTCTACATTTATAACTGTAATTTTTATGGTGTACATAATAAAGAGTATTCTATCTATCTACATATTGTGTTTTAAATATCAAAGACTGATTATCTCTTTGTAAGGGCTGATTTCACTAATAAAACTGAAGGCGATCAGCATTTCTAAAACGCGTTCAATAGCTGTCAGTGTCAAAATTGTTATGGAATAGTACACTGACAGCTCTTGAATGCGTTTAGATGTGCTGAACGCATTCAATTTCATTGGTGAAATCCGCACTAAAACGCTTTGTAAGCTAAAATGTTGTAAGCACCATTTTGATTGACGAAATTCTAATTATTTGATGACTTTAATTAGATCAAACACGCAATAAAATCGGGGGTATCAAAGTAACCCCATTCTGCGTATAAATTTGATCAGCCAGTTTTTATTTTTTTTCTCAATTTCTCGCCATATTTTTTCTCTTATGATTACAGGAATCGAGAGTAATAAAAAAACCGATTATTAGGCATTTTTTGTATTTTTTTACACCTACAATTTTTTTAAGATATGGACCTTCAAAGTTCAATATTGATCAAAGTAACCCCGGTTTACGGTATTGCATTATGTTTTGAGATGGGTCCATAAGGGCAGGTACCTTAACCGTGGTCGCAACAAGAAAATGGTCTTAAGAGACTATCCTTAACTTTTAGAAAAAAATTGATCTATATTCACAGATTTTGAAAAAAAATGTACAGTCAGCAAGAAAATGGGCAATTTTTACAAAAAAGTTTTTTGATGCCAATCGATCCTGTTTCTTACGAGGATCAAAAAACTCTATAGGACCAACTGAGGTTTGAGTACTAGAAAAGTCAGAAATCGAAAAAAAGTTTTCCCATACAGGTCGTAGGTGAAACTGAGATGAGAACGAACACAATGTATCAGTGTATGAAAACAGTCGAATTATTATATTACTACTTCGCTGTGTTGAATAGGAAACGAATTTATCAGATAGTTACAGATTTAATCTTTTAAATGATTATCATACCTTATGGATCTAAGCAGTCAATTATGACATGCTATTTCAGTCAACTTTCAACAAAGCAATGCAAATCTGATTTCGATTCCAAAGAATTTATTTTATGTGTTTCTTTTTAGGGATCCCTACCAAATTGGTAAAAAAGAACCCTTATGGTGCGACTCAGTCTGTCCGTCCGTCTGTCACAGCTAGACATCTCAAGAACTACTAATGCTATCAACTTGAAATTTGGAAATTAGTTTATGTAAAGATTACAGGAAAAATAAAACGATTTCTCTAAATAACACACTTTTTCAGAAATCATCAACAAAAATTACATTAGTTCTATTATCGGTCAAGAGATGGCGCTGACCTAAATCTGCAATATTGTACATCGCAGTGTTAAAATTCTCTGATGAATATTGACCTCGCCGATGAAAATTTAAAAACATTCACGGTTCACAACTAAAATGTTCCTCCTTCCTACCTACTCGCAGATTGCTTTGGGTTAAGCACAGTAAGTTGTAGTTTTTTCTGGGCACACAACTATTTAGGTACTAATACGAATAAAGCTACACAATTACGATGGTACGGAACCCTCGGTGCGTGAGTCCGACTCGACCTTGACAGTTTTTTTTACATTTTGTTACTGTAATTGTGATAGTTCGAAGAACTGTATAAGACTTTTTTTTGGGTGCGAAATCATCAAATAACTTCTCCCGCTCTGGGGGGAGCGGGAGGGCGTGTCAGACTTTTACTGACTAAAACCCACCTGTGTTACTTCAGTTGCCTTTTTGCCAGGGCCACGGTAGCCCTTTCGGAAAAACCCGCAACCCTGGCAGGCATTGGTCCTAGCGGACCCCGTCACAGTTCGTGCTGACATCTCTTTGTGGCACGCGTAGAACACAACACGCCGTCAACCTGGGCCTGATCCTTACCAGACGGCGAGCTGCCCATTGCTCGCCGTCCGCAAGCCCGCGCCTACGGTGGCCGGGAATCGCCAATTGATTCCCGCCGCCCAGGGCGTCTTCTGCGGCGACTAGGGGCGTGAGGGCGCACAGACTACCTCTCCCTCACGCGTTCCGCCTCCTCCTTCGCAAGCATGACTGCTTCGCAGAGAGAGGTGACGGCCTCCCATGCACTCACGCTCCATACCATGTACCATTACGGGACACTGCACGCTAAACAAACAATTCCACATAATAGACATATCGGACAGTCCTCTGTGCTGAGCTAGCATGGAGGCTGAGGAAACCGTCGCACATGTGCTCTTTGAATGCACAGGCGTCACCCAGATTAGAACAGAGACCCTCGTGGCACCCTGATCTTTCACAGATGTTCTAAACATATTATTATTATTATTATTTATTTATTCTGTAATAATTTTTACATTGTATCGAAATATTACACAACATTTTATGAGATTAAAAATTAAAGCATACCGGGAGACGTAATAAACTTCTGGAGGGAGGTGGGCTGGTTGGAACAACCACTGATGGCCGCCATGGCCCATGTACAATGGTCGACCTGAAGGACCAAGTGCGGAAACCAAACCCTTTACCATAGAACATAGAACTGTACGTCGCTTGCTCCGGCGTCACCAGTCCTGACTCTCTGTATATTTTGACTGCTGTTACCAAAATTACAAACGTAGTGTTCAGGGAAGTTTTATTAAAATGTGTATAAAATGGGTATTTTAGTATATTATGGTGTTTTACGACTTCCACGCGAACGAAGTCGCGGGCAGAAGCTAGTAAATAATAAAATCGTAGCGAAGTCAAAACTGTACATTGAATATTTTTGAAAAAAAGTAATTGCCACGAGGTCTGGGAATGATTCTGATGCCGAAAATATAGTTTTTAGAATTTTTGTCTGTTTGTCTAAATATATGTTCCAGCATCACGCAAAAACTACTGGACAGATTTTGTTCAAATTCTACATAGATATTCCCTATAGGTCTGGTCAAATTACTAGGTATAAATTATCACGCTATTTGCTATGGGGGATGAGCAGTATTCCATCATGTTTTGAGATGGGTCAATAAGGGCAGGTACTTTAACCGTGGTCGCTACAAGAAAATAATCTTAAGAGACTATCCTTAACTGTTACAAAAAAAATAATCTGTATTCGCAGATTTTGAAAAAAATGTACAGTCGGCAAGAAAATGGGCAATTTTCACTAAAAAGTTTTTGATGCCAATCGATCCTGTTTCTTACGAGGATCAAAAAACTCTATGGGACGGCCTTCTACGGCGACGACTGAAGATAACATCAGTGTCGTGCGGCGTATAATAGAGACTGACAAAAGAGTGACTTCCTTAACAGCAGATTCGGACAAGCTTAGGCATCGGTATGAGTCAAGTGCACAAAATCCTCCATGAACATTTAGCGGTCAGGAAGCTTTGTGCCCAGTGGATACCTCATAATTTGACAGAGGCCCAAAAACTCCGTCGTGTTGATTGGTGTCGTGAAATGGTTCAAAGATTTAACGAAGGTGACTCAAATGTTGTGTTCGACATACTTACGGGTGACGAAAGCTGGATTTATTGTTATGATCCTGAAACTAAGAGACAGTCTGCTGTCTGGGCGTTTCCTTCCGAGGAGTTGCCAACTAAAGTGAAGAGAGGTCGAAGCGTGGGAAAAAAGATGGTGGCCTCGTTCTTCGGAAGGGCAGGTCATTACGCAACAATTGTTGTTGTGTTGTGTCGTGTTAGAGGATCGAAAAACAGTTACTGCAGAGTGGTACACTAACAATTGTTTGCCACTTGTCTTGGAAAAAGTTCGGGAGAAACGAGCTCGCAGTAGGATCCTCCTTCACCACGACAACGCCTCGTCGCACACTGCCAAGCAAACAATCGACTACTTGGCGACGTCAGACGTGGAATTACTCGGTCACCCGCCCTATAGCTCCGACCGAAATAAAAGAAAACTTCGAGGAAAATATTTTATGGACGCCGAGGAAGCAGTGGCTGCGTTTCAAAATGCCGTCGAAGAGACCACTAAGGACGAGTGGGCAAAGTGCTTTTCTCAGTGGTTCCATCGGATGCAGCGATGTATTGATGTAAATGGACACTATTTTGAAAAGATATAATAAAATTAATAACTTGCTAGTTTGTTCAGTTTTTGATTTTCTAAGAACTTTTAGTGTCACCCTCGTATTTAGCAATGTCAATATGTATATAACATGGTATATAACATGGTATATAATGATTTCATTTCAAGTTTACGGTTTTATCACAAGGCTTAGCAGAGCGAGCAGCTCAATCTCAAGCTTGTTTGTAACATTTATGTTGTATTATTTTGGGAGGGCTTGACCAAAGCTATTACCACCTGCAGTATGTCGGTTGATTTCTGGCACTCCCTGTATATTGAGAGGCTGTAGTTAGAATATCTATTTCTTTGATTTTTTCTCGAAGGGAATCTCTTGCACCTAGGTTGTGAATGGGCTTGCGGTCTGTTAGGACCGATTCCTGAGGTATTGTACTGATCTCATAATGAACAAATCTCAAAATCACCTTTTCCCAAAATGACATGATAAACTCAATGTCCTTGAATTATATAATTGCATAGCACAGGTGTGAGTACTATGTACTATAAAGCTACCATTTACCGGGTAATATGTCTTTTATTGACTTGAATGTGCCCTGGCGGCTGAGAGTATGTCATGCTCACTCAAATGTCTCGCTGGTGGTGGCGTGTGTGTTGGATCATTAAGTTCCCTTCAAAATGGTTGAGCTAAATGGTGCTGATCCATGCGTCATGTTCGTGAACGGGCGCCGTCAGTTGGGACTGGTCATCTCTTAGCTGCCACGGCTTATTTTAATTTTTGAATTGTTTCTATTACGGACGCTTCTAACGTGCACGTCTTTCTACATTGTTCTCACATGTATAACTTCAACATGAATGATGTAACCCATATTTTGTAACAATATTTTGTTTTAAAAGAGTGTCCATGGAGTTTCTTGTCCGTTCTTCTCCATAGGAACCTACTACGCTTTGGAATGGGCAACTAGCTTCATCTTTCTGACTGACCGACCCTTTGACAATTCAAAAGTGCCTGTAATTGGTTTATTTGAAATAAATGCTTTGAGTTTGAGTTTGAGTTTGACAGATTTTCTAAATGTCTTTGTTTTTGAATGTAGGAAACTCTTATTGTCTGACAGAAGAAGTACACTCATGATACTAAATCATAAACAGACGAAACGACAGACGACACGGCCATTTACTACCATGGACGTAGCCTAGTTCAGATTACTCGCACTCTCCAGACCGCAGCCGATAAACTCGGCGCCTGGTTTAGAAAGTGGAGAATCGAAGTCAAGGTCGGGTTCGACTTCGTTTCTCCACTTTCGGGTCGGGGCGGTTCTCTTTTCGAAGCCGCGTAGACCCCCCCCCCCCCGACCGATCACCATGTTCGGCAAGCCGATCCCTCGGGAGGAGCAAACCAAATATCTATGTGCGATTCTCGATGAGCATCTCTCGTTCTCTAAGCACATAAAGAAGGTTCGTCCGCGCGTCGCTTTCGCTATCGGTAGGCTCCACTCCGTTCTTAATGCACGCAGCAAGTTGTCACTCAAGTGCAAATTGCGCATCTGCACAGCGTGCATCCACCCAATCATGACCTATGCCTGTCCAGTCTTTGCACGCGCAAAACCCCATCATACCCATAGGATGCAGATCCTCCAAAACCGTTTTCTCCGAAAGATCACGGGAGCCCCCTGGTTGGTTCGGAACGACATCCTCCACCTAGACCTCAATAGTCTCTAGTGATTCCAATATCTTATTTACAGAATAAACGATTTCATTTCATTTCCAGATGACCCTATAACCCTCCTCCAGGAGAGCAGTAGGGCCACCAGTACAGTTAAACACAAAACACGACAGTTAATCCGACCTCGCCGCCAAGGTCCCACGAGACGACCCCGACATAACAGTCCCTCCCGACCCTTGCTCGACGATGCGCCAGCCCGCGCCGCAGCTGAGCCTGTAGCTTTAAATTCCGCTATTAATAATCATAACCCAGTTTTGATCAAGCCTGTCCCACCTTGCTGTGCTCCCCCCGACGCTGCCCTAAGCCGAGGTTCATACCCCACAGGGGGTGCCCTTAGCGTGCAGTCGTTTAGTTTATAAGTTTTATGCCCTGGCTGGAGGCTTTAAGTTCACTTAAAGCAGCCAAAAGCGACACACACAATAGTGAAACTTAAGTGCAAATTAAAACGGTTTTAAATCAAGTCCCCTACAGTTTCGTTAATTAATTTTAAGATTTTCAAATAAAGTGATACTGACTGTACACCAATATGACACTTTTATTTCCGACATTCAAAAACAAAGACAGAAAATCGGTAATCGGTAATTTTGGGAAAAGGTGATTTTGAGTTTTGTTCATCCATACTTCCATACTAATCCGTGTACGTTACCCCAGCAGGAAAGTGTCTCCTAGAGTGATATGAGTGGAACGTATAATTAGTGCGTAATCTGCTGTAAATGTGCGCCAAATAAAGCCCCTAAGAAAGGGCAGCCAGACAAGGAGGGCTTCGTGACGGTAGAGTCAAAGCGAAGGAAGGCCACTTGCCGTAGCCGATGTGGTACTGCTCTGGCGGGACCAAATATGTTGCTGCGTTCTGCTACACCGTCGACGCAGCTGTACGTATCCCGTCTGCATCACTCCACGATGACTGAAGACATCGTGGAATACATTAGAGTCAAGACCAAGTGGACCTTGAGAGTAGAAAAGTTGGAGTCACGCCATAACATAAACTTCAAGTCGTTTGTGGTGCGGGTTCCAACTCAGTACCTAGAAACCTTCATGAAAGAAGAGTTTTGGCCGAAAGGTGTGGCGTACCGACGTTTTCGTGGAAGGTTACGCGACACCACGCAGCGCAACACGACGCCGACACAGTCATCACTTCGTGTACAATAATCTAATTTTATTATATTAAAATATGTATGTTTAGGTTAAGGTATTTATCTATGGGCCTGCGTCGCCTGCAATAAAGTTATTATTATTATTATTAAAAAGTTTGTGCGTTTTGTCGTTTTGGAATAAAACGGAAGAAACGATTCCTGCTGGAGTAACGTTTTTCCAGCAGGAAAATTCTAAACGAAAGGTCGGAGAGAGAAATATTTTGCATGGGCAGAAAGCTTATATTTGTGCAAAAATGTGCGCCGAAAATATAATTTGTGCGTCTTCAGGTTTTCGAGATATTGCATTTCCTGCTGGAGTAACGTTTTGCAGAATCGTGTATCTCTGAAACCATTATATGTGCGCCTGTATAATAAACATATACGAGTACCTCATTGTTTGTGCGTATTTGTGACAGAATTAGATTTAAGAAAATATTTATAATTTTCAAGTAATCGCGCTTTTTTGAAAACCCGAAAAAATATCGTAGCGCCTAAATGAGAAAACGTATAAGCTCGCTGAAAACTGTATTCGATCCTTCTTGGCGCTTTTAATAACCATAAAAAGTTTCAAAAGTGCACATGCATGCGTTATTGAATAATATTGCTAAAAGTCAAAACGCCGGTGTCATAACTTTGACGGTAAAATACAAGAAACCGGCTCAACCCAAGATGTGTATCTTGGGTTGAGCCGGTTTCTTGTATTTACGCACTAATTATACGTTCCACTCATATCACTCTAGGAGACACTTTCCTGCTGGGGTAACGTACACTACTAATCCATACTAATATTATAAATGTGAAAGTAACTCTGTCTGTCTGTCTGTATGTTACGTTTTCACGCCTAAGCCGCTGAACCGATCGTCATGAAATTTGGCAGAGATATAGCCTGGGATATGGAGAAGGACATAGGCTACATTTTTACGCGATAACCGACATCCACGCGGGCGGAGCCGCGGGAAAAAGCTAGTTATGAGATAAGTACAATATAGGAATTAGTCCTAACAGACCGCAAGCGTGAATGGCTTGAACAGCCCTTTTCTGTAAAACAAAGATTGTCTTAATGTCCGCACAGGTTCCCGAGAGAAGAATCCCATACGACATAAGACTATGAAAATAACTAACTAAAACAATTCTGGCTGTATCTACATCCGTTATCTGTCAAATTTTTTAACAGCATAAGCGGCCGAGCTAAGCCTTCCTGAAAAATGTTCTATGTGTGGGCCCCATTTTAATTTACCGTCAATCGTTATTCTAAGAAAAACTATCGACTCAACAAGGTCCAACTCTATTCCATTAAGTTGAACATTAGTAGTTAGCTGCATGTCATTTGGCGTTGAAAATGTAATGTATAAAATGAAAGGACTTGTTGTGAGGGTATCAAATTTGTTTTTTATCATTTTAAAATACTTAAATCGTTTTAAAGTTGAAAATAGTTCTTTACTTAATGAATACAGGAAAACCTATAAGAAGTCTATGGTCTTAAAATAACATGGTAAATCTCTCAATATTGTGCGTACAAACTTACGTTTTCAGTTGAAATGTTTGGGAGAACCTCTTTTTCAACTACAATGTTAAGTCTGCTACAAACAGGCGCGACACGCGACGTGACACGAAGAAACCGCGTGCTGCGTGACGAGCGGTCTCTTTGGGTCGCGTCGCGTGTCGTGCCATTTTGTAGGAGCCTTTAAGGTTTTTCTTGGCATAAATTACTTGCTACAACGAAACCCTTCATTGTGCGTGGTCCGACACGCATTTGGCCGGTTTTATTATTTTATGAATGCTCTCAACATGATGTTGACGTACGGACAACTGGAAACTTATGGGAGAGACCTTTGCCCAGCAGCGGGACAACACAAGTTAAATATTTAAAAAAAACTTGACTTACATGATAAAGTATATAGCGATTGCTTAAGAATGTGACGAAATGGAACTACAAAAGTGCATTAAGATAGGTGTTACAAAATTGAGGATAACTTATGTTTTTTTTTTTTACAAAAAAAAAGACGTGTGGCACTCGGGGACTGCCGCGGTAAAGCTATTGCATAGCATTTTGTATCAACTTATGCAATTATAATTATTTATTTATTTTATTTATGCAGTATAAGCATAATAACAACTTTAAAATAGACGAAAGTGTTGAACCTAAAGTAATTTTAAATAAAAAAAGAGTGACAAACTGTTTTGACAGCGAAAAAATTCCATGTACATGAGTTATTTCCAACCGTCTAGTCAAGTTTAAAGATTGTTCAACTGGAATGGTATCAACTATTTGGCAAGCTTTAATTAAGTCATTGTAGCCTTGCGGTGCAACAGGGGAACTGAATGTACTCGTAATCGACTGGTCGTGAGTTCTAACCCCACTATCAACAATCACTTTTTGTGAAGATCATAATTTTATAAACTAATATTTATAAGAATAAAATACGCAGTACACAGAAAAAGGAACTGCCAGAAATTATTAGATCACTAGAGGGTACTGGTGTAGTAAAATAACCGTCGGAGTGGGGAGCGTGAGGTTTTTTCGTTACGGAATTTCTGGATTCGGTCCCCGCGCTCAAGGCCCGCGATAGAAGCTATGCAATAGCTTAAAAAGCAATGAAAACTGAAAATAGGTACCCTTCTAATTATTTGGAAGATAAAAACTCACCGCTCAGGACTACATCTGTCGTAATGTTTGGCATGTAATGTAACTACGAGTATATATTATAATTATCATCCACCATAACATGTTTACAGCACATCAAACGACTGCTTACAGTTTCTGTTTCGACTTTCCCCATCTGCAAGTTAAAATATTGAGTAACAATTTTTTGTTTCTAATGAACGATTGATATATCTATACATATAAATAAAATTGATGTATTTGTTTTTAATGTCAACATAACAGCTTTTTTTGCATATGAAAGTATATACGGTATTTATATAACAAAAAAAAATTGTCTATCTGTCTGTCTGTTTGTTCCGGCTTATCTCCGAAACTGCTGGACCGGTTTTGACGGTACTTTTATAAGGAGTAACTTACTTTAATTTTAGAAAAAGCCACGCGGGCGAAACCACTGGCAGCAGCTAGTTATAATTAAAACTTTAATTATAAGTACAGTCAGCGTCAAAAATATCGGAACGAACAGACTGTTCAAAATGATCTCAACAACTAAGAAAATAAAACTTTTTCTCAATTGGATAAAGTTCTAGTCAGAATGCCAGTTGTCGTGTACTGTCTTCATTCTGAAACATTACTTGTGTCATTGAGTTAATATTTCATTTTCATAGTTGTTTAGATAATTTTGAACAGTCTGTTCGTCCCGATATTATTGACGCTGACTGTACCTATTCGTTTGAAATTTTCGATTTGGGGTGTCATTAACAGGAAAGCTCTACTACTTAGTATTTTTTTGGGTTTCGGAGCCAAATGGCAAAAACGGAACCCTTAAAACCCGGAAAAAAAAATCCGTAAGGGCCTTACAAATAAACACGGAATAAAGTTATGCTAGGAATAACTTCGGTATACATTTTTTGACGTTTATACCTAGCATAACTTTATTCCGTGTTTATTTGTAAGGCCCTAATAGTTTAGTGAGATATGCTCTGCTAAAGTCGACTATTCGTATTATATTCTCATCGATATTTCTATATTAGAACTGGTTCAGAGTAGCTTGTAATTATATAGATTATATTTTAATTATAAATTCAATATTCCATGATTATTTCCATTTGTTCTCGTTAGTGCTGATGCTCTCGATATAAGCACTCATTGGCCCCTATTACACTATTAATATTACTCGTATCATGATCCTGGATATCGTGATATTATCATCAGTAAAATTATCGATGTAGTAATCATAATTTGACAAATACCATAAATACTGAATCACGATACTGAGTATCGCGTGATAATACTGATAGTGTGATAGGCCCCATTATAACACTTGTCACGATACTGCAGATTCAATAGTTATGAGATAAGCAACTTTAAGTAAATCTCAAACAAACAGATTTAAATACACAGGCAATGTCTTAATAATCTACCAAAGAGTGAAGTATCGGAGAGTCATACATTTAAACATAACGAAGGAACCTCTGTTGTACTCGGCGCATGGCAATCTTTTACTATTATGGCAATGACAAAATTACTCTTTTAAGTCAGGTATCCATGAGAAAAAAAAGTTGCACAGCGTTGTTTCAGATTGTCACATGTTGCTTGCAACATTTCATGAAGTTGTAGTGCGAAACATATTGCTGCGAAAGCAGTGCCTGCAACAACGCTGCCAACTTGTGTTCACCATGAAAATGAGCTTGAGGATGAATGAACCTACCTGGAGTATGTCCATCCGCTTAAAACGTAGCGCGCTTTGAAAATAGAATGGTTATTACTACATACATACATAAATTACATTAAATTCCCGCTTGCTGTTCTGATACACTGCTACTATTTGAGCGGATCGGATAGACTAAGCGGTGAGGGTGTGAGCGCGTATTGTGTATCTACGCCCGCGCAGGTGTTCGACGAGGTGTGCGTGGAGCTGGCCATGGCGCTGCTGCAGCTGCTGCAGTGGGCGCCGGGCGAGGAGCACCTGTGGCGCGCCTGCAAGGCGCTGGCGCGCTTCGCGGCGCACTCGCACGACGTGCC
The DNA here is from genome assembly GCA_947523025.1 of Dryobota labecula. Lineage (NCBI taxonomy): Eukaryota > Metazoa > Arthropoda > Insecta > Lepidoptera > Noctuidae > Dryobota > Dryobota labecula. The sequence continues at coordinate 822,517 of OX383290.1, forward strand.
GCAGCTCGTGGCCATGGTCGGGCCCGACCCCTCCGCTTTCAGGTGAGCGCTGCTCTGCGTCAACTCAGCTTGTGAGCGGCAATCGACTGTTCTGATATCGCAATGCGCGTTACCGGCAGCACGAGGCCTCGCCCACTCGCTGCAAGCTCCTGAACATAAGATAGCTGACAGAATGGACTTTCTATAGCATCATAAACATGTTCCCTGCTGACAGTTGAGAGGAGCTCGTGGCTAAGTAATAACAGCCGCACGGGTCGACCGAACAGGTTAAGCTACGCTTGCCGCAGTTCGTCCGTGGATGGGTGACCATCTCTAAATACCAAGACGCACGTTACGACGTTACGCTAAGACGTTGGTCCCGGCTGTCAATGGTGACCGACCTCAACATGGTTCGGAGAAGGCTAGGCAGATGAAGACTGTTGACGGTAGCATGTGTTGTGCTGCTGTACTTGTGCTATTGCGAATAGTAAGTCGCATGTCTGTTGCAGAGGGACGAGCCCGCGCGTGGACGAGCAGATCGACCTCATCATGAAGAAGCTCAAGTAGCTGCGAGCGGTAGCGCCGCCGCCACTGTGACGACATGGTTACCATTTTGTTTGGTTTTTGTTTATATTTTTGTATCGCATAATAAGTACGACAGTCGGTGCTCAAGTGATGTAGATTTGTATCGTAGCGCGTAATGTACAGACGAGTGCAGCCGGGGGAGGCAGTGGCGCCGATGGATCGGTTGTAAATAATACGTAATTACCTGTTAGTACTAATGTATGTTAAGGCGACTTTAGCGTAAGTACCTGAGCTTATGACGAGCCTGAATTATGTAAATTGAATACACTCATAAGTATCTATTTATGTTTATATTATGTATGCTGCTAGCACTAACACGTGGTGACTACGGTGCATTTACACTATATACTTACGTATTGTATAGTTATGTTTTATAGTTGCAAAAATTTTAATAAATTATTTGGTCAAACTCAAACCATTTATTTCAATTAAACCATTTACAGGCACTTTTGAATTGTCAAGGAGTCGATCAGTAAGAAAAATGAAGCTACATTCCCATTCCAAGCGTAGGTACCTATGGAGAAGAACGGGCAAGAAACTCCATGGACACTCTTTTAAATTAAATTGTTACAAAAATATTAGTTACACATATAATGTTGAAATTATAACATAATGTGAGAACGATGTAAAAATAAAAAATAAAAACGTACACGTTAAAAGCGTCCAGAGTAGGCACACCAAATAGAAACAAAAAAAAAAAAAAAACAAACAATTCAAAAATAAAACAATTCAAATAAGCCATGGCAGCTAATAGATGACCAGTTCCAACTGACGGCGCCCGTTCACGAACATGACGCATGGATTAGCACCATTCAGCTCAACCATTTTGAAGGGAGCTAAATGATCCAACACACACGCCACCATCAGCGAGACATCTAAGTGAGCATGACATACTCTCAGCCGCCAGGGCACATTCAAGTCAATGAAAGACATATTATCCGGTCAATGGTAGCTCTATAGTACATAGTACTCACACCTGTGCTATGTAATTATATAATACAAAGGAGATTGAGTTTATACAATGCAAAGATAGTCTTACAATCTTCAGCAGCTCCAACATTATTTTCAAATGTTAATCAATTACCTAGTTGAGGTTGTGGAGCAGGACCAGCATTCAGCCAAGCATTTTTATCGGTGATATAATACCCCAACTTATAATATGCCTGCCTGCACAGTGTGCGTTTTATACAAGATTTAAATTTAGTCTCATTCAGTTGAAGTATGTGGGGAGGAATTTTATTATAACATTTTAAACAGTAACCCATGAAAGATGAGTCTACTTTAGCCAGTCTGAAACCTGGTTGAACTAATAGTGTGTGGTGTATTGGGGTGTCCGCTGTATTATTTGCTATAATAAGTTCCGCGAGTTCACACATGCGCCCATTATATCACAAAATTCGGAAGAAACTGAAACACATTGACGCGAACGCAGAGACAACACTTCGGGTGAGAACCTTAACAATTTATTGCGTGTGTTCACATCAAAATAAAAACATGATTGTGAAGGAACGTGGATGGTGTCGCTGGCAACTGGTAACAGTTGATATAGTGTCGTCTGCAACAGCGCGCAACTGGTAACAGTTCATAGAGTGTCGTCATCAACAGCGCGCAACTGGAAAAAGTTGGTAGAGTGTCGTCATCAACAGCGCGCAACTGGGTACGGACCTCGGCTTAGGGTGTGGCTGGGGGATGACTGCAAGGGACGGGCTGGATCGGATTGTAGACTCGATAACGTCATAGCAATCCTTTTTATATCCTACCAGCGTCACCTTACGTCAAACATTTACCGCCATTTTGAACCAATCACAGATTATCATACAATTTGGCTTAATAAGTTTTAATACAGCTAATAATAAATAAATCTTATGTAGTGAAACCTTTTCAAAACATAAGGTAATTAAGAAATTTTATAAGACCTAATTCGTAATTCTTAGACATAATTCAATAGAATATCAAAATCAACTGGCAGTGTTGTGCCAATCGTTTGCAACAGTCCATTATATTAAAATAGTAATATAAAATCCAATTCCAAACCATTTTTTTTTTTTAATAGACACTTAAAATGCACTTTTGAACGTCAAAAATTACATAAATAGTTAATTCATTCTAGTTGCCCTTTCCAAAAGGTAGCTATGTATGGAGAAGAATGGGCAAGAAACTCCATACTTACTCTTTTAAAATGTTAACAATAGTTTGTATACATTAATTAATAATTATAGGTGAAGACGATGTACCTAGAATAAAAATAAAATTACCTACTTATCACAATTGGTAAAAAGAATGAAAAGTGAAGTAAGATATAGCACCTATATGTATTATTAAACAATACGTAATCATTTATGATAATAACTGCATCTAAGTGATTTTACAAGTTAAAAGTGTTATTGTTATCGTAAACACAATACCTGATAAATACAATACCTGGTTTGCAAAAAGGCATACCGCAATCTAGGGTTTGTTTTGCGACAGGCAAATCAATTCACTAACATGAGTGCTTTAAGAGCTTTGTACGAAGCACTTGTAAAGAGCCACTTGGAATACAACGCGGCTATTTGGAGTTCTAGTGAAGTCAAATACAGTATGATGTTAGAGCGGATACAAAACAAATATGTTCGGTTTATGTATTTGAGGTTACATGGCGTATATCCGGGATACCCATTGCTATATCCAACCTTACTTGTTTTGGGAATGGTTGGTTATTATAAATTAGAGATTAAGCGGGAATTAGGACTAGCCACATACTTGTTCCTTGTAATGAGGGGTAAAATTTCGAATTTAGCGATACTACAGTCAATTCGACTGTGTGTACCAGATGAGTATGTAAGCAGGCGGCGGCGGCCGCGGGTGCTGGTGGTGCCGACCGCGCGCACCAATCTGCTCCAGCGAGCACCGCTGACGCGTGCGCTGAGCACGCTCAACAGGGTAGCGGATACAATTGACGTGTTTTCTTGTTATTTGAACGACTTCACTTTGGCGACCTCTAGGGTGTTATGTTATAATTAAGTTAAATTTAGGTGTTATATTTGTTTATGGTGAATTTAGTTTATAATAGACCAGTATTTATTTAATAATTAGAAATTATGGAGGATACATATTATGTAGGCTTAACTATCGCATTAGGGTAACCTGTCATGATAGATTTAAGGTGTTATCATAAATAAATACATAAATTAGGTACTTCTACATTGGTCACAAGCTTTGTAAATGTGGCAGATGCCATTAATAATAATAATAATAAAGCCGTTTATTCCCAAAATATAACAGATTACAATTTTATAACATTCCTTAAATATCTAATTCATGCAGTAATAAAATCACATGCAACAATAAAATAAAATAAAGTTATAAATGTTTAAATACGTAATTATTTACCATTTGATTTAATTATACTCATTAATTTAGATTTTTTTTTTATTGGTAAATACTAATTGATTTAGTTCAAATAGTCTCATTATAATTTCAAATCTTGATAAATATCAATTAATATATTAAAAATAATATGATACACTATTGAATGAAACAATTAATAAAATAAAAACTCAAATTTGATAAATAAATAAATTCCAAAAATAAAATAAAATAATTAATAGCAGTTGATTCAACATTTCAAATAATAATAAGGATTAGATAAAAATTTAGTTTTGGGGTACCCAGTTTTGGGCAAAGGCCTCCTCCATGCATTTCCATAATTTCCTATCTTTGGCGATCCTGGTCCAAGAGGGTCCCGCGACTCGCGCGACGTCGTCGGCCCAGCGGCGACGCGGGCGACCGCGGCGGCGTGCCTCACCGCGCGGCCACCAGTGCAGCACACCGCGTGACCTGCCCATCGCCATTTTAGCCTACAAGCTAAGTCTGCTACGTCTATTAGTTTAGTGTTCATTCTGATCTGAGAGTTTCGAATTCTGTCTCGCAGTTTCAATCCCAACATACTTCGTTCGACGGCCCGCTGGCAGATGCCATTAGCCAACAAAAAATAAAAAAACAACAAAAAATAAATCTGTATGATAAAACTGAATTACAGAAGGCGGGGACAAATAGTAAACTTGTGTGGAAATTTATAAAAACGAATACATTTAGATCGAAAAATCGAGAACCTCCGTTTGACTTACTATCCACAGAGACAAACCCATCCGAAGCTATGTATAAAGTAAACAACTTTTTTGCTAACGTTGGTAAAAACGTGGCTGCAAAATCTTTAAATTCTACTAATTTTTCCTGTCAAAACCTGACTATGACATCCTCTACTCTAAATACATTTGTTTTATTAGATACCGACGTGTGCGAAGTAATTACAATAATAAACGGGTTAAAGGATGTTTTTGCTACTGGATGGGATGACATACCTAATAATATACAATAATGTCTATCTCTCTGTGGAATGCGCTCCCCCAGGAAATCAGGATGGCAACCAACCGATTATCTTTTAAAGTAAAAGTTCGTGAGCATATTCGCAAGAAGCTGGCAGTATCATCATAACGGTAATGTTTTCCCATTGTGTGTCTTATTTGTTTTAGTATACATATTTATGTGTATTTATTTGTGCTTATATTTATATATAATAAGATTTATATATTGAATTTATAGTTTGTAATAGGTTTATGTATATCTTTATATTTAAATGAATATTTATTCCTCAATTTCCGCTATTGCACCTACTACTGTATGTCTCTGCATCACCCAAGGGTTGACTGGTAGAAAATGCCTATGGCATTAAGTCCGCCTCTGTACATGTTTTGTGCTTAAAGTATTAAATAAATAATAAATAAATATACTTAAGAGATTTAAATACCTCCTTGCCCCTCCGCTAACACACATTTTTCAGCTATGTTTATCTAAAGGTACATTCCCTAAGTTGCTTAAAAAAGCTGTGGTCACACCTGTATTCAAGTCTGGAGACAAAAACTGTGTGAATAACTACAGACCCATTTCAGTGTTAACAGGCATCTCAAAAATATTAGAAAAAATCGTTAACAATATCTGGAAGATAACAAACTACTTTCAGATAGTCAATTTGGTTTTAGGCCCAAGAGATCAACTAGCCAAGCAGTACACAAATTGACTAATTATGTGACTACCAATCTAGATAAGGGTATGCACACAATTGGGATCTTCCTAGACCTTGCCAAGGCTTTTGACACCATTTCATGTACATTACTTTTGCACAAGCTTGAAACACTTGGGATAAGAGGAGCACAACTTCAACTTTTATCTGATTATCTTAGCGATTGTCAGCAATGTGTAAAAATTGGTCAGTATACAAGTTCTGAACATAAAAATACTTGTTTTGGAATTCCACAAGGCAGCATTTTGGGCCCTACGTTATTTTGAATCTATATAAATGAACTGTGCTGCTTGTCACTCCAAAATGGTACCATAATGTCTTATGCGGATGACACAGCTCTATTGTTCTCAGGTAAATCAAGAGTTGAGGTCTATGAACATGCTCAGAATGGTTTTAACATTATTCCTAATTGGCTTCAATAATCTACTAACATTAATACAGATAAAACAAAATACATTTTATTTGCAATGAGAAATATTAACATACCGCTTACAAATCTAAGCATTAACGTAAATAATTGTAGCACGTACGCTGACACTGCATGCTCCTGCCCCACTTTAACTAAAGCTGATCATATAAAATATCTGGATATCACTTTGGACTCCAATCTAAACTTCCGTAAACATATCGATTTACTTTGTACTAGAGTGCGCAAATTAATATGTGTTTTTAAGTATTTACGGAAAATAGCAGACTATAAATTAATTAAACAGGTTTATTTAGCTTTGTGTCAATCCATTCTTACCTATTGCATAACTTCTTGGGGTGGTGCTGCAAAAACAATTTTACTCCCTCTAGAGCGTGCTCAAAGAGCAATTCTAAAGGTTGCTACATTTCGCCCTTTTAGATTTCCAACGCACCAGCTCTACATAGCATGTAATTTACTAACAGTACGGCAATTATTTATACTAAGCATAGTATTACACCAGCACAATGCGCTTTCTTTTGACCCAGCACCTATCGACAAGAGAAGGAAGGACTTGGTTTGCATAAAGCCTCAAACTAGACATGCGTTTGTTAATCGATTTTATGTGTTTTTAGGTCCTTTTCTATATAATAGGCTCAACAAGTTACTAAGCTTATAGAAGCTTAGTAACTTGTTGAGCCTGTTGTGGTTCATACTACAGCTTGTTGACTTATTAATAATATAATTAATAATAATATAATTTTTACTCCATATTCTTTTTTGTATATAAGCTCCCCTTTGAAAATAATAGTCTTTTGATATCAAGAATACATCAAATGGTTTTCCGTATGTCACACCTGTATAGAAATACCCATGAAATATATTCTACATCAGAAAATTTGCTAACTTCGACTATCGTAGATCAACTTACAAGTAGCTTACGATCGCGCGCACCTGTTTCGTAAATACTAAACTTCTGCATCCAGGCAACCATTGAATAGTGTTTACCTCTTTCTTAATATTTTTATTTTACTGATTGGGCCTGCTCTTGACCTCGATTACCGATAGTCGATATGGCACCGTTGAAGAGACTGCAGTACAGCCCATGTCTCGATAGAATCGAAGGCTTTCTCGTAGTCCACAAACGCTAAGCAGAGACTAGGCAGGTTATACTCCTCGGTCTTCTATATAAACTGCCGCAGCGTGTGTATGTAGTCTACGGTGCTAAAGCCTTTACGGAATCAGGCTTGTTCTTGGCTGGAAGTCGGCAAACTTGCGCGCGAACTTATACCGGCCTAATGTCATTCTAGACTGAAGTAAGTAAATTGAGTGACAAATTGGTTCTACGGTTGAATTATTATCCAATAAAACCAACTTGGTTCAAGTTTAGTGTGTGACCCGCATGCTCATTTGCCCCATTGATGGTATAAAAAAACCTAGCGCCTCGATAGCGTGTCGAATAGTAGAAAATCGTTCATAAACTCGATAATCACAATGCCTAGCGCCATCTCATATCGAAAAGCAGAGTTATTTTGTGAAAACGTATCTTTATTTTTCTCAGTTTCCTGACCTTTTAGACTTGAGAAACTTTTTATCTGTGAACCATAGAATACAACAATTCCAAAAATAAAACAAAATTTACTTCACATTGATTTTCGCACCTAAGCAGGCGCCCATAGTCCCACTGGTCATTTCCTTTCATCTTATGTGCAAATAAATGATTTCTATTAACAATAAGAATGGAAGGAGCAGACATTTAATGACTCCCCAAGTAACATTGGGGGAGGGTAGGCAGAAGAAGGAGTAAGAAAATGACTAGACAACGAATCAGTAAATAGTCTCACGGGACTCATATCATGAATATCATGATGATGATACGAATAATTACTATTCCACGAACTGTTATGAAGGGTTCGTACTACAATATATTGCGTGCGTTACTACATTGACAATTGAGAGCATCTGAGTTACTTACTTCACTGAGGGGTCGACCCCTTCGCCGCCGACCGCGACGTACTGGCGCGGTAGCAGGTATTAGAGCCATCACGTCCTAGCACTTATTATTCTGCTATAATATTTCTTATTCCGTGGTATGACGGTACGTACGCTCGGCAGACTTGTTTGCACAGGCGCCCGTTTTTATAGTTTTTCTTTTATTTAAAGCGAAATCGATACGTTCGCAAATGCTAATGCATGCGAGATAAAAAACTATTAAAATTAAGTTTTAATTTATTATATTATCTTGCGGAACTGAGATTCGCTACTACAGTATGGTTTCAACTCGACGTTTTGTTATGCGAGTTCTAGGTACCTAAATAAATTAATTGTAGGTAGGTGCAGTACACGACACTCGGAGGCAGGCAAGGCATCCGTGTCAGTAGTAGCAATGTCACAGACTATCACCTTAAGGCTAGAGTCTATAAATAGATAAGAATCTCAATAAATAATAGATGCAACGCAAGAGATATCAGCGAGACGTTGCCGACGTTTGAGAACGTGTCAATGTCGCTCGCAAGCCCACATGCCGCGGCGCGCGGCGTCGTCGTATGTTGACAGACGCTGCGGTAATCGGTGATATCAATCTTTATAATTATTAACATGAGCTATCTCCGAGTGTCATCTTTTCATGTTATCAAATCATCGGTAAATAAACAGCTTGCATTTTCTGTGAACTGGTAGGTACATGTCACTAAACCAGATAAGGTCGTTGTTTGTTAATACTCCGGTGAATGTCCTTATAAGAGTGTCCATTGAAAATCAACAAATTTCACACACTATTTGCCAACATAAAATTACCTACAAATCATCCAGCAAGCTCAGCAAAACCATCATCATCGTCGTCATTCTCTTGCCTTAAAAGTTGGGGTAAGGCTTGGGCTGGCGAATGTCGAGGATGGGCGCAACATGTCTTTATCTTCTCTTCTATACTTCTCTAATAGTCGTCATCTCAGTACTTGTAAAGTAAAATAAAGACACTTAATAGATGCATATCAAAATAATAGTCAGTTTAGAAGGCACGGAGCTGGCATTTCCGCCCAGTGCCAACCACTGTACGGAGAGCTACCGACACCGGTATTGGCTGCATTCATAATGGCGCATTCGCCTAGCTACTCGTAATATGATCATTCCTCGCTAATAAACCGGCTAAGTAAGGAGCTTCATTAAAAACTAGTAGGAGTGGTCAGTATGTGGTCAAATATTCAGTTTAAAAATTACTCAGTATGTAAAGAAGCGAATGCTTCTCACTCTCGGGTATAGACTTAAATGCCTCGGTACTTGTGCAAGTCTTGCAGTGCCGCTTTGCCCTACCATATAAGTACCTACATAGCTCACTATGTATACCGAAAAGTAAAAAGAATCAATCAAACAAAAGTAAAAAATAGATATGTAATTAAAAAACATTCGTAAACAATTAATTACATCGACATTTGTTGATGAATCGAAATACTTATATTTGAACAAATTAAGGCCTATACCTGGTATTTTTTTCAAACTTCTGCGACGAACAGTTTTCGAGATTTTGAAAATCCCAAAACGTTACCCCAGCAAAATCTTGAATATCTCAAAAACTAAAAGATGAACACCTATCTTTTCATGTACTTGGTTCCAGGCTTAATGCTTTTTTTGAAAAACATTTTGCTGGGGTAACGTTACTCTAGCAAAATCAGTTTTTCTCGAATATCTTCGAAAATACTACTTGAACAAATTTTGCTATACTTGCAACAAATTGCAACTAACTATAAACTAATTATCTATCTGTAATATTCAATTCTCTCTAAGGCGCAATATTTTGCTGGGGTTACGCATACCAGTAAGTCTTGTTTATTTTAAAGCTAGGGCGTATGTATTTGGGTGCGTGAAACTCAACATGAAGTAGACAGAAGTAATGTAATCATTTCATGAAAATGAAAGACAATGTAATTGAAGACATTTGTTATATTATATACTAGCTTTTGCCCGCGGTTCCGCCCGCGTGGATGTCGGTTATCGCGTAAAAAGTAGCCTATGTCCTTCTCCATATCCCAGGCTATATCTCTGCCAAATTTCATGACGATCGGTGCAGCGGTTTAGGCGTGAAAACGTAACATACAGACAGACAGAGTTACTTTCACATTTATAATATTAGTATGGATTTCCTTTAATGGTGTGACGTGATGCATCTCACGGACGGGTCTATGATTGAACACGATCATCACCGTCGTAACAATGCTGGAACTACTCGCTGGCTGTGATAAGGTGATGCCGACACATTCGTGTGCGTTACTCCAGCGGAATGTTGTCGCTTTTCAGGATTTCGGCTTGACAGATAATTAGTACCCCATTTCGTGTAAATGTGCCCGAAATTTAGAATTTGTGCGTCCAGCCGATCCAAAGATATTCACGAGAAACAGATTCCACTGGAGTAACGTTACCCCAGCGGCATGTTTTTTAACCGGTGGTCGTAGCCGAGTACAAACTAGCTACTTAGTTAGATCACATTTGTGCCTAATTGTGCCTTAAAAATTAAATTTGTGCGTCTTGAGGTTTCAGAGTTATTCAAGATGCCGCTGGGGTAACGTTTAGCAAATAGCTGTACCTCTCAAACGGCATGACATACCTACAACTAAGATTTTTTTTTACTACGGTGGGTCTTAATTTGTGCTTATGCCATTGATATATAAAAAACCCAAGATACACAGTCTCGAAGAAAAGTAACACTTAAAACTGTCTCCAATTATACATAAGTAGTTATAGTTATGATATAAACATACTTTTTTGCAAATTCAACCTTACGCGTATGATTTAAAGTTGATTTTACAAAGCAATGTACAAGAAGCAATAAAATTTTATGACCGAAGTTTACCGGCAGGACAAGGCATGAAGTGGAGTCGAATTTATTTTATAGTTTTTATTGTTTGTATTTTAAGAGTTGCGATTTTTTTTAATAAATGTGTAAGGTATTGTTAGATCAATAATACTTATATCGAGACTAAATACCTACTTAGGTTAAAACATAACATGTATAAGTACAATTACAGTATGCAGTTTCAGGTATTTATTTTAGTTCTGTGAATATTGAGACTGTGGATTATTGATAATTGTGTAATGGTGGTATTTTTAAACTTATTTTAAGAAATAAAATAAAAACTATAAATGCAAATTTCAATAGGTATTTATTCCAAATAAAACAGTAGGAAACACATTAATTTCAATTTAAATCGGAGACTTGATTCTTACAAAGTAAAAAAAAAGAATTACTCAATTAGCCCCCTAAAATATAAGTAATCGAGAATACAAACATTTTTATTTATCGTCGAATTGATGACCTCTTCTCCTTCTGGAAGTCGGTTAAAAACTATTTTTTTTTTTTCTATGGGTTTGCTCTTGACTTTTGTCTAGGTCTGGGTGACAGAGACAAAGTCTACGATGGAGTGAGCTTACCCAGAAGAAGCCTGTTCACTCTCACTTTGAATAGATTAGGGGTCGGAAACACAGACGCAGGCAGAGAGTTCCACTCCTTTGCTGTGCGTATTATAAAAGACGTTTGAAAACGCTTAGTGCCAGTTGGTGGAATATCAAATAGGTAGGGGTGGTAACTTGCAGTGCGTCTAGATGTCCGATGGTAGAAGGGGGGCCGGTGGAATGAGGTCGTGGAGTTCATGGGCACACTCGCCTAAGTACAATCTGTAGAAGACCGACAAGCAGGCAACCTTGCGGCGATGAGCCAAGCTGTGAAGCTTGGCATCCACCAGTTTTACGTCGCCAATGAGCCTCTTAGCTCTGCGTTCCACCGAGTCAAGCGCAGCATGTTGGTACTTGATAAATAATTATATATGTCGGAGACGAGTTGTATCCGGTACGCCAGCGCCATCTGTTGGCGTTCGATGGAGTTGGTGGATTCGCGCCATCTGTTGTTGACTAATCGCGACGCTAGCGCTGCCTAGCGGCGCATGACACAGTCTACGCCATAACGTTCGACCGGCTATAAGTGTCCGCCGCATAGTCGACAAGGAGAGTTCATCGGTGGCGGTCAAGCAGTGAAGACGTCAATGAATTGTTGCGTGTTCGGTATAGTTGTGTCGTGTACCAATATTAATTACTTTGCATACCCATTACTGTATAGAATCAAGTTCTTATAACTGAACAGACAGATGTGGTGCTGGGGAGTTTGTTCCACTACTTCTTATTCCCAGCTAAAGCACTAGGAAGTGGTGAAGAGATGGGCGTTTTGGGGGAGCTGTCTTGTGTAAATTTAAAGTTAAGAGTTAATGCTGAATATCAGCCTTATAAGCCTTATAAGTTTTTCTATTGCGCAGTAACCAACATTACCCACAGTAAGCCCACAGTAGTTAAATATGGCTGATGATGACGAGAGAAACCTTCCGTTCTCCGACATATAAATATATACACTACTAGCTTTTGCCCGCGGCTTCGCCCGCGTGGATGTCGGTTATCGCATAAAAAAGTACCCTAAGTCCTTCTCCATATCCCAGGCTATATCTCAAAATTCTAACTTAATATCAATTTTAATATGATTCACTATGTGAATAGAAACCGAAACAAAAGATTTAATATAATAAAAGTACCTACTTATATTCTGAACGTGAATGAGTCTTTACCTAAAGATAACAAACACAAAATCAAAATACGAAATTTCACTCAAATTCTTAAAGCAATCAATTGTACCAAATTACAACACAAAATAAAAGTGCGACACAAATAATAATTTTAAAATAATTCACGTAAGTACCACCAACAATGTTCAATTGTTCACCAACAATGTGAAAACAAAACGAAATCCTCCGAAATGTCGCATGAGACACCATTTATGCTGATAAAACGCTTGAAATATCTAATGAACACCATTGGTGCATAACTTTTCTCAGGGTCACGTTCGCAATTGGATGAAATATTTGACATTTATTTTGTACTTGCAACACGATCTGGCTGTAGAGTTCGATTAATCGACTAATACTTGACCGGTTGACATTTTAGCAGGATCACCACTAAACGAACGAAAAAAAAAGAAAACAAATTACGTCTGTACTCTGTGGTCGTGTGGCGGTGTGGCGCGGTGCTTAATGTAAACATTCATCAAGGTTATACGTGCGTAAAGTAATGGATATGGATTCAATGAGAAAACGGTTTAATCTTAGAAGAATCATAAACAGAATTACTGAGAAATAAGTGTAGATTACGTATTGAGTGTTAGTTTATCGAAAAGTGATAAATATGTCAGTGAAAAAGTAACGAAAGTTTTGGAATGCACAAATTTCTTCATAAGGCCGCCGTGTTTAGTAATGTTTTTATGATAAATATTCTTGTATACTGTTTGAAATACACATAAGTAGCTAGCTTATTTAGCTACGAACATAATTTGGCTAATAGCTACTGATATTATAGCGTATTGTTATCGTAATCGTATTTCCAAGAGTAAAATTCGGCAAACAAATACCTACAAAAAGACAATAAAATGGATATAGTATGTTATGATGACTTTTTTGAAGACCTTTATAAGATACATAATTCCACCATACATTATTTTGTTATATCTCAAAGGGTTTAGACAGCGTTTTCGTTGAAAGCTCCCAGACGGCTTATGTTTTTCCGACACCTCCAACAAATATCGTTAATTCATACAAAAATGCATACAAAAACTTAACAAATTATATACTAAAACCTTCCTCGAGAACCAAGCTATCCATTGGTGAAAACAGCATGAGAATCGGTGCAGTAGTTTTTGAGTTTATCGCGAACAGACAGACAGACGCGGCGGAGGACTTTGTTTTATAATATGTAGTGATAATGGATATTAATTAAAAACGAAATATAAAAAACTACACAAATTAATAAACTTATAAATTAAAAAAAAAATTAACACAATAACAAAAAATCGACTCCATGAATAAGAACAGGGTCAATCCGGTCAGTTTGTATTATTCGACTAAATTCAATGGAGGTTGTAATGCATTGTTCTTACACTGAAAAAGCAGCCATTAATATTTGATTAATACTCGGACCGCTGAGGACGTTTTAAGACAAATTAAATCAAAATCACATATGGCTCCCCATAATTATACTTGAAGTCTCAAATTCAGATAATTTATGTAAACAAAGGGGATAACATAACAAAAAAATATCTTCGTAATGGTAATTCACATAAAATTGCGAAAAAAGAGGTTTCATTTTCTTTTAAGTACTGATTTTAAGAAATAATAATTAAAAAGTAATCATACCGTCATAATTTTTATAAATTTTCGGTTTTAAACAAAGTTATTTATAAAAGGAGATTTTCTGGTATAAAATATTTTATGATACTGGTAACATTGCAGGGATCCAAACATTTTCAAGTTTTTAACATCTTCAACAACACTAATATTAACTCTCATAAATAGATTCATATTTAAGTAGCATATCTAGCCACATTTTGGATGAAAACGGCTATAAACTGTTTCGATTGGAAATCGATTTTGGGACGCCTACGTCTAGCACTGGGCTTAAAAGGGCTGATTATGACTATCATATACCGTGCCTCCGATACAATACAAAAAACATTGTTTGGCAACGGTATTTTGTTTGCATAGTTCTTATAATTAATTCACTTAAATTTTATCGATAATTATTTACAAAAACATTTAATGATAAAATGTTTTGCACCACTGTCCTGTCATTTTGACAGTGACATTTCTTGACATTACTTTGTTTACATAAATTATCTGAATTAGAGACTTCGGGTATAGTCATATAAAAAACAAAAACAAATCAATAAACTCTTTTACTTACCGAAAGTTCGAGATCCCATCCTTTTTTAACATTCTTGACGTAATATTATTTTTACAATGTTTCAAAGAATACTTCGGCATTTTTTGCGTGCGTACAGTGACGCAGCGGACGTGAATCTATTTGAAATATGCGCACAATTTTAAATGTTAGACCTTTTTTATGCGGACGCTTTTGAGACGATGATTGTGTATCTTGGGTTTTTTAGTATATCAATGGCTTATGGTGTGCAATTTTATTTTTTCTATAATCGACACCGTTGGAAAATAAGAAATTGATTTTCAAAAACCCTAAAATTGATCGTTGCGCTTCAATGAGAAACCCTAGAAACTTTCCAATTATGGTGGTTTGTACCTTTTATGAACTCAAAGCATCATGCGAAATTAGATGTTTCTATTCCAACTCCTCAGAGAACTAATACCATTTTAATCAAAATCTGGCTAGGCTAAAATGTAACACTCCAATATATGAGTTATTTTAAGTAACGGTAATTGTGATTCGACAAATAATTAATACCTTTATTCAATTGCTTATCCTTAAACTTTCAGCTGAAAAATCCTTGTAACTACACAGATATAAGAAAAAAACCATAGGAAAAGAAATTTCACGATTAACCGAATAAATTCGAATGACTGTCTAAAAGCGGGCGCGCAGTACATTGTGCCAACCTTCTTAAATTTGTAGTACAAGATTTCGTTTTTTGAAACAGTCTCACACAAAAGTGTTACATAATACTTAGTACATTATGATACAAGTGTGCTGTGTTGGTCATTGCACTCGAGGCGGTATTATTCGCGCGAGTCGCAGGCGAGCGCGATAAGGGAGCCGAGTGTGTAATGATCAATGCACACGCGTTCCATACGACGTTTTTCAACACACTTGCGAGGAAAAAAACAGACTTGTTGTAAAAACTTATGCTACAATAACGTAATTATAGAGATGATACATTCCGATTTATAGGGGTTTATTTATAAACGTTGCTTAAAGTTAAGTAATGATTTGCGGGCGTTTTAACCATACATTTTTGACGTTTGAACGTCACTTAACTTTAAGCAACATTTATGAATACACCCCATAAAGTTCAACTGACTTTTGTTGCCAGGTACTGACTATCCGGACGTTTTTTTTTAACAACTGTTCAACGGCGGTTGGTGACAATACTTTAGATTTCGTATTTTTGATAGTAACTTATAACAACACAACGAAAACGTTAACAAAACAAATATTTAAGGAAAATGGCGCGCAGGTTTTGTATTTTTTTTTCCGCGCGCCTCGCATGCGATGCGCGCGCAGGTGTAAATAGGGGCACTGGTAAACCGCTAAACAGCCTTTATAAAAAAAAAAATGTTTAGTCTGATCGTAGTTTAGTTAGTATGGAATTAGAAAGTACTATTGGCATAGTGAAATATACATTAGTTCAGTGAGAATCCGCAATAATAGAACGTCAGTCAGGATCTTTTCCGTTTGGTTCCGGGTGGGACGACGGACAATTTAAGGTAGGAGTGAGGCGTATATATATCGTAACAGCTAAAAACAACAGGTATCACAAGATAACAGACAGAAACTGTGACAAATAAACTGAAAAAACAGCTTCTGTTCCACGACGAGATCACAAAATCCATCCAGTCACAAGCTTTTGTCTACACATGCTTATGACAGATACCTTAGTTAGAATATAGATAATAAATGTTACTGTTACACTGTGACACCCTGTTACATCGTCCGTCACAAGCTCTTTCCTTTTCTCGCATAGGTGTAACACCTTAGTTAGAAAGAGAAGTACCTCCGTGTTTTTTAACTGTGCATCTGTGGTAACAGAGAACACACAGGTATGTTCCCACATAGTATGAAATAACAGCCTGCTATTTTGTAACAGGTTTTTGGAACTGTTAATTACGTGGAACAAAAACAGGCGGAACAGATATGCGATTTTACCTGTTACAACAAAAAAATGTAGTTAATTTTGGGACCAAATCAATTCAGACAATAAAAAAAAAAAAGTGAACGCGCGGATTCCTTTAGGCATGAAATTTTTTTGACGAGATTTAAAAAAAAGCGCAAATTTTCGATTAGTAAACAGTTATCTGTGGCGTTACAGCACTAGTATGGTAACGTAAAGTAAAAGGCACGCGTTTTTAATACACTGCATTGTGGACCTAAAAGCGGTTCAATAAGAGCCACTTTACGAGCAAGTGTGTTGAAATAGTTATTTAAACCATTTGTACGCACCTGTACCCATCACAATTTAATTATAATACTACAAATTAAAGAAGGTTGGCACAATGTACTGTGCGCCCGCATTTAGACAGTCATTCGAATTTATTCGGTTAATCGTGAAATTTCTTTTCCTATGGTTTTTTTCAAATATCAGTGTAGTTACAAGGATTGTTCAGCTGGAACTTTAAGGATAAGCAATTGAATAAAGGTACTAATTATTTGTCCAGTCCGTCACCGTCACTTAATAATAACTTATATATTGGAGTGTTATATTTTAGCCTAGCCAGATTTTAATTAAAATGGAATAAATAGCTCTCTCATCAAATTTCGCATGATGCTTCGAGTTCATAAAAGGTACAAACCACCATAATTAGAAAGTTTCTAGGGTTTCTCATTAAAGCGCAAGGATCGATTTTAGGGTTTTTGAAAATCTATTTCTTATTTTCCAACGGTGTCGATTATAGAAAAAATAAAATTGCACAGCATAAGCACAAATTAAGACCCACGGTAGTAAAAAAAAATCTTAGTTGTATGTCATGCCGTTTGAGAGGTACAGCAATTTGCTAAACGTTACCCCAGCGGCATCTTGAATAACTCTGAAACCTCAAGACGCACAAATTTCATTTTTTGGACACAATTAAATTCAAATTCAAATTCATTTATTTCGTGAACACAGGGTACATACAGAAGGTGTTATAAATACATAAGATCCAAGCTGTGTCCCGCCAAAAGGCATACAAAATATAAAAGGTTTAACAAATACATTTTAGAAAATTAAAAGTCGGTACAATCACAAAAACAAATGTAAAATGAAATAAAGTAAAAAGAATAAAAAAATAGAAAAATAATGTCACTAATTCATTAATAATCAAAATTAATAATATTATTTAGTATGTCACATAAGAACAGATTGGATTTAGTTAACAGGTATTATAATTAAAATTTGTCATTTAAATATTCGTCAACAGAATAATACACCTTGTTATTTAATAATTTGAACAGGTTTCTTTTAAATTCGTTAGTGTTAATACTTGAGATAACTTGTCGTGGTAACTTATTATATAGTTTTTGAGCCATTGCATAAAAGCTGTTGCTATGAAATTTTGTTTTTGTTGCTAACCGGCAAACTTTTTTGAGCGTCGATTACTTTCTACAAATCTATGTAAATTTATGTTGTGTTTTATAAAAATACAGGCTTCATAAATATAAAGTGACGGTAAGGTTAATATTTTTAGCTTATGAAAATGTGGCTTGCATGATTATTTTTGTTTTATTTTACAAATCGCTCGGATACATTTTTTCTGTGCTATAAGTACTTCTTGAATGTAGTCTTCTTGTGGAGAAAATTATCTAGACATGTACCACTACTAGGACGCGTAGGTTCATTTATTTCTAGTTTCAGATTAAATTCCTTCAAAAGTTGCTTAAACAGTGTAGAATTTTTGGTCTTCTGAAGAACATCAATATTAAAGTCGCCGCAGATTATTATTTTTTGGTTACTTTTATAACAACACTTGCAATATGTTCGCTAAATTATCAAAGAAAAGATATACCTTAGTTGGATTGGGAACTCTGTAAATACACAAAACTATAAGGTTATCGTCAGATAATTCCACTGCACAGCATTCAATCACATTGGGAATGTTTAGCTTTTTAACAGAATCTATTTCTTTGAAATTAATGTGGTTATTAATTAATATGCAAGAGCCACCATTTCGCTTTAGTCTAGTGAAGCTTGCAGCCAAGATAAAATTTGGCATATTCAAAAGATCAAGGTCACCCTGTTTCATATTAACATTTGTCAGGTTTATAATTTTGTTTATTATCTAGTATTTATGTATATTTCTTTGTAATTTTACTTACAAGTCATTTTATTTATTGTAAATTTGTGTAGACATGTGACTTATAACATCGCCTTGGATGACTTTGTAAAGATGTTATAATTGTGATTTAAATAAATAAATAAATAAATATAGTATAGTATATTGTGTTCTGTAAAGCATAGAACATTAACACATTTCCCATTCCTTGCGAGCGTAGCATAATTGTCAATTTGTATGTCCTGAAATAATAGATTATTAAACATTTCTATTCTAAAATTATACATTCTGTAAAAATAACCATATTTATAAGTAGGTAAACATAATATTACGTTTGTGTGCTTTATGTCTGATAAACTTTCCCGTATGATCGTTATTAATTCAAAGTAATTATTAGTTTTTTGGAAGTCATCTTCACCAATAAATATTATGCAATTGTCCTTCATTGTATAGCCAGACAGTTTAGTGTTAATGTTACTTAGTAGGTTTTTGATGCCACCATTTGGTAAAAGAAAATGACATGTTTGGTAGCATGGAAAAGTATATTCGATCGGTTGCTACTTATAATGCAGATCTTGCTCTTTTCCGCAATGGACGACCTTGTTATCCTTTGTATCATTGATTGTCCCGGTTTATTCCGGGGAGTAACTTGAGTGGAGGTAAATAGCTCTGGGGTCCCGTATCTTAAGTTGTCTAATTTGTGTGATTTTCGCATAGTCAATTTCATTTTCCTATTTGGTGTTACTGTCTCGCTAGCTAACTTCTTGGTCACTATTTCCACAATTTTATATTTATTATTCATTATTTGCATCGTCTTCCTTAAGTCTGTGTTTACAATAGAGATTATTTATCTCCTCATGTGCCGCCTGCAACTGGGTGTTAAGTTCACAGATTTGTTGTTTAAGTTCTTCCATTTCTTCATCCATAATAATATTAGGTACGCTATTATTTGTGTCGCCCTCTATTGTCGAATTATTGTAATTACTAGATTCCTCGAATGATTCCATGGCGGGTTCGGAAATTCGTCGAGTACGCAGAGAAACGTTCTCAAAGTAACTCATTTTGTTAAATTTTTAGTAAACTGTGACATTCGAACTCGAGTCCTATGATCCTCGATTATGGCAGCTCGACTTTGCTCATAAGACAAACACTGTGCCAAGCGTACCTTGTTCTAAGTGGTTGAAATTAGTGGCCGCTTACTTCTTGATTTAATTTAAGTATTTATTAGATGTCATTAGTTGTTCGATGTCGGGGAAGTCCAAAGTCCAGTTCTTTGTTTGCGGAGCGTAGGAACTATAGCGGTTGTGATTTGAAAGTTTGGTTTTTTCCGTCGTATTTTTGATCACTGTTTTTACCTGAATTTGGTCAGACGATCATGCAGTTTGTCACAACATGTGCACCGTTCAACAGTTTTTGGGATAAGGATAGTATTATTTATTACAAGTACACACTTTTTTTTTCTGTTTTTGTTTTTTACACCGTACAACTTCACTTAGCGTTAATATTTTTCTGAAATAACATTGTCACATAATTATTGATGTGTCCCGTCACTAATACACTTATTTTCTTCACGAAATATTGATTGTTTACGTATGAACAAAATTAAAAACTACTCAGCTGACGTTGACTTGTCAACCGAGTCCGAGACCAAAAAAAACAGATTAAGCACAAATGTGATCTAACTAAGTAGCTAGTTTGTACTCAGCTACGACCACCGGTTAAAAAACATGCCGCTGGGGTAACGTTACTCCAGCGGAATCTGTTTCTCGTGAATATCTTTGGATCGGCTGGACGCACAAATTCTAAATTTCGGGCACATTTACACGAGATGGGGTACTAATTATCTGTCAAGCCGAAATCCTGAAAAGCGACAACATTCCGCTGGAGTAACGCACACTGAGTATACATAGATATTAATCACGCCGACAAAGTGGTAAAAGTAGGTAAAACAAATGCTTGGTACCTCCCTTGCGCGTAAAGTGGTGATGATATTTTATTTTCTCGTCTATCCCATGGTGTGGGGTCTCGTTGTTGGGTAGACAGTTCAAGAACATTGCGTGAAAACCATTTTTCGATTCGGATCCGTTTTAAATGTAATATTAAACTTTAAAGTGAGTCACGTGCCCAAATGCCAGATTTTGGATATTATGTGAAAAAAAAATCACGGCCGGCTGGTACATATAACGAAGTTAAAAGCAAAACCCTTTTATTCTATAATTTGAGAGCAAAACTATCACAGCTAAGTAGGCTTTACAAGTTAACGAGTAATAGTCGACCAACTTACATTTGAAGTTGGAATGTATGAGAGAACATATTTTTCAACTACAATGTTATGTTTGTTCTTTGGATAAACTCATCCCAACTATGGAACCCTTCATTGTGCGTGTAGATGCACTTGGTTTTTTATACTGGTTGTTGTATTGTGTGCTCGTGTGGTCAGAGGCCGGCCGCGGAGGGCGCGCCGCGGGTGCTGCGTGTTCACACTGGTCCACACCGTGTCCGTGCAGCGTGCCGCTTGCACTTGTTTGCGGCCACGGTGACTATCACTAGTTATCGCTGACAGCGACTTCGTTTGATATACCTATCAGCGATCAATCGAGCACTCAGTGGAATCCAAGTTAAAAGCTTTTTGAGGTCGTGGTCAATTTACGAAATGTAAAAAGGATGCCTTTCGTATTCGCTTATGCATTTGAAAGTCTAGCTAGATTATTGCAAACAAATAATAGCTCAACTTTCAGTGTTTCATAGCATTGAATGCTTGATGACTTTTTGAAAACCCTGTGGCAGTTCAGCAGTAAGTTAGTCAGTGTGTGGCGAGGAAATACTATGATGTGTGGTTGTGATAGTGTGCTCTAGTATCATTATTCGGGTAGAAAACTGACCAATACGTTTGTGTGAGTAGAATGCCGACCGCATTTGTAAAACATTTCGACATTGTCATGAGAATTGTGAGTACGGTCTGAGGGGAAGAAATCAACACAATACACGGTGTGTGATCTCGCACCGTGGTGCGGTAGCAGGTGAGCAGCGAGCAGCGAGCACAGTGTGCACAGTGAACACGGTGCGCTTCAACGAGCGCTGTATCAGCGATGTTTGTCCCGCGCTGTTTACTTACACATCGGAAAGGTTAACTGATACCGAGATAATGAATTAAATTGTAACGGGCGGCGGCTCGCTCATCCGAAAGCACAGTGAGGCTCGCGCGGTGGGCTCGGACGCGTGACAAACCGATCATTATAAAACGAATTATTCAATGAAATAAGTTAACGAAGCTGATCGGTAAACAGTGGCCTAAATCGTCGCAGTCGTCCGTCAGTCGTAAGCTCGCAGCATGGAGTCGGAGCTGGGCACGCCGCTGCCGCGGGAGCGCGGCAAGGCGGGCGGGTGGCGCCGCGCGCTGCGGCGGCGAGTCCCGCTGCTGCGCTGGCTGCCGCGCTACGGGCGCGTGGCGGCGCTGGCCGACCTAGTGGCCGGCGTCACGCTGGGCCTCACGCTGGTGCCGCAGAGCATCGCCTACGCCAGCCTCGCCAACCTACCCGTGCAGTACGGACTCTACTCCTCGTTCGTGGGTACGTCATGCTCGCTATTATATCATAATGCAGGGTGGATTTTTGAGGTGGCGCAGGAGACAGTCTTTATATTTTGACAAATTATGAAACCCATATACAGATTTTGAAAGAAATGTACAGTCAGCAAGAAAAAGGGCCATTTTCACAAAAACCTTTGATGCCAATCGATCCTGTTTCTTGTAAAAATAAAAAAGTTCTATTAGACTTACTGAGGTTATAGTAAAAAAAAGAAATCGAAAAATCTTTTCCCATATATTTTGTAGGAACTGAGACTCCAACTTACTTTTTTATGGTGGATAGACTGGTCACTACTAAAGTCAGTAGTAATCGCAAATAATCTTTTCCCATAAATGATAAATGATTTTATTTCTGTAATTAGGTTTTTTTTTTACTTTTACACGTCAATCATATTTTAAAACTAGATGAGGTCGGCGTTTCGTATCTGACTACTCTGAGAAGAAAGGCCGAAACAAACTCAGAAGTCACAGTCTCTTTTAAAGTCAAGACATAATCTTGGTCAAATCATGAGAAGACCATGTAGATTGGTGTCTGAAATGGTCTTTTGAAGAAAGAACCACACAGATTGAGTGGACCTGTCCATTCAGTGCAAGCATTTGTCAGTAATCAAGCAGATCAACTAAGAACATAAGGAGCACAACGATTCGACGAACAATACCTACCAAAGAAAGGACATTTGGGCAGGCCGCATAAATTACTCAAACTGTCATACCATGATTAGAAAAAAAAAAACTGAGTAGAAAAAAATTCTAATTAACAAAGACCCACATAGTCTTCACATTCACAATAATTAAAATAATAACATTATACTTCACAAGTAAATATTCATGTCAATGTGTATAAAGTATAAAGCAAACACAATAAAAAAAAGTTTCAATATGTCAAATTTGGAGCAGCTCAATCCCAAGCCTTTTTGTCCTCAATATATATAATCCTCCTTTAATATATAATCATAACAGTCTAAACGTTCTAAACTATTGAAGAACTTTTTTCTCAGAATTACAGAAATCACAATAGCAACAAACTATTTAAATTCGGTTCTCAAAGTATTATTTATTTATCTTTCCTTATTTATTTATCATTACAGGTTCATCACCTAATGCGATAGTGCGGTCTCTTATAATTATTATACTAGGTACTTACTAAAACAACTAGACTACTACTACTATTAAAACTAATACTATTACTAATATTGAATATTATAACATAACGACGACACAAATAAATAAAATTATTAAGGGTATTATATTGCCCGATGACTTTGAAGATTTGACCACTGTACTTAGTACTTGCTAGTTTGGCGCCATCTACTGACAAACGACCATACTACAATAAAGATTAAGCATCAACACAGATGTGTCGCAGAGTTGTCAACGTTTTTGCCTATTTTATTCGCTCTCTGAGAGATCTATTATATTGTCTTCCTCTAGGAGTCTTGTACAAAATACCTACATTATAATTATTTATTTGATATGATTTGATATAAATAATGCATTTTCCCCCAATTGGGGGAGGCTTATGTCCAGCAGTGGACGTCTTTCGGCTGAAATGATGATGATCATTCTCTGATCGCTCTCTGAGAGATCTATTATATTGTCTTCCTCTAGGAGTCTTGTACAAAATACCTACATTATAATTATTTATTTGATATGATTTGATATAAATAATGCAGTTTCCTCCAATTGGGGGAGGCTTATGTCCAACAGTGGACGTCTTTCGGCTGAAATGATGATGATGATGAATGCATTTTACCTGCTGACCTATATCAAAATTTATCTGATTAGGTATGGGTCCTACTACATGATACAATCTGAAGGTTGGATGATGACCAGGTAAATGCTGGCTTATTCCACAAATCCCCCCTGAGAGAATCCCCCTCAAGGGGGAAAACTGGACTCTAATGTAAAAAAAGTCCAGGAAGTCCCCTTATCATTCTGAGTTATTCCACTTTTTCCCCCTGAGAGATTCTCATCAGGGGGGAAAACTGGACACTAATGTAAAAAAAGTCCAGAAAGTCCCCTTATCATTTTGAGTTATTCCAACTTTCCCCCCTGAGAGATTCTCCGCAGGGGGGAAAACTGGACACTAATTTAAAAAAAGTCCAGAAAGTCCCCTTTTCATTTTGAATTATTCCAGTTTTACCCCTTAATATTAGTTTTGATTTCTACGCTCTTAAAGTAAATTATTTTTTATTAGATCCAATGTAATAAACAAACAAAAAAAAACGGTATAATATACAATAATCAGTCTTTTTTGACCGCTGACTGACCACTGCTGCCCGCGATGACCGCTGGGAAAGACGTGTCCTTGAGTGGAGACCGCGAATCGGCAAACGTAAGGTAGGACGTCCTCAGGCTAGGTGGAGCGACGATCTCCGCAGGGTGGCTGGTAGCAGCTGGATGAGAGTTGCCGGGAATCGAGCTGAATGGCGTGCAATTGCAGAGGCCTATGTCCAGCAGTGGACTGTTATAGGCTGATGATGATGATGAGTCTTTTTTTATTTCACACAATTTTGTTATAATTGCCTAAATTTGGCACATGAGTAGACCATGACCTGGATTAGGACATAGGATACTTTTTATCCCGATATTCTTACGGGACCCAGACTTATACGGGTGAAACCGCGGGGCGTAGCTAGTTACTAATAAATAAACAATAACATGTCTGCTTACTTATAGTATTTAAACTCGAATAACATAAAACAATTCAGTATACATTTTATATTAGCTATATTGACTATGTCGACGAAGGCCCCCTTCGGTGCTCCTAGTGGTGTTTGAATGGTCATATTAGAAAACAAATTTAATTTGGTTAGGTTTGTGGCGGCATCTACGTTGCCACATGCGAACTGCATCAAAGACCTGACGTCACACAAAATCCCGACGTCACACAAATCCTGCATCGCGCAATTAAGAGTTTACCGCGCGAACGACATATATAAGACTATCCAACATCAATCATTGGGCAGGGAACTGGGGATCTCACCTAGCAGGGTCTGGTCTGGTCTGGTCGCACGGGCGTCGTACAGCACTTCGGGTGCTCCTACAGTCACACCCCCAGAATTACACTTCAGACCGCTGAGGGGAATCCCCACTCAAGCGACTAGGTGTGCAATAAAGCACTCCCACCTCCTCCCATGATAGGGGGAGGAAACCCAACGACGGGTCCCCAGTTATGGGGACCGAGAGACAAATGCCTCAGGCAAGGGGTCAAAAAGCCCCAAAACCGATTCCTCGACCACCGACGTCATTGGGCAGTTGCCCGCCAAACAAACACAACACCCGTCTGGTCGGAGGATCCTCCCTTTTCTATAGAGGATGAGTGAACTTAACACCCTGTTCCTCACACATCTAAAGGTTTGACTGAGCTGACTACCAAATTCAAGTTGTTAGTATTCGTTCGCACATTAAATTTAATTACGAGTATTTAGAGAGTGGTATCCGTTCGGAATCCATACTTAATATTATAAATGTGAAAGTAACTCTGTCTGTCTGTCTGTATGTTACGTTTTCACGCCTAAACCGCTGAACCGATCGTCTTGAAATTTGGCAGAGGTTATAGCCTGGGATATGGAGAAGGCTACATTTTTACGCGATAACCGACATCCACGCGGTCGGAGCGCGGGCAAAAGCTAGTAAAAAATAAATATGAGTTGAAACAAATACCAGTTGTATTAGTTGTTGGTATCAGAACGGATTAAATCAAAATTATTTTCAAGCTCGCTTAGCTCGCTCCTACATTCTAGGTTATGAAAGTAAAATATCTGCCGGCGCCCGCGGTAAATATTTTGGCAACCAACACTGGCGAAGAAATAGGCGCCCAACGCCGCGGCCGGTAGCAGAAGAGCTCCTTAAATTTTAAGGACTTCAGGGGGATTTCTGGACGTTGGTTTTTTAGATTCCGTTTTCCCCCCCTAAGGGGGATTCAGGGGGGAATTATAGACTTTTCTTTTTTTAGATTCCAGTTTTCCCCCTCAAGGAACATTTTCAGGGGGATTTGTGGAATAAGTATTTTTTCGATTTCAGTTTTCCCCCCTAAGGGGGATTATCAAGGGGGAATTCTAGACTTCTATTTTTTCAGAGTCCAGTTTTCCCCCTCAAGGAACATTTTCAGGGGGGATTTGTGTAATAAGTATTTTTTTGATTCCAAAATTCCCCCCTAGGGGGGATTTTCAGGGGGAATTCTAGCCATTTTTTATAAATTCCACTTTTCTCCCTTAGGGGGGACTTTCAGGGGGGGATTTCGGGAATAAGCCTAAATGCTTATCGGGTCTCAGTAACGGAAATTGTTAGAATGACCTAGCTTTCAACATTTATCTGATTGAGCACGAGTGCTACGACATGATACAATCTGAAGATCTGATGATGGCCAGGTAAATGCTTATCGGTTCTTAGTAACGGAAATAGTTAGGATAACCTAGCTTTCAACATTTATCTGATTGAGCACGGGTGCTACGACATGATACAATCTGAAGGTCTGATGATGACCAGGTAAATGCTTATCGGTTCTTAGTAACGGAAATGGGATAACCTAGCTTTCAACATTTATCTGATTGAGCACGGGTGCTACGACATGATACAATCTGAAGGTCTGATGATGACCAGGTAAATGCTTATCGGTTCTCAGTAACAGAAATAGTTAGGATGATCTAGCTTTCAACATTTATCTAATTGAGCACGGATGCTACTAAATGATACAGGCATTTTTGAATTGTCTCTTTGACAATTCAAAAGTGCCTGTAAATGGTTTAATTGATATAAATGTTTTGAGTTTGAGTTTTGAGTTTGGTATATTTTGAAAGTTTGATGATCACCAGGTAAATACTTATCGGTTCTCAGTAACGGAAATAGTTAGGGTGGCCTAGCTTTCAACATTTATCTGATTGAGCACGGGTGCTACTACATGATAAATTCTGAAGGTAGGTTTTGGTATATTTTTACAAGAGCAATAAATATTATAGTATCCGTATAATGTGTTAACAAAATATATTTAAAAAAAAACAGCTGTTCCATACAAAATTGCAATAGGTACTCGATCAAAATATATGGAATAGCTGTTTTTTTTTTATTATTTCTGAGTTCGTCCCATCCGTAGTAAAAATTCCTCATATTCATGAGTAAGTACTGTGTATTACAAAAAAAAAAACCAAGTATTTTGCTTACACTGGTCAAATTAAATTAGCAGGCGAAAATTAACATACATAATGGGTATCGCCAGCTAATTTAATTTGACTATGTATGCCCCACCATCTAGTAATAAATTTGGATGTCTGATGATGACTGGTATAAATAAAATAAAAAATAAAATGTTGATTTAGTTTTAATGTTGCTCCGTCCGTTATGTCCAAAATGTTACAATTTACAATCTAAAATTAATTCCCGTTAAAAGTCATTGAATTCTAAATACCGTGAACAATGTAAGCTTTCTTGAAGTACGCACATAT
Source organism: Dryobota labecula (assembly GCA_947523025.1). Classification (NCBI taxonomy): domain Eukaryota; kingdom Metazoa; phylum Arthropoda; class Insecta; order Lepidoptera; family Noctuidae; genus Dryobota; species Dryobota labecula. Next base: position 850,376 of record OX383290.1, read on the forward strand.
TTTCATCTTCTGGTTTTTGTAGGTTATGCACCTTTTCTGATCTTCCTTGCTCTTTATTGCCTGTAAGATATATGGCGGTTTTCTAATTTTCATATTTCGACTATGCCGCGGATCCAATAGTTCCGGCAAAATACAATTTAAATAAAGCTGACATAATTATAGTCTCATTCTATTTTCAAAAAAAATCGTCTCTAGTAATGCTTTCTATTTTCAGAGGCTTTGTCTCATAGAAACATACTCATAAAAATATTGCTTTTTCAAATGAGGCCTAACACGATGGTTGTACGTATAGTGCCGTCACTGAGATACTGTACCCACCTTCGGAGTCCACCATCAGGTAGATGACATCATCAGTCACCAAGGTCTCCCTGAGCCCTTTCAAATGAGTCCAAACGCGATGGTTCTACGTAGTGCCGTCATTGAGATCCTATACCCACCTTCGGAGTCCACCATCAGGTGGATGACATCATCAGTCACCAAGGTCTCCCTGAGTCCTTTCAAATGAGTCCAAACACGATGGTTCTACGTAGTGCCGTCACTTAGATCCTGTACCCACCTTCGGAGACCACCATCTGGTAGATGACATCATCAGTCACCAAGATTTCCATAAGCTCTTTAAAATGAGTCCAAACGCGATGGTTTAACGTAGTGCCGTCATTGAGATCCTATACCCACTTTCGGAGTCCACCATCAGGTGGATGACATCATCAGTCACCAAGGTCTCCATGAGCTCTTTCAAATGAGTCCAAAATCGATGGTTCTACGTAGTGCCGTCACTGAGATCCTATACCCACCTTCGGAAACCACCATCAGGTAGATGACATCATCAGTCACCAAGGTCTCCATGAGCTCTTTCAAATGAATCCAAACACGTCGGTTCTACGTAGTGCCGTCACAGAGATCCTATACCAACCTTCGGAGTCTACCATCAGGTAGATGACATCATCAGTCACCAAAGGTCTCCATGAGCTCTTTCAAATGAGTCCAAACACGATGGTTCTACGTAGTGCCGTCACTGAGATCCTATACCAACCTCGGAGTCTACCATCAGGTAGATGACATCATCAGTCACCAAAGGTCTCCATGAGCCCTTTCAAATGAGTCCAAACACGATGGTTCTACGTAGTGCCGTCACTGAGATCTTGTACCCACCTTTGGAGTCCACCATCAGGTAGATGTCATCACCAGTCACCAAGGTCTCCATGAGCCCTTTCAAATGAGTCCAAACACGATGGTTGTATGTATAGTGCCGTCACTGAGATACTTTACCCACCTTTAGGAGTCCACCATCAGGTAGATGACATCAGCAGTCACCAAGGTCTCCATGAGCTCTTTCAAATGAGTCCAAACACGATGATTCTATGTAGTGTCGTCACTGAGATCCTGTACCCACCTTCGGAGGCCACCATCAGGTAGATGATATCATCAGTCACCAAGATCTCTATGAGCTCTTTCAAATGAGTCCAAACACGATGGTTTTAAGTAGTGCCGTCACTGAGCTCTTATACCCACCTTAGGAGTCCATCATCAGGTATGTGGCATCAGTCATCAGTCACCTAGGTGTCCATCCTCCGTCAAACGAAATTCTAAAGATATTTTTTTCATTTATTAAAGAAATAATTAATAATAATAATAATGTTTATTTCCAGTAAAATGTTCACAAAGGTTACAAGTACAGTAATATGGTACAATATAAAGTGCATTGAGTATCATCTCCTGGCACCCAAACTAGGTTTATAGCCTGTGACTTGGGGACCAGTGATTCCATAAGGGTAGATGAGCAAAAATATTTTAGTAAAACTGTGTTCACCAGTAACATGGTTAACATAACAATGTAAATATTATTTATGTGCATAAAAAGAAGAAAAAGTAAAAACAATTAATATTAAAACTGAGTTAGAGTGAGTTGGACGTGGTAGGTGTGGTAGGTATGTATATGTTGTGTATGTATGTGTAAGTAAAGTGCGGTTTGTGTATGGTGTGAAAGTGTCCTGGCAGGTATAGTAATGGTGGATGTGTGAGTAAGTGTGAAAGTGGGTGGAGTGTATGAGTGTTTATGTGTGAAAATACTTGAGGAGATCTGTCTTAAGCATGTGGGAAGAGAAGTTTTCCGGTCTCGTCATATGATTTCTCAATTAGCCATTCTTTAACTGTGCTTTTGCATTGATAATAATTTAAACTGTGAATTTGGAGAAATTTATTGATTTTATTATATAGAATATAGCTGAGGTAGGTGAATTGGTGTTGTGCAAAGGTGGTTTTGTGTCTAACTGGTGGGAGGGCAATGTCTGCGCGACGTTTATTTAGTACTTGCTGTGAACGGCAGCCGATGTTTCCTTAATACACATTGTAGCACATATAAGCCTCTCACTGTCAGAACCCTGCTTTCCCTAAAAAGTTCTAAAGTAGGGTATCTATAGGGCTTGCAGAACATAACTTTGAGGACTGCTCTCTGAGCTCTCTCTAATTTCAGAAGGTATGTTTTGCAAGCGCCACCCCAAGCTGGCAAACAATATAGGAGAAGAGACTGACAGAGTGAATAATAGACCTTCATAAGTGTTTCAGAGTCAGCTGAACCGCGGAGTTTTATAAAGATGGAAATGAGTTTACGCGTTCGAGTGACTAGATTATCAATATGACTATACCAGTTCAGGTGTTTGTCAATTTGCACGCCCAAGTATTTTATACAAGATGTGGTTGCCAAAGCAGGACAGGAAGAAGAATTACATAAAAAGGAAGAACAATTACTATAAACGAATGTAAAAATAAAATTACTAAAACTAGTGTAATAGACCACTACCAGTAGGCAATGTTCCCAAAATGCTGGCAGATAAAAGCCAGCATTTTGGTCACATGTTGCGTCGACCAGACGCCCAGATAATTTTAATTTAATTTAATTTAATTTTCACTTATTATTGTTATTTCTTTGGAAGTCAGTTTTTTTTTTTCACTTTTTAGTGGTATTTTTTTGGAAGTCAGTTCTTTTATTTTAAGGATTTTTTTTCCCACAACAATTTGATTACCACTACTTGCTACACCGCACAAACAACAATGACACAAGATATACGAAGTGGATTAATTAAATACGTATTATCGAAGCTAACTCAAAAACTACTCAAGCAAAGTTAATAAAAATCGGTTAATAACCATTTATAGCCCGAGTGGTTCTCATGACAATTCCAATAAGCCCAAACACGGCTAGGATACATTGTTTTATTACGGAGTTCCTGTGCATACCTTCCGACTTCATTTTCAGATCAGTTGGAACATACAAATTTCATCAGAATTAATTATTTAAATTTGCTTCATAGTCGCATAACTATATCGCCACCCTTGAAATACTTATCATTGAGGAGTTCCGGTGGCCATTTGTGGTCTTCTTCATCAGCCCTTCATCAAATGATACTTTCTGAATGCAAATACTTGAGTTGTTGATGAAAAAAAATCGCTATTTGTTTGCCTATAAAATTGGAGGAGTCCCCTCAATTCCTCATGGATCCCATCATCAGAACAGGAATTTGAAAAAAATGGGACCAATTTGGAAGTATATCCTTCAAATAAAAAAAATATCATTTCGGTTCATAAACGACGGAGTACTGAGGTAACAAACATTAAAAAAAAATGCAACTGAATTGAGAATCTCCTCCTTTTTGGAAAGTTGGTTAAAAAGATAACAATTTATTTTTATTTTTAAGATAGATAGGGCGAAAGGCTTACTCTATGATAAGTTTAAAAAGCAAAACAAAATTACAATCTACTTTATATATGTTCACAACCTTAATTTCTATTCTTATTTTACGAAATATGTATATTTGTACTTTATACAATATGATTTCATAAAAAAATCATTCAAAAGGTAAACTTTTTAGGTTTAATTTGAAAAAAATAACACGCGTATAGTCCACCCGTCACAAGAGTCATCGAGACACTCATGTGTTGCGTCTCGAGTACGCGTCACAGGCCCTTGCGGGGGTGCTTCTCGCGGGGTACTGATGATATTTCCGGTTTTTATTTATTATTCAAAAATAGTAAGGGAAATAAGAAAAAAAAAAACAATATCAATTGTTAAATATGTCATTACATATTTTGTGGTAAAAATTCACGACAAACTATTTTGCCGTTACAGAGACAATTTACAATTTAGGTTGAGAAAGGACCTTTACTACGATTTTTTTCCAAGATTTGGGAAAGTTTATTACAATTTTAAACAATTTCTGACTTTTCTAGTAGGCTTAAATCTCAGTTGGCCCGATAGTGTTTTGATCCATAAGAGGTACAGGATCGATTGGCATCAAAAAAAGTTTTTGTGAAAATTTCCTATTTTCTTGCTGACTGTAATTTTTTTTCAAAATCTGTGAATGGCTATCATAATTTCTCAAAAAAATAAGGACAGTCTCCTGAGACTGGTTTCCTGTAGCTATAACGGTTAATGTACGGTGGCCAGCACATCAAGTTACCACAAACTGTCAAATTTTCTCGTTCGATTTTGAACTTAATAATCAATATCTTAAAGTTTAAAATCGTTTGGAGAAATTTGACAGTTTCGTGTAGCTTGATGTGCTGGCCACTGTACCTGTCCTTACTGCCCCATCTCACGCCTGTGTTCCTCGAAGGGTTAGGCAGAGGTGTAACTATAGTACACCCACAATTATCCGCTACTATATCCTTCACGCGAAAGCCGGCTTGTAGACCGTACATATGGCAGACTCAATGGAATAAGGCATTATCCTTATTGCATTGAGTCTGCCATATGGTATGGTATGGTCACGTTACGAGAAATGAACACATTTTCGATACTTTGAAGCGAAACCGATAAGGGAAGCCCGCGAAATTTCAGTTAAGTAAGTAGGTATCAGGCTGTTAAAAAATTAGACGCGCCCCCTTTTTTATACATCAGTGACCCCCTAACAAATGTGTATTACAATAGTACATTATTGCAAAAGCCGGGAAATAGGCAACTGCAGGTCGAGTATGGCGAGGACTTCACTAAAGGTGCTCTTACACGGGCAATTTTTTGAGCAATAATTGCTCGACAACACTAATGGATAAATCTGTATCAATTAAGTGGAACAATCTGGAGCAACAACAATAAAATGCGGCAATTGTTTGTTTCGGGAATATTGCTTCTAATTGCTCCACATATTTCACATTTCTCAATGTCGCCAATATGAGTTGCCGAATATCCAATCGGTTTGGAAATTTTACTAAAGTTACTTTCTAGCTTGTTTGTACTTATAACTTACGTCTCGTTTTTGCGAGAGGAACCGAACGGACGGCGGCGGGGGCGGCGGGGCGGTGCACAACCGCCGCCCCCGCCGCCATTTTCTTTCTTTCTACGTGCAGTGCAGTACAAGTGTGTTGTCGGTGTATTGACTTGTATTGCCTAGTTTTTTTAAGTTGCTCCATTTTTTTTTAATTCTACTATGAGTTTGCTCTTGACTTTAGTCTAGGTTTGGATGACAGAGACAAAGTCTACGATGGAGTGAGCTTACCCAGAAGAAGCCTGTTCACTCTCACTTTGAATAGATTAGGGTTATAACCGTTCGGAAACACAGACGCAGGCAGAGAGTTCCACTCCTTTGCTGTGCGCATTATAAAAGACGTTTGATAACGCTTAGTGCGAGTTGGTGGAATAGCAACTAGGTAGGGGTGGTAACTTGCAGTGCGTCTAGATGTCCGATGGTAGAAGGGGGTGGTATTGTGTGGCCGTATCTCTAGCAACAGGTTACTACATGTTGCCATCGCCCTAAATAGCTGGATGTAGTCGTGACGTCATATTTGACAAGAATTGACCAGGATTGAGCAATTTTAGTTGCCCGTGCATAAGCGCACCTTAATACGAGACAGGCAATTGTCATTTCCGCCGAGGCATATATATAGTGCTTTTTCTTAAACATGCATGGAAATATTGTCATTATTTTCGAAAAAAGAACACGCGAAGTATCGAATTTACGGACAAAGAAAATCAAATCCATTGCAGGAGCGTTTTTTGAATTTGGAACATTACAACGCTCCAGCAATGTTGTATGAAATGACGTGCTGGGGTTAATAAATACTCTTTGATTGGATCTCTTATCATTCTTGGCATACCAAAGTACGTCTCATTGCTTAGCACAAATTGCGTTCACGTGACTGTATAGCCTTAAATGCGTTTGCCTTTCGGCACAGATGGCAAATAGAAAATTGGCGGAAAAGCTGAAAATTCGTCTTGATTTGATAATTACATACTTAATAATTATAAATTTAATTAAAATGAATTCCCACGGTTCAGAGAGTGATATGGAGATTGATTGTACTCCACCAGATTTAAGATCAGAAGCCAAATTGGCAATGGAAAACCTGCTTCCAGCGAAGTCAAAAGAAAAATACATGAAAGTAGTCTTATTTCCCTGCATTTTTTTGAGAAAAGCACTATCTATGCCTCGGCGGAAATGGCAATTGCCTGTCTTAGTGAAGTCCTCACCTTCGACTCAGCCTTCATACTAATACTCGACCTACAATTGCCTATTTCCCGGCCTTTGCAATAACGTAGGTACTATTCCCAAAATAATGCAGGGAAATAAAACATTGCTGGAGCGTTGTAATGTTCCAAATTCAAAAAACGCTCCTGCAATGGATTTGATTTTCTTTATACGTAAATTCGATACTTCGCTTATTCTTTTTTGAAAAATAATGACAATATTTCCATGCATGTTTTAGAAAAGATTATTTTTAACCTTTTAGGCGCGAAACACACGGCGGAGCGGGCCGGGCCGGTCAATTTGACCGCAAACGATAGTGCAAAGGGAATTCTACAGGTTGAAATTGAAAACATGCGACAAACCGAAATGGGAGATTGTACTTATCATTATGAACAACTTTTACTATGTGACCAAAGCTGCCATCGCGAAAAAAATATCAGCTGTTCCCTACATTTTGACGAGTTATGCGAACATAAATGTAGGGTACAGCTGATTATTTTCTCGCGATTACAGCTTTGGTCCCTTAATAAAATATGTTCATAATGATGAGTACAATCTCCCATTTCGGTTTGTCGCATGTTTTAAATTTCAACCTACGTTCGTTGGTATACTACCAACGAACATAGAGGGCAAAAAGACCGCCCCGGCGGCGGCGCGGCATATCCCTTTGTGCCCTTTGTGTTCGCGGTGAGGGCAGCCGCGGGCATCGACGGTCAGACGTGGTCTTTATTGCTTCGCGGTCAAAAAGACGCCCTGCCCCGCCGTGTGCTTCGCGCCTTATTCTTTGTTCTTGAGATAGATATTTTAATGACTGAGAAGTTCAAAGCCACGTTACACATAAAAAGGTGACCTTAAACAGAAGTTATGTGGTGGTCCCTAAACGGTCTAAATTGCTTGTCAAGTACGTGAATTTTTCGTGCTTGTTAAGCAATTTTTACCTTTAAGAACGAAGCTTCATGTGCTTCACAAGCAAACTACGTACTTGATAAAGCTTGATGATTTTTTTTATTTTTTGCTTGTCAAGCATGCTTGGCCGTTTAGATGCATGCTCAGGCAACATACTCAGAGTGCTACGGAACGTCTTGGCAAGTGCATGCGACACGAGCGGAGATAGTCAGAATCATCGTCTTGTTAGTTTACTTTTTGTTCTCTTGCACAAAGCAATGAGAGCAAGAAATGCCTTATCTGCATTTACAGACATTCTATATTTTTGTATAAGTACAGAATGTTTCAAGATAAGACAAGACTGGATCACTCTGTGGCGACTAAAATGAAAATGAGTGAGGATGCTTGACAAGCATGCTTGACGTTGCCTCTAGCCTCGTCAAGCGTGCTTGTTCTGCTTGCACGTAAATGCGTCTCAAGCTATTTTGACCGTCTAGGGACCTAATTACATACATTAGAATGCTAGCATACCTACCTTCATTATTTTGAGCAAGTAGGTAGTAAATGTCCTGTCAGGGGAAAAATGGTGTACCTCTTTTGAATTTAGTTATATGTAAATGTACATACATTTACATATAACTAAATTCAAAAGAGAGTATCTATCGGTATGTTGGAATGTGATACAATTCACAAAGTATAATTATGTGCCGATAAATAAATCACCTTAATGATTTCAATCAATACTTTAAGAGAAAATCGTTACTTATCTGTATTTTTGATGTGTAACATCTTTCCTCTCGCTTTCCTGCAATCTGTGGGAGTGAAATGGACGGAAGTGTGTAACAGGAAGCCGGGAAACCGCGCGCAAATGATTTGACAAATAAGCGCGTGCGGTAGTAGTTGGCCGTCAGATGGTACACACGGCTACATTTATCAAGCTATACAATTCCAGAATAAACTGACCTCTCATTATACGGAAATCTTATAAAATGCGAGATCAGCTTATACTGGAAATGTATAGCTTGATGTGTAGCCGTGTGTACCAACCCATATTTTATTTGACCCATTATATTATTTATTTTTAAATCAAACAAAAAATTGGTTTTACCACATATAAATTAAATTCCAAGATGACGGAAGATACTCTCTTTTGAATTTAGTTATATGTAAATGTACATACATTTACATATAACTAAATTCAAAAGAGAGTATCTATCGGTATGTTGGAATGTGATACAATTCACAAAGTATAATTATGTGCCGATAAATAAATCACCTTAATGATTTCAATCAATACTTTAAGAGAAAATCGTTACTTATCTGTATTTTTGATGTGTAACATCTTTCCTCTCGCTTTCCTGCAATCTGTGGGAGTGAAATGGACGGAAGTGTGTAACAGGAAGCCGGGAAACCGCGCGCAAATGATTTGACAAATAAGCGCGTGCGGTAGTAGTTGGCCGTCAGATGGTACACACGGCTACATTTATCAAGCTATACAATTCCAGAATAAACTGACCTCTCATTATACGGAAATCTTATAAAATGCGAGATCAGCTTATACTGGAAATGTATAGCTTGATGTGTAGCCGTGTGTACCAACCCATATTTTATTTGACCCATTATATTATTTATTTTTAAATCAAACAAAAAATTGGTTTTACCACATATAAATTAAATTCCAAGATGACGGCTGCGAGATGGCGCTAGTGCTGCCACGATCACTTCGAGTCCTTGTTTAAAAATACTTTAAAATTATAAATTCTGCTCTGTTTATAATCGATGTTATCTAAAAATGTGCTTAAACATCTAAAGCTCTAGTGATATTAAGTAAATAAACTGTGACGCGTTAAACATAATAAAACGCCTCGAAAACTAGCATCGTCAACTTCGTTCATATGCTGTCAAAAACCTAAAATTGTAAGTAAAAACAACAAATAAAGACAAGCAACGATCATAAAAGTGACCAGTGACAGTGATAAAACGACCATAATTAAAGAAAACAATCAATACAAAAACAAAAAAGTGAAGTGTCATAGTGTGGCAAATAGTTATTTGTGCAACAAGAGAGCAAAGTCGTTTTTTGCTGCGAGTGCTGATTTTAAATCCTGAGTGTGGCGAGGGATTCAAAGGCACGAGATGCAAAAAACTTTGCTCTCGTGTAACACACATAACTTTTCACTTCAGCAGCGATATCCCATTAGTTGTAACGATGGAACAGGTAGAACAAGTGGGAAATAGAGACTCCCACTAGTTGTACTATTTTGTAATATCGTATCGTAGTACCGTATCGTAGTATTGTATCGTAGTACTAGTGAGAACAAAACAAAAACTCCCATTAGTTCTACCGTGGAACTGTTCAGTATAACAAGTGGGAATAGAGGGAATAGAGAATCCCAATAGTTCTACTATTTTGTTATACCTAATATCGTAGTACTAGTGAGAAAAAAAAAACATTATTTCTACCGTAGAACTGGGCCTCAAGTCTGCTATTACAATAGTGTCAGAATGGTCTCTTCATTGTGAGTTTTTGACAGATTTGCCATACAAACACTGTCAAATACTCACAATGGCCAATGGAGACCATTCTGACACTATTGTAATAGCAGACTTGAGGCCCTGTTCAGTAGAACTAGTGGGAACAAACCGCGAGAACACTAGGAGATAATAAATATTTACAGGTTAAATATCAGTTTTATTTGCAGTAAATACTTATTTTCGTTTAAATACTCGTACAACAATAAGTTAAAAATTCAATAAATTACATTAAAAGACATAATTATCTTTTTGCAAAATTTCTTTAGTTAGTACGAAATTCCGAACGTGTTTGTCTTTGAGGTCGAATTCAAAATCGGTACTTCGAAAGGGCTGGTCTTTGTCTCTCTTTCATTCTAATGGCGGGAAAGAGAGAGAGTATGAATGTTTCGAATTGTATGATTAACCCAAGATATTCGCGGCTTTCTGAAAAAAAAAAAAAAAAGTTACTTTGTCTCACTCAGTGAGCAAAATCGCATTTTGCTCACTGATTTCAGGCAGCAAAACCCTATTTTGTAAAATCCAATTTTGTACGAAGAGGTAAGCACTAAACAATTTTAACATCAATACGTAACTACTAAGTGGCTAAATAGCTACAGTATGGATACAATTTCCGACACCACCGTGCGACTCCGGGTTCAAACCTCGAGGATGAAAGTATAACTTCAACTGAATCGCCTATAGATGGCACCACAACAAGTTTACCTGACATTTCTGATGACGAAGACAACCAAACTATTCATATAAAAAAGCAACTTGAACTATTAACAACAGAACTAAACATTGCTCACAATAAAATAGAATCATTATCTCTAGTAAATACTAATCTCAAGCGTATTAATCAGGAGTTGCTTGAGCAGAACGAACGAAACCAAGATGTAGACGAAAACAGCAAAAGTTTTAGATGAACCAGTAATTAATACCACAACTACAGTGCAACGAAATCAGAGCAAACAAAATAAAATTTGTATCATCAGTACCAACAAATCAAATGAAGTATTATCGATTGCAGAGGAAAAAATAGACAATTATAATATCTATCATTACCTAAAAACAAACTGCGGATACAACAACTACTCAAAAGAATAAAAACATGCTTAAAGACTATATCAAGGAAGATTTTTGTATAATATTAATTGGAGAAGACGACTACAAAACAACAAATGACTACTTTGATTTAATCTATGACATAAGAAACACCTTGAAAGAAATTGACAATACAAATATTATCCTATGCCTACCTTTAAGTTTAATAGCAGTTCAAGTCTGTTCAACTGGCGAGTAGAAAACTTTGCCAATCTAATGTATATAGATATTGTTACGAGCTTGCAGTTCGTGACAATAAAAACTGCCGATTTAAAAACCAAAAATGACACTTTAATTAATTAACACTGATAACAATTCGAACACACTAATTATAAAACACAAATGCACTACTGATCGCACTCGCACTCGAAGATCGCTTATTCGCTTCGACTGTCCCTAGTCGGGTCTTTACCGGTCTTATATAGTCCTTAGAAAGTTCCAGAACCTTGTAGAAATATCTAAAATGTTCGAGTACATACCGGTCCTTACTGACCAGATGTCGAAAGTTATAGAAAATTCTCGAGTCTACTAGTTCTGCTACTCGATACTAGATGGCGCTAGTGGTACTTAAACTTGTGTGGCGCGTAACACTGGCCCCTCCTAAGACATGCTCGTCCCGAGCATTATCGGCCCCATAATAACGCGCCAGTCGATCCACATGGATGATCTTAGGAGTACCTCTTGCACCTTTCTGTATCCGATAGGTTACGTCATTGATCTTTGTCACAATCCGGTACGGTCCATCCCATTTAGCTTGAAGCTTAGGGGATTTTCCTTTACATCGTACTGGATTGCGCAGCTGATTGTTGAAGCTTCTTGCTTTGGAATGGCGAAGACTTCCGGCCACTTAGTGAAGTAATCCATTACAACCATGAAATACTTGTTACCGCTTTCACTTTTCGGAAATGGTCCCGCAACGTCAAGGGCTATCCTCACCCATGGTGCACCAATATTGTACAATTTCAATGCACCTCTACTACGAGTCTGAGGTCCCTTTACAGCTGCACAACCTGTACATTTGCGACACCAGTCCTCGACATCGTCCCGACAGTGGACCCAGTAAAACCGTTCTCGTATCTTCAGTAGAGTCCGTTTTACTCCCAGATGACCTCCTGAACAACCATTATGGTACAGCTGTAGAACATCCGGTACTTGAGCTTTGGGGACAATCATTTGCAAATGACAGCTATCCCCCCGAGCATTTTCCCATTTGCGGCACAGGACTCCATCCTGAATCGCCAAGCTGTCCCATTGAGCCCAATAGCTTTTTGTGATCGAACTCATCGCTGAGACGTCGCTCCACCTGGGCTTAGGAGCTCTGGCCTTCATCCACTTCAGAATCGGCTTGATGTCCGAATCTTCCTGCTGTGCACGTTGTAGGCTTTCCTTCCATTCGCTGCTGAGGTCTGTTCTGAGCATCTTCACAGGTACCACCTCCTTACCCTCATGCCTGGTATAATGCTTGCAGTCTTCAGGACAAGGTCTTCTTGACAATGCATCTGTGTTGCCATGAGATTTCTCGTCATGGGTTTGTGTGATCGAAATCCTTGGGGCTCTTCGAACATCAACCAGCACCCGCCCCACAGTCCTGGCTATAACTCGTTTCCCTGCTGCTGGAGCTGGGCGGTGCCGTTAGCCGCACTGCCCTCTGGAGATCGGCCGTCTTCTCTTTCTGCAGCTCGCTTTGGGCAACAGGATCGAAGGTGGCCCCTTTCCCCACGGCCGTAGCACCTAGGGCTGTATCCTTTATTGCGGTCGCGAACTGTAGCCGCTGCAACCTCCCTGACGCGATGGGAACGATGATCCTGACGCACAGCTACCACCTCCAGTGCATGGGTCAAGGCGTCCTTAAGCGTCCCGTGGTGACCGAGCCTCACAGCAGCTCTAACTTCAAGATCGCGGATGCCGTCGATGAATGCCTGCACCAGGTTCCCATCAATAAGAGCAGGTGCGGACTGGTAAGCTTTGCGAACCAGCTTCTCCACTTCAAGGGCCCACTGCTGCAGGTTTTCGTTATTGCGTTGCACACGATCCTTGAGCTGCGCACGAAACACGTGTTCCAGGTGAGCGTCGCCATACCGAGCCTCCAATGCCTCCAGGAGCTGCTCGTAAGTCACTTCCTTACCGAGAGCTTCCAGTACAGTTAAGGCCTGGTCGCGCAGGCCTAGGGTGAGGGCAGTCATGGCCTGACTTTTATTCCACCCGTTCGCCTTCATGACAGCCTCAAACTGGATTTTGTAAGCTGACCAGAAAGAAGTTCCGTAAAACGGTGGCACTTTGAATCCACGTAGCGGCGGTGTTGCAGCTACGGGAGCTGCGATTCCATCCCCAAGATTAAGGTAATCTAGCGTTTTCTTCACGTCAGCCATCACGGTTTTCTTCACGTCAGCCATCACGTTGTCAACCCGATTATTCACTTAGTCGATTCGGGTTTCAGCTTCCGGCAGGCGGTTGTCATGTTGGGCAACCTTATCCTTCACCTCCTTCATGTCTTTCCCGAAGGTAGCGTGAAGGTCCTTCATAAGGAGCATCTGTTCCTCCTGTCGGTGGGCCTGTTCCTCCTTGTCCTGCTGGAGCTGTTCTTCCAACCGACGAGCCTGTTCCTCCTGTCGGCGGGCCTGCTCCTGCAGCATCATCATCAGGGCAGCAAAGTCTGGTGCTGCTATTGCTGGAGCTGCTGTGGACGGGCCGGCCTCCGTGGGCGGTAGCTGGCCTCCCGCACTCTGTGGCGTAGCTCCACCAAATCGTCTCAGGTCCGTCTCCTGTTGGCGTTGACTCCGGGTACGGATACCCTCCATGTCGTCTTTAGGTAAAATCGGCATAATTTTATCCCACTTCTGACACCAATTGTTACGAGCTTGCGGTTCGTGACAATAAAAACTGCCGATTTAAAAACCAAAAATGACACTTTAATTAATTAATTAACACTGATAACAATTCGAACACACTAATTATAAAACACAACTGCACTACTGATCGCACTCGAAGATCGCTTGTTCGCTTCTTCGCTTCGACTGTCCCTAGTCGGGTCCTTACCGGTCTTATGTAGTCCTTAGAAAGTTCCAGAACCTTGTAGAAACATCTAGAATGTTCGAGTACATACCGGTCCCTACTGACCAGATGTCGAAAGTTCTCGAGTCTACTAGTTCTGCTATTCGATACTAGATGGCGGTAGTGGTACTTTAACTTGTGTGGCGCGTAACAATATAATGACACATTTACATGCATACCTATTAGACTCGAACCTACATCTTACGTATGACAGAAGAATGTTTAGTAATTTGACAGGAAGACTGAATAACAATGGAATGCGCACCATATTTGACAAAATAAAACGGCAAATGGAAGATATAATTGCTGTAAACTTGATGACAAACGATAACTACGATATCGCACAGGAGGATCAATCAAAGACGAAAGAAAAACTACGTGATGGCTCTCAGTTTTTTCTCTAACATCGAATTACATCAACGAAACAAACTACAAAGAAACAAAATAGGTCAACTAACTAAGTTTACACTAATTTTCCAAAATATCCAAAGCATCGGAAACAAAGTAGAATTACTTTTAGATTCTGAAATTGATTTTATCTCACTATCCGAATTGTGGAAAAATGAAAATTATTGTCAATTAATCTTGCCCCAGGGATATAAAATAGCGTCCATTGTTTGTCGCAAAACCCACGAAGGCGGAGGAGTTTGTATTATTGTTAAAGACTCATTAGATTTTACTGAACGAATAGACATTGTAAATCATTCAAAGGAGTATGTTATAAAATTTTGTGCTATTGATGTTCCTAAACTAAACTGTACTTTTATAGGACTTTATAGAGCAGATCGTCATATTGATTTATTTCTTCAACAATTGGAAAAAGTTTTACATAAATTAAATGTAAAAAAATCACATAAACACATAATAATAGGAGGAGACTTTAGCATAAACGTGTACAATAAAAATAAACAGACTCTGGAGTCCTTAAACTTTATGACAACATAACCTGCAACAAATAATCCGCGAACCAACACGAGTAACCAAGGCAACATCCACTTGCATTGACCCACCGCTCATAAACAAAGCAACTGTCAAAGATTAAGGACCACAAGGCAATAAATGTTCAATTAAACGTAGACTAAGTAGTTATCGACAAGTTCACTAAAGTAGAAGATACACACAACGTCAACACTCGCCATAAAAAGAGGTTATGCGCTCCGTCCTCAAGAATTAAAATATTAAGTAATAGCCCACATTATTTGGAAATAAAAATATATAATAAGTTGCCCAACATGTTTAAAACTGAAAAAACTGTAACAATATTCCAAAGAAGGCTAAAACTTTATCTAATCCAAAAATGTTTCTACTCAGTAATAGAATACTTAGAGTCAAGCTTAAAATAACGATTTTCTCTCATTTAGGTATAAAAGTGGCAATCTGTCCTATAAAAACAATAAGACTTTTGTTGAGTTGCACGAAACCAACATTAGTTTAACGGAGACTTTAAATTCATGCCATCCCTTACATTTTGTATCAAAAAGAAAGTGACAGCATCAATTTAAAGTCTCCGTTAAACTAATGGTGGTTTCGTGAAATTCACCCTTAGTCTATTCTATTTAACTCCATAAAATTATAATAATAATTTGTACTAGCTGAAAAGGATGAAATTCATTACTATTGACATTTAATTTTGACATAACTATAATTTCTCAATTTAATTGTAGGTACTAATATGAAAGAAAAGGAGCTCGTGGTTAAGTAATAACAGCCGCACGGGTCGATCCTTCAGGTTAAGCTACGCTTGCCGGGGTTGGTCCGTGGATGGGTGACCATCTTTACATACCGAGACTCCTCCGTGCCTCGGAAAGCACGTTAAGCCGTTGGTCCCGGCTGTCATTCGTGGATCTTTGACAGTCGTTACGGGTCGTCAGAAGCCCAAAAGTCTGACAGCCAGTCTTACCAAGGGGTATCGTGTTACCTAGTTACTGGGTTGTGGAGGTCAGATAGGCAGTCGCTCCATGTAAAATACTGGTATTCAGCTGCATCCGGTTAGACTGGAAGCCGACCCCAACATAGTTGGGAAAAGGCCAGGCAGATTGATTGACTAATATGAAAGAAAATAATTAAGTAATAAAAATGTTTAATGCATGTTAATATATGATGATAAGGACAGACGAATGATAATTGCAATGCTTGTAAAAGGCTGCTAAGTACTAACATAACATAACACCAACTTTGTACACTTAGTTCGCAATAAACTTTTGACTTTGACTTTGAAAATTTACAAATCTTTCATAATGGGTGTCGTTTTCATGGTTTTCGATGTTTCTAGAGCCTATAGTGAGATCAAACTGAAAATCCAAGATCGCCGGCTGCGAAAATCTTCACGTTTTTCATCATGGGTGTTGTTTTCATGGTTTTCGGGGTGCTCGAGCCGAAATTGATTTCAAAATGAATATCCAAGATGCGACTGCGAAAATATTAAAATTTTTCATCATGGGATTTTTCATTATCTTATCAGGGGCCTAAGTCTACTAATTTACAAACGTTGCAATGGTCTTGCCATTGTGAGTATTTGACAGTGTTTGTATGGCAAATCTGTCAAAAACTCACAATGAAGAGACCATTGCAACGTTTGTACATCAGTAGACTTGGCCCCCAGATCAATCGTAACGAAGTACCATTTCAAATAATACCTGAATATTTATTTTTTCAGGATGTATTGTTAATGTCATGGTCAAGGTGAGATGTCAGATGTTACACATCCTATGCGACTACTGTAAAGATCGCTCGTTTTTTTATTTCTGCATAATAAATTATAACAAGCTCTGATTCCCGAAGACGAAGCAGGCTTCTCGAGGATCTGATAGGAGTTGATAACTTCTAAGACAACCTCGTTGGTGCAAGCGGTTTTCTTCGCTGTCAACGCTAATGTGGTTTAGAAAAAAAAAATATGAGCTGCAAATATGTATAATAGTTTACCCGTCCGGAAGAAGAAATTTTTTTATTTCAATTCTCATTTCATAAGTGTGTTTCTTTACAACGTTGTATGTTGGTTGATGATTATGTAGAGATGTTACTTCACACCTAGTGCAGTTTGTATTACAGCGTGTGTCCCAGCGGTGGGAGGCCTATGCTATGTGGGCCAGTTTGTATGATGACAGTTTCCGCAGGCACGATGCTGTACGTGGTGCTGGGCACGGTGAAGGAGGTGTCCATCGGGCCCACCAGCCTCATGGCGCTGTTCACGCTGCAGATCTGCCGCGGCCTGCCCGTGGAGTTCGTGGTGCTGCTCACCTTTCTGTCGGGCTGCGTCGTGCTCATCATGGGCCTGCTGCGATTAGGTACCGCAGTGCCTTCACACCGCACACCACCATGCTTTGTCACCATCATCCTGCCCTCAGCCTCAATTATTTGGGGTCGCCGTAGCATGTGTTCTTCCACATACATAGGTATCATTATTAGCCATCTACAGTCACCGTCGGCGTCACCCCCTTTCTAGCCATACCAACTTTTACACAATCTATCCTTCGCTTATTTAGTGTTCCCGTACTCTTAGAGCCGCATACATTCATACAGCCATACTCCGTATGTATTCATTAGATGAACGCCCACTGATTTCTATTGTTGACCTAGCCTCATAGGTGTGCAGCCTTTTACTAAACACTCCTTATCGCGTGATGTTTATGACATGCGAGAACATTTTAATTTCCCTTAATAACCACCACATAAATATTGTTCAAATGTTTACCTAATTAGGTACACTATTAGAAGTTGTGTGAACAGCGAGCGAGTCTTCAATCAAACATGTTACCTTCCTACATCACAACGGTAAATTTAAGTCGTTAGTAATAAATCCTTATCTGAAATTTGTATAAGGTAGCATGTTATTGTTTCATTGTCACGTAGATCCTGGCCGATGTGCCTCTGAATATTGTCGTTTTAGTAAATGCGAGTACCCAATTAGAAAATGTTTTCGCTTTTGAGCCATTAAAATGATGTTACTTTTTCACGCCTAAACCACTGAACCGATCATTATGAAATTTGGCAGATAAGCTTTAAACCTATACATGGAAGGACATGGGCTACTTTTCATCCCGCATATGTTGGATATATTTGTATAAAAAAATTATAAAACACCAAAATACACGCAGATGAAATCACGGGCAATAACTAGTCAAACATATATGTACGTAAGCGTTAGCGACCAAGCTAGCGCAAATATGTGTAATGTGAGGCAGAACGTTTCTAAATATTAGGTTGTGGTAGGTTTCCTGGTGGACCTGATCTCCCCGTCGGTGACGAGCGGATTCACGTCGGCCACGGCGCTCATCATCGTGGCGGCGCAGCTCAAGGGGCTGCTGGGGCTCAGCTTCACGGCCGAGTCCGTCGGAGACAACATCCGGCTCATCGTCACCAAGTGGGACGACGTGCGCCCGGCCGACGCCGCGCTCGGCGCCGTGTGCTGCAGCGTGCTGCTGCTGCTCAGGGTACGTGACAACATGCGCCTCATCGTCACCAAGTGGGACGACGTGCGTCCGGCCGACACCGTGCTCGGCGCCGCGTGCTGCTCCTGCTCAGGGTATGTGACAACATGCGCCTCATCGTCACCAAGCGCTCATGGTATGTGCCATTGCACCCGTACCCTTCAAACCGCAACCACGCAACGCTGCGCAACGGCTACAATCAATATAAGGTATTGTGGTAGCACTTCCCCTTTAATAAGCGTTCTATTAAACTGACAAAACCAAGCCCGAACCCCCTTATTAATTAACGAGGAGTGTGTGTTAATAATGTTATGGCCAACCTAAACTCGAGAAATGTATAATGTAACCTGGTAACGCCATATCTCGATGTTTCTAATTTTAAATTTAATTACGCTGAATAGTTCTGTCATTTGACGTCACGGTCCGAAAGGGCGAGCTATCCCTTTTTCCCTCTGCAAGCACGCGGCGCCTACAATTGGACGCCGCTTTTGAGAACATTATTTTAGTCTTTGAAAAGATTCCAGTTTGAAATATCGCACCAGGATAATGGCGCGGCGCGTACGCCTGCCGCTCCGCTAGTTTAAACCGCTTAAACGCTTAAGATCTCCACATCGTGATTGAATCAGATGAACTATGTAAGGACTTGTGAGTGTACGTGAACAACTTCAGTGCTGCAAGCAAGAACGCCACCATCGAAGACTTGCGCGTACTCGAGCTATTCCCCTTATCCCTCCTAATTATTCGTCTGTTCATCATTTAATTCCCTCTAGGCGATCACCAGTAACTTCAGTCCAATAAAAATAAAATATTTTTCGATCGCTTACAAAAATTGGTAAATTTCCACACCATAACCATCGGTTGTAACTTTAATCCGCGTTTAAAATTCCGGCAAAGTAGTAGAGTAACAGCCGGTCGATACATAATATAACTTGGTGTGTGGCTCGCAGAAGCTGCAGCACGTGCGCGTGGGCTCGCGCCGCGTGGCGCGCGCGCTTTGGCTGCTGTCCATCAGCCGCAACGCGATCGTCGTGCTGGCCGCCTCGTCCTTCGCCTACCTCACGCACCACCCCAACCAGCCGCTCTTCAAACTATCCGGTGAGCATTATTTATTACCTGCCGTATTTTTTATGTCAATACAGTCAGGAAAACTGTTTTTGTCTGATTTATACACTATGTCAATGTCCCATGTTACAGCTATTTTATTTTTATATCAATCAAGGCTATACAATAAAAAAAAAAACATTTATAGCAGTTAAATAAACAAACAACAACAAGTATAAGGCAGTGATGACCCAGTGGTTAAGGCCTCGCCTCTCATAACCGAGGTTGTGGGTTCAAAACCGGGCAAGTACCAATGTGACATTTTCAATTCATAAGTACATTCCGAGTTGATCTTGGACATTACTGACATCGATGAAGGAAAAACATCTTGAGGAAACCTGGATGTATAGCTAATATAATGTCTTAAATCGCCATGCCCGAAATCGAGCAAGCATGGTGATCAAATCTGCCTTCTCTGTATGAGAATAGGCTTCTGCGCTGCAGTGGACAACGCTAGGTTGGTATTAAAGAAATGGAAGGTTGGCAGGGCGCGTGGAGCCGGGCCTGCCGCGCCTGGCGGCGCCGCCCTTCAGCGCGCAGCTGGACAACGGCACGGTGACGTTCGTGGACATGGTGCACACGCTGGGCTCGGCCGTCATCATGATGCCCATCGTCATGGTGCTCGCCAACATCGCCATCGCCAAGGCTTTCTGTGAGTGCTTTCATTTACCTGTCCCGACCACGTTATTGCTTGACCAATTTAGACAAACTGTCACATTGGTGTTTAGGCAAAAAATACCTTGACGTTTTACGACTTGCATTTGAAATTCAACCTTACGACTAATAAAGCAATAATTACGTGGTCGACTGTACACAAAACTGAAATAAGTAGTAGATTGTTATACAAGGGATGAAAGGGACCTATTTAGACACGAGATAGATTGGTGCACGAGAGCAGCGAGGGGCGCCTATAGTGAATGCCTAAATAGGTTCTTTCACTCTGCTTTTCATTTCGAATATGAGAAAAGTTTATAAAAACTGATTAGTTAAACAAAATACATATCTGAATCTGATGAACTCATTTTATACAAATATCGGTATACATACATACGTAAATAAAAAGGACTCAACAAAACAACTCAAAATCAAAATCAAAATATTTTATTTCACATAAACCTACATGGGCACTTATGAAACGTCAGAAGCTAGGTGCACGGTTCCAATTAGTCGTTTCCTATGGAGAATTTTACATAACATGGTCCGACATGTGAACGTCGAGGCAATTCAGCTGCTAGACAACACAAATATAGTACGAAGACCAAAACCCTTTGAGTTAGTGTAGTGTAAAAAGTGTAGAAATTAAAGTGACAATGGCACACATATAACACATGATCAAAGTGTTTTTATTATTATACTCGTAACTATCAGACTCTAAGAAAGTGTAACGGACTTGTGTAAAGTACAACAAACACTATTCAAGTTTTAAAATAATTATCACGTAAAAAGTTAGGTTAGATTAAAATTGCTTATTAGTCTTAAAGGCTAGATTGTAATTAATTATTAAGAACCTAGTTCTTTTTAATAAAACATTTAAAAAAAATGGTAAAAAATCTTATAAATCTAGTCACAGTCTTTCGCTCATAAACACAAAGGACAATGCCAAGGTTTCCTACAAGACCCGGCCAGAACCGACAGATATGAACTATAAATTGAACATACACTGAACAAGAGATGAGAGAACTATACACTGACATTGAATCCATTTTTATTTTGCAGAAGAGGGCTGTCAAAGTAAGTAAGTAAGTCGTTTATTTTGCAAATATGGGTACAGTACATGGTGATAAATTGACAACAGATAGGTTCTGCCATATTTTACCAATAGGCATGCAAAAGTTAAGTATGACGCTAAAACAATTAAGGCAATTTTATTACATTGAAGAGTTTTAAATCACTACCACACAATTATTTACATATACAAAATTCTGAACAAAAACACTACACAATACCAATACAACATTCTTTCTCAGCAAGGAATTCGGTGACATTATAATATGCTTTATGCGTTAAAAAGCTTCGAAGCCTGTTTTTGAACAATGACAGCGGCAATTCTTTCCATTGCTTAGGTAATTTATTATAAATGGCCGGAGCCATGCAGTAGACATCTTGCACATTAGCGCCGTTTTGACGGGATGGGAACACACTTGGTTATTGTCGCGTCTATTACGTGGGAATACGTCAGCCAGACGTTTAAATCGACTAGCCATTTAAAATCTACATCGCCGCGAATCTCTTAGAAAAGTATTTAAAACGATTAATATTATCTTGCCAATTCATTTATGAAAATATTATGTATGTAAGAAAAAAATTAAGTATATCTTTTCAATAAAATCAGTGATAGACATAATTTTAATACTAGAAATAAAGATAAAATAGATCAACCATTTTTCAGATTATCTAAAGTACATAACATCTTTTATGGGGTACTGTGTTAAATCTATACTAATCTATACTAATATTATAAAGCTGAAGAGTTTGTTTGTTTGAACGCGCTAATCTCAGGAACTACTGCCTGGAACTGAAAAATAATTTTAGTGTTGGATAGTACATTTATCGAGGAATAGGCTATATAACATTACGCTACGACTAATAGGAGCGGAGCATAAATGAAAAATGTTGCAAAAACGGGAAAAAATATTCCTTTTTGAGAGCTTCGGTTGCGTGCGCTGCGTAAACGGTTTAAGTTACTTCCAGGTTGAGAGCTGGTGCAAGCAGTAAGTCACAATTGTTAGGGACGAAATAACTTTTTAAAGTTTTTCCTTTACATCATTAGCGAAGCCCTTAGTAAAGATGTCTTGCCAACGATTGGCAATGTCCTTATGAACAGACGGACCCATGGTTAGGTCCGTCTTTGGATCATCGCCGAGTAAATGCAGGGTGTCTTCATCTAAGTCTTGGTCTTCCATCACTTCTGTCTGTGCGTCTGCTGAGGTGCCGGGTGTAGACGACAGCGGCGCGGTGCATAGCGGTGGTAGAGCAGGGCATGGAGAGCAAGCACGTGGCGAGGCATGTGGCGAGGCACGTTGCGAGCCACGTGGCGAGGTAGGAAGCGGTGAAGCTTGAAACAAGCAGGCATCCTCATTTTGTGACATACCACAGTCCACATCCAAGTTTTTTTTGTTAGAAGGTTTTAGTATATAATTTGTTAAGTTTTTGTATGCATTTTTGTATAAATTAACGATATTTGTTGAAGGTGTCGGAAAAAAATAAGCCGTCTGGGAGCTTTCAACGAAAACGCTGCCTAAACCCTTTGAGATATAACAAAATAATGTATGGTGGAATTATGTATCTTATAAAGATCTTCAAAAAAGTCCGCGATGGCATATGTCTATCTCTTAAGGATAACATACTATATCCATTTTATTGTCTTTTTGTAGGTATTTGTTTGCCGAATTTTACTCTTGGAAATACGATTACGATAACAATACGCTTTGTATCAGTAGGTATTAGCCAAATTATGTTCGTAGATAAATAATCTAGCTACTTATGTGTATTTCAAACAGTTTAGAATAATATTTATCATAAAAACATTACTCTAAACACGGCGGCCATATGACTAAAATTTGTGCATTACAAAAGTTTCGTTACTTTTTCACTGACATATTTATCACTTTTCGATAAACTAACACTCAATACGAAATCTACACTTATTTCTCAGTAATTCTGTATAGGATTATTCATTGAATCCATTACTTTACGCACGTATAACCTTGATGAATGTTTACAATAAGCTTCGACAGACGTATTTTGTTTTCTTTTTTTTTCCGTTCGTTTAGTGGTGTTCCCGCTAAAATGTCAACCGGGCAAGTATTAGTCGATTAATCGAATTCTACAGCCAGATCGTGTTGCAAGTACAAAATAAATGTCAAATAATTCGTCCAATTGCGAACGTGACCCTAAGAAAAGTTATGCACAAATGGTGTTTATTAGACATTTCGAGCGTTTTCTCAGCACAAACAGTGTATCATGCGACATTTAGGAGGATTTCGTTTCGTTTTCACATTGTTGGTACTTACGTGAATTATTTTAAAATTATTATTTGTGTCGCATTTTTATTTCGTGTTGTAATTTGGTACAATTGATTGCTTTAAGAATTTGAGTGAAATTTCGTATTTTGATTTTGTGTTTGTTATCTTTAGTAAAGACTCATTAGACGTTCAGAACATAAGTTCTTTTATTATATTAAATCATTTGTTTCGGTTTCTATTCACATAGTGAATCACATTCAAATTAATACTAAGTTAGAAATTTGAGATATAGCCTGGGATACGGAGAAGGACATAGGGTACTTTTTTATGCGATAACCGACATCCAAGCGGGCGAAGCCGCGGGCAAAAGCTAGTAGTGTAAATAAATCTACCTTGTTCTGAGCTCGGTGTTTTCTTTGGCCAAGCCATAAATACCTTGCAAGCTCCTCATAACTTTTTGGGAGTTGTACATGGCCCTTACGAGTCGGATGCTATACTGGTTGAGCGACATATCCAAAACAAAGCAGTACATAAGCAGTATTGGACGGAGCAGATCGGACTGCGGTTCGAATACGAATTTTGTTGGACCCAATTCAATGAAGTATTGAAGTGAAAAACTGTGAGTACGCTTTATATATTGACTTTGAGAAAATTCAAGCAAATTAGAACTTTCAATACAATAAGAAATAAACTTTAAAAAAATTTGAAGTTGTTTGGACTTGGAATAGTTTCGCAAAAAGTGTACAGGACGGGGAATCCATGCCGGTTTTCCTACAGAAGTGCGAAACTCTTAGAGAATTTTGAGAAATAAGTTCATCGACTTGTAATTTTTCTACCTAACTAATTATTGAAACTAAAGATATTTTTAACTGTTCATTCATATAATAAGAACTTAGGAAAAATGAAAACGTATTTTACAATGCAAGAAGATACTAAATTAAAAATACAAAAAGCTAGAGTTAATTTCAAAAAATCTCCAAAGGAAGAATAACGCAATCCTATTTGGAAACTCGGCTTGAAACACTGGAAAATTATTGGATTTTGTATCGTGATACACATAGAGTCATCATTTCGGAATTTAGTAGCAAGGAATTATTGAAGACTACTTATTACGTAGCTGATGAATACAGTGTTACTGAGGAACTATACACGGATTATAAAACGGAATTAAAGGATTGTTTGCTTAAGTTTAAGATCGATTCTAATACTGTTGCACTGTCTAGTTCTAAGGTTATTGAGTCAAACATCGGTCAATCCTTTAGTGTTAAGTTACCTAAGATTTCCATTCCTAGTTTTAGTAACAAATACACCGAATGGACAAGTTTTCGCGATTTATTCATATCGTTAATACATAGCAACAAAGCATTGGACGACGTTCAACGGCTACACTATCTCAAGGGCTATTTAACAGGTGAGGCCGAGCATTTTTTGCGGCATATTCCTATCATGGCCATTAATTACAAAGTCTGTTGGGATCAGTTAGAACATCGTTACAATAATAAGTTACATCTTGCTAATTGTATTTTAAAACGTTTCATGAATCAAAAGAACATACAGTCAGAATCTTCCAGTGCCCTTAAAGAATTACTTGATACAACACATGAATGTTTAAACGCCCTCAAAAATTTGAATATTGACATTTCTTCTTGGGACATTATTGTAATTTACATTGTTAGTTCAATACTTGATACTGAATCTAGGAAACTATGGGAACTTAAAATCTGTAAGGCCAATGGTGAACTTCCTACAATAAGTGAATTGAACGATTTCTTAGAGCAGCGATTCAGGTCTCTTGAGTTTTTAGATAATAAAATCATCAATAAGTCAATTAAAAATACTCGCACAACTAAGGTTATGCTTACTACTTCAAACTTAGCATGTGAGTTTTGTTCTGAAAGTCATAAACTGATTAATTGCAAAAAGTTTGCAAAGCACGTCGTAACTTTGTCCAAACCAATAAGTTGTGCTTTAACTGTCTTGGTCCAAATCATTCGGTTTACTCTTGTCGTCATTCAAGCAATTGTCGCGTTTGTAGAAAGAGACACCATTCTCTTCTGCACCCAAAATCAATCCCTAAAAGTGATCAAGAGGGAGATGGTACGGATAAATCTACGCCGTCAACTTCACAGAGCGAAGCACCAAACAACATAGTATCTTGTTTCTCAAATATACACAGCCAAGTATTATTGGCTACTGCCTTGGCAAAGGTAGAAGGGAGAACAAGTACTTTTGTTTTGAGATCTCTCTTAGACCAAGGATCTCAAGCATCGTTTATTACCGAGTCATCGGTACAGATGCTTGATCTGAAGAAGATTCCAAACAAGAGCTTTATTTCAGGACTTGGCAGTGACCAGAGTGCATCATTACGCTCTAAATGGTATGTAACCATGAAGGTACAGTCACGCCATAATCCCAACTGTACAGTTGTTGTAAAGGCTCTCGTTCTTAAGAACATTACGTCACTTCTTCCTGAAAGGAAGATTGTTTTGACTGTGTTATCACCTCAAATGTTGGATCTAAAGTTAGCCGATCCTGCGTTTGATACTCCAAACAAAAGTGATATTTTGCTAGGAGCAGAAGTGTATTTCCAGATTTTAATGGAAGGTGTTATCAAGGGTATTATATATGAATTAAAGCATATACGAGTATTTCGTGATAGCAGTATTTTATTGAATGACATAAATCTAGTCAACAACCGTAACCAAGCGACACGTATTTTAAACTATGACACGCCTCCGCCGTGATTCCCAGGAATGAGAGACGCCGGAAGTAGCTGGTCGAGGTGGCGCATCCATGTGCGTCCACTGTCGGTTTCTATCTCGTAGTGGAGGTTTCCCAGTCGGCGGGTCACTGTACCAAACTCCCACTTCCTTCCTGATACAGAGTAGTTGCGAGCTTGTACTCTGCTTCCGACTGCAAACTCTCTCACCACTTCTGTTCTGTCCCTATGTAGTGCCTTTGGTGGAGCTCTAATCTTGGCTGCCATTCTCGTTCTTAGCTGTCTTCCGAACATGAGCATATAGGGCGAGTCGCCTGAGATGACTGGCGTAGCCCGGAGAATACTTCTAACTGTACGGACCTTGTGCAGTATCCCACCACTTTCCCCCTCCAATTTATGCAGTGATCGCTTAACCGTTTGCACAAATCGTTCAGCTTGTCCATTAGTTGTGGGATGGTACGGTGCGATCATTTTGTGAATAATACCATTGCTAGTTAAGAACGTCTGGAATTCTTGAGAGACAAATTGTCTTCCATTGTCCGAAACCAGCGTGTAGGGTAATCCAAATGTATCAAATAAGTCGTCTAGTTTCTGAATACAGAATGCGCTCGTTGTAGTTTTTGTGGGGATAATATCTACCCACTTTGAAAATGCATCTAAGACATCTAGCCCGATATCGGGCCTGCGAAATCGATGTGTATTCTTTGCCATGGGCCAGTTGGATCTTCCCAGTGATGCAGAGGGGCTTTTGGTGGATCATTCTGGTTTAATCGACAGGTTCTGCACGATTTAACTTTGTTGTCGATATCTTTATCAATGTTCTTCCAGTATACGAAACTCCGCGCAAGAAGTTTCATTTTCAAGATCCCGACATGTCCCGCGTGAAGTTCATCTAATATGCGTTGGCGTAGTTTATGTGGAATTATAACTCTCGTACCTTTTAGGATGCAGTCATTCTGAAGAGTTAGTTCATTATCTGTATAACCAGATTCCCTAAGTGAAGTGCCTGAATGGAGTGTTTCGAGTAATTTCTGTAATTCTTGGTCTTCTCTTGTTTCTTTTGCTATTATTGCTGGTGAAATATTTAATGTGTTTATCTGATTCAGTTGAAATATGTAATGCTGGTCATATTTATTCTCGTTAATCTTCTCAACGGGAAAACGTGAGAGGTAGTCGGCGTTGGAGTGCTTTGAGGAACTTCTATATTCGATAATGTAGTAAAATCCTGATAGAAAATGTGCGTAGTGAAATAGCCTCATAGTACTCAAGGCTGGTAAAGTTTGGTGCGGGTGAAAAATTGACGTAAGAGGTTTATGGTCTGTGATTAGGGTGAATTTCCGGCCGTAACAATAGTGAAAGAATTTCTTCAAACCCCAGAAAATAGCTGTTGCCTCTCTATCGATTTGACTATATTTCTTTTCGCTGCTGGTCAGGGATCTAGAAGCAAAAGCTATTGGTCTTTCTGAGCCATCTGGTAATTTGTGACTTAGAACTGCACCAAGTCCTGTGGGTGACGCGTCTGTGGCTAGTATGAGTGGTTTATTCTGATCGAAGTGTATTAGGATTCTTTCGCTTAGTATTTCTTTTTTTATGTTCTTCAGGCTTTCTTCACATTTTGTAGACCAAGTAAATTTTGCTCCTTTCTTCAAAAGTTCATTTAAGGGGGCAGTGATGGATGCTAGATTGGGTATGAATTTGTTGTAATAATTTGCCATACCTAATAATGTTCTTAGTTCATTTACATTAGTTGGGCGTTGTGCATTTAAAATTGCTTTAATCTTGTCCTGATTTTTATGTAAACCCTCTTTGTCTATTGTGTGTCCTAAGTAATTGATACTTCTTTTGAAGAATTGGCATTTTTCTTTATTAACACGAAGGTTGCTGTCTTTAAGTTTATGCAAAACTTGTTTCAATCTAGATAATAACTGTTCTTCTGTCGAGCCTTGAATTATTATATCATCGAAGAAGCATTTAATACCGTCGAGGCCCAGTAGTAATTGGTCCATGTATTTTTGCCAGAGACTTGGGGCTACTTTGACTCCAAACATAAGTCGGTTCACTTTAGAAGTACCTTTATGTGTACTTAATGTTTGCATCAGGGAGCTTTTTTCATCCATCACCATGTTCAAGTAGGCTTGCCTGATGTCTAAGGTGCAGAAAAATTGTCCGCCGTTCATTTCAGCTAGGATATCTTCAATTATTGGTATTGGGTATTGTTCGTCTTCTATCATTTTGTTTAATGTGATTTGTAGTCGGCGCACAGTCTGATGCTTCCGTTTGGTTTCACTATTGGGACGACGGGAGTGCCCCAATCGGAGTGATCAATCTTTGTAATAATTCCCAGTTTTTCAAGTCGGTCAATTTCTTCATCTATTCTAGATCGTAGGGCATATGGAATTCTTCATGGTTTAATAAAAATTGGTTGCGCATTAACTTTAAGTGTCAGGTGGCCACGAACGTTTGGAATTTCGCCTAGGTTTGTACTGAAGACGGTGGGTTCGTATTCTTTAAGTAACTGTTCAAGTTTCAGTGTTTCCTTACATGTATCAACCGATTTCATTTCTGCTAGTTTAATGTCAAACTCCTTCATCCAGCTTCTACCCAAGATGGGTTCTACGTCTTTGTTAATCACGTATAGTTTTCCATAGAACAATTGGTTTTTGAATTTGCATCGAACAAACGTGACACCGATGGGTTCAAAAACTTCGCCTGTATAAGTTCTTAGTTTGATGCTTGTGTGAGAAAGTCTTTTGTTTATGTTAATCTGCTATTATTATTATCTGTTTATTTTAATATGCTAATCCAATGTGCTTTGCACGCGTGGGTTCGTATCCCATCCTCGTCGCCAGATATTATATATGAATTAAAGCATATATTTCGTGATAACAGTATTTTATTGAATGACATAAATCTAGTCAACAACCGTAACCAAGCGACACGTATTTTAAACTATGACAAAGGGTCTACCTGGGTTTCCCGTGGCACAAAATATGAAGCTCGGATGGATTATATTATTATACCTCTCTGGTTACATACACTCACCAAGAAACCAAGATTGTCTGCAACAAAATAAAATCGTGAACATGCACACTCACATATCGGCTGATGATCTGTTAAAGAAGTTCTGGGAGACAGAGGAACCATCTGTTGGAAACAAAAAAAATCTATCAGAAGAAGAACAAGCCTGTGAGGACTTCTTTACAGAAACTGTCAAAAGAGATTCATCAGGTTGCTACGTAGATCAAATAATCCAGAGTGTCAGTATGGCAATTCATTCGAAATTGCTCGGAAACGGTTTTTTATTTATTGGAGAAACGGTTGCTTAAGAATCCAATATTTCGGATGAAATATTCTGATGTTATTGAAGAATATTTGACGCTAGGCCATATAGATGTGGTTCCAGAATTAGAAAAAGAGAATTCTTCTGCCATCTACGAGTATTTGCCACACCACGCAGTTGTAAAAAATGATAGAACTACAACAAAGGTGAGGGTTGTATTCGACGCGTCATGTACTCTAAATAATGGCTCATCATTAAATAGAGAAATGATGATTGGTCCAAGGCCTGAACTGAGGCACATCATCATGCGTTGGCGCTGTTACCCTATATGCCTTTATTGCCGATATACTAAAAATGTACAGACAAGTAAAAGTATCTGAAGAAGATGTTGATTTTCAACGCCTTTTGTGGCGTCAGACGTGAATTCAGAACTTCAACATTATCATACTACGTGTAACATGAAGAAGCTGAAGATGTACCAAACATCTTCAGCACCTTACTTAGCTGTACGAGCTCTGCAACAGCTTGCACATGATGAAGGTGATAAATACTCTTTAGCAGCAGACAGGGTTTAAAAAGAGTTTTACGTTGACGATCTCATGACAGGCTGCGAAAGCATTGAAGAAGGTGTTCAGATATATCATCAATTGAACGAACTTCTTAGTCGCGGGGGATTTGAACTTCAGAAGTGGTCAAGTAATAACAACGGTTTATTGCAAAACATTAACTTACACAGTAAAGATAGGAAGGAAAACTTAGAGGTGAAGTTAGATTCTATTATGAAAATTCTAGGATTAAACTGGAATAGATCTAATGACGAATTTCAGTACACTGTCCAACTTCCTTCGCTTGAAACACCTGTGACTAAACGTAGCGTCATTTCGGATATCGCAAGATTATTTGATCCACTCGGTTGGATCGCACCCGTTATAACAACTGCCAAGGTTTTTATTCAGAGAATATGGCTTGCTGGTGTAGGATGGGATGACGAGATACCAGCTGACGTACTCAAAGATTGGATTTTATATCGCAAGGATCTCGTTCATCTCACTAGTTTTCAACTTCCGAGATGGGTTGGGACAAGTAGAGACGATGTCCATATGGACCTACAGGGGTTTTCTGATGCGTCTAACGCACCTTATGCAGCCGTTGTCTATGTTAGGACAGTAAATTGTAACGGTAAAGTTCATGTGAATCTCGTCGCTTCCAGATCGAGAACTGCTTCTGTAAAACAGATATCAGTACCTCGTTTGGAGCTTTGTGGAGCTGTCTTGTTAGCAAGGCTGCTCCAAGAAGTCTCGGAAGTATTAGGTATCTCAAAGGAAAACATACATGCTTGGACTGACTCTAGTGTTGTTCTTGCTTGGCTGAGTAGTCATCCCAGCAATTGGAAGACGTTCGTGGCAAATAGTCTCCGAAATATTGACTATTATAGACAACAGTCAGTGGTCGCATGTCAAATCCGATGAGAACCCAGCAGATTGTGCATCGCGGGGCATAAATCCAAGCAATATTTCTGAAATTGAATTATGGAAAAACGGCCCTAAGTAGCTACAAGAAAATATAGTACAGTAGAGGAAGGTTTACAAACAGATTTAGAGGAATAGAAAAATAAGGTTTTATGTCACATATTCGTAACAACTGAAGGTATTGATATAATTTCAAGGTTTTCAAGTTTAAAAAGATTAATACGAGTAATTTCATATGAGAAGGTTTCTTAATATGAAGAACAGATCAATCACTAAATCTCAAACTACACGTTGGCTAACATCTAAGGAAATAAATGATTCATTACTTACCTGTATCCAGTTGTGTCAAAGGGAAGGGTTCCTCAAAGAAATAGAGAGTTTACAAGGATTAGGTAAAGTAAATAAAAGTAGTAGACTTACCTCGCTTACTCCATTTCATGATGGCGATGGCATCCTTAGAGTTGGTGGGCGATTGCAAAAGCCTAACGTTGTAGAAGAAATGAAGCATCCAATACTGATTCCATATAAATCACATTTATCCAATCTGATTGTTGCGGATGCTCATGAACGTACTATTCATGGAGGTCCTCAATTAATGTTGAGCTTTATAAGAACTCAGTATTGGATTATGAACGCGAAAAGTCTCATTAGGCAACATGTTCGTAAATGCTTTGTTTGTGTGCGTTATTCAGCTCAAACGAATCAACAGTTGATGGGCCAAATGCCGTCAGCTCGTGTCACTGCTTGCCGCCCTTTTCATCAGAGCGGTGTTGATTACGCAGGACCTATTGTGGTCAGAACCACAAAGGGACGTGGTTATCACTCCACCATGGACTACATTTGCTTATTCATATGCATGGCCACACGTGCAATTCATCTCGAGGTAGTGAGTGACTTGACTTCAGAGGCATTTTTAGCAGCATTTAAGCGTTTTGTAAAGGGCATTGCGCAGATTTGTGGAGTGATAATGGCACTAACTTTGTTGGAGCAAATATGGAGCTTAAGAATTTATAACCTCGAGAAGGGCCGGTAGTAGCTAGTGACATAGCTAGCTGGTTAGCGACAAACGGCACCAACTGGCACTTCATTCCACCCCACTCATCAAACTTTGGTGGACTTTGGGAAGCTGGAGTGAAGTCCACGAAACATCACCTTAAAAGAGTAATCGGCAACAGTACACTCACGTTCGAGGAAATGACGACTCTTTTGTGCCAAATAGAGGCATGTCTTAATTCACGGCCGATAACTCAAGTCAGTTCCAATGCAGATGATCCGTACCCACTTACCCCGGGTCATTTTCTTGTGGGTGAGCCTTTAGTACTGGTACCGGATGCTAATTATGAGAATGCGAACATACTCTCCAAAGATGGCATTTTACTCAACGACTTGTGCAACATTTTTGGCGAAGTTGGTCACACGAATATCTAACACAACTCCAGCATCGTTATAAATGGTCACAAATAACTCCGGAACCTAAGGTTGGAGATATAGTGCTGGTTAAGAAGGATAATCTGCCACCGGCAAGATGGTTGTATGGTATGATTACTGACAAGCATATTGGTGTGGACAATCTTACGCGCGTTGTTTCGTTAAAATGTAGAGATTTTGTTATCAAGAGACCAGTGTCCAAGCTTATTATTTTACCTGTTGCTGTCTAGTTTAAATCAGTGAATTTTGTTGTTTTCAATATATTCAAAGGCTACCTGCAGCAATGTTATGAAATGTTGTTAACATTGTAAATGTTTAAGTTAGATTTTTATTTAATTTTTGTTAGTAGATAGTAGCTTTATTTTGTCATGGTGGGCAGGTAAATTGTTAAGTAACTCTGGGTATTATTTTATGGACACTGTCCATGGTGGGCGGAATGTTAAGTGTCGAATGTCAAACTGTCATATTTTGAATGTTTTTGTTCCTTCAACCTCGATAGATGGTGTTGTATATTTTATTTTTTTGCTGAATCGCGGTGTTATGGTTCTCCGTTATTTCATGACCCATCTTGTATAGTGTAAATAATTCTACCTTGTTCAGAGCTCGGTGTTTTCTTTGGCCAAGCCATAAATACCTTGCAAGCTCCTCAGAACACGTTCGGTAATAAATGCAATACTTAACACTTTTTAACGTGACAGAGGAAACCCAAGCTTGGGAGCCTCGCATCATTTAGGTAAATAAGTATTATCTTTATGATTATTTGACAGTATCAGCCCTAGTATGGCAATACGCATCACTTTTTTTATTGACACAGGAGTCCCAAACTTGGTAACCTCGCATCACGTTTTATAATAATTGTGTAACTTACTGAGTAAGTCTTCTTCGGATGAAAAATTTATACGGCGTTTAGTCGTTGCCTGCAATTTTTGTATTTTTCGCCGTATTTCTTCTTCAGTTTTTTCTTCTATCTTCCTTTTGTTTCCCATTTTGCCGAGCTGGATCTATTTGTAGGAGCGGACACGTGCGAAGGCTTGAGCACGGAAACGCGGAATGATATTAAAATATCTGCGGACCTTTAAGGAGAAATAGTGTAGTAGGGGTAAACGGATACAGTGTTGCCAGTGTAATGAATAAAATAAAGTAAAAAAAAAACTTTTTACTTACCTCTAAAAATCCGTGCAAGGCTGGTACATGGAGGCGCTGCTACAATACGTCAACAATAAATCGCTTCGAATGAAGCTGTGAAACATAATATAGGTAACTAGCTGACCCGACAGACTTCGTTCTGTCAAAAGCTATAGTATAAACTCCACTACTCTACCCTACCCTACCCTACCCTACCTACCCTACCTACCTACCTACCTACCTACCTACCTACCTACCTACCTACCTACCTAACTACCTACCTAACTACCTACCCTACCCTACCCTACCTACCTACCTACCTACCTACCCTATCCTACCTACCTACCTACCCTACCCTACCTACCCTACCCTACCCTACCTACCTACCTACCTACCCTACCCTACCCTACCCTACCCTACCTACCTACCTACCCTACCCTACCCTACCTACCTACCTACCTACCCTACCCTACCCTACCCTACCCTACCCTATCTACCTACCTACCTACCCTACACTACTCTACCCTAAAAAAAAAAAAAACAAAAAAAAAAAACGTAAAAACCATCCTTGGACTTCAACAAACATTAAAAAAAAAAGAATTGGTTAAATCGGTTCGTGCGTTCTGGAGTTATAGCGTCAGGAAGGAAAACCCGACTTATTTTTATATAGTAGATTATGTAGACAGAGCAGTTTGAGAATTGATAACGAATAATCGGTGGAGTACTTTAAGAATAATTCCAGATACCTATATGGAGCAGAATGGGCACAAAATAATAAGTATTTTTAAATAATAATAATGCCTTGACTCGGGAATGAATGTATGAGATTCTTATCTTTTTAGAACAAAAGAATGGAGTACTTTGGGAATAACCCAAATGATTTGCCGCGCAAGCCCATGTGCTGCTGCCGCACGTGTTTGTTGCGCGGCTTTATCTATCTGACCATCTGTTACATAACGAGCTTTATAGATGTTTTGAAGCGTGTTTTGTTACAGCGGCAGGCGGGCGGGTGGACGCGACGCAAGAGATGGTGACCCTCGGGCTGTGCAACATGGCCGGCTCGCTGGTGCACGCCATGCCCACGTGCGGTGCCTTCACGCGCTCCGCCGTGTCGCACTCCAGCGGCGTGCGCACGCCTGCCGCCGGCCTCTACTCCGGTCAGTGCACGTCACATTGTAGCACTGTGCAACCTATCACGCTGTAGCACTGTGATGCCCGCCATGCCCACGTGGTGGTGACGTGTTTGTGTGGTTGCAGGCATCATCACGCTGCTGGCGCTGATCTTCCTCACGCAGTACTTCTACTTCATCCCGAAGGCGTGTCTCTCCTCCGTGCTCATCTGTGCTGTCATATTTATGGTGAGCGCCTAATCTTTCTATATTTCGTCACACGTGCAAAAAAATTAATAAATTGTAAAAAAAACATTTTTTAAAACAAGCTTTTATTTAAATGTTCTAAAAAGAAGAAAATAAACTTTATATTAAATCAAACTCATCCACTTATTATATTAGACAATTTATATGATAGTAAAACACTTTTTTATGAAAAATAACAGCCGACTTCCCCTTTTTAGTGTTTTTTTTTTTGGATGTGGTCGTTTTTTTTTTGCTAATTAGTTGTGGTACACTCAGCGTCATTATGTGCTAACCCCTAAAGTTTTAAAATGTTATACTGCTACAATATTGAATTCGTTACGATTAATCTAGAGAATACTTCAAAAAGAGTTTTCTAGTTCGACTTGGATTCGTCGGCCGTTTGACACACTAGCCAGCGAGCCCATGAGAATTGCGATGAAATTTTTATCTACTATCGTCCAAGTAGTTTATCTTTAGGTCTCTGTCTAATCGATACTTCGACAGATGTTATCATTTGAGGGTATCCATTAATGTTTTTTTTTATAAAATTAATCCATACCCTCAAATTATAAATACAACGTTGTCTAGGGACCCGTTTGTGTCAGTTGGCAAAATATGTAATGACTGATGATAACTATAAATTATCAAGTCAAATTTTCCAATAATAAAAATAAAAAACAAACAAACAGTACTTTTACAAAAAGAAAAAATATATATAAAATAAATTTTAATAAAAAACTGTAAAGATAATATTAATTATTATCTTTACAATACAAATCTTTTTTAGTAAAATAAGATCAAAGTTTTGTTAAAAATAGCAATAATAAATATTATTAAACGATTATTAAAAAAAAAATCTTGATTTATAAATTCTTTCTATATATTGTACTAGCTTTTGCCCGCGGCTTCGCCCGCGTGGATGTCGGTTATCGCATAAAAAAGTACCCTATGTCCTTCTCCATATCCCAGGCTATATCTCAAAATTCTAACTTAATAATAATTTTAATGTGATTCACTATGTGAACAGAAACCGAAACAAATGATTTAATATAATAAAAGTACTTATGTTCTGAACGTGAATGAGTCTTTACCTAAAGATAACAAACACAAAATCAAAATACGAAATTTCACTCAAATTCTTAAAGCAATCAATTGTCCCAAATTACAACACGAAATAAAAGTGCGACACAAATAATCATTTTAAAATAATTCACGTAAGTACCAACAATGTGAAAACGAAATGAAATCCTCCGAAATGTCGCATGATACACCGTTTGTGCTGATAAAACGCTCGAAATATTGAATGAACATCATTGGTGCATAACTTTTCTCAGGGTCACGTTCGCAATTGAACGAAATATTTGACATTTATTTTGTACTTGCAACATGATCTGGCTGTAGAATTCGATTAATCGACTAATACTTGACCGGTTGACATTTTAGCGGGAACACCACTAAACGAACGAAAAAAAAGAAAAGAAAATACGTCTGTACTCTGTGGTCGTGTGGCGGTGTGGCGCGGTGCTTAATGTAAACATTCATCAAGGTTATACGTGCGTAAAGTAATGGATTCAATAAGAAAATGGTTTAATATTAGAAGAATCTTACACAGAATTACTGAGAAATAAGTGCAGATTTCGTATTGAGTGTTAGTTTATCGAAAAGTGATAAATATGTCAGTGAAAAAGTAACGAAAGTTTTGAAATGCACAAATTTTGATCATAAGGCCGCCGTGTTTAGTCATGTTTTTATGATAAATATTCTTGTATACTGTTTGAAATACACATAAGTAGCTAGATTATTTATCTACGAACATAATTTGGCTAATAGCTACTGATATTATAGCGTATTGTTATCGTAATCGTATTTCCAAGAGTAAAATTCGGCAAACAAATACCTACAAAAAGACAATAAAATGGATATAGTATGTTATCCTTAAGAGATAGACATATGCCATCGCGGACTTTTTTGAAGACCTTTATAAAATACATAATTCCACCATACATTATTTTGTTATATCTCAAAGGGTTTAGACAGCGTTTTCGTTGAAAGCTCCCAGACGGCTTATTTTTTTCCGACACCTCCAACAAATATCGTTAATTCATACAAAAATGCATACAAAAACTTAACAAATTATATACTAAAACCTTCCTAGAGAACCAAGCTATCCATTGGTGAAAACAGCATGAGAATCTGTGCAGTAGTTTTTGAGTTTATCGCGAACAGACAGACACACAGACAGACAGACGCGGCGGAGGACTTTGTTTTATAATATGTAGTGATAGTGATTACTAAAACAAAATAGAAAAACACTGTATATTAAAAAAAAAGCATACTGCATAACAGCAAGCACATGTTGTGCCTAGGATTTGAACCTCCAATATTATGCACGGCATTCGGTCTTGAAACCTCCGGTCTGCTTAGACGTTCTGTGTTGCTTTGTAAATGTTAAGCCTATTATTGCTTGTCATTATATGCATTAATAAAAGTATTAACTTTGTATAGAACAAAAACAATATTTAAAACAGAAAATACTTATTTATTCACTAAAACAATACATTAATTGTAATAACATGTTTTTGCAAAATACAAAAACCAACTTGGGCCTATCACGGACACACCAATTCGTATACCACTACTTGTTATGTAAACAACAGTTACAGGAAGTTTAACATACTTCATCAACATACACCGAGTGGATTAAATACAAGACTTATTATTGAGGCTTAACTCAAAAACTATCCTAGAAAGGTCGATTAAAAATCATTTATCACGAGTGCATCTCATGACAATTCCGATAAGCCCAAACACGGCTAGGATACATTGTTTTATTACGGAGTTCCGGAGCGTACCTTCCGGCTTCATCATCAGATTAGTTTGATAGTATCATTTCGATAAGAACCATTTATTTAAATTTGCTTCGTCATAGTCACTCAACTATCTTAATCGAGATAATATCTCACATCCACCCGTGAAATTCTTCGTATCTTCTTCATCAGTTCCACTTCACTAAATGATACTTTCTGAATGCTGCTTGATTTGTTAATGAAAATACAAAAATCGCTATTTGTATGCCTATAAAATTTGAGGAGATCCCTCAATTCGTCATGGATGCCAGCATCAGAACTGGATTTTGATAATAATGGGACCAATCTGGAAGCATATTCATTCAAATAAAAAAAGGATTTTCCAAATCGGTTCATAAACGACGGAGTTCTGAGGTAATAAACACAAAAAAAAAACTACCGATTTGAGAACTTCCTCCTCTTTGTGAAGTCGGTTAAAAAAGGTTGTCGCGAGATTTACCTGTTTATATAAACAAGAATCCAATAACTATGTAACTTGATCTTGACATAAATATGTAAATCTAAGAAAAAATAAAATTTAAATAAAAACCTTTTTAACCGACTTCAAAAAGGAGGAGGTTATCAATTCAGAAGTTATTTTTTTTTTTTTAATGTATGTTCGGGCATAACTCCGTCGTTTATGAACCGATTTGGAAAATTCTTTTTTTGTTTGAAAGAATATACTTCCAGATTGGTCCCATTTTTTTCAAAATCCAGTTCTGATGTTGGGATCCATGAGGAATTGAGGAAACTCCTCAAATTTTATAGGCATTTATATAGCGATTTTTATATTTTCATCAACAAATCAAGCATTTGCATTCAGAAAGTATCATTTGGTGAACCGGAACTGATGAAGAAGACCACAGATGGCCACCGGAACTCGTCAATGATACGTATTTCACAGGTAGCGATAAGATATCTCGATTAAGATAGTTAAGCGACTATGATGAAGCAAATTTAAATAAATGCTGATCAAAATGGTACCATCAAACTGATCTGATGATGAAGCCGGAAGGTAAGCAATGGAACTCCGTAATAAAACAATGTATCCTAGCCGTGTTTGGGCTTATTGGATTTGTCATGAGATGCACTCTGGCTATAAATGATGTTTAACCGACTTAAAAAAAAAGAGGTGGTTCTCGAGTCGTGTATATGTATAAGGTGTTAAAAAAATTATTCTAAAAACTTTAAGAGGTGCTTTAGACCAATCAATCTGCCTAGCTTTTTCCCAACTATGTTGGGGTCGGCTTCAAGTCTAACCGGATGCAGCTGAATACCAGTATTTTACATGGAGCGACTGCCTATCTGACCTCCACAACCCAGTAACTGCGTAACACGATACCCCTGGGCAATGAGCCCCTGGGTAAGACTGGCTGTCAGACTTTTGGGCTTCTGACGACCCGTAACGACTGTCAAAGATCCACGAATAACAGCCGGGACCAACGGCTTAACGTGCTTTCCGAGGCACGGAGGAGTCTTGGTATGTAAAGATGGTCACCCATCCACGGACCAACCCCGGCAAGCGTAGCTTAACTTGACGGATCGACCCGTGCGGCTGTTATTACTTAGCCACGAGCTCCTCAGAGGTGCTTTACACCATCGAACTGAATAACTTTTACTATGGCACCAGTTGAAACTGATATCTAGTCACACTATATGAGGAACTCCTCAACTTTGGCATACGCATAAGGTTTATATATTAAAATTAAGATAATAACCAGTTTGTGCTGATGTTACAGCCAGGGTCGTTTTTAATGAGGGAACTCCTCAACAGTTAATAGCTTCGTCTTAAAATTTAGCATACGCGTTAGGTTTATATAGTAAAATTAAGATAATAACCAGTTTCTACTGATGCTGCAGCCAGGATCGTTTCTTCATCAGGGAACTCCTCAACAGTTAATAGCATTGTCTTCAACTTTAGCTTACGCGTTAGTTTTATATAATAAAATTAAGATAATAACCAGTTTGTGCTGATGCTGCAGCCAGGGTCGTTTCTTCACGAGGGAACTCCTCAACAGTTGATAGCATTTTCTTCAAATTTAGCATACACGTTAGTTTTATATAGCAAAATTAAGATAATACCAGTTTGTTCTGATGCTGCAGCCAGGGTCGTATCTTCATGAGGGAACTACTCAACAGTTGATAACATCGACTTCGAATTTGGTATATGCGTTAGGTTTATGTAGTAAAGTTAAGAGAATAGCCAGTTTGTGCTGATGCTGCAGCCAGAATCGTTTCTTCACGAGGGAACTCCTCAACAGTTGATAGCATCGTCTTAAAATTTAGCATACGCGTTAGGTTTATATAGTAAAATTAAGATAATAACCAGTTTGTGCTGATGCTGCAGCCAGGGTCGTTTCTTCACGAGGGAACTCCTCAACAGTTGATAGCATCGTCTTCAAATTTGGCATACGTGTTAGGGTTTTGTATTAAAATTAAGATAATAACCAGTTTGTGCTGATGCTGCAGCCAGGGTCGTTTCTTCACGAGGGAACTCCTCAAATGTTGATAGCATCGTCTTACAATTTTGCATACGCGTTAAGTTTATATAGCAAAATTAAGATAATACCAGTTTGTGCTGATGCTGCAGCCAGGGTCGTATCTTCGAGAGGGAACTACTCAACAGTTGATAGCATCGTCTCCAAATTTAGCATACGCGTTAGGTTTATATATTAAAATTAAGATAATAACCAATTTGTGCTGATGCTGTTTACTGATTGACAGTTGTACAATGTTTCCCTTTTTGTGATAAGGATCGTTTACCTTGAAACACAAAATTAAATAACTTAAGAAAAGTAAAACTATAACTGAGGCTTAAAATATTTTTTTAGGTCAGGATGAATTAGGTAACTACTTATAAAGTTTTAACATTTAGAAATTCACAAATGGAGTAATAACATTTATAAATTAACACAGCATGTTTGTATACTGCCTTCTAACCGTGTCGTGTTATATTGTCAGATGATTTATTAAAAAGATGCATCTTTGATTTTACAAAGACAGCTATTTCGAATATGTAAAGTGATGGGAATGTTAGCAAATTTAGAGACTTGAATACAGTTACGCAACTACATGTTACTTTCATGTTACACATTGCCCTTATGCATCGTTTTTGAGTCTTGAATACCTGTTCTCTCAGACTAAAATTTTAATGACGCCACCAAACCATGGTAAGCAACTAATCTGGTGGGCATATTAACTTCCCTGGATAGATTAAAATGCACAAAAGCTGCCGTACTTAAATTTTTGCATACTTCTTCTGCGTTCTAACTAACCATTGTGTTAAGTAATGTAATGTAAAATTTTTCGACCAAATTATGTCGATCTCTTTTAATTATAATTTTTATAAGTCGTTTTGTTTAAGTTTTTTTTTATAATAATTGTTATACAGGGTGTTTGGCAGAACGTTGAACATACGAAAATGGTGGATAGGTGGGGTCATCTGCTACTTACTCAGCCCTAATTTATTTGGCCCTGGCCCCCTGAATATAAAAAAAAAATTTGTTTGCTTTCTTTTAGTTTCACCACTTTCTTAACTTTAAAGTGTATTTTTTTATTAAAAATGGGTAAAACAGGCAATATTTTAGTTTATTTTTTTATCTTTAATATTGGCAGATTCTTATAAAATTATTGCTTTATTCAGATGTTAGCTAGAAAAAAAGTTATGACTCCTCAAACTTACAGAAAGATGTAATAAATAAAAATATTGCCTGTTTTACCCATTTTTAATACAAATTACACTTTAAAGTTAAGA
Source organism: Dryobota labecula (assembly GCA_947523025.1). NCBI lineage: Eukaryota > Metazoa > Arthropoda > Insecta > Lepidoptera > Noctuidae > Dryobota > Dryobota labecula. The sequence continues at coordinate 891,860 of OX383290.1, forward strand.
AAGTGGTGAAACTAGAAGAAAGCAAAAAATTTTTTTTTTTAATATCCAGGGGGCCAGGGCCAAATAAATTAGGCCTGAGTAAGTAGCAGATGACCCCACCTATCCACCATTTTCGTATGTTCAACGTTCTGCCAAACACCCTGTATAAGTTTTCTTATCATGCTTCTCATAGATGTTGCTGCAACTTGGTTATTATTTCAATGGTAAAAGTTAGAAAATATTAAATTTAATTAATAAAAATTCAATTTTTTGATCGTTGGTAAAAGTAAGTTAAATAATTCGTTTTGTTTTAAAATAAACCTACTTCTATTTCAGCAAAGGTTATGTTGTTTTCTTTACAACGGTGTTATGTACATTCACGTTCGTTATTTATTTTTATTTTTTCTTTGTTTCAAATCCTGCTGCCCATATTTTCACCAAGGAAGGCATTTCTACTTTAGATTCTTCATGAATAGCACACGTATTCAGATTCCATTACAATACAATATTTTATGGTGCATATCATAATGTTGTGTCTCTCTATCTAAGCAGGCTACTTAGCACATACTGCAGAAGTAGCCTACTTAATCCTCTTGCACCTAGTAGCTACAAAAGTTTTGGATAAGGATTCAGTCTACCTTCGATTTTCTCTTCCATAATTTTATTTTAACGATAGCACATAACTCTACTACACATAAGGAAAACTGTCGAAACGAGGACTAGAATACACACTGTTTGGAAAATCTAGCAAACCGAGGTCTTAAATACACATTGTTTGGAAAAGCTAGCTAACCGAGGTCTTTTGTGTTAAAGTTAACACATAGGTCCTCGGATAATACAATGGACGTGAAATGAGTGTAAAGAGGCGGTGTATGAGGCGACAGTGACGCCACCTGGTGGATACACAATGTTTGTGTAATATTATGAATAATCTTGATCAAACCGAGGTTCAGACAACTTTTTCTTATTAAGTATACAGAAAGACTCAAAATCGCTTGCAGAATACGAATCTTTGGTCAAGTCAAACCGAGGACCCTCGAAAAGGTCCTCGCTTTGAAAAGGTCCTCGGTCGTGCCTTGTGTATTCATATGGACGTCCTCGGATGGTACTTAAAACAAACACACTTTCTCACCCTACATCCACACTACACACACCACACACGTTCACCTACGTCACTCATCCGTCAAGTTTTAGACTTAAAGTACCATAGTCTAAGTCTTTTGACTTTGGAATTTTCATGTATGTGATTTGTAAGTTTTTACACCTAATGTATCACGGAAGAGCACTGATTTCCAAGATACAGGTTTTTTACCTAGTTTGGAAGACAGGAGTTCACATAGTTTTAACCGTCTACTCACTTACATTATTTGTATCCTAGTTCTTAGGAATATAACTGTATTAGGCTATATTTTATTGAGTCCAAATAAACGTTATTATTATTATTATCCTACTCTCCCATGACAGTATATTTTTACCTAACTTGAAAATTAATCCTGTGAAAGACTTTCTATCAAGTGCACCTCCCCAATCTGCATCAACGTAGCCTCGTAACTCTAAATCTCCCGACTTCCTAAATGTGAGACAAAGATTAGACGTACCCTTCAAATACCTTAAGACCCGTTTCGCACATTTAAAGCGTATTTCATCAAAACATGAATTAAATTGCGAAAGCACACTTACCGCATGTGCTATATCTGGTCGCGTATTACAGGCCAAATAGTTAAGACACCCTATCAAGTTCTGATATGGCAGATCGCTATGGGAATTTGTCGATCTTTCTAATTTCATACCGACTTCCATTGGAGTCGAAACTGGCTTAGCATCTGTCATGTTAAAGTACACCTGGACTTAACTGACCCGCACAGCCATCTACAACATCTAGTGTCCACATTTCAAGAGTGCAGTGGCACCCACGAACTGGCTTTGCATCGAATTACTGAACTTGAACAAAAATTGTGTGAAGGCACTATCTCTCTCCGAGTGTATCAAGGTTAGCAAACAGGTTTCTAGCACTAGTAAGCTTTTTAATGAGTTGGTAGCTAGTAAGACAAAATCAGTGTGTGAGCCAGCTGTAACATTATATTTGACTGGTGATGACACCATACCATTATGTCCTATTGTTATGAGTCACAATAAATTAAAGAAATATATTAAAATCAAGAAATGAATTAAGCAGTCAAAGAGAACAATTAAAAAACAAAATCTCTTAAAATTCAATATTTCACTTAGATAGGAACGTGTTGTCTTATCAAAAAGCTTAAATACAGTTTTTATTGAGTTAGATAAATGTAGGGGAAAATATGACACTGATATCCAGCTCCTCTATAATGAAATACTACACAAGGAGCACTTGCTGAAGGATATTTTTGAACAATATGAGACTTCACAACGACAATTAAGCGACCGCTTGTTTGAGGCTGGGGAACTATTGGACTTGGTGAAGTGCAATGCTGAGAGGTATGAGTCTTTGACTAATAACCTTTCATGCAGCTGTGCCGACCAACCACTACCTACTCAGCCTCAGCCAAACTTGCCCCCTCCGGTGTTGGCTCTTCTAGCAGAGATCTGTGTTAATACACAGAACAAATCAATTTTTTTTGGGACGAATTAGGCTCAGGCTTTGGAAAAATATTATTTAATTACCTTAGCCATAGTTTTACCAATAATTGTTATCATAACATAAGTTTTAAGCAAATGATTAAAAGAATTGCAAACACAAACCTAAATAATTATTCTACAATGGTTTTGTTATTAGGTAATACTCGTAGTACTGGTATTACCAGATAGGACATAGTGGATGGTGTAGACACCTTATTAAAGTTAAATGTAGGAAAGCTGATGTTGTGTGCTTTTCCCTAGTCTAATTCTTTATCTGATGCTGAAAATAATTAGATTTATAAGTTGAATAATACTATTCACAAGCTGACATGTTATCATAGTGACAAATTATTGTATTTTGACACTAACAAGTTTGTTAGTGGATTTAAGTTAACACAGAGAACTTTATCTCTGTATTGGGAATGTAGACACATGATTGGTATGTTGATAGCATATAATATTAATGAGGTTATAGCTTATATAACTGTTGGGGATTCTCAGTGGTGTTAAATTAAATAGCGGACTGTAAATACATATATGTATGGTTCGTTTATTGGATGGACGTAAGAACGCGCGCCTCTGGGTCCGTCTTTTGTGAGATAATGGCCGGTGCATGTCACCGACTATCGGCCCCTCGTCCCCCGTACCCCGCTCGCTGCTGTCCCGCTCCCGTAGTAGCAGTGGCGGGCGGTGTCACCTTTTGTCTCCAACATACTCCCCGGGTTGAAGTAGGCAGGTAGGCAGCTGATTCAACAAGCAGGTTCTGGAAAGGGACAAATGTTATTAAACGCCCTTCGAATAATGGTTCCTCCCTTGATCCTTATATCAGCGACTCGAGCGACTTGATCCTGAGCTCCTGGGAAAACGGCCACACAACGACCCAGGGCCCAACGTAACGGAGGTAGCGCCTTTTCTTTTATAAGGACTAAGGAACCCAATTTGAATTCGCTTGACGCAGTAGGCCACTTCGTCTTTTGCTGCAGAGTGGTGACATACTCGTTGGAGAATCGTTTCCAGAAATGTTGCTTGACGAACTCGATTCGTTTGTATCGCTCAAGGCTTGTTATTCGTTCTTTCAACTGTGGATGTGGAACAGACACAAGTGATCGTCCTATTAGGAAGTGACCGGGTGTTAAAGGTGTGAAGTCTGTAGGATCGGAATTTAAGGCAGTGATAGGACGTGAATTAAGGATGGCTTCCACCTGAGTCACACAAGTGTGCATTTCTTCATATGTGAAATGCGTAAGTTGGAGTAGTCTACGAAGATGATATTTAGTGGAACGGACCGCAGATTCAGCCATTCCATTAAAATGGGGGGTGTAGCTCGGAATGAAGAGGAAGTCTATACCCTCTTGGGCGGCTTCAGAACTAATTTGGGAACTTGAATCCTGTAAGAAACGATATAACTCGTTACATGCACCCACGAAATTAGTCCCATTGTCAGAGGTTATACTTTGGGGCTTCCCTCGACGAGCCACAAACCGGTTTAGAGCGGCCATGTATCCCTCTTTAGTAAGATCTGTAACGAGCTCTAAATGCACGGCTTTTGTAGCTAAGCAGACAAAAATGGACAAGTAAGATTTATTTAGTTGGCAACCTCGACCTTTGCGGTTAGCTATCATTACTGGGCCTGCATAATCCACCGAATAGTGTAAAAAAGGGAAATCCAGTGTAGTTCTGGATTCAGGTAACTGTCCCATTATGGGCTGAACATTGCTGGCTTTAAATCTGAAACATTTTGTGCAACCTTTCGTTATGGATTTAGACAGATTCCTTCCTCCTAAAGGCCAAAAAGTTTGACGTATATTGGACAAGAGTAATTGAGGTCCAGCATGTAAAAGCTTTAAGTGATGCATATGAAATATGATTTTCGTTAAATGATGTTTGCTACATAATAATATAGGATGCTTTGTGTCATAGCTATAAGGTGAATTATCAAATCTACTGCCTACTCTCAAGATATCATTTGAATCTAGAAATGGGGACAATGATATTAATTTATTTTTCTTTGGTAATGCATGACCTGATTTTAAGATAAGGTATTCATTTGGGAACATTTCTAACTGGGCAGTGTGCATGATAAAATTAAGTGACTTTTGCAATTCCTCACAAGAAAGATGATCGCAGAATCTGTTCGTTTTGTTTTTATTACAGTTATAAATAAATCTGTTTATATAGGCTATAACTCTTTGTAAACGTGTAAATTGTGAATATTTAGGTATAAGTTTTGTAAATAGTTTATCGTCATCGTTATTGCTAACGTCATTATTTATAACAAGACAAGGTTGGAGATTCGGTAGGTCCTGTCTCTGGGATTGATTAGGCATTTTTGGCCAACAATTCTCTAAATCGAGTAAATACGATGGGCCGACCACCACAACGAGGCGTCGCTGATAATATCAGCCTTCACCCCACGAGAAACAAGATCTGCCGGGTTCTCCTTGGACGGAAAAGCACCAGCGGTCACACGTGGAGCTACGTGCCGTCCAAGGAGAACCCGGCAGATCTTGACTTAATCAATTCGTACCTAATCGTGTTAATACACGATTAGGTACGAATTGATTAAGTTGATTTGATGGGGTGGACAACCACCCTAAGACGATCATGGAATCGCACCAAAACCGACACATGTTAATGTTTAATGTAAGTGATTTTTGTACCTTAGTACACAGTCTTGCACCTAACAAAGCCCCACACAACTCAAGACGTGGGATAGTTGTAGGTTTGATCGGTGCAACCTTGTTTTTCGAGATTAAGAGCTGAACACGCACAAGCCCCGAGTTACACACAGACCGAATGTAGACGCATGCCCCATACGCACTTTCTGATCCATCTGTGAATACATGGATTTCAATCTTTACGCAAAGATCACTAAGAACCCATCGAGGAATTTGTAACTTATTAAGACAGGGTAATGTGTTAGCAAATGAAGACCAGAGATGTAAAATCTCTGACGACACTTCTTCGTCCCAAGAGCTTTTATTGACCCACAATTTCTGCATAATCAATTTAGCTTCGACAACTAATGGGTCGAATATTTGGCTTATAACAGAAAGGATGTGGCGTTTGGTAACCTTCTCATGAAGTTCAAAGTTAATTGAGAAAGATAAGGTATTTTGCTGACAAAGCCAATATAAACCTAATGTTTTTGAAGATGTATTTATGTTGTTATCTGACAGATCCAAAACTGTGTATGAATCTATAATTTTACCTGAGAACAGCTCGTTAAGAATTAATGCGTTATTAGATTTCCATTTGCGAATATTGAATCTTGCTGTATTTAAGGCGGCAGTAATTCCCTTACATAACTATAGTTTTGCTTACAGTACACGATCCACTCAATAAATCGTCACAGTAAAAGTCGTGTGATATATGTACTGTATTTGACGCTATTATCGTTGACTGTGGATGCCAGACTACTCAAACATTTAGTCAGTCAGTAATTACTTTGTACAGTAATTTTTATTTTTATTCTAGGTACATCGTCTTCACCTATAATTATTAATTAATGTATACAAACTATTGTTAACATTTTAAAAGAGAAAGTATGGAGTTTCTTGCCCATTCTTCTCCATACATAACTACCTTTTGGAAGGCGCAACTAGAATCAATTAACTATTCATGTAGTTTTTGACGTTCAAAAGTACATCTTCGTGCCTATTTGAAATAAATGATTTGACTTTGACTTTGACATTCAAAATTTCCGAAATGAATTGTTGCTAATCTAGACGAATGATATCTATCTATAATTTATCTCTCCTCAGCCTCATGCCTAAAACATACCTAGCCGCGCCTAAACCTTTCACTTTAAACTTTTCAAGCAAACTGGTTTTTAATTTTTGCTTTTCTTGTTCACAACTTCCAAAAATTAAAAGGTCATCTACATAAATAACGACAATTAACTTCTTATTGTTTTTAAGTTGCTTTTGATACAAACACGGTTCTATTTTCGATTGTAAAAACCCTAAGTTCAACATCTCTTTGTCTAATTCCTTGAACCAAGCATCCAAAGCTTGTTTCAATCCATACAAAGAATGCTGCAGCTTACATACCTTGGTCTCTTGACCTTTGACTACTGCTCCTTTCGATTGGAGCATGTAAATGTCCTCTCTAATCTTGCCATACAAAAAGGCAGTCGTGACATCCCATTGGTCAATAAACCAATCGTATTCAACAGCTAGCGAGAACAACAATCGTAGAGCTTCTAACTACGGGAGAATAAGTCTCAGTATAGTCTACACCACATACCTGTGTGGAACCTTTTGCTACTAGTCTAGCTTTGTACTTAGTTACCGTACCATCGCTATCTCTTTTAATTTTGAATACCCATTTACACTGGATAGGCTTCTTATCAGCTGGAAGGTCCATCAACGTCCAAGTCTGGTTCTCATTTAGTATTAGTTCATCATCTATTGCTTTTTGCCATAAGTCACCATCACGTCTCACCAACGCTTTATTAAAAGTCAATGGATCACCATCAAGATTGCTCTCCTTGGCATACATAACATTGCATCCGTACCGATCGACTTATCTGCGTTTTCTTACAGGATACCTTCTTACTGATTCAGGTATTGTCACCTTCTCTACAGTTAGTACGTCATCAGGTACTTGCTCTGGTACTACAGGTTCAGGTTCTATCGGCTCCGATACTTCTACGTTCTCATCTACAGGATCACGATACACATCATCGTGAGCCTCCAAGAGTTCAGATCTGCTTGTAGATCCGTTGGGTAAACTGGAAGAAACAGAATCTGTATTCAGGTTTATGATTACTTCCGACTTGTCCACTTTTTCTTTTTGGAGAAAGATGTTTTCCAGAAATTTTACATCTCTCGCAGTTGTCACTTCACCGGTCTTAGGATTCATCAGACGATAACCCTTCTGATTGTCTAGATATCCAATAAAAATCATCGTTTCCGTCTTCACGTCCAGTTTGCATCTCTTTCGTTTTGGTATCAATCTATACGCCAAACAACCAAAGATTTTAGATAACTGACATCCACATCTTTTCCAGTCCAAAGCTTCTCTGGTACGGCATTTTTTAATGCTTTCGTGGGGCTTCTGTTCTTTAGATTAACAACAGTATTTACAGCCTCGGCCCAATACTTCTTGCTCAGATTCGATTCTGACAGTAATATTCTTGCCTTTTCTATTATAGTCCGATTCGCGCTTTCTGCAACAGAATTTCGTTCCGGCGTGTAAGGTACAGTCGTCTGGTGTCTTATACCTGCAGACTTAAAAAAATATTTAAATTTACCATTACAGTACTCTCCGCCATTGTCAGTTCTCAGACATTTAATAGATTTACTTGTATCATTCTCAACTTCCGCTTTGTATTCACGGAACTTATCGAAAGTTTCACTTTTGTTCTTCAAGAAATAAACATGAGTCTTCCAAGTATAATCATCAATAAAAAGTAAAAAATACCTCGAACCCCCGAACGACGGCTCCTCGATTGGTCCACAAACGTCGCTAAAAACCAACTGTAAGACCTCGTTCGCTCTCGTACTTTTGTTTGTAAAGGGACTTTTGCATGTCTTTCGTTCGATACATGGAATACACGGCTCGCATAAATCGGTACTCTTAAATTCCATACCGCTTACTAAAACTTTCATTTTATTCATATAATTACCCGATAAATGAGCTAATCTTTTATGCCAAATGTTCGAAATATTTTCATTTTGTTTTGACAATTTTATTTTCTGTCAACTCGTGAATTCCGTCGACCTCTTTACATCTTGCAACAATTTTATTCTTATTATGAATTGTGCAACCTCCTTTGTCAAAATTCATGGAATAATTTTTCTTGGTCAAATCGCTCACCGAAATTAGATTCATGGACAAATCAGGAACATGTAAAACATTTTCTAAAATTAATTTTTCGTTTTCGCTGACTTGTGGCTTAGCATTTCCTCGTCCTTTTACCAATAATTTCTCACCGTTTGCTATTGCGATCTTCATGTTGCCCTTTTCAGATGTATAAGACAACAATTTGCTTTTATCGTGGGTTATATGATTTGAGCATCCACTGTCTAAATACCATTTATCTTTGTTTATCACCTCCTTCGTATTCAGGCAGATATTCGCGGTTTTTATCCGCTCCTTGCATTCGGACGCCTTGTGTCCTTGCTTGTGGCATTTAAAACATTTGTAGACGAACTTCTCTTTGGGACCTTTAGTTTTAGTGTTAGATCTTGCATCGTTCTGTACTTTATGTGTAACTAAGGCTTGTTCGTGGTCTGTGTTCAACTTTGTCTGCTTCCTTCTTGTAACAATTTCATTTATTTGCTCTAACGTGATCTCTTGTCCACTATTATCTACAGCCATGATGAGCGGGCTGTACTCAGCAGTCAATCCACCCAGCAAAATCGATATGATCCAATCAACAGGGATTTGAGCATCAATATCGGACAATTGTTGTGTCAGGAATGTAATTTTAGATATGTAGCTTTCCATAGACACAAAATTTTCTAACTTACAATTGAAAAGCTCTCGCTGACTATGTATACGTCTTCCCCAACCTTTGTCTTCATACGCTTTCTGTAAGCTGTTCCAGGCTTCTTTCGAAGTCTTTGCATTGTAGACGTGGGTAAAGCACTCTGGTTCTAACAACAAGCATGTTATCATTCGTGTCTGCCGGTCTTTGTTAGCATTGACTACAATGAGGCTATATTGATTGACTACATCTGTTTAAATTACTCCCCACCAGTTTTTATTGTCCAAGTAATTTCGCACAAAGAATTTCCAGTTTGGGTAGTCGGACGATCCTTTCAGCTTCGTAATGCCACTTATGCCAACTTCTGCCGACATAATTGCGATTTCGTAAATTTTACACACACACAAATTCAAACCACTAGCAACTTATTAATTGTGCTAGAGCACAATTAATAAGTTGCTAGAGCCCATTACCTATTGGAAAAACAGTAGCAGTAAAAGAGCAGCAGTGGTATTATAGTTACTGTTACTCCTTAATACAAGCAAGCAAGCAAGGAGAGCAGCACGTCACCCACTTGATTGTCAGAGATTGAATTCTACCCACTTTGTGAAAACTGTTACATGTACTACAATCTGTTTTGTATAAATAAAGATTATTATTATTATTATTTTATTTGTATATGTTTACATATCTCGGGACCCTGGGGTCCCGGACCTTTGTAAGGCGTACGAGGGGCCGAAGCCAACTCGCAGAGGCCCGTTAGACGCTTTTTAATTAAATGAGGCACCAACCGACGATTATCCCTGTACGCACTATGCAAGTGCACCCAAAGACACGGTTGGTGTAGGACTATTGCAGGATATGGAAAAAAAGATATTGGACTATGGGATTGGGTGGTTAAAATGGACTGGTTACCTAAAACTATGGAAGGACTATGGCCCCTGCCTGATCAATGTTTTATTATACACGGATAAAATGGCAGGGGGTGACTTGCACACTCAATAATGGGCCCCCGAAAACGAGGGGGCAACATATCCTGAGGTGCTCGAGGAGTGGAGAGGTATTTCACGGGTCTCAGAACAATCCCAGAGCCCGGAAGATGGTCAAGATCCCTACAAGCACTTACTGGAATACTTCCTTCCTCCGAGCACATATGCTCTTGCGAATCTCCACTCAAGCCGGCCAATAAAGGCAAGAATGAGGTCGGAGCTCAGTTCCTCGTCAGTGTTCACTCCAGCCAGCCAATAAAGGCAAGCCAGAGATGAGGAACATGACTTCTCCCGGGATATAGGGTCCGTGGGGTCGCAACTGCCCAACAGCTCGCCACATGCTGCCTTGCGGGTTCCTGTATCTCTCTTGGTCTGGCTCCTCACCCAAGACATGTTCCGGTAAAGTAAACTCCACCGGCACAGACCCAGATTTCGGAGCGCGCAAGCCCCACCACGACGTCAACGTAGAGATACGGCGGTGGGGTTATTATTATTATTATATTACTTCGTGGTCTATATCTACACACAAGTGACAATATAAAGAACATCCAACCGTAACTATGCTGTTTCAAATACATAACAGACATGTGTAAATATGATTATTCACACAGGCCAGTGCATACATGTATCGCACCCCCGGTGCAACACTGTCACTTATGCAAAAAGTAACTTTTTCAGTAAAAGTATTTTAAACTTAAGTATCCTATCCTATACATAGTTGATGGCACTTCCTGATTTAGGGAAGATGAATAGGTTATATCCTGACGTGTTCTTTTAAGTTTATAATAAAATAAATGACTGTGTTGCACCGGGGGTACGATATGCAACCTCCAATATCCTTCACCTGTTTATCAAGCCCCGCAGTAAAATCCTCCTCTGTAAAATTGACTACCCCTTTTTACCCCATCAGGGGTAGATTTTCGAAAGACTGATACACGTTATTTTTAATTGTGTTTTTCGTATAAATAATGCGTTTCAAATTAATCGCACTGCGCGTCAAAATTCTTCCATACAAGCTTTGACACCCCCCAGCCCCAATCCCCCATTTGGGTGTAGGTTAGAAAAACAAAACATTATTAACTTTATAATTTACTTAGATAAGTTTTCGTGCTAAGTTTCAAGTTTACTAACTCAATAATAAGATTTTTCATACAATCAAAATCCCCCCTTTTCACAGCCATAAAGGTCGAATTTCCAAAAACCGTCTACACGTTCCGTCTACGTGTAGGCGAGCTTTAGAGCTCGCCTACATTAATTGTAAAAGGAACCATTTGAATAAAAGCATTTAGACAAAGCTTGTTTTAAAAAATGATTTTAGTTATTGAAAGTAAATAATTTTTTAAATGAATTATTGATATTCCTTTGCGATATAATATTACTAGCTTCTGCCCGCGACTTCGTCCGTGTTAAATTTCTTGTTCCCCCGACCCACCACGTCGTAACACATTGCCTGCCCGTTCTTTTACTTCGTTTTCGCATAAACTTTCATTTAAAAAAAAATGTGTTCTAGTTAATAGGAATGTAATTCTTCCTCAAGAATTGGGCTATAAATGCAAAAAGATTTTTTCAAATCCAACTCGCAGTTCCAGAGATTAGCGCGTTCAAAAAACGAAAAACCGGCCAAGTGCGAGTCGGACTCGCGCACGAAGGATTCCGTACCATCCATAAAAATCCTTATCCTTACTAATATTATAAATGTGAAAGTAACTCTGTCTGTCTGTCTGTCTGTATGTTACGTTTTGACGCCAAAACCGCTGAACCGATCGTCATGAAATTTGGCAAAGATATAGCCTGGGATATGGAGAAGGACTTAGGCTACTTTTTTACGCGATAACCGACATCCACGCGGGCGGAGCCGCGGGCAAAAGCTATCCATACTAATATTATAAATGTGAAAGTAGCTCTATCTGTATGTCTGTCTGTCTGTCTGTATGTTACGTTTTCACGCCTAAACCGCTGAACCGATCGACCTGGGATATAGAGAAGGACATAGGCTACTTTTTACGCGATAACCGACATCCACGTGGGCGGAGCAAAAAAAACGGCAAAAAAATCATGTCCGTTGTATGGGAGCCCCCCTTAAATATTATTATTTTTTTGTTTTTTTTGTATTTGTTGTTATAGCGGCAACAGAAATACATCATAAATGTGAAAATTTCAACTGTTTAACTATCACGGTTCATGAGATATAGCCTGGTGACAGACGGACAGACAGACAGACAGACAGACGGACAGCGGAGTTTTAGTAATAGGGTCCCATTTTAAAAACTAACTCTTCAGCTTTAGGATAGACTACCTCGCAGAGCTGATCATTATTTTGCTGCGGAGTTATTATAAAATAGTTATATCTTAGGAGATATAACTGTTTTCAAATTTCAATGAATATCTTAGGAGATATTCATTGAAATTAAATGATTTAAGGGCAACTTTGTTCAAAATTAAATACTTGTGATGAATAACGTATTTATTTGGATAAGGATTAATACCATGTTTATGAAAACTCCTTCGCAAATAATGCATTAATTTCGAACAAATTTGATTACCATAAAAAAGGTTATAGTGAGTCAATCTTAAAAGAGAGACATATGCCGTCGCGGACTTTTTTTTAGAACATTTAAAGAGGAACAATTCCATCATACATGATATTTGCGTAACTTAAACCGTTTATGCAGCGCACGCAACGGAAGCTCTCAAAAAGGAATAATTTTTCCCGTTTTTGCAACATTTTTCATTTATGCTCCGCTCCTTTTGGTTGTAGCGAGATGTTATATAGCCTATAATATTCCTCAATAAATGGACTATCCAACACAAAAATAATTTTTCAATTCCAACCAGAAGTTCCTGAGATTAGCGCGTTCAAACAAACAAACAAACAAACTCTTCAGCTTTATATATTAGTATATATATATAGACTAGCTTCTGCCCGCGACTTCGTCCGCGTTAAATTTCTTGTTCCCCCGACCCACCCTGTCGCAACACATTGCCTGCCCGTGCTTTTACTTCGTTTTCGCATAAACTTTTATTAAAAAAAAATGGTGTTCTATTTAATAGGAATGTAATTCTTCCTCAAGAATTGGGCTGTAAAATGCAAAAAGATTTTTTCAAATCCAACTCGCAGTTCCAGAGATGCGAGTCGGACTCGCGCACGAAGGGTTCCGTACTATCCATACAAATCCTTATCCTTACTAATATTATAAATGTGAAAGTAGCTCTGTCTGTATGTCTGTCTGTCTATCTATCTGTATGTTACGTTTTCACGCCTAAACCGCTGAACCGATCGACCTGGGATATAGAGAAGGACATAGGCTACTTTTTTACGCGATAACCGACATCCACACGGGCGGAGCAAAAAAAACGGCAAAAAAATCATGTCCGTTGTATGGGAGCCCCCTTAAATATTATTTTTTTCTGTTTTTTAGTATTTGTTGTTATAGCGGCAACAAAAATACATCATACCTATGTGAAAATTTCAACTGTTTAACTATCACGGTTCATGAGATACTGCCTGGTGACAGACGGACAGACAGACAGACAGACGGACAGCGGAGTTTTAGTAATGGGTCCCATTTTACCCTTTGGGTACGGAACCCTAAAAACTAACTCTTCAGCTTTAGAATAGACTACCTCGCAGAGTTGATCATTATTTTGCTGCGGAGTTATTATAAAACAGTTATATCTCCTAAGATATTCATTGAAATTAAATGATGTAAGGGCAACTTTGTTCAAAATTAAATACTTGTGATGAATAACGTATTTATTTGGATAATGATTAATACCGTGTTTATGAAAACTCCTTCGCAAATAATGCATTAATTTCGAACAAATTTGATTACCATAAAAAGGTTATAGTGAGTCAATCTTAAAAGATAGACATATGCTGTTGCGGACTTTTTTTAGAACATTTAAAGAGGAACAATTCCATCATACATGACATTTGCGTAACTTAAACCGTTTACGCAGCGCACGCAACGGAAGCTCTCAAAAAGGAATAATTCTTCCCGTTTTTGCAACATTTTTCATTTATGCTCCACTTCTTTTGGTTGTAGCGTGGTGTTATATAGCCTATAATATTCCTCAATAAATGGACTATCCACAAAAATCACAAAAAGAATTTTTCAATTCCAACCAGTATGTGTTCCTGAGATTAGCGCGTTCAAACAAACAAACAAACTCTTCAGCTTTATATATTAGTATAGATTAGTATAGATTATAGTTAGGATATTATATACTAGGTTTGTAAATAGTAAACACAGATAGGTTTATGATCAGAGTGTCTAACTTTCAATTTGTCTATGAAGCAAAATGCCTAAAATTAATGTCTACACAGCAAATTTTCTAAACTGTAAATCGCCTAGAGATCAAAATGTTTAACAAGCAAAATGCCTAAAATGCAATAATTTCTAAGTAGTCAAGATGTCTAAAATAAACTCACACTAGGGACTCTGAACTGTAGATTAGGTTAGGTTAGAACTGTGACCGCACAACGGTACTCCCTTTCTTCTCCTAAAATAATAGACATATTGCAAGGTAGGCATTTTGGTTCATAGTCAGAATAAGGTTTAGTTCAAATATTGTATAGACATATTGCAAGGTAGGCATTGTGCTTCCTAATCAATTTAAGGTTTAGGCAATACTTGGCACAGACGTTTTTATTTCTAGTCAGCATGATCATAAAGGCACAGATAAACTTAGTAAATATCGAGTAATTCCAAAAAGGCCGGGTATGAATGACAAGTTAAGAGAGCACTATCTGAGTGCAACGCCCGCATCCCGCATGCCCGCTGCACCGCTGCCCGGAGAGGCGCTAGAATAACTTGCGATAACCTCTGACGGTTTAATTGAATCTACCGCATCGACGATCTTTGTAGAACAATTAAGCGGAGATTTTCCGGTGACCCGTTAAGTATGTTCTTGCACTAAGTTAATCGTTTTATTACCCTACGATGTTGGTTTCTTATCGTATATGTTACTAAAATAACTAGAAAAAAAGATGTCCAGTCGTGACAGTATGTACTTAAAATATATCGAAGATAACAAATACTTATTGGAAAAGTTCCCATTTATAGGGTTCCGTACCTCAAAAGGAAAAAACAGAACCCTTATCATCACTTTGTTGTCCGCCTGTCTGTCCTACTGTCTGTCATGACCCTTTATCTCGGGAACGCGTGGAGGTATCGAGTTGAAATTAAAACCATATACTCAGGTCTACAGTCCCTTGAAACAGTGAAAATATCAAACTTCTAAATTAACGTAAAAAAAGATACGACCGTTTATGCCGGAAAAAACGTATATTTCGACACTCTCAAGGTAATCAAAATTATAGGGTACTTTCTCTTGACCTAGAACTATGAAATTTGGCAAGTAATATCGTTTTATACTACAAGTACAGGGAAAAATCTGAAAACTATACATTTACTATTAAATTATAAAAAATATAGTCGGTCTGTACGGAACCCTCGGTGGGCGAGTCCGACTCGCACTTGTCCGGGTTTTTTTAAATAACTTTAACGATCTGCTTAATAAAAAAAATGAAAATTAAATATTGATTCACTGACAGACAAACGCACAACATAAATGGTGATCTTTTAGGGAGGTACTCGTACCTACCTTCCCTATTGGTTATCGTGATGGGGCGCGGTGTCTCATCACAGGGGCATTTGTATATAGAATTAGATGAGAGTGTTGTCCTTTGTAATTGTATTTAAGAAATAACAATAATTTCTAAGTTTTTGTATCTAGTTGTTGTACCTTTGGATCTAGTTGTCCCAAAATATATATTTTTAATTATATTTTGTATAAACCGTTTGTCTTAAAACATGAAATGCACAAGAGTTCGTAACATAACGAAAGAGAGTATTGTATTGTATTTGTAGTGGCAATCTATGGCCGTCAATTATACTAAGAGATCGCTGGATGCCCTGCGGGTCCAATTTAACAATGCTTTCAGGTTGTTGTTGAGGTTACCTCGTTACTGTAGCGCGTCGGAGATGTTTGCGCAAGCCCGCAGCGACGGCTTCTATGCAATTATACGAAAAAAAACTCCGTCGCTACTGAGGAGAGTGAGAGGCAGTCGAAACAGTATCCTGAAAACTGTAGCCGAGAGCTTTGGCTCTCCGATTATACAGCAGTTTGTGCGGAGGTTGATTTTTACTAACACTAGGCAATAAGTTATTTTTTGTATGTTACTATCACTTTATGGATATTTTGTGTCCGAAATAAAGGAATTATTATTATTATTATGGACGGATTGTTAATTAATTCCTAGGGAAATATTGACAGGAAGTTCGTAGTTTTTGCCGATGGGAAATGCCATTCGGGCACATGGCTTGTTTTTGATCAAACGGAAATCGTACTGTTACAAGTGCATGTATATGATGTATAGAATACCGTCCAGTTTTTAGGGTTCTGTAGTCACCATATCCGTCTGTCTGTCCGTCCCCAGCTTAGCTCAGAGACTCTCATTACTAGAAAGCTATAATTTGGCATGGATATACATATTAATCACGCCGGCAAAGTGATAAAATAACATTATGAAAAAAAATACATTATTTAGAGTACCTCCTGTACATGTAAAGAGGGGATGTTTTTTTTTTTTCGCTTAACCTTTGGTGTGGGGTATTGTTGGATGGGTCTTTCAAAAATATTGCGGGTTTGTGAAAACAATTTTTCAATTAAGGGATCCGTTTCTGAAATATTAGGCTTTAAAGTGCTAATTTTTATTAGAGTTAAGTGTGTGTCCCCTGCCAGCTAAATGGTTGTACTTGGATATGTAAAAAAAAAACACAGCAGTAGTTAAAAGGAAAACTCACAGTCAAGTAGGCGTCACAAGTTACCGAGTAATAGTCAACCTACTTACATTTACAGTTGAAAAACATGTTCTCCCATACATTCCGTATGGAAGAACATGTTTTTCAACTACGATGTTAAGTTGGTTCTTGGGATTTATTTATTTATTTATTTTACTTTAACATAAAACGGCCAAGGCCAATTACATTAGTTAAAGATACAACACATTATATTAGTACAAAAAAAAAAAAACAAAAGAATACAGCTACTCGACAGTCATACGCTCATCTCACAATACTCCAGACATGTTGACAAGATCTTCTTCCATTCATCCGCGAACACATCACAGTGAGGCTTAGCGTCCAAGAGAGCGTTGAGCGTAGAGAGCGTGCGAGGGACAGGAGACTGGGCTCGAGCGACGGTTCGACTCCAAGGCACGGCGAACAATCTGTGCCTCCTGCTACGGTTATAGTTCATCGGAGCAAAAAGATGGGACAGTTCGTCATGCAATTCAGGAGCATCTGTTTTTCCTTGAAGGATCTTACACATATTAATAATTTGGTCATTTTTTCTTCTAACCTCGAGAGAGTTATAACCTAAACAGCCTAAAAGAAAGTTCGAGGGATACATAAAAGGATAATATCCATTCAAACGTTTATATAGATACCTAAGATAAGCTTTTTGTACCTTTTCTAAGAGTAAAGTGTACTTCTTTTCGTGCGGGTTCCAGACGCATGCACTGGACTCCAGTTTGGTACGAACCAGTACATTAAAAATAGATTTAATAGCGCTGGTGTTGCTAAAATCTTTAGCATTGCGCAGAACGAAACCTAATCGCCTAAATGAATCTTTTGCTACCGTTGCCATTTGATCATGAAACGTTAGCTTGTTGTCAAATGTGACACCTAGATCCTTCATTCCAGATGTTCTATTAATAGCGCTACCATTCATTTTATAAGTAAAGGTGATAGGGTTTCGTGCTCGAGTAAAACTCATGACGAAGCATTTGGAAGAATTAAATTCCATTTTGTTCTTCACACCCCACTCCACTATCGCCTCAATATCACGCTGCAGTGCCAGACTATCAACTACTACTTCTACTACTATGAATTCATACCAACTGCAGAACCCTTCATTGTGCGTGGTCCGACACGCACTTGGCCGGTTTTTTTTGCCACCAATCGGTAGGGTCTTTAGGATCTCTTCTTTCAATATTTCCACCCCACTATCATTATCTTGAATGACGAGTTTCACGAAAGTCAGATTTAATAGTTAGTTAAGTATGTAGATGTACGTATGTATGAGACACGTCTTGTTCACAGATCGACTTGCGCATCGTGTTCCAGCTGTGGCGGCGCGACCGGCCGGAGCTGGCCGTGCTGGCGCTGACGTTCTGCGTCAGCATCGCGCGCACCGTGGAGTTGGCCGTGCTGGCGGGCGCGCTGGGCTCGCTGGCCGTGCTGCTGCGCCAGCTCATGCGGCCCGCCGTGCACGTGAGCGCGCTCAAGACGGCGGCGGGCGACGCGGTGCGCGTGCGCGCGGCGCACGGCGCGACGTACCTGTCGGCCGAGCTGCTGGCGCGGCGCGTGCTGCGCGCGGCCCGCCAGGCGGCGCCGAGGCCCGTGCTGCTGGACTGCGCGCGCCTGGCGCTGCTGGACTACGCCGCCATGCAGCTGCTGGAGCGCCTGCTAGCCCACTTCGAGGCGGACGCGCAGCTGCTGCTCGTGTACAACGTGCCGGACGAGCTGCTGCACAAGTACGAGCAGCTGGCCGGCGTGGACACGCGGGCCCTGCGCGCCCGCAGCGCGGCCGCCGCGCTGGCCAGCGTGGCGCACGACGCCGCCGAGAGCGCCACGCTGCTGGCCCACACGGAGCGCGACGCGCACGACCCGCTCGACCCACTCGACCCACTCGACCCACTCGACCCGCTCGACCCGCTCGTGTGACGGTGCGCGCGGCTGCGTGCTACTGAGCTATGACACATGTCATTTGCGTTGCCGAATCAAGGCTCCTACACACTGGCGCGATATCGCGGGCGCGACAGACAGCGACAAAGAAATTGTGCTACTAGTGTCGCATCGCGCCCGCGATATCGCACTAGTCTGAACGAGCCTTCATGTCTCATGTATTGTCAGCGCTTGCTCACCTGTTATGGCTCACCGATTGTTATTTTATTGTATATTAGGTAGTTAATAAAATAATGCATAGACTCCAGTCGTAAGAGTGTTGGTGCCGTGTAGCTAATAGGAAACACTGCAGGGAGCAGGATTTTGTAGTATACATGAAATTCGACTATACTACTGCTACATCTGTTCCCCGCGGCCCTAGATTTAATATTAACTAGTCGTATTTGTATAGGTATATTTATTTCTAATAAATAAAATTAAAAACAAGTTTTCAATAAAGAAAACAGAAGTTTACTTATTATTAACTAGCGACCCGCCCCTGCCTCGCACTTGTGCGATCTACTGATGTGAATGGCAGAACGTCGAAATTTCTGTACTAACCTACCAGGTTTTAAAGTGAAAACTTCTGTAGGCGCGTTGAGCACTTTTTGGGTGAACAAAAATTATGAAACTCGCGTCATCGTCACCGAACGCTTTCCATGAGCTATATGTATACTGTGTATATATGTGTACTTTTTGGGTGAACAAAAATCATGGAAGTCGCGTCATCGTCACCGTTCGGTGACGATGACACGCTTTCAAGTTTCTTAGTTTTCACTTCTATCGGCAGTCCCCAAAGACAGACCCGTTTTTTTTTTGTTTCTTAGTGATGCTGATGATGAAAATCGAATCAAAATCCATAGTGTAGTTTCAAGAACTAAGCGCGCGTGCTTACAGACATGAAAAGTGACTTTGTTTATAGATTAAGAAGTTAAAACATAATATGATTTATACAATCATAATCATAATCAATTTTTTATTTGTATAACATAGGTAGTGAATACAGTTCTTAAATTAAAGTTCATAGATCGCTATATTATGCCAAAAGGCGTACAAATAATATATATATTTGCATGCGAAATAAAAACAATATGGAATAATTTATATAGTCAATTCATAAATAAACAATCATTAAATTACAATTAGCCACAATATTCAATTAAAAATTGTTTGTTTCTCCAGTCAAATAAATAAATAAGTCTACATTCTTAGATAAATGATTGGTCTCGCTGCGCGAGTGCAGCGAGACCAATCATTTATCTAAGTCTACATTCATTTATCATTCAGAAATTCATCAATCGCATAATAATATTTTTCAATTATTAACAGTTTTAATATTTTTTTTAATTGTGTAACATTAAATTTTTTGATGACATCTGGTAGTTTACTATGGAGTTAAATATAATGACCACCATAAAATGCATTCGAATATGAAATGTAGTAAATGATCACCAAATCTTAGCGAGCAAATTAATGCGCTATTTCTGCCTAAATAAACCACTGTGATTGCCATAAAATGTAGGCTTATTACCAAATTAAAGTATTATGATGTCATATTAGGTTAGGTTAAAACTGTGACCTCCTATGCAGGAGCCGAGCGAGCGAAGCGAGCGGTGCCACGGCAGCGGCCGGCGAGTGCCAGAAACGACTAGATTATTATAGAAAAAAAATATGGAAATAAAACAGGCTACCCGAAACTGAACTAGTTAGACAATATTAATTTAAGAAAATGCAACTAAATAAAAAAAAACTGTTTAGAATTTATGTTTTGGCACATTTTATTTTGCGTAAGGGTAAAATAAAATGTGCCAAAACGTAAATGTGATTGGTGTGTACGCAATTTTACGTCTTCACCTGGCCACAACGCGGGTTTTACTGTACGCGTAGCGTGCGGTAAAACTAGCATTACGGCCAGGTGTGACGTAAAATATATATTATTCAAGTTTATCATCCTACCTATCATTATAGTTTGGTAAAAATACTGGCAAGGTTATTTGGGTAGGAATTTTACCCTTTGTAGGGTAGGATTGCGAGATGTTAAAACTTTGGTTATAATTTTATATTAAAATGTGGGTTTAATTTTGGTGATCATTTCCTATTTTTGTCTCTATGTTACTATATTTGGTGGTTTAATTTTGGTGATCATTTACAATTTTTGTCTCTATGTAGTAACATAGAGCGGCTTATGTTTAACTTACCACCAAATATAGTAATATTTGGTGGTAAGTTAAACATAAGCCGTTTATTATAAATGCGTGATGTCATGCCTAAAACACTCTTTCTCACTAAGGCAGTCTTACAACGCTGATTGCTTAACGAGTTTGCGTATTGGCTACGAATCGCAACATCTCGTAATGTTGACACTTTTTCGAATAATGTCATGTTTGTTTTGACGAAAACACTAATTTCAAAAATGTATAATGAGGGTAGGGTAAGTATTTTTAGCGATTTAAAGAATGGTACACAGCTATCATCAATTTTCAAACCACACATTGATCTTATACACCTTTTTTGTGCCTTAAAAACGTTATCTTTATCGGTAGAATTGCCCCAAAAAACAATACCGTATCGCAAAATTGAGGCTACTAAGCCGTGATATGCAGTAGCGCATCCATATTTATTTTTCTAGCAATTTGGAAAAGCGCATAGTGTATTTGGTAAAGTGCAGCATACGCACTTTTGGAAAAGTGCGTATGCTGATTTATTTATTTTCTTACTTAGGTCATCTATTTGGGCTTTCAGCATACGCACTTTTCCAAATTGCTAGAAAAATAAATATGGATGCGCTACTGCATATCACGGCTTAGTAGCCTCAATTTTGCGATACGGTATTGTTTTTTGGGGCAATTCTACCCTGCACTTTTCCAAAATTCAAAAATTCAAAAATGCAAAATTCTTAGGTTTATTCCTTAAATTTTGCTACTTTAACTTCTTCAATGTCACAGTTACTATGTCTGATATTTACTTTTGGTACTTCAGTTCTTTGGTGAAAGTGCATTATTTTGGTTTTCTTTAAGTTTATAACTAAATTATTTTTGTTAAGCCAATTAATTATGTCCGATAGTGTATTAATTATGTCATCTTGATAATCATTGCGATCAATACATTTCACTATGACAGTACTGTCGTCTGCAAACATCACCATTTGATGCTGAGTCACCTTTGGCAGATCATTTATATAGATTAAGAAAAGTGGTGGCCCAAGGACGCTACCCTGTGGGACACCAAACTTTATTAATCTCGAATGAGATAAAAACTCTCTTCAAATTTTGTTTTTTCACATACTCTTGCAATCTCTGTACATTGCAATCTGTTGGAGAGATAGGATTCGAGTAGTTTTAAAATGTTACTTCTGATACCATAGCTACGCAGTTTGTCTAATAAGACGTCGTGCTTTACGTGATCGAAGGCTTTGGTCATATAGCACAAATTGGAGCTTTTTGGTCTACTGCTAACATAATGCTACGTAAAAAATCAAAAATAGTCATGTTGATCGTGGTATTCTTTCTAAAGCCATTTTGTTCTTTGCATAATAAGTTAAATTTATTGAGATAGCAATACAGAGTTCAGAAAGTTTTGAAAATACAGAATTTTTTGCTATTGGCCTATAGTTCTTCGTATCGGTTTTGTCATCTTTTTTATGAAGTGGTTTAATAATAACTTTCTTCCAGTCTTCAGGATAAACTCCGTCAGCAATGCTAAGGTTTATAATATGCGCTAATAGGGTGCTATAAGTTTATTTACAAATTTTATCACCTTTGTTGACATACCGTCGAATCCTACAGTACTTGTATTTTTAAGTAATTCTATAGCCGAAAAAATGTCGATTGTTAGAACAGGTTGCATAAACATCGATTGCCTCGTCAGATTGTCAAATTTAGTGTCGAATTTAATATCAGTTTTTATATTATTCTCAATGTCATCTATAAAATAATTATTAAATGCATTTGCAATGTCGGTAGGTTTTGAAAAGGTCAGGTCACATTTATTAATGGTCATTATTTGTTCTGTAGGAGAGTTGTTTTTAGGTCTATTGACTATTTGCCATGTAGCTTTCGACTTATTCTGCGAGGTTTTTATAAAGTAATAATTTTGAGCTTTTTGAGTTAGTCTTATAATTTTCTTATATTGTAAAGAGTATTTATTTAAATTAATTATATTTTTTAGTACAGGATTTAGTCTGTATGTCCATAGTAATTTTCTTTGTTTTTTACTGCAGCTTTTTATGCCGCGCGATACCCATTTTTACTAGTTCGAATAGTTATTATTTTATCGGGGAAGCAAAGTTTGTAGAATAGGGAGAACATTTCATAAAATCTTTTGTAAGCTATATTGGCATCGTTCACTTTCATATACATCCTTAAAAGTTAAACTTTGAATGCATTTTCAGAATTTTTTGTGGTTCTTCGTAGAGTAGTCTTTTTTTACAATTTTCCAGAATTGTACGCGGCATGTTCTATTTATGGGAACTCTTGAGTATTTGTGACGTGTGGTCAGAAATGATGAAATCCATAATTTGAGCTTTACATCCTCTTCGTATGTTATGCGCGAAATTATCGATACATGTGTTACTACTAAGCCTGGTAGGTTGATTTATTTCTAATGTCAAGTTGTAACTCAGTAGAAAATTCTCTATTTCCAAAGTAGTCCTATTTC
This sequence comes from Dryobota labecula, assembly GCA_947523025.1. NCBI lineage: Eukaryota > Metazoa > Arthropoda > Insecta > Lepidoptera > Noctuidae > Dryobota > Dryobota labecula. The sequence continues at coordinate 915,250 of OX383290.1, forward strand.
TTTTTAACGTATCAATATTTAAATCGCCACATAAAACAATTTTTCTTCCATTTAAGTTCAAGTTATTTTATTTTATAACAAAAATACATTTGTGTCGAAAATATTTGCAGTAGGTACACAAAAAGAAGCAACATAAACAATTTTAATACAAGTCACCTCGTTCCTCACCTAAAACTACTAACTTTACAAACATTAATATTCTTATTGATCAATCCAGAACTAAGACCCTAACAAAATGCTTCAAAAATACATTTAAAGTCAAATTATTAACATTAACTTCGTCACATGCATATATAAAAAAGTCAAATAGCAGTGGGTACACATACTTAATTTAAGTTTAATTTAACACTAGATTTTAGATTTTTGTCATTAATAAATTCGTCAATGCTGTAATATGCTTTGTTTATTAACAAAGCCTTGAGTTTATTTTTAAACATGTTGACATTCTGAATATTCTTCAATTCTGTTGGTAATTTGTTAAACAGATTGACACACTGCACGCGTGACGAGTGTTTGACAACATTAAGCTTTGCCTGCAGAATAGTAGGAAGATCTTTCCTGCGAGTATCTACTCTATTTTTTGTTTCTTCGTCTGTTTCAAACTCGTTTAAGTTTTTGTTTATATGAGTAAGAAGAACTAAAATATAAAGATATGGTACCGTTAAAATTCTAAGTTTAATAAAATACTCCTTACATGATTCTGTCTGATTTAAACGAAGCATGGTTCTTAACGCTCGCTTTTGCATAGTAAAGGCTGCCTTAATATTATATTTATAGCTGTTTCCCCAAAATGTTATACTATATCTAAGTTTAGATTCAACTAGAGCAAAATAGACGGTACGAAGTTGGGCAATAGACAGAATATCCCTCAGAGATCTGATAGCATAACAAGCACTACTTATTGTATTCGTAATTGAATCTAGTTCTGGCTTCCAATTAAGCAAAGAATCAATTTGTACCCCCATAAATTTTAAACTTTCCACTAAATCTATTTTTCTGCCTAAAGATTCCACGTTAACATAAGCTTTTTTCCCAACTGTAGATCTAAATAGCATACATTTTGTCTTATTTACATTTAATTTAAGATTATTCATAGAAAACCAGCTTTCACTAGCAGCTATTAATACATTTAATTTGCATTTTAAGGTCTCCAAATTATCAGCAGCTATAACAGTACTCGTATCGTCAGCAAATATTATCAAGTCAGCATCTGGTAAAATGTTTTAATGTATTCAGTTAGATCATTAAGAAATATTATAAAGAAAATGGGTCCCGCGGAACACCTCTAGTTACAGTAAATGATTTCGATTTATAAATTTCTTCCACACCTTCTTGAAGTGATTTCTGTGCGTCCTGTGAAAAGTGATATAAGTCAACTTATATCGAATGTGATATTATTGTTGCACCTTCATCAGAAAAAAATGCTCTATTATTCTGTCTAATTAACATTTTGATACGTCTATTCGTTTTCAAGATCGTATGGTACATCTAAGACGAAATGGCGTGTTTTGATAAATATTTTTGTGTAAATAAATACATATTGACATGTATCGTTCACAATATTCAAGTTATGAAATAAATAATTGTGTTTTAAGATGTATCTCAAGTCATATCATTATTCACATATATTTATTACGTTACACGTTTTTTTTTTAAACAAAACTTTATAATGAAAAAATATAATGAAGACAACATTAAGTTTTGAAGAATACGAGTTTTGTGTTTACAGTGCTTCTGCCGTCTGAAAAATATTACTCGTTTGTTTGACAGCTTTGAACAGGAGTTGATTTAGTTTCGTATAAAACTACCTGACAACGCAACAATATCACCTTTCACCAAAGCTTCACACAAAGTGTAAAGCGATACAACTCATTTAGAATCATTATACACGATCATTCATTTGGTGTGTTTTGATACAACATATAGCTTTTTTTAAATATCTCTTCCTGCAGTAACGCCTTTTGAGCTGGAACATAATAGGTTGTAAATAATACGACAGTAAATACAAATTATGTCACTATTTTTGTAAAATTAATATCCTAACAAAATTTTATAATTTTTTACACACAAAAACTACTATATTGTAAAGTTGACATTTTCGAGATGTATCAGTTTTCACAGGACGCACAGATTTAATTTCGACATACTGTTTCCTATTGGTCAAATAAGAACTAAAAAGTTTTAAAACATTTTCTCTTATACCGTAATGCTCCAACTTATCCATTAGAATGCAATGTTCTACAGTATCAAACGCAGAACTTAAGTCTAGCAATAAGCCAGCAACTTTAAGTTTATTGTTCAGCTTATTTACTACGTTATTAACTAACGAGTCTATTGCATCTAGTGTCCCTTTAATTTTTTGGTACCCAAACTGATTACGGTTTATTATTTTTAGACTACTCAAATGTCTTACAAGCCTAGATTTAATCACTTTTTCAAAAAGTTTGGATAGAACCGGTAACAATGAAATGGGCCTGTAATTGCCTGGATCTGTTTTAGCACCTTTCTTAAATAGTGGCAGAACTCTAGCTAACTTAAATTGGTCAGGAAAGACGCCTTCATTGACGCAGTTATTTGGACCCTGTTAAGCAGAAAAGATCCAAGCAACGTTTAATGAAACGTTGCTTGGATCTTTTCTGCTTAACAGGGTCCATTTATCATTTCAGATATTGGGTATGCCAGTATATCTATATTATCTTTGATTACGCTAAGCGGTATTTCATCGTGTCCAAATGACTTTTTACTATCCATACCTTTAACCATTTTGTAAATCTCAATCGGCATGACGGGATCAAAAGCCATAGACTTATCAACTCTGTCAGTATTTTCAATTAAATGCTTCTTAGCCAGTTTTGGATTACCCGTGTTTACACCTTTGCTTTTGTCAAAAGTTTCCGCAAAAATGTTAGCAATGTCTATAAGGTTACAAATTATTTTATTATTATGTTTAAGTATTATATTATTATTTTCAAAATTATTGTTAATTTTTTTCCGAGTTTTATTTACTATTTTCCAAATTTCTTTGGTAGAGTTAGTTGCTATAATTATTTGATTAGTAACATCCTTTTTTTTAGCGTTCCTAATCACCTTCTTATAAATTCTAAGATACTGTTCACGATATTTTAATAACGATTTGTCACACCTAGCTTTATCTATAAAATTTTGTACTTTCTTCATTTTGCGGGATATCCTTATTCCTTTCGTTAGCCATTTAGATTGGCCAGTTCTTTTTATGTTGAATGTAGTTCTTTGATTTTTCGTATAAATGTGTTTTTACCTAAATTCCAGTCTTGCTCTAGTAGTTTCTGTCTGAATGCATTATTATTCTTCTCGTTATATAATCTTCTCTCTATGTATTTAAAACTAACGCATTGTGTAGCAGTAACTTTTTCCAAATATGCTGTACAGAAAAGGGCTGCATGTCCATCCGCTAATCGATTGTGGTCAATGTCTGTACTGCTAATAGCACAGGTGTTGGTTAATATATTATTTATACACGATTCGGAGTTATTTCGCACAAAGGTAACTGAATCAAATAAATATCTAAAATTATAGCATTTCAATAGTGATGTAAACGAACTTTTTTTATTGTCTTGTTTTGACAAGTCAATATTGAAATCTCCGCAGATAAAGCATATTTTATTGAAAAAGTACTGCAGTAATTGTTCCAATCTATCGAGAAAATCATCAAAGTTTTTATTTACGGGTGTTCTGTAGCAACAGATTATGTAAGAGTTTGTCTCAATGTCCCTTACTCCATATACCTCAAAGCTATCCGTTTTATACAGCCTTTTACAAATATCCAAGTCCTCAACTTGTCTGATTTTATGTGTTAATACTAAAGTACCACCTCTTGTTTTATTTATCCTTGTGTTGCAAGAGCTTGCAATATAATTAGGAAAATCGAATTGTGATACCATTATTTGGTTTAAAAAATGTTCATTTATACAAATAAAGCTTATTTCGTTTGGTAATTCAGTTAAATACATTTCGAGTTCATCCTTCTTATTATTTATCCCGCATAAATTTTGGTGAAAAATAGTAACATGTGAGTGACTATCCTCAAGCACAGTCAAGTCGTTCAAACCACCAGCCAAGGTAACTAATCTCGAAAAAGCTGACTGTGTTGTTCAACTTCCTCAATAGAAGGATCAGAATATTCATAATATGTGTCAATTTCTAACATAAGTTGCTGAATTTGATCAAATATACTAGATATACCTCTAATATTTACATTTCCATGTTTATTATAGGACATGAAGTCATAAGTCAGATTTAAGTTTGAGTCAATTAAATAGATATAATTATGAGTTAGATTATCATTATAAATTATATTATTAAATGCTTCTATTCGCCAATTATACATGTCCTTATGATAATGATTTTTAAAAGTAGGTACACACAGAATTATATTTGTATGTTTAATAAGCATTACTTTATCCCGTATTAGTTTTACCAGCTTAGTGTAGTCGCACGAGGTCTTGAAATCTTCACCACCAATTTGGATGACACAGTAATCCTGATAGGTAAATTCTTTAAGTTTATCTTCCAATCCGTATATTAATTGTTCTATGCCACAGTATGTTTTTATGTAATGGCATATTTGAAAAGTATCGCCAAATAATCTGGTAGCAATTGGTAGAATTTTGCTGGTTGAGTTGCTACTAAGGATCACAAGCTTCTTGTCGAAGATTTCCGTATTTTGAGTTGTTTCATTTTGTTTTGTGTTTATAGTGCAAAAAGTATTTGTTTTTTGTTTTTCTGTTGTGGTCTGTTTACTGCTTAGATTCTGTGTTTTTATATCAGATTTAGGTGTTGTATTTTTGTTTTCGGCTTTATTTCGTTTTTGAAGGAAGATATCTTCTTCATGGGAAAAATTTAGTTTGCCTTTATTTATACTTTTTCTCTTAGTTACTGTTGAAACTCTTTTCGGTGTACTATTACATATTTTTTTCAGGTTGTTTATAACTTTCTCATGGTTTATTATGGTATTTTTAAGTGAAGTATTCTCTATTATTAAGTCTTCAATTTCACTATCCGCAGAAGCCAATTTCTCTTGCAAGGTGTTAACTAATGTCCCTAATTCTGTTGTTTCATTTTCATTACGTTGTAAGTGGGGGCAACTTGTATTATGTTTGTCGTAAGACGTGATAGATGAGTTTTCGTAGTCATCGTCCACTGACAAGGATGCAAAAGAATTTTCTGTACTTATGGTTATTTTGCATTGCTGTTTTCTAATGTTTACGTTATCAGTTTCTAGTGAAAATAATTGTAAGTCAGAGTTGTTTGACATGGTAAATACGGCGTGAGTCACTCAGTTGTAGATTGAAGATAAGGATCGGCACAGATCGACACGGAACGCGATCCTTTCCAGCAGTCGTTCACAGTGCGACACAGTGCTGGTGGGCGGGGCTTACCGCTGCGGTCGCCTGCCGCGGTGACACAGTGAGACACAGAACGACACAGAACGCAGTCCTTTCCAACTACGCGACACTGTTTTTTTTTTTTCATTAGTTCGTTATTTAAATTTTTAGATTTGTTATTGTGAATAACTTGATTACCACTTATTATTTATTCGTTCTGATTTGACAATCACATAGATAGTTTCAAAAGGCACACCACTGTATATTTCACTGTATTTGTTTTTTACTCAAAATAGTATTAAAAATCTCAGCACTCGTTCGATAACAAACATAACTTACTCAAAACAATGTCAAGCTTATTATAAAATGTCAAATAATTGTATTTAGGAATTCTATACACACAAATTACAATAATAGAAGGAGTTGTCCATTCAATTCCACAAATTTCAAAAACGCCTGACACAGAGTGCTTAGCAATATCTGGTAGTTCTTTATATTGATGCCCAGTTCTAACTAGAATACAAGTCCCTCCGTGATTTGTTTTGCGACAAAAGAAAGCCGCGGGATGGAAACCAGGAAGGTACAACAAACTTTCATGACCAGATACAATAAAATGTTCAGATATGCAGAGAACGTCCACTATAGTTCCTTGATTTTCAAGGTTTTTTAATTGAATAGTAAATCCTAAGTCCAAATTGTTCACCAAACCTGCAATATTTTGGTGCAGAATATTGAGAGTATTATAGAAAAAACTGCGAGTTTTGTCCGGTACTAGCAGATGTGGTCTTATACATATTCGAGTTGTAATTAGGATGCATTTTGTCATCTATGTCAAGTCCACATATTTCATACTCAGTATTGACACTTTGGATATAAACAATCACTGTGGTGAACTTCTTAGTCGCCACATACAGACTCGTTATGAGTCTATGCTTTTCAATGGGTTTGAAGTTGTCATAATGTCTGTACGAATTTAAAGTTGAATAAAACAACATTTGGTTGTATTTCGCTATTGTTATTTCATAACAATTTATTCAACTTTAATAATGCAAAATACTCTTCAATACTAACTGCAACGATGGAGAAATATCTACGACCAAATATTGGTGCCGATTCCCTTGTTCACAAACTAAACTAAATTTAAGTTCAGTGCATCTTTGTCTTTCTATTTTATTAAGAAAAGGACAGAAGATAAATTTTAGTTTAATCCTGTCAAATTAATCAGCGCTTGACGTAAATTGACGTAATTTTAGTTGACAAGTTTTTAGTCACGTCTAAACTTGTATGGAGTAGTGACAGGCGCTGATTAATTTGACAGGACTAAACTTAAATTTATATTCTATCCTTTTCCTTATGAAATAGAAAGAAAAAGATGCAATGAACTTAAATTTAGTTTAGTTCGTGAACAAGGGAATCGGCACCACTCTCGACCTTGATCCGTCATCAAAGACATTAAATTATATGTACTCCGTCATCGACTACTGCGGCTCAAGAATGGACTCATTGGGTATCTACTTTTAGAAATTTTCTGATTGCGAATGAAGTAGAGAAGAAAATTAATGATGCGATGAAGATGCAACTTTTTATTAATCATTTATCACCCAAAGTATACGAATACATAAGTGAGTGCACATCATATAATACTGCAGTAAGTACACTCAACACCATATTTATTAAACAAAAAAATGAAATTTTTGCGAGACATATTCTGGCCACAAGAAAACAGCAGAGTCATGAAAACATTCAACAATATCTTCAGCAACTGAGAATTTTATGCAAGGACTGTCAATTTAAAAATGTTAATGCAGAAAGTAATAGGAATGATTGTATAAGAGACGCATTTATTTCTGGCATTACTTCGCATAAAATTCGTGAGCGCTTGCTAGAAAATTTTAACATGATGTTGGATGAAGCTGCTAGCCAGGCACAAGCAACTGAAACTGCTGAAAATAATGCGCAAACATTCAACAATACGACCATTGGTGAATCTCTTGTCATGGCATTGCCAAAGACGGCAACGGCATACAAAAGTAAACTCTATCACCAGAATACGATTCGAGACAATGCTTTTTCTGCGGAGATAAAATTCACCGGCGTCGGAACTGCCCAGCTTTTAATGCGAATTGCCAAAATTGTCAGAAAAGGGGACATTTTGCAAATGTTTGTAGGAGCCCTAAGACAAATCTTAACGCTGCTCCTGCTCCTGATGGATCTCCTAATAATATTTTGAACGAAGTTACGGCTGTTGCTGCTCCGGCTAGTTTAAAGAAATCAGTCGTCACTATTGAAGTTAACGGCAAAAAAGCAAACGCATTAATTGACTCTGGAAGCTCTAAAAGCTTTATCAATTATGATTTTTTTTCAAATTCTTCTTTTAAGAAAGCAGAATATAATGAATCAATAACAATGTCCCAAACAACTCACACAATCAATTGCGAAGGGCTACTTCAAGCAAATATTGTTCTAAATGGGAATGTTTACGAAAAAGCTTCGCTTCTTACCGTTAAATATCTTTGCGCTGATGTTATTATGGAGATGTATGCGTGTATAGTGTGTAGCCAGCGGCTAGTCAGGCGGCGATGAATATGAAAACAGCAAGAAGAACGATAGATGGTATTTAATGAGGATAGGTGATTATTACAGACGTTAGAAAGAAGAAGAAACGATACAGCGTGATAGGGTAGAACTGAAGCTAAGTTATATAAGATAATAGTGATTTTACGAGCGAGTTTATAAGCACGGGTGGCTAAGACAAAGCAGTACGTTCGTTCGCTAGGACGATCTGGGTGCACTGGCGTGGCGCGGCGTCGCGAGCGCACTGAATATAACGGGATTTCTAGGTGACCTCCGCTCCTTCGCCCCGCGTGGTCCCCCGCTATACAGGGCCGTACTTAAGGGTCCGGACTCGGGATTATGTAGATGCCAATGTACTCCCCTGCCGAGATCGTGACTACGATCGATAGTAGTCGGGAAACCTCACAGTCTTCCCGCTCTTGGTCTTCTTACTAGTGTTTGAAGATAGGCCGTCGGGAGCTGGAACTAGGATTGGAGCTGTTGCGGCGAGAGGTGTCACCCTAGTCGTGGTTGCTGGTGTTGGCACTGGCGTTGACATCGGTACTGGTGTTGGTGTTGGTATTGGAGTTGTTGGTAGTAGTGTGACGTTGTCGTCCGCTGTGTACGCCGGTTTCAGTCTGTCTATGGTAACAGTTTGCACCTTATTCTGTACTTTTATGTCGAATGTTTTGGAGCCTCGGCGCATGACTTTGTACGGGCCGGCGCACGGTGGATCGAAAATCGGCTGTAGAAGACATAGGATCTCGATTTCTTAAATGTTATTTTTTTTGCTGGAAATGACTTCTGCTGATCATTACTATGTACAAAAATGACACCCGAGTTAATTCTGCCCAAAAACGAAGGAAATATATTTTTTTTACGATAAATTTGTATGAAGCTAGTATGAAAAATCGAATTATCTCCTAAACGGCATGTTTAACCGTAATATCCTTGGAGGTGGTCATAGTGCTAATTATTTATGATTTTTTGGTTGCCGATTTGACGAAAAATTTAATGCCGTTTTTTTAAAAAAATCGTCAAAATATTTTTATTTATTTTTACATGTAAAACGATCTCTTTTAGTGTCCAAGTTAAAAAGTTCGATATGTTATTAACCCAAATATTAAGAACACACAAAACAAGAAAAATTAAATAAAAAAATTGCTGTTTTTTGACACATTTTTATTAATTTAAATAAAAAAAGATTATCAAACTTTTATTTAAGTAACATATAAAGTTATATTATATACAAAATAATTTAATTTAAGGAATTAATACTAAGCATTTGTAAAATAAAGTAAAATAAATTTTAAAAAAGACAAAATATCATTAAATATTACAAAAAAAAAAAAACCCCAAACAGACTCAAATACAAATTTACAAATAAGTACATATATAATTTTTTTACAAATTTTCCTTATCACTCTCGTTGTCAGACTCCAATTCTGAGTCAGCATCCAGATTGGATATATCCAAAAACTCGAACTCAGTTTCCTGAAATTGAATTAAGTCGAGAGTTTCAGCAAAAAAGCTCTGCTTTTTCTTGGCATCTAACTTAGGCCTTTGTGCACTTAGCAAAGGATCCGAAGAAACAACAAGCATATTTAAAATGTCTTGATTGGAATCCTGCCTGCTTCTTTTCCGCGAATGATGTTCTCGAAACCTCCTAAAATCTTTGTTTCGAGACTCTGAGGCTTCTTCCGAGAGAGTCCCAATCGGCACAATATTATTTTTCTCAATTATGTCAGCCCCATGGATTAATAATTTATGAACGGTTGACGACATGTAGTACCAGTCGTATAATAATACGTACTTTTCTGCTGTTTTGCGGGCATAATCTCTAAATTTTATTATATCGACCTGCTCTCCAGATGTAATTGCTTGTAAAATTACAGCAAATCTTTTGATGAGGTCTTCATCCAAACCGGTTATAGCTGCGGTTTTATTAGGAAACTCAAAGAATTTTCTTGCAGTATTCCGGTCATTGGTGGTTCCCGAGCCTTGTTTTACTATATCAATCAACAGATTGAGCTCATCTTTGAATTTATTTTGAATTATTTTCTTCCTTGTCTGTAGCATTTCTTTGTGCTCATCACTTCTCGCTGCCCACCGTTTGAAGTCGAGCCTGTATGCAATGTGTAACAGACATTCCATACAATTTATACGGGCGTGTAGGGATGACAAGCCAAATTCATACAGGTCAGAACACAATTTTTGATGTTACAGCATCTAAGCGGTTTTCTGTAGGCTTTGCTAAGCACGGGTAGCACGATGCATTTGATCTTGCTTCAGAAAGGTAAGTGCAAACTTTAGCGTCGATCATCGTCATCATTAGTTCATGAGTCACCCTATTATTATTATTGCACTCTGTGGGGATAAGGGCCTCAATTTCTTCATCCATTTGTTTTTTCAGCTCAAGGACAACTGCTTCACTCTCCTTTACAAAAGTAAACTGAACTGGACGACAATACAAAACTGAGCATGGTTTTGGGTTCGTCCATAAGATGTTGTCTCCATCTGTCAGTTTAAGTGGCACCAAGGAGGTCATGAAAATGCTCGAGTCATCTTCCTCACCCTCCATTTTCTGCTTGTATCGGCTTTGGTTAGAAGCACCATCAAATCCCCACTTGGATATCAGCTTCAACTGCTTGTTATGCTCTTCCTTAGAAAGGCTTTGAAGGATTCTTGTAACTGTGATATCAAGTAAAGCTTGAAGTGTAATCCTAGCCGATGAATCAGTAACTGTCACTGATTGCTTCGGAGGGTAGCAATCAAGCTTAGTTTGTTGCACTTTATAGTAAGATGGATAAATATCCTTAGCACCTTCCCGAATGGCAGCCTCTCGCAACGTAATATATTGCCACTTTGAGAGTTTTAGCGAAAGAAGCAATCCAAGCGCCTTTTCTGACGTAAATATGATTGTTTTCGTTGGTTTCTTAAGCGTTTCATTTAATTTAGCGGCTGCTTCAGGATTTTTCATCATGTATTCGATGACAGAGGCGATATCTCCATGCCCTTCTTCTTTTAAACGTGCTGCAGCTGCATATGCCAATTCACTGGAATCTTCGCCTGTGTGTTCATCAGATCTTCTCTTTTTTTGTTTACTTCCCAGATCTTCGAATGGTTTACGGGATCTTTTCGTCATTGTTCCAATGGACGTTGATGTCGACGGTTCTGGAGAGACTGAGGGCGCTCTTGGTATCTCATCAACATGGTTCTTGATTAACTAAAGTTTGCACAAAACTCGGCCAATCAATATTTGCTCCCAACCAATTCTCGTACTTTCTCCTGAAATTATCAAGGAATCGGTTGGATTTCTGCCACCTTTGTAAAGCGGCTCGCGTAAATCTCCGACAAAATTCTTTGAGAACAACACGATCTTCGTCAGACAGGCAATCGCCTATGCGGGATACAACTGCACTGAACAATATTTCATGATCAAATGAAGTACTCTCACTTCGTAGAAGAACAAACAAGTCTAAATTCGTGATTAAACTTTCCATTCTAAGATTTTATAGTCGCAGATTTAGTGTTAGCAGTTACACAGTTGTGAACAAACTAAATTATAAAATAAAACTTTAGCCCTTTTATTGCAAAACGCCAATAATTAGGTAACTACCCTCATTAGTTATCTTCTCATTAGCTAATGAAAATTTATAATTGTCACTAACTATTCTTAGAACTCATAGCACTGCTAATTAACAAATTAGCTTACTTATCAGGAAAAGTTGAATGTAATCCATAGTCGGCATTGTCGTGAGATATTGAAAATCATTAAATCACCTATAAAGACTCATTAGAAGACCTAATCAGTGTAGTTACTTAATCACTTCTTTTCGGACTCATTAGAAGAGTAAACAATTGGTAATTTGGTTGTATGAAAAGTTTTAAAAATGATGTGTTGATAAATATCTAGCTCAAGCATAGTTGTCTACGTGTGGGTGTACTATAAACCTCTGCCAACTCCTTCGGAAATATAGGAGTGATGCTATTTTATGTTACGTGTAGTTAAAAGTCCGTGTTCTTCAACATAAACATTAAAAGGAATCGTTTCATATGAAAAAACAAATGAAAATATTTTGACGATTTTTAAAAAAAAAAACGGCATTAAATTTTTCGTCAAATCCGCAACCAAAAAATTATAAATAATTAGCACTATGACCACCTCCAAGGATATTACGGTTAAACATGCCGTTTAGGAGATAATTCAATTTTTCATACTAGCTCCATACATTTTTTTCTTATAAAAATTATAACTCTTCCATTTGTGCACACATTTACTTCATATGACATTTTATAGAACAGTAATGATCAGCAGAAGTCATTTCTAGCAAAAAAAATAACATTTAAGAAATCGAGATCCTATGTCTTCTACAGCCGATTTTCGATCCACCGTGCGGCGTATGGTGCTTGGAGTGGACGTCGGACTGGCCCTTGGCGTAGATATACTTGCGTCGCGGTACACAAGTCTCTCGGTATATAGAAAGGACGAGGTGAGTGCCACGAAGTCGGTGTTGGTGCTAGTTTGCTCATGCGACTGCGTAGGCGATCGGCGAAATCAGTGACATTAACTTCCTCGTCTAATGCCGTGTTGAAAAACTGCCCAGGCAAGCGTAGAGGCTCACCATAGACAAGCTCCGCTGCTGATGATTGGATGTCGTCTTTCCATGCGCTTCGAATGCCCAGTAGCACCATCGGAAGAGCTTCGGTCCACTGCAATGATGCGTGACAGGCGATGGCGGCCTTGAGTTGCCGATGTAGACGTTCCACCAAGCCATTGGCGGCCGGGTGGTAAGCAGTCGTTGTAAGGTGGTCGGCACCGATCAGTGCCGCGATGGACTTGAAGAGACGTGACTCGAATTGGCGGCCGCGATCGGTGGTGATTCTTGCGGGACAGCCGAACCGTGCGACCCAGCCAGAGATGACGGCTGACGCACAGGTGTCGGCCGTGATGTCGGCGAGGGGGTACGCCTCAGGCCAACGTGTGTACCGGTCGACTATCGTGAGGCAGTACCTTCGGGAAACAGACAAAGGTAAGGCACCTATAATATCCATATGTATGTGTTGAAAGCGAGCTGAAGGTGCTTTGAACTCTGTAAACGGTGCGGTCGTATGCCTTGTGGTTTTACACCGTTGACATTGGTGACATTCCTTAGCCCATTGTCGACAGTCTCGCCTTATTCCCGGCCAAACAAATCTAGAAGTTACTAATTGTACTGTCGCTTTAACGCCGGGATGACTGAGGTTATGAAGTGATTCAAAAACTTGACGTCGAAAGGCACAAGTAACGTATGGTCGTGTATTAGATGTGGAAGTGTCGCAGTATACTTGCGTTGTGGCATCAGGTAGGGAAACCTTATGCAGTTGTAGACCGTGTGGACCGTGTGGATCCATCCACAAGTAGCGCTTGCAGCTCTGTGTCTGTCTCCTGGGCTCGGGCTAGGCTGTGGTAATCTAGGGGCGTAGCTATTTCTTCGATGCGGGAAAGAGTGTCAGCTACTACGTTGTCTTTACCAGCGACAAATCTAATGTCAGTTGAAAATTGTGAGATAAAATCCAAGTATCTAAATTGTCGCGGTGAACATTTGTCTCTTCGTGTGGTGAAAGCAAACGTTAGTAGTTTGTGATCAGTCAGGATGATGAATGGTCTCGCTTCCACCATGTAGCGGAAGTAACGTATGGCGTCGTATATCGCCAGCAGCTCGCGGTCATATGGACTGTACTTTCTTTGCGATTGGCTGAGCTTTCTTGAGAAAAATGCCATAGGTTTCCAGTCATTACCTTTCCGCTGCTGTAGGACAGCACCGATGGCTACGTCCGAAGCATCGGTCTGTATAGCCAGTTCAGCACTGGGATCAGGATGCACCAGCAGAGTAGCCTTAGAAATACTTGACCTACAGTCCTTGAAGGCTTCCAGTTGTTCAGTCGTCAGTTCAATCGGCTTTGAACCTTTGCTTTGTCCGGCCAGCATAGCATTTAGTGGCGCCTGCTTTGCTGCTGCGTCTGTAATAAACCTTCGATAAAAGTTTAAGGTTCCTAAGAATCTTCTAAGCTCTTTTGTGTTTTTAGGTGGCGGAAAGTCGAGAATTGCCTGTGTTTTTTATTCTAAAGGACTGATTCCTTCCGCAGAGACGCTGAAACCTAAAAATTTTACTGTGTTTTGTCCAAAACAGCATTTCGACGTATTTACTATGACGCCGTAATCCTAAATCAGGCGTGTGAACAGTATACGGAGGTGTTCCAGGTGCTGTTCCTCATCAGAAGAATAAAGGAGGATATCGTCAAGAAATCCATAAGCAAAATCTAGGCCAATCAACATTTCGTCCATAAACCGTTGGAATGTTTGTCCCGCATTCCTTAAACCGAAAGTCATGTAAGGGAATTCAAACATCCCGAACGGCGTTGTGAAGGGTTAGTGGTATAAATAAAAGTAATAGGCAGGATTAACACAGATATATTAATATGAAAGTACACAACGTTATTACTAGGACGACCATTGATATGCGAGAGAGAGAAAAAAGTTTCTACGAAAGTGACGTACGATTGACACACTGACATATTGCGTTTACAGATCTACCATCACTGGCCCTTAAACCAATATTGTCTATAAAATTAACATTAATAAAACATAACACTTAACTCAATGCACATCAATAATTATGAAACAGAAACATAAACATTGAGCAGCTTTAACTAAGCTTTAACTCTGATCAAATAAATTATAAATTAATTTAACTATTATTATAATTTAACATTTTGACATCGTTTGAATTACAAACTTATCGTGCAATTCTTTTGTCAATGGCTTAGTTAGTAAATCTGCTAACATTTCTTTGGTACATAAATATTTGACATCAATAGAGCCATTACAAATATGTTCTCGGATAAAATGATGACGAATGTCAATGTGCTTTGTTCTAGCATGGAACATAGTATTTTTGCATAACTTTTGAGCTGACTGATTGTCATTGAAAATTGTAACTTTACACAATGTGCCCAATATTTCATGCAAAAAATTACGAAGAAATAGAGCCTCCTTACAGCTATCAGAAAGAGACATATATTCAGCCTCTGTGCTCGATAAGGCTACGGTTCTCTGTTTTCTGCTCTCCCAGGAAACTACAGATTTACTAACCTGAAATACATAACCAGTATAGGATTTTCTATCGGTCTCGCTCCTTCCCCAGTCAGCATCTGCATACCCTGTAACAGTAAATTCACCTTTAAGGAGGCTCTATTTCTTCGTAATTTTTTGCATGAAATATTGGGCACATTGTGTAAAGTTACAATTTTCAATGACAATCAGTCAGCTCAAAAGTTATGCAAAAATACTATGTTCCATGCTAGAACAAAGCACATTGACATTCGTCATCATTTTATCCGAGAACATATTTGTAATGGCTCTATTGATGTCAAATATTTATGTACCAAAGAAATGTTAGCAGATTTACTAACTAAGCCATTGACAAAAGAATCGACTGACTTGAGCAACATGGGCAGTCCACGATAGGTAAGAATCCATGGTCACCCCCAGGTTTTTAACCGTGTTTGCGTATTCAATCTGAACTCCATTCAGACAGAGTGGAGACAGCGACGCAACATCAAGCCTTTTCCGCATATACCTGCCACCGATAACTATGGCCTGGGATTTCTTAGGGTTGATTTGCAGTCCAAAAGACCGCGACCACTCGCTAATCAAATCCAGGTTTTTTTTTTTTGTTCATATTTTGATACTCAACACAAATACGTTCTTAATACATAAAACACAAAGTTTGTCATAATTCGTTTTGCAAAACATCCCCTCTTGAGGTGCTCATTCTTTTGAAAGAAAAAAAAAAAGGATTACGAGTATATGGGGTTTTCGAGAATTGATCCCAAACAGGGCAATGCATCTGCGTGCCTTGAATAACTCAAAAGTTTTTATTTTTAAGTTTTTGAATTATTCAAATGTATTTTTAATCCCGGTCATAGGGTACTTTCAATCCCGGTAGTATGTTCCCGTTGGATTTTTTCGAACATCCACGCGGGCGAAGCCGCGGGCAAAAGCTATCTCTATATCTTCTATATATATAAAAGGAGAAACTGACTGACTGACTGACATATCAACGCACAGCCCAAACCGCTGGGTCTAGAGATTCCAAATTTGGCACGTGGGTTCCTTATGAGGTCTAGGGGGCACTAAGAAAAGATTTTTGGAAATTCCACCCCTAAGGGGATAAAATAGAGGATGAAAGTTTGTATGAAAAATCTTAATAATTTGGTTGATTAGCTTGAAACTTGGCAAAAATACTTGCTTAAGTAAGTAATAACATTTTTCATTATTAATTTTTCAAAACTACCCCTCAAAGGGGGATTGCGGGGTGTCAAAGTTTGTATGAAGGAATTTTAACGCGCGGTTCGATTTACTTGAAACTCAGTAATACTTGCGACCAAAAATAAAGAATAACACGTATTTTTCAAAGCTCTACCCCTAACAGGGTGAAAAGGGGTAGTCAATTTTACAGAAGAGGATTTTACTGCCGTAGCCTAATTAACTCAAAAATTAGTATAAATTATTTTTAGGTCAAGTTATGGAAACACTGAAATATATTTTTTTAAATCCACCCCAGGGGGTGGTGAAAACAGAGAATATAGTTTGTATGAAAAATCTTATTCATTTGGTTAATTAACTTTAAACTTGGCACAAATACTTTCGTGAGTAAGTAATAAAGTCTGTCATTATTCGTTTTCAAACTACCCTTCAAAGGGGATTGGGGGTGTCCGTTTGTATATATGAATTTCAACGCGTGGTCCGATTAACTCGAAACTCGGTATTCACACTTGAGAGCAATAAATAAAAAATAACGTATATCAGGGTTTTTTGAAAATCTACCCTTAACGGGGTAAAAAAGAGTAGTAAATCTTAAAGGGGAGGAATTTACCATGTGTGTGATATGAGTACAATTATACGGTTCTTATACCAAAAAAAAAACAATTTTTAGAATTTTTGTGTCTGTCTGTCTGCCTGTTTGTTCCTGCTAATCTCCAAAACTGCTGAGCCGATTTTGACGGGCCTTCATCAGCTATCTGCTAGTGCAGATAGCTGATGGTATAAGGAGTAACTTACTTAAAGATTACTTTTATTTTAGAAAAATAATTTATTGGGGTTACAAACAAAATAATTAAAACCCATGAAATTCCGGACAAAATCCGATTCAACTAGGGAAATATTGACATCCACGCGGGCGAAGCCGCGGGCAACAGCTAGTTCCTTATAAGAAAAAAACCCGTCTGGTTGTCGACGAAGACTTACCTACCAGTTCAACAAGAAGTTGTGCATCTTGACAGTCCCACATTATTTGAAGATGATGCGGAATAAATTGGAAAACAAAAATAATTCGGATTCGGAAACGAAAATTTCGACTGCAGAGAATTATGGAGAGAAATTTTCGGAGTGTGCGTTGCATAGTGACGATTTAGTTGAATCAATGGATCCAAGAAACAAGCTTTTGGTGAATTAATTGCATAGGAGTTTCAACATGTAAAATCGTGCATGCGTACTTACGCTAAAGACTATAAACACCTACTAAAATTTAGACATATCGAAATGCTCATAGAGTAAAGCATAAAAGTATAGTACTTTACTCTTCAATTATTGTTTACTAGCTGACCCGACAGACTTTGTTCTGTCGAAAGCTATTTGACTGTGGCAGTTTGTCTACGCGCAAAGGAAACTACCTACCTACCCTACCTTACCCTATCCTACCCTACCCTACCTACCTATCTACCCTACCCTACCCTACCTACCTACCCTACCCTATTCTACCCTACCCTACCCTACCCTACCCACCTACCTACCCTACCCTACCCTACCCTACCAACCCTACCTACCCTACCCTACCTAACTAAAACCTTCATTTTTTTTTTTTTTTTTGATAAAATCTATTCTCAGACCTACCAAATGATGACTGACACGTTATGTCAAACGCCATAAAGTTACATTAGAAGATAGAGTTACCTACTTATTATTACAATAAAAATGTAAATATGGTCGTTACCTTACAATTTTTTTTTTTTTAACTTTGTTAAATTTTTCTTACATAAGAACCTTCTCCTGACAATAACAAACACAACAAAAAAATAATTTGTGAAATCGGTCCAGCCGTTCACGCGTGATGCCGTGACCAAGGGAAATAGGGATTCATTTTTATATATATAGATTAGTAATTACTAATAAAAAGCACTCATAGCAGTACAAATAATACACTGTTTATATATTATAATTACGATTTATATTATAGACACACATTTTAATAACCGACTATAAGAATAGATGTATGTTGATCTATCAATTAAAATTGTGAGTTTCTTGATTAGGTACAATTTCTGTATATTTTTGTTTGTTAAATCAGTCCCTGCCCTGCGGTGAGAGCACGGCCTCTGTGATAGGCTTTTTTTTTCTTTTTTCAGGTTGGGAAATCATCAAATGACCCCTCCCGCTCTGGGTGGATCGGAAGGGAGTGTCAGACTCTTACTGACTAAAACCCAGACGTGTTCGTTCCTTGGCCCTTATGTACCGGGGCAGCGGTACCCCTTTCGGACAATCCCGCTGACCCGGCAGGCTTGGGCCCTAATGGGCCCCCTCGTCGTTGCTGACATCTCGTTCAAGCGCGCGTGGAACACGTCGGCGCCGTCCGGCACGGGCCTGGTCCTGATCGGACGGTGAGCTACCCATTACTCACCGCTCGCAGGCCCGTGCCTACGGTGGCCGGGAGTCGTCACGCGGCTCCCGACGTCCGAAGCGTGTACCGCGGTGGCTGGGACGGGAGGCTCTCTCCGCTCTCTCCCTCTCCCATCCCGCCACCTCCTTCGCTAGCATGACTGCTTCGCAGAAGGAGGTGACTGCCTTCCATTCCCTCTCGCCCCGGACTATGGCTTGAACCAGGGTCGGGCGCGAGAGGTCGCCGCCGCTGTCGATCGCCTCTACGAGGACACGACGGTGCTCCACCCAAGCAGGGCAGACCGCCACTGTATGCTCCACCATGTCCTCGGGGCGATCATCGCAGTGGTGACACCCGGGCGTTTCCTCGCGCCTGATAATGTGCAGGAACCTCCCGAAACATCCGAGTCCGGAGAGACCTGCGTCAGCAGTAGGTGAGGACGCCGTGACGCCTCCCTAACCACTCCTCAAAGAGGGGTCTTACCACCGCTATCGTGGCGTGCCCTTATGTTATGGCAACCGCAAGTTAAAAAACTGGCCAAGTGCGTGTCGGACCACGCACAATGAAGGGTTCCGTACTTGGAAAGAATTTACCCTAAGAACAAACTTAACATTGTAGTTGGTAAACATAATCTCCCATACATTCCATCTGCAAATGTAAGTTTGTACGCATTATATCGAGAGATTTACCATGTTATTTTAAGACCATAGACTTCTTATAGACTTTCCTGTAATCTATAAGTATAGAAATATTTTCTGTATTTTTTTCAAAATTTTAGGTTCAGTAGTTTCGGAGATAAGGGGGGGAATGGTCAATTTTCGTCTATTTTCACTAATAACTTTAAAACAATTTATTTTATAATTATAAAATCGTGGCGTGCCCTTAAGTTAGGCTTAAGTTACGCATTTTATGACGGCTATTTTACGATTTACTTTGCTCCCAAACTGTGATAAAAATGTGTGACTCAAGCCTATCACAGTAGGCTGTGCTCGCCCTGCTGGTATCTTTATATCCCACAGGCACAATTAACCGCTCACCACTATGTTCTATGTTAGAGGGTGTGCTTTCCGCACATAGTCCTTAAGATGGACCATTGTGCGTGGGCCATGGCGGCCATCGGTGGTTGTTCCAACCAGCCCACCTCTTTCCAGAAGCTAATCACTTCTCCTGGTCTGTTCAGAACATCGGTAAAGGATCTGGGTGATCCCAAGGTTTCTGTTCTAATCTGGGTGACGCCTATGCATTCAAAGAGCATATGCGCAACGGTTTCTTCCGCCTCCATGCAGGCCCTGCACAGAGGCTGTCCGTTATTCCTATTGTGTGGAAATGTTTGTTTAGCGAGCAGTTTCCTATGATGGTCCCCGTCACCAGGAGCAGACAGTTCCTTTCCAGGCGTAAAAAGTGCCTGGTTAGCCTAACATCCAAGGATGGCATAGCCTCTGTGGACTGCCTGCAGCCCGGTGTCGAGATCCAGCAGTTCTCCGCTTGTGTGTGAGTTGAATTGGTTGAAGGGGATGGGTATGGTAGGCTCGGGTCCACAGACTGACGTGCTGGATATCCTTCTTGCTAGTTCGTCAGCTGCGTCGTTACCCAGAGACCCGCTGTGTCCTTTTATCCATTGCATTGTTACTGTGTTGCGGTTGGGCACCGTTGCTCGTTCTAGTGCATTGTGACATCCTAGTATCAGTTTCGAGGTAATATATCTTTTCCCTGAGGATTGAAGAACTGAAGCACTGTCTGAGAGTATACGAATATAGGTGTTCGTGGGCTACCAGACATATGTATGTGATAGTTGGTCAGATGACTGTGGTGTATAGCCAGTAAGTAACTTTGGGGCTAATTCCCCCAATTCCTGCCGCGCAGTCGTTTGCACTGCCACAGGGATATGCTGGCTTTTGTAGTTATGAATGAATGATGAATGAATGATATCTTTATTTGCTAAAATATAGGATTTACATAAGATGTTACACAGTTTGTTTGTTACACTATATTCAAACTTACGGTTGTGCAAATGTTAAGTCACAATAAAATAATAAGGAGCATTGACATTTTACATTTAGGATACAGTTTCATGCAATTTTAAACTTGATTAACAATAGCTTAGTAAGTCATTTAAATCATTTGGGTCAGTTAGTTAATTAGTTATACATCGAGTCTACATACATACAAGACCCAGTCGCTTCCTAACAATTTATAACTGCAATACTTAAATATTTTAATTGATTTATGTTAATTGTATAATAGTTCAAAATAAATTCATAGCATTTAAAATTATAGATGTTTAAATACATTCATAATATATAATTTAAAATTTTCATGCATACATCAATAAATATAAGGTATAGTTTTTTCCCTAGTTAGTGAAATATTAGCCAAATTCAATGTTATAATTTCATAAATTCATCGATTGAATAGAAACATCTATCACAAAGCCAATTATAGAGAGTCCTGTTAGATTCTAAGCTTGATAAATTTCTTATGCCTACAGGTAGTTTATTGTATATTTTAACTGCCATAGTGTAACAGTTTCTATCGCACAATCTAAGCCGATTTCTTGGGATGAGAAATGGTTTTTGAACGACTTTTCTTTTAAATAGAGCTTTATCGTCCTTGTTAAAAAGTGATTGATTATTATTTCTTACGAATTTACTTAATTCAAATATGTATAATGCCGGAAGTGTAAGTAACTTTTGCTGCATAAATATTGGTCGACAAGAATCTGTCCACTTAAGGTTAAAAATCGACCTAATACTTTTTTTTTGAGCAATGAATACTCTCTGGGCGTCCGTAGAGTTACCCCAAATGATTAATCCATATCTTAGAACAGAGCAAACATGACTGGTAAACCATCAGAGCAGTTTCTAGATTTGTGAGAATTTTTATTTTTCTAAGTGCAAAAACGAATTTGTTTAATTTTTTACATACATTATCTATTTGTGGTTTCCAATTACAGAGTATGTCAATAAATATACCTAAAAATTTAATGTCATTAGCTTCTTCAATGTCATGATTTTGGTATTTTATATTTATGTCAGAATTTTTCCTATCTTTATTAACTGTAGTGTGTCATATATTTTGTTTTAGTCAGATTTATTTTCAGATTGTTCGCGTCCAACCAGTCAACAACGTCCACCAGAGCTTTATTTGTTACCCTTATAGCTTCATTTACTGTGTTTTCTGTAGTCAAAATAGTGGTGTCATCAACAAATAGGACAGTGAATTGATCAGTTGATTTTGGCAATTCGTTTATGTATATTATAAATAGCAAAGGACCAAGAACGCTGCCTTGTGGTACACCATAATGGTTTACCAAGTATGTTGACGTAAAGGTTTTTTGGGTATTCGTGTTTGTACAACTTTGTTTTATTTCTGTGCATTGTTGTCGACCCCTCAAGTAACTTTCAAACCATTTATAAGCAGGCCCTATTCTTCCATATTACTCTAATTTTTTTTATAATAGTTATATGTAGTTGGTATGTTTTGCCCAGTTCAGCTGTTTGTCCAAATATATGCCCAGATATTTGGTTTCAGTTGATAGGCTTAGGGTAGTTCCAAAGAAGCGTGGAAATTGTAGTGTCGTCAGTTTCCTCTTTTTTGTGAAGAGAATCAATTCGGTTTTGGAGGGGTTCATTGAGATTTGGTGTTTATTGCACCAGTCCTCTACTATTTTCAAGGGTTGGCGCATGAGGTTACGCAGGGTAATTTCATGGGTGCCATTTATTATTATGGTTATGTCGTCGGCGTAGTCTACGGTGAAGTCACCTTTACCATTGAGTGTTTTGATAAGGCTATCTACAACCAGGTTCCCGCGCGCTCTATGTCAATGAAGGCGGCCAGTGATGAGCATTTGTGATCCACTTAGCATTCAATTTTAGAAAACCACGCTGTGCAGCGCGGATTCTGTTGATCTGCCTGTGGAGTACGCATGCTGTTGTTTGTGGAGTGGTTTTACCCTTAGACGTCCGTCTCGGATGTGCCTATCACAGAGTCTCTCGAGGGTTTTTAGCAAAAAGGATGTGAGGCTTATGGGCCTATAGGCCTTGGGTTGTGTGTAGTCAGATTTGCCGGGTTTGGGTATAACTGCCCACCTTGTATTTCTTTTAATTTGCAGAAATCCTCAAATTTAGACCACATTTGATGACAGGTACGTTGAAAGCGACCTTTAAAGAAAAAATAAGGCGTTTATTTATAATTCATACCAAAAATCGATTTTGTGAAAATCTTTGATGAAAAGGAGAATGGGCGGTCGGCGGCCAGTAATGAAATTAGTGTCAAATAAAAGTACTGTAAGTTAGGAATAACTTTTATTATGGGCGTTACACAGTAGTTCATTTAGAAAAAAAGATATTAAAATATCAGTGCAATGTAATTGTACAGAGCAATGTCGCATAATTATTTATTATTAGTGTGTGTAATGCTTTATCCTAACTTCAAAGATGTTTCGTGACACGTCTTATTTTTACTTATTACCACCAACACAACAAAACTCACTAGTTCAATTCAACTACCTACTCACGCCAAGGACCAATCAGTTTCGAGCAAAAACAAATCAACGTGCGGTGGCGCGTGTGCTCCTACCACGCAGTTCTTTGGTTACGCTTGTATTGTTGTGTACTGTGCCAGTGTTCATCGATTTATCTTGCGCTTCTTTATACTTTTTGGCCTCTGCTTGCATCATCATCATTTCAGCCGGAACACGTCCATTGCTGGACAAAAGCCTCCCCCAATTGGGGGGTTTGCCATAATCGCCACGCTTGGCTCTGCTTGCATACTGGACATATATGACAGATGGCGCTGTCAAGTAAACATTGAAATTGTACGTACTCCTAGAAAATTAAATATTAAAATTAGAAAAATTAAGTTTTAAACTACTAATAGTATAGAAAAGTGAAGCTGATCATCCGAACCAACAGTGACAGTGTTAGTGACGTTTTTTAGTGTTGGACTATCCAAAAATACTACATTTTGGAATTTTTAGCAGTGACTTTGCAAAACAGTGACTTAATACTATTCAAGATCCTCAGTGAGTTACGTGCGCCATAATTGTGGACTCCAGTTAAAAACACTTGAAACATATTCGTAACTATACAAAAATTGACTCGATGTGATTCTTATTTAAAGGACATTGACCACATGACTAAGGAACCTAGTATCGGTATGAAACATGCGGTGACTCAAAGATTTATGGTTTAATTTAAAGAATGATTTTAGGGCTTTCAAATGTTATTTACTATTTTATCATAATTCTCAGCATTACACAGTAATTAGCTGTATAAAAATCTAAGTTTCGGATCGAATCTCTTAGTGACTTTTTGTCACAATGTATGCTGGTAAATTCAAAATAAGAATTAGTCAAACTGACGATTGAGCATTTTCAATACTCGTTAATTAATCCAGTCTTGTCAAATGTAATAAGATGCATACCAAAGTGAGGAGATATCCAACTAAGAATCGTGTTCCTTTCTTCACCATTTGGAGGCACTCTTATTGCACGTACGCGTAACTAGTACCTATAGATTTGCCACACGCAAAGCATACACTTCGATGGCTACATGAAAGCTGATGCTGACCCAGCTTGGAGAGAATCATTTAGACAAACAAAGCATTCAATGCAGACTATGTCATCACGTAAAATCTATTAAACCAAATAATTAAATTAGATGAATCGAATTGTGTCCTGGTAGATACCTTAACGTTAACCCAACTTCTCCAACTCAATAACAGTAATTACGCTCAACGCTACTGTTTTGTTGATCTCGTTGGTATAGTGGTCGCAAGCGCGACAGCTGAGTGTGGCGCTTTAGGTTCAAATCCCAGGTCAGACAGTGCTATTGGGCTATTCCAATAGGATTTTTTCAGTAGTAGCCCCGTGTCAGGATTCGTGCCCGGTTGATTGCAATAGGCTCGCCACCTATTACATGAGACTAAACGTAACTGCCGAAATATGGGAGTAGGTGTATCTAACACACCTCTGACTAACCCTTTGGAGAATAATACAGACGCGATTATGTTATTTCCCAATCATATTCCAATCGGCTTTATAGTAATATTGCGATGAGAAAATACGGCGTCCGTACCTACGCGGTGGCAATATCAACGTTAATAAACATGTAGAAAGAATAGATAAGAAGTTATTAAACATAATTATGATCACAATAATAATTACTGCTGCCCGCTTTATTGCCGTTCAACCTAGTGCGGTAGCCCGGAGAAAATTGGAGAAATTCAAGAAGCCAGAGTATCAAACACATTTTCACTAACTTCTCTCAACGACTGCCACCGTAAATACCGCAGTAGAATCGAACAGTTAATACACCGACGAACTGAGTCCTCCATTTGAACAACTTACTAATGTAACGCAAATAAAATGTTATTATTACATAAATCAAAACGAATAATATTCAAAAAATTAAAATATTCTCAAAAAAAAAAAAAAAACAAGCGTTACAAAGAAATACAAGAAATCACAGTAGCAACCCGTGCATTAAAAATTGGCGCCGAAAATGCAGGGCGCATGTACAGTCGCTTAAAAAACGCAATTGATGTTTTTTCTACCACATATTCGTTTCTGCCCGCACCCAATTTATTTTAATTGGTATATGTACTTGCTTGCGGTTATGTACCTACATATACAGGTACTAATCCAGACCAGACCCGTATATATAAAAGTACTCTGTGGACCAGACCTTATCTTTATGCAAAATGTCATCACGTAAGTTATTTCTTTATGTGGTTATTTAAACCCAAATGGTTTTACAATATTCAATTACTTGTTTTTGTAAGCACAAAGTTAAAGCGAATCAGAATATAGGTACATTTTTTCTGCCGTAAATGTTGTCACAATTTCAGTCTTCACATAAATTAATTTATGTGACTTAAGACATAGATATAGTTAATTAAACTAACTCCAAATTGCAAAATAATAATGGCCTAGTAAGATTTATTTACATTAAAACGAAAAATATAAATGAAATCATTCAATTAATTGCACAATAATAATAAACTAATAATAAAAGTAAATACCTACCGTTCGAGAATGTACTTAAGAGCCATTTCACAAAATTTTAACGCTCGAGTTTAGGTAAAAGACGGCAGCGCTGTGTATGTGAGCGTAGCTATCCACACATACACAATTTAAGCAGTGTAACGCGAGTGTCGAGACGGACTAAATAATCTTGAGCCATTATAATAATAATGCGGTATTTAGAGATTTATTAAAAAGTTATTTTATTTATACAGTCTACTAAAGCTTTCTAGACTAATAAAAAAATACAAATATATGTTTTGAAAGTATATAATAAAAATGAACAGGAAAACAATCACATCGTACAAAATATAAGTGTTGGTCATTATTATTTGACAATAATGTCAAGTAATAATGACTATCACTTACGTTAAATAAATATTTGTCGTAAAGGCATTGATCTTGCTTTTCTAGGGTCTATAATTTCCGGCAATACGCAATCTTCGTAAAAACGAGTCAATTTGGGAAGCATCAAAATGTTGTAGTCGTAGTATAATATCACGGTTACGATATGAGCACTCGACAATTGAGACGCGGGAAAAAGTAGCACAGGTCCCTCCTCGATGGGCGCTCGCGCTGTACTAAACGGTGCCCACCAGTGTTGCCAACTGCTAGCTTTACCCAGTTGCTAGACAATTTTTTAAATGTTGCTAGATTGCCAGTTTTTTTTACCCCAAAAAGTTGCTAGAAGTAGTTAAATGTACGGCCGATTTACATTGTCTTAGTGTACATACAGTAGGTAAGTGGGTTACAATAAAATTACAATTTCTGACAATCATCTTTTTTTTATTTTCATTTATTCCAACAAGAGAGTTAAAAATGATAAAAAAAAACATAAATAATTAAAAAAACGGTCTGTATTTTTGCGCGTACGTTTTCTTTTTCAAAGGTAAATCCATTTTCAAATTAAATCAAAACAGCGAGTATTCGTTTTATATGGATAGACCAAAACAAAACAAGACAGAATACGAATAGCGCGTACTGTTTTGGTTGAGTAAAAATATTCTGTCGCAGCGCACACAGCAGTAAACGGAGAATTCCCGGCCAACGCCGACAGTGTGACCAGATAATTTTTTTACGAAAAATCCGTAGCACATCAAAATAATATTGAAATATACCAACTTGCACAGGGAAAATATACCAATAAAAATACTGATTTTCAAAATTTTAAAGTTCAGTCAATCATCATCACAATAAATGTTAGAATTGTATTTTAACATTCTATTTGAAGGATTAAATTTAACACAACCTCCTTGATCTTTTACACCTTACTTTGTTTTTAAAATTGCTGATCCGTTTTTGTTTATAAAACTGTTTTTTTGTTCCGTTTTTACTAAATACTAATGCTTGTAAAAGTCGATAAAATATACCAACAAAGTATTAAAATACTGAACATGGTCACACTGAACGCCGACCTAGGCCGCTTTCCGAATTGGCTATTATCGCTCACAGCGCTCACATCGTCTCACATGCGTTCCGATTTAGATATTACGATTATGACAGCTGAGGGCTGTCAACAACTCGGAACGCTCGTGAACGCACTCACGGTGCTCACGCAATGTCAAAACGATATTAGAGTATTTCTCTGTGTATACACCAAAAATTTGTTCTTCTTAGGTTAGGTAGCAACTGTAGCCAGAAGAACAATTTTGAAAATGCCAGATACGATAAGATACGACTCAAAACAAAACAGCACACTGTCATTTTTGACAGCGCTCACGGCGATATTAGTAAAAGGCATGGTCGGCGTTATCGCAAGATGGCGAATGTCATAACGTCATCTATGACGTTTCACGGGACATCGTTATCGCGCTCACGCTAATTCGGTACGGGTTTTAGCACGCGAATATCGATATTATCGCAACTCGGAACGCAGGGCTATACTCACAGAACATAAATATACCCTAGCACCTGTACCTACCATACCATCTATGACCATAGATTCGCGTTTAGTTTTTATTTTTCTTTCGAGACTCGTTATCCTACTTTACGAATATTGATAGCCTCACGTCTCATAGTGAAATGAAAAGTAGCTAAAAAAAGTAGCTAAAAAGTTTAGCTACAAGTTTCATTAAATTGTAGCTGTCTGTCACCCAATAATAGCTAGATCTAGCTATAAAGTTGCTAAGTTGGCATCACTGGTGCCCACTTGTGCATCGCAATTTATTCTTTTTTAGAGTGTTTAAAAAAAGGATATTGTGGCTAATTAAATGAAGGGATTTTAATCAAACTTGAGAATTCGATTTGTTAAAGAACATAGTTCATTTTGAGATGATTTTTAAAATGTAATTACGCGTTATTCAAACAAAAAAATCGCAATATAATTGCGAATAAATCGTAAAAATTGTCCTAAGTCTTTATTTTTTTTACCTATTAATGTTATTAATAATCGAAATTCTAGTACGTCATTTGTCGACAAAACTATATGTCTGATGCTTTGTGTATTTTTTTCAGTCAAATTTATAAATATTAATTATAGAAATAGGAGTCTGAAATTGCCTCTGCGAAGATTTTTCAGTAAACTAGTTCTGGGAGATTAATAACTACAAAGTACACAAATAAGTTTTTGTAAATGTGTTACATGAAGTGTCAATACCAAAGAATGATCTATTATTTACATATATTCACCAATACCAGAGAATTAACTAAGATGGTAAATTAGGCGACTAAAATCTTAGATATTCGCGCGAAAACGTTAAATGGCTCTTAAAACAAAACGAATGGGACGTGCTTATAAGCTAGAAAGAGAACGCCCGCTGTTCGGTCGCCAGCATATTCTGCTCGGGATGCGCGCGCATTGAATGTTTTCAAAGATTTTTTAATGATGAATGAAACAGGCAAAGGTCTCGAAAACATTATGCCTTTCGATTAACCAAAAGTTTTGCTTAGCTACTTTTAACACCTTATCAGATTGTTATTACAATGTAATTAATAAATAATTAGTTAGTTGTTATTAATATCTGTTGTTACTAATTATTCAACTATAAGTTCAATAATCGGATGCGTAATTTAATTATTTTGCGTAAGGTTTTATGGTTTACATACTCTTTGAATGCCATGCCAATGACAGGTGAAAATAAGAAAAAAAAAGTATGTAGGTATGGGTAAAATAGGAAATCGACATAAAAACTAATACTTTTATGAAGTTTTTTATGCGGAGAATTTAAGGATTCGCGTTACTAGATAAAATCATTATATTTAAAAACAAGAATTATCAACATTATAAACTTAAGTCACCGCAGAACAAATAACGATACTACATACGGTCAATCTCCTTTGTCTGCCAAAAATCGTTTTTTTTATTCAAATGTTAAGACAAGTACAACACCATCTATGACAAACCGCAAAAACTAACATGTCAATCTGTGTTGCCAAAATAATATCCGTGTGAACAGCTTAATAAATTATTTTACCAGTGGCAAAACTGACATCTATTGGTTGAGACACAAACTAATATCGATTAGGCTTTAAACAGATAGCAAATTTTGCAATTGTTTCACAAGTACGACTGGCCTGGTGGCTACGAGTTGAATACTCTCCTCTAAACATCTGGAAGACGAGAGTTCGAATCTCACAAGGCGATACACTTTGGGTATTATTTTAATTTCTTTAATTGAATTTATTGGAGAACATAACTTTCCGGAGAACACGCACGCGATCGGAACCAGATAACAGCGACATAATATCGCAAACGATGGACGGTACCTCGAACTCCGTGCCAGATATATCTGGGGTGCGTTTAAGTCAATTATCCAGTTTAAAATTTAAACTGACTAAACGTCAAACACCCCGTTCAAGCACACAGCGAGGTGAAACATTAAACTGACTAAAATTTAATCTGCCCCGTTCACGATCGTCCGCTGGTATAAGTTTTCGCCTGACTAGGATAAATTTTAGCGACCTTTTTACCTCGCTAAATTTTATTCTGCTGTCAGATTTACGTTGACATTGAGCTGTTTGTTGTTTTATTTGCTCGATTCGCGCCTTAAAAACGAATATTTCAAACGAGTACTAAATTCCTCATCTCCGTCAATTTTATTTGGGGATCATCATGGATAATAATTTCAGTGTGCCACATTTTTTGGAGGTTTTGCATCGCCAACTGAAATATTATACCGCTAAATTGATTTCTCATGTTCCGATCCATTTTTACTGTGTAATAATTTCGAGATCACAAGCAAAATGGAGATTACAATTTGAGTTGAATTGATAGTTGTTACTACTTTTGTTTGACAAGCTGAGCTGTCAATTGAATTTGACAGTTAACATTGATTTAGACCTATGACTCCGTTCAGCGAACCCTCGCTAGTTTAATTTTTATCCGGCGAAAATTTCGACCACTTACTTAAACGCACCCCTGAAGATGAAGATGAAAGCCGAATAAACATTTATAGGAAAGAGATAGAAGATCTCAAAACTCAACTACTAAGTGCACACAAAGAAATTGAACTATTATCCCTAGAAAATAATAATTTGAAGCAGAGAAATGCTGTTTTATTGGAAAGAAATAAAACCTACAAAGTAATTGCCAGAAGTCCACTTAAGACTAAAGTCCAAACACCAACCAAGAACATCGCCCATACAAAAACAAAACAGATGCAGACTTCGGAAAGTATGGAAAATATACTTAGCGCACACTCGATCAATTATTGCAAGGAGATAAAAGGCGATACTCTCAACAAAGAAACGCAAACCGAGATGACTTATGACACATTGGTGCAAAAACAAAACCAGACACAAACTTCACACCTGGGTAATGTTGCATCGAAAAAACCAGTAGGCGTATTTCGACCAAAACCTAAAAATAGACTCGCTATAATGAGTAGTAGGTGTACTAAAGGAATACTGCCGTTAATTGAAGAAGTCTTCACTTATGAGTTTGACTACTGTCATTATTTGCTGCATAACGCTACCACAGAAGAGTTGCTATGTTGGAATTTGTGAACAAAACCTCTTTCTTAAGTCTCTGGTGAAAAAAGTGTCAAGATGACTTATCATATTTTTACTCTCTTGTGTTGTCATATTCCTATACAGAAATGAATTATATTCTTATTTGATTTAACTAAAGTTTATTAATTCCACGCCTATATAACAGTTTATGGGCCCAGAACACCTACTCAAGTAAGGTTTTTTGATTCATTTCTCGGAAAGTTATTTTTGTAAGAAGAAAAAAAAAAAAGACGATCGGCATTTTTTTTTTCTCCTCTTTCCGTGTGCTAATCTGGTAAAAAATAATTAAAAATGACCAGCGAAGCACATAGTTCGACAGGAATTCCAATAGAAAAACTGCAGGGCATGGAAAATTACAATAACTGGAAGTTTTCCATGAAGATGCTCCTAATGCACGAGGACCTACTCGAATGTATCGAGTCCACCGACGGAAGCAAACATTGATGTAATATAGGACTAGATCAGCAGTGTACGGCTACGACGCACTACTACGTCGTATATGTCCACAGGCATATCCGACTTCAGTTGTCAACTTGACGTCAACCAACCGATTGCTTAGTTATAAAAAAATAAAAACAAGGTGAAATGTGCGGTTAAAATTTGTTGTCACGGTCTCAAAAGACTAATAAAGCAAGTGGTGTTACATTTCACAAGAAAGTTTCCTAAATTTTCTTCAGATTATTCAAAAAAACCATTAAAAGACGAATTACATTTATCAAACACTTTTTTGCCATCAGGGTTACCAGTAAAAACGATTTTGATTTTGCCAGACTGTTGGTAGTTCAGTGAATGACGAATGTATGTTGAGGTAAGTATTAAGTTGGTTTGGCTTAAACATACTGTGCGGTACCCATACACTTATTAAATAGAAAAGTAACACATTCACGTGTATTTCGAAGGTTTAAACTTAATATAATTATCACCACTTCTTACACCAAAATTAATTTTATTAGCAGTAAATAATTATCTTAGACGTAAAGTGAGGTTATATTTAGAAATAAAAAATTCTAGATTGTTTATGATCTCATTGTGTTAAATAGTGTTGTGCACTGACTGTACAGGTCCAATCAATCTGCGTGGTTCTTTCATCAAAAGCCCATTTCAGACACCAATATACATGGTCTTCGCATGATCTGACCAAGATTATGTCTAGATTTTAAAAGAGACTGTGACCGCTGAGTTTGTTTCGGCCTTTCTTCTCAGAGTAGTCAGATAGGAAACGCCTACCTCATCTAGTTTTAGGTGTTTGTAAGTACAAACTTACTTACAGAAATAAAATCATTTATCATTTGCGGCTCCGCCCGCGTGGATGTCGGTTATCGCGTAAAAAGTAGCCTATGTCCTTCTCCATTCCAAGCTATATCTCTGCCAAACATGACGATCGGTTCAGCGGTTTAGGCGTGAAAACGTAATATACAGACAGACAGAAACGAGTTACTTTCACATTTATAATATTAGTATGGATAAATGATTGTCATAAACATTGAAATAATATCATTCCATTTTAAACAATAGTTATTTGACACAATCTTAATAGTTTTGAAATATAATATTTACGTTTACGCACATTTTTTTTTCTTCCTATAAGTATTAAATCCTTCAATTTCTTTCAATCTTTAATCTATTGAAAGTTCCATAATACAAACTTTCATAGTAGGTAATTGATTCAATAAAAAATATATTCATTCTGGGGTAATTACGTTGATCATTGGCAACTCTGGCTGTTTTTTCGATGACAATGTCTTGTCTCGTTTCAACTTAATTCGTTTGACGGAAGAAGAAATGAGACAAACAGATTATTTTGACATATTGACATCATTTATGTATCCGTTTCAAAGCTACGTCTTTAACTCGTAAGTGGTTACGTTTTTCGGAAGTTTTTAGTAGGACGTTGCGCCTCTAGTATAATATAACCTCACTGGAAGCAAAGATTTAAGAAAAAATCAGCGCGCGCTTGCAAAAATTTGTCTATCTGTACATCCCAATGCTTTTTCGCTTGTGCGTAACGCAAAATCAGCTTATGAAGCATGGACAAATTTACAAAAGGCTTATGAGGACAAGGGTCTGTGCAGACGTTTAGGATTACTGCGGTTGCTATTTGGAGCTAAGCTCGAAGATAATGCTTGTAACATGGAAGCTTACATTACGAAAATAACGGAAATTGCACAACAATTGCATGATATAGGTTCTCCACTAGATGATGACTTCATAGCAGTCATCATGTTGAGCGGACTGACGTCCGATTATGATCCGCTCATCATGGCGTTGGAGAATTCCAGTGACAAGCTTGTCAGTGAAACTGTGAAAATGAAATTATTACAGGAGTTTTACAGAAGAGATGACAAGACAGAGACTGCATCAGCTTTAACTACAATCAAGAAGAGCAAATGTTACCGATGTAAGAAGCCAGGACATACAAAGAAGAATTGCCCTAAGAATGCTACTTCTACGACTCCAGTGAGTAATGTCAAGGAGAAGAAGAAGGTATTATTGTCAGCATTGTCGGTAAATCTTAAGAATGATGTCTGGTACGTGGATTCTGGTGCAACCAACCATATGTGCAACAGCAAGAGTGTTATGTCAAAGTTGAAATCAACTAAAGAACTCTCTGTGAACATTGCTAATGGTGATAAGTTATGTACTGCAGGATTAGGTGAAGTTAAAATTAAGTTAGACAGCGGTTTTAGAACAATAACTAATGTTTATTTGGTTCCCCAACTGTCAACTAACCTTTTATCAGTTAGTGAGTTAACAAGAAAAGGTTATACAGTTAATTTTAATTCTAAAACCTGTAGAATAATGGACGAGCATGAAACCATAGCTACTGCTAGTTATGTGAATGGTATTTTTCAATTAGATTCTATAGGAAATAGCAGTAGGGCTAATGTCGAAGTGCAGCCTCAATGCATGGTGTCTGACAGCAGCAGTAAATCACTACTGGACTGTGATGTGTCAGGTCAAGAGCAGAGCAGCTTGGTGTCACAAGAAGTATGGCATCGCAGGCTGGGGCACCTCAACAGCAGGAGCATGAATGTCATGAGACAAGGTATGGTCTTTGGTATTAATTATGATAATACTCGTTTTCAATCATGTATTGCCTGTATTAAAGGAAAACTTACAAAATTATCTTTTCCAAAAGTGTCTCATAGTAGATCTAAGGAGATTTTAGGCTTAATACATACAGATTTATATGGTCCAATGCAAGAGAAGTCATTAGGTGGTGCTTGTTATTTTCTTACTTTCATTGATGACTGTTCAAGAAAAACATTTGTTTATTTTTTGAAAACAAAAGGTGAAGTTTTTGAAAAATTTAAAATGTTTAAAAAACTTGTTGAAAATGAGACTGATAAGAAAATAAAAACTATTCGTAGCGACAATGGTGGTGAATATATTAATAAAAAATTTCAGGAGTTTCTGCAACAGCAAGGAATCCGTCACCAAACTACTGTCCCGAATTGTAGTCAACAGAATGGTGTGGCAGAAAGAGCTAATCGTACCATCATGGACAAAGCTCGCTGTATGCTAGAAGATGCTGGTCTTGACAAACGTTTTTGGGCAGAGGCCGTAAACACTTCAGTGTATCTGAAGAATCGCTCACCTACAAAAGCTGTCATGGGCATGACACCACTGGAGAAATGGACTAATACAAAGACAAATGTAAGTCATCTTCGTACATTTGGTTGTTTGGCTTATGCTTTGACTTCAAATCACAGGAAACTGGATTCGAAGGCAAAGAAATATATATTTGTAGGTTACTACAACGATACAAAGGGTTATAAACTTATTGATCCAGAGAACCCTACACATTGCGTTAAAGCACATCATGTGAGGTTTTTAGAAGATCGTTTTTGGAAGAAGGATCTGTCAAATGATGATACTAATCAAGTGGTTCATGTTGTTTCACATACAGAACAGACATGTAGGACAGACGAAAACACCAGGGATGAAAGTCCACAGTGTGTGCCTGAAAATTGTCCTTCTGATGACAGAAATAGGAACAGGGACACAGTATTTAGTATCAATGATGGTAGTAATTCATCTGAAGCAGATAACTCGTCGGATGAAACCTATATTCCAGGAAGTTCAAGTGAAGACTCGACAACTACAGACTTCACTGATGCTGTAAATGAAGATCTATTTGCACAACTGGTAGCTCAACAGTACAGGGATCTTGGAGACCCGGAGACTGTTAAGGAAGCACTTGGTGGCAATGAAGCTAAAGAATGGAAGGAAGCCATGGAAGATGAGTATAAATCTTTTATTACCAATAAAGTCTGGCGCCTTGTGGATCTACCTAAAGATTATAAAGCAGTAAAATGTAAATGGATCTTTAAAAAAAAGAGGAACTTAGATGGAAGTCTCCTAAAATACAAAGCACGTTTGGTGGCCAAAGGATTTACTCAAAGGTATGGCATTGACTACAATGAAACTTTTTCACCTGTTGTCCGTTACTCTACCATCCGTTTATTGTTAGCACTAGCTGCAGAATATGATCTGGAAATAAATCACCTAGACGTCAAAACAGCTTTTTTGAATGGTGATCTTAAAGAGCATGTGCTAATGGAACAACCAGAAGGTTTTGTTAAGAAAGGACAAGAACAAAAGGTGTATAAGTTGGAAAAAGCTGTTTATGGATTAAAACAGGCTGCAAAGTCATGGTATGAAAAAATTAACGGAGTATTACTAAATAAACTCCATTTCAATAGGATGCCTTCAGAACCATGTGTCTATTATAAAGGACAAAAGAGGGAAATGGTTATAATTGCCCTTTATGTCGACGACATAATGTTATTCTCTTCATCGATATCCAAAGAAAGAGATATGGTGAAAGAAAAACTCATGTCAGAGTTTGAGATGAAGGATTTGGGACCTGCTCATCAAATATTAGGCATGAGAGTATGCAGGAATAAAGAATCAATTACTTTAGATCAGTCACATTACATTGAAACTGTTTTACGTAAATTTAACATGACTGAATGCAAACCGTCTCTAACCCCTATGGAAGTAGGATTGAAACTGAAGAAAAGCGAAGTAAAGGATATTCGTTTTGACTACAGAAATCTCATAGGTTGCTTAATGTATATTTCAGTTTGTTCCAGACCAGATATTTCGCATGCAATAAGTGTTCTGAGCCAATTTAACGAATGCTTCGATGAAACACATTGGAAAGCTGCGAAAAGGGTCCTCCGATATCT
The DNA here is from genome assembly GCA_947523025.1 of Dryobota labecula. Lineage (NCBI taxonomy): Eukaryota > Metazoa > Arthropoda > Insecta > Lepidoptera > Noctuidae > Dryobota > Dryobota labecula. Next base: position 951,035 of record OX383290.1, read on the forward strand.
CAAAGGTACAAATAATTATTTTCTTAAATATGTTAAGGGCGGATTGGTCGTAAATGGCTACACAGACGCTGATTGGGCATCCAATGAGGTTGATCGTCGTTCATACACAGGGTATGTATTTAAATTGGGTGATTCTGTTATATCTTGGGAAAGCCGTAAGCAGAGGACTGTGGCTCTCTCAAGTACCGAAGCAGAGTATATGGCTATTTCAGATGCTTGTAAAGAAGCGTTGTTTTTACGTATATTTTTGAATGAATGCCTTCAAGTTCATTGTAAGATAAATTTATACAATGATAATCAGTCGGCACAAAAACTGTGCTCTAATTCAATGTTTCATGCTCGTACCAAGCATATAGATATTAGACACCATTTTATACGGGATATTGTAATTAATAAATTTATTGATGTCCGCTATATGCCTACAGGTGATATGGTAGCTGACTTACTCACTAAACCGTTAACTAAAGAGAAACATGTTAAGTTCTCTTTGTCTCTTTTATCAGTGTGATATTATTATTCTAATTATTACTGTGTAATGTGATATTTCTTAAAATATTGTAGTAATAATTAACGATATTATATGAGTTACATTCGTGTCTTGTTTAAGACTAGAGATTAAGGGGTAGTGTTGTGATTTAATTAAAATTGGTACGCATAGTTTAGTTCAAGGGGTAGTGTTGGAATTTGTGAACAAAACCTCTTTCTTAAGTCTCTGGTGAAAAAAGTGTCAAGATGACTTATCATATTTTTACTCTCTTGTGTTGTCATATTCCTATACAGAAATGAATTATATTCTTATTTGATTTAACTAAAGTTTATTAATTCCACGCCTATATAACACCTCACCTTCGGAAACAACTTAAAAGACTTCACAATGCAAGACTATTGCCTGATCTTCATTGGAGAAAACGATATAAAAAATAGCGAGTATCTAGAAATCCTTCAAAACTTGAAAAACTCGCTGGAAAACGCCACACACACAAACATTGTTATATGCGCTCCGACTTATATAAGAGGAGCACTCATTCATAATTATAAAGTCGAGTTATTTAACAACCTCCTCAGTTTGGACATAAAAAACAACGAATATGCATACTTTTTCGACAGTAATTACACTCTGAGTCTTGACATGTTTTCTTACCGTACAGGGAAAATTAACAAATACGGATGGAGGGAAATTTTTAGCCAGATTAGATCCAACATATTTGTTGACTACGATCAAAATTATGCTAAAGTTAGCGGCGACAATGCGGGAATGAGTGACATATGTCATAATTTACCTATTTCAATTAACAAACACATAAGAAATACCCTAGAAATACCTCAATTACCAGAAACCAATATGACATCTAAGCAACTACAAAGTAACTTCAATGATACAGATTTAATCACCAATAGTATGGACTTTTTTCGTACACAATAATATGCGAATCCTACATCAAAATATCGCCGGACTTTTGAACAAAGCGGATTTACTTACGATTTATCTACAAGAACTAACGATAAGTCGAAGAAATATAGATATTATATGCATAACGGAACACTTTATTATGCATAGTCAGGAACATCTATTAAAAATACCAAATTATAAGCTTGCCGCTTGTTATGCAAGACGTGGAAAGAAACGGGGAGGCGCCTGCATTCTGGTAAACAAGTCTCTTCAATACACAGAACTTGGAGATGCAACAAGATATTCAATAACAGGTGTATTCGAATGTTGTGCTATTGAACTGGTAGAACAAAAATTAATAATTATATGTGTATACAGACCACCTAAGTCAAGTAATTTAAATATTTATTATGATAACTTAGAAATAATTTTAAAATCACTATGTACCAACCCAAAGAAAAAAATTGTTGTTTGCGGGGATTTTAATATAGACAGGTTAAAAAGAAATAGCATTAGTTTAGACTTTGAATATTTTCTGTTGGGATTTAACCTCAGAATAGAACTTGATCAACCAACTCGGCTATCTAGTAACAGCTGTTTGGATAATTTTGCTCATAATTCTAAGAATAAATGTAAATGTGAAGTAATCGACTTTGCCTTGTCTGATCACTCTGCACAAATATTTGAGATTAAAGTAAACAAAACCTATAGACTAAACTCATGGCATGTAAAAAAACGGGACCTGTCATTAGAAAACTTAACAAAATTTAATAGCTATCTACAATGCCTTTCATTTACTGAAATTTATGAAACAGAAAATGTTAATGAAGCGTATAACATATTTATGCAGCAGTTTGGTCTGTTATATAAACTTTGTTGTCCTGTCAAGTCAGTTATAATAAAACCAAATAAAAAAATTAAGTGGATATCTAGGGGAATACGATTATGTAGTAGGAAGCAGCGTCACCTTCTATGGGAGCACAGACTTAGGCCATCAAATGAAAACAAACATAAATTTAAAAATTACTCCCGGCGATTTAGAAAAATTGTAAAATTAACTCAAAAGGCTCAAAATAACTATTTTATTAAGAATTCACTCAATAAATCAAAGGCGTCCTGGCAAGTTATCACCAATAAAGCATGTACTTATGAACCCATTTCCCAGGTAAAAATAAATAATACAATTATTAATAACCCCAAGGAAATTGCAGACGCATTCAACAACTACTTCATTAATCAGATTAAAAACTCACCTAAAACTTCATTCGAAACAAGTGGTCTACAAGAAAACCCTAACACAATGTTCATGAGACCAGTTGTACCTCAAGACGTACTCAGGGTAATAAATACTTTAAAAAATAAAAATACCGTAGGATATGATGAAGTAGCAACGAAAGTTATAAAATTTGTATCAAATAACATAATCGTACATTTTAGCCATATTATTAACTTAGCCATCAGCACTGGTGTATTTCCTGACGGTTTAAAAACAGTCATAGTCAAACCGCTGCACAAAAAGAATTGCAGGGAGGATATAGCTAATTATAGACCGATTGCTTTAATTCCTGTGTTTTCCAAAGTGATAGAAAAGATTATATATGAGTCAATCAATAACTTTCTGACAAAATACAACATACTATGTAATGAACAAGCAGGCTTTAGAAAAAACAAAAACATTAATACAGCAATATATGATTTTTTACGCGAAATAATGATAAATGTAGATAATAAAACACCTATCTGTGCCATTTTTACAGACATGACTAAAGCATTTGACTGTGTCAATCATGATATTTTATTGAACAAACTTAACAACTACGGTCTAAGAGGAAACGTGCTGAATCTCTTAAAATCCTACCTCAGTAACCGTAAACAATATACGGAGATATCCAGAATTTGTCTTAAATCAAAATGTGAACAAAAATATCAATCTGATGGTAAAATCGTTAAATTCGGTGTACCGCAAGGTAGTGTATTAGGTCCCCCGCTGTTTTTGCTGTATATTAATGATCTGCCCCGTCAGGTACCAAGTCCAATGGTTCTATTTGCCGATGACAGCACGGCACTGATAAAGTGTACAAATATTGATAATTATGAACAGGATATCAACATTAACCTTAGAAATATTATTGATTGGCTTGATAGAAACAACGTAGTAATAAACTTACCAAAGACTAATGTGATGCATTTTCACCAACGTACAATTCCACCAAACGTTAATGCACAGTACAATGGACAGGTGATCAATCAAACAAAAGTTACGAAATTTTTAGGAATTTATATAGACGATCAATTAACTTGGAAACCACAAGCAGAAGAGTTGTGCAAAAAGTTAAGCACCGCAGCTTATGTTCTTTTTAACCTAGCAAAAAAAGTTGACATAAAGACTGCTTTAGTAGCATACCATGGTTTGGTCGCATCAGTCTTGAGGTTTGGAATAATTTTTTGGGGTAACTGCAGTCTAAGAGATAACATATTTAAAGCCCAAAAACGTTGCGTTAGAGCTATGTGTGGTCTTAAACCTAGAGATAGCTGTGAATCTCTGTTCAAGTCTTTGAAAATTCTTAGTTTTCCGTCATTATATATTTTGGAAATGGCCATTTTTGTAAAAAGAAATAAAAATTTGTTTGTTATGGTCTCGGATACCAAGAAAGGTCCCGTGAGAAGTTAATATAAAAATCTTTTAATTGTCGGTGGCTATAAAACAGCACTACTTAGAAAAAGTGTTTTCTGCATGGGTCCAATAATATTTAATAAACTACCGGCCAGCATAAAAAGTGACACCCTTCAACAATTTAAATATAAACTCAAGGCTTTTTTGATACAGAAATGTTATTATTCCATAAGTGATTTTTTGAATGACCCCATGTGTGACATGTAAACAATTTAAGTGACATCTAAACAATTTTTATATTATTGACATTATTTGTAACATTTTTTGTGCATGATCTGGACTTGTTAAAATGATTTATTAATTTATTATCTATTTCTTCATTTTGCTTATGAGCTTATTGATAGTGACATTATTTGTTTAATTTTGCATGCCAAAAATCAGGCAGAATGTACCTGGCTCACTATATTTTTATAACAACTTTATTATACAATACCTACATTCTATGCAAATAAATGATTTGATTTGATTTGGACGTTTTTTTACTCCTAACCTGATCACTTAGCATACGTTAATATACTTGATTCTATTTGCAAACTGGATTTGGTTGAATATGGCGGAAAATCAGTTAGTGGTTAACAAAAGAAGATTTGAGATAACTTATGCATGTGCCAATGACAGAGATGAGATCATTGATAGTCCGAATCTAAGACATGATTTTATTAGTACTCTGTTCTTACACATACTGGGTCATAAGAAAGCAGCTGTGTCAAGAAGCTTTATTCTATATTTTAAAAATTGTACACATTCGCTTGGGTCTTAGTCGAGAACAATTCTGCGATATCTTGGAAGAAACGCCTTCTTTGTCTAATTCGTGTTCCAAAACAGCTCAAGCCATTTATTTGATGAAGTTGCGGAGTGTTGACAGCAACGAAAGACTTGCCACACTCTTTCAAATGAGTAGAAAGACACTTAAAAACAGCAAGAGATTGTTTATTTTGCTGAGTTCGTGCCTAGGCACCTGGATTTCCATCACGTCGACGGAAGAATGCTCGTTGAGACCAATCTCTACGTACCGAAAGCTTTATTTGGAAACCCTTATAGATAGACATGCAATAGCTATAATGGACGGAACATACATCTAGAAGAGTTCTAATTATTCTTTCCAAAGAAAAACGTATAGTTTACACAAGTTTTCCAACTTTTTAAAAACTATTCATTATAGTAAGCTGATTCAGACGCAACTATATTACAAAGAATGTTATATTACGATGAAGGTACATTTCATTAGTTCTTTCATTATAGCGATATTTTAATTATTCTTACCGATTTAACACCACTCAATTACTCTGCTTACCTGTCTAAAAGTAAAGACAGCGGTGCTGATCAACTCACAACCGAACAAGCTAATAGTTCTAGATTGGTCTACATATGCCGCTGGATGGTAGAAGTAATAAATGGTCGTTTGAAGCATGACTTCAAATTGTTCCGCCAGAATTATTTTAATCGGGTTTTAAAACATATTATTATAAGACTTTAAAATAGTAGCTTCACTAATTAGCGCTTTCCAGGTGCCCATACATGATAGCATACATGCAGCCACATTTGTGGACATTATAACTGACCGCTTGAATCGACTAAATCACCTGGCGGACTATGTTGTTCGTAATAATATAACAGCATCATCTGTGATCAGTGCAAAAAATAAGATTCATTCATTGTTTCGTATTGTAAAATATATAGTAATAACATCGTTTGTAACATATATTGTAATATGGTATGATAATTGTACATACTAATAATGTAATATGTGAATTATGATACAAAAAATATCTTCCAGACTGTCTAGAATTGTTATTTCAATTCCCTTTTCTATTTTTGCATTGGACTTAGGCCATAATACTAGGTAAAACTATATAAAGTGTTCAAAAACAAAAATATATTTTATCCGTTTTAGAAGTACACCACAGTAATAAAACTTCTACACAGTAATTTTAGGACTAAACCACATCAATAAATTATAAAATCATTCTTGGCCGCGGACCGCCCACGCTCCATACAAAATTGCCCATTCTCCTTTAAAGATAAAGATAATTTTATTTGTCAAAACATGTATAAATATGCAAATTAAGCATGCAGGATGTCACAATATTAATATTTCGTACGTACATACATGTTTCACCCGTAATGCGTACAAATTTTTAAAATTTACAAAATAAAAAAAAACAATACAAAACTAAATTACAAAATAAAAAATAATTACTAAAGGCACTTCAATCCAAGTAATAATAGTCAGTAATAGACATTGATAAGTCAGTAAGATAAATTAATCATAAAATGTCACGTTTAAGGACTAATAGAATTAAAAAAAAAAAAAACAAATTGTGTCATTCAAGAAGTCACTTATAAGTAAGTAAGTAAGTAAGTAAGTATTTATTTGCATAAAACATGGTATACATGGTGTTACAATAATTTACAATAAAGATCTTACATGTTTTGCCAGAATTGTACTTAGCATGCATATGTTCACTTAATACTAACATGAGAATTTGTTATCCATAAATTCTTTAAGACTATAGAAATTTTTCAAGTTTAACCAGTCAAACAATTTTCCCTTAAATAATCTGGAGTTTAAGTTTTTTATGCTATTCGGTATGTTATTATATATACTAACACAATTATATAAGCAGCTTTTATTATATTTAGCAAGCTTGGGGAGATCATGCAGAACGAGTCTCTGTGGATCACGCCGGCTCCTTGGGTTAATATCATTGGCTGATATAAACAGGTCTTTATGTTTATTGACGAACATACATATTTCAAATATAAAAAGCGACGGCAGCGGTAACAAACCTAGTTTCTTAAATATGGGTTTACAAGATTCCTCCGAGTGCATCCCGTAAATTGCCCTAATGCACTTTTTTTGAGCAACAAATGCTCTGTTTATATCGGTACTATTTCCCCATATTATAAGCCCGTAACGTAGTACCGATTCTACATATGCATGATAGGTCATGAGAGCTGTTTTTAAGTTTGTAATATTTTTGATTTGTTTAAGAGCATATACAAATTTATTTATTCTCTTTGCAGCGTTGTCCACATGCTCTTTCCAATTCAAATTCTCATCAATAATTACGCCTAGAAACTTCGTTTGTGCTACTTCTTTAATTTTTGATACGTTTAGTTTAATATTATATTTAGGATTATTACATTTATTGAAATTAATATAAACCGATTTATTAAGATTTATTTTTAAATTATTCATGTCAAGCCATTGTATTAATTTATCTATAGTATTATTAATGTCAGTCTCATGATTATTTCTAAAATTGTTACATTTTTCTGTCGCTATAATAATAGCTATGTCATCAGCAAACAATATACATCGGTGGTCAGTTATATTAATAATATCATTTATGTACAGCAAGAACAGGACAGGCCCCAGTACACTTCCTTGTGGTACACCACATGTATTGTGCTTGTATTCTGATGTAAAAGGCACCTTAACATGATTTTCATCAATTTTATCAATAATGACTCGTTGTTGTCGGTTACTGAGATATGATTTTATCCACTGAAGTGTAGGACCCCTGATACCTACAAGTTCAAGTTTTTTGAGCAACAGATTGTGAGAAACTAAATCGAAGGCTTTTGAGACATCAATTATATTATATTATAATAACACTTGTCTGTAAATAAATCTCGAATCTTTTTTTAAAACAAATTCACCGGCAGTGCTTTATATGACTGTGTGTATTTTGTTATAAATTTTCGGAGCCATACAAAAAACGCTTTTTCCCATTAGTGCAGTCTTTGACGTATGCGAACACAGTTGATTATTGTCACGTCTGTTACGGGGGAAGGTGTCAGCTAGCCGTGGAAATAGAAATTGAGTTACCCTAACAAATGCCGCAATTTCAAAAATATAAAGAGATGGTAGACTTAATAATTTGAATTTTTTAAAGAAGGGTATACAGCTGTCGGTCGACTTCAAATTGAACATAGCACGAATGCATCTCTTTTGGGCCTTAAAAGCTATTTCTTTGTCTGTGGAATTCCCCCAAAAAATAATACCGTAGCGCAATAACGATGCTACTATACTCCATTTATTATAACACTAGCTTCTGCCCGCGACTTCGACCGCGTGAAATTTCGGCCCACCCACCGCATCGCATTCGCATCCCGTCGTTCGCACGCGCTAAAACTTCGTTATCGCTTAGCGTTCTTTCTGACTTCCGTTCTTCTCGCTTGGCTTCTAAAGATCGTAGCGTAGATATATAGCCTATAGCCTTCTTCGACAAATGGGCTATCCAACACTAAAATATTTTTTCAATTCGAACCAGTAGTTCTTGAGATTGGCGCGTTCAATCAAACAAACAAACTCTTCAGCTTTATCCATACTAATATTATAAATGTGAAACGTCATGGATATAACCTGGGATATAGAGAAGGACATAGGCTACTTTTTTATGCGATAACCGACATCCACGCGGCCGGAACCACGGGCAAAAGCTAGCAAATTATATAGCTGACCCGCGTAACTTCGTCTGCGTCACCTACTCGTAAGAGAGGGAGTGGTTAAAGTAATGAATTTTCTACTTATTTTGTTGCGGAGTTATTTTAAAATTATGATATCTCCTAAGATGTGGATTGAAATCAAGTGATGTCAAGGACAATTTTGTTTACATTTAAATACTTGTGATTAATAACATATTTATTTGGATAAGGATTAATATTATGTTGATAAAACTCCTTCGCAAATAATGAATTAATTTGAAAAAATTTGATTACCATAAAAAAAGGTTATAGTGAGTCAATCTTAAAAGATAGACATATGCTGTCGCTGTCTTTTTTTTAGAACTTTTAAAGAGGAACAATTCCATAATACATGATATTTGCGTAACTTAAACCGTTTATGCAGCGCACGCAACGGAAGCTCCCAAAAAGGAATATTTTTTCCCGTTTTTGCAACATTTTTCATTTATGCTCCGCTCCTATTGGTCGTAGCGTGATGTTATATAGCCTATAATATTCCTCAATAAATGTACTATCCAACACAAAATGAATTTTTCAATTCCAACCAGCAGTTCCTGATATTAGCGCGTTCAAACAAACAAACAAACAAATAAACTCTTCAGCTTTATATATTAGTATAGATTAGACAAATAACTGTTCTCACCCTGTCGTTATTTCGTTTGTCGTTTTTCGTTTAATAAACTCCGTTATTTCACGATAAATACAAAGCACTGTAATCTATTTACCATTTAAATTAAAAAAATAACTCTAAAGTGCAGTAATTTCAACAATATTACACAATAACTACTGCCTAACTGTGACATCTACGCGTACGCAGATGATACCGCAATACTCGTTAACGAACCTACTTGGGACATGACCAGGACTACTGCAAAAGAAGCCCTGTCCAAAATAATGAAATGGCTGAACTCTAAGGTCTAACGCGAAGGTGGGGGTGTGAGCGAGACATAATTATATTCTTGCGTAATAGTATGTTTTAGTGGATACCTACTTTATTTATTTATTTCTACACGCGCGTGATGCCTGCGGATTATTTTGTGTTTTATTTTTATCTAATAATATTTATTAGTATATCAGGTTGTATAGTTAGATTATATTCTGAGTACTGTTTGTTTTATTTTATCTAGTTGCCTATTTATGTTCATTTCTTTAAACCTGACTTGGTTTCCGTATGTCTTTTCCGGGTAACCACTGAAAATCAGCGCTGTGCTGTGGGTCCCTCATAGCACAGCATCATGCTGAGTGGAAGCCTTCTTGTCACAGTCATGACGTGCAGCTGCCGACTATTTTGTTTTGTGCTCGTGATTGGAATGTAGATCTATTTAGTTTAATTTTTTTATTTTTCTGTATACTACCTACTCAAGTTAATTATCTTTTTGTATGCACGTGTTTCTGTGACAAATAAACCTATTTTTCTTTCTTTCTTCTTCTAACCTTCTCACACTAAACTTCACCAAACCACTTACATCCCATTCGCAATCCGACGTAACACGCGGCCGTCACATAACTTTTGTATTACAGCTCACTCATTCTCAAATCCAACACCATCTTGTGAGTTTGTGACTGTCCAACTCTTACTGGATCTGACAATATAAAATATCTCAGAGTTCAGATTGATGATGGACTAAGATGGGACAAACAGATTGACGCCCTTACCACAAGAACAATGCGTCTCATACACGTCTTTAAGTCACTGAGAGAGTCGGCCAAACTGGACACTTTGAAGATGGTGTATTATGCTCTTTGCCAATCTGTTATTGGATATTGTATCACTGCATGGGGTGGAGCAACAAAAACTAAAATGTTAAGAGTAGAAAGAGCACAAAGAGCCATACTTAAGGTAATGACTAGAAAACCTTACAGATTCCCAACAACTGAATTATACTCTAACTGCAAAGTCCTTACGGTACGTCAGGGCCTCAAGTCTGCTATTACAATAGTGGCAGAATGGTCTCTTCATTGTGAGTTTTTGACAGATTTGCCATACAAACACTGTCAAATACTCACAATGGCGAGACCATTCTGACACTATTGTAATAGCAGAGTTGAGGCCCAGATTTCGTGCTTCGATCGATTTTAAGAACTCATGCTAAGCTGCCGCCGCCAAATCTAAATAAGCGATTACAACTCAACACTGGATCTCAACACAAAACCACCTTCGCAACACATCAATTTTATACACTGAGCAATCATATTTATAACAAAATTAATAAAGATTTGAAAATCCTAAGACTAAACACTCACGCGGTAAAAACTAAAGTAAAGAGTGGCTACTAGAGAAGGACTATGCCTGCACGGAGTCGCTACTTACATACATCACCTAATCTCTCACGCACTCCGATTTCGATAACATATACACATTTAAACATGCACGCACGCACTCCACGCCCTCCCCACCTTATCACACATGCACAATCCCACACAATACTCACCTTCCACTACATGCACACACACCCTCACACACATATATGTACATACAATCACATAAATTATTGCAGCGGTAGAACGACACCGTTAATCCATTGTTGTAACAGTAATAATGTATAAGAATTTTTGTGGCTGGACACTGTTTCTCAAAATACAGGTTATAACCTAGTTTGAGAGACAGGGTTTTAAATATTTTGGAACAGATCTTACAACTAATCTATAAATTAATTGTATAACTCTCTACCTACTGATTGTTGCTGTAACTATCTGTAATTTTGATGAATAAATTATTATTATTATTATTTGTTGGTATACATTTTTGTACCTCGGCACTGATCTGCCGGTTTTATAGGGTAACACGGGCCAAAGCCAAGTGCTACCCCTGAGAGTATTAAACTAAGTGATAATTGATGATGATGATTGGCGTGATGATATTATGTTTTGCCTTTGTATTGCAGTGGTGAATGATGTTTGTGTGTGTGATATTTGTGCGTCATTGTCGTTCTGCAGAAATTTTCGGACAATTCTGCAAGTGTTCAGGATAGCAGCTTTCTGTAGGGTTTGGTAGGTGGAGGGAGCTACGTCTAGTGTTTTTAAAGATTGATGCAGTTGTTTGGGAATGACACCGGTGGTTGAAATTACTACAGGAATAATGGCAAGGCTGCTTAATCGCCACATCCGGCTTATTTCTATTTTTAAGTCTATATATTTTGACAGTTTTTCTGCTATAGTGTTTTGTAGGTTTTGTGTGTTTGGAACTGCTATGTCAATAATTTGCGCGGTTTTATTAATTTTATCTAGTAAAGTTATGTCTGGTCTATTGTAATGTGTTGTTCTGTCATCGATTTAGAATACCCCAGATACACCGTCAACGCTTGAAATGTGTCTCGCTCGATACAACTGTGCTTAAATTACTTCTAAGCACAGTTGCGCTCTCAGTAACGCGCGCTTCGTTGTCGGGTGAACATGCCAAAGTGCTCCGTAAAAAAGTGCAAAAATAATACTTTAACCACGTTGAAAAGGGATGGCATATCGTATTTTCGGTAAGTATTAGATAATAGTTTTATATTGTAGTGAATTTGTGGCAAAATACGCCTTCAAACTCATTAAAAACATATTTTTTTAAAGTTTATTTCAATACGTCTCTGCATTTGACGCTACGCAGTTGGCTTTTTCCCTCGCGCAGCACTTGTATTAAGTGGAAAGGAGATGGAAGATGTATAAAGTGGAACATAGTCAAATATTAAATGAATAGAGTCGCTTATTGTTTTTTTCTTTCTGCGGTATGTCAATAATATGGAATTAACATAGAATAACTATAGCCTGTCCGGAGATGAGCAAAATTTATTTGAATGGTGATTGGTGTTTTTTATATTATAGTTATTATTAATTGAAAGGGAAAAATGGCGAAAAATTATAGCTAATGAGAGGAGTGAAGATTTTTTTAAGCCAAATGATTCTATAAAAAAAAAATTGTGTGGTTCGCTCTTGTCACTTCTCAGAAAATGACATGTATTATACGAAGAAAGGCTTTCGGAAAGTAAAGAAAGGGGTTATTCCATGTATTGCAGTAAGTTTTTACATAAAATATTGTGACTACTGAGTAAATGTGCTGAGTTAATGGTGCCGATTCTCTTGTACACCGAACTAAACTAACTAAACTATCACTAAATTTCCTTACTTTTGGCTATGAGAATCTTAAAGCTATTCTGCAAACAAAATTCTCTAAATTTAAAAATAAGTTTGACACAACTAAATCGAATTTGACAATCGTGACTCCACGTGGTATTTTTTTTTATGGCTTCGCAATGTTGTACTTGTTTGTCTATGATTTTTTTTAGAGCCGGAGACGCGCATAGGGGGGCAGCCGCGATGTATTTTTTCATGGAATTTTTCACTTTTTGTGTGGAAAAAAAAAAAGATTACCTACATGTAGAGTAATAGCGGTTTAAGCGCATCTAAAAGGGGGTCGAAATTTTCATTTTTTTTGCGATAGGACGCACCATTTTGGAGAGCAAAAGAAAAGAAAAAAAAAAAGTATTGGGATAAACACGAAATATTTTAAGTGATACACCTATATGTGGTAAAGAAGCCATGGAAATGATTTTTTTTTTTTTATTCTGGGTATATTATTAAAAAAAAAAAATTACTTGATATGATGATTAATTATCAAAATTCACCGCGCTCGTGCCGCCACCCCACCGCACCGTTCGGCGTCACCGCGTCGAGGCGGGGGGCCAAGTCTACTAATGTACAAACGTTGCAATGGTTTCTTCATTGTGAGTTTTTGACAGATTTGCCATACAAACACTGTCAAATACTCACAATGGCGAGACCATTGCAACGTTTGTAAATTAGTAGACTTAGCCCCCAGGTCATTCATAGAATAAGTAAATAAAGGATTTAATTTAAAAACGTCAAATTCAGAATAGTAAAATTGCCATTTTCACTCAATTTAAAAACTCAGTACCATCTTAGAGCTGTCAAACTAAATTATAGTTAAGTTGTGTCACTTTCGTCAATTTCAGAATAGGAAATGGTCGTTTGACAGGAATAAACTAAATTTTGGTGATTTTTAGTCTTGGTTTAGAGAATTTTGTGACAAGAGAATCGGCACCATTATCTATCAATCTTTTTAAATTGTCTTAATAAATAAAATAAAAATAAGTAAATTTTAACCACCTCAACCTGTTTTATTTAAGCACATAGTACTGAGTAAAATTAATGGTGTAACCCATATTTTGTAACAATATTTTGTTTTAAAAGAGTGTCCATGGAGTTTCTTGTCCGTTCTTCTCCATAGGAACCTACTACGCTTTGGAATGGGCAACAAGCTTCATCTTTCTGACTGACCGACCCCTTGACAATTCAAAAGTGCCTGTAATTGGTTTATTTGAAATAAATGCTTTGAGTTTGAGTTTGAGTTTGGTTAGCTGACATTGACATATATATTACTGCGTAAGGACTGGGCGGACCGCATGTTATAATGACGCCTCGAACGTGGTCCCAAAATGGTCTTCCCCATAACGAAGTGAACTAAAACGCGTTCGGCTGTCTTCGGGAGCGGTCGTAAAATTTTACAAGCAAAAATGCCAAGTTGTGTCGTGAAGGGTTGTGTGAACTACGACAAAAAGCACAATAAAACAATTGATAACATTTCATATCACCGATAAGTTAAAAATATGTAATTATATCAACTTCTAACATTATTTAAAACAATTTTCTTTCTAATTTGTCTCAACGTTTGGCAAAGACGACGCGAAGCCGCGTAAAAGTGCGACATAACTTTGCAGCGGCGCGCGTTTTTATCTGATGAAATGAAAAGATTTATTATTATTAGGTACTATAAGATTTAATTATGTATAAAATTATTTTTATTGTTTATTAAAAGCAAATTAAAATGTGTTTTTATGTACTTACTGCTAAAAAATCTGTAAGTACAGTGAAATACGTATTTATTTTGCAGATTTCCTTCTGATTCCGTGCGAAATAAAGTTTGGAGTCGTGTCATAAGTTAAAAAAAAATAAGTTTAAAAATATTGTTTTATTCGAAGGCCAATGAAAATTTTATGACAAAACAAATTGCAATAAATATAAATTTCGAAAAATAGAAGGTTTTTTTATTTCTTTGTACCTCGAAAAATACCCGCTCTTACAAGTTTACGTCTAGGAGCAGACCACGCTGATTGACATCGTAGTTCATAGTAGTTCTAATAGATGGCGTTAGTGTTTTTGTATGGCGACCATGTCCGGCAAACGTTCGGACGACCGTATCTTTACTATTTATATCAATGTTAGCCGACAACTACATGGCGCCTCGTGCTGTCAACAGAAAAAGTCATAGACTTAGAAAACTATAGACCACTGCTTGGCGTGTCGCTGTAAGGGACAGAAAATCAAGGTACTTGAAACTTTAGGGTTACCCACTTTAAAGTGATTTTACCCCGAATGTTCTTCAATGTTCAGATGTTTTTCAATCTCTATTATCTACTTTGTACAAACGCACAGGGTTTATAAATAGAAATAAAACATCTATACCCAAAGTCTGAAATTCAGATCATTTATGTAAACAAAAGGGATAGGTAACATATCAAAAAAATATAACTTCGTAATGGTTATTCATATAAAATGGCGAAAAAAAAAAGGTGCCATTTTCTTTTAAGTACTGATTTTATGAAATAATAACTATAAAATAATCATACCGTATTATTTTTATAATTTTTTTAACAAAGTTATTAAAAAAAGGAGATTATCTGGTATAAAATATTTTATGGTACTGGTAACAATGCAGGAGATCCAAACATTTTCAAATTTTTACATCTTCAACAACACTAATAATTACAACTCTCATTCATAGATTCATTAACAGGATACGATTAATTTGACAGGACTTAACTAAAATTTATCTTCTCTCCTTTTCTTAATGAAATAGAAAGAAAAAGATGCACTGAACTTAAATTTAGTTTAGTTTGTGAACAAGGGAATCGGCACCTATGACGATCATAATGCCGTGTCTCTGACAAATTACACAAAACATTGTTTGGCAATGGTATTTTGTTTGCATAGTTCTAAAAATTATTTCATTTTAATATTATAGATGATTATTTACAAAAAAAAAAAAATGATAAAATGCTTTGCACCACCGTCCTGTCATTTTGGCAGTGACATTTCTTGACATTACTTTGTTTACATAAATTATCTGAATTAGAAACTTTGGGTATAAGTCAAAATAGTTTATTCATAGTAGGAGTTCTTTCACCTGCAGGAAAAAGAACATTTATAGAAAACATTTAAAGAATACAGCATAAAAAATATTTTTATCTCCACTTTCATCCATAATTCCCGTGATTTTGGTTTGGCGGGAAATCTGAAAGTTTTTAACACTTAATACCTACTACAAATACAATATTTTAAACTATAAATAGATACTAAAAGGTTAAGATGTAATATTACGTCCAGTGAAAAGTGGAACAAATTTGCTGCCAGCGCTATACATACACTCTAATAAAGCATTCATCTGAAATGATTGATGAAGGTAATTTATATTATTGGCGTACAATTTTCCCCTTAAATGGGGAAGTATTCGAGTAAAAAGTAGGCAGCACTGAGCTTGGAGGTTATGTAAAGAATAATAAATAATAAAAACATAATTCAGCTCTCATTTTATCTTGAAACAGCTGTATATTTATTTTAAGAGTTGAAAAACCATATTAGTTCAAAACTTTTACTGTCTTTCACCGAATAAACTAAAATATTTAGCTACTTACGAATGAAAGGACAATCCGGCAATTTTCTTCTCACTATCGCTTTTGCAACCAAAAACACTGCACCTTACCATTTTGCAGCAATAGCTAAAGTCAATCCTCAACAAAAAACACAAAATAATTAGTATTTTTCGAAATGACAAATTAAATAACTTAAAATTTCGTCGCATCCACTTTTCGAACGCGTATCAAACGTCAAACTTTGTTTAGCAACTGAGTGCTGTCCTTGAAAAACGCGACACGCGATAAGGGACAGAAAATGTTAGGCTCTGTCTCTTTTCTTTACAAGCATCTTGTATATATTTATTCTTTTTCTTGTGTAAGTAAGATAGAAGATGACCAGCGATCTATAGTTTTCTCTATCTACGGAAAAAGTAGAGAGCTGCCTGTCTATATATGGTCTATATCAAACTATTGTAGTCTGTGCCAGCGTCTTAGAATTTGACAGCTAGCTGTCACTATCCGTATTTTTTTAATGCAAAATTATTATTAGGCCCCGTTGCAGTGACGCCAGATTGGGGGAATCCCCCCAAATTTGGCGTTTTTTATAGTAATGGGGGGAGAATTGGGGGACAATATTTTTGGAGGGATATTTGGAGAGAGAAAACTGTGTGTGGAGGGACTAGGGGGATTTTTATTATCATAACTAGTCTGGGCAAAGCCGCAGCTAGCAGTGATGATTAAAAAATATATCAGAATGCATCGATCACTAATAGAACAACCTGGAAATCCACGCAACACATCTTGAGGTTGCATTAGATATGCATACTAGATCATTCCGGCTCTTGTTAGTGTTATCGGCATTGTAGGCAAGCATGGTGCGCTGTTTTAATACTAGGTACATAATGAAAAGCTGGTGAACAGTTATTAAATTGCAGGATTTTTATAGCAGATCTGTGGGAAAAAGAAGAAGGGATGGAAGTTTGCTACCTTTGATATTGCTCCCTGAGCTCTTTCAAGAGGAATGGTGCGCCACCCCAAGAAGTGATACAGTATTGTATTATAGATTGACATAGGGCTTTGGCCCTATGTCAATCTATAATACAATACTGTAAACTTGTGTGATTAATTTTGAATCTGATAATGTTCGCAATTTTTCATAAACATATTAGTTAGTGCACTCTTTTACCTAGGCGTTCAATATGTTTTTTTAAAGAGTTTGTCATCCATTATTACCCCAAGGTATTTTATGTTGCTTGTTTTGAGTATAAGAGGACAATGATATTATTGTATAAGATATAATTTTCCTCTATGTTGTGTATAATAAAATATATTCCTTGATTGAGTGGGAAAGATCCAATAATAGGGCTCTTTGTGGTTCTTTCCTCAAAAGACCATTTCAGACACGGATCTACATGGTCCTCACATGATCTGACCAAGATTATGTCTGGACTTTAAAAGAGACTTTGACCCCTGAGTTTGTTTCGCCATTTCTTCTCAGGGATAGTCAGATAGGAAATGTCGACTTCCTCAAGCTTGTTTTTATATTTTTTATATGACGTGTAAAAGTGATTCCGATATCCTATTTACAGAATAAACGATTTCATTTCATTTCATTTCATTTCATTAGCAGCTTGGGTTTGCGATGCCTAGGAGCTGGCAAGTCGTATCATGAGTCTTCTACCACAGTGAACCGTACGTCTACACTTTAGATTATAGACTTTCTACACCTCTTCATTAGTTTTTACTAGTTTTTAAGCTATTGCATAGCTTCTATCGCGGGCCTTGAGCGCGGGGACCGAATCCAGAAATTCCGTAACGAAAAAACCTCACGCTCCCCACTCCGACGGGCACGGAGGTGTGGCTTGAAGGCCGTGCATCGTCTTACGTCGTTTCAGTTCGGCAGTCTTCGACACGGCGTTGTGTGCGTGCGATTAGACGTATTGTACGACTCTACGAAACTCTGTGGTGGATTTACCGCGCAACGCAACGCGATCTAGTAATCGCAGGTAGAACTAATTAAATAAAGGTGACATTGGCGTGGCTTGTGATTCGTAATCGAGACAAGCGTTGCTCTGTTGGTGGTCTCAGTTGTGTTTTGTTGTCGGTTTTATCCACTAGATGGCAGGCATCGTAATTCAAAAGTTTTTGAAAGGTTGTTGAGGTATGTGAGCAATTTATTTTTATATCAATAATTTTACTCGTGTTTATGATTCTCCTAGCTAGAATTAACATTAAACATTAACGTTCTTCATAGCTTATAAAAACCACTTTTAAACGGTTCTCCAAAGTTCTGGGCCGATTATGGATTGACTTTACTTTCTTATCGGTCACCACGCTCAAAAAGTGTAACTTGAATTAATATCAAAGAAAAAGAAATACTGCATAAATAAAATAAATAAATAATTATAATTGCATAAGTTGATACAAAATGCTATGCAATGCTTTACCGCGGCAGTCCCCGAGTGCCACACGTCTTTTTTTTTTTTTTTTTTAACTTAAGAGAAGTTATCATACAAATAAGTAGCTATGTACATATTTGTACTTTATAATATTAAGTACATTAATACATTTGTTGATGTATTTCTCTACATAATTATGTATAAAAACACTCCGCCTCGCGAATTACTTGTACCAATACAGGTGTTTTTTTTTTTTTTTAACGTAATCAACTTCATTCAGACATTTACAGATTTTTGACTTTCTATCGACACGTTTTGATATTGCGTTGTCATGATTTTCAATATTTGTTGTCTCAATTTCATTGAGCTGCAGCTAAAATTATAATAAAATGTCAAAGTATTTAATAGAAACCAAAACTTTAGCCACATTTAAAATAATTATATTGCACAAAATTATATTGACAAATTAAATAACTTAAAATTTCGTCGCATCCACTTTTCGAACGCGTATCAAACGTCAAACTTTGTTTAGCAACTGAGTGCTGTCCTTGAAAAACGCGACACGCGATAAGGGACAGAAAATGTTAGGCTCTGTCTCTTTTCTTTACAAGCATCTTGTATATATTTATTCTTTTTCTTGTGTAAGTAAGATAGAAGATGACCAGCGATCTATAGTTTTCTCTATCTACGGAAAAAGTAGAGAGCTGCCTGTCTATATATGGTCTATATCAAACTATTGTAGTCTGTGCCAGCGTCTTAGAATTTGACAGCTAGCTGTCACTATCCGTATTTTTTTAATGCAAAATTATTATTAGGCCCCGTTGCAGTGACGCCAGATTGGGGGAATCCCCCCAAATTTGGCGTTTTTTATAGTAATGGGGGGAGAATTGGGGGACAATATTTTTGGAGGGATATTTGGAGAGAGAAAACTGTGTGTGGAGGGACTAGGGGGATTTTTATTATCATAACTAGTCTGGGCAAAGCCGCAGCTAGCAGTGATGATTAAAAAATATATCAGAATGCATCGATCACTAATAGAACAACCTGGAAATCCACGCAACACATCTTGAGGTTGCATTAGATATGCATACTAGATCATTCCGGCTCTTGTTAGTGTTATCGGCATTGTAGGCAAGCATGGTGCGCTGTTTTAATACTAGGTACATAATGAAAAGCTGGTGAACAGTTATTAAATTGCAGGATTTTTATAGCAGATCTGTGGGAAAAAGAAGAAGGGATGGAAGTTTGCTACCTTTGATATTGCTCCCTGAGCTCTTTCAAGAGGAATGGTGCGCCACCCCAAGAAGTGATACAGTATTGTATTATAGATTGACATAGGGCTTTGGCCCTATGTCAATCTATAATACAATACTGTAAACTTGTGTGATTAATTTTGAATCTGATAATGTTCGCAATTTTTCATAAACATATTAGTTAGTGCACTCTTTTACCTAGGCGTTCAATATGTTTTTTTAAAGAGTTTGTCATCCATTATTACCCCAAGGTATTTTATGTTGCTTGTTTTGAGTATAAGAGGACAATGATATTATTGTATAAGATATAATTTTCCTCTATGTTGTGTATAATAAAATATATTCCTTGATTGAGTGGGAAAGATCCAATAATAGGGCTCTTTGTGGTTCTTTCCTCAAAAGACCATTTCAGACACGGATCTACATGGTCCTCACATGATCTGACCAAGATTATGTCTGGACTTTAAAAGAGACTTTGACCCCTGAGTTTGTTTCGCCATTTCTTCTCAGGGATAGTCAGATAGGAAATGTCGACTTCCTCAAGCTTGTTTTTATATTTTTTATATGACGTGTAAAAGTGATTCCGATATCCTATTTACAGAATAAACGATTTCATTTCATTTCATTTCATTTCATTAGCAGCTTGGGTTTGCGATGCCTAGGAGCTGGCAAGTCGTATCATGAGTCTTCTACCACAGTGAACCGTACGTCTACACTTTAGATTATAGACTTTCTACACCTCTTCATTAGTTTTTACTAGTTTTTAAGCTATTGCATAGCTTCTATCGCGGGCCTTGAGCGCGGGGACCGAATCCAGAAATTCCGTAACGAAAAAACCTCACGCTCCCCACTCCGACGGGCACGGAGGTGTGGCTTGAAGGCCGTGCATCGTCTTACGTCGTTTCAGTTCGGCAGTCTTCGACACGGCGTTGTGTGCGTGCGATTAGACGTATTGTACGACTCTACGAAACTCTGTGGTGGATTTACCGCGCAACGCAACGCGATCTAGTAATCGCAGGTAGAACTAATTAAATAAAGGTGACATTGGCGTGGCTTGTGATTCGTAATCGAGACAAGCGTTGCTCTGTTGGTGGTCTCAGTTGTGTTTTGTTGTCGGTTTTATCCACTAGATGGCAGGCATCGTAATTCAAAAGTTTTTGAAAGGTTGTTGAGGTATGTGAGCAATTTATTTTTATATCAATAATTTTACTCGTGTTTATGATTCTCCTAGCTAGAATTAACATTAAACATTAACGTTCTTCATAGCTTATAAAAACCACTTTTAAACGGTTCTCCAAAGTTCTGGGCCGATTATGGATTGACTTTACTTTCTTATCGGTCACCACGCTCAAAAAGTGTAACTTGAATTAATATCAAAGAAAAAGAAATACTGCATAAATAAAATAAATAAATAATTATAATTGCATAAGTTGATACAAAATGCTATGCAATGCTTTACCGCGGCAGTCCCCGAGTGCCACACGTCTTTTTTTTTTTTTTTTTTAACTTAAGAGAAGTTATCATACAAATAAGTAGCTATGTACATATTTGTACTTTATAATATTAAGTACATTAATACATTTGTTGATGTATTTCTCTACATAATTATGTATAAAAACACTCCGCCTCGCGAATTACTTGTACCAATACAGGTGTTTTTTTTTTTTTTTAACGTAATCAACTTCATTCAGACATTTACAGATTTTTGACTTTCTATCGACACGTTTTGATATTGCGTTGTCATGATTTTCAATATTTGTTGTCTCAATTTCATTGAGCTGCAGCTAAAATTATAATAAAATGTCAAAGTATTTAATAGAAACCAAAACTTTAGCCACATTTAAAATAATTATATTGCATATAAATGAATAAATAAAGGCTATGTGCGTTTTGTTTTGTTTCACTTTCTCACAAAAACAGGTGCCTGAAAAAATCATATTTAACTCTAATCGAGTAGCTTAATAAATAAGCTTTCTAAAAAGGTACATCACATTAGCGTTTAAAAATCTTCGGAATATTGTACCAATTTTGGCCTCTCCTTTGCTGTATTGTTGCTAAATATGAATTTGATGGTGGCAACATAAAGGCAGACCGAATGGAAGATTATTTGCCGTCGGTCGTTGACATTTCAGTGAGCAAGACCTTTACGCAAAGAGAGGGGCTTTAGCAGCAGAATCAAATCAATCGTTCAACGGCGTTCGTTCGGTTTGTTCGTCGCTAGCCATCGACCAACTGACCGACTCGTTGGTCGGGTCGTTTGACTTTATTATTATAACAAAAGATTCAAGTTAAAAATATGTGAAGCGTAACATAAAATGCACATATTTTGTAAGACAATCGGATAAACTTTAGTTTAACTTAAAGTCTGACGGATAAACTGGGCGTAATGTTTTCATAATTCCAAAGTGATTATCGACCTCATTCGGCTGTTTATGTTTAGTGAACGGGTATCTCAAAGTTTGTTTTGCAAACAGACAGTTTACCCACAATCGAATTATTATAAATAGAGTGTGCATTATTTGCGTGGTGTGTCGCGTCTTATCAGTGATGTTAGTGCTTTGAGATGGTTGCCATGGCCAAAATGCGTACCGCGGTGCTGTGTGCGTGTGTGGCGGTGATGTGCTGGGGCGGCGCGGCGGCGCAGATCGGGCGCAGCGTGCACAACCTCACGCGCAGCATGCTGCAGGAGATGACGGAGGCGATGGGGCGCGAGCCCGTGCGCTTCTCGGAGCCGCACATCAACCAGTCCATGTACACGGCCAGCGTCCAGTTCGACATGCGCGCCATGGGCCTACTGTACAACAGCTCGCACCTTGTCATCGACGTCATCGCCAAAAAGCAGGCCTACCCTGAAGGTACACACTACTCAATATTGTTCATCATTCATTGTACAGCCTGTAGATACTAATGTTTCTTTCTCTCCTAAACTGCGGCTAGCTATCAGAGTAAGAGAAGGAATCAATACATATATTTATACTATTTCTTCAAAATAGCACGGGCACAGTATCTAAGTAGGTATAATGACTGATTATATTACTCCTGTTGTGTACTGTAACTGTGAAGTACTTATTATATTTGATACAGGAGTAAATTTACAAATGACTGACTGAGGCTCATCCACATCCCTCTGTCATATCAAATATTGGTATGACTATGATTACAAGGAGATACTACAACTAATTTGGATGTAAAAATATGGTTATTTGTTTTTCTTATAAATGGATCCAAGCCTGTTACCTATTATTAGTTCTATAATATTAACATAAAGTAAACCAGGGTGATACATTTCCTACAATGGATGGGTCACAATGGTGCCTTGACTGGAACAATGCTCGATGGCAGCCTCAATTGACCTCACTTGTTTAGTCATTGCACCATGTCATACAACTGACAATTGTTATCTTTACTCTCTGCTTTTACTTGTACTTGAAAGCTCATGTTTGCGACTTGATTATTGCTCATCTATCAGAATATGGATGAGTTTAGTACAATGAGTCAAACAAGGAGGTTAGTGCTCACTGACAACTACTTTTAACAATGTTCTGTGTGTGTTCTGTGGAGTCAAGTCTTTGACATCCCTCTTAAAATTGTGTCATGTGTAAAAAGTTTTATGCACATTGTTCCATGTTATGGGTTTCTCCATCAGGAATTTCTCAGTAGCAGCTCAAAGTCTGGATTTGTGCCCGGTTGATGGCTTTAGGCTCGCCCCCTATTACATGGGACTTACACATAACTGGTGAAATGTGAGTGCTGTTAGAGGTACACCTCTGCCTAACATAACATGACACCTGTCACGTTATGTTATTTACATTTTAAATTATTATTGGAAGTGTAGTGGAAAAATAAACAATTTAGTCTGTAAATATACCAGCTCTTTGTTCAGCTTAGAATATGATAATTTTAATGAAATTATGAAGTAATTGATAAAATGTCATATATAGGCATGATTAACTAATTGGTTTTAAAAATTTCATTTAACTAATTAACAATTACCAAATAGGTCCTCCCAAACAATAGTTGGGTACATTGTCAATTAAAATAAACTGCATATTTCCACAACAATTAAAACAAAGTGTTACAGTTACAGGATAATAATAGACATTGGTGGTTAGGGAAACACAGGCATAATGTGATGTGATGTGCCTACTTCCCTATTGTGTTGTTGTACACCTAGGGTAACACAATGAAATGCACCAATATTCATAACTATGATAGTGGTGAGTGACACAATTGACACATTATTAATTTATATGATGTACCTAGCTTAGCGAGGTTGATACGAGCAATATCATGAACAAAAGTAATGCAAACACAATTAAAGTTTTATCAATAGTTTAATTAAAGTGTGGAACATAATTTACAAGTTCAGTTAAATACATATTTGGACCGATTTAAGCAAAAATGTTCCAAACCATACAAACCTCATTTTGAGATAATTGACTTTAAAGTTTATTGCGGTATTTCTCTGGCTTTGTAAAGGTCTCTGCACACAGCGGTCGCGGCGCGGCGGGACGGGACGCCGCCGCCGCCGACGCGACGCTGAGCAATTGTAATGTACTAGATATTACGGACGACGCCACACAGAGCGTCACGTCGCGTCGCGTCGAGCCGGACGGCTCTGTGTGGCGTCGTTCGTAATATCTAGTACATTACAACTGCTCAGCGTCGCGTCGGTGTCCCGTCCCGCCGCGCCGCGCCCGCTGTGTGCAGAGACCTTAATGCTTAACGTTGTTTTTAATTTTATGTAATTCTAAGTGTACTTAACTAATTTACATGCATGTTGTTGTCATCTTTAATGTAGGTACTTGGAATTCTTCTTGACAAATAAGATTTGTGCAAGTACCCCACATGTGTCAAAATAACACATTAGTTTTAAGGCTACGTAGTGCTTATGCTATCCAAGAAATAAAACAGTTAATTACCTAATTAGTGTTTTGTTGAACATAATACATGCTTTTAGTGAATAAATTATAACAGTTTTCAAGAAACTTGCGCCCAGTGGCGTGCAGAGATTTCAGACAGGGTATGCACAGCTAAACTAAACAACATTACCCTCCTTCTGGGGCAGTCGAGTAAAAATAAAAAAAATGAGCCTTGTAGGGTCTCAATTTTTTTTTAGTGTGCGACAATAATACATAGGTTGTAATTAGTGATCAGAAGATAGGGAAAAATAATAAAAATAAAACCATATTTTACGGAAAAATAAACTTTTTATTTTTGTTCCACATACGGTACACTGAGCCTTAACTATACTTTTTGGTATTAAACTAGAACAATTTAATTGTTTTGAAAATAGTTTCCTATTCGATTTTTTTTTCAATAAGTGACTTATTATTTTAAACAAAATGAAATAACTATTATATATTATATATTTTACTTTTTTATATATTGCAATTTATAATAAACAAAATCACATAACTGATAGAATAAATTAGTAATTTTTTTTTATTGATGAAAAGACCTAATACAATTATTATATTTATTTAGGCAAAGTTCTACGTGACATTTGTCGCAAGATATGAATGTTTTTCCTTTGGAACCAGGATATTTGCATCGTCGTCTTTTTCACTTTTGAATTTTCACCCCAAACAGGAAAATGCTCAATCCCATCAATTTTTTCAATTCATTCAATAGTTGTTATTGTAAATGGCTTTGAAGGATTTTTTTGGACACAAAATTTGTGCATTTCTTCTACAATATGCTGAAGTAACTCATCATCAAAAAACCATAAAAAAGACGTGTGGCACTCGGGGACTGCCGCGGTAAAGCTATTGCATAGCATTTTGTATCAACTTATGCAATTATAATTATTTATTTATTTTATTTATGCAGTATTTCTTTTTCTTTGATATTAATTTTTTTTTTTTTCTTTACGGAATTTCTGGATTCGGTCCCCGCGCTCAAGGCCCGCGATAGAAGCTATGCAATAGCTTAAAAACAAAATAAATAAGTGCTGAACGTCGTAAAAGTGTATAACTACGTAAACAAAGTCAAATACTATTCAAATATAAGCATAATAACAACTTTAAAATAGACGAAAGTGTTGAACCTAAAGTAATTTTAAATAAAAAAAGAGTGACAAACTGTTTTGACAGCGAAAAAATTCCATGTACATGAGTCATTTCCAACCGTCTAGTCAAGTTTAAAAATTGTTCAACTGGAATGGTATCAACCAATGATCTTATATAGGACTAGATCAGCAATGTGCGGCACCAACGCATTACTACGTCGTATATGTCCCCAGGCATATCTGACTTCAGCTGTCAACTTGACGTCAAGTGAACGATAGCTTATGGATAAAAAATATCAAAATGGAGAAATGTGCGGTTAAAATTTGCATGCCACGGTCTGGAAAGATTAATAAAGCAAGTGGTGTTACATTTCACAAGAAAGTTTGCAAAATTTTCTTCAGATTATACAAAAAAAACATTAAAAGACGAATTACATTTATCAAACATTTTATTGCCATCAGGGTTACCCGTAAAAACGATTTTGATTTTGCCAGACTGTTGGGAGTTTAGTGAATGACGAATGTATGTTCCTGTAAGTCTAAATTATTATTATAGTCTGTTTGGTTTAAACGTACTGTGCAGTACCCAAACACTTACTAAATAGAAAAGTAACACATTTACGTGTATTTCGAAGGTTTTAACTTAATAAATCACCACTTCTTACAAAAAATAACAATTTTATTAGCAACTAGCTTTTGCCCGTGGCTCCGCCCGCGTGGATGTCGGTTATCGCGTAAAAAAGTAGCCTTTGTCCTTCTCCATATCCCAGGCTATATCTCTGCTTAATTTCATGACAATTGATTCAGTGGTTTAGGCGTGAAAACGTAACATACAGATAGACAGACAGATAGATAGACAGACAGACAGACAGACAGAGTTACTTTCACATTTATAATATTAGTATGGATATGGATGAATAATCTTCGACGTAAAGAGAGGTTATATTTTTAAAAGAAAAATTCTAGACTGTTTATGATCACATTGTGTTAACCAGTGTTGTGCACTGACTGGACAGGTCCACTCAATCTGTGGGGTTCTTTCATCAAAAGCTCATTTCAGACACCAATCTACATGGTCTTCGCATGATCTGACCAAGATTATGTCTGGACTTTGAAAGAAACTGTGACCGCTGAGTTTGTTTCGGCCTTTCTTCTCAGAGTAGTCAAATAGGAAACGCCGACCTCATCTAGTTTTAAAAATATGATTGACGTGTAAAAGTGTTTGTACAAACTTACTACAAACTACTACTTACAGAAATAAAATTATTATGGATGTCGGTTATCGCGTAAAAGGTAACTTATGTCCTTCTCCATCCCAGGCTATATCTCTGCCAAATTTCATGACGATCGGTTCAGCGTTACTTGCACATTTATAATATTAGTACCTATGGATAAATGATTGTCATAAACATTGAAATAATATCATTCCATTTTAAGCAATAGTTATTTGACACAATATTAATAGTTTTGAACTATAATATTTACGTTTAAGCACATTTTTTTTCTTCCTATATGTATCAAATTCTTCAATTTCTTTCAATCTTTAATCTATTGAAAGTTCCATAATACAATCTTTCATAGTAGGTAATTGATTCAATAAAAAATATATTCATTCTGGGGTAATTACGTTGATCGTTGGCAACTCTGGCTGTTTTTCCGATGACAATGTCTTGTCTCGTTCCAACGTAATTAGTTTGACGGAAGAAGAAATGAGACAAACAGATTATTTTGACATTTTGACATAATTTATGTATCCGTTTCAAAGCTACGTCTTTAACTCGTAAGTGGTTACGTTTTTTGGAATATTTTTGTAGGACGTTGCGCCTCTAGCATAATATAACCTCATTGGTATCAACTATTTGGCAAGATTTAATTAAGTCGTTGTAGCCTTGCGGTGCAACAGGGGAACTGAATGTACTCGTAATCGACTGGTCGAGAGTTCAAACCCCACTATCAACAATCACTTTTTGTGAAGATCATAATTTTATAAACTAATATTTATAAGAATAAAATACGCAGTACACAGAAAAAAGAACTGCCAGAAATTATTAGATCACTAGAGGGTACTGGTGTAGTAAAACCGTCGGAGTGGGGAGCGTGAGGTTTTTTCGTTACGGAATTTCTGGATTCGGTCCCCGCGCTCAAGGCCCGCGATAGAAGCTATGCAATAGCTTAAAAATATTGAAGGGAAGTTTCAAAGTCTATAATCGGTGACTGTAAATTTGTTTCCATCAAATGTAAAAGGAGGTGATTGAAAAGATGTTTTCTTCCAAATAAATCTTCTCTTTTTTCTTTGGGTGACAGTCACAGAGCCAGGTATTCTACATCTATGACCGATTGCGTTACTCATAGTCGATGATCGTTTAGGTGCCCGAGATTGTGTGATGGTACCTGTAGTAGTCCCTGAAGTCATTCCTGATGTACTAGGCTAGTACATCAGGAATGACTTCAGGGACAATTACAGACTACCCAGACTACACAGGTACCATTACACAATCTCGGGCACCTAAACGATCATCGACTATGAGTAACGCAATCTGGCTCTGTGAGCCAGAAATATCAGACTCAGCCTAGTACTACTAAGTTGAGGGTCTGATATTTCTGGCTGACGATTTTCAATATTCGTAACAACCTCGTTGACGGGAGACGAACACTGATGTCTCTGCGGAGATAAGGAAGTTTCCACGTCGCTAAGGTGCTCGGATAAAAAGTTTTCTCGGACTCAATTTTTTCGATGTCATCATCACTTTCAGTGTCAGAAAAATCTTGTTCATTTTCACTCCCAGAAGGAATATTCAAGAAACCCACAATATCTTCATCACGCAATCTTCTTCGCGACAATCTGCAATAAAATCAAAGTATTTATAAGGAAAGTTATCGTAAGTACGTATAAGTAAAAACAGACACTAAAGCTCAACGTACCATATGTGGAACATCCATAAAAATATGTTTTACTAATACGTTTACTATTGTAATATAAAAAAATAACTTACCTCTGCAAAATATACACTTCGTAATAACACAGTATTTTTTTCGAGCCAAAACTGTTCAATAACTATTCTTTTTTTATTTTCGAATTCAGACAAACGACTAACGTATAACTTTCATTCAAATTTCACACTCGAGTGCACTATAACAAAAACACGAACGACATCTTTAGGTAAAGATTCGTATTACTACATTGCTAAATGTCAGTAGCTTCTGTCAAGATGTCAAGAGATTTCGCTACTAATAGTTTTATAGCTACAGGAACGATTAAAGTCGGTGTTCCACTTATGGAACTGGGTGCCTTGTAGGGTTAAAGTTTATTGCTGTATTTCTCTGGCTTTGTAATGCTTAACGTTGTGATTTTAATTTTATGTAATTCTAAGTGTACTAAACTAATTTACATGCATGTATTTAGTGATTAAATTGTAATATATAATAATAATGTAGTTTAGTAGATATTCAAGAAACTTGCGCCTGGATAATTTTAACAAAATAAATTTTCTTTGGGTTTTGCTGTGTAGCCTGCAGAAACAAAAATGCAAAGTTTCAAAAATAACAAAAATGTCTATTATTCTTGTTTTATTTAAAAAATACCAAAGTGACCCTACTCCTCATCAAAATTAAAGTCAGGTTTATCACAGTAACCATCCATTATAGTAATCAATGCAATCATTTGATATAAGATGAAATAATGATTTCAAATCGTTTAACTTCTTTTTGTTAATCCGTTTTCCTGACGGCCATAATTCTTTCAAATCTTCTATGACACCCAAATCAACACCTTTTTTTTTTTCTTTTTAACATTCTGTTTCAATGGAGACTTTTTTGTGTTTAATATTTATTTTGTTTGAGCCAGTTTACTTTTGGATTAACAAAAAGAAGTTAAATGATTTGAAATCGTTATTTCATCTTATACCAAATGATTGCATCATTTCATATCACTACATATTATAAAACAAAGTCCTCCGCCGCGTCTGTCTGTCTGTCTGTCTGTTCGCGATAAACTCAAAAACTACTGTACCGATTCTCTATAAAAACATTATTAAACACGGCGGCCTTATGATCAAAATTTGTGCATTCCAAAACTTTCGTTACTTTTTCACTTTTCGATAAACTAACACTCAATACGAAATCTACACTTATTTCTCAGTAATTCTGTATACGATTTTTATAAGATTAAACCGTTTTCTCATTGAATCCATTACTTTACGCATGTCTATCCTTGTTGTGCATCTTGTTGTGTTTGAATTTGAAATGTTTACAATGAGCATCGCGCCACACGACCACAGACGTATTTTGTTTTTTATTTTTTTTTGTTTAATGGTGTTCCCGCTAAAATGTATAAATACCGGTCAG
Source organism: Dryobota labecula (assembly GCA_947523025.1). Classification (NCBI taxonomy): domain Eukaryota; kingdom Metazoa; phylum Arthropoda; class Insecta; order Lepidoptera; family Noctuidae; genus Dryobota; species Dryobota labecula. The sequence goes on from OX383290.1 coordinate 981,212, forward strand.
TATTAGTCGATTAATCGAATTCTACAGCCAGATCTTGTTGCAAGTACAAAATAAATGTCAAATATTTCGTCCGATTGCGAACGTGACCCTAAGAAAAGTCATGCACCAATGGTGTTCATTAGACATTTCGAGCGTTTTCTCAGCACAAACAGTGTATCATGCGTGCGACATTTCGGAGGTTAATTCGTTTTGTTTTCACATTGATCGTACTTACGTGAAATATTTTAATTTGGTACAGTTGATTGCTTTATGAATTTGACAATGAGTGAAATTTCTTATTTTGGTTTTCCGTTTGATATCTTTAGGTAAAGTTCGCTCAAAACATAAGTACTTTTATTATATTAGATCATTGTCATTTGTATCGTTTTCTATTCACACAGTGAATCACTTTAAAATTAATTTTAAGTTAGAAATTTGAGATATAGCCTGGGATATGGAGAAGGATACTTTTTTATGCGATAACCGACATCCACGCGGGCGAAGCCGCGGGCGAAGCTGCGGGCAAAAGCTAGTTGATTACTATAAAAAACTGAAGGGCGACGATGCAATAATAGATGATATAGATGGTTATTGTGATGAACCTAACCTGACTTTGATTTGGATGAGGAGTAGGGTAACATTTGTATTTTATTGTGTATTGATTACTATAAAAAACTGAAGGGAGACAAGGGAGACGATGCAATAAATAATAGATGCTAAAGATGGTTACTGTGATGAACCTGACTTTGATTTTGATGCGGAGTAGGGTCACTTTGGTATTTTTTTTAATAATACAAGAGTAATAAATATTTTTGAAATTCTATTTTTTACATTTTTGAAATTAATTTGCTTTTTTCTTTCCGCAGCCTACACAGCAAAACCCATACAATTTTTTTTTGTTAAAATTATCCAGGCACAAGCAGTGGCGTGCACTCCATACATGCAAATAAGCTCTGCATACCCTGGAGTCCCTCCATACATATACGCCCCTCCAACTTAATTAAAATATAATAATGTAAACTGATAAATAAATAACTACATGGTAATTTATTAATTTAGCTTATTCGCCATTTTTATTTACGCGCCATCTATTGCTTTTTGTTGGAACTAACTCCTTCGAGCAACGATTATTATCAGCCGCCATGCATCACTGCGCAGACACAGCGCTCCCGTGACCAAAAGCAGTACTACAAAAATAGTTTATTGTGACAAATAGAAAATTACATTTTACATTTAAACGTGTTTGGAGCCAGGCAAACAATGCCTGTATTAGAAGGCTCCGCTCTTTCGCATCATTATCGTACATTAAAGGGTAACCATGCAATGTAAGTACATTTTTCTGTATTTAGCTTAAATTTAAATAAATTAAAACAAATAAAATTAAATTAATAAATCAAATAATTAATTAAATAAATTCAAATTTTAATCTTAAGAAAATAAAAATAAGAATCCATGTGAAGTTGCAATTTGAATGATTAATTGTAAGAATAAAACTTATGAAGCTTATTCTCAGTTAGTGTATGTGATGTAGTGTGTAGTGTCATAGTGTGGTATAGTGTGGTGTGGTGTGGTGTGGTATGGTGTGGTGTGATGTGTTGTGTTGTGGTGTGGTGTGGTGTGGTGTGTGTGATGAGGTGTGTGGTGTGGTATGGTGTATGGTGTTTTAAGTTATGGTTTATTTATATATAATACTAGCTTCTGCCCGCGACTTCGTCCGCGTGAAATTTCGGGCTACCCATCGCGTCGCATCCCGTCGCTCGCCCACGCTGTAACTAAACGACTAATTGGAACCGTGCACCTAGCTTCTGACGTTTCATAAGTGCCCATGTAGGTTTATGTGAAATAAAATATTTTGATTTTGATTTTAACTTCGTTATCACTTAGCGTTCTTTCTGACTTTTGTTCTTTTCGCTTGGCTCCTAAGGATCTCATCATCTTCATCATCATTTTAGCCGAAAGACGTCCACTGCTGGACATAGGCCTCCCCCAATTGGGGGGGGTTTGCCATAATCGCCACGCTTGGCAGGCGGGTTGGCGATCGCAGTATGGTGTTAAAAATAAATAGAGAACGCTGCTGCCCATTCTCTAGTAAATCCCTTAGTCGCCTTTTACGACACCCACGGTAAGAAATGGGATGTAGCTATTCTTTACGTCCGGCACCACGCGGAACTAAGGATCTAACGTGATGTTAGACGTGTTAACGTGTTTAACGTGTTGCCGTCCTCCATAAATGGGCTATCCAACACTAAAATAATTTTTCTATTCGAACCAGTATCTAGTTCCTGAGATTAGCGCGTTCAACCAAACAAACAAACTCTTCAGCTTCATAATATAGCTGACCCGCGCAACTACGTCTGCGTCACCTAAGAGAGAGAGTGGTTTAAGTAATGAATTTACTACTTATTTTGTTACGGAGATATTTTAAAATTATGATATTTCCTAAGATGTTGATTGAAATCAAGTGATGTCAAGGACAATCTTGTTTACATTTAAATACTTGTGATTAATAACATATTTATGGATAAGGATTTTTTTTTTTGAACTTTTAAAGAGGAACAATTCTATCATACATGATATTTGCTTAACTTAAACCGTTTACGCAGCGCACGCAACGGAAGCTCTCAAAAAGGAATATTTTTTCCCGTTTTTGTAACATTTTTCATTTATGCTCCGCTCCTCTTAGTCATAGCGTGATGTTATATAGCCTATAATATTTCTGAGTAAATGGACTATCCAACACAAAAATAATTTTTCAATTCCAACCAGTATTTCCTGAGATTAGCGCGTTCAAACAAACAAACAAACAAACTCTTCAGCTTTATATATTAGTATAGATATAGATGTGTGATATATTTCGGCTACTCAACGTGTTCCAGGAGTGCCTCGGTTTCTTCGTAGGTAAGGGGTTTTATCCAGTCTACTATACATTTTTTACAGTCGTGGTAACTTTTATTATATACATAAACATGTTTTTTAATTTTGTTATAGAGCTGAGTAGATCGTTTATTAAATTGCCTGCATGCAAATCTAGTTTTAGTTTGGGGAACTTGGACAACTAAATCTTTTCTCCTTTTAGGTTTTTCGATTACATTATATGGTAGTGTTTTATGTTTTTTTAGTATGGTTTGGGTTACATAAAATTTCCTTACAGAGAGTAAATCACTTATTTGGTATAAGCTTGAAGTGGAGAATCTTTTATTTTTAAAATACATAATTTTTACTAATGCACGCTGCGCTCGTTCTATGTTTATAAATTTTGATTTTGCTGCACCGCCCCAAATTGGGATACAATATAATATTACAGACTGGGCAAGTGCGACATATATTTCATTTAGGAGATTTCTGGGACGGTTCTTACAGCTCTCTATTTTAGTTGGAACAATATGTCTGAGGGTTTTAAAGATCCAACTGAGTTTCCTTATTCTCCCAGAGATTTGCTCAAGTTGAGGGTACCAGGACAGTGCTTGATCCACCACAATCCCAAGATATTTAGTTGCAGCGACCTTCTCAAGGCACGGGCAGTTACAATTTATAGTAGGCATGTCTCCACATATGTGTACTCTTAAATCCAAATCTTCAACAGGCTGTGTTCGGTTACTGATACTAAAGCATATGTAGTTCGTTTTATTAGTGTTCAGGGAAAGTAAGTTACTTTTTAGCCATTCCGCTACCCGAGCCATTCCTGCCTCTGCACTCAATTTAACTTCGTGCCAGGATGAACCAGAGAACACGATAGACGTATCATCGGCGTACGAGAATACTTTAGCATTTTTTATTTCCATAGTACAAAGATCATTAATGTACAGGAGAAAGAGGGTAGGCCCTAAGAAACTACCCTGTGGGACGCCGTATGACACATCTACCTCGTCACTGGAGTACTGTCCAATTTTTACTCTTTGTTTCCTGTTGGAGAGGTAGTCTTTTAGTAAACTGAGTGCAGTCCCTCTTATTTCGGCTTTTTCCAGCTTGTTTACAAGGATTGGGACAGAGACGGTGTCGAATGCTACACCTTGCTTGTTCTTCAAACATCGCATCTCGTGTATTACACAGCAAAAGTGTTACTGTGTGCGTGAAAATGTGTGCGTGTGTTAGAGTTTTGGAAGCAGAGCTTCTAATGTAAACCGTCTAAATTAAGAAGCCGTAAAAGCACCACTACAATACAAAGGGTCGATTTTTTTAGTCGGATTAACCAAATGACCGATTGATTCATTCGTTTGTAATATTTCGTAATTGCAAGTTTTAAAAGTTTTTTCGCCATATTGATTTTCTTGGTGCAAGTGATTGACTGTCTTAGTAATTATTAAGTAAGTTTATTGTAAAAAATGGAAAGTTATACCTGTGAGACCTATGCTGGCGAAGTGTGTTTAAATAAATTGAAATCTGCCGCGTTTTTTATGTTATCTTTTAAGGAAAAAGTTAAATGGATTGCAAAGGGAAGGTGTGTACCAGGGTTGAATTTTACTCAAAAAAAAGGTAATGCTACTCGTTATTTTCACAAAACGTTTTATGATAATTATAACTGGCTAACAGGTTGTGTACACACAAACACACTGTATTGTTTCCCTTGCATTTTGTTTACAAAACAAGATAAAAAGTATGTTTGGGCCTTTAATGGATATTCCGATTTAAATATTTTTCACAAAGCGGCTGCTAAGCACGATTCTTCAGAAAAACACTTGGAATCCTGCTTGAAGTTCCAAACTTTTGGTAAAGGTAGAATAGATACTAGTTTGAATAGCCAGTTTAAGTTAGATATTGAAAGGCACAATGCGAAAGTTCAAAGAAATGAAACATATTCAAACGGTTGATTGATGTAGTTTGTTTTCTGGGTAAACAAGAATTACCATTCCGTGGTCATGACGAATCCAGCTCGTCGCTTAACTAAGGCCATATTCTGGAACTTATAGATTTGTTGGCTCAATATGATGGACATTTGGAAACCCACTTACAATCAACATCGGGTAGCTCATTCACGGGGCTATCGAATAGGACCCAAAATGATTTAATTTCTAGGATAGGTAGTCGGTTGTCCATCGACCGCAATAAGCTAAAACTGGTAATTTTTTATTTTATCCGACTGCCCCAGAAGGAGGGTAATGTTGTTTAGTTTAGCTGTGCATACCCTGTCTGAAATCTCTGCACGCCACTGGGCGCAAGTTTCTTGAAAACTGTTATAATTTATTCACTAAAAACATGTAATATGTTCAACAAAACACTAATTAGGTAATTAACTGTTTTATTTCTTGGATAGCATAAGCACTACGTAGCCTTAAAACTAATGTGTTATTTTGACACATGTGGGGTACTTGCACAAATCTTATTTGTCAAGAAGAATTCCAAGTACCTACATTAAAGATGACAACAACATGCATGTAAATTAGTTAAGTACACTTAGAATTACATAAAATTAAAAACAACGTTAAGCATTAAGGTCTCTGCACACAGCGGGCGCGGCGCGGCGGGACGGGACACCGACGCGACGCTGAGCAGTTGTAATGTACTAGATATTACGAACGACGCCACACGGAGCCGTCCGGCTCGACGCGACGCGACGTGACGCTCTGTGTGGCGTCGTCCGTAATATCTAGTACATTACAACTGCTCAGCGTCGCGTCGGCGGCGGCGTCTCGTCGCGCCGCGCCGCGCCCGCTGTGTGCAGAGACCTTTACAAAGCCAGAGAAATACCGCAATAAACTTTAAAGTCAATTATCTCGAAATGAGGTTTGTGTGGTTTGGAACATTTTTGCTTAAATATGTACGTCCAAATGATCCATACTAATATTATAAATGTGAAAGTAACTCTGTCTGTATGTTACGTTTTCACGCCTAAACAGCTGAACCGATCGTCATGAAATTTGGCAGAGATGTAGTCTGGGATATGGACAAGGACATAGGCAACTTTTATACGCGATAACCGACATCCACGCGGCCGGAGCCGCGGGCAAAACCTAGTAATATATAAATAGAAATTAAACGTTTTTTATACCGGTATACGGCCACTGTAGGCGCGGGTTTGCGGACAGCGAGCTATGGGCAGCTTGCCGTCCGGTAAGGACCAGGCCCGGGTCGACGGCGCGTTGTGTTCCATGCGCGCCTCAGAGATGTCAGCACGCAATGACGGGGTCAGGACCGGTGCCTGCCAGGGTTGCGGGTTTTTCCGAAAGGGATACCGCGGCCCTGGCACACAGGCAACTGAAGGAACACGGGTGGGTTTTAGTCAGTAAAAGTCTGACACGCCCTCCTGCTCCGCCCAGAGCGGGAGAAGTTATTTGATAATTTCCAACTCAAAAAAAAAAAGCTGGTAGTGTGTCGTCGACGTGTCACAGCTTCCACAGGGATGCAGTTTTTCCGAGTGTGTATTATCTTGGGCAAGGACGGATCGCGGGGAGATCGCGCCCCAGCGGATGTACAGAAATAGTCTCGGCGTGATCCCTACGACAAATACGTTACGTGACACCAGCGACTGCCGCACTTGCATGTCTACCCTAACATAGATCTGTAGGTGTAGCAAGGACCAGTATTTGTGGCTTTTTAGGGTTCCGTACCTCAACAGGAAAAAAAAACAGAACCCTTATAGGATCACTCGTGTGTCTGTCTGTCTGTCTGTCCCTCTGTCACAGCCAATTTGCTCCGAATGTAATGGACCGATTAAGTTGAAATTTGGTATGACATATCAATTTGAGTGACCCAAACATGGACGTGAACCGTAAATAAATTAATTTAGAATATTGGGGTCAGTTTTGGGAGGCAAACAACAAAATTTAAAAAAATCAAATTGCAAACTGTACCGTGTGACATATCATATGAAAGGGCTTACTGTGAGGGTCCAAATATTTTTTTTAATAATATAAAAAAAAAATTAGTTATAAGTGAAAATAGACGAAGATTGACCATTCTCCCCCCTTATCTCCGAAATTACTGAACATAAAATTTTGAAAAAAATACAGAAAATAGTACTATACTTATATGTAGATTACAGGAAAATCTATAATAAGTCTATGGTCTTAAAATAACATGGTAAATCTCTCGATATTGTTCGTACAAACTTACATTTGCAGTTGGAATGTAAGGGAGATTATGAGGATAAATTCTTTCCAAGTACCCTTCATTGTGCGTGGTCCGACACGCACTTGGCAGGTTTTGTAATCAAAATTAACGCTGCCTATGTAGGTAGGTTACGTTCAATCTCCATTGGAAAGAAAACATTTTCAAATCATGTAGGTAACCTTTTGTAGAACATCCAGTACGCAGTGTCAAATAATAGACTCTTTAAACATAATTATACCTTTATAAGTAGATAATGCAAAGGAATATTGTGCCGAGTACCTAGCCTTGTGTATGAGTCCCTAGTATGCAGATCATCTGGACAAGATAAGGGTTCAATTAAGCTCGTTGAAGCGCTCGCACTGTTGATTGATACACTGGCTGCATTTGTTTTTGGTACTTACTATAGAACGAGCGATGATGGTCGGGTGCGCGCGCGCAAGTCGCATGTCGCGGCCGTTGACCTTGCGCCTCCGACTGACAACATAGGGCTACCCAGTACTCGATCATTAACTTAAGACAATACAGCTCACTATAACAAATTATTTTAAGAAATGGTGAGGAATTGTGTTCTCATGTCTACAAGCATAATCAGCCTTAATGTCCCACTGCTGGGACACAGGCCTCCTCTCGGTGATAGTAAGTGGCCCGTCATCCACCACGCGGGCCCAGCGCGGGTTGGTAGATGTCACTTGTCTTTGAATTTTTGGTTCTAGGACATGCCGGTTTCCTCACGATGTTTTCTTTCACAGTTTAGAGACCCGTGGTGATGAAATAATGTACACAAAGTGAAGCGCCTGTCAGGGTTCTAACCCACGGCCTTCAACTAATAAGTCGCAAGCGTTACCACTGGGCCACCACTCCTCCTATCCTCCTATATGAGCATGGTCAACTCTCACGTGTAATCTTTCGACGTAGTCTAAGTACGTAGGAACTCTTCTTCTAGTTCAAATCATCATTTCAACCAGGCACCACTGTTCCGCACACCAGTAGCACAAGAAGCTCACTCTTCCTCGAGGCACAGAATAGATGATGATAATAGTACGTACTACTACTACTACCAGGGGAAGCCAATTTTATTAGCCTAATATTTAGGAATATAGGAACAGTCCCATAAACTGCTCCCGTCCCGTCGCGCTAACAAGCTCCACTTTAAATTACTATTGGTTGACCAATTACTATACAGGATGATTTTTGGGTTGGGGCAGTAAGGGCAGGTACCTTAACCGTTCCCGCATTGTCGAGGCGGGGGGGCTCAGTAGCCGTGGCTTGGAGGGCCACGGTGAAGCTAAGAGGAACCCGAGGAGGGGGCCGCTCGTCAGGGCTTTTGCGGCTAAGCCGACGACGTAGCGGCCGTAGGTTGCGGTGCCGCTTTGGCGACATCGCAACTGAGGCGGGCCGCGATGTCGAATGGGCGGCATCGCGGCTGAGTGTGGGAGGCCGCGGCGGGAGAGGAGTGCCGGTATTGCGGTGAGCCGTTCTCCCTACCTTCCGCGGCCTTGACGGGGTCGCCACCGTTGAATGGCGGACGCGGTGGGGCCGCAGAGGAAGAGGAGTGTCGGTATTGCGTTGGCCGCTCTCCCTATCCTCTGCGGCCGAAAAGTGGTAGGCGGCGGGGCCACTAACCTGTCGCGGTGGGACCAGGGGCGCCTGGACGCGGGGTCGTCTGGCGCGAGGTCCCAAGTGGAGGCCAGCAGGCAACGGTGCGGGGGCACCCTTGCCTGTATTGCACAGGCCTCCACCAGTGTCGGACGGGAATGGCCAGGTGTTCCCGGTCATTCCCATATCGCCCCCAGGCTGAGGGGCATGCGGGGCCCGCCAGCTAGGCGGGCATGCGCCGGGAGGGTTGTGGACGTAAAGGCTGTGCCGGTTTCCCATGACCCTCCCATCAAGGCGATGAGGGAACTCCGCTGAGTTTTAGTGGGTATACTGCCATTTTGGCAGGGAGTCCCACATACCTCGTCTCGTCCCCCGACGAGCGGGCATGCGTAATGCATTTTTGGTACCTTAACCGTTGTAGCTACAAGAAAACGGTCTTAGGAGACTGTCCTTAACTTTTTGAGTTTTTTGATCTGCGTTCACTGATTTTGATAATAAAATACAGTCAATATGAATTTTTTTGATGCGAATCGATCTAGTTTCTTGGAGGATGAACTCTGTTGGGCTAACTGAAGTTTGAGTACTAGAAAAGTCAGAAATCGCAAAATAACTTTTCCATACATTTTGTTAGAAATATAACTTATTTGTTTATGATGGATATACTGGGCACGTATGCGTAACCCCAGCAAAATATTGCGCCTTAGAGAAAATTGAGTATTACAGATAATTCGTTCATAGTTAGTTGCAATTTGTTCAAGTACTATTTTCGAAGTTATTCGAGAAAAACAGGTTGTTGTCCATGAAAGGATAGCTTTTAATGAGTTATAAATGTATACCAATAGCAAAATTTGTTCATCTTATAGTTTTTGAGATATTTAAGATTTTGCTGGGGTAACGTTTTGGGGTTTTCAAAATCTCGAAAACTGTTCGTTGCAGAAGTTTAAAAAAAATACCAATTATAGGCCTTAATTTGTTCAAATATAAGTATTTCGATTCATCAACAAATGTCGATGTAATTAATTGTTTTTAAGAATCAGAAAAAATCGATTTACTCGTAAATTTGTACATCTACAAACAAATAAAAAGTAGTTAAATATACCTATTATATACCCTTTTAAGGTGTATAAATTTGGATTAAAAAACTTTACGCGATATGAAGCTATAAAGAGATTTCATCAAATTTCAAGCGGTGTTTCTTTGGCGATCGAATACACAGCTCCCTCTGAATACAAAACGATGGACTATAGAGAAAATATTTGTTCAATTTGTTATAAAACATCCCTGAAAGTTTCAGGTTTAAATCCTGAATGGAATAAAAGTTATTCAGAAAACGAGAAAGTGTCAGCAATTCTCTTATAAACCGACTTAATTACGGAGGCTACGAAAATGCGGCGATTTCATACTTGCGGGTGTCCTACCCAAATTAGCAGCCTAATAACCGATATTGAATACCAATCGAGCAGAAAAATATTCATGTACTTAGCCGAAATCTCACATGTTTTAAGTATAGGTTATTAAATTTTGCTATAGATTTGTTAAGTATTTTTAAATGTTAAGGTGGGGTGGTAATTATTTAAAATCATAGACATAATCATAATCACAAAAATATGCCAAAAAAGTCATCCTTTCGATTTATTATGTATGCATATACACACATATGGTATACACTGGTCACTACAAGAGCCAGAAATCACAAAAAACAAAAACCCATTACAGTGTATACGTTCTAAACTATTGAAGGACATTTTTTTCAGAATGATTGAAATCACAAGCAACAAACTGTCTAAATTCTATTGTCAAATAAATAAAATTATAACGCGTTTTACTTCGAAATCCGAAGTTTATTTTTGTTAATTTTGGCCAGTTTTTATTGTAGCAGCCAGTCTATCCATAGTAAAAACCGGGCAAGAGCGAGTCGGACTCGCACACCGAGAGTTCCGTACCATCAAAAATCATAAAAAAATACTAGTTCCACTATCGGTCAAGAGATGGCGCTGAACTAAAACTGCAATATTAGAGAAAGTGTTATATTTAAAGACATCGTTTTATTTTTCTGTTAATCTTGACATAAAATTCTATCACAGGATAATTTCAGATTTTTCTCATGCAAACTTTGGAGATAAGGGGGAACGGTTTTTTTTTTTTTTTCTAATGTGACAACTAATCGGCCTAAAAAAACATATTTGAGTATGTGCAAATAGCGCTTTTTCATATGATACCCCACATGCCCTAGTAGCCCCACTTCGAATTTTTAAGACCCCCCGTCCTGTCCCTGTTGCTGTGAAAAATATTTCTTATTAGAAAACTATATAGTTAGGCAAACGTCATCTAAAACTATTTCAAGTTGATAGCATTAGTAGTTCTTGAGATATCCAGCTGTGACAGACGGACAGGCAGACTGAGTCGCACCATAAGGGTTCCTTTTTACACACACAAAAAATTTTATCAAAACTATTTAGTTTTAATATGCGTTACGTGAGCTCAAAAAAACTATAGATTTAAAAACTGCCCTCATCTACTTACTATGCATGGCTTAAGTATGGTATAATTCTTTGGGGAAATAGTGTAGAATAGCAACGACTTGTTTATCCTGCAGAAAAAATGTGTTAGGATAATGGTGTATATTGACAACTAGCTTTTGCCCGCGGCTTCGCCCGCGTGGATGTCGGTTATCGTAAAAAAGTACCCTATGTCCTTCTACATATCTCAGGCTATATCTCAAATTTCTAACTTAATATTAATTTTAATGTGATTCACTATGTGAATAGAAACCGAAACAAATGATTTAATATAATAAAAGTACTTATGTTCTGAATGTGAATGAGTCTTTACCTAAAGATAACAAACACAAAATCAAAATACGAAATTTCACTCAAATTCTTAAGCAATCAATTGTACCAAATTACAACCCGAAATAAAATGCGACACAAATAATAATCTTAAAATAATTCACGTAAGTGCCAACAATGTGAAAACAAAATGAAATCCTCCGAAATGTCGCATGATACACCGTTTGTGCTGAAAAACGCTCGAAATGTCTCATGAACACCGTTGGTGCATAACTTTTCTCAGGGTCACGTTTGCAATTGGACGAAATATTTGACATTTATTTTGTACTTGCAACACGATCTGGCTGTAGAATTCGATTAATCGACTCATACATAGGCAAAACTCATATTTAGTGCCAGCGAGTAAGGACTTTAATGACTTATGTAACCGGTTCTCTTTTGACTTGTTTACAACCAAAGGCTCAAGCGTTCGCAATAGGCTGAACCTTGAATTCTTCAAAATTAATTCTAAGTATCAATATTGGTTCTAGTTCTTGTTTTTTATTATTGTAGTTTATTCCTTACGTTTGGCGGTGCCGATTTAATGATTGGTGTGCTTCTTGACAACTTGTCGTGTATAAGATCTCTTATTGTATTACACCATAGCTAGCCGTGAAAACCTATAATTGGCTATGCCAGTTTATTTATTGTGTTTATGTAAAGCTGTTGGTTTTCCATGTGATTAATTTAAAAAACAAATATTTTGTTATATCTCAAAGGGTTTAGACAGCGTTTTCGTTGAAAGCTCCCAGACGGCTTATTTTTTTCCGACACCTGCAACAAATATCGTTAATTTATACAAAAATGCATTCAAAAACTTAACAAATTATATACTAAAATCTTCCTCGAGAACCACGCTATCCATTGATGACAGAAGACATTAGGAAACAGCATGAGAATTGGTGCAGTAGTTTTTGAGTTTATCGCGAACAGACAGACAGACGCGGCGGATGTAGTGATGACGTAAGTTGTAGACCGCATTTTAGGAAACTTGACATTCTGACTTTGACATCAATTCATATTCTAGAAATCTGTAAATTCGTTAGACAAAATCCAAACTTATACCTTAAAATTACAGACCAACCTCGCCGATATGCACCACGTTCACGATTTGAAAACACGCTATTGATACCACAATCTAGGCTAAGTAAAATTACACAGCACAAGTCCTCATGTGATATTAATCTATACTCTATACTTACTAATATATAAAGCTGAAGAGTTTGTTTGTTTGTTTGTTTGAACGCGCTAATCTCAGGAACTACTGGTTGGAATTGAAAAATTCTTTTTGTGTTAGATAGTCCATTTATTGAGAAATATTATAGGCTATATAACATCACGCTACGATCAATAGGAGCGGAGCATAAATGAAAAATGTTGCAAAAACGGGAAGAAATATTCCTTTTTGAGAGCTTCCGTTGCGTGCGCTGCGTAAACGGTTTAAGTTACGCAAATATCATGTATGATGGAATTGTTCCTCGTTGAATGTTCTAAAAAAAAGTCCGCGACAGCATATGTCTATCTTTTAAGATTGACTCACTATAACCTTTTTTATGGTAATCAAATTTGTTCGAAATTGATGCATTATTTGCGAAGGAGTTTTCATAAACATGGTATTAATCCTTATCCAAATAAATACGTTATTCATCACAAGTATTTAATTTTGAACAAAGTTGCCTTTACATCATTTAATTTCAATGAATATCTTAGGAGATATAGCTGTTTTATAATAACTCCGCAGCAAAATAATGATCAACTCTGCGAGGTAGTCTATTCTAAAGCTGAAGAGTTAGTTTTTAGGGTTCCGTACCCAAAGGCTAAAATGGGACCCTATTACTAAAACTCCGCTGTCCGTCTGTCTGTCTGTCTGTCTGTCCGTCTGTCACCAGGCTGTATCTCATGAACCGTGATAGTTAGACAGTTGAAATTTTCACAGATAATGTATTTCGGTTGCCGCTATAACAACAAATACTAAAGAACAGAAAAAAAAATATTTAAGGGGGGCTCCCATACAACGGACATGATTTTTTTGCCGTTTTTTTTGCTCCGCCCGCGTGGATGTCGGTTATCGCGTAAAAAAGTAGCCTATGTCCTTCTCTATATCCTAGGCTATATTCCTGCCAAATTTCATGTCGATCGGTTCAGCGGTTAAGGCGTGAAAACGTAACATACATACAGACAGACAGACAGAGTTACTTTCACATTTATAATATTAGTATGGATAGCATTTGCCCGCAGCTCCGCCCGCGTGGATGTCGGTTATCGCGTATAAAAGTAGCCTATGTCCTTCTCCATATCCCAGGCTATATCTCTGCCAAATTTCATGACGATCGGTTCAGCGGTTTAGGCGTGAAAATGTAACTTGCAGACAGACAGACAGATAGACAGACAGAGTTACTTTCACATTTATAATATTAGTAAGGAAGTAAGGCCGGTTTTTTGTTTTTTGAACGCGCTAATTTCTGGAACTGCGAGTTGGATTAAAAAAAAATCTTTTTGCATTTTACAGCCCAATTCTTGAGGAAGAATAACATTCCTATTAACTAGGACACAATTTTTTTTTTATGAAAGTTTATGCGGAAATGAAGTAAAGTCAAAGTCAAAGTCAAATAATTTATTTCAAATAGGCACGAAAATGCACTTTTGAACGTCAAAAATTACATGAATAGTTAATTGATTCTAGTTGCGCCTTCCAAAATGTAGTTATGTATGGAGAAGAATGGGCAAGAAACTCCATACTTACTCTTTTAAAATGTTAACAATAGTTTGTATACATTAATTAATATTTATAGGTGAAGACTATAGTAAAGTAAAAGCACGGGCAGGCAATGTGTTGCGACGGCGTGGGTCGGCGGAACAAGAAATTTAACGCGGACGAAGTCGCGGGCAGAAGCTAGTTAAAATATATAATAAAATACCGAACGACATAAAAATGGAACAAAATGATGAAATATTTACTCAGAAAACTACTGGTCGAAAAATGCTATTATACTCTGAATGATTGAAATGGGATAACTTTTATAAATTTTTAGACATTAATTTTAATTATTTTATTTGACTTTTTATTTGTTTTATTGGATTTTCTTATTGTTTGGTTTTAGTTTTTAATAATAGTTCAATCTGTGACATTATTTATTTTTATTTTGTAATTAATTGTATTGATATTTGAATGACACCTATTATTGTTATTATTATGTTATATAATTTACTTACTTCAAATTAATTGAATTTTTAATGATATAATTTTAATGACGTATATCATTAAAATTTTATATTATTTAATTAAATTCATCAGTTTATTTTATTTTTAATGATAACTGAATAATTATTATATCCTATTTTTTAATTACGATGTACGTACAATATTATTTTCAAGCATGCTACCCTTCCTAATGTATCTACTAATTGTTGTGCCCGACAGGGTCCATGTGAACTATGTAATTGTTATTAAGATCTTGTACACATGAAATATGCAATAAAGATTTGAATTTGAATTTTTACCATTTTGGTACGGAACCCTAAAAATAAGAAGTTGGGAGCTCAGATCAAATAAAAAGTTACGAAATGTATGGCAAAAGTTTTTTACGATTTCTGACTTTTCTAGTACTGAAACTTCAGTTGGTCCGATATAATTTTTTGATCTTTATATAAGAAACAGGATCGATTGGCATCAAAAAAAGTTTTCGTGAAAATGGCCCATTTTCTTGCTGACAATATTTTTTTTTTTTAAATCCATCCTGTACTGCCCCATCTCAAAAATCCATCCTGTACAGCTTAAAGTAAATCCAAATCATACAGTTACATGCAACTGATGAATTAACTGCTTGATACTCACTAGCATACGAGCTAGCGAGATAAATATTACACTGCTTGCTATGGTTCGGAAAACATCAAAATAAAGTGTCTCGAAGACAATGGTGCCGATTCCTTTGTTCACAAACTAAACTAAATTTAAGTTCAGTGCATCTTTTTCTTTCTATTTCATTAAGAAAAGGACAAAAGATAAATTTTAGTTTAGTCCTGTCATTTTAATTAGCGCTTGACGTAATTTTTGTCGGCAAGCTTTTAATTACGTCTAAACTTGTATAAATAATAATAATAACCCCACCGCCGTATCTCTACGTTGACGTCGTGGTGGGGCTTGCGCGCTCCGAACTTTAGGTCTGTGCCGGTAGAGTTTACTTTCCCGGAACATGTCTAGGGTGAGGAGCCAGACCAAGAGAGATACAGAAACCCGCAGGGCAGCATGTGGCGAGCTGTTGGGCAGTTGCGATCCCACGGACCCTATCTCCTGGGAGAAGTCATGTTCCTCACCTCTGGCTTGCCTTTATTGGCCGGCTGGAGTGAACACTGACGAGGAACTGAGCTCCCACCTCATTCTTGCCTTTATTGGCCGGCTTGAGTGGAGATTCGCAAGAGCAAACGTGCTCGGAGGAAGGAAGTATTCCAGTAAGTGCTTGTAGGTATCTTGACCATCTTCCGGTCTCTGGGATTGTTCTGAGAGCCTTGGAATACCTCTCCACTCCTCGAGCACCTCAGGACATGTTGCCCCCTTGTCGCTACGTCACTATGTGCTAGCGACCGTTTTCGGGGGCCCATTATTGAGTGTGCAAGTCACCCCCTGCCATTTTATCCGTGTATATTAAAACATTGATCAGGCAGGGGCCATAGTCCTTCCATAGTTTTTGGTAACCAGTCCATTTTAACCACCCAAACCCATAGTCCAATATCTTTGGTTCCATGTCCTGCAATAGTCCTACACCAACCGGGGGTTGTCCTTGGGTGCACATGCATAGTGGGTACAGGGATAATCGTCGGTTGGTGCCTCATTTAATTAAAAAGCGTTTAACGGGCCTCTGCGAGTTGGCTTCGGCTCCTCGTACGCCTTCCAAAGGTCCGGGACCCCAGGGTCCCGAGATATGTAAATATATAAAAATAATAATAATAATGTTTATTTCCAGTAAAATGTTCACAAAGGTTACAAGTACAGTAATATGGTACAATATAAAGTGCATTGAGTATTATCTCCTGGCACCCAAACTAGGTTTATAGCCTGTGACTTGGGGACCAGTGATTCCATAAGGGTAGATGAGCAAAAATATTTTAGTAAAACTGTGTTCACCAGTAACATGGTTAACATAACAATGTAAATATTATTTATGTGCATAAAAAGAAGAAAAAGTAAAAACAATTAATATTAAAACTGAGTTAGAGTGAGTTGGACGTGGTAGGTGTGGTAGGTATGTATATGTTGTGTATGTATGTGTAAGTAAAGTGCGGTTTGTGTATGGTGTGAAAGTGTCCTGGCAGGTGTAGTAATGGTGGATGTGTGAGTAAGTGTGAAAGTGGGTGGAGTGTATGAGTGTTTATGTGTGAAAATACTTGAGGAGATCTGTCTTAAGCATGTGGGAAGAGAAGTTTTCCGGTCTCGTCATATGATTTCTCAATTAGCCATTCTTTAACTGTGCTTTTGCATTGATGATAATTTAAACTGTGAATTTGGAGAAATTTATTGATTTTATTATATAGAATATCGCTGAGGTAGGTGAATTGGTGTTGTGCAAAGGTGGTTTTGTGTCTAACTGGTGGGAGGGCAATGTCTGCGCGACGTTTAGTACTTGCTGTGAACGGCAGCCGATGTTTCCTTAATACACATTGTAGCACATATAAGCCTCTCACTGTCAGAACCCTGCTTTCCCTAAAAAGTTCTAAAGTTGGGTATCTATAGGGCTTGCAGAACATAACTTTGAGGACTGCTCTCTGAGCTCTCTCTAATTTCAGAAGGTATGTTTTGCAAGCGCCACCCCAAGCTGGCAAACAATATAGGAGAAGAGACTGACAGAGTGAATAATAGACCTTCATAAGTGTTTCAGAGTCAGCTGAACCGCGGAGTTTTATAAAGATGGAAATGAGTTTACGCGTTCGAGTGACTAGATTATCAATATGACTATACCAGTTCAGGTGTTTGTCAATTTGCACGCCCAAGTATTTTATACAAGATGTGGTTGCCAAAGCAGGACAGCAACAGCAGGAGTTTGGAGAACAACTATGTATTTTAACAATAGGCGTTATGTTTGGCTGAGTCTTATTACTTAAAGAAAAAGAAACAAGTTTCGTTTTATCTGCATTCAGGGTCAACAAATTATTGCTAAACCAGTTCATGATCATGTCCAACACCATCTGAGCATATTTTTCTGTTTCACTCCAGTCATTCCCATGAACAAGTAGGGCTGTATCATCAGCGTAGGTAAATATGAAGCAGTTAGTTAATGGAAGTGAACACAGATCATTAATGTAGATGAGGAACAAGGTTGGACCCAGAATGCTGCCTTGTGGTACGCCGTATTCCATTCTAGCTTTATCGCTTATTACCTCATCCAATTGAACATGTTGGAAACGATTCTCCAGATAGCTTGAAAAAATGTCAAGTGCAGGACCACGAATTCCCATGCGTTCCAGTTTCGACAGAAGTATGGGCGCAGAGACAGTGTCAAAAGCTTTCGAGATATCCGGAAATAAACCAATACACCGCTGCTTCTTATCCAAGAGGTGAGTCACTTTTTCAGAAAGTGCAATAACTGCATCCTCCGTTGCAATTCCGGCTCTGAAGCCGTATTGGTTTTCAGAGAGAAGTTTATGAGCATTAACGTATTTAAGCAAACACAGTTATGGAGTAGTGACAGGCGCTGATTAATTTGACAGGACTAAACTAAAATGTATCTTCTGTCCTTTTCTTAATGAAATATAAAGAAAAAGATGCACTGAACTTAAATTTAGTTTAGTTTGAGAACACGGCAATCGGCACCAGTGTTTGTTGTTTAAGTTGCGTTCTGAGTCATACTTCACACCATTTGCAGTGTTCATCTGAATTTGGATTAGAATCAATTGACATTTAGCTTTGAAATTAGCTTTCAATGTCAAAATGGCATCATCACATTCGTAGTATCAAGATAATAAAATGCAGTCTTGTACATTGACTTGGATTTCAAGTACCTAAGCGAATTACAAACGGCCGGTAATTTTATCGAAACGGAGCTTACGGTAAGAGCTGATTTAATATACTGACATTGATAACAGTCGCGCTGGTCACTGCCACAGTGTGTGCCAGTGCAGTTAAGGCTCGTATAGACTCGCGCGATATCGCGGGCGCGACAGGCAGCGAAAAAAAAATTGTGCTTCTAATGTCGCGTCGCGCCCGCGATATCGCACTAGTCTGTACGAGCCTTAACACTACTCTGCACCACCTTCTGATGAATACTTGTTAAAAAGTGACTTCTATGTTCATTTTGATGGCTACTGTTAATTATCAGTTCCGCTGAATCACATTGCTTTTTTTTTTCTCTTTTATTCCCTTTTTCAAATTTTTTTTTTCCTTCTCTTCCTCGCTAATGAAAATTTGAAAACATTTCACGTTTCACAACCAAAATGTCCTCCTTCCTACATATTAGCAGGTAGCAGGTTGCTTTGGGCATGGGGTCTCAAGTCGAACAAATAGTAATTAGTCTTGAAAAAAATTCTCAGATGGCAGCATAGGTAACAATTATGAAATTAACAATCAATAAAAAGCGCTATAGGGCCAATTTTGGCTGAAGTAACATTAGTAAAAATCAAAACTTTCTTGTTTAATGTTGCTTTATCTATTTATACTCATAAATCACGAGAATGCCACCTAGTACTTATCTAGGCCGACTCCTAGATGGCGTTGTAAAACTACAGTCTGGCAATTAGTGAGTCGCTGATGCTGCCATGTGTTAAAAAATCGAGGAAAAAAATAGCCAGCTCAGTTGCCAGCCTTAAGGTGTCTGCACACAGCGGGCGCGGCGCGGCGGGGCGGGACGCCGGCGCGACGCTGAGCAGTTGTAATGTACTAGATATTACGGAGGACGCCACACAGAGCGTCGCGTCACGTCGCGTCGAGCCGGACGGCTCTGTGTGGCGTCGTCCGTAATATCTAGTACATTACAACTGCTCAGCGCGCCGCGCCCGCTGTGTGCAGACACCTTAAAGGTGTCTGCACACAGCGGGCGCGGCGTGGCGGGGCGGGTCGCCGACGCGACGTGACGCGACGCTCTGTGTGGCGTCCTCCGTAATATCTAGTACATTACAACTGCTCAGCGTCGCGCCGGCGTCCCGTCCCGCCACGCCGCGCCCGCTGTGTGCAGAGACCTTTAGGGAGGTGTCATTTCTTTGTATGGGATTGGGTATCTGTAGGTAGTATTATATTATGTGTGCTTTGGGTGAAGCACAGCGATTTTAAACCTACATGAACAAACTATGTTGTAAACTAGTTTGTATAGGATTCGTCTTTTTTTCTATTCCATTACTGAACTGTCCAGAACAACATTGGCCTCAGCAAACAGAACATAAACTTTATAATATAAGCTAAGAAACCATAATGCAGTAGAGTTATAAATATGACAAGATAATAATGGTTTTTACTTTCTGTTCAATTAACCGCTCCGTAGCGGCCAGTACGCCGCGGCCGGGGCGCGGCGGCGCGCGGCGCTTGGCGGTTGACTCATACTACCTGTTGCGAGTTTAGTATACGTATGGGCCGCGTCCTTGTCTGCTTCACATTCTCGCTATGAACAGTGCTGGCGTCATCACACGCAGTTCAGCTTTGGCTTTTATAATAAGATGATTTTACTTCAAAAACAAATTTTACATACTCATAATTGATAATATTGTAAAAGCCAATTATTTTTTCTTGCCGGCTCTTCTCCATAAGAAACGACCAATTGGAACCGTGCACCTTGCTTCTGACATTTCATAAGTGCCAATGTAGGTTTATGTGTAATAAAATATTTTTATTTTGTGTTGACGTCCTTTAGATTCACCTTATTTTGGCAGCTTTACAGTGCGATACTGGACGAGGCACAATCCTCTATTTGCGTAACATTGAGCCACAATAAATAATTCTCATTTAATCTCCATGTGAACTTTGAAGTTTGAACATGTTCACTAATTAGTGCAGTTAAAGCCATCCCGAAGTAAACGCAGCATCAGGGTCGTCTGATAACTACGAGACAGTGTTCTCTGGAGTCCGGTTGCTAGCGGAAGCTCAAACTCAAACTCAAATCATTTATTTCAATTAAACCATTTACAGGCACTTTTGAATTGTCAAGGAGTCGGTCAGTAAGAAAAATGAAGCTATGAAAAATGAAGCCGAGGCATACATCACACAGCCACAGGCACGGCCCCGACGCATACTCTTGACCGGCAAACGTTCGCCGATTAGCCTTCACTTTACGTTTCTCGAATTCCTCTGCGAATTAAAAAAATTTATTAGAGTGATAAAAGTCTTCGAGAACTAACTTAATGTAGATATTGGTGCCGATTCTCTTGTACACCGAATTAAACTAACTAAACTATCACTAAAATTGCTTACTTTTGACTATGAGAATCTTAAAGCTATTCTGCAAACAAATTCTCTAAATTTAAAAATAAGTTTGATACAACTCTATCGAATTTGACAGTCGTGACTCCACGTGGTATTTTTTTTTTTCTTTTGTCTTTGTGACGTTGTACTTGTTTGCCCTACCCCATGATTTTTTTTAGAGCCGGGGCACGGTGGATCGAAACTGCTATATTATGAGGGACATTAAGGATTTTTTTACAAATTCCATTTTTTTTAATACTTATCGTAAGATCTGTCACTTTGATGAATAATTGTTAGGAAACTTTTTTCTGTAAAACTGATAGTTTGCCCGGAAAAAAATATTTTCAATTTTTGTTCAGTTCGCTGTTTTGCATCTGGAAGATTTATTCTAAACAAATTTTTATTTTTAATAGTGAACAGAACAAGTTTGACACAGCATATTGCTGTAAGTGTGACCAATTGTAACAAATTCCGGACATGGCAGCTTAAATATTCAATGGGTGATAGTGATAGCTTATCGCTTTCAATCGATCAGTCCGGCGCGCGGGCAATACAGAGTTTTCAAAAGTTTCCTAGAACAATTTACTTATCTCAAAAAATACAATCAAAACGAATCAATAAGAAGTAAGACAACTCTCCGTTTGCTTATTGTCGCGTTGATTACTTCACTCATGTAATGACGTCACAACACTACCGACCTCCGCTGTGACTGCTGTGAGTGAGCTCCGTCCTTCTAAACTTGTAAAGTATTAATAGTATTTCACGTTTACCGTTATCTTCGGTGCCGACTTGCCGAGGCAAACGAATAGTTCCATTAGACAGATATCGTTACCAATTTCACGGTTGATCGGTTGATGTGAACTTTTCGCGAGATGCCAGACTTGTAACTTGGTTCACTGCTCTCAGGTTCCATTATCGCGATCTACTTTTTGAAGCTACGGACTTCGTTTTTGATGCTTTTTCGTAAAGGCATGCCGTATCTATACAAATTAATAAAATTGAATTGTCTGTTTGTAATGTCAAAATAAGTGCTGTTTACTTAATGCATATGAAAGTATATATATGGTACTACTAACAAAAAAACTATTTTTAAAATGTTAGTCTGTCTGTCTGTTTGTTCTGGCTTATCTCCGAAATGGCTGGACTGATTTTGACAGGCCTTTAACTTGCACTTCCCAGCTGATGTTATAAGAGTAACTAAGTCTTCTTTTATTTTAGAAACAGCCGCGGGTAGTAGCTAGTTATAAATATTTTTTGATAATGCACAGCAAGAAGCTACTATGTATGGGCATAGTCACTTCACAAAGTCATACAAACATCCATACTAATATTATAAATGTGAAAGTAACTCTGCCTGTCTGTCTGTATGTTATGTTTTCACGCCTAAACCGCTGAACCGATCGTCATGAAATTTGGCAGAGATATGGAGAAGGACATAGGCTACTTTTTTACGCGATAACCGACATCCACGCGATTTTTTTAATATATATTCAGAATATATATATTTCTGGTCCTTGACCCCTATTAAGTAAACACGAAAACCATACACAATTTTATGATTTTTATAAGTGTCACTATTGTGCAATTAAGTAAATAAGTAATAAATAATAGAATGTGAAATGAAATGGAAGCTAATGTTAATCTTTCATGTTTTATTACTTATATGTTTATCAATATTTTTTGGCGATATAAAATATCAAGTATTGAAAATGTATCAAATTCATAGTAATATATTAAATGAAAGTAACTCTGTCTGTGTCGGACTGTTACGTTTTCACGCCTAAACCGTTGAATCGATCGTCATGAAATTTGGCAGAGATATGGAGGACATAGGCTACTTTTTTACGCGACAACCGACATTCACGCGTAAAATATGTTTTTGCAAGAAAGAACCAACCGGGTTTTTAACGATTTACTTTATACTATAACTTTATAAAATTTATAGAACTGATATTCCTAGATAGGCTACAGTATCTCAAATAAGGTTAACAAGTATTAATTCAATAATATACTATGTATGCATTTTGCACACTGCTCTGTTTAGCAAAAGTCTCGTTTTCTCGAAACCAACCTGCTGTGGGTTGGTTCCTGTTTGCGAAAACCGGCCAAGTGTGTGTCGGACCACGCACAATGAAGGGTTCCGTACTTGGGAAGAATTTATCGTAAGAACAAACTTAACATTGTAGTTGGTAAACATAGTCTCCGATACATTCCAACTGCAAATGTAAGTTTGTACGCATAATATCGTGAGATTTACTATGTTATTTTAAGACCATAGACTTCTTATATATTTTCCTGTAATCTATAAGTATAGAACTATTTTCTGTATTTTTTTTTTTCAAAATATTAGGCTCAGTAGTTTCGGAGATAAGGAGGGGGGGAATGGTCAATTTTCGTCTATTTTCACTTATAACTTTAAAAAAATTTATTTTAAAATTATAAAAAAAAAAAAAATGAGACCCTCACAGTAAGCCCTTTCATTTGATATGTCTCACGGTACAGTTAGCAAAACTTTATTTTTATTTTCTTATTTGCCCCCAAAACTGACCCCAATATTCTAAATTCATTTATTTACAGTTCACGTTCGTGTTTGGGTGACTCAAATTGATATGTATACCGAATTTCAACTTAATCGGTCCATTACATTCGGAGCAAATTGACTGTAACAAACGGACAGACAGACAGACACACGAGTGATCCTATAAGGGTTCCGTTTTCTCCTTTTGAGGTACGGAATTAGAGATGGGCCGAATGTGGTTTGAACCGAATCCGAACTTCGGCCGAACATTCGGTTAAAATGAAAAGTTCGGCCGAACTTCGGTTCAACTTCGCGCGCTTTCTCGAAAGCGACACGTCGGGATTTGTTTACGCATTTACTTCAATTACTTATTCCTAGATGTACCCCGCCCGCACATCGCGCTCCCGGCTGCTCCTGGAAGCTCGGTATATTCTTTGAGCGACTTTTTTCAGAGGCAAGAAACGTATACGAAAAAAAACGTAACAAACTTCTGCCAGATAAGGCTAGATATTACGGAGGACGCCACACAGAGCGTCGCGTCACGTCGCGTCGAGCCGGACGGCTCTGTGTGGCGTCGTCCGTAATATCTAGTACATTACAACTGCTCAGCGTCGCGTCGGCGTCCCGTCCCGCCGCGCCGCGCCCGCTGTGTGCAGAGACCTTTAATTAGGCAGAAATTTTCAAGACTAATAAGAACTGATTTAATTTAAGGTTTACATTTATAATGTTCATAACTAAAATAAATGACCATGAGTGAGTAAAAGACATAATTATTTTTTATTTTACAGTAATTCTATTCTAATTCTATTAAATTTCAGTCCTGAACCGAATGTGAACCGAATTTCGGCCCATCCCTGTACGGAACCCTAAAAATGGGTCCAACTGTAAATTTAAGTTGGTCGACTATTACTCGGCCTACTTAGCTGTAATAGTTTTCCTTTTAATATACTACTGCTGTGATTTTTTTCACATATCCTTGTACACTTGGGAGCTCGTGGCTAAGTAATAACAGCCGCACGGGTCGATCCGTCAGGTTAAGCTACGCTTTCCGGGGTTGGTCCGTGGATGGGTGACCATCTTTACATACCGAGACTCCTCCGTGCCTCGGAAAGCACGTTAAGCCGTTGGTCCCGGCTGTCATTCGTGGATCTTTGACAGTCGTTACGGGTCGTCAGAAGCCCAAAAAGTCTGACAGCCAGTCTTACCAAGGGGTATCGTGTTACCCAGTTACTGGGTTGTGGAGGTCAGATAGGCAGTCGCTCCATGTAAAATACTGGTATTCAGCTGCATCCATTAAGACTGGAAGCCGACCCCAACATAGTTGGGAAAAGGCTAGGCAGATTGATCCAAGTACACTTGGGAGGGGGACACTTGACTAACAACGATTAGCTCTTCAAAGCTTAATATTACGCAAACGAATCCCTGAATCGAAAAATGGTTCCTACAAACCCGCAATATATTTAAGTGGCCTATCTAACGATACCCCACACCATGGGATAGACGAGAAAAACAAATATCATCCCCACTTTACGTGTAGGGGAGGTACACACGGCTACATATCTAGCTATAATTTCCAGTGTAAGCTGATCTCGCATTGTATAGGATTTACGCAGAATGAGAGGTCAGCTTATACTGGATTGTATTGCTTGATAAGAAGCAGTGTGTACCCTAAATAAAATTCAAGATTTTATTTTACCACTTTGTCAGCGTGAAATATGTTTACCCATGCCAAATTACAGCTTTCTAGTACTAAGGGTATCTAGACCTAAGCCGCGGACAGACAGATAGGTAGACGGACATGGCAAAACTATAAGGGTTCCTTGTTGACTACGGAACCCTAAAAAGGACTAGTGTACGGGCCTGGTGCGTGGGTGGACTGGTATCATCACTAAAAGTGTAAGATACTGAAATACGCATGTTCGTTACAACTGATACTAATAATTATTATCTGATTTTAATTAACCCTGATCAGACAGATATCGACAGATTATAATTGCTTAAAATAGTTTAGATTGCAGATAAACTAGGACCATCGAAGTAAAATAAATGAACAGTTAATTACTAATAATAATAACGAAACCATGGATAGCAATGCGACCAGGCACCACAAGCAGCACCCGTTCACGAGCATAACGAAGAGATTAGCCATTACCCCCCTCGCCATATTTGAGGGAAGGAGGCAACCCGGCCCCCGATGCTACTGCCAGCAGTGACACCTAAGGGAGCATGACGAACTTACTGCCGGTTGCTCAGGCAAGAATAACATGTTCAATTGTCGAGGTCGTTAGCTAACCACATCTTTGAATACAACTCATTAAAAAAAACATTGTAATGAGTAGATCATGTCCATAATAAATGAAAATAAATTCACTTAAACAGTCAAATAAAATAAACAATTATATGAACTCATATACCCTGTCAGTAGGTAAGCTAATTCTGGAGAAAAAACATAAACATTGTCTTGAGTTAACCACAGCGACCAGCAAATTTTATCATATAAGTAGTCGTTGATGGAATAGTATGCCTTTCAACAAAGGTGGGATTTTACTTTAGGTTTAAACACATTAAAAGGTAAATCTAGCAAACAAGAGGGTAGCTAGCACGGTGGCATAACTGTTTTAAGTGTATATTTTAGTGTTGGGTAGGACAAGCAATTTTGACGAGTTTGTATGAGTAACTCATTCAGCTTGGTGAGGTAGTACATTGTACCACTTCAAATGAGGTGGGACAATATTACATTAATAGGACAATGTAACATCAATGGGATATTGTCCCAAAAATGTGACATTGTCCCAATAATGTCAGATTGTCCCACCGTATTTGAAGTACTAACACAAAAGACATACGAGGCTTTGAGCTGAGCTTAGAAATATGAGGGGTAGGGAAAATATCATATTACTGAGTAATGCATGACTACAACAAACGCATCGTAGTTTAGACGGATGACGAATAAAATTTGTGTCTCAAATTAAATAAACAGCGTACGACATGAAATATTTCTTTTTAATAGTTAATCAAGAAAAAAATTACTAATTGTAATTTAAAAATAGCAACATTGCCACTTTTTTACCGCCGAGTCTGTTACGTCTCTCGATGATAACCTGACCAGACTTCGAAAAAATTTATTTCCGAAGGAACTATAAAAGTACTCTGTGGAAGGAACACTCGTAGCAGATATGCACAGTCGTTTTTTAGCCACTTCATATAACCTACATTAATTAATAAGGTCTACTCTCCCGCCCGCACACATTCGTTCTTCCAACCGCGCTGTCCCGCTCACTTGAAGTGAACCAACGAAACGAGTCAAGACCGGGAGGTCTTGACTCGTTTCGCGAGCTAGAAGCGACAACGACAATCCTTGCACTCGCTCGCTCACCTCACGTCAGCATTGTCAGGCCTCACTCACCTCACCACACTCACTCACTTGTCAGTTCGAGATTCATTCATTTGTATGTCACAGTGAAGCGGTACAAAATTTTATTTTGAGGTGTTGGGACATTCAATCGTTTTGTATGGGACATTTGAGGTGCCTCTTGCATGTCCTACCCAACACTAGTATATTTAGCCTAATGTATAAGATATTGGCGAAGATGGATTGTGATGCCACCGCACCGTGAGAATTCCAATATCTTAAAAAAATCTCTTAAACTGGCACGTAGCTGGTAAATTGCTCGAACAGCTCGTTTTTAAAGGGCAAATATACTTTGAATATCAGCGGCTTTGCCCCACAGCAGAATACCGTAGGACATAATACTTTAGACTTGCGGCCCAGCAGAGGCCCTATAAATATTAGTTGAGTGATGACACAAGACACACACACAATGAGAATTTAATTAGCTTCACTAAAACAAGTTGTTTATTATCGTTTTCCAGTTGTGCGTGAACCGGGATGCGTCGACCCAGGGTCAACAGCCTCGCGTCTTATCTTTTCCGATACCAGATTTAAATGAAGAGCAGTTTGTTCTAAGTTCTAACGACATGTTGTGTGTGGCAGTCCTGTGTCGGTGGGCTAATTGTTCTAGGTTCTAGGTATGATAAA
Source organism: Dryobota labecula (assembly GCA_947523025.1). Taxonomy (NCBI): domain Eukaryota; kingdom Metazoa; phylum Arthropoda; class Insecta; order Lepidoptera; family Noctuidae; genus Dryobota; species Dryobota labecula. The sequence continues at coordinate 1,008,598 of OX383290.1, forward strand.
GTAAATACATGGGGTCTCGACGGCGGCGTGGCCCTGTTTGTCGTTTTCTGGCCCCTTGTACTCTTTCTGGGCTATCTATGAACAGAACTATCGCCTATACTCGTGGATACAGATTTTAGCTAGCAGCGTGTTCCGAGTTACGACGATGCACTCTACCATAAAATGTGTGTTCACCCGTATGGCAGTTTGTCATTGTCCCTGTTTTGGTTCTGTCCTCCACAGCGTCGGATGACTGTTCCAGAGTGTAAACAGAGTTGCTTGCTTGCCATCAGCCACAATGGGCGGCAGTGCGGCACAGTGAGCGATTGTTCAGCGTTCACCTTCACATTGACGTCGGTACATACATCCGTCCGTGTTCCGGTGTGAGCGTGTCGTTTTGATTCTCATCGCTGCACTGCAGGCTGTGCTGCTGTTTGATGCAGGGTCTGGCGGTCTGTACAACCCCGCGCTTAGTGCGGAGCACGTAACACCTGTATGGCTTATCCCTTTCTAATGTTTTGGTACAGTCGCGAACACTGAAATTGCAGAAACATTTTATTTAATATTGTTGTATATTAATTTTTGTTGTTACTTACTTTATGTTTCCTGCTATTTCATTTCTAGAAATTTCCTTCCGGTGGCTTTGGCAGAACTAAATAACCTTCCCTAAGTAATTAAAAAAAATATATATATTTAGTCATGTTTTCGTACTTGTGTTCGACTGTACTCGACTTGAAAATGTATGTAGAAGTTTACATGGAAATTTAACATACTTCTACATAGTAAACCAGGTTGAAATTATCATGGTTTGAGACGACTATTTCTTGCCTATTTTTTGACACCAAATTTAAATTCAAAAACGTAAGCGTTTCGCGGTAATCAGGTGAGGATTGTGGCCAGAAAGGCTCACCACGTAATCCTCACCAAGACACCTACATAATTATATATCTCTTAATGACTATTTTTATTTGGCACAGCGTTACGTCTAATTTTTGACTATTTTTTGGAATAGGGATGATGACTAAAAAAATATTTTTTGTCCGTCATGTAGATTATTAAAAAATATTGGACACGTATTTTTTCTTTTTTTACGTAATCAAAATATTACGGCGATACATTGAGTTCAAATGTGACATGACATCCCTTCTCAGTAGATTTTATACGTAGCTGTGACGGAACGAGCCCCCACTCCCCAAGGAGGTTCCGGTGACGGACGGCCGCGGCAAGTTTGAGGATGATTTCAAGTTCCCGTGTTTATTTATTTATTTATTTATAGGAGAACCAACAGCTATAACAGATGGATAACAATTGAATATGAAACATAGAGCCAATTACAGGTTCTCACGGGTAAAAACAGAAAAAGCAGTAGAAATCTTAGGATCTTAGGATCACAAACAAGCACGATAGATAAGATTATCAATATATTCAAGGTACAATAAGCACTATGAACTTCTACAGAAGTCAGCGTTCAGCTGAGTGCGCGCAGGTTTTGGTGGAAAATGGGTCAAATGAGAATTCTTTACAAAGAATATTAAAGTCCTTACTCGCTCGCACCATGTATGAGTTTTGCCTATAGTTAGAATAGGAAAAAGGAATAGAGATGGGTGGATTAAATCTAACTGATCTCTGGGGGACATTGAAGCGAAGTTTATGCAAAAGATCAGGACAGTCAATCTCGATGGAAATAATTTTTAAAAGAAAAGTGCAATCTGCTAGTCTACGACGATTAATAAGTGGCTGTAAATGAAATTTTTTGCAGAGATTAATGTAATTATCAGAATGGTATGGTATACACAGCCGAAAACAGAGAAAACGAACAAACCTTTTTTTGTATATTTTCAATACGATCAATGTATTTGCCATAATACGGATTTCAAATTTGGGACGCATATTCAAGATGACTTCTCACAAAAGAGCAATAAATAATTTTAAGGGTTTTGGCCTTCTTGAAACATCCTGCGAGTCTCACAACAAAACCCAGTGACTCCGAAGCTTAGCCCACTATTTGCTCTATGTGCACATTAAATAAAAGTTTGGAGTCATGGAAAACGCTTAGGTTGTGTTCGCGCCATAAGCGGCAGAGGAGGACACCGTGGTGTTTTAGTGGGAGTCCGACATAACACACTGTGCAGTGTAATCAAATAACATACAAGTTTTTTCTAAACCATTTCGATTACTTAATGATTCATTAAGCAAACATAATTATTAAAGTACACGTCGAAACATTGGGGGTCAGATCTATGGGGACATAATAAAACATTTAATAAATTATATTACCTACTCATAAGTAGGCAATAATGGCTATCCAGAAACGTTCAAAATAGATAAAAAACTTACTACCACTACTACCAAGATCGGTAGAATTTGGTGAATTTTGATAAAATTTTCGCATATAATACTAGGTTTTCATATCCGCGGAGAGGTTATCGGTGACAATGATCTTTTTACTTTGCCGACGACACTGATAAGGTATCGTCGCGTGTTGTAGTTGGCGTTAACACAGATGCGGCGACGTCATGAAGGCCACCTCCCCCGCCCGCACCCCGCCCTCGTCACTGATAATAACTTCTATCGGTTCATGCTCGCCTAGTACTTTTTCAGGATTTACGCAGAGGAAAGTGTATCTCTTCGTGACGTCACCTCATAAAAATTCAGCACTTGGTTAATAAAACTGAAAGTACACGTTTAGATGACGACAGATGTTGACTGGGGTCAAATGAGATAAAAACAAAGTTTGGGCTGTGCGCCCGATAGCGGTATCCATATTACAGTAATAATAATAATACTTCCACCAATATTTTCAGTGGAGATTATGTACCTAGTATATTTCACGCTAGCGCCCCGCCCGGCGCCCGTCACCGCTTCAACGAGGGTATAACGTATATATGTAATACTATGATATGAATGAGCTAGGTGCCGCGTGCAGCAACTAACCGCGGCGCGCGACTCGACGTCACGCCGGGGTAATTATTCAATAAACAGCTGTTCACTGAAACAAACGCACAGTAATTTTTTTCTTTAAATACAGTTTTTTTAAAGTTCGTTATCTTTAGGTTTTTTTTTTATGATACTTATTTATTTCATTATATTACATTATTTAAGAAAATAGATAATAATATGTACAAGTATATAAAAGAGGGAGGTAAAGAATCAAAGGGCATCAAAATATTCTTCCGCATCGCTGTCAACAGGAAAAGTGCCCAAAAGGCTGGCAGCATTGCCACGTTGTATGGCAATGCTGATTCTTTGGGCAAGAAATAGGCCAGCCCTCTGGTCACGTGAAGAGTCGACCAACCGCTTGGAGATGTCTCGAAATACCATGTGGGCACTCGGACCCCATGGTCCTAGTGTTTCAACCCCAAACGGTTCAAACATATAGCTCCCAATAAGGTTGTTATATTTGCGTCGTTTGAGGTTTTCCGCACCTGTAGCAGCCGCCCCAGCACAGCCCGCCGTGCTAGGAAGATGGGATGGCGCAAGGGTGTCAACACATGTTGCGTCCCACACCAAAGGCCGGCCAACTTCCAAGGCATGATGGTCATTCCGTCTGGTCTCTTCCCATCGTCGCGTGCCAAGCCATTGGGTTCTAAAACAGCTGGCACCCCGGCGGTGACAAGAGCACGACGGATGCTGTTATTGATGCTGGCGTGCCGAGCAATCCGACCTGCGCTCCTACTGCAGGATAGGCCATGATGTCCGAGGCAGTCGACAACTTCACCGCATTGGCAGCGATGCAGAACCACGCAAGGAGCGCCCCAGACGCAGACAAGTAAAGTTCTAAGTTTAAGTATTTTTTTTTTTTTGATGATTATTAATGATGATTTTGATATTAGATGTGAGATAGTGATAACTTGGTGATAACAATCTATACTAATATTATAAAGCTGAAGAGTTTGTTTGTTTGAACGCGCTAATCTCAGGAACTACTGGTTGAAATTCTTTGTGTGTTGGATAGTCCATTTATCGAGGAAGATTATAGGCTATATAACATTACGCAACAACCAATAGGAGCGGAGCATAAATGAAAAATGTTGCAAAAAAAACTACTTAAAAGATCTCGTTCAAATCAATTTTCGGTGAAAGTTTACATGCTAATGTACATCATATATTTTTTTTAGTTTTATAATTCTCTTATTTTAGAAGTTACAGGGGGGGACACACACATTTTACCACTTTGGAAGTCTCTCGCGCAAACTATTCAGTTTACAAAAAAAAAATATTAGTAACCTCAATATCATTTTTGAAGACCTATCCATAGATACCCCACACGAATGGGTTTGATGAAAAAAAAAAAATTTTTGAGTTTCAGTTCTAAGTATGGGGGTGGGTAACCCCAAAAAATATTTTTTTTTTTCTATTTTTGTGTGTATATCTTAATGCGGTTCACAGAATACATCTACTTACCAAGTTTCAACAGTATAGTTCTTATAGTTTCGGTAAAAAGTGGCTGTGACATACGGACGGACGGACAGACAGACATGACGAATCCATAAGGGTTCCGTTTTTTGCCATTTGGCTACGGAACCCTAAAAATGAGATAAACAACAAAATGGGATTATGTTATATCTTACCTACTAAGAGGTTTCTGTGCTTTTGTGGTAAATTGTCACTACTTATTATTTCATGTTCTGGTGTATAATATCGTTAGCTGATTAAAGGCTCGTACAGACACGCGCGATATCGCGGGCGCGACAGGCACCGACAAAGAAATTGTGCTACTAGTGTCGCGTCGCGCCCGCGATATCGCACTAGTGTGTACGAGCCTTAACGCTTAACATTCAGGTCTTCTATAATATTGATTGAACAAATAAGCACCATAGTTTTTATTATGTAATTTATAGTTTGAGGACCGAAACGATTTTAATTTTGCCAGAGTGTTGGGAGTTTAGTGAATGACGAATGTATGTTCCTGTAAGTCTAAATTATGATTGGCAATAAATTGAGCTGCAAAGTTCAACGACCTCAGTATTTGTCCTTCACAAGTCAATATACGTTTCCTTTGTCTGCGATCTCCTAAACTCACTAGAACCATCTAGAGTATTAATTAATTTGAATTTTATTTTGTGTTAATATTCTAATCGTTATTGAAATTGTCCTAGTCTTCGTTTTGTGCCGTAAATATATAGATAGTATAAAATAAATAGATAGGTTGTTTATGATCATATTGTGTTAAATAGTGTTGTGCACTGACTGGACAGGTCCACTCAATCTGTGTGGTTCTTTCATCAAAAGCCCATTTCAGACACCAATCTACATGGTCTTCGCATGATCTGACCAAGATTATGTCTGGACTTTAAAAGAGACTGACCGCTGAGTTTGTTTCGGCCTTTCTTCTCAGAGTAGTCAGATAGGAAACGCCGACCTCATCTAGTTTTAAAAATATGCTTGACGTGTAAAAGTGTTTGTACAAACTTACTACAAACTATTACTTACAGAAATAAAATCATTTATCATTTGCGGCTCCGCCCGCGTGGATGTCGGTTATCGCGTCAAAGGTAACCTATGTCCTTCTCCATCCCAGGCTATATCTCTGCCAAACTTCATGACGATCGGTTCAGCGTTACTTTCACATTTATAATATTAGTATGGATAAATGATTGTCATAAACATTGAAATAATATCATTCCATTTTAAACAATAGTTATTTGACACAATATTAATATTTTGAAATATAATATTTACATTTACGCACTTTTTTTTTTCTTCCTATATGTATCAAATTCTTCAATTTCTTTCAATCTTTAATCTATTGAAAGTTCCCAATCTTTCATAGTAGGTAATTGATTCAATAAAAAATATCTTTATTCATTCTGGGGTAATTACGTTGATCGTTGGCAACTCTGGCTGTTTTTCCGATGACAATGTCTTGTCTCGTTCCAACGTAATTAGTTTGACGGAAGAAGAAATGAGACAAACAGATTATTTTGACATTTTGACATAATTTATGTATCCGTTTCAAAGCTACGTCTTTAACTCGTAAGTGGTTACGTTTTTCGGAATATTTTTGTAGGACGTTGCGCCTCTAGTATAATATAACCTCATTGGTAATTCTGTATAAGATACTTCTATGATTAAACCGTTTTCTCATTGAATCCATTACTTTACGCACGTATAACCTTGATGAATGTTTACATCGCGCCACACCGCCACACGACCACAGAGTACAGACGTATTTTGTTTTCTTTTTTTTTTCGTTCGTTTAGTGGTGTTCCCGCTAAAATGTATTAGTACCGGTCAAGTATTAGTCGATTAATCGAATTCTACAGCCAGATCGTGTTGCAAGTACAAAATAAATGTCAAATATTTCGTCCAATTGCGAACGTGACCCTGAGAAAAGTTATGCACCAATGGGGTTCATTGGATTTCGAGTGTTTTCTCAGCACAAACGGAGTATCGTGCGACATTTCGGAGGATTTCGTTTTGTTTTCACATTGTTCGTACTTACATGAATTATTTTAAAATTATTATTTATGTCGCATTTTTATTTCGTGTTGTAATTTGGTACAATTGATTGCTTTAAGAATTTGAGTGAAATTTTGATTTAATGTTTGTTATATTTAGGTAAAGACTATAAGTACTTATATTATATTAAATCATTTGTTTCGGTTTCTATTCACATAGTGAATCACATTAAAATTAATATTACGTTAGAAATTTGAGATATAGCCTGGGATATGGAGAAGGGACATAGGTTACTTTTTTATGCGATAACCGACATCCACGCGGGCGAAGCCGCGGGCAAAAGCTAGTTGCTAATAAAATTATTATTTTTTGTAAAAAGTGGTGATTTATTAAGTTAAAACCTTCGAAATACACGTGAATATGTTACTTTTCTATTTAGTAAGTGTTTGGGTACTGCACAGTATGTTTAAACCAAACATACTATAATAATAATTTAGACTTACAGGAACTTACATTCGTCATTCACTAAACTCCCAACAGTCTGGCAAAATCAAAATTGTTTTACTGGTAACCCTGATGGCAATAAAATGTTTGATAAATGTAATTCGTCTTTTAATGTTTTTTTTGGATAATCTGAAGAAAATTTAGCAAACTTTCTTGTGAAATGTAACACCACTTGCTTTATTAATCTTTTCAGACCGTGACATGCAAATTTTAACCGCACATTTCACCATTTTGATATTTTTTATCCTTAAGCTATCGTTCACTTGACGTTAAGTTGACAACTGAAGTCAGATATGCCCGTGGACATATACGACGTAGTAATGCGTTGGTGCCGCACATTGCTGATCTAGTCCTATATAAGATCATTGTTGAGGACAAACTTGATTAAAATAATATTTAATATTTTATTTACGGAAGTTGCTTGGCACGCCACCTATTTGCAGTTTTTAGACGTAGAAAGTTATAAAAGCAAATGTCAGTAAATTTTAGAGTTAGTTCCGTGTAGAATAAAGACCTACAACGTTGTACTGGTCGGTTTCGTAAACCAGAGCAGATTGGGACAGGAAAACGACCAGTATAACGTTGTAGGTCTTTCTCTATACGAATATTCACTTGTTCACTTGATAAAGTGTCACTACTTAAGTACACCGCGAGTACGTTTGGGCATAATAAAGTTCACCACAGATACACCGTACCGTTTAAAGTTCACCACAGAAGCACACCATGCAGTTTACAACAATGTCTGTTTTTAAATATCACAAAATAGGATAGAAAAAAAAAAAGTTGCTTTAGATAAAAAATTGACTAATTCTTAGTTCGTTAGTTAGTTGTTCGTTAGTCTGGTGGTGGTGGTGGTAGTACTTAATACAACTTCAGCCCCAGCTTACGTTTTAACGTTGTACATACGGTGTTAGCGATTAGTGCTTCCAAAATTACGGATTTGCTAATTACGTAACTAGTTACGCATTTTGATGCTTCAATTACGTAACTACGTAATTACGTACTTAACTGTTTTGATTTTTTAAAGCACGATAAATTCTAGGCTTATTACGTATTTTAGAAGTAAAAAATCAAACAACTTCAAATGAAAAAAAATTTAATATTAAGGAATTAAAAGTAAATTACAGATTAAAATGATAATTTTAAAATTAAACTCAAAATCAAAATCGTCAATCAAATCAAAATGTAATATTTTGATTTGATTGACGATTTTGATTTTGACTAAACTCAATCAACAATTCAAACAAAACATGTACCACGCACAAATGGTTTAAAAGTAAGAAACAATATAAAATATGGTTATTTTTCCAATCTTTGTTCTTGATAATATGATCTCATAAATGATAACGAATGCAATGTTCTGTCACCAAGGGAACTTCTTAGTTTAGAACAAAGATAGCCGGCAGAAGAAAATGCCCGTTCTGCTTCAACACTAGTAGGCATTATACATAGTAAATAATTATAAGCTGCTGTTAGGAAAACTTCACGACCGCCGCCAGTGCTATCGTAGATACACATTTCAACTCTGATGATGGATTCAAGATCTGTGTTTACTCCAGATTTGTTTACTGTAGACATAGTTTTCTGTATTTCTTTTTCTAGTTGCTGTGCAACAGTCAACTCGTCGCCACAACCATCATTAGCATCATTGTCATCTGCTTCGGAATCTAAACTCATTTGTGTACTTGTAGGCGGTGTAAATTTGAGCCTTTCTAATAAGTTTGCAACATATGTTCTAATATAATCCGACGTCGGTTTTGTAAAAGTTTCTGTTTCTTCGGTTTTATAATATTCTTCATTATTATGCAAATACTGCAAGACACCAGACACATTTGTTCGCCTTTCTTTTATTCTTTTTCTAAGGGATACAGCAAGCTTGTCACTGAGCCCATTGGACTGAGCATCAAGCTTATTTAACATAAACTGAAGCGCAGCATCTGCTGCTAACAAATTCGAGTCACGGCGACACAATGCCATCACTGTAGTTTTTATTATATCTAAACTATGATGAATGTTATGTAGATCTTGTATTTCTGTGTCTGTGAAACTTATATTTGATTTTAAGTCTAATAAAGCCTTAAATAAACTTGATTTCAATTTCAGAAATCGTCCAACCATATCTGATAAGCTGTTCCATCGCGTTTTGCAGTCTAGTATAAGATCGAGGCTTTTACCATGCTCTTGTAAAGAATATTTTTGCAACAAATCGGTCTTCAGTGGTGATTTTTTGAATGATTTTTGAAGTTTTCTTACTTTTACTATAATATCTTTGTACAGAAACTCTGGTTCTAGAACTCTAGGTACTTCTATGAAAAGTCCGCCATCGTTTTCTTCAATTTCTTCAGTGTCAGTATCTGAAGCTTCATCTTCTAGTTCTGGTTCAGTAGTTGTACTTTTCCGTGTCTTATATAATACGTCCAGCACTGCAAGTTGTATTCCGTGAGCAAAACACAACTGATGGTGACCATCAAAATTTTTGCCCATTTTAACCATAACACTGGCTCCGTCCGTTGTGAATGCAATTATATCTTCAAGTTTCAAATAAAAGTCATTTAGATGATTTTCTAACAGTACAGTTCCAACGTGAGCTGGCATTGAACCCTTTATCCTTACTAGTCCTAAATTTTTATATTTAGCTGGTTCTAGGTCTTTATTATGAATATTTATATTCATATACCTCCGGTTCCGGGTAGAGGTCCATTCATCAAACGTTATAGTAAACCGTTTTTTTTGGGACTTCATATCTTTAAACTGATTTATTAATTGTTTTTTTATGGCACAACTCTGTTCCAGGACAATTTTGGTAATAGTTGAAGGAGATTTCGGTAGATCATAGCCAGATTTTTTGAAAACATACCTTAGATCTTCAGAAGTACAAAATTTGCTTAATGGGATGCCATCCAATGCTGCCATTCTAGTCACTATAACGTCCAAGGAATACTCAGTGGAAAAGTAATCCGTTAGTTTAGTTTTCTTCGATGGAGGTTCTAAACTTTTTCTTGCTTGAAAGCACGATGAAGTACTTGCCCTTTGCGCATCTTGCTCTTGTGACATCTCGCCAATATGTTTAGCACGCATATGTGTATGTAGTGCTCCAGTAGCACCACCAGGAGTCTTCAAAAATTTTTGACAATGTTTACATTGGACACTTTGCCCATTTTCAGCCCTCAAAAAGTGTTCCCATATAGCTGATTGTGTGCGTTTGTTCAAAAACTCCTTATAAATAGTCTTCTTTACTGCAGACCTAAAACAATATATAAATATTTCATAATTTAATAGTTAGGTAATACATATAAATAGCATCTATAGTTAGGCACTACACTTAAAACGGGATACATTTACATACGTACCGTGAACTCATAATCAATGTCTATTTGCACAGATATCTAACAAGCAACAATAAAATAAAATCGCACATATATTTTTTTTTTTTTAAACGTCGCACCACACTAGGAATTACTGCTGTATCGTGGGTGCACTCACAATCATGTAAACTAACATACACAAGACACCCAGACCCGGAACACCTATCTGTAGGTCATACAAATATTTGTTCCGTACGGGAATCGAACCCGTGACCCGCAGCGCAGCAGCCAATCACTCAACTACTGCGCCAACTGTGCCGTCAACAATATAAAATCAACTACTAAATTATATGTATAAACTCTCACACAATACCCTAGAAACAAAGTAAGTAGACAAGTAAAGTAATGTTAAAATAGGTACTTACATTTTCGTTGAAGTATCTCTACTCGTGTATGGTGATATCTACTTAGAAACTTGTAATGAAAAGCTTCTGAAAACCAAGCGTCAAACTTTGCGGCACATACACAAAATCACAAAAGTCAATAAAATAAGCTTAGACCAGGCAGGACAGTATCTCGCAGGTGTACGTAAGACGACTGAGTACCGAGTATTGAGATTGTTTCTAAATTCACGAAAGTAAAGAAAAATGTAGGGAGTTAGTTCCCTTAGCTTGCTCAATCCACAATATTAAACTTTATTATCTACGAGGTAGATCAAATACTTGCGAAACACTTATAAACTTTGATTGTGTTACGTACCGAACTATCCACAACCAACGGGGATTGCCTTCGTTTCCCGATTGGTCAACAATGAACTCTATTCTGTACGACTAAGAAATTAAATCTTGCGGACTCAAATTGGAAGTTATAAAATAAACCCCGGGAATTCGGGGGATACCCACAGAAAGGGTTTTGGTGTTGTCATAATGTAAGTCGTAGGTTAACTAAATTAAGGTAAATTGTAAATACACAGATAAACCCATGCCTTTTTCCCATGGAGTAGGCAGAAACTATAGAACTAAATAAATGGGTACCTAAATTAATTAATATTATCCTATAGTTACGTTATTACGGACTGCAGCTCTTCAGTTACGTATTTGTGAGATTTCTAAAATCTGTCCGTAATTACGTAATTGCGTAATTACGTAATTACGTAATGGAAGCCCTATTAGCGATACAGTGGTACCTACTTGAACCAGTTGCGAAGTTCTCATTAGCTATTTTAAATAACATAAACCAAGTAAAAAAAAGTACATCAGCATTGCGTAGTCACAAACATTATTTTCAAGTTTGGAACCCACCTACAATAATGCATAGCGACGTGCTGTACTTAGATTTCTCAAAGTTAATAAATTCTTAATTCAAGAGATAATATTATAATAACAGTGGCAGTAGGTCAAGTCGTATTTTGTTAATTATAAAACCACAGCGTGTTGCCAAAAGGCAGCTATTGGAGCGGTGGCGGTGCGGTGCAGGCGTGCAGCCCGCTGAATGTAGGTCGCACCTGCAGTGCGTCGCGGACTCGCGGTCGCCCGACTCGCGACCTCTTTTCCGAACGGTGCAATGCGTTGTAAATGCGCTTTTCCGGCCCTCTGGACAAATTGCCGGTTTCCGCCAAGACGGACATAATATCTCTCTAGAAACGAATCGAGAGTCTACCTAAATATTAATGGCGTTGATTATTGGCCTTCAATAAAAGAATATTGTTAGTTCAATCGGTTCAGTAGTTTTCAAGATCTCTCGGTGACCGGAGTGAACATAAACTTTCCCTTTTTATAAGTCCGCCCTCATCCGGTCCGCTTGAGATTGCGAATGTACTATCGAGGAAGTTCATATCTAAGCACCTTAAAGACTATTTCTGCTTGCAGCGCTCGGCCGCTATAGAAATCTCATCAACCAATAGCATCGCAGCACCAGATTTTTGATGCGTCCCTTGTTTTTGTACATGAACAAAAAAGACAGTAAAAAACCAGCTGAGGTAGTGCGTATTTTTTCAATGGAAATAAATATCAATGGACCTTCGTTCGGTCGTAGTTCGAGCACGTTTGGGACAAGTTTATGGGTTTTTTTTGACGAATAGGTTTTCTATGCTGTCAGAAAAGTATAACATTAGCATCCAAAGTTGAGTAGATTTCTCACAATTATATAGGAGTTTTTGGGTGAGAGGCGGAAAATTTCCATAAAATTTTAAAAGTGCAAAACCTTTGTTTTAAATTAGCTCTAGTCATAAACCCCTTTTTAAGGAATGCACCTAATTACAAACCTGTAGACAAAGCAGTTTGATTGAATAAACTGGGAGCTTACTCATGAACCACTTAAAATTATTATAATCCGTGCCTAAAGAAACACTTTATAATAATATAAGGTCGTTTCCGCATTGGTCAGTGCGGTATCGTTTCGGTATAGTATGCTCTGCCGCAGTAACGCACTGCTTTCATTTATCAATTAGTGCAGTACTGCTTAGATCGTTGAGTACTGCTTAGATCGTTGAAATAAAGGCGCTCGCCTATATTTCAACGATCTAAGCTTTCGGTACCGATTCGGTACCGGAAGCATACCGAGCGCCTATATTTTTACCGAGTATACCGAGCATGCTGTAAAACGCGTGACGTGAGCGGGTAACGCACTGGATGTTTCTACACAGCTGCAAAAAGAAAAAAGTATGTCGTATTTTATAACATCTACAGTTTACACTTTCATTTTTTGGGATACCCCGATACGGCATTCCATAATTGTATACACAAATAATGAGTGTCATAAAAGTTAAAATACAAATTTCTAAGCCAAACAAATATCGAAATTTGTTGAAACAAAAAGTAAAGTATAAAAAAATAAAAAAACTTTCTCATCTTTGTTTCTTTTGTTCTATTCCTAGTGTTCGAAAAAGGGTCAGACATCTGTGATCATTGGAACAGAGATTGTAAAACACACGAACAACAAAAAAACCGTTTCATTGGTCGAGGCCAAAAGGGGCGTTAAACAGATGTGGTCATCGTGCTCACGGGATTTTGTTTTGAAATTGCTTAGATATGAAGTTCCCCCATAGTACTGGCCTTGTGGATTGTTGATGATAAATATTTGAGAACCTGAATGCGGTCATTAACGATTTCATAAACAAACTTTGATTTCATATTTGGCATGGCGAGTTAACACGCAGAATGTTGACCTTATCTGTATGATTTAATTGTTTGCACACGCATAATCAATCACAACAGATACTTGTTTCCAAAAATCTGCGTAATATTTTGTTTCGGATATTACTGTGATAAAGACACTATTATTATTTATTTATTTAATACTTTAAGCACAAAAAATGTACAGAGGCGGACTTAATGCCATAGGCATTTTCTACCAGTCAACCCTTGGGTGATGCAGAGACAAAAGATATACATAAACCTATTACAAACTATAAATTCAATATATAAATCTTATCTACTATGTAAAAATAAGTCGGGTTTTTCTTCCTGACGCTATAAGTCCAGAACGCACGAACCGATTTCCACGGTTTTGCATTCGTTGGAAAGGTCTCGGGCTCCGTGAGGTTAATAGCAACGTTTTTTTTTTTTTCTTTTTTTTTATGGTTTTTACGAAAAGTTAGGGTAGGGTAGGTAGGTAGGTAGATAGGGTAGGGTAGGGTAGGTAGGTAGGTAGATAGGGTAGGGTAGGGTAGGGTAGGGTAGGGTAGGGTAGGGTAGGGTAGGGTAGGGTAGGGTAGGGTAGGGTAGGGTAGGGTAGGGTAGGGTAGGGTAGGGTAGGGTAGGGTAGGGTAGGGTAGGGTAGGGTAGGGTAGGGTAGGGTAGGGTAGGGTAGGGTAGGGTAGGGTAGGGTAGGGTAGGGTAGGGTAGGTAGGTAGGTAGGTAGGTAGGTAGGTAGGGTAGGGTAGGGTAGGGTAGGGTAGGGTAGGGTAGGGTAGGGTAGGGTAGGGTAGGGTAGGGTAGGGTAGGGTAGGGTAGGGTAGGGTAGGTAGGGTAGGGTAGGGTAGGGTAGGGTAGGGTAGGGTAGGTAGGTAGGTAGGTAGGTAGGTAGGTAGGTAGGGTAGGGTAGGGTAGGTAGGTGGGTAGGTAGGGTAGGGTAGCGTTGGGTAGGGTAGGTAGGTAGGTAGGTAGGGTAGGGTAGGGTAGGGTAGGTAGTTAGGTAGGTAGGTAGGTAGGTAAGTAGGTAGGTAGGTAGGTAGGGTAGGTAGGTAGGTAGGTAGGTAGGTAGGTAGGTAGGTAGGGTAGGTAGGGTAGGGTAGAGTAGAGTAGTGGAGTTTATACTATAGCTTTTGACAGAACGAAGTCTGTCGGGTCAGCTAGTTATATAGGTATAAATATAAGCACAAATAAATACACATAAATATGTATACTAAAACAAATAAGACAAACAATAGGAAAACATTACCGTTATAATGATACTGCCAGCTTCTTGCGAATATGCTCACGAACTTTTACTTTAAAAGATAATCGGTTGGTTGCCATCCTGATTTCCTGGGGGAGCGCAGAGAGATAGACTGTATGAAGAAGGAAGAGTGAATGAAGTCTGTGCGGTGAGTATTATTAGTGTGTAGGCACGAAGGTTGAATCAATTCGCGTAACGGAATGGTGCCGCTCCCTCCGTGTAACGCTATTTTAGTAGCGGGCTGCGTCGAGGGGGCCTGTTGCTCCTTGCGCAATAGTTTCTACATGTGCAAATATACCGGCCATCAGCTGTGAGTGCCGTGTCACGCCGAACAAAAACCTGACCCAAAAAGGAAGTTAAACATTGAAAGCTGTTACGATGTTTTTTTTAACGCTGTAAATGGGTCACTGCGGCTATTGCTTGGTGACATATAGGGTGTTCTAACTGGCGCTTAGAATCTGTGTGTTATTGAAAGATATGCGTAGCTACTAGCTAGACTATAGTAACAAGTTTGTTGCTGCCTGAATCTGTACGTAGACCTTATATTGAATTCGGTAGAACATTACCAGCAGCAATAGACCAAAAATTACATTGCTCACTTACTCGCGACAATCTAAGAAGTCCGATTTAACAGCTCTATAAAAATACTTTGTGTAGTGATGGGAAAAAAATCGGTTGCATTAAAAACCGATTCTCAAACCATATCGATATATCATACTTATATAGAGTCTGTAAAAGTATAGAATTTTCAAAATATCGATTTTATTTGGTCAAAAAATGTATTATAAGTTATAACGGTCACAACACTACGGCAACGAACCCAAAGAATCGTCTAGTCGGAATATTAATCAACAAAAAAAACAACCCCTGGGGGTTGTTTTCACTTCCAAAACACAAAAAGGGTTAAACACGAGGTTGAACAAGGATTTCCATACATTGGTCTTCTTTTCTTTGTCCATATTCAACCCATTGTTGTTAGGTAACTAATAATGACATTAAAGTAATACTGAGAGCTGAAGTGTGTTTATTTTCTTTACAATCAATATTTTACACACTTGTTGTATGTGCTTCAGTGCACCTGTCTGGGTCGATAGGGCCACTATAAAATCATCACTACAACTGTCTAAGACCACGTAACCGTATTGAACGACTATTTCATAAAATCATTAAATTTGACGGCAATTCTAACTAAAGGAGTTGTATTGCTGGTTCTAATGATTATAATTCAGTAAATCCATACTTGTTACGGTCGCCAAAATAAGCCCTGGCAGTCAAGAGATGACCAGTCCCAACTGACGGCGCCCGTTCACGAACATAACGCATGGATCAGTACCATCCAGCTCAACCATTTTGTAGGGAACCGAATGATCCAACACACGCGCCACCATCAGTGAGACATTTAAGTGAGCATGACATACTCTCAACTGCCATGCTCTTTCAAGTCAACATAAATCATAATAACATAATAAACGGCTCCATGGTACTCAATATTACAAAATTGAAAAAATGCTGCTAAATTATACAAACTAACTATAGTTTGCAATGTATTTGAGAGATGAATAAAAATTAACTACCAAAAAAGAAAGAAAATAATTAAATAATATAATTATAATTAATATTCAATTTATTTAATATAATTAAATAAATTTAATATCAAACGAGCTTACCTGTTAAGCGAAGTCTTGATTCTAATTTTATGAACGGCGATCTGAAATATAATTACCCACCCACCACTAGCTAACAGCCCCAAAGCTGCAATAATTAGTATGAAACCTTTTCAGGAAAACCTATTAAATAAGTATGAGTGAATTTGAGTGATTCTTTATAGAAAACAGAGCTGTTCCTCTAGCCTATGATCTCTAAAACAAGTGACACACTGAGTTGCCAACACACAGAAGATACGTGAAACAGTGTACCTAACTAATAAAAAAAAAAAACAACTTATTTTCTAAAAATCGCGATGTTATAAGTAGGGCTTTCAAATACCGGATTATTTCAATAATTATTAATATTATCGGAAAAGTCAATACCGTGATCCCGGTATCAATACCGGTAATCCGGTATTGAACGCAAGTTCAATTAGGACATTAATAAAACCAATAAAATACGTGTTTTTTATTTTCAATTCAGTCTTTATTGTTCTTATTTATTGAAAATAGTACATAAATACGTTTTATACATAGCTCTCATATATAACAATTTGGTATTGCTTGATTATTTAGGGAGGACTAGAAATTAGGAACATAATGAAAACTTCAACTTAATCTAGTCTTTTTGCAGGAAGGCATTTCACATAAACTCTGTATAGTACAATATCAAAAAAATATAAATTTCTTATTTCTTTAGATCTTTAGATAGGTAATAATATGAAATTATGAAACCGTTATGTCATCATGAAACTAGCAAAAATACGCGCTAGTAGATCACAACTTCACAGTCACAAGTTAACACTACACAATAACAAAGTCTATAAACGCGTTATCCTGTCGTCTTTGTGAAACTGACTGACAATAACAAAAAAGACATAAGTACACACGGCTACATATCATGCTATACTTTTCCAGTATAAGCTGATCTTTCATTATACGTGTACCGGACGGGCGTGATCGCTTGACTCGAAAATCAAGAAGGTTGTAAGGCTATCCCAGTCCAAGCGGCGCTGACGTCCTGCACCAATAGTTCAGGATATCTTCAATAGTCACTGCGACATTACTCCTGAAGAATCACGGGTTTTTACGGAAGAAATAATAAGACCGTATTATTGATAAGACTTCATAAATATTCAGGAAGCGATTTCAGGACTCCCCAGTACTACTATATGACTATTTACATGGAATTAGTTCCATGTCGATGACTACGAATATTATAGGTGGCGCGCTCACTAAGGTAGTAGTGCTCCTTTACCTTACTGAGAGCCGCGAATCGCCTCCCGTTTTAGAAACTTTATTCACTTAGGCCTGTGTTCACCAACATTTAAATCAACTGTTTAGATATTTAATCAGTTCTTTACTTAGGCCTGTGTTCACCAACATTCAAACCACCGGTTAGGTATTTAAACAGTTGATTTATGTCAAATTTCCTAAGTAAAGAACTGATTAAATATCTAAACAGTTGATTTAAATGTTGGTGAACACAGGCCTTAGGAAATTTGACATAAATCAACTGTTTAAATACATAACCGGTGGTTAGAATGTTGGTGAACACAGGCCTTAAAATATCTTAACTTCTAATGTGTTTTACACCCAAACACCCTTATTTCTACAACTTTACATAAAGTGTTATCACAAGATTCGTAAAATAATGGCCTTTCTAATGAGGTTTCTACCATGATTCTAACTATTCCCACTGAAAAGATATTTCAGTTACAACGGGATTAATGTGAATAATTAAATATTAAATTGTTTGCAAGTGACTTTACTGGCAAAGTACTGAACCGATCTCCACCATACCAAAAGAAACCTCAAGCTAGTCTATTGCCCTAGAGAAATCTAGTATTTTAATTTTCGTACCTAGATTTTTCAGCCCACTATGAGCCTCTGAATACAGGTTGGGTAGCCTTTATTTTACGAAATCCGCTTCGCGGCATTTAGACTCGATTCGCTAGGTATCCTGAAGGGCTAGATTTCAGGAAGTTAGGTCCAGGGCTAGGTCTCGGTCTAGGTGACCTGGATACAATAAATGATTTTGAGTTTTGTCTATCTAACTTACCTAATCGAGGCGTACAATGGTCGAGTTTACGACTTTTATCAAAATTGTCATTTTGATTACATTATAACTGCTAGGCAGCACTATTAACCTTTTGAACGCCAGAGCGTAAACGCATCGGCGCCCCTTCCACGCCAAGCCACAAATTCAGCGCAAATACCTACAAAAAAAAATAGGGATTCCAACATCTTATCGAAAAGTTTTCGATAACCAATTAATCTTTGCTTTTCATCACATGTTGTTTCAATAAAATAATACTCGTTTCATCATTCTTTTATTTAATTTGACCCTATTTTTATCATAATATCGTTTAACAGCAGTTACAAAGTTCTAAACAACGTAAAAGCAGACATTACCAACTGCAAACGAATATATTAAATATTAATAAGGTACATCACTAATCTCGTTCATGACGTCATCCGCTGTCGGGAAGACCCGACTCCGGCGTACCTGGCACGACCTTTGACAACTTTCTCGCATGTGGGTAGGGATGTGACATTGTGGTTGTGGCAGCTTCTATACTAATATTATAAAGAGTAAATTAATAATATTATGATTATTATTTAGATGAAATACGGATGGTTTACGACCCTGGGAGTGACATAGGATAGTTTTTAGGTTTTAGGCGATCCTAAAACCTAAAAACTATCCTATGTCACTCTATGAACCTATGTTCGGGATTTAAGCGAGGATGTTTTTCCCACGCGAACGAAGTTGCGGGCAAAGCAGCTAGTAAATAATAATCATATACGTGACAACAATTTAATGAATTCACTTTTATGTAATTAGTCTGACTCTTCATAACTTGGAAAACTTATGTCATCTAAGAACTAAAAAAAAAAAAACTTGTGCAATATGCATTAGAAATATTCGGATACAAATAGTTGTTATTAAACAATAATGGTTAAAGTAATAGTAAGCTACTTTTAATAAAATATTCCATAAATATGAAATATATTTTACCTTACTCACCCATCACTAGCTGTCGTCTCTTCCCGACTGTGGCGTGGGGAAGAACACCTTTTTAAGAATATCGATTAGCAATTTTTGAGGATTATTTTTTCTTGTAAAATGTAATTAATGGATATATCATTGTGTCATTTTGCAATATACCATTAATAAAGTCTTAAATAATAGTAAAAAGAAACACAGAAATTTTTATTTAGTATATTTATTTTATGCTTTAAAAATGTCGTTTTCTTGTCGGCACTTGCCGACACTGGCGTGTTGGGCCAGTTTTCATTTGTCGGCTATAGCCGACCGTGGCGTTCAAAAGGTTAATGACTATACCTTTTACATATTTGAGTTAGTATAGTCATTGCACATCATTTTGACTGCTTTATTTCGCATTATTGCGACATGAAATTTTTCCAATTTATAGGTGGGGCATATTGTGTGGAAAAAAAGTGTGCAAAAATAAATGGGCACCTATGTAAATAGGAACATTTTTGAATAAAACTCATTTCTGATGGCACCTCAGCGTGCACATCATCGATTCTACATTATATTAAATTATATTTCCTATATACTTAAGCTAAGTTAAAATTACTGATTTTATACAAGCTAAATTGTTGGTGACGCATCGTCGCGAACAATACGGAAGTTCTATACAATGCGAGACCAGCGTAAACTAGTTTTGTATAGCTTGATATGTAGCCGTGTGTACAGCTCGATTTCGGGCATTGTCTCAGACGGGGCGCTTAAGATAACAGCGGGACGCTTGCGCTGGTGAAAACAAGTGTGAGAATAAGATTACATAATTTTCAGATCTAATGTTTGTAATACCGTAATTACGGTATTGGGGCGTCAATACCGGTATTGTAAAAGGGCAAAATAAAATCCGTGATCACGGTATTACGGGATCCCGGAATACCGGTATTGAAAGCCCTAGTTATAAGCTCTTTATATTAGCAATAAAATAAAATCTGCTGATGATAAAATAAAAACTACTTGGCAAATAATAAATAATGAATCAGGTAGGAAAAAACAGCGAAATACTGAATTTAATTTCGTCAACTCCGATGTAGAAATAGCTCAGGAATTTGATTTTTTTTTGGTAATATTCCCCTTAAAACTACAGAAACTTTAAATTCCTCACCCGCGCTTTCTGCTGCTTTACTTAGAAATAATGTAAAGGCATGCCCTTTGGAGTTCAGGTTTCAACATACAAACCCCCAGGCTGTTATAAAAGCTTTTAAAGATCTTAAAATTAAATCAACAGAAGATCTTTGGGGAATGTCTGTAAAAGTCTGTAGGTCTATTATCGAAACCATTGCGCCCTATTTAGCTTTCATATTTAACACCAGTGTAGACCAAGGAGTCTTTCCAGATCTCATGAAGCACAGTAAAGTAGTTCCATTAGCTTTCATATTTAACACCAGTGTAGACCAAGGAGTCTTTCCAGATCTCATGAAACACAGTAAAGTAGTTCCATTGTTCAAATCCGGTGATAGTAAGGAACCTAACAAATATAGGCCTGTGTCAATTCTTCCAGTTCTCAGTAAGGTGTTTGAAACGTTGATGCTCAATCAAATGTTACGTCACTTTAATAAAAACTCCATCTTTCATGAACAACAGTATGGTTTCACCAAGGGGCGTTGTACAACTGACGCCGGTGTCACCCTAATAAAGAACATTTTTAACGCTTGGGAAGAAGCACAAGATGCCATTGCACAGTGTGTAATTTCGGCCCGGCTGCGGCCACGCGTAGTTTATGTGTTTATTCGAAAGAGCTTGGTATTGCAAACAATTGATAAAAATTCCTATAGTTAATTTCTGTATAATTTTAGAGAAATGATTTTTTTGTGAAAGGTCAATGACCTTAAGGAAAACTTAATTATTTTTTTACTCCTAAAATATAATTGCTTCTGTTTTTGTTAGTATCGTAAGTAACGTAAAATTGCATTATGTATTCATATAAAAAAAATAGGAAATGTAGCTGTAATATTATAAGACATATTTAAGATTTTCTTATTTTCCCTTTTTATTGATTTTTAATTTAATCCTGTATCTGTCGCCTTTTATTCTTCATTATAAATATGAACATTATAGTTGTTTATTATGTCCTAAAAATTACACACGACAATAGAAGGGTTAGAGAGCTATAGCGTTTCTAAGTACCTATTTTAGAAATTTCTATGGAAATAGGGTTGTCCAAATGTAAACATAAAAATAAATTATAAATAAATTAGAAACTTTCGATGTCGTCATCAATCATCACAATGTATTAAAATTTCTCCTGATGGTAATACGATGGTGTTACCTTCGTTATCGTCAGTATCCCGTTCAAATTCACTAGAAGTATTATCAGAATATTTTTGCGGTGACGGGCCTTCATGAATAAGTACGTTATCCAGAGTACGTTATCCGTGCGTTATAAGATGCAGAACTTTTTCTGGAATGTTTAAGGGTCGTGATTTCGGTCCTCGTAAATGAGCACTATTTTCCAATAATTTGAACAAGTCAAAACGAGTCAATTCAGATATTTCTACCACTCGCTGACCAACATGAGGGTTGGCGCCCTCATGCCCCTCTAGCATTAAGTCACTCGGTCGAGGCCCGAAATGACATCCCCCAGGAGAATGGGTGAATTTCTCCTGAGGCAAAGCAGCGCCATGGGTCTTTTCCGGCTTCATGACGCCTCACCCCCGCTTCTCCGGATATATTGAGTACTGGTATTGGGTTTTAGCATAAGCTTGATGAGGGCTTGAAACTAAAATTTGGTGATTTTTAGTCTAGTTTAGAGAAGGGGTCAAAAACACGTCGAGGCTGCCCCTACCTGCGCGCCTCTGGCTCTAAAAAATCATGGGGTAGTCTAAAGTATCATGGCAAACGTTGCGAAGTCAAAAGAAAAAAAAAAAACACCACGTGGAGTCACGATTGTCATAATTATTCGATTTAGTTGTGTCAAACTTATTTTAAAATTTTGAGAATTTTGTTTGCAGAATAGCTTTAAGATTCTCATTTCCAAAAGTAAGGAATTTTAGTAATAGTTTATTTCGGTGTACAATAGAATCGTCACCAATGTCCTTCATCGAACATATTTTCATATAAAAAACTTTTCTTTCTCGTTATTTTGCTTAGCATAATTTTTTAAGAGAATCAAACATAATAATGCATATTAAAAAATAAAAATATTGAGTTTTTTTATGACTTTTTTTGTTTTAAAAAATTGAGTGATTTAATTATATAAGTAATATAATAAACCAACATTAACGATGTTATTTATGAGCAGAATCAATGAATATGACTCTGAATATGATCATTAAATTTCCATAGAAAAGTTAGTGACAACCCTTACCAAAATTTTAAAAATTCATATCTCGTCGCCCCTTCATTTTTATTAGCTGATATTTTTTATGCAACTATGTGACTATATGTATTTTTTTTCCATTAAAAAATTAAATGCGACCATTACGATACTGCTCCACAAAAAATAGTATTCATTTTAGGTAAAAACCTTAATTGTGTCTTAATTTACCGTGTTTTTTATGTAGTTTTTTTGCAAGGTTATAGCTACAAACTTCTTTTATGAGAACATATTTTATTTATTTGCTTATAATCTATCTGAAAAAAGATATTGCATTTTTATGGTTTCTATGGGTTTTTCTAGAAAAACACAATAACTCAGTAAATAATTACAAAAAAAGCTTCGGTGTCTTTGTCAAATGTCTAAAATAGTAAAAGCTATCAATTAAACACATAACATACGCGTGACCGCAGCTGGGCCGAAATTACACACTGTGCATTGGAATCTTTTGCGACAAAAAAATGAAAAATAACTTTAATATTGAAAGTCGGCAAAAACACAAAAAAAAATTAAAATAACTTTAATTTTGGAAGTCGGTGGCAAAAAAACGAAAATACGGAACCAAAGACACCGCGACATCCAAAATTAAAGTTATTTTTCATGTTTTTGTATTTTATTTTGAATCGAAAGTTTTTTATTATTAAAAAGTTTTTATTTTGTGTTGCAACATTCGGCGCGTTCACATTGCAGTTTAATGTAACAGTTCGTCTAAGCGTTGTTAAATGCTGTTATCTAGCCAACATCAAAGCGGTCACCGGACCATCTGTTTCGTGTACTATCTGGCTCATTGGGTTACAGTTACGTCTAGAACAACATTACAGTTACGGCCCGAGATCATCTCTTCCACTCAGTGACTCATGCTCAATGTTTCGTACATGCTCTCAAAGGGACCTTACGTTTTAAGGAATAAGATGCCAATTCGCATGTTTTGAACGATGGCCGAACAAAAAAGAGAGTGGGAACGAGGCAGCCGTTAGGCACAGTCATTCGAAAAGTATTGGAAGGTCGTTAAAATCGCTCGCTCTGTTTCTTTCTCGCGAGTTGGCTCAGTTCTTATCATTATGAAATACTAAGCTATCAAAGCAGCATAATATTCCTCTATTTCAGTTAGGTACACAGTGCGCCACAATCAACATGGCGACGAGTGGCTTTGCCACTAAGGTTCTATCCCCTTTTACTTTCTTCTACACATCCGTGACATTAATCGTTTTGTAATGCCAAAGCCAAAGAATGTTAATTAAATAATAACGTAAATTTATTGTATGTTTACTAGAGCGAGTGTTGCTATCACAAGTGTGACGTGGTATGACGCGGGATGAACATGATGCGCCGCCAGTCGCAGTGATGTGACGTAACTGCTAGCCGTTACCTTGTTACGTTACATGTTCAGAGGTTCCACTGCTTAATTTTCCTCTCTATCTCATTGAAATCTACTTCATGGTTCTTCCGCCTGATGCACCTGATGCAGGTCCTCACCGGACACGGTTGTTTCTGGAGGTCCTCCTGTTCAGGATAAGGCGGGAGGAAACGCCCGGGTGTTACCACTGTGTGGACCGCCCGGAGGACACGGTAGAGCATACGGTGGAGGTCTGCCCGGTTTGGGTAGAGCACCGCTGTGTCTTCACGGAGGCGATCGATGGCGACGGAGATCAGAGCCATTTATAATCTACGTCGCTTCGAAGCTCTTAGGGAACTGTTTAAAAGGATTAATATTATGACGGTACCTTGCCAATTCATTTATGAAAATATTATGTATGTAAAAAAAAAACTACATCTTTTTAATAAAATCAGTGATAGACATAATTTTAATACTAGAAATAAAGATAAAATAGATCAACCATTTTTCAGATTGTCTAAAGTACATGTTCTCACATTTTACAATGTTTGTAAATATGTGAGCACCATGCATCTAACGCATAATTAATTTGTCTGTCATTGCTTCACTTTTCATCTTTTATGGGGTACTGTGTTAAATGTTACAATAAAATACTTTCTGATATATTACAATTAAATGAAAGAAAATTTAAAACTTATATTAAAAGCACACTTTGTAAATTAGCATAAATTACAAATTAGAGGATTATATCCAAGATAAGAATGCTTGGAAACATGCTGGCCCTGCTCCATAGGACAATTTATTTAGAGTCTAGACAAAATCAAACTGGTTGCTAATTTAACTGTATAATTTATATTTTTTATGACATTCATTTTATTTTCTGTAATTAATAACACACTGACATAGGTTATTAAATGTTAAAATTTTAGGGAAATCATCTGCTTTTACAATGTTTGTAAATATGTGAGCACCATGCATCTAACGCATAATTAATATGTCTGTCATTGGTTCACTTTTCAATCTTTTTACGAGTACCTATTGTGGTATAGTAATTTTATTCTAGGTAAGTGCATTGTCTTCACATATAATTAACTAGATTCTGCCCGCGACTTCGTCCGCGTGAACTTTCTTGTTCCCCCGACCCACCCCTTCGCATCATATTGCCTGCCCGTGCCTTTACTTCGTTTTCGCTTAAACTTTCATTAAAAAAAATTTGTATCTAAGTTAATAGGAATGTATTTCTTCCTCAAGAATTGGGCTGTAAAATACAAAATGCATTTTTTCAAATCCAACTCTCAGTTCCAGAGATTAGCGCGTTCAAAAACAAAAAAGCCTGCCAAGTGCTCGTCGGACTCGCGCACTAAGGGTTCCTTACCATCCATACTTCCATACTAATACTAATATTATAAATGTGAAAGTAACTCTGTCTGTCTGTATGTTACGTTTTCACGCCTAAACCGCTGAACCGATCTTCATAAAATTTGGCAGAGATATAGCTTGGTATATGGAGAAGGATATAGGCTACTTTTTACGCGATAACCGACATCCACGCGGGCTAGAAAAAATCATGTCCGTTGTATGGGAGCCCCCTTTATTTTTTTTTTTCTGTTTTTTAGTATTTGTTGTTACAGCTGCAACAGAAATACATCATCTGTGAAAATTTCAACTGTCTAACTATCACGGCTCATGAGATACAGCCTGGTGACAGACGGACAGACAGACAGACAGACAGACGGATAGCGGAGTTTTAGTAATAGGGTCCCATTTTACCCTTTGGGTACGGAACCCTAAAAACTAACTCTTCAGCTTAAGGCTGACTCTACATTTGGCGTGCGCGATCCACGGGCGTGCGAGTAGCGCGAGCGCCGCGCGCGCGTTGAGCTCGCGCTGCGTGAGCGTCGGGTGTTACCGCCGTGTGACGTGCGTGCAGCGTGCGCGCGGCGCGCTCGCGACGCTCGAGTCGCGTTCTTACCCCTTCGCCCGCTATCCCCGCCGCAAAAAAAGTAATACAAAATATAGTAATCACTTTCTTGTGAACAAGAAGACCATAATGTATCTTGCCAGAGGCGTTTAGTCTTTTTATTACGTGTCTTATTTCTTTTTAGTAGCAAAGCTAACAGTAGTGTTTCCTCGTCTGAGTCCATTTTGTTAGTAATTGTAGAACAGTAACGCAACGACGTGTGCTAACACGGCACTGGCCAAATTGTGACTGACTTGTCTGAAGGGGGTTAAACGCCAAGGCGAGAGCCGCGCGCGCGCCGCGCGCACGCCTCACACACGTCACACGGCGGCAACACCCGACGCTCACGCAGCGCGCGGCGCTCGCGCTACTCGCACGCCCGTGGATCGCGCACGCCAAATGTGGGGTCAGCCTTAGGATAGACTACCTCGCAGAGTTGATCATTATTTTGCTGCGGAGTTATTATAAAACAGTCATATCTCCTAAGATATTCATTGAAATGAAATGATGCAAGGACAATTTTGTTCAAATTTAAATACTTGTGATGAATAACGTATTTATTTGGATAAGGATTAATACCATGTTTATGAAAACTCCTTCGCAAATAATGCATTGATTTCGAACAAATTTGATTACCATAAAAAAGGTTATAGTGAGTCAATCTTAAAAAATAGACATATGCTGTCGCGGACTTTTTTTTAGAACATTTAAAGAGGAACAATTCCATCATACATGATATTTGCGTAACTTAAACCGTTTACGCAGCGCACGCAACGGAAGCTCTCAAAAAGGAATAATGTTTCCCGTTTTTGCAACATTTTTCATTTATGCTCCGCTCCTATTGATCGTAGCGTGATGTTATATAGCCTATATGTTTCCTCAATAAATGGACTATCCGACACAAAAAGAATTTTTCAATTCCAACCAGTAGTTCCTGAGATTAGCGCGTTCAAACAAACAAACAAACATACAAACAAACTCTTCAGCTTTATTTATTTAATATTATATAATATAATATATAATTAACAATTTATGTACACACATATAAACAGACAAGAAGAAAGGAACAGAAAAATACGTACAAAGGTGATGCTTATTTCTAATGAAATCTCTTCCAGCATACCTGCGATAGGAAAGTAGATACGAGGGCTGCACTAAAAGTATCGGGAATGGAATATTTCCACTGTTCCTGTCATATTAAAATCTTTTAAATTGAAAACTGCTTGGTTTTAAAAATCGAATACCATTTATTTATTTAAAAAAAGATTCTCGGTCTTGTCACAAGGTTTTGTCAAACTTGTTTAGTCGTTGAGAAAATGGAATTGACTCGAGAAAATTCAAGAGCGATGATTTATTATGACTTTCGAAGTGGTTTAACACAAAAACAGTGTGTTGACCGGATGATTTCTGCATTTGGTGATGAAGCCCCATCCAAAACCACAATTTATCGCTAGTTTGCTGAATTTCAACGTGGACGTATCAAGCTCAGTGATGATCCCCGTCAAGGTCGTCCAAAAACTGCAGTCGCCCAAGAAAACGTTGCTGCTGTGCGTAAGCTGATTGAGGAAGATCGACATGTGACATACCGCGAAATTCAGGCAACTTTAGACATTGGCATGAGTCAAATACAAATAATCTTGCATGAACAATTAGGTGTAAAAAAGTTGTTTTCCCGATGGATACAAGAAGAAGAAAAAAAGAAGAACAAAAAGCGGCTCGCGTTACTTGGTGCGTCAGAACTCTCGAAAGATTCCACGCAGGATCCTCAAATGCTGTATACAACATCGTATCAGGTGACGAATCCTGGATAATATGCGTACGAACCCGAAACAAAAAACCAGTCACGAGTTTGGGTGTTCGAAAATGAGTTAAAGCCAACAAAAATTGTTCGTTCACGGAGTGTTGCAAAAAAAATGGTGGCCACGTTTGTCTCCAAAACCGGCCATGTTACGACTATTCCTCTTGAGGGACAAAGAACGGTTAATGCAGAATGGTATGCTAGCATTTGTTTGCCACAGGTCGTTTCTGAACTCCGTAAAGAGAACTGCAACCGCCGCATCATCCTCCATCACGACAATGCGAGTTCTCACACCGCGCACAGAACAAAAGAGTTTTTAGAGCAAGAAAACATAGAATTATTAGACCATCCGCCGTACAGCCCCGACCTAAGCCCTAATGATTTCTATACTTTCCCTAAAATAAAGAATAAATTGCGTGGACAGAGATTTTCATCACCTGAAGAAGCTGTGGACGCCTACAAAACGGCCATTTTGGAGACCCCAACTTCCGAATGGAATGGTTGCTTCAATGATTGGTTCCGTCGTATGGAAAAATGTGTCAAATTTCGCGGAGAATACTTCGAAAAGCAATACATACATTTTTAAATAGTAATGTTGTGTCTCTTCCTTGATTCCCGAAATTTTCAGTGCCGCCCTCGTATAGAGATGTAGACAACGTGTGTAAGTGTAGAAGAGAAAAAAATAAAATAAAAAATATACATAAAATCAAAATAGCTACACCCTAATATAAATACTAATAAATATACAATAAGAGAATATACTTACATACATACTTCCAAAATAAATATCACTCAAATATATACTTAGAACTACAATGTAGTGGAAAATAATAAATACATAATAATATGCAACTATGACGAAGCGGAAAGGTAGTGATCTTTTACTCTTCTTTTAAAGGCTGCAACAGTTTGGCAGTCCCTAATGTCAGGTGGCAGTGAATTCCGCAACCGAGCCGCGTGCACAGCGAATGAGTAGGAGTAGAAGTCGGATGAGTGGGGAGGGAGTCTAAGGAGATTTCTAAGATGCGACCTGCAAGGTGCATCCGAAGTAGGGCTTCCATTACGTAATTACGTAATTACGCAATTACGTAATTACGGACAGATTTTAGAAATCTCACAAATACGTAACTGAAGAGCTGCAGTCCGTAATTACGTAACTATAGGATAATATTAATTAATTTAGGTACCCATTTATTTAGTTCTATAGTTTCTGCCTACTCCATGGGAAAAAGGCATGGGTTTATCTGTGTATTTACAATTTACCTTAATTTAGTTAACTTACGACTTACATTATGACAACACCAAAACCCTTTCTGTGGGTATCCCCCGGATTCCCGGGGTTTATTTTATAACTTCCAATTTGAGTCCGCAAGATTTAATTTCTTAGTCGTACAGAATAGAGTTCATTGTTGACCAATCGGGAAACGAAGGGAATCCCCGTTGGTTGTGGATAGTTCGGTACGTAACACAATCAAAGTTTATAAGTGTTTCGCAAGTATTTGATCTACCTCGTAGATAATAAAGTTTAATATTGTGGATTGAGCAAGCTAAGGGAACTCCCTACATTTTTCTTTACTTTCGTGAATTTAGAAACAATCTCAATACTCGGTACTCAGTCGTCTTACGTACACCTGCGAGATACTGTCCTGCCTGGTCTAAGCTTATTTTATTGACTTTTGTGATTTTGTGTATGTGCCGCAAAGTTTGACGCTTGGTTTTCAGAAGCTTTTCATTACAAGTTTCTAAGTAGATATCACCATACACGAGTAGAGATACTTCAACGAAAATGTAAGTACCTATTTTAACATTACTTTACTTGTCTACTTACTTTGTTTCTAGGGTATTGTGTGAGAGTTTATACATATAATTTAGTAGTTGATTTTATATTGTTGACGGCACGGTTGGCGCAGTAGTTGAGTGATTGGCTGCTGCGCTGCGGGTCACGGGTTCGATTCCCGTACGGAACAAATATTTGTATGACCTACAGATAGGTGTTCCGGGTCTGGGTGTCTTGTGTATGTTAGTTTACATGATTGTGAGTGCACCCACGATACAGCAGTAATTCCTAGTGTGGTGCGACGTTTAAAAAAAAAAAAAATGTGCGATTTTATTTTATTGTTGCTTGTTAGATGTCTGTGCAAATAGACATTGATTATGAGTTCACGGTACGTATGTAAATGTATCCCGTTTTAAGTGTAGTGCCTAACTATAGATGCTATTTATATGTATTACCTAACTATTAAATTATGAAATATTTATATATTGTTTTAGGTCTGCAGTAAAGAAGACTATTTATAAGGAGTTTTTGAACAAACGCACACAATCAGCTATATGGGAACACTTTTTGAGGGCTGAAAATGGGCAAAGTGTCCAATGTAAACATTGTCAAAAAAATTTGAAGACTCCTGGTGGTGCTACTGGAGCACTACATACACATATGCGTGCTAAACATATTGGCGAGATGTCACAAGAGCAAGATGCGCAAAGGGCAAGTACTTCATCGTGCTTTCAAGCAAGAAAAAGTTTAGAACCTCCATCGAAGAAAACTAAACTAACGGATTACTTTTCCACTGAGTATTCCTTGGACGTTATAGTGACTAGAATGGCAGCATTGGATGGCATCCCATTAAGCAAATTTTGTACTTCTGAAGATCTAAGGTATGTTTTCAAAAAATCTGGCTATGATCTACCGAAATCTCCTTCAACTATTACCAAAATTGTCCTGGAACAGAGTTGTGCCATAAAAAAACAATTAATAAATCAGTTTAAAGATATGAAGTCCCAAAAAAAACGGTTTACTATAACGTTTGATGAATGGACCTCTACCCGGAACCGGAGGTATATGAATATAAATATTCATAATAAAGACCTAGAACCAGCTAAATATAAAAATTTAGGACTAGTAAGGATAAAGGGTTCAATGCCAGCTCACGTTGGAACTGTACTGTTAGAAAATCATCTAAATGACTTTTATTTGAAACTTGAAGATATAATTGCATTCACAACGGACGGAGCCAGTGTTATGGTTAAAATGGGCAAAAATTTTGATGGTCACCATCAGTTGTGTTTTGCTCACGGAATACAACTTGCAGTGCTGGACGTATTATATAAGACACGGAAAAGTACAACTACTGAACCAGAACTAGAAGATGAAGCTTCAGATACTGACACTGAAGAAATTGAAGAAAACGATGGCGGACTTTTCATAGAAGTACCTAGAGTTCTAGAACCAGAGTTTCTGTACAAAGATATTATAGTAAAAGTAAGAAAACTTGTTAAATCATTCAAAAAATCACCACTGAAGACCGATTTGTTGCAAAAATATTCTTTACAAGAGCATGGTAAAAGCCTCGATCTTATACTAGACTGCAAAACGCGATGGAACAGCTTATCAGATATGGTTGGACGATTTCTGAAATTGAAATCAAGTTTATTTAAGGCTTTATTAGACTTAAAATCAAATATAAGTTTCACAGACACAGAAATACAAGATCTACATAACATTCATCATAGTTTAGATATAATAAAAACTACAGTGATGGCATTGTGTCGCCGTGACTCGAATTTGTTAGCAGCAGATGCTGCGCTTCAGTTTATGTTAAATAAGCTTGATGCTCAGTCCAATGGGCTCAGTGACAAGCTTGCTGTATCCCTTAGAAAAAGAATAAAAGAAAGGCGAACAAATGTGTCTGGTGTCTTGCAGTATTTGCATAATAATGAAGAATATTATAAAACCGAAGAAACAGAAACTTTTACAAAACCGACGTCGGATTATATTAGAACATATGTTGCAAACTTATTAGAAAGGCTCAAATTTACACCGCCTACAAGTACACAAATGAGTTTAGATTCCGAAGCAGATGACAATGATGCTAATGATGGTTGTGGCGACGAGTTGACTGTTGCACAGCAACTAGAAAAAGAAATACAGAAAACTATGTCTACAGTAAACAAATCTGGAGTAAACACAGATCTTGAATCCATCATCAGAGTTGAAATGTGTATCTACGATAGCACTGGCGGCGGTCGTGAAGTTTTCCTAACAGCAGCTTATAATTATTTACTATGTATAATGCCTACTAGTGTTGAAGCAGAACGGGCATTTTCTTCTGCCGGCTATCTTTGTTCTAAACTAAGAAGTTCCCTTGGTGACAGAACATTGCATTCGTTATCATTTATGAGATCATATTATCAAGAACAAAGATTGGAAAAATAACCATATTTTATATTGTTTCTTACTTTTAAACCATTTGTGCGTGGTACATGTTTTGTTTGAATTGTTGATTGAGTTTAGTCAAAATCAAAATCGTCAATCAAATCAAAATATTACATTTTGATTTGATTGACGATTTTGATTTTGAGTTTAATTTTAAAATTATCATTTTAATCTGTAATTTACTTTTAATTCCTTAATATTATAATTTTTTTCATTTGAAGTTGTTTGATTTTTTACTTCTAAAATACGTAATAAGCCCAGAATTTATCGTGCTTTAAAAAATCAAAACAGTTAAGTACGTAATTACGTAGTTACGTAATTGAAGCATCAAAATGCGTAACTAGTTACGTAATTAGCAAATCCGTAATTTTGGAAGCACTAATCCGAAGTACGATCGTAGGAAAAGCGTTGTCGCAGATAGGATTTTTAGGGTTGTGAAGGATGTTAAATAGCAGACACAATATTCGAGTGTTCCTGCGAAGTCGAATTGGGAGCCACTTGAGTATCTTGCGATAGATAGAAACGTGATCATACTTTTTAAGGTTAAAAACAAAACGAATACATATATTTTGCAAACGCTCAAGTTTATTTAAAAGCTCCTCAGTGGCATCCAAACAACAGGCACGAGCGTAGTCAATGATGGGTTGTATGAGAGTTTGAGCAAGGGAGATTTTGGTGTTGCAAGGGCAAGAAGCTCTGGAGGCATTTTAACGAATGGAACGTGTAGTGCACTTTGCGACTGACTTGAGCAACATGCGCAGTCCACGATAGGTAAGAATCCATAGTCACCCCAGGTTTTTAACCGTGTTTGCTTATTCAATCTGAACTCCATTCAGACAGAGTGGAGACAGCGACGCAACATCAAGCCTTTTCTGCATATACCTGCCACCGATAACTATGGCCTGGGATTTCTTAGGGTTGATTTGCAGTCCAAAAGACCGCGACCACTCGCTAATCAAATCCAGGTCACAGTTCATAGCAGATACGGCTGCTTCCGCATCCTGCCTCAAGAAGTGACTGTAAAGCTGCAGATCGTCGGCATAGAGATGGAAGTGTGAACAGATGACTCTGGTGACAAAAAAATGAAAATAGAAAAGAGAAGTGGAGAGAGAACGCCACCCTGAGGCACACCCGCTGTAAGAGCACACCAGACAGTCGAAAACTCTTCGAGACAAACCCGCTGCGTACGGCCTTCAAGATAGGAGTCGAACCAATTAATAGTAGAAGGAGAGAAATTGAAAGATTTTAGGATACCTAGAAGGATGTCGAAATCGACAGAGTTAAAGGCACTGCTAAAGTCGAGAAGTACAAGCAAGGTAAGAGATTTGTGGTCCATAGCCCAGCGGATGTCATCAGTAACCTTCAAAAGAGCCGTAACTGTGCTATGACCAGATCGAAAACCAGATTGAAACGGACTAAGAAGGTCATTCGAAGATAGAAATGCTGAAAGTTGCTGATGAACAATGTGCTCAAGAACTTTAGAGAGGTAGGGGAGGATAGAAATGGGTCGGAAATCGGCCGGTGAGACCGGATTAGTAATTTTAGGTAAGGGGATGATGTGGGCTTGTTTCCAAGCCTTAGGAACAGTACATGAAAACATGGAAAAATTAAAAATATGGGTCAAAATAGGAAGCAGTGTGGGAAGGATAGGAGAAATAATTCTTGCGCAAACATTGTCATTACCAACTGCAGAGGAGGAGATAGCACCAATAGATTTTTTGACCTCACTTTCATCCAGAGGACTTAGTTTGAAAGAAGGACACTGCGGCATAGGCAAACAGGAAAGTTTATTTAAAGTAGCTGATTTGACGTGCGTATCTAACGTAACAGGGGGATGTGAGAAAAGTTTGTTAAGAGCACACACGTCAGTGTTCTTACTGGAAGCGACTGGGGACTTACCAATGCCGACAGTTTTTAGAAACTTCCAGACTTCTGATGAATTACGGTTGTCGAGACAATTATGGAAGTAACGTCTCTTTGCATCTCTACACATACGACTGCAGCGATTTCGCAGCACCTTGAACGCATTCAAGTTGCGCTCAGAAGGACAGTGTTTTAGCCTCGTTTTAGCTCTATCCCTACTTGCCATCGCATCCTTAATGGCAGGAGTAAGCCAGGGAGCCGGAACATACTTGACTTTGACTCGACGGATAGGGGCATGACGTTCGTATAAGCTGAGTAATGTGCTGTTGAATAACTGAACCATATCGTTGATGCATGAGCTCTCCAAGACGTCTGTCCAGTCGATGCCACTAGCATCACGCAATAATGCCTCCAGATCAATGCCCTTATAATTTCTGAGGAAAATATATTGAGGCTTACGGTTGGGAGGGCGAATCCTGTAGGACATAAAGATGAAGTCGTGGTAAGAAAAACAAGCAGTGAGCTGTCCGTGGACAGATACATTATTAGAATTAGAGACAATCATCAGGTCTAAAAGAGATGGGGTGCAGTTAGGAAAATGATGAGTAGCAGAAAGAGGCAGAATACTAAGGTTAAAAGAAGATAAGAGATATTGAAGTTTGTGTGTACGACTGTCGTTTTAAAAAAGGCGAGTATTAAAATCGCCCATTAAGACTACGTGGTCATAAGAGGGACAGAAACCATTTAAAAGTGAATCCAAAGAGTCAAAGTAATCAATAGTGAGGTTAGGACTATACATTACTCCAAGAAGCATTTCAACGTGATGCAAGGAAATTTCAAGAAATAGATGTTCCGCTGACCCCGAGTAGGAAGATGGTGATGTGCTAATAATTTTGTAGGGAATATCAGTACGCAAGTAGATGGCAACTCCACCACCACTCTTCCCAGTTCTATCATTACGGATAAGATCAAAGCCAGGAAGTGCAGTGTTTAGATAAAAGAGAGGGTTTGAGGAAGGACTCTGAGATAAGCAAAGCATCTATATGTGCACTGTTAATGGAAGCCAGAAGATCAGAGTAATGGCATGGAACACTCTGGGCATTGATGTGGGCTATATTGAGATTGTTAGGGAGGTGGGAAAGCAAAGAGGAAATCTGATCGCCGAGTGTGAGAGGAGAGGAAGAACCACTCGCCGCACTAAGGAAACTGCTAGAAGAGGATGAACAAGAGAAAAAGTCATCATCCATGTCCGCATCGATCATAGTTAGCAAGAGTAATAATAAATAATATATGAATAAAAATAATACAAAAAATAAATAAATATATCAAAACTACTTAAAACTACTTTAAAAACAAAACAATTAAAATAATTAAATACGCAAAACTAATAGAAGCACCTATTCGCTGTTGTTGGTAGAGATTTTAACAAACCATTAAAAACAAATGTGTTTTTTTTTTTTATCAATAACAGAACACAAATATAATAATTAACGAGAATATCATTCGGATACGGACAGAAACGCATAGTGTAACGAAACGTAACGTCAATTATAGGAACCAAACTAAAAATGACACTGACAAACGTCAATGTCACGTCACATACATCACTATTTCACAGTAAAAATAAAATAAAATCATCAACATTGAGCAACTACCGGCAAGTTATGTTGTGAATTGTGAGGAAAAGATCAAAAGTAGAAGCTATAGGTAGATTAATAAACAAGGAAATCGAATTTTTAAAGTGTACCGACACTACACAAATTAATATTAAAAACAAAGCGGTCAAAGACGCAAGGGGATATAAACGTAAACAACTAATCTTGGCGGCGAGCCTTTCTTACAGTCTTTTGTTTGGGGGTTGCTGTTTCAGGCACAGTAGATGCAACGGCTGATGAGGTAGAAGTGGCAGACATTACTGGGTGCGGGTGCACTGGAGGGAGCGGGGAATAATATAATAATATAATAATAATAATTTTATTTAATCAAATAACAATGTTAACATTAAATTAATAATATCGTATGCAGGTACACTTGACTTATGCTAGTTAACAAGACAGGTAGGTGTTGCAACCAGCACCCTTACTAAGTTATATAATAACTTGTATTTAGGGCACTGGTACATACATCCCATACATATTTCAGTTTCTCAAAAAAATTGCAGGCAGAACAAGTGTTAAAATAGAAACTATAAAAACTAGAGTTAAATACAACATATTATATATTATAACCATAATTGCAGAATTCGAAAATTACAAATTATAATTTTATTTATTTGACATTTGTATAAATCGTATATGTGTATATGTGTGTGAGGGTGTGTTGTGTATGCGTGAGTGTGTGTAATGGTGAAGTTTTCAGGGTGGGTTATAATCAGAAAAAAGCAATAGGGCGATTCTAACGTTTCAAGCTCCCCCATGGTCGCTATCTTCCGGCGTGACTTGTCAGGCGTCAAGACAATAATCTTTACCTCTGCAGACCAGCAGTTGTTGATGCTAAAGTGCTTGCGAGCCGCAACAAATACCTGGTGCCGTGTCTTCGTCAGAAACTCTGAAATGGTGATGCCGCTGCCCTTAAGTGTAGTTTTACCGTCCCAAACTAACTAGCGATACTGCATTTCATTAAACCACACCAGCACAGGGCGGATTTTACCCTGGGAAGCTCCTAATCTGTGGCAGATGTCTAAATGTTCCAGTTTAATGTCGTCAATCATCAGTTTTTTGGATATGATCTGGAGAATCGAGTTGCTCAGCATTTCATTAGGTTTCACAGGGATACCGTGAAACAGCAGAACCTTTCTACGCATCGCAGTCTCATGAGTATCCAGGCTCAATGAGAGGAGTTCAGTCTGAATTTTGAAGTGGGTAAAAGTTTTGCAGACAAATGATTTAAACTCAGTGAAGTCCAGGGACAGCGCTGCAAGATCAGAGTGTGCAGGGTCAGCACCAGCTGTAGCTCTGCAGCTTATCTTCATACTCACGCATGCGGGAGCTAAACAGCTTTTCTAATTCCTCCATACTGTGCACAAGCTTGCTGTCCATGTTTAGTTGGAATGTTTCAAGTGTTGTGGTTGTTGAAGAGTGAAAGTGAAAGGAAAGTTCAAAGCGAAGGTGGGTTTACTAGTTTTTTAGCACATAAATATAGTATAAAAGAACAATTAACTATTTTAAAATAATTATCAAATAAGGAAGCTACTAAATTACTTGTATAGGTAATGCCTACCCACGTAGGAAAAAAAAGCAGCTTTATAATATTAGTATAGATAATTAATGTATATGTACAAATATTGTTAACATTTTAAAAGAGTAAGTATGGAGTTTCTTGCCCATTCTTCTCCATACGTAACTACCTTTTGGAAGGGTAACTAGAATCAATTATTTAATTATTTTTGTAAATTTTGACGTTCAAAAGTGCCTTTTATGTGCCTATTTGAAATAAATGATTTGACTTTGATTTTGACGATCTCTCGCGTCCGGCCCTGGGGCCTTACTCCCGAAAACGATTCGAGTTTGATTTTGATTCCGATTCGAACTCGCTTCTGGGGCCTTACTCCCGACAGCATCGAGTTCTGAATCAATCGAATTGGGTTCGAATTAAATGCCGATCCATACTCTTGAATCCAAGACTAGGCTGCGGTGGTTCGAAGTGAAACTAACTTCGGTCAGTTTTAAGTTTTAAATCGAGTTCGGATCAGAAACGAAATCGAATCGGCATCAAAATCAAACTCGAACCGTTTTCGGGAGTAAGGCCCCTGGTCCAGGCCATGGTACGGAGCGAGAGTGCATGAAGGCTCTTAGAAACAGGCGCGACACGCGACGCGACGCAAAGACACCGCGTGCCGCGTGACGAGCGGTCTCTGTGTTGCGTCGCGTGCCGCGCCTGTATGTAGGAGCCTTGAGAGGCCGTCACCTCCTTCTGCTAAGCAGTAATGCGCGCGAAGGAGGAGGCGGAACGCGTGAGGGAGAGGTAGTCTGTGCGCCCTCAAGGCCCTAGTCGCCGCAGGAGATGCCCTGGGCGGCGGGAATCAATTGGCGATTCCCGGCCACCGTAGGCGCGGGCGTGCGGACGGCGAGCAATGGGCAGCTCGCCGTCCGGTAAGGACCAGGCCCGGGTCGACGGCGCGTCGTGTTCCACGCGCGCCTTAAAGAGATGACAGCACGAACTGACGGGGTCCGCTAGGACCGATGCCTGCCAGGGTTGGGGTTTTGTCCGAAAGGGATACCGTGGTGCTGGCACAAAGGCAACAGAAGTAACACGGATGGGTTTTAATCAGTGTAAAAGTCTGACACGCCCTCCTGCTCCACCCAGAGCGGGAGAAGTTATTTGATAATTTCCACGAACTATCACAATTACGGTAAAAAATTAAAAAAAAAAACCGGTCAAGGGCGAGTCGGACTCGCGCACCGAGGGTTCCGTACCATCATAATTATATAGCTTCATTCGTATAAGTATCTAAATAGTTCTGTGCCCAGAAAAAACTACAACTGTGCTTCATCCAAAGCAACCTGTGAGTAGGTAGGAAGGAGGACATTTTGGCTGTAAACAGTGAAATGTTTTAAAATTTTCATCGACGAGGCCCATATTCGTTAGAGAAATTTAACACTACGCGCGTCAGCGCCGTCTCTTGACCGATAGTGGATCTAATGTAAGTTTTGTTGATGATTTCTGAAAAAGTGTGTTATTTAGAGAAATCCTATATTTTTCCTGTAATCTTTACATAAACTATCACATAGAATACTTTCAGATATTTATCTATGCAAACTTCGGAGATAAGGGGGGTGGAAAATTTCCCATTTTCTTGCTGACTGTACACTTTTTCAAAATCTGTGAATACAGATATTTTTTTTCCTAAAAGTTAAGGATGAGTCTATACAACCTCAGCGCTACCTCACTCTGTATCTCGCTCGCACACTATTGATACCGGTCACGCGAGCAAGCGAGACAGGGCGGCAGAGAAAAAGCTCCAAGGCGCTGATAGTTTAGGTAATTTCGTTTTACGGTGAAAATAATGGTCATTTAAAAAAAGTAAACAACATAAGATATGCTTTATAGTTAGTTCATTTAATATGCAAAGTTTCATTATCTAATTTGAAGTAGTTTTTGAATACCAGCGGTTTATTGTTCGCTGTGGAGGTAACTTTGGAAAAAAAATCTATCGAATTTTTTTTATGGTATCGTGTTTTCGGCTAACATAGTACTTAACATTAATCCTCAACTTTACCATATATTTATTTGAAAATTAATGCTGCAGTATTTTCGACATAACGGTCCTCCGTTATGTCGAAAATACTGCAGCATTAATTTTCAAATAAATGCTAAGGCTTAGCATGATCCTCATGCTAAGCCATTTGAGGTAGTATAGGCCCTTAAGAACATTTTCTTGTAGCGACCACGGTTAACCTGACCTTATTGACCCATCTCAAAACATAAATAAGGCAATACTGCACATCCCCCATAGCAAATAACGTGATAATTTATACCTAGTAATTTGACCAGACCTATAGGGAATATCTATGTAAAATTTGAACAAAATCTGTCCGGTAGTTTTTGCGTGATGCTGGA
This sequence comes from Dryobota labecula, assembly GCA_947523025.1. Classification (NCBI taxonomy): domain Eukaryota; kingdom Metazoa; phylum Arthropoda; class Insecta; order Lepidoptera; family Noctuidae; genus Dryobota; species Dryobota labecula. Next base: position 1,047,911 of record OX383290.1, read on the forward strand.
ACATATATTCAAACAGACAAAAATTCTAAAAACTATATTTTCGGCACCAGAATCGTTCCCAGACCTCGTGGCAATTACTTGTTTTCAAAAATATTCAATGTACAGTTTTGACTTCGCTACGATTTTATTATATGTATAGATTTTGATTTTTGCCCCTGGTTTTATCGTGGTCAGCGGCCTCGAAAATAATGAAAACGACACCCATGATAAAAAATTGTCAATTTTGGGTGATGTCATCTTGAATTTTGATTTTAACTCCGGTTTTGTTGTCAGCGACCTCGAAAACCATGAAAATGAAAGGTATGTCGAAAAAAAAAATACTTAGACGAAAACTATTGTTGAGAAGCCAAATTTGACTATTTACTTCTAGTCAGTCTGCAACTGGAAAATAACTGGCGAATTGTGGGTGAACTAGTCACAGCAAACATCCCAGCTCCCAACCCTTTGAAAGAATACAGGCGTGACGTTATGAAGAAATCTCATTTCCGCAACTTTTCCGCGCAGGTCTCCTTTCGCGCAAGTGGATTCGCGCAAATGTCTTTCGCGCAAGTGTCTTTCGCGAAATGTCCATTTGCGAAAAAGTCCATTCGCAGAAATGTCTCTTTGCGCAAGTGTGTTTCGCGATGTGTCCATTTGTGCAAAAGTCCATTTACAGAAATTTCTCTTTCGCGCGAGTGTCTTTCGCGATGTGTCCATTTGTGCAAAAGTCTATTCGCAGAAATGTCTCTTTCGCGCAAGTGTCTTTCGCGATGTGTCCATTTTTGCAAAAGTCCATTCGCAGAAATGTCTCTTTCGCGCAAGTGTCTTTCGCGATGTGTCCATTTGTGCAAAAGTCCATTCGCAGAAATGTCTCTTTCGCGCAAGGGTCTTTCGCGATGTGTCCATTTGTGCAAAAGTCCATTCGCAGAAATGTCTTTTTCGCGCAAGTGTCTTTCGCGATGTGTCCATTTGTGCAAAAGTCCATTCGCAGAAATGTGTCTTTCGCGCAAGTGTCTTTCGCGATGTGTCCATTTGCGCAAAAGTTCATTCGCGCAAAAGTCCATTCGCAGAAATGTCCTACTACGCTTTTATTTGACTATTTTGTCGTTTTACTACTATAATTATTATTGTATTGTAATCTATATATATTCTAATATACTTATATTAATATTATAAAGCTGAATATTTTGTTTGTTTGTTTGAACGCGCAAACCTCAGGAACTACTGGTTGGAATTGAAAAATTATTTTGTGTTGGATAGTCCATTTATCGAGGAAGGTTATAGGCTAAATAACATCACGCTACGACCAATAGGAGCGGAGCATAAATGAAAAATGTTGCAAAAACGGGAAAAAATATTCCTTTTTGAGAGCTTCCGTTGCGTGCGCTGCATAAACGGTTTAAGTTACGCAAATATCATGTATGATGGAATTTTTCCTCTTTAAAAGTTCAAAAAAAAAGTCCGCGACCGCATAATATGTCTTTCTTTTAAGATTGATTCACTATAACCTTTTTTATGGTAATTAAATTTGTTCGAAATTAATGCATTATTTGCGAAGGAGTTTTATCAACATTATATTAATCCTTATCCTAATAAATATGTTATTAATCACAAGTATTTAAATGTAAACAAAATTGTCCTTAACATCACTTGATTTCAATCAACATCGTAGGAGATATAATTTTAAAAAACTCCGCAATAAACACACTTTCAGTCACAATCTGAATGATTTTGAAGGATATTTGTAAGATATTACGGTGCAGGGTGGATTGTGTTCAGAATCTATACTTATATAATACTAATATTATAGATCTGAAGAGTTTGTTTGTTTGTTTGTTTGAACGCGCTAATCTTAGGAACTACTGATTGGAATTGGAAAAATATTTTTGTGTTGGATAGTCCATTTATCGAGGAGGGTTATTTGTTTATTTAATATCACGCTACGACTATACTTATATACTTATCTATACTAATATTATAAAGCTGAAGAGTTTGATGGTTTGTTTGTCTGAACGCACTAATCTCAGTAACAGGTTGGAATTGAAAATAATTTTTGTGTTGGATAGTCCATTTATCGAGGAAGGTTATAGGTATATAACAATGCGATGCGACGGGCTGGGTCGCGGATACAAAAAAAATCACGCGGACCAAGTCGCGGGCAGAAGTTAGTTATTTTATAAAAAGTAATTTAAAATTTGCCTTTTAAATATTCATTGGTATTATAATAGCATTTGAATGAATTAATGAAATGCACCGACCCCACCGTGGTGTGGCTAGATTTATCTGACGATAACAAACCTCAGGTTGAATTTGAATTTAGCTGGCAATCGACGTGAAAACTTTCAATTTGGACTTTTATTGCTGTCAAGTGATGGTTTGCGATGAACTCGGTTAATTATTGGAGCATACCGTCACGAGTTCCTGGGCCTTCTCGCCGGAATATTTTCCGCTCCCGTTGATCTCTTGATTATCCCCATCCTATTTATTTACCCTTCCGCTATCGGGAGCGTTATCGAATCACGTCCCCTCCGACAAGCCGCGCTTCGCCAAATATTGCAAAGCCTCACGATATTGATGGCGGCCGACGACGACATTTCACTTAGCACCGACATAAACGAGAGGCTGTCGGGACAAAATTCCGGCCGTGAAGATAATTGTTTTACATTGCCGAACGTGAATTGGTAACCTCCAGATGTTTATCTATTTCGAGACCCAGGAATTTTGCAAGGAACGCGCCCACACCGGTGCCCCGTAAAGGGCAGTGGACCGCACGACCCCAGCATAGAGCCTCCGGCAAGAGGCGTTTGGACCCCCTAGATTGGGCAGGAGCCGCTTCAAGGCAGCCCCGGCCCGCTCCAGTTTAGGAGCCAAACGTCTGAAATGCTCCACGAAGTTCCACCGGCTGTCGAGGACGAGTCCCAGGTACTTCATCGTCGACTCGACTCCGATGTGAACCCCTCCTACCGTTACTTCGGAACCCGTCGGTGGCGCATTCCGAGGACTGTGAAAACACATGGCCTCGGACTTGTGCAAGGGCACCTCGACTCCCAGTTGCCGGATACTCTCGACGATTGTCGCAACCCAACGTGTCGCTAATTCGGCCGCCGCCTGGTGCGACCTACCCTGCGCCAGGACCAGCGTGTCGTCAGCGTAGCAAACTACGCTGACGCCACTAGGCAGGTCGGCGCGCAGCACCCAGTCGTAACCGATGTCCCACAAATGCGGCCCTAGGACTGATCCCTGTGGGACACCGCACGACATCTCTCGCCGGTTACACTCTCCCTGGTGACCGGGAATAAGCTTTCTAAAAAGATACATCACATTAGCGTTTAAAAATCTTCGGAATATTGTACCAATTTTGGCCTCTCCTTTGCAAAACTCTGTAAGCGAATATGCCTCCCCTGGATTGCCGTTTGGTGTTCCACTGAGAATATTGTTAATTTTTAGTAGCGTAGTAAATCCTTTATTATTTTCTTTATTATTTTAATTTTTACCACTTCAGCAACAGGGCCTTCTACCTCTATTATTTTCTTTTCAATGGTTGAAATAACTACGGAACCCTTCATTTTGCGTGGTACCGATACGCACTTGGCCGATTTTTTTATAAACACATTTAAATCACTTTGTTTTGATAATATGTAGTTCATTGTTCCACTTAGTCTATGTTGTTTGTACTGCACTAGTTGTTTAATTGTTATTGTTATATTATATAAAGTCAAACATGGATACCTTTAAATGTATGCCTATTTGTGTCTGTCTTTGCACTTTATTTTAAAAATAGTAATTAAAGCACTGTACTTGTTTAAAACGCTAAGATAACACTATTACTTAATTATTATGCTATTTTATTCCTACTTTACTATTTATTTTTGGCTTAGCTTTGTTTTAAGTATTTTTCGTAATTAAAATACGCGGAGCTGATGTTAGGCGTGTTAGTAGCGCCATCTGTTTCGTAATTATCCTATGTGATAGAAGTTCATATATGAACTAATAAGATAATATAGGTATCTATCTATATGTAGGTAATCCTACAGGAAAAAAAATATGTCTCTAAATAGCACACTTTTTCTAATATTGCAGTTTTATATCAGCGCCATCTCTTGACCGATAGTGGAACTAACGCAATTTTTTAATCGTTTTTGATGGTACACAAAGCTCCATTAAGTCCTTACCCCCCCAAAAGACATGTGCGTTCAAATCCGTGATAGGCCCAAGTTGGTTTTTGTATTTTGCAAAAACATATTATTACAATTAATGTATTGTTTTAGTGAATAAATAAGTATTTTCTGTTTATAAATATTGTTTTTATTCAATAAAAAGTTAATACTTTTATTAATGCATATAATGGACAAGCAATAATAAGCTTAACATTTACGAAGACTTCTGGCCGTGCATAATATTGGAGGTTCAAATCTTAGGCACAACATGTGTTTTCTTTCTAATATATAGAAATAATTTAAAAATCAAGAAAAATAAAATATTTTAATAATCAATTAATAATAATATTTATTATTGCTATTATTTAACAAAATTTTGATCTTATTTTCTTTTATATTTTTTTATTCTTTTTGTAAAAGTTGTTTGTTTTTATTTTATTTTATTTTTTAATGGAAAAATTTGATAATACACTGTTATCATTAGTCATTACATATTTTGCCAACTGACACAAACGGGTCCCTAGACAACGTTGTAGTTATAATTTGAGGGTATGGATTAATTTTATAAAGAAAACGTAAGTAAGTAAAATTAATAGATACCCTCAAATGATAACATCCATCGATTAGACAGAGACCTAAAGATAAACTACTTGGACGATAGTGGATAACAATTCATCGCGATTCTCATGGGCTCGCTGGCTAGTCTGTCAAACTGCCGGTATGAGTATGACGACATTCGGTAATGCCATGGTTCGAATCCAAGTCGAGCTAGTAAACTCTTTTTGAAGTATTCTTTAGATTATTCGTAACGAATTCAATATTGTAGCAGTGTAACATTTTAAAACTTGAGGGGTTAGCACATAATGACGCTGTGTGTACAGAGCCCTCGGTGCGCGAGTCCGACTCGCTCTTGACCGGTGTTTTTTAGTCTACTTTAATGTTTAAGCTGGTCCAACCTTTTTTTTTTAAGTATGTCGCAGTGTCTAATTATTTTTCTATTCCTTTTGATACTATTTTACGTATGCTATTTGCATACTTACAATACCGTCGGAATTATACCTAGTTGTGGTCCTTTACTCGAAGAGAACTGCGTTGAGCAATATTCTGCTCACAGTATCCACGCGTATACGACGTAGGTCGGTATACTTCTTAAGATAAACTATTTATTGAGGGTAGTTGGAAAGTGAGCAATTCCCTATTTTGTGTGTCATCTTCATGTCATGCTAATTGATAAAAAAAGCACTCCTTTAAAGCAATTGGTCCTTTCCTAACCGGCAACCAGATCCTGATAATGTTCAATCAATACTTCAAATACGTAGACTGTTAGTAGATTATGTCTGGGTTAATACGTGCCCCCTATAAAATAGCTCCAAAACGTGGATGTAATAAATTACCGAGTAGTAGTCGACCAATTTACATTTACAGGTGAAAAATATGTTCTCCCATACATTACATTACTGTTGGATGCTCCATAAAACGTGTTACTGTCTTCACTCTTCACTCACGCTATTGATAGAGGCTGGCATCGATCGCGTTCCGTGCAGCTCATCGTCCGCTGACCTCTGCCACCATTGCTGCACTGCCCTGCCTGCAGTGCCTGCACCATCACAGGCTCGTAGGCTTTCCTGTTGAACTTGCTTCCTTAGCTGTAGGCTTTCTGAAGTCCACCACCAGTCGCCACCTGGTACGAAATGCACTTCACGCCGTATTATACGAATTTTTGACCACCTTTTAACACAATTCGATTGCATGCTGCACGCGACTGACCGACACACTACTTGAACAATGACAGACTTTCCAGTCCGGTGGTTGCATTAGGCTTATGGCGCTTTTTAGGGTTCCGTAGGCAACAAGGAACCCGCCCGTCTCTCCGCCGCTTAGCTCAGAGACTCTTACTACTAGAAAGCTGTAAGTTGGCATGGGTATACATATTTATCACGCCGACAAAGTGGTAAAATAAAATCATGAAAAAAAAAAAAAATCAATTGTAGATTACCTTCCTTGCATGTAAAGTGGGGATGTCTTTTTTTCCTCGTCTTTCCCATGGTGTGGGGTTATTGTTGGATAGGCTGTTCAAAAATATTGCGGGTCTGTGAAAACCATTTTAAGATTCAGGGATCTGTTTGCGTAATATTAAAGTGCTACCTACTATGTATTTGTTTCAAGTGCCCCCCCCCACTGCTACCGAAATGGTTGTACTTAGATATGTAAAAAAAATCACAGCAGTAGTATATAACGAAATTAAAAGGAAAGCTATCACAGTTAAGTACAAATTACCGAGTAGTAGTCGACCAATTTACATTTACAGGTGAAAAATATGTTCTCCCATACATTCCGTATGGAAGAAAATGTTTTTCAACTACCATGTTAAGTTTTTTCTTGGCATAAATTCATACCAACTACGGAACGGGGTTTTTTATAGATCATTTCGCTTTGAAGAAATAAATCGGTACGTGTGTGACGTATTCTGAACGTCGTGGTTTCAGGAACTAATCCAGTGACCTAGATAGAATCACGATCTCATGTTCACTAGTTTACCTTAACCTAGTTTCCATGACTTACACATTGCATACAATCATTGATCTTTGTATTCACCCTTCAGTAATCCCTTACCCAGTGCCCAAACTACGCTCCACCCACGCAAGTAACTGGTCCCAAGTTCGCGACCCACTGGCTCGTGCTCGTCTCGAGGGTCAGCCTAACCCCTTTTTACTTTGTTCGCACATCATTAAGTTGTTCCGACACCTTTAGCCTTACACGGCTGTAAACATAGCTTTTACCCTAGCCCCAACAAGTTATTCATATACTTAATTAAGGACGCTTTTCAAACAATTTTGAAGTTATGCAAAAACCCTTGTTATGATTATGCTCCGGTAAGAAATAGTTTATCGTATCAGAGTAAAACAATGACAGTTTTCTTTAAAGTTATAAATACTTGCATGGCCATTGCAGCTATGGGTCACATCAACATCACTCAGAAGTAGTGATTCATCTTGAATTCCCGTTTGGCATTTAGTAAATAATATCGGTGTTATTTTCCTCGTATGTTTACTTTGCTCTAATTTTAGTATAAACTGTGTGCATAAAATTACTTTACCCAGCTCCTACTAGGCCCCTGTTAACTTTACCCAGCAGTACGAGCTGGGTAAAGTTCACAGGGGCCTACCAGGGTCAATCTGTTACATCTGTTTTTTTTTTATTCTTTCCGTTCGACTTATTTGACTCGCACTGAGTTTACTCATAAAATTCCCAACGGTATGCGCAAAGGAATATTGTTTGAATGTTTATATCCTTTTGTTTCCAGGTAAGGAACCGTGGTGACGCGTTCTCAAAACATTTGCATAAAGTCACAGCAGTAAGTAATGTGAAACGTCTGTGCGAAATCAGTTAACTTACCGGGTTCAATTTTGTTTTGAATGAGTATTATATTCCATTCCATAGCCTCTATTTCCACTGTGCCAAAAACGAACACTCCGATAATGTGACTCATTATGAGCTCAGACAAAGGTTTACAGAAGCAATAAATAATTTCACTACAACATTTGTCATACTGTCCATGATGTTTTCAAAATAAAATGGCTGATTTTCTGTAAATAATGAAAATAAAAATTATGTAAGGGTACGTCTGCAATTAGATGTTAAGAAACCTTAGTGTGTGAAAGAAAAGAAAATAAAGAAAAAGTATTTATTGTGACTCGCACAGGAAGATCACAAACTAATAAACACATAATCACAAAAGTATAAAAAATAAAATAAAAAGAGAGTCCTGTACGAGGCCAAAAGGCTCCTATCTCAGCATGATGCCGCGACATTTAAAATAAGTGCCGCAGCGCTGGTATTCTGATAGGGCCCACTGTGATGTCACGGTCAGATACATAAATATAAATAATTATCAATAAAATAGATATAATCGTGTAAAATATTAACAAATAAAAAATAAAAATATTCGGTAACAAATAACAATTAAAATATTCCGCGCGTCATTACCCGACGTAACCTCATTACTTATCTGTGCCTTAAGCGTCTGTGGCACTTGTGACATCAGTGGTGACAAGTAAAGGAACGCGAGCGCCGACACTTCGGCGAAAAACAAAAACCGAAAACGTTACGGCTATGTAATACAAACAATAATAATATCGCGAATATATTATTAAAAGTGTTCTGTGGTAGTTAAATAACGGGAATAATAGAGATATCTAAATAAACTAGTGATGGGGGTACATTATAGATTGGAAGATTTACAAATTTCACAAAAGATACTAATGTGACAGACAACGAGAAAAAAAAACCAAAACATGGACAAGTTACATGTCGAACAAAAAACAAAAACATGACGCGAAACAACTCCTGCGCCTGTCCTGTGGACAATCGTAGTGTTATGTCCAAACTATGTTGCTATATTGAAGTGTATGACAACTCGTTTATTTGTTTATTGTTACACGAGCTGCAGCGAATTAACTTGGATCACCGATAATTCTTCCCAGAAGTGAGCAAGCGATACCGACATTATTAAGACAGATTGGACGTGTAATGTTGTGATTGTGATGAGATCAGAGGTCTCGGATCTCAGAAATGTGCTTTCTGTGAGTGCGGGCTCAGCAGGGGATAGTAGATCGTGGTCATGGTAGGCTGGGTTTAGAAAAATGGAAAATGATAGCCCAATTCATATCATGTCTATTTATTCGATATAGGGCTACAGGCCTCAGTCCTCAGTACAGGCCCCGAAGCGCAACTGTATGATATGATATGTTGTTTTTCTTACGTCTTTTTTTTTTCGGACGTCTTGTCCGAAAAATACGACGTCCTGTCGATTTCGTATATTATATTTTCTTCTTTGGTATACTTATTCGTATGGTAGTGTTATTTCCGTTATTGTTCCCTTGAAGAAGGACACCAAGGCTAACTGCCCGCCACGGGACTGTCTACCTCGCAGAATAATAGGTCCTTTACCAATGAAATTGCCGTTCTGCCGTACTAGCTATTTCAAGTCATTTTTTTTCTTTTTTCGCTAAGAATTCTAAGTTAAAATTATTTTTATTTTTAAAATATGGAATTCTTTTTTGAAAATTAGTCATTTGTTTAATGGTTAGCGTTCTGCTTTCATCGCATTTGTATGTTTTTCGTCATCATGGATACGTTAAAAATTCGAGTGATTATGGAGTACGAGTACCGTCGTGGCAGCAAAGCGGCACGCAACATCGACGACGTATACGGAGCGAACACTACGAACGATCGCACCAGCCGTTATTGGTTTGCCCGCTTCCGTTCTGGAAATTTCGACCTAAGAAATGAACCCCGTGGTCGACCGAAAACTTTAGTCGATAATGACAAATTAAAGGCGATTGTGGAAGTTGATGATTCTTAATCTACAGCTGAATTAGCAGCAGCTTTCGATGTTAGCATCAAAACAATATTGGTCCATTTGCGTCGAATTGGCAAGGTAAAAAAGCTTGACAAATGGGTGCCCCATGAATTGAATGATCGCCAGCGCGAAGCACGCGTCGAGTTGAGCCTTGCACTGCTCAACAGGCACACGAAGGCATATTGAATCGCATTGTTACTTGCGACGAAAAATGGATTCTGTTCGATAATCGCAAGCGCTCAGCAAGTTGGTTAGATTCTGATTCAGCACCTAAACAATGCCCCAAATGAAAACTGACCCCTAAAAAAGTGATTGTCAATGTTTGGTGGTCTAGCGCCGGTGTCATTCATCACAGCTTCTTACCAAACGGGATGAGCATTACTGCAGATGTGTACTGTGAAGAACTGAACATAACGATGGAGAAGCTCGCACATCTCCAACCAGCTTTGGTCAATCGTTCGGCTCCGCTGCTCCTGCACGACAACGCGCGACCTCATATTGCACAGCAGACGGTCTCCAAGTTACAAGAGCTGCGGTTGGAAGTTCTTCGTCATCCACTGTACTCACCAGATCTTGCTACTTCTTGGCGGGGAAAAAATTCAATAACCGAGAGGCAGTTCAAAATGCCCTTGAAGAATTTGTTGCCTCCCGTCCAGCACTTTTTCAAAAAGGGCATCAATAAGCTACCACTACGTTGGCAAAAATGCATTGATTACTTTGATTAATAAAAATTAAAAATATAGAGAAACAAGGGCGATACCTTATTTAATGAAAAACGGCAATTTCATTGGTAAAGACCTAAGATTATTTAGTTCAAGCGTATTCCGGCGAACCATGACATCGGCAAATCTTGGTATCGGCCAACCATTCATTCTTTCTAGCGTTATTCGGCGAAACGTGCTGTCGCTAAATAATGGTATCGACTAATAGTTTTTTCGTATTACCGTTCAACGGTGACCCATGCTTTCTGTAGACAATTATTTATCGTTCAAGGGTAATTCTATTAACCGTACAGGACTCAATAAATATAATAACGTGCTTCTTAGAACCATTCTGTGACGCAAATAAGAATAGCCACTGTACTAGCCTTAGCCTACTATAGTAGTTCAATACGAATGTCTATGGGTACATCCCAGTGTGAAGCAAGCAAAGTCCGCGTGGCGGCGCTCCAGCTATCGATCGGTTGCACCGCTCACAAAGGGCCTGCCAGGCGATGGCGGCGCCTCGCCCCGCGCGCCCTGCCCCCTGGCCTCCTGCGCGTCCCCGTCGCCGCCGTCAGGGATGTCCTTATTGTTGCCAGTTGCTTGTTGCACCGTCTTGTTGAGGGAGCTCATCTACTGATTTTAGAATAGACATGTCTGTCTTTATTCTTATACATTTCCTTGAAGACGTGCAAATATCTAAAGAATAGCAATGCTACATTCTTAGTATGAGTTTATAGCTGGGGTTGATTATGTTGTGATAGCCATAGAAATCAAATTACCTTTTCCAAATACAATATTTCTAACGAAAACAGACCTAATGGTATCCAGTGAAACGGCCCTGGTGTCGGAGTCACCCCGTCACCCCCGCTCAGCAACAGGTACTACACTCAGAATGAATTTGGATACGAGGGTGATGAACTGATGACATGATTTGCTCGTCAATTTGCCCGCGACTTCGTCTTCGTATTATTTATTTCATAATTTTTAGGGTTCCGTACCCAAAGGGTAAAACGGGGCCCTATTACTAAGACTCCGCTCTCATGAACCGTGATAGTTAGACTCTTGAAATTTTCACAGATGATGTAAATCTGTTGCCGCTATGACTACAAAAACACAATAAAAAAAATATTTAATGGGGCTCCCATAATTCAGACATGATTTTTTTGCCGTTTTTATAGATAACGGTACGGAACCCTTCGTGCGCGACTCCGACTCGCAATTGGCCGGTTTTAATAAAATATACCTTTGGCATAAATAATACTTTAGGCGTGAAAAGGTAACAGACCGACAGACAAGAGTTACTTTCGCATTTGTAATATTATTATACTAGCTTTTGCCCGCGGCTTCGCCCGCGTGGAGGTCGGAAATTATCCCACGGGAACGTACTGGATAAAAAGTATCCTATGTCCCATAACAATATGCAAAGTAATTATAATAAATTTATATATCTTATGTTAAAACATTTTTGTAAACAGCACACTAAGAGCAAAAGGGATTAAAAAAAAGGAAATATTTTTTTAAACCTAATGAAATAATTAAAAATACGTCTTATTGAATACACTACTTATAAAACCGCATATAAACCTACGAATTACTAAGGTCAACGTCAACGGAAACAACTAACAACTTTGAGATCGTGAAGGCAATGACATTCTCGTCAACTGCGATCAACGGAAGTTAGATTAAATTCATAAATTGATTAAAAACTCGATAGAGTAGAGATTTAGAAAACACTTGACCGAGAAGCGAGACCTGACCTCGTAGTGAAAAAAAATCCGATCAAACCAGAACAGAACTTCGACCAGTTCGATCGATTTTTTTTTCCCGAGAAATGTACAGTTGCCAGCACATCAAGCTACACGAAACTGTCAGATTTCTCCAAACGATTTTAAACTTTAAAATGTTGACGTTTAAGGTCAAAATCGAACGTGAAAATTTGATAGTTTGTGGTATTTTGATGTGCTGGCCACCGTACATACACAACGAAGTGAAGAGAAGAACCAATAAAATTTAGAGATGAGTCCGATATCATGTCACATGTTAAAATCATCGATTTTTTAAAATCATTTCATCGTGAACTTTATGTCAATGAGATACAGTCGATAATGTATTACCAGTTGTCAATGCGTCTCGTTCCGTTCGTTTGCAAAACAGTCCTTACAATAGAAAGTGAACTTTATGTCAATGAAATACAGTCAATGCTGTCGTTCGTGATGCGACGATCAAACCTGTTGATAGTTGTAAGAAACTGCAACTATTTTACTCGACGAAAACGCAATTAAGTTTCGTCGTCCGTCGTCCGTCTTCCAACCAGTTGCAACGACGACCGTTTTCGTCGTCGGGAAAACGATTACGTTTCGTCCGTCAAAAATTCGACAACGACCCACTACTAATTGGACGTAGTTAAACGAAAGGGATCCAATCCACACAAAGTCCTTTTAGAGATATTGATGTTTGAAGTTTAAAAGATATAACATATTTTATATTTCCGTGCATGTTGGCTGGTCCAGAGGTTGAGCAAAATGAAACACTTTTGTTTTTTGCTTGGATCTATTTTACTCGCCGATAGTATCGATATTTAGACTCAATTTGGTTCACCCAACTCATTTTTGACCAGGTTGTGGATTGGATCCTTTTCCTTTAACTACGTCCAATTGTCATGCACTCATTGGTACAGTTACAGAAAAATCAACACTCAGAGTCAGCCCATTTCTTCTCTACCACTAATAAAATCAAATTTTTCAAAATTCAACTGTCTACGAACGACCAACGATTATTTTTAGAAAAGAACGACCAACCTATCTGTTCCATGTAGTGATAACTTATGACGGAGTGGACCGATTTTAATTAACTAAAGACTAATTAATGTCACCTCCAGATACGGACTACGACTATATTTCCAATCCTTTAAATCTCTTGAAAATAGTTACACAAAATGTCAATATTACATGTGCATTTTAAAATCATTTTACCCGCTTGAGGGATCATTTTAGAAAAACGATGAATTACGTAATTCATTATTTGTTACCAAAAGCATTTTCATATCCCTAACTTAAGAAATAAGAGGTTTCCCATACAAACTTTCATACCCTATATCCCCCCTTTAGGGATATTTTTGAGACAAAAAGTAGCTTATGTCCTTCTCCGGGATGCAATTTATCGCTCTGCCAAATTTTATCGAAATCCGTTCAGTGGTTTAGGCGTGAAAAGGTAACATACAGACAGACAGACAGACAGAGTTACTTTCGAATTTATAATATTAGTATGGATAGTATGGATAAATAGTTCTTAAAGGAATGCATATTTGTTATCTTTATTATTTCATGTTAAATAAATTAAGTATAGCGCCCCCTAGAGCACTACAATTAAACTATTTAACACCGCATTTTGAATACTTTAATTAGCCTAACCTTTGAATGGGTCATTGGGAGTTATAATATATTCACAACTAGCTTCTGCCCGCGACTTCGTTCGCGTGGAAGTTGTAAAACACCATAATATACTAAAATACCAGCCACATTTTAATAAAACTTCCCTGAACACTACGTTTGTAGTTTTGGTCACAGCAGTCAAAATATCCAGAGTCAGGACTGGTGACGCGGGAGAAAGCGACGTATAGTTCTATGTTCTATGGTAAAGGGTTTGGTTTCCGCACTTAGTCCTTCAGGTGGATCATTGTACATGGGCCATGGCGGCCATCAGTGGTTATTCCAACCAGCCCACCTCCCTCCAGAAGTCAATTACGTCTCTCAGTATGTTTAGAACATCTGTGAAAGATCAGGGTACTCTGAGGGTGTCTGTTTTAATCTGGGTGACGCCTGTACATTCAAAGAGCACATGCGTGACGTTTTTCTCAGCCTCCATGCAGCTCTGCACAGAGGATTATCCGATATGTCTATTGTGTGGAATTATTTGTTTAGCGTGCAGTGTCCCGTAATGGTCCATGATGGTATGGAGCGAGAGTGCATGGGAGGCCGTCACCTCCTTCTGCGAGCAGTAATGCTTGCGAAGGAGGAGGCGGAACGCGTGAGGGAGAGGTAGTCTGTGCGCCCTCACGCCCCTAGTCGCCGCAGAAGACGCCCTGGGCGGCGGGAATCAATTGGCGATTCTCGGCCACCGTAGGCGCGGGCTTGCGGACGGTGAGCAATGGGCAGCTCGCTGTCTGGTAAGGACCAGGCCCAGGTTGACGGCGCGTTGTGTTCTACGCATGCCACAAAGAGATGTCAGCACGAACTGTGACGGGGTCCGCTAGGACCAATGCCTGCCAGGGTTGCGGGTTTTTTCGAAAGGGATACCGTGGCCCTGGCACAAAGGCAACTGAAGTAACAGAGGTGGGTTTTAGTCAGTAAAAGTCTGACACGCCCTCCCGGTCCCCCCAGAGCGGAAGAAGTTACTTGATAATTTCCCTCCCCAAAAAAAAGTCCTATAAAGTTCTTCGAACTATCACAATTACAGTAACAAAATGTAAAAAAACCGATCAAGGGCGAGTCGGACTGACGTACCGAGGGTTCCGTACCATCATAATTGTATAGCTTTATTCGTATTAGTACCTAAATAGTTATGTGCCCAGAAAAAAACTACAACTTACTGTGCTTAACCCAAAGCAATCTGCGAGTAGGTAGTAAGGAGGACATTTTGGTTGTGAACCGTGAAATGTTTTAAAATTTTCATCGGCGAGGTCAATATTCTCATCAGACAATTTTGACACTGCGGTGTACAATATTGTAGTTTTAGGTCAGCGCCATCTCTTGATCGATAATGGAACTAATGTAATTTTTGTTGATGATTTCTGAAAAAGTTGTGTTATTTAGAGAAATCGTTTTATTTTTCTTGTAATCTTTACATAAACTACTATCACATAAAATATTTTCAGATTTTTTCTATGCAAACAATGGAGATAAGGGGGGAATGGTTTTTTATTTTTTTGTCAAAAGTCAAAAAAATGGGGCTTAAAAAAAATTATGAGTATATGCAAATATCGCTCTTTCATACGATACCCCACATACCCTAATATTCCCACTTCGATTTTTTAAGACACCCCAGTTAAGTCCCAGTTGCAAAAAACTTATTTGCAACATAGTTGGGCAAACGTCATCTAAAATTATTCCAAATTTCAAGTTGATAGATAGCATTAGTAGTTCTTGAAATATCTAGCTGTGACAGACAGACGGACAGACAGACTGAGTCGCACCATAAGGGTTCTTTTTTACCAATTAGGTCCGGATCCCTAAAAAGAAGCACATAAATATCAGTTCTTTGGAATCGAAATCAGATTTGCATTGCTTTGTTGATAGTTTACTGAAATAGCATAATATTATCAAAATCAAAATCAAAAAATATTTTATTTCACATAAACCTACATGGGCACTTATGAAACGTCAGAAGCTAGGTGCACGGTTCGAATTAGTCGTTTCCTATGGAGAAGAGCCGGCAAGAAACTCCACGGTTACTCTTTTAAAAATAATTGGCTTTACAATATTATTAAATAATTATATTATATTATTATGATTGTCATAATGGACTGCTTAGATCCATAAGGTATGATAATCATTTAAAAGATTAAATCTGTAACTATTTGATAAAATCGTTTCCTATTCAACACAGCGAAGTAGTAATGGAATAAATCGACTGTTGTTATACACTGATACATTGTGTTCGTTCTCATCTCAGTCTCACCTACGACCTGTATGGGAAAACTTTTTTTCAATTTCTGACTTTTCTAGTACTCAAACCTCAGTCGGTCCTATAGAGTTTTTTGATCCTCGTAAGAAACAGGATCGATTGGCATCAAAAAACTTTTTTGTGAAAATTGCCCATTTTCTTGCTAACTGTACATTTTTTTTTCAAATTCTGTGAATTCAGATCAATTTTTTTCTAAAAGTTAAGGATAGTCTCTTAAGACCATTTTCTTGTAGCGACCACGGTTAAGGTACCTGCCCTTATGGACCCATCTCGAAACATAATTCAATACTGCTCATCCCCCATAGCAAATAGCGTGATAATTTATACGTAGTAATTTGACCAGACCTATAGGGAATATCTATGCAAAATTTGAACAAAATCTGTCCGGTAGTTTTTGCGTTTAGCTGGAACATACATTCAGACAAACAGACAAACAGATAAACAGACAAAAATTCTAAAACTATATTTTCGGCATCAGAATCGTTCCCAGACCTCGTGGCAATTATTTTTTTTTCAAAAATATTCTATGTACAGTTTTGACTTCGCTACGATTTTATTATATGTATAGATGTATCGAGTTAAGGAAGGACCTTAGTATCATCATTTCTTCGCTAATGCGCCCAAGGTTCCAGTTCGAATTAGCTACCCTGCCTATTTCAATAATTGGTTTTGATGAAGTTTTTTTAAAAATTGATTAAGGTGGATGCGCTATGGTAGCCCGCGAAATTGAAATTTTCTTGGGTTTTTTTGCAATTTGCAGGTCCGTGTCAGGTTGTATTTTGATTCGTCGAACGAACGAAATCTAAAGAATCTGCACGAAATCTAATTTAGAAAGATGTATTGATGATTTATGAGGTTAAAATTATGTAAATATATGTTTTATTGTCGCGTATCATATTTTGATCAAGATACAACCTGACACGGACCTGTAAATTGCATAAAATGCAAGAAAAATTTAATTTCGCGGGCTACCACAGCGCATCCCCCATAAGAAACTGAACAGTAAGTTGCTGACCTACCTTGAAGACAATGATCTCCTCAGTGACCGTCAATATGGCTTTCGCCGGGGACGGTCAACTGGCGATATTCTTGTGTATTTCACGCACTGCTGGGGCGAAGCCATCGAGAAACACGGCGAAGCACTTGCTGTATCGCTTGATATCTCGAAGGCCTTTGACAGGGTCTGGCACGCTGCACTACTCAGCAAGCTTCCTGCTTATGGTATCCCAGCTGATTTTTGTAGCTGGATATCAGACTTCCTGAGTGAACGGTCGATCAGAGTAGTCGTGGACGGCTGCTCCTCTGACATTATGGCTATTGATGCCGGAGTTCCTCAGGGATCTGTTCTCTCTGCAACTCTTTTCCTGCTGCACATCAATGACCTGCTTCTGCCTGGTATTGGTGGGTACGCGGATGACAGTACCGTTTCAGAGAGATACTTGTCCAGCGCAAAAATCAGCGGGGCTGAACTTCGTTCCCTGAGAGAGGCCATGGTTGAGCGGACTGATTTGACCTTGAGTCTTGTCTCCCAATGGGGTGACGACAATCTGGTCTCTTTTAATGCCACCAAAACACAGGCGTGTCTCTTTACCGCTAAAAGGAGTCGTTTTGATCAAACTCCTACTGTTCGGGGTACATCTGTTCCTGTAACTGATCGGCTCGAGCTCCTAGGCATGGAGTTGACATCTGGTCTCAACTTCGGCTCCACCATCGAGTGCAAAGCTCAAACTGCGGCCAAGAAACTGGGCGTCCTAAATAGGGTGAAGCGATACTTTACGCCTGGACAGCTTTTAACCCTTTACAAAGCACAAGTCCGTTCCTGCATGGAGTATTGCAGCCACCTTTGGGATGGCTCAGCAAAGTACCAACTTGCTGCGCTTGACTCGGTGGAATGCAGAGCTAAGATGCTCATTGGCGACGTAAAACTGGTGGATGCCAAGCTTCACAGCTTGGCTCATCGCCGCAAGGTTGCCTGCTTGTCGGTCTTCTACAGATTGTACTTCGGAGAGTGTGCCCATGAACTCCACGACCTCATTCCACCGGCCCCCTTCTACCATCGGACATCTAGACGCACTGCAAGTTACCACCCCTACCTGGTTGATATTCCACCAACTCGCACTAAGCGTTTTCAAACGTCTTTTATAATGCGCGCAGCAAAGGAGTGGAACTCTCTGCCTGCGTCTGTGTTTCCGAACGCATACAACCCTAATCTATTCAAAGTGAGAGTGAACAGGCTTCTTCTGGGTAAGCTCACTCCATCGTAGACTTTGTCTCTGTCATCCAGACCTAGACTAAAGTCAAGAGCAAACTCATAGCAGAATAAAAAAATAAAAAATAAAATCACTCACCAGTCAATTATTCGATCAACAATTATAATTATATTTTCTACGCTTAGCTTTTCAAATTTTTGTTTAATATGTGTGTGTCGTTTTAGTAATAATACTGCCACGGTTTACGGAAAATATGCCAACATTTATTTGCTTTAAATTACATAGATTTTTAGTGTCATATTAAAACTGGATGGTTTAAGATTGGTAGTCTGGACGTCGACGGGAACGGACGTGACTCCGACTGCTCTGCCACAGTTTTTGCTATACAATCTGTAAAACGTGCACAGCACATGTTACCGGCGGCCGGGCATCGAAATTTAAAAGTTGTGCTTTTGTTATGAGGTGGAAGTTACTTTAGATCGTATTAAATCAGTGCAAAAGTGTGGCTGTGGACTTAGCCTAAGTGCGTTCCTGATATCAGGTGGGCGACTGGTGCAGCCCCGAGCGAAATAGCTTCGTCCCCGAGCAGACTTATCTGGTTATATCTTTCCTTGTCTTTTAGGGATCTGTTTTATATATTTTATTTGTAAACACTTTATGCACACGTGAAACATACTGTGCGAAGGCGGACTTGATGCCTGGGACTTCTTCTACCAGTCTACCTTATTTGTTCAGTATTATTTTCGTATGTCAATGTTGTGAAGTACTGGTGAGGTTTAGAAATTCGTCGCCGTACGCTCGTTTAACTATTTTGAGCCATTGTTGTAAGATAATTTATTATGTTCTTATTTGATATAATATAGCTATTTTAGGGAATTGTTCGGTACTTGTTTTGTACGACAAGTGTTGGGAGATACAGGCGTGGCTTATATACAGCGTGTTTCTTGAGCTACGGATATAAGATAATATGATCATAGTAGAAATAATATGACAACATAACTTAATATAACTACCCTAATAATCCATTTCATTATAGTTATTTTATTTATAATACAGCATTTTTATAATTTTAACCGTGTGCTAAACTCCCAGAAGTACTTCATACAAACTTTCTATTCTTGCCTCGACAAAACATCAATTAACTTGACAAATAACCTCTCCAACAGCCGTAAATCAAGTTTTATTATACCATAAGCAACCCTCGGCCCACGATTTTTGTGCTGTAAGGCATGTTTTGCTAACACACTCACAAAAATTACCAGGAACTTTAAATCTTAGTAAAAAGATTCATTTAGACAAAAACTCATAAATCAGAGGATACCCTTTCAATTTTTTATCTGTGTTTCGAAACTCTCGTATTACGTATAAGGGTCAACTTTCGTTCCCAAATAATATTAAAAGCTCTTTACAATGGCAATTATTGTGCCCATGGAAAAAGACGGAAACTGTTTATTTAGAGCTATTGCTCTAAATAACGTATTAGGGCCTACCCTAGACCACAGATCTGTTCGTCAAGATCTAGCTTCATTCGTGTCAATGAATCGAAGCGACGACAGAATTTGCTTAGCACTTATGAATAATATTCAGGACTTTCTTCCTAACAACTATCTTTCTCAGGAACGAAGGATAACAAAATACGTAACCGCGCAGTTTAAAGAGTCGTTCTGGGGAGGTGAAGACATCCTTATAGCAGCTTCCGAATTTTATCTCGTAAATGTGCATGTGCATATAAATAACGAGAACACACTAAAGTTCTCACCTGCCGGAAATGAACCCGTACCTGGTAATATTCACATATTTTACAAAGACCAACATTATGATAGCTGGGTCACGATCGACGATAAACAATACAACAATAACCCGCAAAAACTACGCTTCCAAAAGAACAGCCCCCTAGTAGATAGCCCACCAACACCGCGTGAAAAATTAGTACCAAATTCAGATGAAGTCGCTGACGACACGGGATAGACAATACTTAGAAATCCACCGATTTCTGAAATGAAGTACACCTGCCCAGACTTGCGTATTGCAACGTGGAATGTACGTGGCGCCTCAAAACCGACCAAAAAAGATAAAATTGACGCTGAACTTTCACATAGTGGCATTCATGTAGCCTGCCTACAAGAAACAGGGTTGAACCTAGGAATGTACAACTCGATGCACTACGATTGGCACCTATCCGGAATTACAGGTAAAACACACAGGGGACTAGCAATTTTGATCAGTAAGGACGCCCAAATCGAAATAAAATGTAGAAAAAAGGATACCGACGCGATGTCAATTATTCTTAAAGTCGGTATGGGAAGCGACAAGCCTGCTTCTCTATTTATAATCAACTGTCACGTCAACAGCTGTACCTCTAAAGCAACCAGATCTTTCGCAGGTGTGTTAAACTTGATTAAACAAAAACCAAAGACATGCACGCTAATAATCCTAGGCGACTTTAACGCCCATACTGGTCGACAAGATACATTAAGCTTTTAACGGAAAGGGTTGATTCACCAGAATCTACATCATAATTATTCCAACAATAACGGGGAAATGCTAATGGATATAGCCAACAGGGAAAAACTGCAAATAGAAACGACAAAGGCGAGACCATCCTGGTCAACATGGTCAAAAGGAAATCAGAAATCCCAATTAGACCATATTATTACGCCACACGCAACAGAAAAACTCTTTCACTTCGTCAAAGGGGAATGGGCAGTTAGAGGCACCTCCGACCATAAAATAATCTGGGGGCAGTTAAGAACAAGTGGTATTTTAAACAAAAATAAAAGAACCAAACACAAAACTCAAAAACAACGGGAAGTTGTTAAGGAGACAACAACTGAGGATTTCAACCATAAACAATGCTATTATGCCGCACTCAATAGCAAATCCATCAAAATAAAATAAAACTAGGAAATATGGGAATCAATTTAACGGGTGAAAACATCGAAATACCATGGAATACCATAACTGGAGTATTAAAAGCGGCCGCACAGGAAACCTTGATTTTTCAGCCAACTCATTCCAGGGATCAACGATTAGCCCTTTCGAACCTCCAAAAGGCTAAATTCATACAAAGAAGGCAACCAAATAATCCAAATAGACATAATCGAGTAAAAGAATGCCAATCAGCACTTCAGAAGATCAAATACCAAGAAGAACAAAAAGCATGCAAGGCGTTCTTTAATGGATTGGGGAAAAAACACCCTTCCAAACGCATGCAGGTACTTTACTCATTTACCAATGTCTAAATGGGAACAAGTCCTAAAAAGATAAGAGAAAGAAAAAGAAAGCAGATAATCGACGCACATTTAGGACCCACTCCAGATGACGTTATGGGAATCATAACAACATGCGAAACGGGACAGTTCCAGGAACAGACCAAGTGGTAATCGAGCTGTATAAAGCGATGCCCCAAATATTACTGAAAGCCGTTACCAAACAAATGAACAAAGCCCGGACACAGAACATAGCACCGGACACGTGGTTAGAGACAATGCAAGTACCAATTCCGAAAAAATATCCCCAAAAATACAAACGACTATAGGAGAATATCGGTTTGCAACACGGGCTACAGAATATATGCATCGTACTTACAAAAAAAGCTAGACGAAATAATAAAGGAATTAGGCAATTACCAAGCTGCCTTCTTAAACAATAGATCAACAGACGACCACATCTTTGCGCTTAAAAGGGTCTTGGACGAAGATTGGCGCGCAGGTAAGAGAATTTATGTACTGGCCCTGGATATAGAAAAAGCCTTTGACAACGTCGACCTCGATGCACTGCGAGATATTTTAATAGACCGAGCTAACAAAACATTAACAAACAGGATAATCAAGGTCTGTATGAATGAACGAACACACATAAAATGGCCAGCAAAGCAGCTGGATTATTAAAGGAAAGGGACTCAAACAAGGCTGTCCTCTGTCCCCTCGCCTTTTCACATTAGTCATGGACGAAGTCCTAAGAACCCTAGAAGAGGAAACTCAACTAATCAAATTAGACCAAGATCGTGAAATCTCACTCCCTCTAGTATTATCATTCGCGGACGACCTTATCTTCATTTCAGATGACCTAGAAGGGCTAGAAGGAATCGTATACCATATTAAACCTCTACTAGCTAGCGTCGGCCTCCAAATTAACGAAACAACCAAATTAACGAAACAAAAACAAAAATACTTATTAGGGACCCCATAGCTACACAGAAAACGACCGATGTAACCATTAATGGAATAAAACTACCTACAGTCAACGAAATTAAATACCTAGGCACATATATAACATCTACGTTAAGCAGGAAAAGCACAATTAAAAAACGTTGTGAACAGGCCACTAGAAATGCAAAGTCTCTACTACCATTCATAACAAACTCTAAGATGGACTGGAAACTAGCCAGACTCATGTACCGAATGGTGATCGTGCCTTGTATGATACATGGGTTGAAAGTATCGGCACTTACCAAAGCCAACAGGTCAAGACCAAGAAGATATGAGAAAGTAATCATGAGAGACTTGATTAACCATGCTAGGAATAAACCAAGACAAAGGAAAATGCATGAAATATTAGACGGAAAAACGGTAACCAAACGCATCAAGAATCACAGGATGTGCTATCTCGCACATGTGCACAGGCGCCGTGAACCACATCTGTTACATGCAGCTATGCAGTACAAGGCCAAATCAAAGAAAGTAGGCCGTCCTATTTTTACATGGAATGATAACCTAAAACAGGACATGACGTACTTCAGCAAGGAAATCAACTTTTGGATGGACAAGGCTGAAGATAGAGACAAGATCAAGAAAGCTGCTAACGATATTTACAAGAACCCTGAAACGGATAGTAGCGAGACTTCAGACGAGGAAATTGGAAACAGTAACGTGTAACACAATATAAAAGCAGCACAAGAACGAGACCGAGGAAGCAGCTCGACCTGATCGGAGCCAACATGCCGGCGACGACTTGAAAAGATGCCCTCCCATAATTAAATACACCCGTCTCTCCACTATTCCTTTGCCTACTCAAGGATGCATATCCGGTATGGCTCTAATAATCCTTCCATATCCTATGGGCACGTCTTCCCTACCATTATCGTGCCCCCCGGTCTACTCTTGGATATGTAATGGTCACTGTAGCACCATGAAACATGAGGCTCCAGGTGCTAGTGCGAATCTTTGGGTTCATTCGAGTAATCGAGTCTGGTTTAACCACGCTGGGGTCGGTGCATTTCATTCATTCATTCATTCATATTAAAACTGGATGGTTTAAAACACTAACTATTTATATATGATAGAGGGAAAAAGTTATTAAGTTTATCTTAAGTGACGTATTTAAAAATGTGGATACTAACAAATTGTTCAAGCGACTAAAGAACGCAGTTTTAAGAACAGAAGTATTGTTTGAATCTCCAAACAGAGTGCGAAACAGTTGCAGCGAAAAGAGTTGAACCGACATATCTTATTGAATTTGGTTGACGGCGAATTTGTTGATATGACATTGAATAGTGTTAGTAGTGGAAAGAAAATATGAAGGGACTTTTCATTTAAAGTTAGCTATATCGAAAAACGCTTTATCAGCCATCCAACTGAAATTTTAGGACGAGAATTATGGCTTATGCTCCGATTCTCTATTTTTGTGTACAGCTTAAATGAAGTTCTAAAAAAATATGGCAAATTTGATGTCGGATCATACATCATGTTTGAGAATTATGCAATAAAATTGCATTGTCTTAAGCGCCAAAAAAGTGTATAGAATTTTACGAAACCCGGCTCATCCGATGCAGAAAAATTTGCTGAATCCGAATATTTATATAACTCAATATCGTCCAAAATGTCGCTTCAAACAAATAGCCTTTCACCCCTCGATATAGACTCTAGCGGTTTTGCCAGTGCCTTTATTTACACCTGAGCGCGCATCGCTAGCGCGGCGCGCGGAAAAACGGAAAAACAAAATCAGCGCCATTTTCTGGTGTTGGTAAACGTCGTATGAAACGCGTGTGCATTGATCATTCATTACACTGTCGGCTTCCTTGTCGCGATCGCCTACGGTTCGCGCGAATAATACCGCCTCGTGCGCAATGATCAACATAGCACACATGTATCATAATGTACTATTATACCTGAAAATCTCCTTTTATTAATAACTTTGTTTAAAACCGAAAGGAGATTGTTCTGCATCCATACATCGTTCGCCCCAGAACCAACAGCAAAGGAAAATTACTTTGCGTGTTCTAAATTACAAGTATATGCCCATGAAGACAAAGTTTAATGAAGGACAACGTGCAGAAAGGATTTATTTCAAAAGAAAACAAAGATTTTGATGTTTTATTTAGTAAGAACGTTGTAGGCTTAGTAGAGTGTAGATTTGTTGGCACTTTTCTATTTTTTTAAGTACCTGGTAATTGTTGAAAGGCCTATACTGTCCTCCCATATGTACCAATTAACACTGTTATTTTATAATATTTAAAGCCAATTATTTTTAAAAGAGTAACCGTGGAGTTTCTTACCGGCTATTCTCCATACGAAACGACTAATTGGAACCGTGCACCTAGTTTCTGTCTTTTCATAAGTGCCCATGTAGGTTTATGTGAAATAAAATATTTTGTTATAGATTTTTTTATTTTAAGAAACAATCCTTTCAATACTTCGAAATACATGCTAATAAATGCATGTCACTGTTATTTCTATTGCTGTATGTGGTTAGTTAAGCTAAGAGAATCAGAATAACATTTAAGTAATTAGGTATTTGGTAAATCTTCTATATAGTTTTTGTATTAAAATAGGTAGGTAGGTAAATAAGTACTTATTCATTTAACTTCAATGCAAACGACTTTATCCTAATGTTTTTTTGATTTTATTTATTTATACTTAGGTAGAAAGTCATATTACCTCATGTATGTTAGTCATGTTATTGAAAGATTGGACATCACTAATTGTCATGTCTAATCTAATTATCAAAGATGGCAGCATATTTTATGTGATGTCGATAGTCGCTCTTTTAATTATTCATTATGGAACGCAGAATGTCTGTTTCATACAGATATTCGCAATTAGTCTAATAAAATATATTTATAAACATTATGTAGGTCAGATGTTTGTTGGTCTTGGGGCCATTTCCCACAATGTCATTTATAAAAATAATTACGGTATGATTATTTTTTTATTATTATTTTAATCATTACTTAAAAGAAAATGGAACCTCTTTTTCGCAATTTTATGTGAATTACCATTACGAAGATATTTTTTTGTTATGTTATCCCCTTTGTTTACATAAATTATCTGAATTTGAGACTGGGTATAGGTACATTCCTTTTCAACATCAGTGTTGCAAATAATATAAATCATCTTACTTTGGCCATAATGTTTACGATATCGGCTAGTGAATCTTTTATTCTTTAAAACATGAGTGGCGAAGTGGGGAGGTGATTCCAAAGAATTCTTTTAGCGATCGAGACATTGATATAAATAGTAAAGATACGGTCGTCCGAACGTTTGCCGGACACGGTCGCCATACGAAAACACTAGCGCCATCTATTAGAACTACTATGAACTACGATGTCAATCGGCGTGGTCTGCTCCTAGACGGAAACTTGTAAGAGCGAGTATTTTTCGAGGTACAAAGAAATAAAAAAACCTTCTATTTTTCGAAATTTATATTTATTGCTGTTTGTTTGTGTTATAAAATTTCCATTGGCCTTCGAATAAAACAATATTTTTAAACTCATTTTTTTTAACTTATGACACGACTCCAAACTTTATTTCGCACGGAATCAGAAGGAAATTTGCAAAAAAAATACGTATTTCACTGTACTTACAGATTTTTTAGCAGTAAGTACATAAAAACACATTTTAATTTGCTTTTAATAAACAATAAAAATAATTTTATACATAATTAAATCATGTAGTATAATAATAAATCTTTTCATTTCATCGGATAAAACGCGCGCCGCTGCAAAGTTATGTCGCACTTTTACGCGGCTTCGCGTCGTCTTTGCCAAACGTTGAGACAAATTAGAAAGAAAATTGTTTTAAATAATGTTAGAAGTTGATATAATTATATATTTTTAACTTATCGGTGATATGAAATGTTATCAATTGTTTTATTGTGCTTTTTGTCGTAGTTCACGCAACCCTTCACGACACAACTTGGCATTTTTGCTTGTAAAATTTTACGACCACTCCCGAAGACAGCCGAACGCGTTCTAGTTCACTTCGTTATAGGGAAGACCATTTTGGGATCACGTTCGAGGCGTCATTTATAACATGTGGTCCGCCCAGTCCTTACGCAGTAATATATATGTCAATGGATCGAGAGCATTTTATTTTAAACATCATTCATATTGTAATCGGAAACCTTCAAAAAATGTATGAATATGAAGCACACAGTAAATTAATTACGCATAACGCACATTTACGTTTGTCGGTGCAGTTAAAGCGTGCAACGGAGCGGGGTGCGCACGGCCAAGGTCCCCAGTGTAGTGGCGTGACGTAACTATTATAGAGCAAAGTGGTGGGGCACTACGGCCCGCGATGTTGGGGCTGACTCGGTGCTGGCACACAATCAATTTGCCTAGCCTTTTCCAACTATGTTGGGGTTGGCTTCCAGTCTAACCAAATTCAGCTGAATACCAGTATTTTACTTGGATCGACTGTCTTTCTGACCTACACAACGCAGTAACTGGGTAATGCGATACCCCTTAGTAAGACTGGTTGTCAGAATTTTGGGCTTACCCGTAACGACTCAAAGATCCACGAATTAAAGCCGGGACCAACGGCTTAACGTGCTTCCCGAGGCACGGAGGAGTCTCGAAATGTAAAGATGGTCAACCCACCCACGGACCAAATGCTTAACCTAATGGATCGATCCGTGTGGCTGTTATCAATTAGCCACGAGGTCACATATTAATCGTACATCCCACCGGGCCAGGAGGCCTGCCAAACCAAAGCAAGGCATTAGCTTATAGTGCGTCAGTCGGCGAGAGGGTTTTAAAATAACATTTAAATTAAAAAGAAAGTGCACCGTATTCCAAAAAGGCTTGCTCCCAAGCCGTTTTGGAAATTAAACAAATTACTTCAACCAATACAATACAACCGAAACTGTCAAATTTTCAAGTGCCTTTGGGGCCAGGGTCTCTATGGGCAAAATTCACAGACTGCACTTTGACTTTGTTAAGTAAGCGTCGCACAGGACTAAACGCTCTGCTGAAAATGAAATACATTTAACGCATGGGAGAACTTGCAAAATGCTATTGGAGTTTTCTCTGATCTCTCCAAAGCCTTTGATTGCGTGCACCATGACACGCTTTTGGCAGCGGCGTGCACAGAGTTTTTAGACAGGGTAGGCAGAAAAATTAATCTTACCAAAAATACTGCATGCTGGTTTTGGTTCGTCGTCTTGTCGATTAAATAATGATGTAGGTAATTGCCACCTCAAATATCCTTTGTAGATTGACTGATTTTATAGACTTATCAATTTACGGATATTCGGGGTGGCCTTTCACCCAGTTTTTTGATGTTCCGTATTTGCAAATCTTCTTTTCGTGTCGATTGACTCAAATTAAATTTTGTCCAACCAGTATTTGCAAATTAAATAATAGCAGTGAATTGATGGTGGTGTGTATATACGGATCTACCCTCAAAGTTATTTTAGGATTTTATTTTATTTATATATTATACTAGCTTTTGCCCGCGGCTTCGCCCGCGTGAATGTCGGTTATCGCATAAAAAAGTACCCTATGTCCTTCTCCATATCCCAGGCTGTATCTCAAATTTCTAACTTAATATAAATTTTAATGTGATTCACTATGTTAATAGAAACCGAAACAAATGATTTAATATAATAAAAGTACTTATGTTCTGAACGTGAATGAGTCTTTACCTAAAGATAACAAATACAAAATCAAAATACGAAATTTCACTCAAATTCTTAAAGCAATCAATTGTACCAAATTACAACACGAAATAAAAATGCGACACAAATAATAATTTTAAATTAATTCACGTTAATACCAACAATGTGAAAACAAAACGAAATCCTCCGAAATGTCGCATGATACACCGTTTGTGCTGAGAAAACGCTCGAAATGCAATTGGACGAAATATTTGACATTTATTTTGTACCTCAAAAAACAATCTGGCTGTAGAATTCGATTAATCGACTAATACTTGCCAGGCATCGATTTAGAATACCCTAGATACACTATCACCTACAAATCAAAGTCGCAAAAGTGTCCCATCGCTAAGTTACAAGTGTGTGCGTCTACTAAGGCAAATCTAAAACACATAATGTAATTAACAACATTTCAATTTTCCTTACATACAACCTTATGTGAATGGAATTAAGGTGTGGTTTCGAGTGCGCGCGATGGGCGGTTATGACATTTCAAAATTAGACCATCGCGCAAGTCGTAAAATTTTATTGCTCTCAGCTGTAGGTAAGATAATTTTAAACGATACTATTCCTTAAGCAAATGCTTATTAAGTCAAATTCAGTTTACGCCGCGTGACAATGAATCGTGAATCGTAAAAAAAATTTGCTTTGGAACAGAAGGATAATGGAGTGGTCTTGAAATTTTACTCAGTACTATGTGCTTAAATAAAACAGGTTGAGGTGGTTAAAATTAACTTATTTTTATTTTATTTATTAAGACAATTTAAAAAGATTGATGGTGCCGATTCTCTTGTCACAAAATTCTCTAAACTAAGACTAAAAATCACCAAAATTTTGTTTATTCCTGTCAAACGACCATTTCCTATTCTGAAATTGACGAAAGTGACACAACTTATCTATAATTTAGTTTGACAGCTCTAAGATGGTACTGAGTTTTTAAATTTAGTGAAAATGTCAATTTTACTATTCTGAATTTGACGTTTTTAAACTAAAATTTAGATTTTCTAACTAAATCTGATATATTTATAATCGCGATTAAAAAGGTGTGGAATAAAATTAGTTTTCATGAACTAAAATTCACACCAATCACCGACTCTCACGACTTCTGGTGCAAAACCAGTACTGTATATAAGGTGTATCTATTCATACACGAAATATTTTAAGAGAAACATCTTTAAGTCGTAAAAAAGCCACAGCAGCGAATTTTTTTTTTTTTTAAATCTAAGTGTTTTATATTTCTACATAATTATTATAATTTTAAAATTGCTTGAGACATTTTGCGAAAAAATCCTTTATTTACTTATTCTATGAATGACGCGCCTCGACGCGGTGACGCCGAATAGTGTGGTGGGGTGGCGGCACGAGCGCGGTGAATTTTGATAATTAATCATCATATCAAGTTTTTTTTTTTTTAAATAATATACTCAGAATAAAAAAAAAACATTTCCATGGCTTCTTTACCACCTATAGGTGTATTACTTAAAATATTTCGTGTTTATCCCAATATTTTTTTTTCTTTTCTTTTGCTTATATCTCCAAAATGGTGCGTCCTATCGCAAAAATAATGAAAATTTCGACCCCCTTTTAAAAGCACTCACACCGCTATTACTCTACATGTAGGTAATCTTTTTTTTTTTCCACACAAAAAGTGAAAAATTCTATAAAAAAACACGTCGCGGCTCCCCCCTATGCGCGTCTCCGGCTCTAAAAAAAAGCATAGGCAAACAGTTCGCAAAGTACAACTTTGCGAAGCCATAAAAAAAAAATACCACGTGGAGTCACGATTGTCAAATTCGATTTAGTTGTGTCAAACTTATTTTTAAATTTAGAGATTTTTTTTTGCAGAATAGCTTTAAGATTCTCATAGCCAAAAGTAAGGAATTTTAGTGATAGTTTAGTTAGTTTAGTTCAGTGTACAAGAGAATCGGCACCATTAACTCAGCACATATACTCAGTAGTCACAATATTTTATGTAAAAACTTACTGCAATACATGGAATAACCCCTTTCTTTACTTTCCGAAAGCCTTTCTTCGTATAATACATGTCATTTTCTGAGAAGTGACAAGAGCGAACCACACAATTTTTTTTTTTATAGAATCATTTGGCTTAAAAAAATCTTCACTCCTCTCATTAGCTATAATTTTTCGCCATTTTTCCCTTTCAATTAATAATAACTATAATATAAAAAACACCAATCACCATTCAAATAAATTTTGCTCATCTCCGGACAGACTATAGTTATTGTTAATTCCATATTATTGACATACGGCAGAAAGAAAAAAACAATAAGCGACTCTATTCATTTAATATTTGACTATGTTCCACTTTATACATCTTCCATCTACTTTCCACTTAATACAAGTGCTGCGCGAGGGAAAAAGCCAACTGCGTAGCGTCAAATGAAGAGACGTATTGAAATAAATAAAAAATAAAAAATGTTTTTAATGAGTTTGAAGGCGTATTTTGCCACAAATTCACTACATTATAAAACTATTATCTAGTACTTACCGAAAATACGATATGCCATCCATTTTCAACGTGGTTAAAGTATTATTTTTTGCACTTTTTTACGGAGCACTTTGGCATGTTCACCCGACAACGAAGCGCGCGTTACTGAGAGCGCAACTGTGCTTAGAAGTAATTTAAGCACAGTTGTATCGAGACACATTTCAAGCGTTGACGGTGTATCTAGGGTATTCTAAATCGATGTTGACAGGTATTAATACATTTTAACGGGAACACCACTAAACGAACGAAAAAAAAAGAAAACAAAATACGTCTGTACTATGTGGTCGCCTGCCCGATTAGGGCGAAGAGAAAATAAAAAAAACTCTGTGGTCGTGTGGCGGTGTGGTGCGATGCTTATTGTAAATACTCGTATTCATCAAGGTTATGCGTGCGTAAAGTAATGGATATGTCGCCACAAGAACGTCTACCTGTTAAGATTATTACATAATCATATTCGTAATAAACTAATTATTCCAGTTTATCATTATCTTGATATTACACCCTCTGTAGGAGTTTATTACAATCAATACAACGTGTGCCTGCATCTAAGAGATCGGCGCCATCTATTGGCTTCTTTATGAACTAGAAACACCTAGTATTGTTTTAAGATTAAATATTACATTAATTCTGATGTTCTCGTTAAAACTGTAGCTTAAATTAAAAGGGAATATTTATAGTCTTTGGGTTTTTAGTCATATTTACAATTAGTCATTTGACACAGTAAATTTGTTTATGATAGACCACTACATTACGTGCCCAAAATGGCGCGGTTTGTGATTTCCATGATCAATAACTGAATGTAATAATTGAATACGAGAACTAAATAAGATTCAATAATAGAATACAAACTATAAAGTAATAAGATTATTTTACACATAAATTTATTCATGAATACCTTTTGTTTGATTAAATTCCTTAAATTAAGTGTTGTCAAATAGTAATAATGAAGTTGAAGAATAAAGCTTCTAATTTAACGTTACTTCTGAAAACACTTTTGTATTTGTGAATTGGTATTGTTTAATTACAAAAGAATTAAATGATAAGTATCTTAGTATTTTTTGTAAGCTTTACTCAGCTAATTAGGTAATAATAAGCTAGATATGATAAAAGTAGCGCTTCCGTCCACTTAAGAGAGGAATGCGATGATGGCGTCCTATCGAATCATAAGAAAAGTTGTGTTAAAAAGGATTAAAATTATAATAGTAAAAAAAAATAACCTGTGTAACAAAAAGTTAAGATTTAAAAGAGTGTCCATGGAGTTTCTTGCCCATTCTTCTCTATAATTGGAACGTACATTTTGGAATGGGAAAAAAAAAGAAAAAAAAAAAGTGCCTGAGTTACTCCTCATAATATCAGCTATGGTTTCGGAAATTAGTCGGAACAAACAGATAGACACAGACAGACAAAAAGAAAATGTGCGTACCGTTAATACTTTCATTTATTAATTTAGAAGAAAGCTGTTATTTTGACTAACTGACTAAACTGACACAATTTTATTGGTTTAGTATGTACAGATGAAAGTGTACGGTCTCATCGCCGTACATTTTTCTGCTGACTCAGTAACCAACTTTAGGACAACGATGCGCGTCATAATTTAGCATAATAACATGACTAACGAATTAAAATAATAGTGAACTTATAACTGTGAAGCTATCAACAACTGAGATAAATAATCGCCTTCCACTCTAGTACTGTAACTTACTCTTAACTTAAATAATCTTAACTACTTAGTGTATCATAGTGGAATGTGTTTCTCTATAGTAACTTACAAACCTTCACGACAAATTGGTGTATGGAGTTAACTACTACAACCCGTACCGAAAGTAAACGCTTGCTCACATGGAACGTTTTATTGCACATTATGTATCATCCCCATACTATAGGGCTGAGTCATATCTAGTGCCTAGGGGTGGAAGCGGCTTTAGGCGTAGGCGACGTGGAACATCGCTGCTACCCTAGCGACCTGACTGGCCTCGCGCATCCAAAGTTTATGCAACTTTCTTTTTCAATTAAATTAATGTAAAATATTTACCTGTAAATTTTTTTTTTTTTTTTTTTTTTTTGTTTTCCTTTTTCTTACAATCTGTCACTAATTATTAGGACATTCAGTAATTATGATGACTGTTTAGATGTCTTGCTTGGTATGCGTCCTATGATGACATCCTAGTATTATTAAAGCATCAAGCTAAGTTTGTCTGATGAAATCCTGTGGAATTTTGTGTTTTAGCCTACGTATGCCTTTTGTATCCATTAGGTGGTTTGCCAGGTTATTTGGGTGGCGAGTTATTCTTTCTTTGTATGACATGACATAGCGTTTTATTTCCTCTTTGACGGTCGGTATTTTCAGATCATGGTGTAGTGCTTCATTTAATACAAACCATGGGGCATTTGTGATTGTTCTTAGAATCTTGTTCTGAAATCGCTGTATGATCTCTATGTTAGAGTGTGATGCTGTACCCCATAGCTGAATGCCATAGGTCCATATAGGCTTGATTATAGCTTTGTAAACAAGGGTTTTATTTTCCAGTTGTAATTTTGACGTTCGACCAATTATCCAGTAGAACTTTCTTAGTGTCAGTCCAAGTTGCTTCCGTTTCGTGAAAATGTGCTTTTTCCAAGTAAGACGTCTGTCGAGGTATAAACCAAGGTATTTGACATTTTCAGCTTGAGGCACTTGTATCCCATTTAACTGCACTGGAGGGCAGGTATCCTTCCTCTTAGTGAATGTGACATTTACTGATTTGGTCTCGTTGGCTTTTATCCTCCACTTTTTGAGCCAGAGAGCTATGTCATCCAAACAGGTCTGCAGCATAGCTGATGCTACTTTATGATCAGTATGGGACACCAGCAGGCTTAGACAAAATACATCCGTACGTTTTTCCGCACACGCTGCAGACTAAACGTTAGCGTTAGTAAAATGGTAGACAAAATAGCAAGCTCACGCCAGACGCTTATTCCGCAGCATGGGAAGGAAAAAGTATGGATTCTCTATGGAAGTTAGCGTGAGGACGAAAATAAAACCGAACGTCAATGTCAAACTGAGAGTGATGTCAAACTAACTAACGTAATTATTGGCGGGATTATTAAATGTAATAAGTGTTTCATTTTGGCTCAGAGTTCTTTAAGTGATTATAAGAAAAGATAATGAGTTCCTGTGAGTAAAAACAGGACATTTTAAAATTGAATCTGGAATTCAGACTACGGGCGAACATAGAACAATTTACATTATTGTTAGATTTTATGAGAAGGTAAGTAGAGTTGATTTGAGCTCATTTGTTTACGTTATTACATTTTTGTTCAAGTGTAGCTGTAGCTCTCAACGCCATTATTTTTATAAGTGGTTTTTATGTTCTAAACTTAGAATACTCTAAGGTTCTAAAAGAGCGTAAGTATATCGTATTTTCGAAAATATAAACAATAGAATAATAAACAATAGAGGTAAGCAGGAATCATGACCTCATTCTTATGAGTCATTGTTTATCTTTAAGATAACAATGTATCAAAATGTTCGTTTATTCATCCTATAACGCTGAATGAACTCAAATTCCGAAACACCGACGTTACGCCGATTTAGTCATATTCAACCCATAATCCACGCGTCCTCAATATTTTCCGCACTTGACAGCTTCAGGCAATGCATTTAAACAAAAAATAAACACTTCTTTTCTTAATTAAAATACTCCACAACACGTTAGCGGCAGGGTCCAAGTCTCCGCTAGCGAGCGTGAACAATAAACGCTAAAATTAACGTTAGCGTTTGTCAAAAACACCACTTGTCTACCGCTTTGTATGAAAGACGCCACGCTAACGCTGCGTTAGCGGCAGCGTTTCGTTACAAGTGTTTAATTGTCTACGAACTTAGCGTGACATCACGTGTCCTTTCCACACCTAATGTCATCGCCATACATTTTGTCGTTAGCGTCTGGCGTTTAACGCTACAGAAAAGTTTTTTGTCTAGGCCTGCAGTACAGCCGTGTCATCCGCAAAGGTTCCTGTAGTCGCTAGATTTGATATTGGGAGGTCAGCAGTATGAATCAAATATAAAATAGGTCCAAGCACACTGCCCTGAGGAACTCCAGCAATAATAGGGCATAGTTTTGATATAGCTTCGCCAATCTGCACAAAGAAACATCTATCCTTCAAGTACGACATCAAGATTAGGAAGATGTTGCTTGGGAAGCTGTTTTTTATTTTATAAAGGAGACCTTCATGCCAAACTCTATCGAACGCTTGAGAGATGTCAAGGAATGCAGCAGCACAATATTCCTTATCTTCAAATGTATTGTGAATTTTATTAACGAGCCTGTGAACTTGATCTATTGTGGCATGTCTCTGTCGGAACCCAAATTGATGGTCGGGTATTAAATGTTTTTCTTTAATTATAGGCAGTAAACGTAATAGAAGGAGCGATTCATAGACCTTTGAAGCCATTGGAAGCAAACTTATAGGCCGATATGACTTCGGATCTTCATGAAGTTTTCCTAGTTTAGGAATCATTCGGATTTTAGCCGTTTTCCATTGAGGAGGAAAAAAGCAAAGTCTTGACATGGCATTGTAAATAGACAGCAAGAAGGTTAGGCCCGAATCTGGAAGTTGTTGTAGAATCATGCCAGTTATCAAATCGTAGCCAGGGGCTTTCTTAGGTTTTACGTTATTTATGGCTCTAGTTAGTTCTTGTCTCGTAAACATTATGTCGGGGCTTGTAGATGAATCACAATCCAGCAGAATCTCTCTAAGAACTTCTTCTTTGTGCTCTGGGGACCCCTCGTAGGAGTGAGGCTGGAATACGCCTTTTAAGTGTTCGGCGAATGTTGTACATTTTTCTTCGTCACTTCGAGCCCAGCACCCATTGGCTTGCCGAAGTGGGGGAGAAGAAAATAAACCTGTAAATAAAAATAAAATATTAAAATAAATAACATATTGTAAATAAAATATTTACGTGTAACATATTTACAAAAACTGTGTTTGAGCATATAAAAACCATCTTCTCAGAACTTTTGGAGCTCAGAACGGTATAGCGAATCACTCTTCGCTGATGATACGGTTCGCCAAAATCACCCGCATCAGCATTCCCGCTCGTCGGGGGAAGAGACGGGGTATGTGGGACTCCCTGTCAAAATGGCAGTATACCCACTAAAACTCAGCGATGTTCCCTCATCGCCTTGATGGGAGGGCCATGGGAAACCGGCTAAGCCTTTACATCCACAACCCTCCCGGCACATGCCCGCTTGCCTGGCGGGCCCCGCATGCCCTCCCGGTTGGGGTTGGGGGGTAAGGGAATGGCCGGGAACACCTGACCATTACCGTCCAACACTGGTGGAGGCCTGTGCAATACAGGCAAGGGTGCCCCCGCACCCGTTGCCTGCTAGCCTCCACCTGGGAGTAACCCCCCATCACTCCTCCTCCTCTGCGGCCCCACCGCGTCCGCCATCATACGGTGGCGACCCCGTCAAGGCCGCGGAAGGTAGGGAGAAGGCGCACCTCAATTCCGGCACTCCTCTCCCGCCCTCAGCCGCGATGCCTCCCAATCCACATCGCGGCCCGCCTCAGTTGCGATGTCGCCAAAGCTGCACCGCAACCTACGGCCGCTACGTCGTCGGCTTACCCGCAAAAGCCCTGACGAGCGGCCCCCACCTCGGGTTCCTCTTAGCTTCACCGTGGCCCTCCAAGCCACAGCTACTGAGCCCCCCCGCCTAGACAATGCGGGAACCCACCGGGGGGAGTTCTAACCTAACCCAAATGATTCACCAACAATAGAGGGGATCTGATGAATTATATCCATACTAATACCAATATTATAAATGTTAAAGTAACTCTGTCTGTCTGTCTGTCTGTATGTATGTATGTATGTTACGTTTTCACGCCTAAACCGCTGAACCGATCGTCATGAAATTTGGCAGAGATATAGCCTGGGATATGGAGAAGGACATAGACTACTTTTTTACGCGATAACCGACATCTACGCGGGCGGAGCCGCGGTCAAAAGCTAGTATAATATAATTTAAATTATTTGTGTTGGAAGTATTTCGGCGACCCGTTCCATCGGTAAAAGGTGTTGTAGCTGGGGGTCTACTCCCTAAGTCCGTCAACGAAGTAACGGGCCCGTCCGTTAGTAGTCCGACACGTCGGACTGAACCCTACTCCCTAGTAATTTCGGATTCATCAGTTTCCAACGGAATCGTAGACAATATTCGTGAACGAAAGACGCATGGCGATTGATGACAATAGGGTTGAGCTATTTTACCGGTGGATTACCGGTTTAATTATTTTGTGGTTTTCAAGCTTTATAAACAAAAATCAATATTTTTTCTTTAGAAAATGCCTACATTTTTAACAATATACTTTTTATTATAAAGATTAGAATTGTTTTTGACATTTTTGTCCGGAAACCGGCATTATCCTGTTGATACCTTTGCCTTTTTCCTTTTTGACATTTTGACGGAAATTTTCAAATTAATTCAACGATACTAGCCGGGAAGTTTGAAAATTATTTTATTTTAGTTTCTTTCTTATTCATTTCGTAAAATGGCCCCAACCGCTGCAGAAACTCACGGACACGACTCTGGCCGGAGGCGCGCAGGAGCTGGGCAGCCTCAACGTGCTTTATATAGAACTTTTCACTTTTGGTGTGGAAAAAGAAAAAAAAAAATGCTAACATGTTGAGTTTTAGGGGCTTGGGGTTTCTAAAAGGGGGTCGAAATTTTCATTATTTTTGCGATAGGACGCACCATTTTCGAGATATAAGCAAAAGAAAAGAAAAAAATATATACAGTAACCGTACTGATTTTGTACCAGTAGTCGAGATGTTGGTGTGAAATTTAGTTCATGACAACTAATTAATTTTATTCTACATCTTTTTAATCACGATTAATGATAGTCAGATTTAGTTAGAAAATCTAAATTT
Organism: Dryobota labecula; assembly: GCA_947523025.1. Lineage (NCBI taxonomy): Eukaryota > Metazoa > Arthropoda > Insecta > Lepidoptera > Noctuidae > Dryobota > Dryobota labecula. The sequence continues at coordinate 1,085,297 of OX383290.1, forward strand.
TAGTTTAAAAACGTCAAATACAGAATAGCAAAATTGCCAAATAGCTTAAGATAAGTCAGTAACGTCGGGAATACTCGCCAACCTAAATTCTTGGCGTAAATATTGTCGACGTTGCCTCCGCTCTTCCTATATAGCTTTGTCAAGCAATAAAAAAACAGCCATACTTAGGAATTCCTTACTTTGTCTCTAAATAGTATAAACAATTATAATCGTTCGTCGACAGAACGATAACTATTTTGATGTCGTATCAACTGACACAAGGTTCCGTCAAAACAAGCGTCAAGTTCAACTTTTCGGACGGGCAAAAACGCATCAGGAGTAGGGACAGTTGTCAAATCGTGTTGTCATTCATTCTTCGTCGGGCCCCGAACGAATCGTCCGTCCGTTGGTGATAGGGAGTAGGAAACGCCCGAAACGAAGCCCGAAACGACGGACTTCGTGTTTAGGGAGTAGGCCCCCTGAAGCGACCATCGATGAACGGTGTTTTCGGGTATAGTTCTATCGGCGATGAATTTATTCGTGGAATCAACGGTCTACTAAGAGTGATTTCTTCGAACCGTACCATTGGCGAAGAGTAATTCGCTATACCGTTGGCAGCCGGAACTTTTGATAGATTGCTTCTCAACTTCATATCCAAATACAGAACAACTGATAGCGGGGTAAAGTCGAAGCCCGGGTTCACGCGCTATAAGCTTGTGTGCTCGTTCTTGTTGACTGCTCATCGTACATTGTAGTGATGTAGTGTGTGTGTGCAGGTATAGTGACGGTGTCGGACGGACACCCCAACATCAAGCCGCTGAAGCAGGAGTGGCGCTTGCTGCTCGTGCACTATGTGGGGCCCACCTTTGTCATCGTTGTGGCGGTGCTCGTCATCGCCGTGCTGCCGCTAGCTGGGTAAGGCTTCTCCACGTCCAGTCCGCGCTGCCTACTTTGCAAGGTGCTGATCCCGAAGCTAGTCTCTGTCTCTGGCTTAGGAAAGGAAACACTGTCGGTCGTTAATATCCGCGACGTCCGTGTCGCAACGCAAAAGCTTCGGGTACCTTCAGAAAGTCTTCGGGTGCGGTCGCTGACTTGCGATGCGACGTCGCAACGATTACATGTGTCGGCTCTTATGATGTTAAATTGAATGTTCACTGTCCGAAGTGCACACTCGTCAGAGCTCGGCTAGTGGCAATGTGGCGTTCGTGACACAGAGCTGTGAATTAAAGTAGAATGCATGTTTTTCCAGCCTGTTCTGGTGCTGCTGGTACTGCTGCCGCATGGGGCGCCGGCGGCGACCCTTCGACCGCAAGTACGACGAATGGCTCAAGGGAATCCTCTCCATCATACTCATCGGGCTACTCACGCTTTTCCTGTAAGCATTCAGCTTTGAATTGACTTGAGATGACAATAAAAAGCTCGAACGTTAGCATCACGTGCGTGTTGTCAGGTTCGGCGTGGTGTGCGCGTTCGCGACCGACTCGCAGGTGGAGTCGGGTAGTGCGGAAGCCAGCACCTCGCTGAAGGCGGGCATGCACGACATCCACGTCTTCCTCAACGCAACGCTCACCTGGACCAACACGCTGCTCCTCCTCAACTACCAAGAGATGCAGACTAGTGTCACTAGGCAGCACCAAAGTAAGTGCACACGTTAGGGTGACTTTACAACTTAGTAATGCCACTTACAGATGTATTTAAATGTATAAAGGGTACTTCCTGAGAGGAACTAATGAGGAACCCTTGTCCAATGATGTTGAAATATTATCTGGTGTGTCAGTGTAAAATGAGTATTGTAAACGTGTTGCAGGTTTAGGCATGACGGCGTCGTGGAAGCTGGGCGCGTTCTCGCGCGCCGCGTCCGTGACCACGCTCAACCAGATGGTGCAGGACCTGGACAGCGTGCAGGAGAAGCTACGCACCGTGCAGTCACTCACTGCCACGCTGCGCGTCAAGGCAGAAGAGCTCAACTCCGGTACCACTCCATACATCCTAAATATCAGTCCTTTGTAATCGTCCTAACATTTTCGCAAATATTCGATTTGTCCGATTAATTATCCTTCGACATAAATATTCGGGTTGGTTGAGCTGCACGTATGATTGAGTCTATTCTGACCGTGTGGTGCAGGTCTCCGTAAAGTGAAGAATCAGCTGCTGCAGACGCTGGCCAAGTGCGACCAGCCCAAGTGCCGCGCGCTGCAGGAGAAGTACAAGATCGGCCAGCTGGACACCGAGATACAGTACAGCCAGGTACGTGTTGTACCTTGTAGCCCAACTACTACTCGGTAGCTGATACTGTCCAGCCGTTCATGTGGCACATCGAGCTTCAGAGTGCACACAGCCAACAGTCGATATGCCATATTTACGGCCGTGACCTACTGAATGAAAAATGAATAATACTATGTGTTGTTTATTAATATGGTGCTACGTTTCACGCTGTCATGGAAGATGCTGGACAAGTATTTCCCCACCGTGAGTATCATAAACTGTATTCAAATGGAAATAGCTTAGTAAAACTACTTTTATTTAAGCCACAGAGGAAAGAAACTGAACAGAGGCAAAGCTTCTAAAGAGCGTGCAAAATTGATACCTATTTTGGTAGGGTTGGCACAGGAGGATAAAACTAAATAAACAGCACGTTAATCAGCTAACGTATTTAAATTATAAACATAACTAGCTTTTGCCCGCGGCTCCGCCCGCGTGGATGTTGGTTATCACGTAAAAAAGTAGCCTATGTCCTTCTCCATATCCCAGGCTATAGGTATCTCCGACAAATTTCATGACGGTCAGTTCAGCGGTTTAGGCGTGAAAACGTAACATACAGACAGACAGACGGAATTACTTTCACATTTATAATATTAGTACTAGCTTTTGCCCGCGGATCCGCCCGCGTAGATGTCGGTTATCGCGTAAAAAAGTAGCCTATGTCCGTTTCCATAGAAACGGACATAGGCTACTTTTTTACGCAAATTAAAAAAAAAAAAATGGCAGATATGTAGCCTGGGATATGTCCCAGGCTACATCTCTGCCAAATTTCATGAGGATCCGTTCAGCGGTTTGGGCGTGAAAACGTAACATACAGACAGACAGACAGAGTTACTTTCACATTTATAATATTAGTATGGATGAATTATTCAAACTCAAACTAACTTCAAACCATTTACAGGCACTTTTGAACTATCGAAGAGTCGGTCAGCTAGTCAGAAAGTTGAAGCTAGTTGCCCATTCCAAAACGTAATTTCTATAAAGAGAAGAACGGGCAAGCAATTCCAAGGACACTCTTTTAAATCAAGGTATTACAAAAATCTGAGTATATTATTCTTGTTGCTTCAGTATGTGAGAAAAATGTAAAACAAAAAACAATTCAAAATATAAGATTAAAAATAAGCCCTGGCAGTTAAGAGATGACCAGTCTCAACTGACGGCACCCGTTCACGAACATGTCGCGTGGATCAGCACCATCCAGCACAACCATTTTGAATGGAACCGAATGATCCAACACACATGACATGACATTTAAGTGAGCACACATACATACTATCGACTGACATCGTTAATTTGCGAGAAGCTTGACATATTTCGAAAAGAGCAATGCTTGGGTATGATGATTTAAAAGTTTAAAAGCAACAGTAAGATTGCGACAAAGCTTATAGTCACATGTTTCTAGCTCCCTCATTTTAAGGCTTTACAGTAAGCCTTAAAATGTAATGTAGCAAAAAGCGACTGTGTGAGAACATTATTATTAGAAATGAAAATATAATTATGTAAAGAAAAAGGTTTTTGTTTGAATCACCAAAACTAAGTAGGTACCACATTGATAAGAACTTACACATACATAAGTTTTGCCATTTACATAACATGATTAGCATCAGAATGTATGCTTTAATGACATGATATTCAAAGAATTAAGATTTGCTTTGAACTAAAGTTACATTAGTTATGCATATCATATCTAATAAATCAATTTAACTTAACATAACAATATGTTGCTTTGAACTGAATTATTTATTGAAATTACATTGATTAATAGGTAGGTAATCATATATTATCTAGAATCTACACAGCTTCAAATGTCAGAGATAAATTGTTACGACTTTGCGATGTGTTAATTTCGGCTGAATAGAACCGTGCAAATGTGTTGGGGGCACGCCAGTTCCCTTTTGCCATGATCTCGTCAATATTGTGGCTCTCAAGCCAGTTGAGAGATGCTGCGGCACTTCGAGTACTACCAGGAGTAGCCTCTACTCCTGCCTCCTTAAGAATAGTTTTAACCCAACCTCCAATCACTGTTCGAGAGGCTGGCCTGACTCTGCCACGAGTTGATATAAATAAATGATTAATGTCATTTGTAATTTTACGTGAAGATGATACTTCTATCAACTTACGTATCCACCATACAGGGCATATGGATTTATCTGTATGTATGTGCAATTTCCATGATGATTGTCTGTGTATAGCTATCTGTCTTTGAGCCAAAAGCTGGGTGTAAAACAATATGATTAGAATTGTCTTCAAAATGTGCACTATCAACCCGTAACAGTGTCAGGTCATGGACTCTACGGCTAGAAGCGAGTAGCAAAATCAGTGCTGTGCGACGAGACACTTGGAACAAACTTGCATGAGGCGACTGGTTAGAGCTAAGCCATTCTACCACAATACGTGGATCCCAAATGAAAGAATTTTTAGGTTTGGAATCAACATTAGCAAGTGAAATAGCTTTTAACATTCTCTGTACGATAGGATCACTGCTTATGATTTGTCCGTTAGAACAGGCCAAAGTGGCAACAGTCGATTTATAAACTAAAATAGTTTTATAACACAGTTTAAGAGTTAAGTGCAAGTATGATAGGTACTTAGCGACTTGAGCACCAGAGGGGTTTGTATGGTTGAAATTATTATGATTAAACCAATTTAGCCATTTTTTCCAAATACCAGCATACATTTTCTTCGTAGAAGGTCGCCAGCTAGAATTAAGTAGGTCTATTTCGTTTTGAGACCGATTTTTTAATTCGGCACACCACCCTTCAATAGCCATGCCTCTAGATACATCTGGTCCACGTGAACTGGAGGCAGATAAGTCCGTGTATCTAGTAACCGCCGATGAAGATTGAATATGGGTAAAGGAGCGCTCACCGCTCTCCTCTTCAGGTCTGGCCGCCAAAACACTTTGGACCAGCGCGGTACTATTAGGATGTATCGACCCTTGCACAGGTTGAGGTGTGACAGAACTCGTGGAATTAGGTGTGGTGGTGGGAATATCCACGCTCGACGGTATGTCCACCTTCTGCTGAAGGCGTCGTGAAACTCTGCGTTCGAGTCTTTGCAATCTCGTGAGACGTAGCGCGCAAGCACGTGTGCGGTTTTCGAGGCGAACAAGTCGATTTCGGGTATTCCGAATTTGCGAAATACCTCTTGACATGCCTCTTCCATTAGGGTCCATTCCCCGGGTAATTTGAGTCTTGACAGCATGTCTGCTTCTGTGTTTACCTGACCGGGCAGGTACTGAGAGACCAGGTGAATTTTGTTCTCGTCCGCAACCTCGAATAGCATGCAAGTTAGCCGGTAGAGGTTCTGTGATCGGAGACCCCCCTCGTTCCGCATGTAACTCACCACACTCTTGTTGTCTGACTGAACTAGCACGGTTGAATGACGTAGCGATTGCTGACGATTGGTTAAGGCCTGTATAACTGCCCACATTTCTTTTAAATTGCTGTGCCATTTTTTCTGCTCCGGGGACCATAATCCGCTCAGACAAGCGTCGTTTACAATGGCACCCCAGCCTCTGGCAGATGCGTCTGTCGTTACATAATGCGAGACAGGATCTAGATGTATCGCTGTTCCTGTAGACAGAGCTCATAACCACCACATTAAGGTCGTCAACACTTCCAAATCGAGTGGACGTTTTACGTGTGCTTGGTGCTTTGGAAGCCGATTGCAAGCTACTTGTAACGGGCGGCAATGAAGCCGACCTCTGGGCACAACGAAGGCTGCAAAATTTAGCATGCCTAGCATGCATTGAGCGTCGTGCAAACTCCATCGATTTACCTGTAGTATGTGGCGTATCATATTGGAGATTTTGTAAACCTTTTCCTGGGGCAAATACTTGGAATTCAGGGAGAGATTCCATTTTATGCCGAGATAGTCTACTGCCTTGGCAGGGATCAATGTGGATTTTTTGTAGTTGATCATCCATCCCAAAGTTGTTAGGACTCTTATAGCTTCCGCAGCATGGTCCATTAGGGTTAATCGATCTTGGTTCACGATTAAATAATCGTCCAAATAGACGATAACTCGCATGCCCTTCTCGCGCAGCACGTCTGCTACCCAATTTGTCACTGTCGCAAATGCCCTGGGTGCTGATGACAGCCCGAATGGCAGACAAGTGACCTGAAGGAGCTTCGGGCTCGACTTCTTTTCTGTTGTGTATAATATTCGCAGAAATGGGTGATGACTGGGGCTGACTGCTAGGTGAAAATAGGCCTGAGAAAGGTCTATTTTGATCGCCCAGTCGTTCGGTTGCAAGAAATCCGGCACACGGTACATATTTATTAAGCGAAACTTTGTTTGCATTACATAGCGGTTTAGATTTTTTAAATTGAATATCGGGCGATTGCTGGTATCTGACTTTTGCACTAAAAACATCGGACAGACATAACTTGGAGATTGATCTACTCGAATCAAGATTTTCTGTTGTTTCAAAATCTCGATTTGTTCCGACATCAATAAGCTTGTTGGAGTTTGAAAACGTGTTAATAAGTCTGGACTTTGAAGTGGGGGTATTTTGAAAAAGGGAATTCGGTAACCAGATATCATTTTTATAATGTTCTCTGGAGCACCGTAATTCCTCCAAATTTGAATGTAATTTTTTAACCGCCCGCCATAAAATGAAATTTCTTGAGGATATTCACTTACGATACTGATCGGATTTACGATTGCCGAAGGACCGTTTTTTGTTTTCATTATGCCTTGTACCGGATTTATTGTTTCCCGACTTTCGACCTCTACTTTTGGAGGGCGCTTGAAAGCTCGTGGATGGCTGGGGATCGAACCCAGGATTGTCACCGTGAAAGGGCTTGCGTGGTCGCTTAGCTGGAGGGCCATCCTGTCTATTTCGCATAGACATGGCATGAGGCTCTTCCGCAGAGCGCTTTTGGGCAGAGAGAACTTACTAGTACCACCAGCCTTTTGTAAAAAGGTGGTTAAATCCTGTGGGTTAAAAAGGTTATATTGTGTTGGGGGGATCTTTTGCAAGTCCACCTTTACATATTTGTCCTTGACACCCGACAAAATGCAGTCACGACGTCTTTGAATAATATCAGCACGTCTTCCACAACTCATTTGCAAGAGATCCTCGGACACTTTCATGTAAGATGAATTTTCGGAAAAAGAAGCATTAATCTTTTCAAAAAGCGTGTCAGCGTTAAGTACACAGCCAGGCGATTGCGCCCATTCTATGACTTGCTGAAAGTTGTTTCTTAGCAGCTCATTTTGTTGTATAAGCCCATGAGTAAAAGCTCCAAACGATCTATCAAGTAATCTAAGCCAAGAAGAATTTGCATCACAATGTCTAAGTTCAGTGTTAACATCGAGTTCGTAAAAAACCTGGCTTAGCGACATACTTTGTCTCAGTTTCTAGGTATCTAACCCTTTGCCAATCATTAGTATCAAAATGATGTAGTTTATTTAGCACATATAATCTACCCTCAGAAGCATTTTCAACAGTAGGTTCTTGTAGGTTAGTGGACACCGGAAATTCGAATACTTTAGCCTTCTCTGGTTTACTGAGAAGGTGATCATTCCCAAGAGAAACCCTCAAGCCTTATCAGATGGATGTATGGAAATATCAGAATCAGATTCAGGCTCGGTTTCTTTGATTGAAAAGCGATCGTTATTTTTTAAATAGGATAATATTTCACTCACTTGATTTGACAGCAAATCTAACCTGCGCTCGTCTTCTCGGGTTTCCTACCGCAGCTGCCGGCGTCTCTGACGTGGGGCGGAGCTGCTCGACGACGACGAAGATGCCTGCGGTGATGCAGGGGGAGGCGGGCGACTCCCGTCACCCTCGGCAGGCGCTCTCGTGGAATTTTCCATTACGTATACAAAACACGCACTCAAAACTCTATTAGTACTCAAAACACTATTACCGAGTTTTTCAAATAACCACTGAATAAAGTTTTTCCACGAACTAAAAAAAATATTTAAACTAATAATTATAAACACTAAACAGCAGCGCTGTTGCCCGCACTAGAAGAGGTGTGATCGCACCGAAAAACGATGCCAATGTGAAGAGCACGCCTGACTGTTCGGGCAAGCTCCACGCCACCTCCCCCCGGCCGCAGCGGGGCGGAGCCGGGTGGGAGGGGAATAAGAGAGGTCGTGACGTCAGATCCGGAAAGTTGCTGTCTCACTGTATAGGTCTAGAATAACGGTTCATAGTGTATAATACAAAACTATAGTTTGCAATGTATTTGAGAGATGAATAAAAAATATATACAAAAAAAAAAAAAATTATCTATTGGAGTATTCAACAATCAAAACATGATTAAATAAAAATAAACATTAAGGTCGTAATGACAGAAAAAAAGAAAAATAAACTGGCCAAGTGCATGTCGGATCACGCACAATGAAGGGTTCCGCAGTTGGTATGAATTTATCCCAAGAACAAACTTAACATAGTAGAAAAACATGTACTTACATACGGAATGTATGGGAGAACATGTTTTTCAACTGTAAATGTAAGTTGGTCGACTATTAATCGTCTACTTAGCTGTGATAGTTTTCCTTTTATCCTAGTTTCAGTTTTCTTCTAGTTCTAGTTTTTCTTTTTTCTTTCTTTTTTTTTCTGACGGCATGGCTGGCGCAATGGTTAAGCGATTGGCTGCTGCGCTGCGTGTCGCGGGTTCGATTCCCGCACGGAACAAATATTTGTATTGTGGCGGTATCAACAACGCCACATGCGAACTACGCATCAAAGACCTGACGTCACAAATCCTGCATCGCGCTATCAGAGTTTGCCGCGCGACTGGCATATATACAACATCCCGACATCAACCGTTGGGCAGTTGCTCACCAGACACAATACCCGTCTGGTCGGAGGATCCTCCCTTTCCTATAGAGTATGAGTGAACTTTACACCCTGTTCCTCATACCTCTAAAGTATGATATACAAGTAGGTAGTTGTTCCGGGTCTGGCTGTTTGTGTATGTGAGTTTAAATGTTTGTAAACGCACCCATAATACCGGAGAAATTAAACAACGGGCAAAGTTTAAAAAAAAAATACTTTGTTACTGTATATACTACTGCTGTGAATTTTTTCACATATCGGGGGACACTAACAAAAATGAGCACTTTAAAGCTTAATATTAGGCATACGGATCCCTGAATCGAAAAATGGTAAACCCACAATATTTTTGAAAGGCCTATCCTACGATACCCCACACCATGGGACAGATGAGAAAAAAAGTATCATCTCCACTTTACGTTTAGGGTAAAATAAAATATATTTTGGCCCCCGACCCTCCATGTCACATTGCCCACCCGTTGCCCACCCGCGCTATTACTTTGTTTTCACATAGCGTTCTTTCTGACTTTTTGCCCGGCTCCTTAGGGTCGCAGCGTGATGTTAAGTAGCTTATAACCTTCTCCAGGAATTGGGCTATCAAATACAAAAATAATTTTCGGAAACAAACAAATTTAACCTGTTTATAATATTAATATAGAAGTATAGATTAACATTTACATTTACATTACAAATATTTATAATTAACTTTATTACATTTAGATTTTATGAAAACATTTTTTATGAAGATTATTAACTTAAAAAGATTAAAGTATTACACGGCACCCGCGACTGAGAGCACTGCCACGCTCGCGTTTTTGTCTCGTCGATGCGCGCGTTTGTGTGAGTGTGCCGTTTCGAACGTTTGTTCGTAGTTTCTGTACTGTCAATATTTATATTGTGATAGTGCCGTTGTATGAAGCTTCACCTCTGTTCCGTTTCTTTACTCCGTGTGTCTAAGCTACTTAAAATTAATGAGTAAATCCGATTGCGAGATGTCATCAAAAACAATAATAAACTATCCAGTTATGCTTGTGTGAAACCAATATTAACCCCTCTAAGTAATTTATTTCTTAACAGAATACATTGTGATGAAATGATTGCAGTGATGATAAATAAAATAATTCAACTTAATTTTAAAATTCATTGAATTCAATAGTTGAATCATCTTATATAATATATAAAATTCTCGTGTCACAATGTTAGTTACCATACTCCTCCGAAAAGGCTTGACCGATTTTTATGAAATTTTACATGCATATTCAGTAGTTCTGAGAATCGGCTACTATCTTTTTTTTTTTGTTTTAGTTAGGTAGATAGGGTAGGGTAGGGTAGGGTAGGGCAGGGCAGGGCAGGGCAGGGCAGGGCAGGGCAGGGCAGGGCAGGGCAGGGCAGGGCAGGGCAGGGCAGGGCAGGGCAGGGTAGGGTATGGTAGGGTAGGGTAGGTTAGGGTAGGGTAGGGTAGGGTATATAGGACCCGAGGTGGCGGCGCGTAGTGTTCCACGCGCGCCCCTCTGAGACGTCGCGGGGGGAGTCAAACACCTCACTCCCCCCCTCGACCGGAGGAGAGGCCTGCAGTGGCGGGCCGGCACCAGTCGGGGGTCGCGGAAGTATGTTCGTTCCCGTGACCCCCGGCGTAGGTGTGAGACGGAACACCGGGGTGGTTTTTAGTCAGTAAGAGTCTGACAGACCCCTCCGCCCGCCCCAGGGCGGAGGACATCCATGAGGATTTTCCACCCCGGAACAAAAAAAAAAAAAAAGGGTAGGGTAGGGTAGGTAGGAAGGAAGGTAGGTAGGTAGGTAGGTAGGTAGGTAGGTAGGTAGGTAGGTAGGTAGGGTAGGGTAGGGTAGGGTAGGGTAGGGTAGGGTAGTAATAATCTGAAAATTGAAATCACGAAAATACATGACTAAAGTGACCATTTATTTTTTTTACTCAAAACGGGACTTCGGTTTTTCTATCTTAATAAGTAGGGCCGATTCATAAAGGAAACTCAATTATTTTAATACCAGCCTGGTCCATTTTATTTTATATCCGGCCCGCCAAATATCGCGCGCTTTCTGAAAACGGGACAATTTTGCGTTCCCAGGTTTTTTTCGGGGACACCGCCACCGGGACGAAGAACCGAAAAACCGAAAAGGGACGGTCCCGTTCAAAACGGGACGTAACTATGGTCACTTTATACATGACGTACATACAGGGGTAACATTTTGTTTATATCGTGATCGGTGGTCAGAACAGCGAATTAGTTTAATGAGTGGCTTGGTGGTGGAGCGGTCAGCGCTGTGCCTGCCACACGGTGCTCCTCCGCAGAGTTGGCGCTGCGGCATTCGCAGCTCGGGTGGGAGGTCGGGTGTACGGTATAGTTAGCATAAAGTTTAGATCGTCTCTATAGTTCGATCTAAATGGAAGCCAAGATACTCTGTGCCAAGATGCTTTACTGGAGCAGTCCACGAGTACTTATTAGTTACAGAGCCATCTGTGTCTCAAATCGCACTCGACCGTTTCTGTAGTCTATTGCTAGCTACATCCGGGTTATGACAGCATTACGTATAGGTAAATTAATCGAAAAGCGTCCATACTTTTAGCAATTTTAGACCAGGGTCGATAATTTTTGAAACAAATAATAATAATAATAATAACCCCACCGCCGTATCTCTACGTTGACGTCGTGGTGGGGCTTGCGCGCTCCGAACTCTAGGTCTGTGCCAGTAGAGTTTACTTTGCCGGAACATGTCTAGGGTGAGGAGCCAGACCAAGAGAGATACAGAAACCCGCAGGGCAGCATGTGGCGAGCTGTTGGGCAGTTGCGACCCCACGGACCCTATCTCCCGGGAGAAGTCATGTTCCTCATCTCTGGCTTGCCTTTATTGGCCGACTGGAGTGAACACTGACGAGGAACTGAGCTCCCACCTCATTCTTGCCTTTATTGGCCGGCTTGAGTGGAGATTCGCAAGAGCAAACGTGCTCGGAGGAAGGAAGTATTCCAGTAAGTGCTTGTAGGGATCTTGACCATCTTCCGGGCTCTGGGATTGTTCTGAGAGCCGTGGAATACCTCTCCACTCCTCGAGCACCTCAGGATATGTTGCCCCCTTGTCGCTACGTCACTATGTGCTAGCGACCGTTTCCGGGGGCCCATTAATGAGTGTGCAAGTCACCCCCTGCCATTTTATCCGTGTACAATAAAACATTGATCAGGCAGGGGCCATAGTCCTTCCATAGTTTTAGGTAACCAGTCCATTTTAACCACCCAAACCCATAGTCCAATATCTTTGTTTCCATATCCTACAATAGTCCTACACCAGCCGGGGGTTGTCCTTGGGTGCACTTGCATAGTGCGTACAGGGATAATCGTCGGTTGGTGCCTCACTCCATTTAAAATTGTCTAAGGGGCCTCTGCGAGTTGGTTTCGGCCCCTCGTACGCCTTCCAAAGGTCCGGGACCCCAGGGTCCCGAGATATATAAACGATATATAAACATAATAATAATAATAATAATAACCCCACCGCCGTATCTCTACGTTGACGTCGTGGTGGGGCTTGCGCGCTCCGAACTCTAGGTCTGTGCCGGTAGAGTTTACTTTACCGGAACATGTCTAGGGTGAGGAGTCAGACCAAGAGAGATACAGAAACCCGCCGGGCAGCATGTGGCGAGCTGTTGGGCAGTTGCGACCCCACGGACCCTATCTCCCGGGAGAAGTCATGTTCCTCATCTCTAGCTTGCCTTTATTGGCCGGCTGGAGTGAACACTGACGAGGAACTGAGCTCCCACCTCATTCTTGCCTTTATTGGCCGGCTTGAGTGGAGATTCGCAAGAGCAAACGTGCTCGGAGGAAGGAAGTATTCCAGTAAGTGCTTGTAGGGATCTTGACCACCTTCCGGGCTCTGGGATTGTTCTGAGAGCCGTGGAATACCTCTCCACTCCTCAAGCACCTCAGGACATGTTGCCTCCTTGTCGCTACGTCACTATGTGCTAGCGACCGTTTTCGGGGGCCCATTATTGAGTGTGCAAGTCACCCCCTGCCATTTTATCCGTGTGTAAAAAAACATTGATCAGGCAGGGGCCATAGTCCTTCCATAGTTTTAGGTAACCAGTCCATATTAACCACCCAAACCCATAGTCCAATATCTTTGATTCCATATCTTGCAATAGTCCTACACCAACCGGGGGTTGTACTTGGGTGCACTTGCATAGTGCGTACAGGGATAATCGTCGGTTAGTGCCTCATTTAATTAAAAAGCGTCTAACGGGCCTCTGCGAGTTGGCTTCGGCCCCTCGTACGCCTTCCAAAGGTCCGGGACCCCAGGGTCTCGAGATATGTAAAGATATAAAAATAATAATAATAATCTTTATTTCATAAAAACAGTACTTAGATTATATTACAGTTATGTGCTATGATAAAACAAAAGTACACAAAAGTTTTAGCATCTGGAGCCGAACTAGGAGTAACCTGTATTTCGGCTAACAGCGCCAAATCCCCTCGGGTTACATAAGATTAGAGTTCTTAAATGCTAGCATTTTAACAAAACAAAAGAACAAGAATAGTCTATCTAAGGTTGTATTTATGATCTGTACCTCTTTTTGTGTTATGTGATATGGTGAGTGAGTGTGTGTGAGAGGGTGTGTCTATTTGTGAGTGTGCTTGAGATTAATATAAGTGAACACATGAATTAGTGAGATACGCGGATATATTAAATATGTACAAAAAAAAAAAAAAAAAAAATTAAAATAATAAATAAACATGTATATATATTTGTATATAGAGAATTATTTATTGCTAACATAAACATTATTACTGTCTATCTTGGAACAGTTAGAAGTTCCTCCGTTTCATCATATGTGAGACCTTGCAGGTATTCCGATACTTTTTTCTTGCAGCGATCTGTGTTGAGTGGATAAATATTAAGATTTTTATTAAGTTTATTGTAGATATAGGGACCGAGGAAGTTAAAGAAGTTAGTACCAAATTTAGTACTGTAAGACCTGTGTTGAGTACAAACCATATAATTTCTGCGTGAATTCAAAAAGTGGGGGTCGTAATTTGTACAAGTGTGTTGCATAATGAGAATTTTCAAGATGAATAATTGTCTCACAGTCAGTACTCCACACATCTTGTAAAGTAAAGCAGTAGAGAAAAGTATTGGCTTAAAGGTGCTGACCTTTAGTATTGCACGTTGGGCAACCTCAACAGACCTAAGTGTAGTTTTCGGAGCACCTCCCCAAACGGATATACAATATGTTATGAGTGACTGACAGAGAGAAAAGTATATTCGTTTCAGGATATGAGGATCAGCGATGTGACGTAGATTTTTAAACATATATATGAGTTTCCGGACCCGTCCCGATAGAATTCTTATGTGTTCCTTGAAGTTAAGATTTTTATCTATAGTTACTCCTAAATATTTGATGGAATCAACCCGCTCTAATTTAGAACAAGAGCAACAATCAAGCGATGTACACTCATGTGGAATAATGGCATGATCATGGTTAATCCCCATATCTGACCTAATACTAAAGCAAATGTATTTCGTTTTGCCGGTATTTAACGTTAAGACATTGTCGTTTAGCCATTTTCTCACAGCATCAAATCCAGATTGAGCGGCACAAAATACTTCATTCCAGTTATCAGCTGAAAAAAGGAGAGCAGTATCGTCCGCAAACGAGATGATTTTGCCCTGGGAAAGTATTATGTTAGTAAGGTCGTTTATATATAAAAGAAATAAGGTTGGCCCTAATATGCTACCCTGTGGAACTCCGTGTGTAACTAGGCGGTCAGTGCTGGTGAAATTTCCCACACGAACACACTGGCGGCGGTTGGTAAGGTAGCTTTTGAAGAGTTTCAACTGCGTGCCTCTGATTCCCAGCCTTTCAAGCTTGGACAAGAGGACTGAAACAGAGATTGTATCAAAGGCCTTTGCTAAATCTAAGAAGATGGCAAGGCACTTTTTTTTGCTGTCCAAATTATTACTAATATAACCTGTAAGATTGTTAACCGCTTGTTCAGTAGATTTACCATTTCGAAAACCGTACTGATTGGGAGAGAGCAAGTTATTGTTTTCAAGGTATCTAGTAAGTCTCTTATTGATAATTCTCTCCAGCAGCTTTGAAATAGATGGGAGTATGGATATTGGCCTATAATTGGTGATGGAATCTCTGTTTCCACCTTTATGTATAGGGCAAACTTCAGACTTCTTTAACGAATCCGGGAAAATTCCATTTTGGAGACACAAATTGAAAATAAAGGTGAGCGGGGGAACTAAAATGTTTTTGAATTTTTTTAAAAGTTTATTGCTAATCCCGTCAAATCCCGTTGAACTATCTGTTTTCAAGTTCATGATGAGGCGGTCTACTTCAAATTCATCAGTATCCTCCAATACAAAGGAATTAATTGAAGTGAGCTTGTCAGAGTTGGTATCTACACTAATGCCTGTTGGGTTTAAATTAATTTGCCGGATCTTATCGGCCAGAGACCTACCAACATTTACAAAGTAGTCATTTATTTTATCCAGAGACTGTTTCGGACTGGCATCAAGGGATAGAAGTTCATTTGAGTAGTTAGCATTTTTATTAGTATTTGTGACGTCCTTTATGACTTTCCAAAGTTTCTTATTATCGTTCTGAGCCGATTGGACAAGGTTTTTTTCATAAGCTCTTTTTACTTTTTTAAGTATTGAGTTGCAGTAGTTTCTGTAGCGTGTGTATGTCAATTTTAATATAGCGTTATCTGGCGAAAGTTTAGATTTTTTATGCAATTTGTCTCTGTTTCTCATACAGCGCAATAAACCTTGTGTTATCCAAGGTTTTATAATCTTCTTTCTACGTGATAAGGTTGTGACTTTGGTGTGTTTATGAATTGCAGCCTGAAGTGAAGAGACAATATGTCCCAGAGAAATATTAGGATCAATCGATTCGTATACCAGAGTGAAGTCAATTTTTGAGATTTCCTCTTTTAAGCCAACTTCGTCGACTTTTTTAATGGTAGTTATCGCATGATGTTGAGGTTTCTTAAAGTTCATCCATAGTAAAACCGGGTAGTGATCAGTCAAAGTTGTTTCTGGTACAATAGTATTGCAGGCATTTTTAGTTTTAAGGAGTATGTGGTCAATACATGTTTTACTTTCTGGCCTAGTAATTAACGTATGCGAAGGCAGTAGGCCGTGGCTAGCAGCTAAAGTAAGATAACGCTCACCATGATGGTCAATTTTGTCAGAATTAATTGCAATATTTATGTCTCCTATTACTATTATATTTTTGAAGGAAGAGTAATTTATTAAAACATCATTTAGCGATTTAAGGAACAAGTCTAAGTTAGTGTAAGACGGTGACCGATATATTGCAACAATTGCAATTTGCTTTTGGAGTGTTGCAACCAAACAGTTACCCTCACTAAAGTTTGGTTCTTCAATTGTACAGTCAAGGTGCTCCTTATAAAATATGACAACACCATCATTTTGTTTTACATTGTTTTTTGTCATAAACGAACGATAACCCAATAAGTTGGGTAATATAGTTGTGGACGACAGCCAGCTCTCTGTAAGAACAAGTACATCACTTTGTAGCTTTAATCTAGTCAATAATATTTCAAAACCAGTTATATTGCAGTTTATGCTGCGTATATTTTGAGTGAGAACTACGAGACCATCAGACGAAGGCAAAATCACTCTGTGACAGTCATCGATTTCGGCATACTGCGATTTTGATACTGTCACATTATCAATTTTATCAGCTAAATCAACTAAATTATCGAATGTTAATAAAGTGTTTAATATAGATGTCAAATACAATCATTAAGTCAGGAAAGAATGATCCTACATTATTCACATATGAAATTATAACGCCAGTCAGAGTTCCTGATGTAAATAAAAGAGCAAAGTTGCAGCTGTACGAGAAAGTTATAAAAGACATAGGCTGCAGCAGTAGTTCACATTTTGGTGTTGCTAATACATTGTGGTATCTCAATAAATTAAATGATTCATGGTTTAAGTGTAGTAATACGGCAGTGTTATATATTTTTGTAAAACTATTCATTAGGAGTGAAATAATAGTAAGTAGATTTATTTGTGTATTGTAGTGTGTTAAAAATTTAAAATAACAAGTAAACAAAGAAAGCGAGGCATGCATTAAGTAAGAAATTGAGCAAAACAATAGGTAGTCAATGCGAAGTTCTCAGCTTGTCTAGATCCAGTTCGGTGGTTATACGAATTTGGGAGCAGTCGGTACTTTTCTTTAAATATACCATGCCATTTGAGGTCCAGCAGAAAGCGTAGCCATAGTTTTTTTTAAATGACCTGGCGAGGTAAAACATTCTGTGCGTCTTATGAGTCAAGGTTTCAGACACGTATATAGGCTTTAGTTGATGCAGTGGATTTAGGTGGGTTGTGTTTAGTTTTTCCCCTTTTGTTCTAGATTTATTAAAGCTTTTAACCCCTTTTATAACCTTTTCTTTGGTCAAAACAGTAGTAAAATCAACTATCACTGGATTAGATCCGTCTTTAGTGGTTAGCCGGTAAATGTCCCTGACATTGGAATGATTAATTTCAACGTCTAGAGTTTTCCCCAAATTCACCAACACGTTACATAGGCTATCCTTTGTTTCGCCAGACTCTTTTGGAATGTTCCGAAACTCAATGCCAGACATTCGCGATTTGCGTTCTAGAAGTTCAAGTTTGTCCTCAAGTAAACCAATAATTTTCTTGTCTTCCTGTTTTTCCGACTCCAAGCGTGAAATTCGACTTATAAATTCGTCGTACTTATCAGACATCAAATTGACACTTCTACGCAATTCTTCGTTCTGTTCATTCAATTTACTTATCGTGGATTGAAGCTCTTGAAAACGATTGTCTTGGTCTTTAGAGAATTGCGAAAAAAGCTCCTTTACTGTAGCTGAAATTTTAATATCGCTATTTGTGAGTTTTTTTTTCTTCTTTTCCGTTAAGTTAACCGTAAGTAACTGGAGATCAGGTGCAGATTCACAGTGGTGTAATGGTGCATTATTTGCTATATCAGTCGAGGTTATAGCAGCCTGCTGACTGTTCTCATTGGCTGATTGCATTAACGCCGAAGGCGAAGCAGGCGGCGGAGTTCGGTTTAGTGGCATTTTATGTTACTAACTTGTTTGCGGTGCGTAGGAGCGAGCAGGCAACGCGGTGTTGTCGACACTTGGTCTGTTTGTAGCCCGAACGTCAGCCGAATGCAACCGAAGAAAGTCGATCGAGCCGTTCGTGTATCTTCGTGTCTCCGATGTATAACGAAGACCAGTGAAGGTCGGTCGATGACCCCGGAACGTCGCTCCGCCGATAAATAGTTGATAAATCAGTAATTTGCAACGAATATGAAGGTACTGTTTATTACTATGTTTACTTCTTAACAAAAGGCTGTAATCGTAAACTGATCAATATACTGTGAGGCCCGGTCACTCAGCTACACATTAATATAAGATTTGTGTTAAATATTCACTTAAAAACACCAATTCGAAAATTAATAATGCGAGCATTCAAAAACACTTGTTGACGCGCGCACGGTAGAAGGGGAATCGTAATAATAATAATAGTAGGATGAAACCCATTGGAAAAGGAAGAGAATATAACAAAAGTGAAAGGAAAAATAATTTACGGCCGATCTGAGGTCGGGAAGTGGAAGGGGGTGAGTTTTAAGGGTAAAAAACGGTTTATCTCGATTTCTGGCAAAACTACAAGTCCTATGGAAAAAAGTTAAATAGAAAAGTTGTAGGTAATAAAATGACCTGAAACTTTTGTATTTAAGTACACTTTTTTCATATAACCTCAAAATTTATGTGAAAAATTCTAATAACCAAGTTTTTTTTATTTTTATTTTTTTTCACGAAATTTGGTGAAAACTTACCTTTTTATGTCCCAAACACATTGTAATTTTTCTGATTTAAAATATTTATTTTATCAGCTTATTTTGACTTAATATTGAAAAAGCACCCTAATTTTCAATCGAAAATTCTCAAGTCAAAATATCTGTTTTTTTTTTTTACAGTCGGTGGTCTTTCTGTTCGAACTCAACTTTCTGATGGTGTAAAAAAACATGTCTTATTAAATATTAACTTTATTAACTTATTTGGTTGTTAATTATAGTAGTATATTTCGATTTGCAATTTTTTGTTTATCAATGTAACATGGAATCTTACGTTTTTCGAGTAATTATAGTGTTAATTTTAATAAATATGTCAAAATTGAACATAAAGATTTAAAAAAAATATATATAACGGAATCGAGTAAATTTACTATAATAAATAAATAAATAAAATCATTTTATTTCGGATATCACAAAAGATCCATAAATTCTTAGTATAGTAATGTATATTTTTTTTAAACCATCAGAAAGTACAGATTTCAGGCAGTTAGTAGACACTAATACCAACCTACGGAGACGATATGCGTGTTGTGAACTGTGACTGAGGAGTTTAGTTTACAGCGGGACTTAGATGGACTTCAAAATTATTGTCTCCTTAATAAACTGGAACTGAATGTCTCTAACAGTCTTATTACAAAAAACTAAATAAACCTTGGTTTAAACCTGTCCTATCAAGTCCAGGCTTATCTGCAGAACCTACCCAGGCTTATAACAAAAAGCGGTTTAATTAAAAACCCAGGTTTAAACCTCTGTAAACTACGGTTTAAACAAAAATGTTATTACAAATCGTGGTTTTTCGAAAAACCATAGACCATATCATGGTCTAACACTAAACCGCGGCGGCCCCTAGTTTAAACAATCAAACGATGGTCTAAATCGTATCTGTCAAAATTTCTCTTTTATGGTAAAGCATCTTTTTCATTGTGTTGTGTTGTTTTTACCCGAAAATGGATATTAACATAGTCGATTTAATTGATATTGAGGATATTAAAGCCGCTGAGTCGTTGGGAATGCCACGCCGAAGTAATTTATGTTTACTTACTTTTTCCTCGGTACTCCAATTCTCAGATCGTTTTTTCTTTTGTTGGTTCATCACAATATAATATTAAAATTGCTAAAAAAGGTAATACTATTAACAAAGAGGCAATTGTTCTATTTGAGACTTCGATAAATTAAAAATTACAAATTGTTTAACTTGCGTCTGCGATGGTTTTGTTATTGTTATGGTTTCTTATAACGCGCGAGGATGTTACGTTTCGTTACACGTCTTAGATGTATTATTAGTAAGTAATTAATACGACATTAAGTAATGAGCTTAAACCTAAACAAAACTACAAACGACGAAATAACTATTGTACCATGCAAGATAACAGTCTCAATATTTTTAACACTCCTAAACATCATAATAATCATTAGCTTACCAACAAAAAGTTTTCTTTTCTGAGCATACGGAACGTTGCAATAGAATGATATCATGGTGAACGAATAATATTTGTATTAATCTGTGGTTGATATAAAGACGATGGTTCAAATGCCGGTACTAAGAAGACCACGGTTTTTTAAAGATTTGTAATACGGACAAATTTAGACCATGGTTCTGCAAATAAGCCTGGACTTGATAGGACAGGTTTAAACCAAGGTTTATTCAGTTTATTGTAATAAGACTGACCAGGGGCCCTATTATGAACTCTTATTTCCAGGCAGTTTACAGCGTAAACAGAACTGCCTTGCAATTTCGTATTATGAACACGTCAAACAAGCCAGTCAGCGGTCACGTGACACCCTGGCCGACTTCTGCCCGAATATTGCCTGGCAATACCGTATTACGAACGTTCGTTTGACATTTCTTTTCATACAACAACTTGTCAAACAGTAACCTCACAATCCATTCAGTTTACGCTACTTCAGAGGAGCTTTTATTGAATTGTTTTGGGTTTATTTGCCGAAGTTACTCGAGTAATAAATAAATAACAAAGGAAAATATGATGTGCGACGAATATGAACTGTTTGAGTTCCTGGAAAGTGACTTTTCTGATCAAAATAACGAATCTAGGAACAAAAAGAGACGACTTCGTGATCAAATTAAAGGCTCCTACAAACAGGCGCGACACGCGACGGGAAACAAAGGCACCGTTCGTCGCGCAACACGCGGTTCCTTTGTGTCGCGTCGCGTGTCGCGCCTGTATGTAAGAGACTTAATGCGTTCGACATGGATGATGTGCAATTCATTGAACGATATCAACTTAATCAAGTGAGGAGTTGAGACATGTCAGGGACTGTCATACAAAATTCACGGATTTATCGGATACAACTTTAAAATATCATATTTAAGAACTTTCTTACACTGAATAAGAAAATACTCAAAAACTGAATAGGAAAATACTCAATAACGAGCTTACGCCATATTTTTGTTTATACCCCGAAAATTCTTACGAATGGAAGTATTAAACAAACAATAAGATAGTGTTCATAGTAGTTTGTGAAACAATGAAACAATACTCTTCCATGTGGTCGAATTCCCCGCTGACCTTCAAGTGGAGTTCGTTCGGAAACTTAATCTCGCGTTATAATTTACAAACTCAGAAAATTATAATATGAATGAATTATATAGGTAGCATAATATACAGTGCGTTCGTATTTTCACCTATTTTTATACTAAAGTAACTAGATCAATATAAATTGCTTATTTTTATCACAAAATATGTGATTAAATAAAACCGTAACTTACCGATAAATATTTAATTGTGTTTCTGAACGTTACGGCAGAGAATTACAAGCCAGCCATAGACAAACTACCCAGCGTGAAGTCGGTTAGAATTAGGAATGTCGTAATACGAAATTTAACCAGCCAGTGAAATGAATTGCCTGGAACTTGCCTGGTTTTTTTAAAGTTCGTAATAGGCCCCCAGGTCTAAATTTGTCCGTATTACAAATCTTTAAAAAACCGTGGTCTTCTTATTTGAACCATCGTCTTTATATCAACCACAGATTAATACAAATATTATTCGTTCACCATGATATCATTCTATTGCAACGTTCCGTATGCTCAGAAAATAAACCTTTTTGTTGGTAAGCTAATGATTATTATGATGCTTAGGAGTGTTAAAAATATTGAGATTGTTATTTTGCATGGTACAATAGTTATTTCGTCGTTTGCAGTTTTGTTTAGGTTTAAGCACATTACTTAATGTCGTATTAATTACTTAGTAATAATACATCTAAGACGTGTAACGAAACGTAACATTCTCGCATGAAACCATAACAATAACAAAACCATCGCAGACGCAAGTTAAACAAAGTTCATTTAGCATTGTAATTTTTAATTTATCGAAGTCTCAAATAGAACAATTGCCTCTTTGTTAATAGTATTACCTTCTTTAGTAATTTTAATATTATATTGTGATGGACCAACAAAAGAAAAAACGATCTGAGAATTGGAGTACCCAGGAAAAAGTAAGTAAACATAAATTACTTCGGCGTGGCATTCCCAACAACTCAGCGGCTTCAATATCCTCAATATCAATTAAATCGACCATGTTAATATCCATTTTCGGGTAAAAACAACACAATACAATGAAAAAGATGCTATAACATAAAAGTGAAATTTTGACAGATACGATTTAGACCATCGTTTGATTATTTTAAACTAGGGGCCGCCGCGGTTTAGTGTTAGACCATGATATGGTCTATGGTTTTTCGAAAAACCACGATTTGTAATAACATTTTTGTTTAAACCGTAGTTTGCAGAGGTTTAAACCTGGGTTTTTTATTAAACCGCTTTTTGTAATAAGACTGTAAATGTTTTGTTAGTACCTACCTACACACGCAAACCACATACAATCACTTTTCCGTATAAGTTACATAATACTAATATAAACAGGTTAAACGTTGTAAGGGACCTGGGTGTAACATTTGACTCTAAGTTGCTTTTTGACGTACACATTGAAAACGTTAATAAAGCTTCCAAAGCACTTGGATTTATATTGAGGTTATCAGCTGATTTTAAAAACGTGAAAACGTATAAAATCCTTTATTGTGCTTTTGTCCGCAGCTATTTGGAGTACGCTTCACAAGTGTGGAACCCTATACTCAAAGTCTCAAATTCAGATAATTTATGTAAACAACGGGGATAACACAACAAAAAAATATCTTCATAATCGTAATTCACATAAAATTGCAAAAAAAGAGGTTCTATTTTCTTTTAAGTACTGATTTTAAGAAATAATAATTAAAAAATAATCATACCGTAATTATTTTTATAAATTTTCGGTTTTAAACAAAGTTATTAATAAAAGGAGATTTTCTGGTATAAAATATTTTATGATACTGCTAACAATGCAGGAGATCCAAACATTTTCACATTTTTTAATCTTCAACAACACTAATATTACAACTCTCATAAATAGATTCATATTGTAAGTAGCATATCTAGCCACATTTTGGATGAAAACGGCTGTAAACTGTTTCGATTGGAAATCGATTTTGGGACGCCTACGTCTAGCACTGGGCTTAAAAGGGCTGATTATAACGATCGTATACCGTGTCTCCGACACACTACAAAAAACATTGTTTGGCAACGGTATTTTGTTTGCATAGTTCTTATAATTAATTCGCTTTAATTTTATCGATGATTATTTACAAAAACATTTAATGATAAAATGTTTTGCACCACTGTCCTGTCATTTTGACAGTGACATTTTTTGACATTACTTTGTTTACATAAATTATCTGAATTAAAGACTTCAGGTATAGTTATAATATTTATATAAATAGGATTGAGGGAATTCAAAAGCGGTTCCTACGTTTCTTACAGTACAAAATTAGGAAATATTCTCCCAATTATGTAGCGCGATGCAAGAGGTTTCATATCTTACCACTGCATGAGCGCAGACGCATTGCTGACATGGCATATTTATTTAAAATCGCAAATGGTACTATAGATTGCCCTGAACTATTAGGCAGCTTAGGATTAGTTACACACTGCAAAATGTTTCGCAATCCTAGCTCGTTGCATGTCCCTCACACCAAGTCCGAGTACAGGCAGAATTCGTATCTTATTCGTGCGAGCAGAAGTTTTAATAAACTAACTGGTGAACATGATTTGGACATTTTCATTATCAGTGTTTCTTGGCTTAAGGCGAGGTTCTTCAAGTTAACCGGAAATGTTATTTTAATGCCATTTTATTTTAAAAAAATATGTTGCTTTTAAGACCTTTCCGTAGGTACGTCGGGTATTCCTTACATAATTGGACAAAGTTCGCTCGATAGAAAAAAATCCAAACATACCCTTATTTTGTAGATTAAAACTCATTTTATTTCAATATTATATTACTTTACTAGCTTTTGCCCGCGGCTTCGCCCGCGTGGATGTCGGTTATCGCATAAAAATGTACCCTATGTCCTTCTGCATATCCCAGGCTATATCTCAAAATTCTAACTTAATATTAATTTTAATGTGATTCACTATGTGAATAGAAACCGAAACAAATGATTTAATATAATAAAAGTACTTATGTTCTGAACGTGAATGAGTCTTTATCTGAAAGATAACAAACACAAAATCAAAATACTAAATTTCACTCAAATTCTTAAAGCAATCAATTGTACCAAATAAAAGTGCGACACAAATAATAATTTTAAAATAATTCACATAAGTACCAACAATGTGAAAACAAAACGAAATCCTCTGAAATGTCGCATGATACACCGTTTGTGCTGATAAAACGCTCGAAATATCTAATGAACACTATTGGTGCATAACTTTTCTCAGGGTCACGTTCGCAATTGGACGAAATATTTGACATTTATTTTGTACTTGCAACACGATCTGGCTGTAGAATTCGATTAATCGACTAATACTTGACCGGTTGACATTTTAGCGGGAACACCACTAAACGAACGAAAAAAAAAAGAAAACAAACTACGTCTGTACTCTGTGGTCTTGTGGCGGTGTGGCGTGGTGCTTAATGTAAACATTCATCAAGCGCGTAAAGTAATGGATTCAATGAGAAAACGGTTTAATCTTAGAAGAATCTTATACAGAATTACTGAGAAATAAGTGTAGATTTCGTATTGAGTGTTAGTTTATCGAAAGGTGATAATTATGTCAGTGAAAAAGTAACGAAAGTTTTGGAATGCACACATTTTGATCATAAGGCCGCCGTGTTTAGTAATGTTTTTATGATAAATATTGTTGTATACTGTTTGAAATACACATAAGTAGCTAGCTTATTTATCTACGAACATAATTTGGCTAATAACTACTGATATTATAGCGTATTGTTATCGTAATCGTATTTCCAAGAGTAAAATTCGGCAAACAAATACCTACAATAAGACAATAAAATGCACAATTCCACCATACATTGTTTTGTTATATCTCAAAGGGTTTAGACAGCGTTTTCGTTGAAAGCTCCCAGACGGCTTATTTTTTTCCGACACCTCCGACAAATATCGTTAATTCATACAAAAATGCATACAAAAACTTAACAAATTATATACTACAATTATATACAAACCTTCCTCGAGAACCAAGCTATCCATTGGTGAAAACAGCATGAGAATCGGTGCAGTAGTTTTTGAGTTTATCGCGAACAGACAGACAGACAGACGCGGCGGAGGACTTTGTTTTATAATATGTAGTGATGTAATGAAAATCACATCAAAATAAATAAACGTCTATTATGATGCAATGTCCTTCGGGTTTAACATCGTTAATATCGTAAAAAATATAATTTTTAACCCAAAATTAACGAAATTCAGGGCACAATTTACTCGCGCCCCGCTGCCACCTCAAGAACAAGAACGCACGCTTGAAGAACCTCGCCTTAAGCAGTTGTTGGTGAAAAGCTTTTTTACGGAAAAGTAATTGTTTGCGTCTGAATGATTTTTAGTTAGTGTTAATCGATCGTGTTATTTTGTTTCCTACTTTATGTTATAGGTATTTTGTACCGACCTTTTTGTTGTCTTTTTTGTTTCAAGTGTTTATCAGTGGAAACTTGTAAATGGCCTTCAAATGTATATTGTTTAAGAACACTGTTTATGTTAGCTGTAAGTTTCCCGAATAGAATAGAATAAAATAAAATAATCAGAAGTATGTTGTAATAGATGCCGGACGTGACGGATCTGCTCAACAACGTGACGCAGCTGCTGGACAGCGGCATCAAGAGCGACATGGAAGAGGGACAGAAAGTGTTCAGCGACATCCAGCTCGGCATCCAGCGCTCCATCGACAAGCGCATGCCCGACGTGGCACGTTCGCTCTCAGGCATAGGTAATTACACGTGCACACAGCGCGAGGTGCCGAGGGACAGGAAGTGTTCAGCAACACCCAGCTCGGCATCCAGCGCTCCATCGACAAGCGCATGCCCGACGTGGCACGTTCGCTCTCAGGCATAGGCACACGTGCACACAGCGCGAGGTGCCGAGGGACAGGAAGTGTTCAGCGACATCCAGCTCGGCATCCAGCGCTCCATCGACAAGCGCATGCCCGACGTGGCACGTTCGCTCTCAGGCATAGGTAATTACACGTGCACACAGCGCGAGGTGCCGAGGGACAGGAAGTGTTCAGCGACACCCAGCTCGGCATCCAGCGCTCCATCGACAAGCGCATGCCCGACGTGGCACGTTCGCTCTCAGGCATAGGCACACGTGCACACAGCGCGAGGTGCCGAGGGACAGGAAGTGTTCAGCGACATCCAGCTCGGCATCCAGCGCTCCATTATTTTGTATTGTGGCCTTATAGTCCACTAGCGAGTTGTCCTTGCTTGTCAGGTTGCGATAGTATATAGAAAATTAGAATCCAGTTTCTGCGTGTAGAATCTACACGAACGCGCTTTTATGGGAAAAGGTACAAAAAGCGTTTCATAGGTTTTTGTATGGGCGTAAACACGGTTATTATCTTACCTCTATCCAACAAAATTTCCATTGGGATGCCTCGGATATAACTCATTAGAAGTGAGGCGAGCACGAGATCAGCTCGCCATAGCTCGCAAGACGGCCCGGGGCACCTGGGCTGCCTGCTGTGCGAGCTCGCCCTTCCTCCCACGCAGTGCCGGCCCGAGCGCGCACACTCCGCTGAGCCTGCAAGTCGCTCGTTGATCTAATACTTCTCATCCAACAAAATAATGATCTGATTGCGGATGTATGAACGAAGATTTTATTGGCATGTCAAGTACTGTGAGAGCGATTCATGAAGGTATTGTATTCTTTTCTATGTTTATTTGTCTCTGCCTTGAAATATTGTAATTGGTTTTTAACCGTGTTAATTAAAGTTAGATTAATAAATGTTGTCAAAACATCAAAGTTTTTGTGATATCTTAGTTTTTTTTTTTTTTTTTTTTACTCTGGGTTTGCTCTTGACTTTAGTCTAGGTCTGGGTGACAGAGACAAAGTCTACGATGGAGTGAGCTTACCCAGAAGAAGCCTGTTCACTCTCACTTTGAATAGATTAGGGTTGTATGCTTTCGGAAATACAGACGCAGGCAGAGAGTTCCACTCCTTTGCTGTGCGCATTATAACCGACGTTTGAAAACGCGTAGTGCGAGTTGGTGGAATATCCACTAGGTAAGGGTGGTAACTTGCAGTGCGTCTAGATGTCCGATGGTAGAAGGGGGCTGGTGGAATGAGGTCGTGGGGTTCATGGGCACACTCGCCGAAGTAAAATCTGTAGAAGACCGACAACCAGGCAACTTTCGGCGATGAGCCAAGCTGTGAAGCTTGGCATCCACCAGTTTTACGTCGCCAATGAGCCTCAGCTCTGCGTTCCACCGAGTCAAGCGCAGCAAGTTGGTACTTAGCTGAGCCATCCCAAAGGTGGCTGCAATACTTCATGCAGGATCGGACTTGTGCTTTGTAAAGGGTTAAAAGCTGTCCAGGCGTAAAGTATCGCTTCACCCTATTTAGGACGCCCAGTTTCTTGGCCGCAGTTTGTGCTTTGCACTCGATGGTGGAGCCGAAGTTGAGACCAGATGTCAACTCCACGCCTAGGAGCTCGAGCCCATCAGTTACAGGAACAGACGTACCCCGAAAAGTTGGAGTTTGATCAAAACGACTCCTTTTAGCGGTAAAAAGACACGCCTGTGTTTTGGTGGCGTTAAAAGAGACCAGATTGTGATCACCCCACTGGGAGACAAGGCTCAAGGTCGAATCAGTCCGATCTACCATGGCCTCTCTCAGGGAACGAAGTTCAGCCCCGCTGGTTTTTGCGCTGGACAAGTATCTCTCTGAAACGGTATTGTCATCCGCGTATCCAACAATACCAGGCAGAAGCAGGTCATTGATGTGCAGCAGGAAAAGAGTTGCAGAAAGAAAGAAAAATATTTTATTTGGGACACGCACAAGAAATACAAACAGTAAAAAATAAAACTTGAACATTTAAAACTAACAAAATTGACATTGTAAACCTGTGCGAGACCAAAAAGGCCACTATCTCAGCATAATGCTGCGATATTTAAAAAAATTATACCGTAGCGCTGGTATTCTGGTAGGGCCTGCAGTAATGCCACGGTCACACCTACGGAAATCAATAAGTCCCACTAGGGGATTAAAAAATAAGTGGCAATAAAATATAAATTATAGAAACAACAACGACGCTTGCTGAGTAGTGCAGCGTGCCAGACCCTGTCAAAGGCCTTCGAGATATCAAGCGATACAGCAAGTGCTTCGCCATGTTTCTCGATGGCTTCGCCCCAGCAGTGCGTGATATACACAAAAAAATCGCCAGTTGACCGTCCCCGGCGAAAGCCATATTGACGGTCACTGAGGAGATCATTGTCTTCAAGGTAGGTCAGCAACTTACTGTTCAGTACCCTTTCCATAACTTTGCACAGAATACGGTAATTGGCAGGGTCTGCACGGTCGCCCTTTTTGGGGACTGGTTGTACATTTGCAAGCTTCCAGGATTTTGGTACCGTTCTTTTTAATAGAGAGAGGCGGAACAAGCGTGTCAACACATGAGACAGTTCAGGCGCACACTGCCTGAACACTCTCGCTGGAATGTCGTCAGGCTCGCTGGCCTTATTCACGTTTAGACTGCACAATATTCTCCGGACCTCTTTGATATGGACTGCGATTTCCTGCATCGAGAAGTCACAATGAGGTATAGTAGGTGGTTGCTTGGAGCCAGCGTCCAGACGTGAATTGCTTGCGAAGAGAGATGCAAATAAATTAGCTTTCTCACACGCAGAATGAGCCAGCGACCCATTAGGTTTCATCATTGGAGGTAAAGTGGGAAGACAGAAATTCATTTCAACCGCTTTAGACAGGGACCAGAACTGTTTACTACCCGGAGGGTGCGATAACAGCTTGGTCCCAATACGACCGACATGGTCAAAACGTGCCCTACGTAAAACCCGCTTGCAGAACTTGGCGGCAGAATTAAAGGCTCTTTTCCTCGCGCGAACCCTACGCGCTCTTACTTTGTAGTCGCGGGCCATGACCCAGGCTTGGTAGGCAGACTCTTTTCGGGCCTCAGCGTGGGCGCATTCTGCATTATACCTAGGCTGGGATTTGTGGAGAATGGAATAAAATACTCCATCCCCTGCCGAATCACGTCCGCAACCACGTCAGCACAGCACGGGAGGTCACCCGAGGAGAAGCACACTTGCCGCCATGGATAAGACGCAAAAAAGTGCGGCATTTCATCCCAGTCTGCAGACTCGTATCGCCATACTCTCCTCGTGCCTCTAGGACTCTCATCTGGAGGAGAGCAGGTCGATATGGATTTCACCAGACAGTGGTCAGAGGTTCCCAGCGGGGCTGAGACCGATACCGAATGACTGTCCGGATTAGATGCCAGCAGAAGGTCCAAGCAATTGGGTGTATGGCCATCAACATCCGGTACCCGCGTTGCTACATTCACCAACTGGGTCGTCTTTGTAATCTCTAACTTAAATATCCCGAGTTAGATTTTATTCCGGAAGGTGTAAACCTTCCGTAATAAAATCTTTAAAAGAGGGTGAAAACCACATCAAAATCCACTGTAGTTTAGAAGAAATAAGGGCATAATAAAAATAAAAAATAAAGAAAATATGAAGAGAGAAATGTATAAATATATATAATATATATGTATAGAAATCTAAAAATGTATAGAAACCCGATGTCTCCAGTCTGTTCCTTCCACTCACCACAACTACACGTGCAGTTCAGTATAAGCAATAGATACGAAGTCACGCACACACTCGCAATTCATAAATCGTAACTTACTACACAATCAATTATAAACCTTATCGCATCAAACACAACGCACATTTACCTCGCACCGTATAACTCACTCACACGAAAACATCGGGCTCTATCGTTGTGCTGTGCAAATGCACATTTATTTTACATATAAGTACGCTAATGATTGACTAAATCGAAAGTTATCGATTCTTCCATTTATTATTGTATTAAAACTTTTGTTGGGGACCTGAAAATAAATAAAT
Source organism: Dryobota labecula (assembly GCA_947523025.1). Classification (NCBI taxonomy): domain Eukaryota; kingdom Metazoa; phylum Arthropoda; class Insecta; order Lepidoptera; family Noctuidae; genus Dryobota; species Dryobota labecula. The sequence continues at coordinate 1,115,637 of OX383290.1, forward strand.
AATAAACGGTATACAAATAATAACATAATATAAATAAACAATATTTTGCTAAAAACAAAATATTATTAAGTAAATAAAAAGAAATAAACAATATGAGAAAATACAGATTTCACATGGATCTTCCAACCGGGTTAAAACGGTTGACAAATTGAAGAATAAACTATAATAGCAATACATTCATTAGACAATCGACATTATTGTCGATAGCCTACGTTAGTAGATCTGCACAAGTACATCATTAGCTCGCGGCAAGGTACAGCGGCCGTACTACGCGACACAACCGCATACACAAAGTATCGTTTTGTGATTTTTACATTGCGTTGTCCAGTCACATAGCGTCATACTTACGTAGTGGTTAAGAAGCAATGTATTTATTGCAAAAATAATACAGTCGCGTATTTATGAAAACAAAAATAACCTAGTAAAGCAAGAAATATTTTACGACTTGTTGTTTTCATGATTTTAAAGACAAATTATATAGTTAAATACTTGGTCTAACTTATGGTAAGTGATTCCATGATGTACAAACATTTTGTTTTGACTTCGGTTTTAACAAGAAATCACTGAACAACACGGCATTCTTATAATTTGTTACGATCACGGTAGAAAGCGCACTGGTTCGCGGAGACCGCCATTTGCCTATTTTGTGAGCATTTTGATCATTGCGCGCGGACACAGACACGCCCACTTGCCACTTCTCCTGTTTTTTTAATTTTTATGGTCTGAAACTATGTCAAACGGTTGGTAGACGCGTGTCTGTGTGCTTGCGTTGTAGCTCGTTGTATGGAGCCGGCCTTCTGCACCTAACTATGGGTGGGTACGGCGTAGTGCTCAGCGAGACTACTCAAACCATTTGTCACTGGTTTGAGTAATAATAATACAACATATTGTTGGTCGCAGGTGACAAACTGAAAGACTTGGCGAGGCAGGTGGCGGAGATAGTGAAAAGCACCAGCGAGAAATTGCAGGGGTACGAGATGTACATCGACGAGTACCACGAGATGTTCCTGCGCTACGGGCCCTACCGTCGCTATGCCGCGCTGGCCGCCTCCTGCTCGCTGCTGCTGGTACTCACTCGCTCACTCACTCATTCGCTCACTCACTCACTCCCTCCCGTCACTTACTCTCCCAAGGGTTGGACAAAAGCGCTCCCACATATCCTCAGTTATGTTTATTTATTTATTTGGCTCTTCAACAATGAGTACACTATTATTTTACGATTAGTTCATTGCAAACTTAAGTCGAAGCGCCTTATTACTTATAGAAAAGCACAACATGGACTACATTATGCGCAGATAATAACACAATTAATTAAAACAAATTCTTTAATAAAATAATAAGAATTTTGGTATTGCAGGCACAAACCAATAACCTGAAATATGGTGTAACTTTTGTTTGTCTCCGCCTGCGATACCAAAATTCTATAGATTATAATGCTTGTTTTTCTCTTGTCAGTTATGTTTCTGTAGTCGGGTTTTTCTGTTTTATTAAAGAATTTGCTTTTTCAAGCTTTTTAGTTTAATTAATTAAATATAAAAAAAAAATATAATAAAATAGGTGAACAAAATTTAACACAGCGTTCAGTACGTCTAACCAAACATATCCAAGCAAAAAAAAAAACACTGATTAAAGTGATTTTATTTTGACCTAAAACAAATAAATTGTTGGCACACTAGAATAAACACATCCGTTATGGGTAGGTACTTGCACTCGCGCCCCGCCGCGCCGCGCGCGTGCTCGTAGGTAGGTACCCACCTAGTCAGTTCTGTTAACATCATTCTGTATTTAATCATAGTAACTTTCAGTTGAATACACATCACCTTTTTAGGGTAGTGTTCATACGCACGACCATTTCCAAGTATTCTTGGTTGCTGAACGCGTAATTAGGCATTGTTGTCGATCGTTATACCTACGTAACAATACACACACAATTCTCGTTCGTGCAACATGTTTTGCCGGCTCGGTTGCGCGACGAAAACTGAAATTGCGGCGGGCTTCCCGCGGCGCGGAAGGGCTATGTTAGACTGAGATGGCATGAGTTGAACAATGAACGCTGCGAGCGCGGGCGCCGCGGGCGGTAACGTGGTGATGTGCTCCTGCACATATGTGAGATAACAAAGACATGGATGTGTTTATGCATTGGGTAACCAACATTTAAAGTGTATTTTCGTTAGCAGTTTTTTTTTTCTTGTAATTATTTTATGCGTTTTTCAATTATTATTTTTTACCATTTTCCTTATTTTGGTGGTCTGAATTATTTCTAAAAGTTTGTCCACCTATTTTAATGGGACCTTATATATACACTTATATTTGGAATTGTCTCATTACTAGCTTTTATTTGATAAGTACCAGTTTGGCTGTATATATTTTTTTTTATATTGCCCTTCCTTTTTTGTATTTGCAGATGCAATATATAAATATTTTATAGTCTAAGTATGTCACTCTCACAATTATGACGAATTTAACGACAATTCATATGTTAAAATCAATCAAGCTGTTTAGGCTTCAGAGTGTGCCAAAGAAATAAATATACATACATACCCTCGAAAAACATTACCCTCCTTCTGGGGTAGTTGGGTAACAAGTAATACATATAAAAATACATTATTAAACGCTAAATTTATTACAATAAATTACATGTTCCGGGCACAAATCAAGCCCCCGGGCGATTACTGCAAAAATGGAACATCCAGTAACACTTAGCTCTACCAGCCGATGAAATAACAAGTGGCGCTCGGCAGATCACGGGCCTGCTGACGCTGGGCCTGACGTGCGGCGTGTGCGGCAAGCGCCCCGACGCCTACGGCGCCAGCGACTGCTGCAACAAGGGCGCCGGCGCCAAGGGCCTGCTGTGGTGCGTACTGGCTTTTCCTTATTTGGTTCACTTGTACTTGGACATGTGTAATAGATTCTTTTTGCGACCAGATGGCTATGAATGTTAAATGTATGTACGGCGTGTTGTTGACAGCGGCATTGGCGTGATATTCCTGCTGGGCAGCCTCGTGACGCTGGTCATGCTGCTGCACTTCGTGCTAGGCGTGGGCGCCTCGCGCTTCGTGTGCGACCCGCTCACGTGAGTACACGCAGCTTCAATAGCTCCCCCAGCAAAAGACACGCTACTTCAAATCCGATACGTCTTTGACAAGTGGTCTGATGTGCTCGAGGGCACTAGACCACTGAATCTGAAGCGACGTACTTCTGAACAGTGTGTCCTCCCTGTCATGATGTATAGGGTTGCAAAATAGTCTCTCACTTAGCTGGCAAACACCAAATTCATCGAAAGGGCAATGTTGGCGATTTCTCTTCGCGATCATAACAGAAATATAGAGATCCTAAGAAGAAGGAAGCTAACCGACAGCCCTGGCGGTAGCGCGGTAGAAGTGGAAATTGACAAGCCACATATGCTGCAGACCGGGTGGTAGACGGGGTAAGTTGTTGGAGCGGAGAGCTAGAAGTTAGGCGAAGGTAGGCCGCCCAAGCTGGGGCAGCTGCGAAGGCCGCACAGAGCGATGGCTGTGAGGCTCGTAAGGGGATACCGTACGATCTCCTACGAGGCAGCCATTCTCGTGGCCGGGTCATCAGACCTGTGGAAGATGCTCACATCCATTTATCAACTAGAAAATAGCTGATACATACTCTTCTAACGGCCGAACTGATTTTCTTGAATCATAGCTAAGAACACTCGATCAAGTCACCTATCAAACAATACAAAAAAAAAACAAAATCGGTTCAGCCGTTTGGGAGCTACAATGGCGCAGACAGATACACAGATACATGCATTAAACTTACAAGACCCCTCTTTTTCTGATGGGGGTTAAAAATTTCACCGCAATGCATTAGCGATATGACGCATTGGATTTTTTTTAACTCGAGTTATTCGAGTTGATATGTCTACTGACTCGAGTCGCAACTCGAGTTGACTCGACTCGGTGTCTCCTGAAGGGAGAAAGACGGGACTCGGCGAGCTCGAGTCAGCTCGACTCGCGGCTGACAGGTAATAATAATGATGTTGAATCGTTGGTGTGATATGGCTACTCGAGTCCATTCGTAACTCGAAACTTCGAATTGCGAATCGACTACAAACAAAGTTTCTGTTTTAGTAGCCGCTACGCTAAATACAAGGTGATACAAACCTACAATACAAATATGTAGCATTGTATCACTGATCAGGTTTTAATATGTTACGAAAGAAGTTTATCAGGTATTTGCAATAAAAAATAATTATTAAATTAGCTATCATTCACTTGACGTCAAGTTGACAGCTGAAGTCAGATATGCCTGTGGACATATACGACGTAGTAATGCGTTGGTGCCGCACATTGCTGATCTAGTCCTATATAAGATCATTGGAGATAAATGTCTAATGAACACCATTGGTGCATACATTTTCTAAGGGTCACGTTCGCAATTAAACGAAATATTTGACATTTATTTTGTACTTGCAACACAATCTGGCTGTAGAATTCGATTAATCGACTAATACTTAACCGATATTAATACATTTTAGCGGGAACACCACTAAAGGAACGAAAAAAAAAAAAAAAACGTCTATGGTCGTGTGGCGGTGTGGCGTGACGCATAATGTAAACAAACATTCATGAAGGATATACGTGCGTAAAGTAATGGATTCAATGAGAAAACAGTTTTATCATAGAAGAATCCTATACAGAATTAGTAAGAAATAAGTGTAGATTTCATATTGAGTGTTAGTTTATCGAAAAGTGATAAATATGTCAGTAAAAAAGTAACGAAAGTTTTGGAATGCACAAATTTTGATCATAAGGCCGCCGTGTTTAGTAATGTTTTTATGATAAATATTGTTGTATACTGTTTGAAATACACAGAAGTAGCTAGCTTATTTATCTACGAACATAATTTGGCTAATAGCTTCATCGACTTAGAATACCCTAGATACACCGTCAACGCTTGAAATGTGTCTCGCTCGATACAACTGTGCTTAAATTACTTCTAAGCATAGTTGCGCTCTCAGTAACGCGCGCTTCGTTGTCGGGTGAACATGCCAAAGTGCTCCGTAAAAAAGTGCAAAAATAATACTTTAACCACGTTGAAAAGGGATGGCATATCGTATTTTCGGTAAGTACTAGATAATAGTTTTATAATGTAGTAAATTTGTGGCAAAATACGCCTTCAAACTCATTAAAAACATATTTTTTTTAAGTTTATTTCAATACGTCTCTTCATTTGACGCTACGCAGTTGGCTTTTACCCTCGCGCAGCACTTGTATTAAGTGGAAAGGAGATGGAAGATGTATAAAGTGGAACATAGTCAAATATTAAACGAATAGAGTCGCTTATTGTTTTTTTCTTTCTGCGGTATGTCAATACTATGGAATTAACATAGAATAACTATAGCCTGTCCGGAGATGAGCAAAATTTATTTGAATGGTGATTGGTGTTTTTTATATTATAGTTATTATTAATTGAAAGGGAAAAATGGCGAAAAATTATAGCTAATGAGAGGAGTGAAGATTTTTTTAAGCCAAATGATTCTATAAAAAAAATAAATGGTGTGGTTCGCTCTTGTCACTTCTCAGAAAATGACATGTATTATACGAAGAAAGGCTTTCGGAAAGTAAAGAAAGGGGTTATTCCATGTATTGCAGTAAGTTTTTACATAAAATATTGTGTCTACTGAGTAAATGTGCTGAGTTAATGGTGCCGATTCTCTTGTACACCGAACTAAACTAACTAAACTATCACTAAAATTCCTTACTTTTGGCTATGAGAATCTTAAAGCTATTCTGCAAACAAAATTCTCTAAATTTAAAAATAAGTTTGACACAACTAAATCGAATTTGACAATCGTGACTCCACGTGGTATTTTGTTTTATGGCTTCGCAACGTTGTACTTAAACTTAAACTCAAAAACTACTGCACCGAAAAGCACTTCTCATGCTGTTGGGAGCTTTCAACGAAAACGCTATCTAAACCCTTTGAGATGTAACAAAATAATGTATGGTGGAATTGTGTATCTTATATTAAACAAATAAAATCTTACTTACTTACTTACTTATAAAGGTCTTCAGAAAAGTCCGCGATGGCATATGTCTATCTCTTAAGGATAACATACTACAGTGGACCCCCGGTAATCCGACAAACGTTTTGCAGGGCAGTGTCGAACTATCGAATTTGTCGGATTATAGAATACTGCCTTTTTTATTTATTTTTTTGGGTGGGAAATTATCAAATAACTTCTCCCGCTCTGGGTGGAGCGGGAGGGCGTGTCAGACTTTTACTGACTAAAACCCACCCGTGTTCCTTCAGGTTCCCTGTGTGCCAGGGCCACGGTATCCCTTTCGGACAAACCCGCAACCCTGGCAGGATAGAATACTGCCTAAGACTATAGTCCGGATTTTTTTACAAAAGAGTACCTTGTAATCCGACAAATTACAGAATCAATAATGAGATTCTATATGTTATCTTTGAAGTACAAATCATACATACCTATGTACTTCATTATGTATGTCGAATTTAGTAAATTAAACAACACAATAGAGAGCTTACGTTTAGTTACAAAATTAACGACATTAATTCTATCTATAGAATTAATGACGTTAATTTTGTTAACTTACAAAAAATAATAACGCGAATAGCGAAGACTGTCAAAAAAATATTCAATAATAATATGTACAGACATGTCGGATTACAGGGGGCGCCGGATTAGACAGGGGCCGGATTACCGGGGGTCCACTGTATATCCATTTTATTGTCTTTTTGTAGGTATTTGTTTGCCGAATTTTACTCTTGGAAATACGATTACGATAACAATACGCTATAATATCAGTAGCTATTAGCCAAATTATGTTCGTAGATAAATAAGCTAGCTACTTATGTGTATTTCAAACAGTATACAAGAATATTTATCATAAAAACATTACTAAACACGGTGGCCTTATGATCAAAATTTGTGCATCCAAAACTTTCTCTTCAAAAATTTGTGTGTAGATCAAGGGGTATTCCCGGATTTAATGAAATACAGTAAAATTATTCCACTTTTCAAATCCGGGGACAGCAAAGACACTAATAATTATAGACCCGTTTCGATTTTGCCAGTTTTCAGCAAGGTGTTTGAAAAAGTAATGTTAAATCAAATGCTCATTCACTTTAATTGTAATAACATCCTACACGATCAACAGTATGGTTTCACCAAAGGACGTTGCACAACCGATGCTGGGGTCACTTTATTAAAACACATCTATAAGGCATGGGAAGATGCAATAGGCATCTTTTGCGACTTATCAAAGGCATTTGATTGCGTGAATCACGAAACACTGCTCTTGAAACTTGAACATTACGGACTGGGTAAACTTGCGCTTAGCTTAGTAAAATCATATTTGAATAATAGATTGCAGCAAGTTCAAATAAACGGTGTTAATTCATTGGGTTTAAAACTCAAAATGGGTGTACCGCAGGGCTCAATACTGGGTCCGTTCCTCTTTTTAGTATATATAAATGATTTACCTTATTTACTGAAAAACCGACCCCAAATGTTGTTATTTGCTGATGACACATCACTGATTTTTAAAGTAAACAGACATGCCCAGGACCTTGACGACGTAAATAACGCTATGATTAAGGTCCATAATTGGTTTATTGTAAATAATTTGGTATTAAATGAGAAGAAAACTAAATGCATAAGATTCGCTTTACCGAACGTTAGAAGTAATGAATGTCACGTTGTATTGAATAAGGAGATACTAGAATTCGTCGAAAAGACTGTTTTCCTGGGGATTACGCTTGACTCAAAACTACAGTGGGGTCCTCACTTAACATCACTTGCAGGGCGGCTAAGTTCAGCCGCTTACGCTGTTTGGAAAATCCGCCAATTAACAGACGTGGATACCGCGAGACTGGTCTATTTTAGTTCTTCTTACGGTATTTTGCTGTGGGGACGAGCTGCAGATGTTGATTCCATCTTTATTCTGCAAAAGAGGGCTGTCAGAGCTATCTACAACCTCCGCAGACGCGAATCTCTGAGAGAGCTGTTTAAAAAAATTAACATTATGACGGTACCTTGTCAATATATATATGAAAATATTATGTATGTTCGAAAAAATCTACATCTTTTTAGTAAAATAAGTGACAGGCATAATTTTAACACTAGAAATAGGAACAAATTAGATCAACCACGCTTCAGATTGTCTAAAGTACACACTTCTTTTATGGGGTACTGTGTAAAATGTTATAATAAAATACCACTCTATATTCTTCAACTAAATGAGAAGAAATTTAAAACGTGCATTAAACGCACACTATGCAGACAAGCATATTATAAGTTGGATGATTATATCGTAGATAAAAATGCTTGGCTAAATGCTGGTCCTGCTCCACTGCCACTTGGGCTCACTAGATAAAATTTGAATACTTGGAAGTTGCTTCCCCCTTTTTTTATTTTATTTTATTTTCTGACATTACGAACTTAATGTTTATTTTGTTTTTATTTAAGCATGTTTTTATTGATGAATACTCCAATAGATAATAATTATTTTCTTTTTTGGTAGTAAATTTTTATTAATCTCTCAAATACATTGCAAACTATAGTTCTGTATAATTTAGCAGCATTTTTTCAATTTTGTAAATGTGAATACCATGGAGTCGTTTACTATGTTATTATGATTTATGTTGACTTGAAAGAGCATGGCAGTTGAGAGTATGTCATGCTCACTTAAATGTTTCACTGATGGTGGCGCGTGTGTTGGATCATTCGGTTCCCTACAAAATGGTTGAGTTGGATGGTGCTGATCCATGCGTCATGTTCGTGAACGGGCGCCGTCAGTTGGGACTGGTCATCTCTTGACTGCCAGGGCTTATTTTTAATTTGTAATTTTATATTTTGAATTGTTTTATTAGTTTTTACATTGTCTCACATATAGAAGCAACAAGAATAATGTACCCAGGATTATGTAATATCTTGATTTAAAAGAGTGTCCTTGGAGTTTCTTGTCCGTTCTTCTCCATAGTGATCTACGTATTGGAATGGGCATCTAGCTTCAACTTGCCGACTCTGACTAACTGACCGTCTCTTTGACAATTCAAAAGTGCCTGTAAATGGTTTAATTGAAATAAATGCTTTGAGTTTGAGTTTTCGTTACTTTTTAACTGACATATTTATCACTTTTCGATAAACTAACACTCAATACGAAATCTACACATATTTCTCAGTAATTCTGTATAAAATTCTTCTATGATTAAACCGTTTTCTTATTGAATCCATTACTTTACGCACGTATAACTTGATGAATGTTTAAATATGCATCGCACGCACCACAACGCCACACGACCACAGACGTATTTTTTTAATTTAATTTTTTCGTTCGGATAGTGGTGTTCCCGCTAAAATGTATTAATACCTGTAAAGTATTAGTCGATTAATCGAATTCTACAGCCAGATCGTGTTGCAAGTACAAAATGAATGTCAAATATTTCGTCCAATTGCGAACGTGACCCTGAGAAAAGTTATGCACCAATGGTGTTCATTAGATATTTGGAGCGTTTTCTCAGCACAAACGGTGTATCATGCGACATTTCGGAAGTTAATTCGTTTTGTTTCACATTGTTGGTACTTACGTGAATTATTTTAAAATTAATATTAGTGTCGCAATATTATTTCGTGTTGTAATATGGTACAATTGATTGCTTTAAGAATTAGAGTGAAATGTCGTATTTTGGTTTTGATTCTCTAAGGGAACTGTTTAAAGATATTAACATCATGACGGTACCTTGTCAATATATCTATGAAAACATCATGTACGTAAGGAAAAATGTAAATATTTTCAGTAAAAGAGGTGAAAGACACAATTATATATAAGAACGTATGCGTTCTCAATTTCTTCAGGTGTAATATATTTGTAGTTCACAAATAAAAACACATCACTTTGCTAATATTGGATTTAATAATCAACTTCAGTAAATAATTTACACATTTACACGTACACAACAGTAATCGTCGACCTCACAAGTCGACGGTCCAGCCGATAGTGCGCTCCTGCGGCAATTTCTGTCGAAGGTGTCATTCTGACAGCCGGAAGTCACCAGTTCAATATTTGTTACAGACAATATTTAAAACGTTACGTTAACAGGAAGTCAAAGCAGTGTTTGGTAGAACATTTGATATAATTAAACGACAACATGTACACAGGAAGTCAATGTATGCTAACAGCTCGGCCATCTGACAGTCGGTTACGTCCTCGTACCGTACAAAAATGATTGAATAACAAAAACCTATAAAATTAGTTACATTCATTTAATTCATGTAAAACAATTAATTCTAAATAGTTGTAAATGACACAGGCTTAATCCAAAGAATACATACAATAATCAGATTTCCTTTGAAAATACAACTTAAAAATAGTAGTCATTTACTGTTAATAACATAATTCCTTCAAGATTTACAAAAATATAAGAATACATAATAGTTGAAAATAATCATACAAGAAAAAAAAAAAATATATATATATATATACAAAAAAAAAACACGCAAATCATTATCGATAGTACATAAATTCTTATGTAGTATTCAAACCCGAAACGAATACGTAAAACTTGAATCATTATCACATTAATTATGCACTTCGTCAGTCTCATTTGAAACCCCACTGTTTTCCTCATCAGAACTGCTTGCTAAATCAGTACTAAGATTAAGCCAAAGCCGCAATTTATCTCTAGCTACAATAGTTTCGTATTTGTGATTGTTTTTTCTAGTTATGGGGGTATCTTCTACTAAGAATCGGTCATTGGGGAGTATTTTAACAATACGATAGGGTCCTTGATATTTTGCTACTAATTTCTTAGATTTACCATCGTTTTTATTAATTTCCCTTCCTACCCTTACTAAATCTCCTTCTTTATATATTGTTTGATTAGTTATTTTCCTACTTTTATTAAAACGTTCTCTATCTTTTTCTTGTTGTTTTCTTATAAGTTCTCCTTATTTTTCCCGCATTTTTGCTATTTGGTCTACTGAATTATTATCTGACGTATCACAAATAATATCACTTAAAATAGACTCTGAAACATTTGTCACCTTAAATCCGAAAAATAGCTCTGAGGGACTTTTTTGTGTAGTTTTATGTTTTGTGGAATTAATCCCTATTTGTATATCTGGCACATATTCATCCCAAGTCCTATCATCTTTGCCATGGGTCTTAGTGGAAAGGGCATCTAAAATCGTTCTGTTAAATCTCTCAACTTGGCCATTAGCCCTTGGAGTTGCAACAGCATTCAGAATATGCTTAATACCAGTCTCATTAATAAACTTACTAAAGATATTACTTGTAAAACATGAACCTCTATCGGTTATCAATCGTATAGGAGCACCAAAATAACTGATATGTTCCGTTATAACTCGGATAGTTGTGGTTGCTTTAGTATTCCTAACTGGTGTAATATTTGTATATTTCGTAAAGCCATCGACAATAACAAGTAAGTAACAATTGCCACGTTTACTACGTACGAATGGTCCTAAGTGGTCAGCATGTATCGTATGAAACGGTTTTTCCACTTTTGGTATAGAATGAAGTTCACCTGCACGCGGACCACCGGGTACTTTGTGATGCGCGCACTCAAGGCAAGCAGCAACATACTTTTTTACGAAACGTCGCATCTTTGGAAACCAAAATGAATCCCTAATCCGAGCTAACGTTTTATCGAATCCAAAATGACCAATATCATCGTGGTTTTTCTTAAGAATTTGCCAACGAACTGCTTTTGGGACGGCCCATCGAAGACTGTTCTCTACTATTCGATAAACACGATCATTCTTAATCTTGAAATTATTATAGACTTCGACAATTTTATCAATGTCTGGGTTGGTCAATATATTTTTAATGGACATTATCATTCATCATCTATAGATTGGGCAGTGCTTAACCAATTATCTGTTTCAATATTGAGGATATCAAAGATGTGGCTTTCTGGTATAGGCGGATCGATGGGATGCCGACTCAGAGCATCTACGTGCATCATTTTACTTCCCGATCTGTATTCGATATCGCAATCATATTCCTGTATTTGTATCCACCAGCGAGCTATTCGAGGGATAAGATCGCGCTTGGTCAATATCGTCCTCAAGGCACTGCAATCTGTGTATATTTTAAAATGAATACCAATTAAATATACTCTAAAATGATTAAGAGAGGCAATAACGGCTAACGTCTCCAGTTCGAACGAATGCAACTTTTGCTCATCAATAGTCGTTTTTCGACTGTAGAACGAAACTGGTCGCAGCGTACCATCTTTACCTCTTTGTAAGAGAATACCAGCCACTCCAAGTTTAGATGCATCTGTGTGTAGTTGCGTCTCGAAAGAGGTATCATACAAAGCAATGACAGGGCGTTCTACTAAGGCATCTTTAAGAGTGTGAAAGGCGGAGGCCTGTTCGGAACCCCAGATCCACTCACAGTTTTTGCGTAAAAGGTCTGTTAAGGGTCTTGCCAATATGGCGAAATTTCTAATAAACCGCCTAAAAAAACTCGCAAGCCCAATGAACTGCCGTAACTCATGGGGATTTTTGGGAGCTGGAAATTTTGAAACTGCATTGATCTTTCTAGCACCGGGACGGACACCATCAGGGCCAATTTCAAATCCTAAAAAGTCTATATTTCTGTAAAAGAAGTTACATTTACTTAGCTTTAGGGTTAAACCTCCCTCTCGAAGCAACTGCAAAACTTGACGAAGTCGGGAGAGGCCTTCTTCAAAACTATGCGAAGGAATTAATACGTCATCCATATATATGACGGCAAACTTTATCTTTGCATCAGCTAGAATTTTGTTTATTGTTCGCTGGAAAACGGACGGAGCGTTAACCAAACCAATCGGCATTCGCAAATATTCAAACTGACCATCCGGGGTCACGAATGCAGTTTTAATTCTAGACTGCTCTGTGATCGGAATCTGATAATAACCAGAAGCAAGGTCTAATGATATAAAATACTCATGAACAGCCAAAAGATCAATTTGATCGTCTATGCGAGGAATAGGGTAATGGTCCTTTATTGTTTTACGGTTGAGTGCTCTGTAATCGACGCAAAGACGTTTTTCACCAGTCTTCTTCTTGACCAACACTATTGGACTGGCATAAGGAGATGATGACTCTTGTACAATGCGAGCATCCAGCATTTCTTGGACCATATCTCGGACTAGTGTTCTCTCAGAATATGACATTCGATAAGGGCGATAAGCAACAGGTTCAGAATCTTAAAGTTTAATTTCCATCTCGCTTACAGTTGTATAACCAAGATCTTTAAGGTTTTTAGAAAAACAGTCTTTATATTCACATAGCACAGATTTTAAATTGTTTAGTTCTGTAGTAGTTAAAGAATCACGATAATTAATAGAATCATTATCTTCGATATCGGCAATATTTAATTGAAATACGCGGCTAACATTATTCAGAGGTACGGCGCGAGCAATTAAAATATCTTGTTTGAATGCGATCGTATTCGATGTTAAATTTTGTATTAGTAATCGTCCTACACCATTTATCAAAGTGTATTCCCCAGGCAAAAGATAAAATTCCGATCCCATTCGTCCCCTCACAGAACCGTTAATAAAAACCTGACCAGTAAAGCCCCATCTGAATAAACTGGTATAGACTTCATTTCATGATTGGTAACATGAGTTTCGTCAGAAATCATCAGGAACACTTTATTCGTTCTTTGAAATATAAGACCAGATGGTGTCTTAGTTATAAGAATACCAGGAAGCTCTGTAAAAGAATGACCCAAAAGCATTGGATACTTCAAAACGGAGTCATCCACGACAAGAATATCGACGGTTTCCCTAATTCCCTGAATTTCTATAGTCGCCCGAACTTTACCTACCGGTTGCACTAAATTATTACCTAGTCCTTTCATAAGGGGTAAGTCACAATTTTCTAAATGTAAATCAAAATCTTTCGCTTCCGTTTGTCGCATTATCGAACATTCACTACCAAGATCCACGTTACAAGAAATGGGAGAATCATTTAGTTTTGCAGTAACGATATATTTATCATTTGGGTCATGGAGTTTTGAACTACTGATGCGGGCGTCACAATCCACCTTTAGAACCTGTTTTTCTTTGCCTAATCCATCGGGTTTAGAAGAGTCGCGACTCTTCTGTGTGATATTGGGACAGTTAGTAGTGACGTGTCCAATCTTATAACAATTGTTACATTTTTCGATAGGTTTAGGACATTTAAAGCTGGCATGACCTTCAACGCCACAATTAAAGCATCTAATTGGTGGTCTACTTATCGCTGAACTCGATTTATTATCAGATTGATTTATTTTCTCCGATTGTAACCCTAAACTTTTCTTATTAATATCGTTTCTACTCTTTAAGTTATTGCCATTGTTTTCTCTTGCTTGACCTACTTTAACAGATTTCAGATATCTAAGGACTTGCTCAGGTGTATCATATTGTGCAGCTTGAGCTCCTACTTTAATGGCTCTATCTTCTATGCCGTATAGTATACAATCTACTGCCTTTTTTCCCGTTATCTGACACCTGTGTAACAAGTTAATTTTAGAGTAATAGTACTGTTCTAAAGGTTCCCCATATTTAACCCTTAACGTAAGCATCTCTGTTAATAACTCTGCGTAATTTTCTCTACATGGAAACGATTGAAACAGTTTCGTCTTCCATTCCGACCAAGTAAATTTTACGCTAGGTAGACTCTGATACCATGACTTGGCTAAACCCGTGAGCTTCGGAAGTGCATAGTGAATGATTTCCCGTTCTTCCAATTCATATATATCTGCGTATTGTGGTAAGTAATTTTGATGAATTTTTTTATATTTTTTATTTTTTTATTCTAGGTACATAGTCTTCACCTATAAATATTAATTAATGTATACAAACTATTGTTAACATTTTAAAAGAGTAAGTATGGAGTTTCTTGCCCATTCTTCTCCATACATAACTACATTTTGGAAGGCGCAACTAGAATCAATTAACTATTCATGTAATTTTTGACGTTCAAAAGTGCATCTTCGTGCCTATTTGAAATAAATTATTTGACTTTGACTTTTGACTTTATTCCTCGACTTTATTGATCCAATTTAAAATGCTCTGATTTTTGGACATAGGGTCAAATTCTGGAATAAAATTACTCATATTGGCCAATTTATGACTGCCTGATTTCGGAAACCCCTTAAGCGCATCAATAAATTGAAAGAACATATTATTAGTATTCGAATTCTCATACCTGGTTGACCCTTGCACCTGATGACTGTGATGACTACTGCTCCTCGAACGCCTTTCGTCCCGTGACCTGCTTCTCGAACGCCTTTCATTGCGTGATCTGCTCGATCTCGCTCGGTCGGGTACATTTCGTGATGAAGTATAGTTTCTCAAGGGTTCCCTCAACTCATCCTCAGTGTAATCGGAATTGTGCATTGGTCTCATGTCCAATTCCCTGTTTCTAGAGCGTCGCTCAAGCTCACCGCTCATCATATCATTTGTACGTTTACTCGAAAACCTCGGCCGCCGCTCAAGCTCATCGGCACAGGGCTCACCAGCGAACGTACGGCTTGTACTCGGCTGTTGCTCAAGCTCAACAGCACGAGACTCGCCAATAATCAATTGGTCCCCACCCGGCCGTTGCTCAAGCTCAACGACACAGGGGTTTCCTCTCATTCTACGAATCTCATCGTCATAACGTCTAGGTCGGATCATTTCCTCAACTTCACTTCCTTGTGGATTTCGCTTTGATCCAGATGGTAAAATGGGGCTACCATGTTCCGAATTATTTGAATCCATTTTGATTCTGAAACTCAAAAGTATGCATCACTATCATCATTCATCACAAACATTGAAAATAATAGTTGAAAAACAACACATTAATTAAGATAATGGAAGTGACCCAGATTATTACCTACAGTGTTCAGAAATAAAGTCATATTATCATATTTAGTAGTTCGTACTATTTGAGGAATGTGAACACTAGTCAGCTTATGCCACTGATGTACGAGAACTCCGTTATCTCTCTTTCACCTCACGTAAAGGACTTGGGTCTGTACATTGACGGCAGTTTGAGTTGGAATAAACACGTGGCTCAGGTGAGCCAGAAAGTCTCGTTCTCACTGCGGTCTCTCTATAGATTCAAGCATTTCCTCCCATCTAGCACCAAACTCACCTTGGTCCAGTCACTTGTGCTTCCTATTATAGACTATGCTGATGTTTGTTGTTCTGATCTTTCCCAAGAACTTCTAAATAAATTGGATCGACTTCTCAACAATTGTATTCGGTTTGTTTTTGGCCTTCGTAAATACGATCACATTTCTTCCTCCCGTTCTCAGCTTAAATGGTTGCCTATCCGACTCAGGAGGTCCCTCAGATCTCTCTGCTTGCTCTTCACGATTATGAACGATCCATGTGCTCCCGATTATCTAAAGAATTATTTCAAAGTGTTGGGCAGTTCTCATAGTCGTAACCTACGAGCTTCCAAGAATCTACTTCTCCAAATTCCTTCACACCGTACCGGTTTTATGTCAAATTCTTACGCTATCTCTACTATAAAGCTCTGGAACGCGCTACCTTTTGGCATTAAAAAAGCAGAAAACAAATTTACTTTTAAAAGAAAAGTTCGTAACCACTACTTAAGTCAGACTAAATAACTCTCAAATGATAGTCTAGTCATAGTAATTATTATTAGGTGGTATTTGTTAAAATATCTATTAGTTTATTTTATTTGTATATGTGTATTAGTATCAACAAAACTATATAAATTCTCTTAATCAAGAAGTTAGTATTTTTGTCATTATTTTTGTACCCTACCACTGTTTTTATATTTAACCCAAAGGTTGACTGGTAGACATTAAGTCCGCCTATGTACCACAATTGTACATGAAGTTTAAATAAATAAATAAATAAAAAATATTTACAGAAAAATAAAAAATAAATAGTAGTGCACTAATATTATTTTTAGTACTGGCACCGAATCTGAGCAACGGATCACAAGAAAACGGATTAAAAAGAAAAAACTCAGATCAATATAACATGTTATAAAGAATGATATAATTGTTTAAAAATAAAATAAAAAATAAACAATATACTAACGATTTATAACAAAATAAAGTTAATTTCTTTGCAGAATAGAGAAAACATTGAAATTGTAAATCCATAATAAATACTACTAAAACGAATTCATTTTATGTAATGTCATTCTTCGTAAAACGTAATCAATTTCAAAATAACTATAGCAAACGCTAAAACACAAATGCACAGTAACAAGTAACTTCTTTTTTTAAAGTCTGTAATTATATACACAATATTTTTTTTTTTATCCGTTACTTACGTTTTCTTAGATGGCACAAAAGCGTATTTTGCGTTCTTCCACTTCTGAACTATAAGAACGTATGCGTTCTCAATTTCTTCAGGTGTAATATATTTGTAGTTCACAAATAAAAACACATCACTTTGCTAATATTGGATTTAATAATCAACTTCAGTAAATAATTTACACATTTACACGTACACAACAGTAATCGTCGACCTCACAAGTCGACGGTCCAGCCGATAGTGCGCTCCTGCGGCAATTTCTGTCGAAGGTGTCATTCTGACAGCCGGAAGTCACCAGTTCAATATTTGTTACAGACAATATTTAAAACGTTACGTTAACAGGAAGTCAAAGCAGTGTTTGGTAGAACATTTGATATAATTAAACGACAACATGTACACAGGAAGTCAATGTATGCTAACATATAGTACTAGAAATAGGGACCAATTAGTTCAACCAGGTTTCAGACTGGCTAAAGTAGACTCATCCTTCATGGGGTACTGTTTAAAATGTTACAATAAAATACCTCTCCACATACTCCAATTGAGCGAAACAAAATTTAAAACTTGTATAAAACGCACACTATGCAGCCAAGCATATTATAAGTTGGGGATTACATCGCTGACAAAAATGCTTGGCTCAATGCTGGTCCTGCTCCATAAGGGCGCATAAACTAATTGATTAGCTTTTGAAAATATTATTGGAGCTGCTGAAGATTGTAAACTGTTTTTGCATTGTATAAACTCAATCTCCTTGAATTATATAATTGCATAGCACAGGTGTGAGTACTATGTACTATAGAGCTACCATTTACCGGGTAATATGTCTTTTATTGACTTGAATGTGCCCTGGCGGTCTCAGCCGCGTATGTCATGCTCACTCAAATGTCTCGCTGGTGGTGGCATGTGTGTTGGATCATTAAGTTCCCTTCAAAATGGTTGAGCTAAATGGTGCTGATCCATGCGTTATGTTCGTGAACGGGCGCCGTCAGTTGGGACTGGTCATCTCTTAGCTGCCACGGCTTATTTTAATTTTTGAATTGTTTCTATTACGGACGCTTCTAACGTGCACGTGTTTCTACATTGTTCTCACATGTATAACTTCAATATGAATGGTGTAACCCATATTTTGTAACAATATTTTGTTTTAAAAGAGTGTCCATGGAGTTTCTTGTCCATTCTTCTCCATAGGAACCTACTACGCTTTGGAATGGGCAACTAGCTTCATCTTTCTGACTGAACGACCCCTTGACAATTCAAAAGTGCCTGTAATTGGTTTATTTGAAATAAATGCTTTGAGTTTGAGTTTGTGTTTGTTATCTTTAGGTAAACACTCATCAGACTTTCAGAACATAAGTACTTTTATTATATTAAATCATTGTCATTTGTTTCGGTTTCTATTCTCATAGTGAATCACTTTAAAGTTAATATTAAGTTAGAAATTTGAGATATAGCCTGGGATATGGAGAAGGGCATAGGGTACTTTTTATGCGATAACCGACATCCACGCGGGCGAAGCCGCGGGCAAAAGCTAGTTTATCTATATATATAAAATTCAAAGTCCTGACTGACTGACTGACTGATATATCAACGCACAGCCCAAACCGCTGGACCTGGAGACATGAAACTTGGAGGGTGTGTTCTTTGTGAAGAGTAGGTGTCCACTAAGAAAGGATTTTTGGGAATTCCCAAAAATCCTAGAGAATCCTAGGGGATAGAGGTTTATATGAAAGTCCGTCAGTTTTGAAGTTAGGATCATGAAATTTTGTGTTTAGGCTGACGATTGAAAATGTCCCAGCGTTCTTGATAATTCCATCCCCGAAGGGTTAAAAAGGGGTATGAAGTTGAAAAGTCCTTAATTTTCGAAGAAAAATCACAAAATTTACTATCTAGGCTTATGATTGGAAGCTAACGCAACGGTGTTGCCAGACAAGGCAACGGTGTTCTGAAAAGGGGTATGAAGTTTTGTGTTGAAGTTGTTCATTCCTTAAATTTTGTATTCAAGTAAAAATAATATAAGTACACGTAGACTGTTTCTAACTTTACAGTATTTTACATGGAGCGACTGCCTATCTGACATCCATAACGCAGTTACTGGGTAATACGATACCCCTTGGTAAGAATGGTTGTCAGACTTTCGGGCTTCTGACTTCCCGTAACGACTGTCAAAGATCCACGAATGACAGCCGGGACCAACAGCTTAACGTGCTTTCCGAGGCACGGACGGGTCTCTGTATGTAAAGATGGTCACCCATCCACAGACAAACTGCGGCAAGTGTAGCTTAACCAGATAGATACCGGTCCTTTACAGTAGGTATTTCTTTACAGTATTCCCCAAATATCACACGGATGCGTATATGGGGTCCAGGCTTCCAATAGAATGGTGGAATTTCGTGGCGTCGGCCGTGATGTTCGCAAGTACGAACTGGCTCTCTAGCTGCGCAAACCACAACCCTGGTTTTTCCGGATAAAATGGGGGTACCCGCACACCGACGCGATATACATCGTAGCTCGTGGCGTCCTTGGTTTGACCTTTCGCATCGCTTCCTTGTGGCTGGCTCATGGTGTTCTTCCGGGGTCACCAATGAAGTGGGTACGTACGGGAGGTTAATGAAAGCCGGTAATACGTTCACTAGCTTCGTATATTGGTTCCAGTCCACACACGTACACAAATACAGTTAGAAGAATAGAAGGTGAAAGTCACACACAAAGAGAAGCACAATAGAGATACACACGCACAAGTAGAAGACAGATAGGCAGAGTACATATATTGCTTAGCGTTGGTAACAAGCGCGCGAGATGCGAAGGATAGCGGAAGCTAAGTAGCGTGTTGTCAGCCCAGTGGCATCGAACGTACTGGCGAGCCGGTGAAGCGCGAGGAAGTGGGAGGGGTCCCGCTCGCTCGCTGCGCGGCCGCCGCTGCCAGCGGTCAGTGACTCACGCGCTTGTTATTCGCATTCTATCTACTAATAATAAAATCTGTACGTCTGCGACGTTGTAAACATTCTAATATAATTTAATATTAAGTAAGAAATTTACAGCGGTCACTTATGCCTGTTCTTAACTAACAGTGACGCTACAACACGTAGTGGAGGGCAAAGCCATGAACAAAGCTCTATATTGTTATTGTTATAATAATTCATAATTATCTAGAAAAAAAGAATTTATACAGACGAAGTAAAATAAAATAGTAACGAAGTCAAACCTTATATTGAATATTCGAGTCTGATGCCGAAAATTTGGTCTGTTTGTTTGTATGTATGTTCCGGTTTGCACAAAAAAGGGTGAACGGATTTGGATGATATTTGGTACACAGTTTACAACCTGGATTAACCTATAGGTTATTTTTTAATCCCGGTAGTACCTTCCCTTCGGATATTTTTCGACATCCACGCGGGCGAAGCCGCGGGCAGAAGCTAGTTTGAAATAAATGATTTGACTTTGACTTTGACGTTCGGGGATGCGATGGTTCGAATCCCAGTCGAAATAATAAATTCTTTTTGAAGTATTCTTTAGATTATTCGTAACGAATTGAATGTTGTAGCAGTGTAACATTTTGAAACTCGAGGGGTTAGCACATACTGACTGCTGGTACAGTGTGTACCAGCGTCGCATAAGTCAGGAGCGGACCCCGCTTGTCATCACTGAACGGTCCCGAGGAAACGGCGCCACATACGCTGCAAAGTGCTCAGCTTGGGCTAACAGCGCTGTGCCCTCGTCGCGACACTTGGTGCGGGTAGATACAGCCAGAATATTTTATTTCTTTTCATAGTCTTATGTCATATGGGATTCTTCTCTGGAGAACCTGTGCGGACATAAATATTATCTTTGTTTTACTTCCTGTACATCGCAATCGCCTCCACAGAGTAGGCAACTCGTTCATGGGTCAATGTATACGCTTTAACAACAAACTTTCCATTGACATTCGAAACTTACCCATCGAACGAAAAGCTGAATTAAAACCAAACTATCTAAGACCTTTCTTGGATAGTTTGGTTTTAATTCAGCTTTTCAGCTTTTTTTTGTCTTCTAAATAATTTTATAGTTCCCTTGTACTATAAAATTATTTAGAAGACAAAAAAAGCTTGGGATTGACCTGCTCGCTCTGCTAAGCCTTGTGATAAAACCGTAAAACTTGACATTTTAATTATTATTTTAATCGTTATACCATTTTACACTCGCGGACTAAGAATACGGGTCTGTAAGAAAATCTAAAATTACTCTTAAAATAATAGAGCTAGTGGCATGAATGAAACCGTATGTTACCCGGGGGTAAAAACCTTCTAGAAATTTTGCTAGCGTTCAAATTTCTAAACTACCGCTTTCTAGAAACCAAAATTTCTAGAAGTTTTTTGAGTCAAAATGATGTGTGTTGTATAGAGAGCCGCGCGGCAACCGCCTGTTCGCGGACGTGGAGCTGATGGTGGACTTCGAACGGGCGCTGTTCGGCGAGCGCCAAGAGCCCGGCTTCAACCTCACCGCCGCCATGGTCGCCTGCCACGCCAACCTTACCGTCTACAAGGTAATTCAATTTTTTCAAGTGACATTTTCTTCTTACCAGCACGTTACTATAGCCCGTATAAACATTCCAAACCTATTTGTGTCTATACTGTCATTAGTCATTAATCATTTATTCATTTGTTTAACACAATAATAATAGTTAAAAAGATAATAAAGAGTGTGCTATGTATGCCAGAGAGCGTACAAATGTTTGTTATCAATCATATTACAAGCAGTCACAATAAAAACATAAATTAACACAAATATAATCACACATTTCATCATACAAATTCTAATTTAAAATATAATAATATAAACCGATAAATAAATAACTACATGGTGATTTATTAATCTAACTTATTCGACATTTCACCGCACAGCACTGGCTTCGCGTTTTTTTTACACGCCATCTATTGCTTTTTGTTGGAACTAACTCCTTCGAGCAACGATTATTATCAGCCGCTATGCATCACCGCGCAGAGACAGCGCTCCCTTGTTTGTTCTTCAAACATCGCATCTCGTGTAGTACACAGCAAAAGTGTGACTGGGTGTGAAAATGTGTGCGTGTGATCGAGTTTTGGAAGCACAGCTTTTATGGTAATTCGTCCAAATGAAGAAGCCGTAAAAGCATTATTTCTTTGTTGATTCACAGTGTCGATTTTTTTTGTCGGATTGACCAAATGACCGATTGATACACGATACATTCGTTCGATAGTTCGTAATTTTTTGCAGTTTTTTTTAAGTTTTCTCGCCATATTCATTTTCTTGGCGCAAGTGATTGACTGTCTTTAACTGTCTTAGTAATTATATAGTGTGTTTAAATAAATTAAAATCTGCCGCTTTTCGATGTTATCTTTTGAGGAAAAAGTTACATTAATTTGAGTTAAGATTTTGTATATTGACTTTAGTATTGTATAATACAATACTAAAGTCAATATACAAAATCTATACTAATCTCAAGAACTACTGGTTGGAATTGAAAAAATATTTTTGTATTGGATAGTCCATTTATCGAGGAAGGTTATAGGCTATATAACATCACGCTACAACTAACAGGAGCGGAGCATAAATGAAAAATGTTGCAAAAACGGGAAAAAATATTCCTTTTTGAGAGCTTCCGTTGCGTGCGCTGCGTAAACGGTTTAAGTTAGTATATCATGTATGATGGAATTGTTCCTCTTTAAAAGTTCTAAAAAAAGTCCGCGACAGCATATGTCTATCTTTAAAGATTGACTCACTATAACCTTTTTTTATGGTAATCAAATTTGTTTGATATTAATGCATTATTTGTGAAGGAGTTTTATCAACATAATATTAATCCTTATCCAAATAAATATGTTATTAATCACAAGTATTTAAATGTAAACAAAATTGTCCTTGACATCACTTGATTTCTATCAACATCTCAGAAGATATCATAATTTAAAGAAGCTAAAGAGTTTGTTTGGTTGAACGCGCTAATCTCAGGTTCGAATTGAAAAATTATTTCAGTGTTGGATGATAGCACAATTCTTTAGGAAGGTTATAAGCTATTTAACATCAAGTTACGACCTTTAGGAGCCGAGCAAACGACAAAAAGTCGGAAACAACGCTAAACGAAATCGGATTAATTGCGCGGGCGGGCAATGCGTTGCGACGGGGCTGAATTTTACGCGGATGAAGTCGCGGGCAGAAGCTAGTATAATATAATTATGTATTTTATTAGCATGTCAATATTCTGTCATTACATTTTTGTCTGTTATAAATTCCGAAATACATACTGTAATATGCTTTGTACACTAGTTGGGATTTTAGCCGTTTCTTAAATAAGCTCAAGTTTAATTCTTTTATTGACCGTGGTATGTGGTTAATTATAACTGGTGCCATGCAAAATACACTTTTTTACATTAATGCTGTGTGAGACCTACTTACGCACAAGCTATTTTTATCCCGTCGACTTCGGTTATTAATGTCCGACATTTTTTTAAACAACTTAGGAATGGTCTTAACAAATACAGCAACCTCAAAAATATATAAGGATGGAAGAGTCAAGATTTTGAATTTAATAAATAATGGTTTACATGTTTCTATGGCCTGTAAACCAAACATTGTCCTGATACACTTTTTCTGTGCTTTAAAAATAATTTCTCTATTGGTTGAATTTCCCCAAAAAATAACACCATATCTCAAAACTGAACCCACCAAACCATGACATGCTGTGACTAAAGCGTCTACACTCACCACTGGTGTAAGATTATATAAGGCATAGGCAGACTTACTAATTCGTTTGGATAGCTTCTCTGTTTGTGTTTTCCAATCTAATTTATTGTCAGTTTTTAAACCTAGGAATTTAGATGTGTCTACTTGTTTTATGCGTTGGCTGTCATAGTATATATCCATATTTGTGTTTGAACGTTGTCTAAACATTGTTAATTTTGCCTTTTCAATATTTATCTTTAGATTATTATTTTCTAACCATTGTACTATGTAGGTTATTGTCTTAGTAATTTCGTCGTTATAGTTTTGAGCGTTTGTGCTATTAATGGTCACAGTGCTGTCATTGGCAAATAGTGACATAGGGTGACTCGTAACTCTTGGCATGTCATTTATATAGATTATAAATAGAGGAGGCCCTAAAACACTACCCTGGGGTACGCCATACGTAATTGTTCGAAGATCAGACTTGTAGATTCGTTGCCATTTAGTGTTAAAACAGATTTCAGATACTTCAACGTATTGTTTCGTGTTCTTTAAATAAGATTCTATTAAATTCAAGACATTACCTCTAATGCCGTAGGCGTCCAATTTACTTAGCAAAATATTATGGTCCACATAGTCAAAGGCTTGAGTCATCTCACAATATATTGAGCACACAGGTTTTCTATTGTCAACATTCGTATAAACATTATTTAAAAAATCGTAGATCGCTTTTCCGAAAGCCTTTTTGTTCCTTTGTCAAAATGTTTTGTTTATCCAGGTATTTATAAATATGTGCATAAATGTATTTTTCAAATACCTTGGATATTATTGAAACAAGCGCAATGGGCATATAAGACTCCATGCATTCTTTGTTATTTTTCTTAAATACTGGTTTAACCACAGTTGTTTTTAGGTTAGTTGGATATGTACCGTGTGTTATGCACAGATTGAGAATAAAGCTCAAATGTCTACTAATGTAGTAATTTACATTGGTAGAAATTCCATCATTACCAACACTACCAGTATTTTTTTTAAACTTGATTATGGTTTTGATGTCATTTTCATTACTTGGTACCTTAAACATCGAATTACTCGACTTTGAGATATTTGATGTCACCTGTACGCCTCTATTACTGATAGGTTTTATCTTGTCGACAAAAAAGTTGTTAAAGGCTGTCGCTATCTCGTACGGGTGTGTTACTTTTTTATTTCCAATTTTAATGTTTCCGATTGAGTTTTTTTTAGGCATAATCATCTTTGTTCGATTAATGATTTCCCATGTGGCTTTCGACTTTTTAGATGATGATTTTCTTTTATAGGTGTTCTGAGCACGTTGTGTTAATTTAACAATTTTGTTGTATATTGCTGTATATTTTTGTTTGTTTTTTTTATTGCGTTCCAGTCGGTATCGCCACAGAAGTGTTCTTTTATTTTTACTGCATGTTTTAATTCCCCGCGATACCCAATGTGGTCTTTTGTGTATGCTTAATTTGATATGTTGTAAAGAAAATAGGGTTCAAGATTAATAGCTTCAATATGAGGTCATTAGTTTTTAATTTTGAGTACATGATAATTTGGGCCAAGCCCGTACTGAAGTAGGTCACTATGTCACATGGTAATATGACTTTCATTGACTTGAATGTGCTCTGGCAGCTGAGAGTATGTCATGCTCACTCAAATGTCTAGCTGGTAGTGGCGTGTCTTGGATCATTAAGTTCCCTTCAAAATTGATGAGCTAAATGGTGCTGATCCATGCGTCATGTTCGTGAACGTTCGGGTATTTACCACTACTAAAATTTTTAATATTTAATAATCTGGACTTAAAAAGAGATCTGAGTTTGTGTCACCATTTCTTCTCAGGAGTAGTCGGATAAGAAATTTCGCCTCCTTTCTTCTTTTTGAAACATGATTTTGTAAACATAATTTCGATATCCTATTTAAAGAATAAAAATAAATAATTTCATTATTAGGCGATAAGTTAAAACCTTAAAAAAAAAAACATCCGACTTCCAAAAAAAGACTAAAAAAAGTGAAAACTAACTTTACAAATAAAAACGAAAATACAGAACTAAAGTTACTATTCTATAAATAGGATATCGAAATCACGTATACAAAATCTTGTTTAAAAAAAAGCTAGAAGGAGTCGACATTTCTTATCCGACTACCCCTGAGAAGAAATGGTGAGACAAACTCAGGTCTCTTTTTACTTCCTGATATGAAATATTTGAAATTTTAGTTGTGGTAGGTACCTACCCCACCAATTCGTTTACCACTACTTGCTATGTTAACAACAGTGACAGGAAGTTTTATAACATCATCGACATACACCGAGTGGATTAAATACTTATTAATGAAGAAGGTGTTTAAGCTTCAAATTTTTCAAGTAGCAGTAGGTTATATTATTTGTTTTTATTAATTTCTCTATTAATTCAGTCACATAAATTGCAAACCAAATATTTATATTTATTCTTATTTTAATTTAGGCGAATTGTTTTTTGTTTTTGTGCTCACACCATAAATTATTATTCTATGTCTATATGTGAGGCTTTGTAATTAGCTCTCTGGTGACTGGTTTCCTTTTTTGTTTGTTTTTATTAGCTGTAAGTCTTCTATGTACTAAATAAATAATGAAGCTAACTCAAAAACTACCCTAGAAAAGTCAATAAAATTTAGCGGGACTACCGCGCAAGCTTCATCTACCAAATAAAAGAAATATAAAAATTGGTTCATAAACAAAGAAGTTTAATTTTTGAAATTCTAAATTAAATAACAAATAAACGAATAAGTTTAGAATTTTTATTTTATTTTTAAAATATAACAAAAGTCTGCGGATTTCACTTCTTAAAAATTATGTCTTCCAAGTGACGTCCATTTCTCGCAATACACTTTTGTAAGCTATCCCTCACATTGGCAAGTACGCGTGAACAAAGCTCTGGGGGGATGGCAGCGATTTCATGCCGAATATTTTCTTGTAGGGCAGTTATGGTACGGAGATTATTGCAGTACACTTTAGACCTAAGGTAACCCTACAAGAAAAAAATACACGGCTTCAAATCCGGCGATCGAGGTGGCCAGGGTACTTCTCTGTGCTTGCTTATTAATTTTCCAGGGAAAATTTCCCTTAACCTCAATATTGAGATCCTGGCAGTGTGTGGAGTTGCCCCATGTTGTTGAAAATGAGTTCTATTGTTGCGTCCGTGAAACACTTGCAATTGCGTTACCAAAAACTCATCAATCATACGGCAGTATACCGAAGAAGGGACACTTTATGTTTAATTAAAAAATATGGACCGATTATTCCATGAGCAGAAATCGCGCACCATACTGTCGTTTTAGGGCAGTGCAAACTCTTTTAATGCCGGTCCCTTGGATTGTTGGGGATATTTTGAATATTCCCATAGCCTCCGATGTGGAAATGAGCTTCATCACTAAACAATATGTGTTCAAGTGTTCTGGGGGTCCGAAAACTAGACTTGTGTAAGTAATGCGATGTTGCATTGCGCGTCATATAACCCGACCGCGTACTGTAGCATTACACATGACTCGACCAAATCAAGCATGAAGCATGGCACATGACATTCTGTGTTCGTACTTCGTAATAGCTCGGTAATGCGATGCGTGATGTCTTAAATCATGAGTTCATGACTGTCGGTCTCGCTCTTTATGAGTTTGACACTATGACAGTAAGTAATGCTTGGTCAAGTAATGTAACGCCACGCGCGCCATTATGCAAAACACTGAACAGATACAAATATTTATATTTATCTTATTAATTAGTATTAAGGTGTTGGGTGTAATTTAAGACAAAACCTTTAGGTGTAAAAAAAAAAATAACAATCATCCTTTATAAAATCGATTTTTAAATACGCCAATGTTCATAGTCTTGGTCAATAAATACCTAATCAATATTGCAATTTATGAGTATTGCTAATCCTAAGCCTGGAATGCCCTTTTGATTGAATTATTCCGTAGATTGGGGTTAAGTATGAAGGAAAATCGACTTTATGAATATGATAACAAAAGCAAGTGTATGCATGGCCGTTTTAAGGCAGGCCGGGGCCCTTGGGCACACAAGAATTTGGGGCCCCTTTGAAAAGTAAAAAAAGGGAATGGCAAAAGAAAAATCTGTTATGATTTTATATTTACTATGGGTAATTGGTAAAAATCAAGTACAAATTATCAACTGTTTTAAGAAATAGACCTAGGTAGGTACCTACGTTATTAAATAAAATGCTGCAGGTTTGAATTGGTTACGATAATGGTTTCTATTGGGATTTCTGTTCTGCAAAATCTTCTATAACAGTGCTTTTCAACCTTTTTGATGGCGCGGCTCCCTTAATATAGAAAAATATTTCGCGACCCCCTACCTTGAAATTGTAATTTCTGTTCTAACTTGAAATTCAAGTCTGTCACTTTAAGTTCCTTTTGGTTAAACAGAAAAACAGAGAATACCCACAATTAACCACAGAAGTGTTTCATTCCATTTGAAACCTCCTACTTGTGCGATTTAACGTTTTCGTCAATGGCTCAAATAAAAGGCAAACAACGAAATCGCCTAAATTTTAAAAACGATTTATCTCTTAACATAATAAATTGATAAATTGAAAAATTGGTTAACGATAAACAGGAGTGACTAACACAATAATGTACGCTTGTTCCTCGTCACATTAATGATTTATGTGATTTTTAGGTATTTGTTGATTTGTATTAACCTAAGCCTTTAGGTAATTAACTTTTTCTTAATAAATATAACATTTTGAACTAGTATGGTTTTATATTTATGAGCTTTTAAGTAACGGCGACCCCCTTTAAGATGCTTGGCGACCCCCTAGGGGGTCGCGACCCACACGTTGAAAAACACTGTTCTATAATATCCTCAAAGTATTTTTTTTTAAAGATATCTCTTACGCTGCACTTAATTGAAGAATTACTTTATCCACTTAAGCAGAAAAGCAGAACGTTTACAAGATGCAAGAGCGAGCGTAGTGAGCTCGAAATTTTTTACCCCCTCTTTCGGATAGGTAGGTTACATTTTTTTATCATTCAAATAGTAATAGGAGTTACTTTGCTGAGTCAGCAGAATAGCTCAGGAATTGTGAAAATGCAAAATAAACAGCGAGCGCAGCGAGCTTGAAAATTTTTGCACTCTCTCTGAAATGGGTTAGATTGTTTTTTGATCATTCAAACAGAAATATGTTGTGGCGGTATCAACAACGCCACATGCGAACTACGCATCAAAGACCTGACGTCACAAATCCTGCATCGCGCTATCAGAGTTTACGGCACGACTAGCATATATACAACATCCCGACAGCAACCGTTGGGCAGTTGCCCACCAGACACAATACCTGTCTGGTCGGACGATCCTCCCTTTACTCTAGAGTATGAGTGAACTTTACACCCTGTTCCTCATACCTCTAAAATGTCATAGTACGTAGCTATGTTGCCGAGTTATGCAGAAAAACTCAAGAGTTGTGAGAACGCATAATGCAAGAGTGAGCTCGAAAATTATATTATTGCATTATCTCGGATAGGTTCGGCTTTTTTTACCCATTCATACAGAAATGGGAGAACTTAGTTTGTCCGACTTATGTAGAAAAGAGCTCACTTTATAGCACCAAAGTTAAATGGGGATGTTCTGGAACCGCGCCGAATTTGATTTTTTTGCAGTGGAGTCATTATGGCCGCAACATGCCTAGCCCTTTCGGGCGCTGGCACTGTGAGTCTGCACAGTGCGCCCCCTTGGTCACCCCTGGCAGCCGCCCCAATGGCCAACCCCTAGCTACGACGCTGACAACTTCGACATTTGGAAAAGTTTCTTCTAATTTATCGGACTGTATTAGACTTGAGACTCTCTAATCCGCTGATTCCTTTGCTAAATTTTTAAGTACAGCCATAAATATGAAACCATTCTAATTTGAGTTCACCATGATAAAATTCTGCAAATTCTTTGCA
Source organism: Dryobota labecula (assembly GCA_947523025.1). Taxonomy (NCBI): domain Eukaryota; kingdom Metazoa; phylum Arthropoda; class Insecta; order Lepidoptera; family Noctuidae; genus Dryobota; species Dryobota labecula. The sequence continues at coordinate 1,145,550 of OX383290.1, forward strand.
TATTTTTGTCAACTGGTCAATATTGATTGTTTTTAACTGAGAAACGTTGGTCATTTTCTTGGTATGTTACCGAACGATTTTTAAACATTGTGTCAATTACAGGAACAAACGTATCCACACGATTTTTTTTTTTACCATTCAACTGTTCAATCTCTAATGATCCTTCAAAAAAAGTGATAAGAGTGCTAAGTTTTTTTTTTTTCAAACGATATTATTGCGTGCATTCTAACACAATCGATCAGAGATACTAATCAGTTTAATTTTAATATTTCAATTTCGACGAATTCTTTGCAAGTATCTACCTAAAATTACAGAAAAATGCGCTATTGAAAAGAAGCGTTGGATCGGCCTTCAGGGGGCCCCCGTGAGGTCGGGGGCCCTGGGCACGGGCCCCGTGTGCCGTTATTCACACAAGTTCACATAATTATGATTTGTCTTTTTACTGTATTTTTTGTTTTTTTGTACTGTTTTTTATTGTGTTTTAAGTAAGTACTTACTGTTGTGAAGGAGCGGAGTCCTCTAATACAGGCATTGCTTAAATGAAGACTCCAAACCCTAAATTGTTTATGTATAATTTTTTGGACACAATAAACGTTATTATTATTACGTTATTATTATTACGTTATTCCGGCGCAGCGAGTCCCATTCCGTTGTGGCGATTGTCACTAGCCATGTCGTGTGGCGCGACTTTTCGCGTCATGTTTAGTCATGGTGTAATGCAACATTCCTCGGTACGAAATGTAATGTCATATGACATCACTTTAAAACGCACTGTTTTGCGCATGTCTACCGAAAACGTTCCAACATCGTTCGGGCGTACGTTTCTCTTAAAACATAATCGCTGTCATTTAGTTTTTAGACGATTTGCTTTTTATAAGGATGAAGTAATTTTTTTTTTCTAAATCACATGCACAGTTGACTTCTTAATACCTGTAGAGGCCGCAATCTTTCTCACCGATTTTCTTGGATTTCTGATGATTTCTTGTCACACCTGTGCCACACGTTCTGGCGTTGCTGCTGACGTAGACGGTCCTGTTGGCGACCTATTAACCACTGTTCCTTTTTGTCGGAATCTTTGTACCCACGACCATATAAGCTGCGAGCTCGAACCATCGTTTAGTCGCCGAATATCGAAGTGGGAACTGAAAGCACGACGCGCCGAACCAACGATTCACCACACTTTAAATATTGCTCAACCACAAACGCACGGTGCGCTCCCGACCAATGACTCATGATAACTAACAAATCAGTCACTCACTCACTCAATCACTCATGATGACGTAACATACGCTACCCCTCCCGCACCTCTAGCCCCACTAATAAACGAGTAACGATAATTTAAAGTTGAAAAATTCCCGCTGTATAACACCCTTTGTATAATATTTAATTATTTATATATAGATGAATTGATAACCTCTTCCTTTTTTTGTAGTCGATTAAAAATCATTTATAGCCAGAGTGCATAAATCATGACAATTTCAATAAGCCCAAACGCGGCTAGGATACATTGTTTTACCATACATTTCTTTGTCAACCATTTATTTAAATTTGTTACGTCATAGTCGCTTAACTATCGCTATAAAATCGCTATAAGTATAATAAATGCGTATGCGTATAAAATTTGAGGAGTTCCCTCAATTCCATAAGGATCCCAGCATCACAACTGGATTTTGATAAAAATTGGACCAATCTGTAAGAATAACCTAAAAAAAAAAAAACATTCTAAATCGGTTCATAAACGACGAAGTTCTGAGGTAAGATACAAAAAAAAAATTCAACCGAATAGAGAACCTGCTCCTTTTTGTGAAGTCCATTAAAAAACATGTCCACTGTGGTTCCACACTGGATAAAGATCTAAGATGTAATATGAAAGTGTTTGTACGGTGGCCCCGCAGGCGCTGCACCTGTGGCGCGTGTTCAACGTGTCCGCGCTGCGCGGCAGCCTGCGCGCCGAGCTGGCGGCGCGCGCGGCCCAGTTGGCGCCGCCGCAGCCGCGCGCGCCCGTGCGCATCCTGCGAGCCGGCGCGCGCGACAAGCTGCGCCAGCTGGCCGACACCGGCCTGTCCGACTTCGACTTCGACAGGATCCTCTCTGCGGTCAGTACTAGTGCTAGTGTGCAGTGGCACTCGTGCGCATCCTGCGAGCCGGCGCGCGCGACAAGCTGCGCCAGCTGGCCGACACCGGCCTGTCCGACTTCGACTTCGACAGGATCCTCTCTGCGGTCAGTACTAGTGCTAGTGTGCAGTGGCACTCGTGCGCATCCTGCGAGCCGGCGCGCGCGACAAGCTGCGCCAGCTGGCCGACACCGGCCTGTCCGACTTCGACTTCGACAGGATCCTCTCTGCGGTCAGTACTAGTGCTAGTGTGCAGTGGCACTCGTGCGCATCCTGCGAGCCGGCGCGCGCGACAAGCTGCGCCAGCTGGCCGACACCGGCCTGTCCGACTTCGACTTCGACAGGATCCTCTCTGCGGTCAGTACTAGTGCTAGTGTGCAGTGGCACTCGTGCGCATCCTGCGAGCCGGCGCGCGCGACAAGCTGCGCCAGCTGGCCGACACCGGCCTTTCCGACTTCGACTTCGACAGGATCCTCTCTGCGGTCAGTACTAGTGCTAGTGTGCAGTGGCACTCGTGCGCATCCTGCGAGCCGGCGCGCGCGACAAGCTGCGCCAGCTGGCCGACACCGGCCTGTCCGACTTCGACTTCGACAGGATCCTCTCTGCGGTCAGTACTAGTGCTAGTGTGCAGTGGCACTCGTGCGCATCCTGCGAGCCGGCGCGCGCGACAAGCTGCGCCAGCTGGCCGACACCGGCCTGTCCGACTTCGACTTCGACAGGATCCTCTCTGCGGTCAGTACTAGTGCTAGTGTGCAGTGGCACTCGTGCGCATCCTGCGAGCCGGCGCGCGCGACAAGCTGCGCCAGCTGGCCGACACCGGCCTGTCCGACTTCGACAGGATCCTCTCTGCGGTCAGTACTAGTGCTAGTGTGCAGTGGCACACGTGCGCATCCTGCGAGCCGGCGCGCGCGACAAGCTGCGCCAGCTGGCCGACACCGGCCTGTCCGACTTCGACTTCGACAGGATCCTCTCTGCAGTCAGTACTAGTGCTAGTGTGCAGTGGCACACGTGCGCATCCTGCGAGCCGGCGCGCGCGACAAGCTGCGCCAGCTGGCCGACACCGGCCTGTCCGACTTCGACTTCGACAGGATCCTCTCTGCGGTCAGTACTAGTGCTAGTGTGCAGTGGCACTCGTGCGCATCCTGCGAGCCGGCGCGCGCGACAAGCTGCGCCAGCTGGCCGACACCGGCCTGTCCGACTTCGACTTCGACAGGATCCTCTCTGCGGTCAGTACTAGTGCTAGTGTGCAGTGGCACTCGTGCGCATCCTGCGAGCCGGCGCGCGCGACAAGCTGCGCCAGCTGGCCGACACCGGCCTGTCCGACTTCGACAGGATCCTCTCTGCGGTCAGTACTAGTGCTAGTGTGCAGTGGCACACGTGCGCATCCTGCGAGCCGGCGCGCGCGACAAGCTGCGCCAGCTGGCCGACACCGGCCTGTCCGACTTCGACTTCGACAGGATCCTCTCTGCAGTCAGTACTAGTGCTAGTGTGCAGTGGCACACGTGCGCATCCTGCGAGCCGGCGCGCGCGACAAGCTGCGCCAGCTGGCCGACACCGGCCTGTCCGACTTCGACTTCGACAGGATCCTCTCTGCGGTCAGTACTAGTGCTAGTGTGCAGTGGCACTCGTGCGCATCCTGCGAGCCGGCGCGCGCGACAAGCTGCGCCAGCTGGCCGACACCGGCCTGTCCGACTTCGACTTCGACAGGATCCTCTCTGCAGTCAGTACTAGTGCTAGTGTGCAGTGGCACACGTGCGCATCCTGCGAGCCGGCGCGCGCGACAAGCTGCGCCAGCTGGCCGACACCGGCCTGTCCGACTTCGACTTCGACAGGATCCTCTCTGCGGTCAGTACTAGTGCTAGTGTGCAGTGGCACTCGTGCGCATCCTGCGAGCCGGCGCGCGCGACAAGCTGCGCCAGCTGGCCGACACCGGCCTGTCCGACTTCGACAGGATCCTCTCTGCGGTCAGTACTAGTGCTAGTGTGCAGTGGCACACGTGCGCATCCTGCGAGCCGGCGCGCGCGGCAAGCTGCGCCAGCTGGCCGACACCGGCCTGCCCGACTTCGACTTCGACAGGATCCTCTCTGCGGTCAGTACTAGTGCTAGTGTGCAGTGGCACACGTGCGCATCCTGCGAGCCGGCGCGCGCGATAAGCTGCGCCAGCTGGCCGACACCGGCCTGTCCGACTTCGACTTCGACAGGATCCTCTCTGCGGTCAGTACTAGTGCTAGTGTGCAGTGGCACACGTGCGCATCCTGCGAGCCGGCGCTCGCGACAAGCTGCGCCAGCTGGCCGACACCGGCCTGTCCGACTTCGACTTCGTCAGGATCCTCAATGCGGTCAGTACTAGTGCTAGTGTACAGTGGCACACTCCAATGGAGTGTAGGTAATTATTTCTACAAATAGGCCTAGTTTCGTTACTGTCCATATTTATACTGTGATACTAGTGCTGGTGTGTAGTGTAGTGCCGAGAAAAATCTGAAATTATTCTATACAATATGTGATAGAAGTTATTGCACACTTCTAATATTGCAGTTTTTTGGTCAGCGCCATCTCTTGACTAATAGATACTAATGTATATTTTTTTGTTGATTTTTGATGTTACAGAACCCTTGGTAAGCCAGTCCTACTCGCTCTTGACCGCTTTTTAAATTGTGGTTTTGGCTTGGCTTTTTTAAATAGGTTTGAATTCAAAACTTGGAATGACTTTACTGAAGCTTTCTTTTAAGAAGAGGGTTCTGGGTTTCTAGTTGAAAGCGAAACCTTAAAAATGACGCTGGCTCAATCTTACGTGTGCTACTCTTGATGTAGCTGGAGACCAACATGACGTCGCTGGCGCTGGACCCGCTGGCGCAGCAGCTCAACAGCACGGCGCGTTCGCTGCAGCAGCCGCTGTTCGCTGCCGAAGCCGCCTCGCTGCGCCGCGCCTCGGCCGCGCTGGCCGCGCTGCAGGACGACGTGCTGCGGCCCATGCTGGACATCTCCGCGCGGCTCAACGTGAGTACACCGCCCTGACACACACACCCACACACACACACTGCACAGCCGAGGCCGCCTCGCTGCGCCGCGCCTCGGCCGCGCTGGCCGCGCTGCAGGACGACGTGCTGCGGCCCATGCTGGACATCTCCGCGCGGCTCAACGTGAGTACACCGCCCTGACACACACACCCACACACACACACTGCACAGCCGAGGCCGCCTCGCTGCGCCGCGCCTCGGCCGCGCTGGCCGCGCTGCAGGACGACGTGCTGCGGCCCATGCTGGACATCTCCGCGCGGCTCAACGTGAGTACACCGCCCTGACACACACACCCACACACACACACTGCACAGCCGAGGCCGCCTCGCTGCGCCGCGCCTCGGCCGCGCTGGCCGCGCTGCAGGACGACGTGCTGCGGCCCATGCTGGACATCTCCGCGCGGCTCAACGTGAGTACACCGCCCTGACACACACACCCACACACACACACTGCACAGCCGAGGCCGCCTCGCTGCGCCGCGCCTCGGCCGCGCTGGCCGCGCTGCAGGACGACGTGCTGCGGCCCATGCTGGACATCTCCGCGCGGCTCAACGTGAGTACACCGCCCTGACACACACACCCACACACACACACTGCACAGCCGAGGCCGCCTCGCTGCGCCGCGCCTCGGCCGCGCTGGCCGCGCTGCAGGACGACGTGCTGCGGCCCATGCTGGACATCTCCGCGCGGCTCAACGTGAGTACACCGCCCTGACACACACACCCACACACACACACTGCACAGCCGAGGCCGCCTCGCTGCGCCGCGCCTCGGCCGCGCTGGCCGCGCTGCAGGACGACGTGCTGCGGCCCATGCTGGACATCTCCGCGCGGCTCAACGTGAGTACACCGCCCTGACACACACACCCACACACACACACTGCACAGCCGAGGCCGCCTCGCTGCGCCGCGCCTCGGCCGCGCTGGCCGCGCTGCAGGACGACGTGCTGCGGCCCATGCTGGACATCTCCGCGCGGCTCAACGTGAGTACACCGCCCTGACACACACACCCACACACACACACTGCACAGCCGAGGCCGCCTCGCTGCGCCGCGCCTCGGCCGCGCTGGCCGCGCTGCAGGACGACGTGCTGCGGCCCATGCTGGACATCTCCGCGCGGCTCAACGTGAGTACACCGCCCTGACACACACACCCACACACACACACTGCACAGCCGAGGCCGCCTCGCTGCGCCGCGCCTCGGCCGCGCTGGCCGCGCTGCAGGACGACGTGCTGCGGCCCATGCTGGACATCTCCGCGCGGCTCAACGTGAGTACACCGCCCTGACACACACACCCACACACACACACTGCACAGCCGAGGCCGCCTCGCTGCGCCGCGCCTCGGCCGCGCTGGCCGCGCTGCAGGACGACGTGCTGCGGCCCATGCTGGACATCTCCGCGCGGCTCAACGTGAGTACACCGCCCTGACACACACACCCACACACACACACTGCACAGCCGAGGCCGCCTCGCTGCGCCGCGCCTCGGCCGCGCTGGCCGCGCTGCAGGACGACGTGCTGCGGCCCATGCTGGACATCTCCGCGCGGCTCAACGTGAGTACACCGCCCTGACACACACACCCACACACACACACTGCACAGCCGAGGCCGCCTCGCTGCGCCGCGCCTCGGCCGCGCTGGCCGCGCTGCAGGACGACGTGCTGCGGCCCATGCTGGACATCTCCGCGCGGCTCAACGTGAGTACACCGCCCTGACACACACACCCACACACACACACTGCACAGCCGAGGCCGCCTCGCTGCGCCGCGCCTCGGCCGCGCTGGCCGCGCTGCAGGACGACGTGCTGCGGCCCATGCTGGACATCTCCGCGCGGCTCAACGTGAGTACACCGCCCTGACACACACACCCACACACACACACTGCACAGCCGAGGCCGCCTCGCTGCGCCGCGCCTCGGCCGCGCTGGCCGCGCTGCAGGACGACGTGCTGCGGCCCATGCTGGACATCTCCGCGCGGCTCAACGTGAGTACACCGCCCTGACACACACACCCACACACACACACTGCACAGCCGAGGCCGCCTCGCTGCGCCGCGCCTCGGCCGCGCTGGCCGCGCTGCAGGACGACGTGCTGCGGCCCATGCTGGACATCTCCGCGCGGCTCAACGTGAGTACACCGCCCTGACACACACACCCACACACACACACTGCACAGCCGAGGCCGCCTCGCTGCGCCGCGCCTCGGCCGCGCTGGCCGCGCTGCAGGACGACGTGCTGCGGCCCATGCTGGACATCTCCGCGCGGCTCAACGTGAGTACACCGCCCTGACACACACACCCACACACACACACTGCACAGCCGAGGCCGCCTCGCTGCGCCGCGCCTCGGCCGCGCTGGCCGCGCTGCAGGACGACGTGCTGCGGCCCATGCTGGACATCTCCGCGCGGCTCAACGTGAGTACACACATTGTGCGACCCGACACTACCACACAGCCGAGCACCAATCTTCCAAGTGGTTTTGTTGTAAACACTAAGGTACATCACACTTACTGTTACAGGACACCGCGAGAGAGCTCCGAGATGATCTGCGGTTCAACCACTCGTCGCTGAAGGAAGCCATCTCGTACCTGGTGCAAGAGACCAGCGAGGGCGAGGCCTTCCTCAACAACATGAATAAATGGTCCTTGCAGAACGTGAGTCACTTGCGGCATCACCAATTTACAACATACATATCATTTATCGTTTACTAGAGGTTCTACCGGCGGGTTCTAGAGGTGGTAGTGTTAGTGTACTGTCACTCCTCTCTAAAGCCACCATTCCACCACAATCGTTCATGCGTCATCATTATTACGCTATTTTATACCCGGTATAATAAAAAAAAAAACCTGAAACACCCCATGTTTAGAAGTTAAGTCACCGAAACGCAATCAGGTTGAGGACGCCATAAAGCCTACTACTAGGGCCAGGAAAAAACGTCCGCACAGCTCCTTACTCTATCGTACTTTCTTGCTATAGTTTCAAGCACTACACGCTTGTGCTAGTTCTCTTTAGTCAAGGAGCTGCTCTCCTTGGCATAATGTTCCAAATTTTTGGTCACAAGGTGGACAATTAAAAAAAAAAGTTATCCACCTCTAAAGTATTATTAGTAACTGTGTCGTCAATTTTACTCTTACTAATATTACAAATGTGAAAGTTTGTGAGGATGGATGGATGTTTGTTACTCAATCACGAGTTGCGTTTGGTTGGTTTGGTTTGCTTTGTCATCGGCATATGACAAGATTTTAGTATGAGGTAAGGCTAACGTGCATAAATTGTTAATGTAAATTAAGAACAACGTTGGACCCAGCACGCTGTCCTGGGGCAAATCGTAACTGACAAATTGCTCATCGCTGACAAGAGTACTAATCTTAACAAACTGACTTCGTTTTGCTAGATAGTTACGAAAAATATCCAAAAGTTCTTCGTAGGCCTATGGATTCTAGTCTATCGACAAGGATGGGCACCGAGACAGTGTCAAAGGCCTTAGACAAATCTAGAAATCAGCAGATGCATTTGTTGCCGTGATCGATTTACCACGTCTTCATCCAAATTGATTGAATGGTTATTCCCACGGAATTGAGACGTATGCGGGTGAAACCGCGGGGCGCAGCTAATATAATTTGTTTATCGTCAAGGCTATGATCATTATGATTAAGCATAAAAGTTCTAAGGTAATCATTTTAACATTTTAAATCGACATTAAATTAAATAAATAAAATAATGCGTACCGCAATAGAATAACAAATCGATAGTTTCGAGGCCACCTAGTGGCTTTTGAGTGAAATATTTTGCATGGGACAAGCGAATTATGAATTAAGGTGAAAAAGTCCGGCTAAGCTGTGTGTTATGAAAATTACGTAGGTACTGATGCTTGATATAATAATATAATGTTGTACTCTTCGTATTTGTAATAATGGTGTTACCATGAACAACATAAGGAAATCCCTTTGCCCTAATTTCGCGGAAGTGAAGCATGGCGCGGTTGCAGGTGTCGGCGACCATCACGGAGTACGTGTCGTCGTCGGTGGACGAGTACCTGCAGGCGCTGGACGCCGCGCTGCGCTCGCGCGCGCTGCGCTGCGGGCCGCTGTCGCGCGCCTTCAACGCGTCGCGCGACTGCTTCTGCCGCAAGCTGCTGCTGCCCGTGGTGCGTGTCTGGCCGCGCGCCCGCGCTCTTGTGGCCCGCGCTGACCTTTGTTCTCCGCAGAACGGCTTCTGGCTGTCGCTGTGCTGGTGCGCGCTGCTGCTGCTGCCGCTGCAGCTGCTGGCGCAGCGCCTGGCGCGCCTCTACGGCCGCGCCGAGCCCTACCCCGGCCCACGGCTGGACGCGTGAGTCGTCCAACTTTTTCTAGAACCTACACAAATGAGCTCAACACATCAACAACAGTATTTCTGCCACAAACATGGTTGAACCTGACACTCACGCTGGTTGCATTCGCGGTTCTGTGGCCGCGTGCTCAGTGAGCTATCGGCTTCAATCACTCATATGGCAACTACTTTATGAATTTTAAATACTAATATTATTATTTCTGATGCACATTGTAATCACAATTATTAATCTTATAGTTGTTAACTCATATTTAACATAACATCACGCCTTGTTTCCCCGAAGAGTTAGGCAGAGGTGTACCCATAGTACACCCACATCTCGCCAATTATGTTTAAGTCCCATGTACGGGCACAAACTCCAGACTCCGACCGAAGAAGTAAAAATAAGTCTTTTTTTTTGATAACATAATCATTTGAACATGGAGCAGCACATGTTGAAAGCGCATGCTATGACGATATGAATCTGTATTGTGATTACAATGAAATGAGTAAAGCTAAGAAATCATCCATCGACCATCGTCACGTAGCCCCGAACCGCCTGCAGGGCCGCAGTGGCGCTGCAGACGGTTCCCTTACCTCTCAGTTGTTTCGTTTCGTTTCTGTTTGAGTTGGACTAATTTTCAACATTTAGTTTGTTGGTTTTGTTTGAGAGCTGTGTTAACATTAATTTCATTATTTAGTATGAGTTTGTCGGTGTATCTGTCCGTTATGTTTGGGTTTGTTCCGCACCCCTATCCTGTGTGGCTCGTGCCGGCCGCTGCACCCACGCGCCTCTCGCGCACTACATCATTTCATGTTTTAATACGAACCCAACTTTATGTTCTCGTATAATTGATATTGGGTCAGTGATTAGTTAAAATGAAATATACTTTTTTTTATATAAAACATGAGTATTTTCCTGCTAATGTAAGATCTAATATATGTAATAAGTTATTTAGTAGGCTCGCGTATTTGCACTTTGATCGCGACCTACATTTGGCAGTGCATTGTCATGCGGCGGAGCCTAGATGATGCATTTTGTACATATTTTAATTAGTGTTCAATTAGATGTGGTTTGAGTCGGACAACTTGCATTTTTATTTAGATTAATCCCGTTGAGCATTCATTGACATTTTACATTTTACATTTGCATTGACATTACTTATGTTAGGGATGCACCCTACAAGATGTAATTTGCCATAGAGCTGGTACACAGATATCAATGTTAAAATATATCGTTACGTTAAATATTGGTACTGTTCAATACGATCCAATTTTGATTATGACATTAACATAAACTGGTTTAATTTCTTATTTTTCTATCGCCAAGCTATAGCGGTTCTTATTTTTCGTAAGCAGAGCATAAAAGTTAAATATATTCGTTTGTACAGCAGAACATAGAACAAGTGTAGTCGCTCTACTAACAGTAGGTAGTGCGGTTGAAGAGCTATCGCTGCGTCGTACACAAAGTGTTATTGAAGAAGAAACTATTACAATGACTAATAATTGAAATAAACACAATGGCAAATGTAGCACCTTCAGGCTTACCTTCCGACATAACGAATAAAAATGTACAAGTACGGAAGTTTTATTTTTATTATTATGTTTTTAAGTTGGTTTGTTTACTTCACCGCCATCCAGCGTAGTAGAAATCGAGGGTGTATTAGTAGGAGTCTGTCTGTGACGACGGAATCGCTTTAGCTAATTCGCTAAGAGCTCGGGCAGTTCAGAGCAGCTCCGAAGCAGATGACAAGCGAGTTGGAACGTTGTAAACTGCGCCCGTCGCTCGCGAAGGCCGGCCGCCGAGCAGCCGCGCGCGGCGCGCAGTCCCGGTACGCGCGAGCTCTTCGACCGACGCGGCCTGCACGATGTGTGTTGTTGCATTAGTACGTAGCCCGCTATGTCATGGAAACGCGTAGAGTTCACTTTTTATTTGCAATGTTGTAAATATACTAGTTGTGTTGTTTATGTCGTTCCGCTTCAATACGTCCCGTCAGTTTGACCCTTGCATTGCTAGACAGGCGAGTTAGAGGCACATCAAATGTAGCAACTAGCAGGTGACCGGCAACACGACAAGGAAAAGGCCTCAACACAAGCTTAATGACTGGAAACTTGATCAACAATTGTTTCAAATTGCCAGCTTTTAGATGAACGATACAAAATACACGTGAACAGTGCACCGTGATCATGACTAGTTGCGACTCATCCCTACAGCTGCACACTGTTCCTGAGCGTGACGTCACAGCACATAGTCGACAGCTACGGAACGCACAGGACATGATTCTCAGACAATGGTGCCGATTCCCTTGTTCACAAACTAAACTAAATTTAAGTTCAGTGCATCTTTTTCTTTCTATTTCATTAAGAAAAGGACAGAAGATAAATTTTAGTTTAGTCCTGTCAAATTAATCAGCGCCTGTCACTACTCCATACAAGTTTAGACGTGATTAAAAACTTGCCGACTAAAATTACGTCAATTTACGTCAAGCGCTGTTAATTTGACAGGAGTAAACTAAAATTTATCTTCTGTCCTTTTCTTAATGAAATAGAAAGAAAAAGATGCACTGAACTTAAATTTAGTTTAGTTTGTGAACAAGGGAAGCGGCACCATTGTCCTTTTAGTTAGTTAGTTTCGGTTTCTTTATTTTTATCATTTTTGTTATATCATCCAATCACATCCTTCATAATATTTAGAAATCGTACGTAGAAATAATTTAAATATTAAATAATTATGAATAATTTATTAGTAGTGCTAACTTAAATACTAGGTGTTCCAAATAAATATTTAAGTATCAAATTTAGATGACTTATAATTACAGATCGAGTAATCGGATGCATATTTACCTAAAGTTGAGGTGTTGGCTATTATGGAATGCATTTTTGTATCGAAAAAATCCCGGGATCTACAAATTTAGAGTTCTGATTATAAAATCGAATTAATATTTACTGACGTTCAGGTGTTGGCTAATATGAAATGCACTTTTAAATCGATCGTAAAAATCTCGCGACTCCGAAATGGATAAATTTACTAGGTGCCTTCTTTTTGACTACAGAATCGAATACTAACTAATAGTGTAAAGTTAAATAATATCACATATTTAGGAAGTCGTTTCTAGAACATGTATCCCACTAGTTGTGTATTCCCGGTTTTTTTTGGAATCCCGGGATTTATATATAAAAATATATTTATGAAGCTGCTTCCATAATTTTTTAGCTTAAGGTAAAATTTACTTTAGGTAAATATGCATCCGAATATCCGTTCTCTAGTTATAATTTAAGCAATATTGGTGCCGATTCTCTTGTCATAAAATTCTCTAAACTCAACAAAATTTTGTTTATTCCTGTCAAAGGACGATTTCATATTATTCTGAAATTGACTAAAGTGGTACAACTTAACTATATTTTAGTTTGACAGCACTAAGATGGCACTGAGTTTTTAATTTAGTGAAAATGCCAAATTCCTATTCTGAATTTGACGATTTTCACCTGAAATTTAGATTTTAACTAAATCTGACTATTTTTAATCGCGATTAAAAAGATGTAGAATAAAATTTGTTGTCATGATCTAATATTTTCACCAACCCCTCGACTTCAGGTGCAAAAATAGTACTTACTGTATCTTTTTTTTGTTTTCTTTCGCTTATATCTTGAAAATGGTGCGTCCTATCGCAAAAATTATAAAAAAATTGACCCTCTTTACAAATCCCTAAACCCCTTAAACTCAACATGTAGGTAATCATTTTTTTATTTTCCATACAAAAAGTGAAAAATTCCATATAAAACACGTCGAGGCTGCCCCGTTCCCCCTGCGCGCCTCAGGCTAAAAAAAAAATCATGGGGTAGGGCAAACAAGTACAACGTTGGGAAACCAAAAGAAAAAAAATATATATATACCACGTGGAGTCGCGACTGTCAAATTCAAGTTTAGTTATGTCATAGTTATTTTTAAATTTAGAGAATTTTGTTTGCAGAATAGCTTTAAGATTCTCGTAGCCAAAAGTAAGGAATTTTAGTGATAGTTTAGTTAGTTTAGTTCGGTGTACAAGAGAATCGACACCATTGTATTATATTTTAGAATATATTAATTTCGCGCTAGAACTATTAGGGATCACAGTATCATGCTCTCTCAAGCCTTTTGTTTCGTCGAATACCCACCACCTGGTTCCCTGGGTTTCGTCACCTGGTGAATGTCCAGTATGTGAGTGACGTCATGTGTGGCGAGTCGCAGCTAGTCGCAGTGGTAGTGTGAGTGTAGTGTGCGCGCTCACTGACTGTCTGTTGTCTGTTGCAGCGAGTATTTGTATGACGCGTACGCGGACCGCGATAACGTACCCCTCGCCAAGTAAGTGCCCCGTGCCCCTGTGCCTGTCCCTGGGCTTCATGCATGTACATACGCTTCTTATTTTCGGTTCTAATTCTACTTATGTATATATGCCTATTGTAACAACCTCCTTTGTAAATACATATAGCGGTGAATGAACGAGTACTCTAGTTCTTATTTAGTTTAGTTATGATAATCTTGTACATGAGTGTAGGATTCGTTAAAGAGCATGTAAACGAAGTGGCATGATGATTGTATCCAGTACGCCAATAGTTGACAGCACGTTCGTGAGCCGGCATGATCATGTTACTACAGACTCTGTTAGCGTTCTGTTCAGTTCTTTCCGTTATTTCATTATGTTCATGTTAGTTTAACGACGGTCGGTCAGGATCACACTATACAGTCGCGACGGCTCGAGGTCGGCTCGAGTGCCTAGTTTTATCGGTAGATAAACTCGACCTCAAGTTGCAAAGTTAGTTTATCGATAACGGCGTATCAAAGGCTGTCAATCGCGATGGACGATGTGGTTCCTTTACCTAGTGGGTTTATCTACCGGTGAACGCGAGTCGCGACGGACACTAAACGTTGTGGTGACGCGCCACGCAGCGGCTCCAAGCGCAGCACGCTCGACATCGAGGGCAAGATCCAGGAGTGGCGCGGCCGCAGCCAGCCCAGCGCGCCGCCCGCGCCGGGGCCCGGCCCCGAGGCCGCGGGGCCCGGCGCGGGGCCCGGCGCGGGGCCCGGCGCGGCGCCCGGGGCCCCGGGGCCCGCCGGCTCGCGCCTGCTGCTGGCCGGCGCCGACGTGGTGTGCCAGCTGCTGCCGCCGCCCGCGCTGCTGCGCGACCTGCGCACGCGCCTCGACCACAAGGACGACGACGCCGAGTCCGGCATCCACGAGTCCGAGTAGCCGCCACGACCTCTCCCTGCCGTATACATACCAAAACGATCGACGCGCGCAGTATTCTAGTCGTTCAAGTCACGAGCGCGACTCGTGTCATTGATATAACTTTTAAAAAGAACGCTCGACACGCTGCGTTGCCTAGCGTCGGTCCCGCAGGACGGCGTAAGCGCCGACATCGGCCACTTGGAGTGTTGGCATCGGTAGCCTCCCGTTGTTCGTGACTCCATAAAATCACGCGGGTGACTTTATGGAGTCACGTTACAACCGGGCTATTATCATTTGTTTTAAAACTTATCCAAGTTTGTTAGAAGGATCCCGCAGGATTGATTTTAGCCAACACACATGAAATTCGACCAATTTATTGTAATTAAAAAAATGAATTTGTCTTCCGTCGTTAGCATTTTTATAAAAGTTTTATTGTTCAACTTTCAGACGTCATTTGTACCTTAATACATTTGGATAAATATACTTTTTTTAAATCCAGAGTTTGAGAACTTTTAGAATATGCCAAAACATGTTTTATACTGTGCATTTAACTAATTCATTCATATCAATCGTTAATATATCTACATACTATAAATGTATAACATGATGTATCCATATCTCACGACGTAGTATAGCATAGCTAGGCTTCGCTTGATCGTTTCGAACGAGAACGTCCATTCGCTACGTATACAACCGCTTCTGCCTCGCCCTACTGTTTATGGCAAACATTGGCAACATATTGCGAGGGCTTATACACTATACAGTTACTAACAGGTGTACGTTACCGCAGTAGAAAAGTGCCTCCTAGAGTGATATGAGTGGAACGTATAATTAGTGCGTAATGTACTGTAAATGTGCGCCAAATAAAAAAATTGTGCGTTTTGTCGTTTTGGAATAAAACGGAAAAAACGATTCCTGCTGGAGTAACGTTTTTCCAGCAGGAAAATTCTAAACGCATGATCGGAGAGAGAAATATTTTGCATGGGCAGAAAGCTTATATTTGTGCAAAAATGTGCGCCGAAAATATGTGTGTCTTCAGGTTTTCGAGATATTGCATTTCCTGCTGGAGTAACGTTTTGCAGAATCATGTATCTCTAAAACCATTATATGTGCACCTGTAGAATAAACATATACGAGTACCTCTTTATTTGTGTGTATTTGTGACAGAATTAGATTTAAGAAAATATTTATAATTTTCAAGTAATCGCGCTTTTTTGAAAACCCGAAAAAATATCGTAGCGCCTAAATGAGAAAACGTATAAGCTCGCTGAAAACTGTATTCGATCCTTCTTGGCGTTTTTAATAACCATAAAAAGTTTCTAAAGTGCACATGCATGCGTTATTGAATAATATTGCTAAAAGATTGGCTATAAGTCAAAACGACGGTGTCATAACTTTGACGGCAAAATACAAGAAACCGGCTCAACCCAAGATGTGTGGGTCTAAACCAAGAATTAGTGCGTTTAGTCAAAAATATACAGTGAAAATATTCAGCTTAGAAATGTTCGCATTAAGTAGATATAAACAAAAAACAAAATATGTACACAACGGCTGGTTATCCGACCAAATTCGAATGACTAGAAAAATTCGAAGATTTCATACTTAACGATGACCATCTTTATTGGACATATTAAACCTAAGCTGTTGTCCGTACAGTCGCGTTCAAACGTTTATTGGCAATTATATGACCTAACTTTGGGGGCTAATTAAAAATATTAAGATGCGACTTAAACATAACTGGCGAAATTTGGGTTTACTATAGGTACACCTCTGCCAAACCCTTCGTGGAAAGAAAGCATGATATCATAAAAAAAATGCGTATTGATGACGAAAACCTTAATTATTTTATCTAACCTACGGCTTAAATCAATATATGTAGATACAACTATCAATATATGTAGATAAAACTGTATTCGATACTTCTTGGCGCTTTTAGCGCCAAGAAGTATCGAATACAGTTTTCAGCGAGCTTATACGTTTTCTCATTTAGGCGCTACGATATTTTTTCGGGTTTTCAAAAAAGCGCGATTACTTGAAAATTATAAATATTTTATTAAATCTAATTCTGTCACAAATACGTACAAATAAAGAGGTACTCGTATATGTTTATTCTACAGGCGCACATATAATGGTTTTAGAGATACACGATTCTGCAAAACGTTACTCCAGCAGGAAATGCAATATCTCGAAAACCTGAAGACGCCCAAAATATATTTTCGGCGCACATTTTTGCACAAAGCTTTCTGCCCATGCAAAATATTTCTCTCTCCGACCTTTCGTTTAGAATTTTCCTGCTGGAAAAACGTTACTCCAGCAGGAATCGTTTTTTCCGTTTTATTCCAAAACGACAAAACGCACAATTTTTTTATTTGGCGCACATTTACAGCAGATTACGCACTGATTATACGTTTCACTCATATCACTCTAGGAGACACTTTCCTGCTGGGGTACACTACTAACAGAAGAACAGAATCTATTGGGAAAAGGTCATTATATAAAGCTTTGGAAAGGTTTTTTTACATCAATTTCAAATATTTGGAGATACTCGTGCACGGCACATGATCTTATCCAAATATGAAAGTAATCGTTTCATTGCACATTACCGCAGCTCGTCGGTACTGAAGACTTGGCTTCCTAGCCGGATTACACTCGCAAGTGGTCACCTATCGAATAATATCAGCCAATATTTGCTCAAACATTTGAACTCGTATACTATATTGCAACGCTGGTACAAGTAATATTGATCTCTCTATTTTATATATGGTCGTACTGTAGCGTCGTAGTCTAAGGTGAGAGCTGCGTGTAGCACGACAATTAGTTTTGATAATTACATACTGTACGTTAGCGGCGCGCTCTCACACTATACCTACTGTTATAGGTAAGTAAGCGACATTCTGTGCTTTAACGTGATATCGAATGCATTGTTTATTGTTATTGTACGGCATGCGATGTGCCCGCGAGTGCGTCGCGTGCGTCCACACTAGCTAGGAATTTATTGTACTATACAACGTTTAGGCAAAGTAAACAAATTAAAATTACTTAAAAGGCTTTTCAAAAAGGCAAGTATTATATAAGAATGATTCTAAAATCGAATACTTCCTTGAATTTTTGCTAATATTTTATTCCCATTTTTTATGCATTTTGAATTATTGACGAATTAACATGTTTGGTATGTAAATAAATTTCTACAAAACATTGTATTTATAGATTTTTCAGCTGTATCTACTTATATAATATTGATATTGGAAACAGGATCAAAATAATAATATGACGTAATCGGAACGTGCGCACTGCAGTGAATTGACGTAGTTACATAGTTAAGGAACAGTTAGTACATAATATGTGATCACCGGATATTTTTTTCCGTGGGGAAATTCTTATGGGTACCGTCCGTCGGGGAAGAACGGAGGGTTATGTCGGTTCCTTCTAGTACCATGAGTCGGGGGCCCGGGAGCCGTATGTACATTCGCCGAGCCCCGCTTGCGTCAGGCGCCTCAGTTCGCGCCGCGCTCGCGTGACGTCACAGCGCCTCCCGCCATAGGCGCTCACAGTAGCTCCAGGATTCGGGATGGAAATCAAAACCCTATTTGCTTTTTCGGCAACAGTACACAGCCCTGTCACAAGTAGGTACATTGAGTACTATTATAGAAACAAAAACGAGCTCTGATGCGAGTCAGCATCGTGCCACCAGCTGGTAAAGAATATTAGCTTATTAATAATTTAATATATCGTAATGGTGCGTAAGGTTGTAGTCAACGATTTTTGGGTTAAGAGTGTCGTGGAACAAAGTGTCACAATGGAGTGCCCTGCGTAGTACCGAACAGTGCGTGGGCGCAGAGGCAGTGGTGGGCACTCCGGCTGCTCGGGCTCGTGGCACGCGCCGCCGGCGCCCAGCGGTAACATTCACCACTGTAACCCGATTTACCGAGTTCGCTTATATTTGGTGCTACTCTTTTCTTTATTTGGTCTCTTCTTTTTAGTGTGCGTGTTCTTACTTCCACGGTTTGGTCTAACCTAATTTTTGCTCTTTTGAAATAATAGCGTAGTAATAATATGAAACTTATGGTGTTTCTTTATGTTACGCCGCTATTTTCACGTTTTTGTATTGGTTTGAACCTTCTTTTACAGAAGCATATAAACGTACCGAAAATAGTGCATCCTTGTTAGATGTGATGTCTCTAGTCGTTGCAATAAGGTCACAATAGGGAATGTCAGTAGTCTTTAGCTGAGTAGAATGCTCGGTAGACTAAACAGTGGTTACCAGTTTAAACAAATTGTCCTTATAGCTGACACAAAGACACATCAAGCTATACGTTTCTAGTTTATACTAAAAGTGTATGCGGATCCTGCAGTGTGTTTCCGTACACTGAGATGTGTGGTCGTGCGTACCATTAAACTGATGAACCTTCGTTTAGTGAATCTTGCGTAAACACGATTCAATACTTTTTGGTACGTTATTATGCTAATTCATTTCTATAATAACTTGTATGTTTACTAATTATTGCATCCTAACATTAGCTAAGCTCATATTTGGCTGTTTCTAGATATTTGATGACTAAGGGGAAAAGTGTGGCCTTTCTGTTATTGTGTTAATTGTTGCATGAATCCCTGTCCGTGCTTCGCTTGCGTAGTCTGTGATTTATTTTGTTATTGTGTACCTATGTAACAAAACTATTGTTTGATTTTCTTTAATTAATTGATATTGATAAAAAAATCGCATGTAGTAAACATGCATCATTAAAGTTAAAGCAATAAATATAAATATATCGCAAGTGCAACTTGATTTGGACACTTTATTTAAAATTGTAAACTTCCTTAAGAATTCACTTTAAGAGTCTATACTACCTCAGCGCCACCTCACTCTGTATCTCGCTCGCACACTATTGCTACCGGTCACGCGAGCAAGCGATACAGGGCGGCAGGGAAAAGGCTCCAAGGCGCCGATAATTTAGATAATTTCTTTTAACGGTGAAAATAATGGTCATTTAAAAAAAGTAAATAACATAAGACCTGCTTTATAGCTAGTTCAGTTAATATGCAAAGTTTAATTATCTAATTTGAAGTATTTTTTTGAATAACAGCGGTTTATTGTTCGGGTTGGAGGTAACTTTGATTTTTTTTCTATCGAGAAAATTTTATGGAATCGTGTTTTCGGCTAACATAGTACTTAACATTAATCCTCAACTTTACCATATATTTATTTCAAAATTAATGCTGCAGTATTTTCGACATAACGGAGGATCATACTAAGCCATTTGAGGTAGTATAGGCCCTTAACTATTGGTTTTTTGAATAATGTCCTGCCGTGCCGACCTATTCACGCGCGAAATTAATAACGTATCTCAACCCCAATCTTG
Organism: Dryobota labecula; assembly: GCA_947523025.1. Classification (NCBI taxonomy): domain Eukaryota; kingdom Metazoa; phylum Arthropoda; class Insecta; order Lepidoptera; family Noctuidae; genus Dryobota; species Dryobota labecula. Next base: position 1,165,549 of record OX383290.1, read on the forward strand.
ATCCGAGTCCGGTGTTTGACGGGTGCTTGTGATTCGCCCTGTCGAAGTCTCGGTTGGCAAACTCCGCCGTCGCCGATCGGTTACAGATAAGGACGAGATCGGGATTAGAATTGAGGTACATTATAATTCCGGGCGTCAGTGAGCATATACTGATCGTGTCGCGTGTTGTAGCGCCTACAAGGCAGAAAAGCGAGCCGCGCGCTCGTCGCGCCAGCCGAGCGCGGGGCGCGGGCGGGGCGCGCGCGGCGGGGGCGCGGGGGGCGCGGGCGGGGGCGCGGCCGAGGGCGCGGGGGGCGCGGCCCGCGACGCCTCCGTGGCGCCGCCTCTCGACGCTTACCACGCGCGCAGATATAATGATATGGCGCCAAAGTAAGTATACCACCGCTTCTTATGGGCCCCTTCAGTGAGTAAAGTTGTGCCCGTGCTTTTTAGTGCTCCTTGAAAAAGGTCCACTAGAAAGACTTGACAAGACTAAAGGGTCTGGCCGGATAAGTATGACGAGTCGGCCCCCAAATGGGAACCTATAGCAAAACTTATGTTTTAAGATTGACTTGATGTACACTCACCTGCAAAATTGCATGGATACCTTAGTGTCTATTTTCCAGTGAACGTTTGAGTTCAAATTTTCGAAAATAGAACTAGCTTTCGCTTTTCGCTTCACACGATTTTGTTTCTGTACTGTCCATGGATTTTTGCAGTCGACCGTACAAACACAATTTATGTACATTTCGCGACCAGCTTCCGTTTTCTCCTTGAGACATGGAGAAAAAAAATAACCGTACGCATGACTACTATTCAAAGTTATATATATCAAAAACGAATTAAGCTAGAGAAGTGAAACCAAAGCGAACCTTTAGGTTTCATTACAGAGTACATTACATATATATTTTTTAAATTTTGTGGTATTTTTTTAAATTAAATATAAGAAAAATTAATAAATCATATTTTTTTATTTCATGTTCTCTAAGAGTTACAATCACGAAAATAATATTATGTTATGCTCCTTTATGTGCAAATATTACTCATAAAAATTACGTGAAAAAAAAGTTGGTGCAACACTTCGAAAAAAAAAAAATGTGATTCGCGCCGTTAATGTGATTAGTGTAGGTACTGCAGCCTTTATGGTTACACCACATCTCATTTTTTTTTTCGAAGTTTTGCTCCAATTAATTTAGAACATAAATAGCAAAGTCTATCGTATTTATTTTCACTATATTTCCGATGGTAATGATTACAACAGTATTCTCCGTTATTGCTGTGATTGCCCCAATGGCAACCGTACAGTGGGATGCTGTTCTCATACAGCTACTATCATTTATTATTTGTAATATGGACGATATTTGTCCAAAATATGCAGTACTTTATGGTCCACACCACATTGCACCAATTTGTTTTAGAACATAGGTAATTCTTATCATAAATTGGAATAATTGTTCAAAATGAGAAGAAAAAACAACCAGTGTTCAATATTTATTATTATCATAACTTTTTTTCCTTTTTGTTGTAATCAAAATACATGAAACAAAAATATTAATCATCGCCGCTGTTGTAATTTATTACAACTGGAATACTTGTCGCAAATAATTTTCTTAGCAAAAGAAAGGAATATCGAATACGAATATCGGAAATATAGTGAATATAAATACGATAGACTGCTATTTATGTTCTAAAATAAATTGGTGCAAAACTTCGAAAAAAAAGGGGTTTGACACCACAAACCCCTTTTTTTTTTTCGAAGTTTTGCACTAATTTATTTTAGAACATAAATAGCAGTCTATCGTATTTATATTCACTATATTTCCGATGGTAATGATTACAACAGTATTCTCCGTTATTGCTGTGATTGCCCCAATGGCAACCGTACAGTGGGATGCTGTTCTCATACAGCTACTATCATTTATTATTTGTAATATGGACGATATTTGTCCAAAATATGCAGTACTTTATGGTCCACACCACATTGCACCAATTTGTTTTAGAACATAGGTAATTCTTATCATAAATTGGAATAATTGTTCAAAATGAGAAGAAAAAACAACCAGTGTTCAATATTTATTATTATCATAACTTTTTTCCTTTTTGTTGTAATCAAAATACATGAAACAAAAATATTAATCATCGCCGCTGTTGTAATTTATTACAACTGGAATACTTTGGGTCGCAAATAATTTTCTTAGGATCTCAGCAGGACGCAAAATTTTGGACAAATATCGTCCATATGACAAATTATAAATGATAGCTGCTGTATGAGAACAGCATTCCACTGTTCGGTTGCCATTGGGGCAATCACAGCAATAACGGAGAATACTTTTGTAATCATTATCATCGGAAATATAGTGAATGTAAATACGATAGTCTTTGCTATTTATGTTCTAAAACAAATCGGTGTATCACTTCGACAAAACAAAAAAAAAAAGGTGATGTGGTGTGGACCATAAAGTACTGCATATTTTGGATAAATATCGTCCATATTACAAATAATAAATGATAGTAGCTGTATGAGAACAGCATCCCACTGTACGGTTGCCATTGGGGCAATCACAGCAATAACGGAGAATACTGTTGTAATCATTACCATCGGAAATATAGTGAAAATAAATACGATAGACTGCTATTTATGTTCTAAAATAAATTGGTGCAAAACTTCGAAAAAAAAAGGGGTTTGTGGTGTCGACCATAAAGACTGCAGTACAGTCAGTATACACAATTAGCTGACCCCCCTTGCATAAATCGTTGAGATTTTTTTGAATACAGATCGATAGAATTTTATAATTCTTAATTTAATTTAAATACCTATACGCAATCTACCCAAAACAAGAAAAAATAAATCGTACGATTTATTAGTAAAAAAAACTCAACCATTTATGCAAGGGCTTTCAGCTAATTGTGTATACTGACTGTACACTATAAGGCGCGAATCACATTTTTTTTTTCGAAGTGTTGCACCAACTTTTTTTCACGTAATTTTTATGAGTAATAGTGCACATTAAGGAGCATAACATATATTATTTTCGTGATTGTAACTCTAAGAGAACATGAAATAAAAAATTATGGTTAATTAATTTTTCTTATATTTAATTTAAAAAAATATCATTAAAAAAAATTATATATATATAATGTGCTCTGTAATGAAAGCTAAAGGTTCGCTTTGGTTTCAGTTCTCTAGGTTAATTCTTTTTTGAGATATATTACTTTGAATAGTAGTCATGCGTACGGTTAATTTTTTTCCATATCTCAAGGACAAAACGGAAGCTGGTCGCGAAATGTACATAAATTGTGTTTGTACATCAAGTCGATCTTAAAACATAAGTTTCGCTATAGGTTCCCATTTGGGGGCCGACTCGTCATACTTATCCGGCCAGACCCTTTGCACCAGGTTTGCTATCCTTTTTTTATCTACAGTTTTATACTACAACATATAAATATAACAGGTTTTATCGACAAGTTTTGCTGTCTAAGGTGTGAGATAACGCGACCAAGTAGTGTGTTGCCCGTGGTACTACCAGTATTACTACCAGTAGTACCACAGGTAAAAAAAAAACCCGTAGTACTACCAAGTGATCCAGTAGTACCACGGGAAGTTTTTTTTACCCGTGATACTACTGGTAGTCCACATTTCATAGTTAGTTCAAAATGACGAATCATACAATTTGCCTGCGAGTGGATAATTAGACAGTGGTAAAAACATTTCTACGGCAGATTGTATGATTCGTCATTTTGAACTGAGTGAAATAGGTAAGGTTAGGTTAAAACTGTGACCAACCGCGCGCGAGCCGAGCGAGCGTAGCGAGCGGGGCCGCGGGAGCGGCCGGCGAGCGTTACTTCCAAGTTGCTCGCAGAAATGTTTTTACCATTGTCTAATTATTTATCCGTGTTTTCGCAATATCCCTAAGGTTTTCGTGGAGTAAACTATGAAATGCGGACTACCAGTAGTACCACGGGTAAAGAAAAACTTCCCGTGGTACTACTGGATCGCTTGGTAGTACCTACTACGGGATTTTTTTTTTACCCGTGGTACTACTGGTAGTCATACTGGTAGTACGACAGGCAACAAACGGACCAAGTTAGTGTTAGTGAACAACCGGCCGGCCGTACAGTGCTATTCTGTAACCATCTCACCTCGAAAACGTAGGTGAAGTGAGCTATCTTTCCACCTGACACTATTGACAGCTCACTCCACGCTCACTTCAGCTAAGTTTTCACGGTGAGATGGTTACAGAATAGCACTGCTGAACGTGCTGCAACTCTACAGCAGCTGCCGCACGTTCTGTGCACACTCATGACGGCTCTCGCGATCATCGTTCCGAGAGAAACAGTTTCAATAAAACACCATAACTGGCTGGATTTGAATGGTTTTGGAAACAACAAGAGCTTATTCTATGCAAAACAAATCAATATTAAACTTCCTTCATTTGTTAGTAAAATAGATAATTGACTTGTATTGTACAGTTATAGCAATTAGCTGACCACCCTTTGCATAAATGGTTAAGATTTTTTAGAATACGAATCGATGGAATTTTAAAATTCTTAATTTTATTTAAATACCTCAACGAAATCTAGAAAAATATGAAAATTATACGATTTGTTAGTAAAAAAAACCTTAACAATTTGAGCACATTGTAAACACATTTAAACTGTCTGTACGAGTCATTTTAAATCGAATACTTATAATAAATCAGACCTCACTAATTCCCATCGAGTTCAGTACTTGGTAGATAAATTAAGAGGAACCGCCTTACAGTTAACTGCAGGGATTATACCGCCAAGTGATAATTATACCGCTATTTGGGAAAGCTTAGAAAATACATTTCAAGATGTGAGGGGCATTAGGTTCTCATTACCTACGAGTTGAACAAATTCAACAAAGTTTTACACGCTTTTGTTCCTGCCTTTAGAATAATTGAAAATATATTTTGGTTTATTAAACTCTGCAATAATAAAGTTATATTCTGCATGACCAGTTATTTGAAATGCATAATATACGAGATGTGAATTTGAAGAGAAGAGATTTTGTTGACTTAATTAAGTCGCAAGTAATCACATGAGACCGAAACACTGCACGTTTGTGGATCATCTAAAACATTGCGTGTTTACACTGTGTTAAACGAAGGATGTTTCTTCTTCGTCGTTTCCTCAATGCTGAGGATCGCGACCACATACGCGCGTCTCCAAGTTATTCGGTCTTCGCCAGTGGTGTGCTTAGTAGCCGCGGAATAATGTCGAATTTCTTAATTTCAATTTAGCAGATATTTAGTGTATGATGTCGTGTAATAGTGTATGGTGAGTACTGTGCATCCAACCATTGGGGAGCTATTCAATAGAAACTGTTTCCGCTGGAACTAGCGTCCTAGCGGCACTTTTTTTTTCTATGGACGTACTAGAAAAAAAAGTTCATTGAATAATTAGTGTGTAACGAGAGGTAAATGAAATTTGTGTGTCATAAAACTGCGAAGATATTCAAGTTTCCGCTGCTCTGACGTTTGGCCATTTGATGAAAATCATATAAATCGGTTTAGTGGAGAGTTGTAATTTTTTACGCACGTTGCTTTGAATTTGTGTGTAATGTTTGTGAACACATAACTTGAAAAAAAAAAAAAACATCGTTCAGAAGATATTCACGTAAAAGTAAAATACGAGTAAGGTTATTAGGTCCAAGTACTTAAAATAGTAACTCTAGAGCCTAACTTATAGGTAACGTTTATTTGTAATAACCTCAAAAAGCTAATGGCACGCTCATGGCATATAGCAGATAGCCGCTTGGTGATGTTGAGTTCCTCTAGTATGGATTAATTCGTTCTCATGGCGCTCCAAGGTATACCTACGATGTAGCCTCCACCAACACCACATCTCGAAAGCATTGATCTTACTACTCTCGCGGCTTTTAAGGCACCACGTTTCCGCACCATATAAACAGATGGAAAAAACTAGAGCACGGATTAGTCGTATTTTGGTAGGTATTCCGACGGATGCCACGGAGGATGTTTACATACACCAAAATAAATATAAAATTAAATCTTACAACACTATTTTTATTTCCTTAATCAAGAACTGTTTTATTAGGGTTCCGTAGTAAACAAGGAACCCGTTTCGCCATGTCCGTCTGTCTGTCCGCGGCTTAGCTTAGAGACCCTTAGTACTAGAAAGCTGTAATTTGGCATGAGTATACATAATAATATAAATCACGCCGACAAAGTGGTAAAATAAAATCTTGAAATATTTTTTTTTTAGGGTAGATACCTCCCCTACACGTAAAGTGGGCATGATATTTTTTTTTTCTTGTCTCTCCCATGGTGTGGGGTGTCGTTAGATAGGCCGTTCAAAATTATTGTGGGTTTGAGAAAACCATTTTTCGATTCAGGGATCTGTTTGCGTAATATTAAGTTTTGAAGTGCTAATTTAGTGTCTCCCCCTCTGCCAGCTAAATGGTTGTACTTGGTTATGTGATAAATTCGCAGCAGTAGTATATATAACGAAGTTAAAAGGAAATCTATCACAGCTAAGTGGGCTTTACAAGTTAGGTACCGAGTAACAGTCGACTAACTTACAGTTGAAAAACATGTTCTCTCACTTCTCCCAAACATTCCGTATGGAAGAACATGTTTTTCAACTACAATGTTAAGTTTGTTCTTGGGATAAATTCATACCAGCTACGGAACTCTTCATTGTGCGTGGTTCGAAACGCACTTGCCCGGTTTTTTAAATACAAGCTGCGCCCGGCATGCGGTGCAATGCCACTTCTTTTAGGCCAGAATCCCTCGCGGGTTTCCTCGGAACACCCTACCAAAATTTTATCACAATCTGATTAATGGATAGAGGACAAACATAGATTTTTATTTATATAGGGTGTATTTATTCAAACACGAAATATTTTAAGAGATACGGCTATAAGTGGTAAAGAAGCCATGGCAACGATTTTTTTTAATTTGAATATATTGTTAAAAAAAAAAAAAATTACTTGATATTATTATGATGATTATTTATCAAAAGGCACCGCGCTCGTGCCGCTACCATCGCCGCGTCCGGGCGGGTCATTCATAGAATAGATAAGTAAAGGTTTTTTTGCAAAATGTCTCAAGCAATTGTAAAATTATGATAATTATGTAAAAATTAAAACACTTAGATTAAAAAAAAAAAATCGTTGCTATGGCTTGTTTACCACCTAAAGATGTTTCTCTTAAAATATTTCGTGTATGAATAGATACACCTTATATAGATAGATAGAAGATAAATAGATTAATAGGTATTAAACTCGATGAGCTTCGTCAGTTCCTTATATCCTTCCCTTTAGCGTTGTTTCCTACCATGATCAGAATGATCGAGCGAGAAAAAAGATGGACTTTGGCCATCTTGTGGGTAGTTCGCGCCTTTTTCCGTGTACAGTAGCGCCAACAAACATTTGCATCGTAGATTCTTTACAATCAAGTCACTTCATCGTTCGCGGTTCAAAAATTCTTATAAAAGGCTTAAGAAAGGCCTCTTAAAAAAGGCTTTCGGCTAAGACGACTAAATTAAGCAAAGGGTAATAAGCCTTTTTATCACCGCTAAATTACGAAGTGGAGTGAGTCTGGTGTGGACAATATCAGTGCACGTGGATGCCGCGTGGAATGCATCAGCTCCATGTATTTCGCATGTCATACTCAAGACTTGAACAGCAGTTATCTGGTGAGCCTACTATTCCGTTATCCATTTCCGACGACCGCTCATCGATAGGTATTTTATTGTGACTTGAAGTTTCCCACCTACCTGTTCCTTAGCCCGCGAACGAAACCGCTTCATACATAGCACTTTTACCATCATAAAGTTTAAACTACAATGTACGTATAGAATGAATCAGTAGGTACTGTCAACCGCACGTTCACGGTAACAATATTTGCTTATTGCTGTTTGGCTTGGTTTTTGTATTTGCAAGTGTTACTAGTGACGTGCGGTGGACCGTACCTGTCTTCCCCTTCGTGTCGGCGAGTGTTCGCTCCGAGCGGTCGAGTAAAGCGCTGAGCCCGTGGTGACGCTCCGTCTGTTGCAGGCACTGGGAAGAAGGACCCCCCCGCTACCTCGGCTCTACCGAGTACGAGCGACCCCCGCCCTACTACTATCCCGGACCACAGTGAGTATCACTCCTAAAGCATCACGCAAATACTCTGCAAGAATCACACTGGAACGACTAGGTATAAGATTTGCATTCTAGAACATTAAAGAAGCCGTGTCCAGTCCAGTTAGACCCATCCGTAAGTGGTACCCGTTTCTGCTGACCTGGCCGGTCGCCACTCAGATAAAGGGCTACCACATATCCAGGTCCCTAAGAGACAGTGTCAAGAGTTGGTTCCCCCCTCCTTTAGCATCCAGTGAAAATTGTCTGTTTAGTAACAAAAGCCATCAGCGTTAAGGATGTTCGTGAAGTTGTTGCGTGTATTGTCAGAACGCAGCGTGCATCCGGGTCAGGAGTGTACGTTACCCCAGCAGGAAAGTGTCTTCTAGAGTGATATGAGTGGAACGTATAATTAGTGCGTAATCTGCTGTAAATGTGTGCCAAATAAAAAAGTTTGTGCGTTTTGTCGTTTTGGAATAAAACGGAAAAAACGATTCCTGCTGGAGTAACGTTTTTGCAGTAGAAAAATTCTAAACGCATGATCGGAGAGAGAAATATTTTGCATGGGCAGAAAGCTTATATTTGTGCAAAAATGTGCGCCGAAAATATAATTTGTGCGTCTTTAGGTTTTCGAGATATTGCATTTCCTGCTGGAGTAACGTTTTGCAGAATCGTGTATCTCTAAAACCACTATATGTGCGCCTGTAGAATAAACATACATATACTCGTACGAGTACCTCTTTGTTTGTGCGTATTTGTGACGGAATTAGATTTAAGAAAATATATATAATTTTCAAGTAATCGCGCTTTTTTGAAAACCCGAAAAAATATCGTAGCGCCTAAATGAGAAAACGTATAAGCTCGCTGAATTGTAACTTTACTACTACTAAACTGTATTCGATCCTTCTTGGCGCCTTTAATAACCATAAAAAGTTTCAAAAGTGTACATGCATGCGTTATTGAATAATATTGCTAAAAGTCAAAACGACGGTGTCATAACTTTGACGGCAAAATACAAGAAACCGGTGAAATCGTCGCATTTTACTTGTCATTCGAATTTGGTGGGATAACCAGCCGTTGTGTACATGTTTTGATTTTTGTTTATACCTATCTACTTAATGCGAACATTTCCAAGCTGAATATTTTCACTATATATTTTTGACTAAACGCACTAATTCTTGGTTTAGACCCACACATCTCGGGTTGAGCCGGTTTCTTGTATTTTGCCGTCAAAGTTATGACACCGTCGTTTTGACTTTTAGCAATATTATTCAATAACGCATGCATGTGCACTTTTGAAACTTTTTATGGTTATTAAAAGCGCCAAGAAGGATCGAATACAGTTTTCAGCGAGCTTATACGTTTTCTCATTTAGGCGCTACGATATTTTTTCGGGTTTTCAAAAAATCGCGATTACTTGAAAATTATAAATATTTTCTTAAATCTAATTCTGTCACAAATACACACAAATAAAGAGGTACTCGTATATGTTTATTCTACAGGCGCACGTATAATGGTTTTAGAGATACACGATTCTGCAAAACGTTACTCCAGCAGGAAATGCAATATCTCGAAAACCTGAAAACGCACAAATTATATTTTCGGCGAACATTTTTGCACAAATATAAGCTTTCTGTCCATGCAAAATATTTCTCTTTCCGACCTTTCGTTTAGAATTTTCCTCCTGGAAAAACGTTACTCCAGCAGGAATCGTTTTTTCCGTTTTATTCCAAAACGAAAAAACGCACAATTTTTTTATTTGGCGCACATTTACAGCAGATTACGCACTAATTATACGTTCCACTCATATCACTCTAGGAGACACTTTCCTGCTGGGGTAACGTACACGGGTCAGGATCACCCATTGTCGATTTAGACAGCATATTTTTTTTTATTTTAGCCCTAGTGCGGGCCGGTTTAGTCTTTTGAAAGCGAGCAGTAGAGAGAGTGGTCGTGCGCACTGGACCGAGCGCACCGGCTGGAGCTGCACACAGTACTGCGACGCGAGGTACCCGCGAGTGCTAGTGCCGGGCGGCCGCCTCACGCTCACCATACTTGTGAACGTTTCATCACACATGATTCGTTGCGACGTACACCATGTGTGTTATTCTTAGGTAGGGTACATGTGGCGATTCGTAGCGCAGCGCGATTTTTACTGCCAAACAAGTATCAATATCCTGAAACCTCTATCCGGTTTGATGCGGTCTCGGACTAATGTTGATATTTGTTTGGCAGTGAAAACCGCGCTCAGCTGCGGCTCACCTGATGTGCGCCGACTCTTAGACTGTAAAAATGGGACACTAGACCGAAGTCAATGCAGTGCTACACAAAGTGTCCTGTTTTTCTTGCCTCAAGCTAGTGTTTTTCGTAATTACATACTTTTTCTCACTCATATCAGATATACACTGTTTGCTCTACTGAGTGCCGAGTTAAACCTCAGAAGGACGTCGGTTCGAAGCTCTCCGAGTTGCTGCTAGGTATTGTGTGTGATAGTGTCCACGTTACGTTAGCTTGTTTCTCTATGGACACCGCTATTTGTAGGGACTAGTTCCAAGGCCACGGAGCAGCGCGCGGCGGTACTATTTTAATATCGTTTAGATTGTCTGGTTTTAACATAATAATAATAATGATGTTATGCGACATAGAATAACAATTGGATGAAAGGTTAGACAAATTGTAAAACCGGTATGTCTACGGATAAACTTACTTGCATCGCTTATATTTGATACGCTTATATTTCCCTACTTTGAGCACTTGTCAAACAGGCAAAACAAGTACATTCACATGTTAAATAATTACATGCATTTTTTAGTTAGTCACCATAGTGACAAGTTTATATTTTTTGACACCAACATTTTTGTTGATAAGCTAAGGTCGACTAGGGATACTGTGTATCTGCCCATTAGTTTTAGACGTCAAATAGCTAGGCTATTAGCTTTTAATATTAACCCAGACATAATTAGTATGTCGAAGTCATGTACAATTAGCACCACAGTTAGTAATAGTACTAATAATATGGTAGTTAGCTCAAATAATTTAAACTAGTTTGTAAGACAACAGAAGATACCACTGACAGTATAGTTACACTTAAGAGCAAAAAGTTATTTTCTAGCACTAGTATAGTTAACTGTAGAAAAGGGGCTAAGCAGAAAACCTTGAAATTATTTCACCAAAATATTCAAGGTTTTTCTTCCAAACAATTGGAAATTGAATTGTTTTTAGAAAAAACAATGTTTGACATTATCTGTTTAACTGAGCATTGGTTAAAAGAACATGAAATGTTAATTAACTATGAGAATTATAGTGTGGCCAGTTGTTTTAACCGAAAATCAATGCTGCGTGGTGGTTCACTAATTTTAATAAAAAATTGTATTAAATCAAAAACTCGTAAAGACATAGGTGAACTGTCGGTTGAACATAGCATTGAGTTGTCTTGTGTTGAGCTAGATAAGCATGTTATAGTGTGCGTTTATAGACCCCCAAATTATCAAAATACTCTATATTTGAGTCTGTTATGGAAGATGTTTTGGCAAAACTTGCAACTGGTAATAAATCAGTAATTATCTGTGGTGATTTTAACATTAATATTTTAGATAATAATCCAAATACCAGTAGATTATTAAATTTGTTTAAATCATTTAATTTATCAAATGTGTTTGTAGAACCAACCAGAATAACTACGACTACTGCTACATGTATTGATAATGTTTTTTGTTGCTGCACCTATTTAGATAAAGCCATAGTTAATTATCTCCCTTCTGATCACAGCGGTCAAACCGTAACTTTTGAGTCCAACATACCAATACAAAAAGTGCAGATACAGTTCAGACCATTAACAACAGTTAATTTAAATAAATTTAATAGCACTTTAATTTATAAGTTAAATGATCAGGACCTTACAATGAACAATGTTAATATTTTGTATAAAGAATTCTTTTCAGTAGTCCAAACCGAGTTCAATAATTATTTTAAAAAGAACACTAAAACTATCAGCCCTAGGTTTTTATTTAGTGATTGGGCAACTAAAGGACTCAGGAAAAGTAGGGAAAGACTTTTCGAGCTGTATGGCCTTAAGCCTTATATTAACACAGAAACTTTTAATAAGTATGTTGCTACTTACTCTAGAATTTTTAAGAACACTTGTAAGGCAGCTAAAGCCTTATTCATCAGTAACAAGGTTAAATCAGCAGACGATAAAATAAAGACGGTTTGGAAAATTATCAATAATGAAACAAATAGGAACAAAAAGCATAATTCTGATTATACACTGGAGACGTCATGTGGTCTTATTTGCGATAACAAAGTAGTTGCGCAAGAATTTGTAAAGTTCTTTACCAGTATCCCACTCAAAACGACTGAAACCTTAAATTCCTCACCCTCGCTCTCTTTTGATTTAGTAAAGGCGAACGTTTCAGCCTGCCCGATTGAATTTAACTTTAAGCATATTAACCCCATAATAGTAATAAAAGCTTTTAAGCAAATCAAGATCAAATTAACCGAAGATCTTTGGGGAATGTCTATTAAAGTCTGTACCTCTATAATTGAGACTATAGCGCCTTACTTAGCCTTAATATTTAACTTGTGTGTAGATCAAGGAGTCTTCCCAGATTTAATGAAATACAGTAAGGTAATACCTCTTTTCAAATCCGGGGACAGTAAAGACACCAATAATTATAGACCCGTATCCGTGTTGCCGGTTTTCAGTAAGGTGTTTGAAAAGGTAATGCTTAATCAAATGCTCAATCATTTTAACACGAATAAAATCCTTCACGAACAACAGTATGGTTTCACCAAAGGACGTTGCACGACCGACGCCGGTGTAACATTATTAAGACACATTTTTAACGCGTGGGAAGAGGCCCAAGACGCCATAGGAATCTTTTGTGACCTCTCCAAGGCATTTGATTGCGTCGATCACGAAACCTTACTTTTGAAACTTGAGCATTACGGACTTGGAAAACTTGCACTTAGTTTAGTAAAATCTTATTTAAATGATAGACAACAGCAAGTTCAAATAAATGGTATCAATTCACTCGGTTTAAAAGTAAAAATGGGTGTTCCACAAGGCTCGATATTGGGTCCTTTCCTTTTTTTTAGTGTATATAAATGATCTACTCCATTTATTAAAAAATCAACCACAAATGGTGTTATTTGCTGACGATACTTCCTTAATTTTTAAGGTAGATAGACTTGCTACAAATTTTGACGACGTAAATAACGCTCTATTGCAGGTCCAAAATTGGTTTGCTGCTAATAATTTTGTATTAAATGGGAAAAAAACGAAGTGCATAAAATTTTCTTTACCAAATGTCAAAAGTAGTGATTGTGAGATAGTATTGAATCAAGAGAAACTAGAATTCGTCGATAAAACTGTTTTCCTGGGGATCACGCTCGATTCAAGACAACAATGGGGTCCTCATTTAACATCTCTTGCAGGACGGTTAAGTTCAGCAGCATATGCTGGCAGAAAAATCCGTCAATTTACTGATGTAGATACCGCGAGGCTAGTCTATTTCAGTTACTTCCATAGTATAATGTCTTACGGTATTTTACTTTGGGGACGGGCTGCAGACATCGAGTCTATTTTATTCTGCAGAAAAGAGCCATCAGAGCCATATATAATCTCCGCAGGCGCGATTCTCTAAGGGAACTGTTTAAGGATATTAACATCATGACGGTACCTTGTCTTATCTATGAAAACATCATGTACGTAAGGAAAAATTTACATCTTTTTAGAAAAAGAGATGAAAGACATAATTATAGTACTAGAAATAGGGACCTATTAGCTCAACTAGGTTTCAGACTGGCTAAAGTAGACTCATCTTTCATGGGGTACTGTTTAAAATGTTACAATAAAATTCCTCCCCACATACTTCAACTGAATGAGACTAAATTTAAATCTTGTATAAAACGCACACTATGCAGGCAGGCATATTATAAGTTGGGGGATTACATCGCTGATAAAAATGCTTGGCTGAATGCTGGTCCTGCTCCACAAGCTCAGCTAGTTGATTAACATTTGACAATCATGTTGGAGCTGCTGAAGAGTGTAAGACTATCTTTGCATTGTATAAACTCAATCTCCTTTGTATTATATAAATGCATAGCACAGGTGTGAGTCCTATGTACTATAGAGCTACCATTGACCGGGTAATATGTCTTTCATTGACTTGAATGTGCCCTGGCGGTTGAGAGTATGTCATGCTCACTTAAAGGTCTCCCTGATGGTGGCGTGTGTGTTGGATCATTTAGCTCCCTTCAAAATGGTTGAGCTGAATGGTGCTAATCCATGCGTCATGTACGTGAACGGGCGCCGTCAGTTGGGACTGGTCATCTCTTAGCTGCCACGGGTTATTTTATTTTATTTTGTTTCTATTTGTTTTACCTACGCTTGACGCTTTTAACGTGTAAGTTTTTATTATTTTTATTTTTACATCGTTCTCACTTTTAGTTATAAATGCAACATTATAGATGTAACGAATACTTTTGTAACAATTTAATTTAAAAGAGTGTCCATGGAGTTTCTTGCCCGTTCTTCTCCATAGGTACCTACGCTTTGGAATGGGAATGTAGCTTAATTTTTCTTACTGACCGACTACTTGACAATTCAAAAGTGCCTGTAAATGGTTTAATTGAAATAAATGATTTGAGTTTGAGTTGAGTTTGAGTTTTACGTAAGTTTTTGTGTTTTATAATCACGGCGTGATAAATCTGTTCTGTAATCACAGCTCGGCTGTAGTACTAATATTATACTTTTTGCTGTTACAGTGATAGACAGTAAACTGGCGCTCACGGAACTCGACGAAGACCTGCTCAAGTACTGAGACGACCCCCCCCCCCCCCACATCACCACCACAACATCGTGAGTGTGACTGTGTTGTAGTCAGCACTTACAGTATACGACGCACTGCCGGTCGGGCTGGTCTCACACATGTTATAGAGCTGATAATAATAATATATTAGTTTGCTATTGATCTCGACAGTCTTGTACAACACAAGGGGTTATTTATAAACGTTGCTTAAAGTAATGCCAATAGCCATACATTTTTGACGTTTAGACGTCACTTAACTTTAAGCAACGTTTATAAATAAAGCCCCTAAATGATGACCACAACATAGTTGCGTGTAAGTTATTGATATGAACACTGTTCGTACTGCGCTCTGTCGCAGATTACAAATTAATTATAGTCGTAGCGAAATACTACATATTGCAATCATAATAGTATATTTTAAATAACAGATTATCCATTTTATAGAGTTTACTTAGGCGCGAACTCACGTTTGAACAAATGTTTTAACAAAAAGTGTCAAGAGTGTCCTGTATTGTAAATCTGTCATGTACGTAGTCTACCAAACAATTCAGTATACAAGCATATTATAAGTATTCATGTTTCCACAAAACTGCCAATATTTGTTTTAATTGTGTGCAAAATAACTTGTTTGTTTAGCTTAAGACACTTGTCATGTAAAAGACTTGACCAGAACATAATCACTGCTGAAAGTAGTTGCAAGATGCCTGTATACTTATCTGTTCGTTTGACTGAACACACAGGACACGACAGGTTGCTGTCTCCATCTCTTCACTAGTACGTAGAGTAGAGCCCGTCTTCGGGTCATCAGACGGTGGCCCAGTGACCTCCTGCCGACTACTTGTGATGAACAACTCCAGTAATATGCCTAGTTCTAATCCAAGTACTATTGTAACATTGCCCGTATTATATATAGAACGTCACTCAATACTCAAGTATTACTTAAAACTAGTTTCAACCAATGAAATGGCTAGATTTAAGTAATGCTTGAGTATTGGGTGACGTTCTGTAATATGTTCCTTAGTCTACTCTACTACTTTATTGATGAAAGTATACAAGTGCGAGTCTCGGTAATACTTACTGCCATATGTTGGCCTGTTTAAGTGTCGGTAGGAGCGACGGCGGCGCGGAGCGAACTCGATTTTATTCCCGTAGTTTGATGAAGTTTATGTCTCTAAACCGCGCAGTCCTCACTACCGAACAACGTCGGCTCAAGATTATTAGTAGAATACGTTGATAGCGATCTCGGGGTCGTGTTGGCTTTAAATGATTTACACAGTTATATTACTTTATACGTGTTGTTATTACACGCGGGTCACCACGACCGCACAAAATGTGTTTGAGTTTGAAATCTGAGAGATTCAGTTTTAGTTAGAGTTTATGTATGATTATATTATGTAGATAAGTAAGTTTCTTTCTCTCGTTTTTTCATTCACTTACTGAACCACGAGTGTTTGTAAGTGAAAAGACAAAGTTCGTGTGAAAAAGCGACAGAGAGTATTCCTGGCGACACAGACACGACACACGCGACGCTCGCTCGGTGCCCGCGACGCAGACCCACATCTGCGTCGCGGGCACCGAGCGAGCGTAGCGTTCAGTTCACTCGTTCACACGGACACATCACGCCGCCGCGAGATTGTAATGCATTTATATTTAAATTGATATCGTCAAGTATTATTGAGTTGTACACTTTTACCTTATGAGCGACACTGAGCGTGGTGTGTATCATGTGTGTCGCGTGCGTCCACGACATGCCAAACTACACGACTTAGTTGTAACTTAACGTGAAGCCGGCCGGTGTGCACGTTCCCTTACATCCTGTTCAAATACTCTAATGGAACGTTTGCACTGACCGATGTACGCTTAACTTTTTATAGAAAATTCAAATATTTACGTATATAAGTCAAGTTTTTAATTATTTTATATAATTTTGTGCTAGTTCATATTTACGAACAGTAGTTTTCTATCCACATTTCTAAGTTCGGGCATTTTATAAAACTGCCCGGTCATTATACACGTTGTTCGTAACGTAGTGCATTATTATCCTATTTAGTGTAAATTTGTGATTATTCGACATTTACATTTGGTTTGTAAGCTCGGAATGCGAGATGTTCAAATAGTTGATTAATTTGTTTAAACTTAATGTGTCATATCGTTAGTAAGTGCCGTTTGTTGTATGTGTGAGTGTGAGTGTGATACCAAATATGTGTTGATCTGGTTGTACCGGAGCTCTCCCACTACTATGCGACTTTCGCTGTGCCCGCAGCGACACTGTGAGCACAGCGACAGTGCGGCGTTGGTTGTGCCGGAGCTCTCCCGCCGCGCTGCCCGGCGCTGCGGCAGTGCGCGACTGTCGCTGTGCCCGCAGCGACACTGTGAGCACAGCGACAGTGCGGCGTTGGTTGTGCCGGAGCTCTCCCGCCGCGCTGCCCGGCGCTGCGGCAGTGCGCGACTGTCGCTGTGCCCGCAGCGACACTGTGAGCACAGCGACAGTGCGGCGTTGGTTGTGCCGGAGCTCTCCCGCCGCGCTGCCCGGCGCTGCGGCAGTGCGCGACTGTCGCTGTGCCCGCAGCGACACTGTGAGCACAGCGACAGTGCGGCGTTGGTTGTGCCGGAGCTCTCCCGCCGCGCTGCCCGGCGCTGCGGCAGTGCGCGACTGTCGCTGTGCCCGCAGCGACACTGTGAGCACAGCGACAGTGCGGCGTTGGTTGTGCCGGAGCTCTCCCGCCGCGCTGCCCGGCGCTGCGGCAGTGCGCGACTGTCGCTGTGCCCGCAGCGACACTGTGAGCACAGCGACAGTGCGGCGTTGGTTGTGCCGGAGCTCTCCCGCCGCGCTGCCCGGCGCTGCGGCAGTGCGCGACTGTCGCTGTGCCCGCAGCGACACTGTGAGCACAGCGACAGTGCGGCGTTGGTTGTGCCGGAGCTCTCCCGCCGCGCTGCCCGGCGCTGCGGCAGTGCGCGACTGTCGCTGTGCCCGCAGCGACACTGTGAGCACAGCGACAGTGCGGCGTTGGTTGTGCCGGAGCTCTCCCGCCGCGCTGCCCGGCGCTGCGGCAGTGCGCGACTGTCGCTGTGCCCGCAGCGACACTGTGAGCACAGCGACAGTGCGGCGTTGGTTGTGCCGGAGCTCTCCCGCCGCGCTGCCCGGCGCTGCGGCAGTGCGCGACTGTCGCTGTGCCCGCAGCGACACTGTGAGCACAGCGACAGTGCGGCGTTGGTTGTGCCGGAGCTCTCCCGCCGCGCTGCCCGGCGCTGCGGCAGTGCGCGACTGTCGCTGTGCCCGCAGCGACACTGTGAGCACAGCGACAGTGCGGCGTTGGTTGTGCCGGAGCTCTCCCGCCGCGCTGCCCGGCGCTGCGGCAGTGCGCGACTGTCGCTGTGCCCGCAGCGACACTGTGAGCACAGCGACAGTGCGGCGTTGGTTGTGCCGGAGCTCTCCCGCCGCGCTGCCCGGCGCTGCGGCAGTGCGCGACTGTCGCTGTGCCCGCAGCGACACTGTGAGCACAGCGACAGTGCGGCGTTGGTTGTGCCGGAGCTCTCCCGCCGCGCTGCCCGGCGCTGCGGCAGTGCGCGACTGTCGCTGTGCCCGCAGCGACACTGTGAGCACAGCGACAGTGCGGCGTTGGTTGTGCCGGAGCTCTCCCGCCGCGCTGCCCGGCGCTGCGGCAGTGCGCGACTGTCGCTGTGCCCGCAGCGACACTGTGAGCACAGCGACAGTGCGGCGTTGGTTGTGCCGGAGCTCTCCCGCCGCGCTGCCCGGCGCTGCGGCAGTGCGCGACTGTCGCTGTGCCCGCAGCGACACTGTGAGCACAGCGACAGTGCGGCGTTGGTTGTGCCGGAGCTCTCCCGCCGCGCTGCCCGGCGCTGCGGCAGTGCGCGACTGTCGCTGTGCCCGCAGCGACACTGTGAGCACAGCGACAGTGCGGCGTTGGTTGTGCCGGAGCTCTCCCGCCGCGCTGCCCGGCGCTGCGGCAGTGCGCGACTGTCGCTGTGCCCGCAGCGACACTGTGAGCACAGCGACAGTGCGGCGTTGGTTGTGCCGGAGCTCTCCCGCCGCGCTGCCCGGCGCTGCGGCAGTGCGCGACTGTCGCTGTGCCCGCAGCGACACTGTGAGCACAGCGACAGTGCGGCGTTGGTTGTGCCGGAGCTCTCCCGCCGCGCTGCCCGGCGCTGCGGCAGTGCGCGACTGTCGCTGTGCCCGCAGCGACACTGTGAGCACAGCGACAGTGCGGCGTTGGTTGTGCCGGAGCTCTCCCGCCGCGCTGCCCGGCGCTGCGGCAGTGCGCGACTGTCGCTGTGCCCGCAGCGACACTGTGAGCACAGCGACAGTGCGGCGTTGGTTGTGCCGGAGCTCTCCCGCCGCGCTGCCCGGCGCTGCGGCAGTGCGCGACTGTCGCTGTGCCCGCAGCGACACTGTGAGCACAGCGACAGTGCGGCGTTGGTTGTGCCGGAGCTCTCCCGCCGCGCTGCCCGGCGCTGCGGCAGTGCGCGACTGTCGCTGTGCCCGCAGCGACACTGTGAGCACAGCGACAGTGCGGCGTTGGTTGTGCCGGAGCCCTCTCGCCGCGCTGCCCGGCGTCGCGGCAGTGCGCGACTGCAACACTTCGGAGTGACGCAGCGGTGACGACAGGTGCCGTTCACTCAGTATACGTGTAGTCAATTAGCCGTAGGTATTCAATATTTCAATTATTAAGTCTCTTACGATCTAATAATATTTTCTCGAAGTCGCAAATGGTATAGATCTGAAATACTATCCAGTGTCCGCCCGGAGAGCTCGCCCGCTCACCGCTGCGTTGTGTCTATTGATCTCTGCGTGTCTTCCTGCAGCCCGTGAGTGCTGCACATCTCAATGAGGTCTCAATGTTTAAGTGTAGTGGGCTGTTCACGCAACGTTGTAGCCGTCACGCCTTCACGTTAGGATAGGATAAATTTTATGGACTGGTGAAGTTTTATGCAAATCGGGTTTTAAGCAAAATGTGATCGCTACACCGTTGTGCCGACCGGCCGCGTGTAATTGTGTAACCCTGTCCTACCCGAGGATGTGTCAAATAAATGGGAACATTATGTTAACGTTCAACTTCCTGCTCACTTTACCGTAGAGGACTTCCTTTTGGAAACAACTTGTCAAAATATTCTAGTGTTTATGTTGCGCCGCTGCTCAAAGTTGTGTCGAGTCGATGGTGCTAGCTCGACGTACCGCTCGCTGTCACAGACTTAGGATTACATTGTTTAGTCATTTTGTATTGATTTATTGGAAGAGAGTGGCGACGTACTGGATAGTGTTAGTGAATGTTAGGTTAGAATTTACGTAATTCCAATGTAATCTTTAAACAAGTAGTAATGTAACCAAAAAGAAAGGTTTTGTAAGAACGCGCCGCAGGGCGCGTTGGCTGTGCGATCCGCATCTCGGACTGTAATCGATTGTAAAATAAACAACATTTAACTATCTCTTATCAGCTGTTTTTATTTACTAACCTGCCTTGCCTATAATACTTTGTTTTTTTGCTTTGAATATATTTCTTAAATCTTTTCGGTGAACCGGAAAACTGAGTACCTATGTAGTTTCGGTCACAGATCAAATACTCGTATTAACATTATGTTATAGGTACCACCCAAGTAGCACAGAACTGCATTATAAGTTTTCACATAAGGCCCACAGCGTCAATCTAAGCATTTATAACGACTTATTAGAAGTTTATAGAAAATAAGCTTTATAGAAAAAAACGAGGCTCCAAATAACGCCTTTTTCTGTACTGTGATTCTAATAAGCACCACACACACGCCACAGATATCACTGTTATTGATCTAATTATAGTGCAGTGCTCTATCAGCTGCAAGAGCGCATATTTGTGAACACAAATAATGCAGTTTTCTGAATAAAAGACCATGAGTGTACTTTAAAACTGTTGCATTTTAAGAGAGAACTGATGAACTACCTTAACGTAAGCAGTTACTTTTGAAGTTATTTAACAAAGATTTAATGCTTTATGCTGCATATATAGAAACTTTTACGCTATTAGTCAGGTGTTACTATACACTCGAATATCAGCATTTATCTAGGCCAAGACAGAACTTTTATGCAGTTACATAGCAGCGACCATGTCAGCCATTCTGTCTTGGGCTGAATAATTGAATTTGTGTAGGCATTTAATCTACTGATTGAATTATATTATATAACCATGAAATGAATATTTATACAGGGTTTCTTGACGTATTTAGTGACGTTTTACCAAATGTGTAAAGCCAAAGAATATTGGATGAGACGGGTTCCATATGTAATACTAGCTGTTGCCCGCGGCTTCGCCCGCGTGGATGTCAATACTTCCCTAGTTGAATCGGATTTTGTCCGGAATTTCATGGGTTTTAATTATTTTGTTTGTAACCCCAATAAATTATTTTTCTAAAATAAAAGTAATCTTTAAGTAAGTTACTCCTTATACCATCAGCTATCTGCTAGTGAAAGGCCCGTCAAAATCGGCACAGCAGTTTTGGAGATTAGCAGGAACAAACAGGCAGACAGACAGACACAAAAATTCTAAAAATTGTTTTTTTTTGGTATAAGAACCGTATAATTGTACTCATATCACACACATGGTAAATTCCTCCCCTTTAAGATTTACTACTCTTTTTTACCCCGTTAAGGGTAGATTTTCAAAAAACCCTGATACACGTTATTTTTTATTTATTGCTCTCAAGTGTGAATACCGAGTTTCGAGTTAATCGGACCACGCGTTGAAATTCATATATACAAACGGACACCCCCAATCCCCTTTGAAGGGTAGTTTGAAAACGAATAATGACAGACTTTATTACTTACTCACGAAAGTATTTGTGCCAAGTTTAAAGTTAATTAACCAAATGAATAAGATTTTTCATACAAACTATATTTTCTGTTTTCACCACCCCCTGGGCCACCCCAGGGGGTGATTTAAAAAAAAATATTTCAGTGTTTCCATAACTTGACCTAAAAATAATTTATACTAATTTTTGAGTTAATCAGGCTACGGCAGTAAAATCCTCTTCTGTAAAATTGACTACCCCTTTTCACCCCGTTAGGGGTAGAGCTTTGAAAAACCCTGATACGTGTTATTCTTTATTTTTGGTCGCAAGTATTTCTACTGAGTTTCAAGTAAATCTAACCGCGCGTTAAAATTCCTTCATACACACTTTGACACCCCGCAATCCCCCTTTGAGGGGTAGTTTTGAAAAATTAATAATGAAAAATGTTATTACTTACTTAAGCAAGTATTTTTGCCAAGTTTCAAGCTAATCAACCAAATTATTAAGATTTTTCATACAAACTTTCATCCTCTATTTTATCCCCTTAGGGGTGGAATTTCCAAAAATCTTTTCTTAGTGCCCCCTAGACCTCATAAGGAACCCACGTGCCAAATTTGGAATCTCTAGACCCAGCGGTTTGGGCTGTGCGTTGATATGTCAGTCAGTCAGTCAGTTTCTCCTTTTATATATATAGAAGATATAGAGATAGCTTTTGCCCGCGGCTTCGCCCGCGTGGATGTCCGAAAAAATCCAACGGGAACATACTACCGGGATTGAAAGTACCCTATGACCGGAATTAAAAATACATTTGAATAATTCAAAAACTTAAAAATAAAAACTTTTGAGTTATTCAAGGCACGCAGATGCATTGCCCTGTTTGGGATCAATTCTCGAAAACCCCATATACTCGTAATCCTTTTTTTTTTTTCTTTCAAAAGAATGAGCACCTCAAGAGGGGATGTTTTGCAAAACGAATTATGACAAACTTTGTGTTTTATGTATTAAGAACGTATTTGTGTTGAGTATCAAAACATGAACAAAAAAAAAAAAAAAAGATTTTTCATACAATCTAAATCTCCCCTATTTCACCCCTTTAAAGCCCTTCTTAGAGCCAACAATGTATGGAATGGAAATATATTCTGAAATAGATCAGTCCGCTACGGTTTTTTTTTTTCCATACAATCTTTGACATCCTCCAATCCCCCCTTGTGCCACGTTTAATGTTTATTAATAACTCAAGGAATAAGATTTTTCAAACAAATAA
Organism: Dryobota labecula; assembly: GCA_947523025.1. Taxonomy (NCBI): domain Eukaryota; kingdom Metazoa; phylum Arthropoda; class Insecta; order Lepidoptera; family Noctuidae; genus Dryobota; species Dryobota labecula. The sequence goes on from OX383290.1 coordinate 1,188,488, forward strand.
AATCACCCCTTTTGACCACTTTACGGGTTGAATTTTCAAAAATCCGATCTTAGCGGATGCCTACGTCACAATAAATATCTGTTTGCCAAATTTCAGCGAAATCCGTTCAGTGGTTTGAGCTATATGTGTTGATAGTCATCAGTTTAAAAAAAAAAAACGAAATAATCAAACTTTATTATTTAATAAGATATGCATTCGTGCCAAGTTTCAAGTTTATAAACTCAAGGAATAAGATTTTTCAAACAAACGAAATCCCCCCTTTTTACCCCCTTAAAGGTTGAATTTTCAAAAATCCTTTCTTAGCTGACATGTACTCTACATATTCTAATCTAATCTAACCTATATCCTAATCTATATCGATTCTCCTGGAGAAGGGGATGGGGGGGTTCTCCGGGGGAGGGGCCCGTGGCTAAATAATAACAGCCGCACACGTCAATCGATCAGGTTAAGCTACACTTAATTGCCGCGGTTGGTCTGTGGATGGATGACCATCTTTGCATACAGAGACCCGTCCGTGCCTCGGCAAGCACGTTAAGCTGTTGGTCCCGGCTGTCATTCATGGATCTTTGACAGTCGTTACGGGAAGTCAGAAGCCCGAAAGTCTGACAACCATTCTTACCAAAGGGGTAACGTATTACCCAGTAACTGCGTTGCGGAGGTCAGATAGGCAGTCGATCCATGTAAAATATTGTAAAGTTAGAAACAGTACAAGTGTAATTATATTATTTTTACTTGAATACAAAATTTAGCGAATGAACAACTTCAATAAAAAACTTCATCACCCTTTTCAGACCCTTGTGGGTTGAAATCAAAAAAACTTTTTAACAATAAACAAGTTTTCCAAAAAAAAAAAAAACTAACATTTTGAAAAATAACATTTTGAGAAATAACTTTAATTTCGAAAGTCGGTGACCTTGGTTCTGCATTTTCATTTTTTGCCACCGACTTCCGAAATTAAAGTTATTTTTCACTTTTTACTGTTTTTTTTTTTTTTTTTTGAAGTCGGTTGTTTTTTTGTTTAAAAGTTTTTATTTTTCACTTTTTAGTTATGGTACCTACCCCACAACAATTCGATTACCACTACTTGCTACACCGCCAAACAACAGTGACACAAGATATACGAAGTGGATTAAATACGTATTATCGAAGCTGACTCAAAAACTACCCAAGCAAAGTTAATAAAAATCGGTTAATAATTATTTATAGCCCGAGTGCATCTCATGACAATTCCAATAAGCCCAAACACGGCTAGGATACATTGTTTAATTACGGAGTTCCGGTGCATACCTTCCGGCTTCATCTTCAGATCAGTTCGATGGTACCATTTTCATCAGAATTATTTATTTAAATTTGCTTCATAGTTGCTTAACTATCTTAATCGAAATATCTTATCGCCACCCGTGAAATACTTATCATTGAGGAACATTTGAGGCCATTTGTGGTCTTCTTCGTCAGTTCCTCAAATGATACCTACTGAATGTAAATGCTTGAGTTTTTGATGAAAATACAAAAAATGCCTATAAAATTTGAGGAGTTCCCTCAACTCCTCGTGGATCCCATCATCAAAACTGGATTTTGGGGCTTATTTGGAAGTATATCCTTTCAAATAAAAAATAATTTGCCAAATCGGTTCACAAACGACGGAGTTCTGAGGTAACAAACATTAAAAATTAAATTAAATTAAATTCAACCGAATTGAGAACCTCCTCCTTTTTGGAAAGTCGGTTAAAAATACGTAAATCGTTGGATTTACGTTGGTTGTGTTAGTTTCTAAACATAAGCAGAAATTTTAGTGATTTTAACTTAAAAAATTAAGAATTTTAATTAATTAAAAACAAAATTTCATCCTCCTTTTCATCCCCTTTAGGGTTGGAAATCCGACAACACGCGTTAGCTTCCAACCATAAGCCTAGATAGTCAATTTTGTGATTTTACTTCGAAAATTAAGGAACTTAATTTCATCCCCCTTTTTAACCCTTCGGGGGTGGAATTATCAAAAACGCTGAGACACATATAAATTAATTTTGAATCATCAGCCTGAACACAAAATTTGAAGATCCTAACTTCAAAACTGACGGACTTTCATACAAACTTTCATCCCCTATTTTATCCCCTTAGGGGTAGAATTTCCAAAAATCCTTTCTTAGTGCACCCCTAGACCTCATAAGGAACCCACGTGCCAAATTTGGAATCTCTAGATCCAGCGGTTTGGGCTGTGCGTTGATATGTCAGTCAGTCAGTTTCTTCTTTTATTATATAATATTTAGATAACATGATTCAGTGATAAATAATGTTACAAACTCCTTGACCATGCAATTTTAAGATTTCTAGTAAAATCATTTTTATGACGTAATAATAAGGTTGAATTTGAATTACATCAACTTGCTCAGATATTATTGTATTCATGTGTGCATACATCATTGTGAATCCTACATTGTTCAGATATTATGATCTTAGAGTGGTTCATATAATAATGTGCCTTTGGCTGTATACATGTAACTGAAAAAAAAAGCAGTCACATATTAATGAATCTAAATCTTGACCACAATTTAATTATGCTTATAGGTGTTACAATATTATGAAGTTTTTAGACGTTCATATATATTTTTGAAGCCTGAAAGGGCCAATATATTAATGAACTCGACTGTACATCTGGTTAACAGCCTAAATGTGAACCACTAAGGCGTGTGTTCACCGACATTTAAATCAACTGTTTAGATATTTAATCAGTTCTTTACTTAGGAAATTTGACATAAATCAACTGTTTAAATACCTAACCGGTGGTTTGAATGTTGGTGAAAGTCAAAGTCAAAGTCAAATAATTTATTTCAAATAGGCACGAAGATGCACTTTTGAACGTCAAAAATTACATGAATAGTTAATTGATTCTAGTTGCGCCTTCCAAAATGTATGGAGAAGAATGGGCAAGAAACTCCATACTTACTCTTTTAAAATGTTAACAATAGTTTGTATACATTAATTAATATTTATAGGTGAAGACTATGTACCTAGAATAAAAAAATAAAAAATATAAAAAAAATCATCAAAATTACTTACCACAATTGGTAAAAAGAATGAAAAGTGAAGTAATAACAGAGAAATTAATAAATGCGATAGGTACATGGTGCTCACATATTGAACACAGGCCTTAAACTCTTTACATCGATCCATAGCTGATTTGTTTCTCACAAGTGACAAACTATTTTACTATTTGCTATTTATAGGCCACATGTGAACACCCGTACAGACCTTAGCATTAAATTAAGATTACAACTGCTCACTTGCCATCCGCCATTTTCACTGCGTGACTGTGAACTATTGTAAAATTTTAACTTTTTATTTTGGTTTATTTTAGAAGATATCGATTGGAATTTATTTGGTTTACAATTTATTTACACTTAACCAGCTTTTTATCAATTTCTTTGTAAAAAAACTATAACACTTATTTCGTTTACTGTCCCTTTAAGTTAAGTTTTATTTAGTATTTAGGTAGTGATTAGTGATATTATGAGAGCGCGTGAAAATTTTGAACTAAACATGTATTGTATTTCATAGTAAAGTTACCTCTCCCGTAAGATTTCAAACATAATAGGAAGAAATCGAAGTTTTACTTACCTTAAATTATATTCACAAATGGCACTTGAGATTTTGCAAACAACATTTACACTTATGTTTAACACATTGACAGTTCACATTATAGAAAAATAAATAATAAAGTTCTTGCATTCCACAATTTCGCTCAGAGTGTACTTTCAACTATGTAAAAGCATATAAAATGTACACATTCGTCTTTCTTGCTGTATTATAGGTAACACGTGCCTTGTTAATCAGGCAAATTTCAGTTCTTGGGGCGACTGTTACACACATAAATGTTGATATAATTCTATTATTTGATAATTGGATTTCTTATACAGCTATGTGCTAAATTATTTGTGCCCAAATCAGCAGAGGATGCGCTGTCTACGCTGATATACAGCAAGTTTATGCAGCCAATGTTTCCACGGTGCGCTGTGAAAATGCTGTTATAGAGCACTTTTGTGCTACTTGGGCATATTATATTATGTACTATATTTTCGACGTCGTAAAGTTTTACATTCAAACCCCTTTTGCTTTAGGTAGGTAGGCACTAAGCAGTATAACTGTAGATATTATTTCAAAAAAGTACCGACCTCAATAAATAAAAAAGAAAAATTAAGAAAACAAAGTGTTAAATACCCAACACGTTTATTTGACCGCGCCCACTGTGGCCGCCAAAACTTAGGCTACTTAGCAATAACTAGGCTAGTATAAATACATAGGTATAACTAATAAATACTGTCTCGTGTGTCAAGGTACGAAGGAGATGAGAGTAGCTGCTAATCCATCGGCGCCGAATGTTCTGGAGAATTCAATGTTTTATTAGTGCCATCATAGTGAAATATGTGTAAATTGGTTTGAGCAGACTAGGACTGAATCACACCCAAGGGAAGAAAAGGGGAAACTATTAATGGTGTACCAACGAAGAACATAATAATATAAATAACCATGTCACATCATCTAAAACTGTTAAGGTTTTTGTGATACCAATTTTTATTTATTTTTATACGGAACCTTACCTTATAGGATCTGTCGTGTGTATGTCTGTCGGTTTGTCTGTCACAGCCAATTTGCTCCGAATCTACTGGGCCGATTAAGTTGAAATTTGGTACACATGAACTTCTGTGACCCAAACACGGACATGTAACGAACTACCAATATCTTTTATCTAAAAAAATGCAACTTTACAGAAGACGAAAAAAACGTGATTTTTCTTATATTTTATTATCTATTTAAATAATCTGATTATTGGAATAGAAATATGTTTTTATTCTAAAACTACCATTTACAGAGTTAGAAGAAGATAGGAGGTATCGGTTTCAGTTGAATTAAATTGTGGAAAATTTAAGGGATGATAGGAGGTATTAATAATAGTAAAATAACATCAAAATTTTAGTTTTATTTAGTATCAGTTACCCGAGTCTTGTCTCTCGTACTAACAAGAAACAGTCCCAAAAAAAGTTAAGGTAGAAAATTTCTTATCTACAGCGAAACTTAGGTCTCACTTTAAAATTTCAAACAAAAATAACACTTCTAACTAGTAGGTACTTATAAATTTATATATAATCAAATAATGGTTTTCGCAGCAATATCTTTTAGAAAACTTCAATACAATAACATAGTAGATATTTCTACTTATAGTTAGAAAGTATTTGCAGCAAAATTAGCGTCTCATAATGAAGTTATTTCTATTAGTGTTTGATGGGATAAATAGATAAATATCGTGTTAGGAGGACACGCGAAATAGCATTTTACGTCGACTGGCATTAAAAACTAAAAAAATAAAATAAAAACGGTAGTTCGTCGTCGATATGGGGGTCACTTCTGGGGGGCAAACTAGAAAATAAGAAAAAAAAGTTTTGCAAACTGTAGCATATCAAATGAAAGGGCTTATTGTACCTAAGTATTGTATAAAATATAAAATATTTAAACACAAATATAATATAAAGAATTTAGAACTAGTTTGTTCTCTTCTAGTTTTCTCTATGGCAATGGAAAAATCGATTACAACGGAGAATGAGTTTGAAAAGTAAACCGCTGACAGAGATGTGTTCGTTGAGAAACACACTATTCTAAGGGCGCGCATCCAGAAACAACGTGGTTGGGTTTATGTTCATATTCCTAAAAAAAAAAATATCTAAAATCCTTACTATTATAAGGATTTTAGATATTATTTTTTTTAATAATTTTAAAATACATACTTTTAAAGTTATTTAAGAAAATAGATGAAAATTGTATCCCCCCATTTTCCGAAACTACTGACCCAAAAATTTTGTTAATAATACAGAAAATAGTTCTTTACTTATAGATTACAGGAAAACCTATAAGAAATCTATGGTCTTTAAATAACATGGTAAATCTCTCAATACTGTGTTCTACCACTCACAATGAAAGGTTCGTAGTTGGGATGAATTTATCCCAAGAACAAACTTAACATAGCAGTTGAAAAACATGTTCTCCCATACATTTCAACTGCAAATGTAAGTTTGTACACACAATACAGAGATATTTACCATGTTATTTTAAGACCATAAGGCTTCGGAGAAAGGGGGGGGGGGGCGGGGGCGAAAGGTCAATGCACATCTATTTTTTTAAATATATTATTTTTTACATTATTAAAAAAAAATATGATTGAGACCCTCACAGTAAGCCCTTCCATTTGATATGTCACACGGTACAGTGTATTTTTTTTTATTTGGCTCCCAATAGTTACCCCCATGTTTAAAATTCATTTATTTGTGTAATATGTTTGAGTCACAGAAATTAATATGTATACCAAATTTCAACTTAATCGGTCCATTAGATCAGAGCAAATTGGCTCCGGTTTTTCTTAAAATGATTGCGAGGTCACAAAAGTTGTGTGATAGACAGGAGTGTGTACGTGTACTAACAGAGGCGCGGGCGCTGCAGGCCGTGCGAGCGCGCGGCGCCGAGCAGCAGGCGGTCGAGCTCGGCCCGGCACGAGCAGTGCAGGAACTCTCGCGGGCGCACGCCGCGGAACACCGAAGCGATCGATGGTTTCACGTTGTAGAATATTATCGTCTGCCCGCGCGCGTGGAAGTCGTCTATCAACGCCTTTATGCCCTGAAAATGTGTCACTATAGATTTTGTACCTAATGAAAAGACCTCAACTTTGAGCTAGTCTTCAGTATCTCTAGGTATATGAAGTTGAAGGAGACATGTTGCGCCTACCCCAAGTCAATTGGGATAAGGGCAAGAGAATAATGATGATGGAGTATGGTAAATTTGTTGTGATAAGTTCTTAACATAAAAATGATCTATGAAAAGTGGTCGATTGCGCTGTCCGATAATGAGGCTAAGCTCGCGTACCTTAGCAGCGGTGAAGTCTGCGGCCTGCACGTGCGTGGCGTCGAGCACGAGCGGCGTGTCCGTGCGATGTCGCTCGGCCGCCTTGCGCAGCGCGCGCCGCACGAACTCCGCCGACGGGAACGACAGCGAGCGGTCCACTACGGCCACCAGGTGCGAGATGCCGTCGCTTGACTGACAAAGTAACAAAAATAGAATAAACAATTAAAAAAAAATAAGTAGGTACTTACATTGAAAAACACGTTACCTACATTTTAAAATTAGGTAAACAGACGTCCTTGGTACCCATAATTATGTTTAAACTCTGACAATTGCACATAGGAAGAGTGTGTAGATACGTTAATAGTGTTGTACTCACGACAGCCGTGGTGACCTTGACGGAGGGTCGCGCGGACGCGTACAACAAGAACACGAGGTTCACGGCGATTCCGATGACGATACCAAGCTCCAGCCGCAGCATCAGGCACGTCACGAATGTCACCACCGCCGGGATCAAGTCCAACTCTGCGAAAACAAATAGGAATTCATATTGATGATATTCAGCACTGCCTTATAGGACGGTTTCATAACCTGGAATTTTAGAGGATAGGATATCTTTAGGCTACACTTGAGAGCAATAAAATCGCACACCCCTTGTAATTTGGTTTATTACTGATTGTTTTCTAAAATCTAAAGATATTGAGTAAAAATCATTAGACAAAATTAAAGCATACAAGCTTAGCTTTACAAAAACATAAAATTAAAATCATTGACCTTCACGTAACTTACAAAAACCGACCGTAGGTACACCGAATTCCCCAAATTCACGCGTTTGCGTTGTCACTACTTGCACCCTTAGCCGCAGGTATAAAAAGGTCGGTTTATTGGAATTTTTAATCAGTTGCATACCGAAGGTCAACGTGATAACATCTCTACTGGAAGCATACGGATTTACTGGAAAAATATGGATACCACGCCCGCAGAAGCCGCTCAAGTTATTGCCTTGCTCGAAGCAGGCCATAACCAAAGTGAAGTTGCTCGACGGCTAAATTTGAGCCGCTACTCTGTTCGTCGTGTATACCAGAGGTTCCAATTAATTTGACAGGACTAAACTAAAATTTATCTTCTGTCCTTTTCTTAATGAAATAGAAAGAAAAAGATGTACTGAACCTAAATTTAGTTTAGTTTGTGAACAAGGGAATCGGCACCAATTGTATTCATCACTACGGCGAATACCGGCCCGAGATCGAGAAGTTTGACGGCTGCACGACACGTCGAAGAAGTGCTCGAAGAACATGTGAGGCCGCTTGCGTGGCTTATGGGAGAAGATTTTCTCTTAATGCACGACAACGCCAGACCGCATGTTGCTAGAACAGTTTGCGACTACATGGAAGACGTTGGAATCACCGCGATGGAGTGGCCAGCTCGTAGTCCTGATCTCAATCCGATTGAGCATGTCTGGGATGAGCTAAAAAGAAGAGTTCGAGCAAGAAGCCCTGCTCCTACGCGCCTCCAAGAGCTTCAACTTGCCATTGAAGAGGAGTGGAACGCCATACCACAAGATTTCATGGTGAAATTAATACGGTCCATGAAAAACCGATTAAGAGCTGTAATCAAGGCTAGGGGAGGGAATACACCTTATTAAAAAACAATTTGATCAAGCATTTTGAGTTTTATTTTTATTCTTTCTTAAGCTAAATTGGGTAATTTTATCCGTATGTTGGGTTTTGTGCCCTAAAACATCCTATGGGTACTTTTTTTACACTGTATTTGATATCATTAGAAAGGTACTGAAGTAAACATTCAAATAGTGTAAGTTTTATTTTAATATGTATTCACATTCATGAAAAAAACTGCTTTAACAACAAAAAGTCAACGTGTGCGATTTTATTGCTCTCAAGTGTAGGTACAGTATTTCTTAAATATTACAGGATAATACGACCGTCGTTGCTTTAATGCTCATACATAGCCTAGGGCCACTCCCTTCAATCTTCCCATGGCCCTTCCAAAGTACGTTATACGGGCCGAAACGTGGGGCGGCTGTGGACTATTATCCTTGGCCATCTTATTCGTCCGCAGGCGCTTCTTGATCCCTTACAAGTTGTACCATGTGTGTCCCTAATGGCAACTCTCCCCCACTGGGGAATGCACAAACACGTGACAGAAGTTTGTGCTTCGCCATCGGGCAGTCAGTTCTCATTATTCGCATTAGCGTACATAATTTATGCGGCTGTTCTCGCTCCCCTTTCTCCTCACTCAAATTCGCTCCGGGTGGCATGCCAACTGAGCGAGTCGTGTTGCACGCCTACCCATAGTGAGTTATTATCCTCTACCCCGTATGTAGCCTTGCCAAGGAGCTTGTACGTAGCGCAGCTGGTCACGCTGGACATGCACTCCTCGCCGCGGTGGCCGGACACGCCGCAGTGCTGGCACGTGGTGTCCGCGTTAATGTCACTGTCGCTGTCACTGCACTTGACACAAGTGGTAGGCTTCGCCCAGACCTCCCTCGCGCCACAGATTACTACAGATACTTCACTCAGTAGAAAATGTCTAAAACCTACTGCTATAATAGCCTACTCCGTCGCGTCAGCAACCGCTGCATGCTAAAATGTGCCTAAATGCTCAAGCGTACAGTTGTGATTGCTTCGCACCGCGCGATCCCATAGCAATCGAAGAACTGCCTCTTCGCATAACTTTTTGTGTCTATGTTATTGAGAACTGTGAATATGTTCTGACTAGGTGGTAGTTTTAAATTGTATATAGATTTTTAAGCTATTGCATAGCTTCTATCGCGGGCCTTGAGCGCGGGGACCGAATCCAGAAATTCCGTAACGAAAAAACCTCACGCTCCCCACTCCGACGGTTTTACTACACCAGTAACTCTAGTGATCTAATAATTTCTGGCAGTTCTTTTTTCTGTGTACTACGTATTTTATTCTTATAAATATTAGTTTATAAAATTATGATCTTCACAAAAAGTGATTGTTGATAGTGGGGTTTGAACTCACGACCAGTCGATTACGAGTACATTCAGTTCCCCTGTTGCACCGCAAGGCTACAATGACTTAATTAAAACTTGCCAAATAGTTGATACCATTCCAGTTGAAAAATTTTTAAACTTGACCAGACGGTTGGAAATGACTCATGTACATGGAATTTTTTCGCTGTCAAAACAGTTTGTCACTCTTTTTTTATTTAAAATTACTTTAGGTTCAACACTTTCGTCTATTTTAAAGTTGTTATTATGCTTATATTTGAATAGTATTTGACTTTGTTTACGTAGTTATACACTTTTACGACGTTCAGCACTTATTTATTTTGTTTTTAAGCTATTGCATAGCTTCTATCGCGGGCCTTGAGCGCGGGGACCGAATCCAGAAATTACGTAACGAAAAAAAAAAAAAAAATAATATCAAAGAAAAAGAAATACTGCATAAATAAAATAAATAAATAATTATAATTGCATAAGTTGATACAAAATGCTATGCAATAGCTTTACCGCGGCAGTCCCCGAGTGCCACACGTCTTTTTTTATAAATTGGTGCTGACTGTGCAATACATCTAGATAAAACATAATTATAGAGTTCAGTGTGTAGGTAAAATAAAAAAAATCTTTTCACTACTCTTGCTCAAAAAGACCGTCATTGTCTTCTAGGGGAAAAAGTTTTTTTTTTTAATTTTTGTCTGTCAAATGACAATGAGCCTACAAAAACGAAAGTCTTTAGTCATTTATGTAGAATAATCATGAATAAAGGACTCGACCGTTTCATAAAAAGAACAACATTTTATTTTTGAAAATGGACCTAAAAGTGGCGATCTCTTTGGTTGAATGCATGCAATGTGTTGCGGCTACAGACGAAATAAAAAAAAGGCATTGGCGCGAATTCTTTAGAATTTTCCTCCAATTTGCAAATTGAATTAGTTGGCCGTAATTTATTTTTAATATTGTATTGGATTATTTTATTTTCTCGCAATCGTAGTGAAAAGTAGAGTGTAACACAAGGCGCTAAAAACCCATTATAACTCGGTTTCTATTTACTCCCTCGCTAAAGCTGGGGAGTAAAACTACCTCGTATAAATGGGTAATTTTAGCCCCATGTACAATCTACCGTAGAACGGGGCTATTTGGATTTTCGGTGGTTACTTGGAACAAAGCAATTGTAAGATTTAAGTTGACATACATTCGAATTATGTACGCGCGCATGGAGAACCGGGGGCCGCGGGAGGGGCGCGGGGAACATCGAGTGGCGCGGGGTGCTCGCGCGGCCCCTGGTTCTCCATGCGCGTGTACAATCTTCGTACGAAAAATTGTAAAAGTAAACAAGACCAGAAATAAAATAAAAGCTGTCTATGGTGTTTTGGTAGAATTTATGTCAACTCAAATCTTACAATTACTTTATTCCAAATAGCCCCCGAAAATCCAAATAGCCCCATTCTACCGGTACTATTAAAAGTTAAATGTGTTTTATCCATACTAATCCATACTAATACTATAAATGTGAAAGTAACTCTGTCTGTCTGTCTGTATGTTACGTTTTCACGCCTCTATCGCTGAACCGATCGTCATGTAATTTGGCAGAGATATAGGCTGGGATATATATGGAGAAGGACATAGGCTACTTTTTTACGCGGTAATCGACATCCACGCGGGCGGAGCCGCGGGAAAAAGCTAGTTCTTATATATATTTTTTATAAATATCTTACCTAAATTCTCGGTTATTAAATTTTAGTGTAGAGAAATCCTGAATCTAATAAAAAGTTTTATTTGCTATATTGTTTTGGGAAACAAGGGCAGGGAGAATCAAAAGGTATGTCATTTAAAATTTCATAAAGTTTACCCGGCATTTGTTTTTTTTTTTTCAAAATTATTAATAAACGATTAAAATTGAACAACGTGCGTGCGCTTCGCTTGCGAAAACCGCACTGAGTTTAGTGAGTTTGGTCCGCGAACAGCTCGAGACCGCTCGGCCGGGCGGTAGGTAATTATAGCGCGCAAGTACATGGACTCATGGAGTGAAAGAGGCCTGCTTGCGCTCGCGCATTTAGATTATTTAAAAATCATCTCACAAAACTACTTACCTATAGATAAATGTTATTATTCTGTAACAGATATTTTTGCCGATAAATTACTTAGCTATGATTAATTTAACCTAGATTTTTTTAAATTTTCTATTATTGTGAATTTTTGCCTTAAGAGCGCTGTCTTGGGTCCACTAGCGCCACTCCTTTCAAAAAATATTATCTCGTGACTGAGAAAGAATTATTAAAAATTAAAATTAAAATCCATTTATTTCAGGTTCTCCCATATTACAATTACAAGTTATGAAACACTAGACAAATAAAAATCACAATATAAAAATAAATACAGTGTCACCAAATCATAAATACAATATCAAATAAAAACACGCAAATCAATATCAAATAAAAATTTAAAATTAATCGGAAATTAATAATATAAAACTAAAATAAAAGTTTAGGGCAAATCTATATATACAAAAATGAATCCCTATTTCCCTTGGTCACGGCATCACGCGTGAACGGCTGGACCGATTTCGCTAATTATTTTTTTGTTGTGTTTGTTATTGTCAGGAGAAGGTTCTTATGTAAGAAAAATTTAAGAAAGTTAAAAAAAAAAATTGTAAGAAAACGACCATATTTACATTTTTATTGTAATAATAAGTAGGTAACTCTATCTTCTAATGTAACTTTATGGCGTTTGACATAACGTGTCAGTCATCATTTGGTAGGTCTGAGAATAGATTTTATGAAAAAAAAAAAAATTGAATTGAAGGTTTTAGTTAGGTAGGGTAGGGTAGGTAGGGTAGGGTAGGTAGGTGGGTAGGGTAGGGTAGGGTAGGGTAGAATAGGGTAGGGTAGGTAGGTAGGGTAGGGTAGGGTAGATAGGTAGGTAGGGTAGGGTAGGATAGGGTAAGGTAGGGTAGGGTAGGTAGGTAGTTTCCTTTGCGCGTAGACAAACTGCCACAGTCAAATAGCTTTTGACAGAACGAAGTCTGTCGGGTCAGCTAGTTTTGGATAAAAATAATAACATAAATTGATAGAACACAGCAAATATCACGTCGCTTGTTAACATGCCCTGGCTATACGCCTACTGCAACACTTTCTGATATAAGGGCAGTCCAATCGTCCAGCAATCATCTCTAGGACAGTATTGGAGCTGACCCGCACCCTGCGCACCAAGGATGCGCACCGCTTGCGCATTGTGGTGTGAAGACAGTCGGTGCGCGCTTCCGCAAACATGCCCGAGGCACTGCAGAAGCGGGGCAGCCCCAATACAGCCCTGAACGAGTTGTTGTACTGGACGCGGAGGGCACTGTAACTCGCCTGTGTACCTATAGCTAGCCACAGGCTACACGTGTACAAAGACGTGCAGTATGCTTTAAAAAGGGTTATCTTAACTTGATCAGAACAGCGTGCAAACCTGCGTGCCAACATGATTATTAATTTATTATCTATTTCTTAATTTTGCTTATGAGCTTATTGATGGTGACATTATTTGTTAAATTTTGCATGCCAACAATCAGGCAGAATGTACCTGGATCACTATATTTTTATAACAACTTTATTGTACAATACCTACATTCTATGCAAATAAATGATTTGATTTGATTTGAACATATTCACTCTTTTAGACAAGGCCCTCCGCTTCCGTTCGATGTCAGCATGATCACTGAGGCCAGCCGTGACCAAACGCCCTAAGTATTTGAATTCGTTCACCCAGTCGAGAGGAACACCATTGAGAAAAATTGGTGGTATACTTTGCGGGCATTTAGCACTACTCGTCTCAAAGACCATGCACTGGCTTTTGGTCACATTATATTTAAGGCCATGGCCACTCGCGTAATCCTCACAGATTTGCATTAGCTTCCTCAAGCCACAGACCGAAGCGCTCAGCAGCACCATGTCGTCAGTAAAACTAAGGTTATTGACGCAAACATCATCAACATGGCGGCCGACATGGGCACTGCTGAGCGCAACGATCAGTGCGTCCATGTTAAGGTTGAAAAGGGTTGGGGTGGTCAGTCCGCCTTGCCATACGCCGCACTCCAACTTATATGGCTCCGACATAGCCCCCGCCTATCTTACGCTGTTGACCTGGTGCGTATACCAATATTTAAAAAAGTTCATGTGGTAAACTAATGTCCTCCAGTTTTCTTCATAGAACATCATACGCGACCAGGTCGAAAGCCCTGGAAAGGTCGAGGAAACACGCGTACACGGGTGTTTTACGATCCACGTAGGTAGTATCTGACGGTATGCTTAAGACACAGTATCGCACTCTCTGTAGACAGCTGGGGTCTAAATCCAAACTGATTATCATGCAGCGCTACGAACTTATTTAACTGTGTATTAAGCAGACCGTCAAAAACTTTAGCTAAGATTGTGGCTAGTGAGATAGGCCGATAGTTACTTTTATCTGCAAGGTCGCCGGTTTTATTTTTCACTATAGGCACTACCACAGTCCTCATTAAATCGGGTATGCGTAACCCCAGCAAAATATTTCGCCTTAGAGAAAATTGAATATTACAGATAATTAGTTCATAGTTAGTTGCAATTTGTTCAAACAACAATTTGCTCTCTGAAAGTTTCAGGTTTAAATCCTGAATAGAATAAAAGTTATTAAAAAAACAAGAAAGTGTCACCAATTCTCTTATAAACCGACTTAATTACGGAGGCTACGAAAAGGCGACGAATTCATACTTGCGGGTGTCCTACACTAATTAGCAGCCTAATATTTTTTTCATAATTCCTTCTCAGTCACGAGATATTATATTTTTAAAGGAGTGGCGCTAGTGGACCCGAGCCAGCAACTGGAGCACTACGGAATTAAGAATACCGCTCTTGATTTACTAAGATCATACCTGACGGATAGGAAGGTTAAAGTTCAGGTAAACGGCGTAAATTCATTAGGGTCTGAAATGAAAATGGGCGTTCCTCAAGGTTCGATATTAGGTCCATTCCTCTTTTTAGTTTACATTAATGATTTACCCCAATTACTTCAAAATCAACCGAAGATGGTGTTATTTGCAGATGACACATCATTGATTTTTAAAATAGATCGACGGTCACAAAAACTTGACGACGTGAATAACTCTATTCTTCAGGTCCAAAATTGGTTTACCGTAAATAATTTGGTACTAAATAATAAAAAAACCAAATGCATTCGATTTAAGTTACCTAATGTTAGAAGTAGCGAATGTGACATCATATTGAATGGAGAAAACTGGAATTTGTAAATCAAACGGTTTTCCTAGGAATCACGCTAGATGAGAAATTACAATGGGGACCTCATATAACATCTCTTGCGGGGCAGCTAAGCTCGGCCGCGTATGCTGTTCGAAAGATAAGACAGTTAACAGATATAGAAACCGCGCGTTTGGTTTATTTTAGCTACTTCCTTAACATTATGTCGTATGGCATTTTACTGTGGGGTCGGGTTGCCGACATTGAATGCATATTTATTTTTAAAAAGAGGGCTGTCAGAGCCATTTATAATCTACATCGCCGCGAATCTCTTAGAGAACTATTTAAAACGATTAATATTATGACGGTACCTTGCCAATTCATTTATGAAAATATTATGTATGTAAGAAAAAATCAACATCTTTTTAATAAAATCAGTGATAGGCTAACAAACAACAAATTTATGGACGTAAGTCTGAAATAAATTATTATTATTATTATTATAATTTTAATACTAGAAATAAAGATAAAATAGATCAACCATTTTTCAGATTATCTAAAGTACGTAGGTACATCTTTTATGGGGTAGGTACTGTGTTAAATGTTACAATAAAATACCTTCTGATATATTACAATTATATGAAAGAAAATTTAAAACTCATATAAAAAGCACACTTTGTAAACAAGCATATTACAAATTAGAGGATTATATCCAAGATAAGAATGCTTGGAAACCTGCTGGTCATGCTGGTCCTTCATAGGACAATTTAGAGTCTAGACAAAATCAAACTGGTTGCTAATTTAACTATATAATTTATAATTTTTATGATATTAATTTTTATTTTCTGTGATTAATATAAATTTAACTCACACACTTATTATATGAGTCATATACGTGCAAAGGCAGCAACATCCTATTTTTCAATGATAGCAGCTTTGAATGCAGTCTATCAATGTCAAATCAGCTTCATTGTTTGACTTAATAATATTGTAGCAAAAACAGCTACATCTCTTATAAAATAACCGTTGAAAGTATATGTTTGCAGCAAAAACAGCAATATCCAATAGTAACTGTACTGTTTTGAAACCAAAAATATTGTTTACCGCCATTTTGGTATGCTGGATGTTGCTTCCTTTGCATCTATATCACTCATATGTTTAATTTTTTCAAATCTTATACAATGTTTGTAAATATGTGAGCACCATGTACCTATCGCATTTATGAGTCCCTTAGAAATAAATTCAAAGTAATTGATATACTAACTTTGCCTTCTCTTTATATCTTAGAAAGTATTTTGTATGTTCGCAAAAACTTAGGACTTTTCAAAATAAGAAGCGATTTCCATAATATAAATACACGTAGTAAACATGAAATTGTGATACCCAAATTCAGATTAACTAAAACTAGCAAGTCATTTCTTATAAACAGTATCCGCTTTTATAACAAGTTGCCAAAGTCGGTTACAGAACTTAGCGACGGAAAGTTCAAAACCCACATCAAACGTGTCCTTATCAAAAAAGCATATTATAAGATAAAAGACTACGTTGAAAACAAGGAAGTTTGGCAATAATTCCTTCTGCACATGTGGCTTCCCTGGTACCACATAAACAACATAACTATGTCAATGTCTATTAACTGCTCCCAAGTAACGATGTTTATTTAGAATGTTTTTTTTATTTTTTATTTTACATACTTCCTTGACATAATCTTTTCATTATTTGACATTATTTACCTACAAATCGAATTCCAATTCTTTATTAGTGGCTTTTGTGGACATGATATTTATTCAGATATGTTACTGTAGTTGTAATTGCAATCATGTCATTAATATTTTATATACTTAGATTATTTTATATTTTGTGAACGTGAGAACGTTGTAGGCCTAGTAGAGTGTAGATTTGTTGGCGGTTTTCTATTTTGTTAAGTACCTGGTAATTGTTGAAAGGCCTACACTGTCCTCCCATACCTATTATCACTGTTATTTAATAATATTGTAAAGCCAACTATTTTTAAAAGAGTAACCGTGGAGTTTCTTGCCGGCTCTTCTCCATAGGAAACGACTAACTCGAACCGTGCACCTAGCTTCTGACGTTTCATAAGTGCCCATGTAGGTTTATGTGAAATAAAATATTTTGATTTTGATTAATTTTTCTGTCATTACTTCACTTTTCATTCTTTTTACCAAGTGTGCTTTTTACCAATTCATTCTTTTTACCAATTTTTATTCTAGGTACATCGTCTTCACCTATAATTATTAATTAATGTATACAAACTATTGTTAACATTTTAAAAGAGTAAGTATGGAGTTTCTTGCCCATTCTTCTCCATACATAACTACCTTTTGGAAGGCGCAACTAGAATCAATTAACTGTTCATGTAATTTTTGACGTTCAAAAGTGCATCTTCGTGCCTATTTGAAATAAATGATTTGACTTTGACTTTGACCAGCACTCTTAAAGGTAGAATATAATAGGTCTTTACCTATGAAATTGCCGTTCTGCCCTCAATTTTTTCTAAGAATTGTAAGTTCAAATTATTTTTATTTTGAAAATATAGAATTATTTTTTGAAAATTAGTCATTTGTTTAATGGTTAGCGTTTTGTTTTCATCGCATTTGCACGTTTTTCGTCATCATGGATACGTTAAAAATTCGAGTGATTATGGAGTACGAGTACCGTCGTGGCAGCAAAGCGGCACGCAACATCAACGACGTATACGGAGCCAACACTACTAACGATCGCACCACCCGTTATTGGTTTGCCCGCTTTAATTCTGGAAATTTCGACCTAAGAAATGAACCTCGTGGTCGACCGAAAACTTTAGTCGACAATGACGAATTAAAGGTGATTGTGGAAGCTGATGATTCTCAATCTACAGCTGAATTAGCAGCAGCTTTGTTAGCATCAAAACAACATTGTTCCATTTGCGTCGAATTGGCAAGGTAAAAAAGCTTGATAAATGGATGCCCCACGAATTGAATAATCGCCAGCGCGACGCACTACTCAACAGGTACACAAACGAAGGCATATTGAATCGCATTGTTACTTGCGACGAAATATGAATTCTGTTCGACAATCGTAAGCGCTCAGCATGTTGGTTAGATCCTAGTTCGGTACCTAAAAAATGCCCCAAACGAAAACGGACCCCTAAAAAGTGATGGTTACTGTTTGGTGGTCTAGCGCCGGTATCATTAATCACAGCTTTTTACCAAACGGGATGAGCATTACTGCAGATGTGTACTGTGAAGAACTGAACATAATGGCAACTTAAAGAGGTCAGAATAGTAACAAATACGGAGTTGAAGGCAATTCAAGTTAGTGGTTGCAAAAAATATCTACATGTTTGGCGACTGCATCCTGATACCACTCTTGAAGCCATGGCCGATCACGTGAAAAATGTATGTAGCTCAGATGTTCATATTAAAATCGACAAAATTAAACACAAAATGAAAAGTGTTGCGATAAGTTGAACCAGGTCGAAATCTGGCCAATGAATGCAGAATTCAGTGAGTGGATTTGGTTTCGGAACTCAAACAGAACAAAACTAAACATATTATAGCCATAACATCGATATATTCTATCAGAATGTACGAGGTCTACGAATTAAACAGGATGAATTCCGAACCAGCATTGAGGCATTCAATTTTGATTTATGGGCAATAACGGAATCTGGCTGCAATAATTCCATAGAATATCCGGAAATAATCCCTCCGGGATATCAAATACTACGTTGCGATCGAGCGGATGGTCGGAAGCAGGGAGGAGCTTTTTTAGAGGCCACACACCGATAAGATTTGCGACAAGTACAAATCGCGAACGCGTCGATAGACACCTACGTTTTTGAAATGGTTAGTGCAACGGTTTATTTCAAAAATACATTTTTGTTTTTATGTCGTGTTATTTACATACCACCAGGGAGTTCTGAGAACGACTAATTGACTTTATTTAGATTAATAGAAAAAAAAACCGGCCAAGTGCGTGTCGGAACACGCACAATGAAGGGTTCCGTACTTGGAAATAATTTATCCTAAGAACAAACTTAACATTATAGTTGGTAAACATAATCTCCCATACATTCCAACTGCAAATGTATGTTTATACGCAGAATATCGAGAGATTTACCATGTTATTTTAAGACCATAGACTTCTTATATATTTTCCTGTAATCTATAAGTATAGAACTATTTTCTGTATTTTTTTCAAAATGTTAGGTTCAGTAGTTTCGGAGATAAGGGGGGGGAATGGTAAATTTTCGTCTATTTTCACTTATAACTTCAAAACAATTTATTTTAAAATTATAAAAAATATATTTTTGAGACCCTCACAGTATGCCCTTTCGATATGTCACACGGTACAGTTTGCAAAACTTTTTATTTTAATTTTCTTGTTTGCCCCCCAAAACTGACCCCAATATTCTAAATTCATTTATTTACGGTTCACGTCCGTGTTTGGGTCACTCAAATTGATATGTATACCAAATTTACATTCGGAGCAAATTGGCTGTGACAGACGGACAGACAGACAGACAGACAGACACACGAGTGATCCTATAAGGGTTCTGTTTTTTCCTTTTGAGGTACGGAACCCTGATTATCTGATAGATATGGAGAAATAATTGTTATTGGTGATTTTAATTTGTATTCGTGTCCTGTAAATGTTAAAAATTATTATGAATGTTTTGTGTCCTATTGCGAATTCACTCAAAGTAACACAGTACCAAACTATCTAGGTCGTCAGTTGAATTTGGTTCCGAGCACAGGTTTTAGCGGGGAGGTGTCGGTGGTGGCGGCCGATGATGCGCTCGTGCCCGTAGACGCGCATCACCCGCCGCTCGCGTTCACCGTGCACTGTGCGCGTGCGCTCCCCGCACCCGCCGCGTCCGCCCCGCCCGCGCCCTCTGCCGGCGGCAGTCCCGCAGCGCGTAGTGTTAGGCCGCAGTGGAACTTCTATCGAGCCGACTACGAGTTGTTATACTCTACGTTGACTTCCACTGATTGGAGTATGATATGACATGATTTGGAGGATATGTTGAATATTTTTTATGATACACTGAGTGATATTTTGGATAGATATGTACCCTGGAAGAAAATTCTCGATACATTTACCCAGAATGGTACACCGCAGATATGTATTATAAGAGATATAAAGAATAAAGCTAGATTTCATAAAACTTTCAAAAAAACAAAGCTGGACAGCGATTATTCTGAATTTTCAAAGTACAGAGCACGTATAAAAAAATCAATAGAAATCGCACATAAAGAACACAAGTTTAAAGAATAAAATCAATTTGCAAAAGATCCAAAATCATTCTGGCAGTATATTAGGTCCAAACGAAGTAGGTTAAACAGACAAAGTATCATAAAGGATGGTCAGCATATTTTGGATGAGGAGTGTGCTCGACAATTTGCGTCATTTTTTGAGTCGGTGTATAATAAAGAGCGGCCGCGGCTGGAGGCGCGGGCGGCGGGGGCGGAGGCGGAAGCGAACAGTGCGCGAGTGCACATCGAGACCATCAGTCTTCAAGACGTAAGAGAAGCGCTCATAAAGCTTAAGCCAAAGCGCTCATCTGGCCCGATGGCCTTCCAGCTTTTCTGTTCCGAGGCTGTGGCAGGGTGCTGGCTGAGCCCCTGCATCATATCTTTAATACCTGTTTAAAACAAGCAACGTTTCCGCCTAGGTGGAAAATCACGCGAGTGATTCCGGTTCCCAAGGGTAAGTCAGGGCCGGATGTCAGTGGCTACAGACCGGTGGCAGTGTTGTCGACACCTGCAAAAGTTTTCGAGTCTGCTATCCAACGCTGCGTGCAGGCTCAGGTGAGCGTACAGCTGTCGGACGCGCACGGGTTCCGGCCGGCGCGCAGCACTGCCACTAATCTGCTTAACTTCATGGCGAGGGTGGTGCCGGCCGTCGATGCTGGTGTGCAGGTAGACACGGCATATTTTGATTTTAAAAATGCATTTGATACGGTCGACAATGATGTACTGCTAATGAAGCTGGCAAAAACTGGCTGCACTCCGTGCCTACTACAGTTCTTAGCCAGCTACTTGAAAGACCGACAGCAGTACGTTGACTACAATGGGTTCGAATCCGAGCCATACTACACCAGGTCAGGCGTGAGCCAGGGCAGCAATTTGGGTCCTCTTGAATTTATCTTAAATGATAAATGACTTACCTGACGTAGTCAAACATAGTTTATGTTTATTGTTTGCAGATGACCTCAAATTGCTGCTCGAGGTCAAGAGGTGAGTCGGACTGTGAGAGATTGCAGGAAGACATAGATAGAGTGGTAGAGTGGAGCCATAAAAATACACTCTATTTCAACACAGCGAAATGCTCAGTGATGACATTTACGCGTGCGAAGACGGCCTTAGCCTATGAATACAAAGTGGAGGAAGCGCCGATGCAGCGAGTGTCTCAGGTACGAGATCTAGGAGTACTGCTTACCCCGGATCTAGCTTTCCGGGATCATATAGTTAAGATTTGCAAGAAGGCGTACAGAAACCTTGGTTTCGTGCTGAGACAGTCGCAGGGATTCACAAACGTTACCACGCTCAGGGTGCTGTATGACGCTTTGGTAAGGAGTCACTTGGAACACAGTGCGGTGATTTGGGCTCCTCGTGAAGCGAAATACAATGTCATGCTGGAGCGAGTGCAGAATAAATTTACAAGACACTTGTGTTTTAAACTTTATGGGGTTAACCCATTTTACCCGCTGATGTATCCTACACTGTTTGTACTGGGTATGGTGGGGTACAACGAACTCAGAGTTTTTACACCGGGAATTTATACTTGCGGCGTATGCGCTAAAGCTCCTGCGTGGAGTAGCTCATAACCCGGGGGTGCTGCGTCACCTGAAGCTGTGCGTGTCTGACCGGTACGTGTGGAGGCGGCGGCGACCGCCACTGCTAGCCGTGCCTGCTGCCAAAACCAACCTACTGTCAAAAACACCTCTCACCCGCACACTGTGTGTACTAAACGAGGTGCATGAGAGAATTGACATATTTTCGTGCAATCTGAGTGAATTCGCAAGAGTTTTGTGGAATTTGGTTAGTTATATTTAAATGTTAATAGTCTGTGTTATGTCTGATTTTGCATTTTAGATTTAAGTGTTGCTTTCTATTTTTAAAGTTTAGATTTTAAGTGTTATATAAGTTAATTTTTCAATTTATTTGATGTGTGTTTTTAAACCACTATTGTATTGGGGTCATCCTGTAAAGATAGTGTGTGTGAGTGTAATAAATAAATAAATAATTAAATAAATAATGATGGAGAAGCTCGCACATCTCCAACCAGCTTTGGTCAATCGTTCGGCTCCGCTGCTGCTGCACGACAACGCGCGACCTCATATTGCACAGCAGACGGTCTCCAAGTTACAAGAGCTGCGGTTGGAAGTTCTTCATCCACCGTACTCACCAGATCTTTCTACTTCTTGGCGGGGAAAAAATTCAATAACCGAGAGGCAGTTCAAAATGCCTTTGAAGAATTGGTTGCCTCCCGTCCAGCAGACTTTTTCAAAAAGGGCATCAATAAGCTACCACTATGTTGGCAAAAATGCATTGATTGCATGGGTAATTACTTTGATTAATAAAAATAAAAAATATAGAGAAACAAGGGCGTTAACTTATTTCATGAAAAACGGGAATTTCATAGGTAAAGACCTAATATAAGGCACCCATTTGTACCATCTTATTATAAACCTACATTCTTTGCAAATAAAAACATTCTATTCTATTCTATTCGCATCGATTCCAAGATGGCCGCGGGGCGAAATGGTTACTTGCCCAAGAAAGAGCAGGACCCGAGGAGGGACCGAGTATTGGTGTAAGCCAATAGGAAAAAAAACACAATAAAATAAACGCCCTCTCGTCTGCACTCTACGAGCGCCGTCGTCATACATAGGGCCAATTAAAAAGTATATTTATCTAACACCTTGCCAGCGACATCGCCCGCCGTATTATTCCCTTATCCAGTGGGAATTTTGAAAAATCCGTTCTTGTTCCTTGCTGTCCGGATGGCCGGATATCCGGTTTTTATTTCGGCTACCAATATGATAAAAGGGAACCTTTTTTTAGACCCTTGGAAGATTAGGACTTTTCTTTTTATATGCATTGGAGTCTCCAAAAACAGCAGGCGCTTTGTGTTTAAAAATATTCAGCATAGAGGCATTTAACTTGGAACTAACTTTTAGTCCTCCAGATAGGCTTGAACACGTGCAGCTCCATCATGAAGACTACGGCGGCGATGATGACGGCCGCCAGCGAAGCCTTCGGGATGTAGTAGAAGTATGGCGTGAAGTACTGGAACAAGGATTATCAATTAGCTGACAAAAGTCCACATGTCTTGGACCTTGGACACCATCCGGTCGGCAGTCCAGAGTGTTAAAACTTAGCATTCTCCCCAGTGTTCAGTGCTGGTTGTGGCACTACCAGCGCCTTGAGGGAGATTTCTGCGCCGCCTCTCATTACTCTTGGAGAGTTGAGGCCGAAAATTTTAGCTTTTAGTCCTGTGCATTGATACAGTTTAATAGGAGATACTTTGTAAATTTTTTCAGAAATGGGATGATGTAAGAGCGAGTAAAGCAAGCTCGAAAATTTTTGGACCTCTTCGGATAATTTTGTTAGATTTTGTTTGATAAATATAGAAATTGGAGTGACCTACTTTGTCGACTCATACAGAAAAGTTTGAGAATTAAGAAAATGCAGGGTGCAAGAGCAAGCGTAGCGAGCTCGCATATTTTAGCACCCCGCCACGGAAAGCTTAGGTTTTCTTTTCATCATTCATACAGGATAAGGAGTTACTTTGTTGGTTTATGCAAAAAAAGTTTGAGAATTCAGTGAACGTAGGATGCAACATTTTTTAGCTCGCTTCGGCTGCTAGGGGTGTTCTTTTGCCCATTCATGTAGGAATAGTGTGACTTTATGGACTTGGTGTGGAAATTTACCAATTTTTTTAGGCGATCGATAAATACTTTATTTTTAGTGGACCGTATTCTAGAGGTTACTGGTGATCGCCTAGAGGGAATTAGATGACGGACAGGCGAACAATAAGGAAGGTTAGGAGTGCCTACAAGGCTTCGCACGTGGCACGTGGCAGCAGACGGCGTGATCCGTTTGGCAAGAATGGCGACTTTCCTGCTTGCAGCACTGACTTGGTTCACACGCACTCAAGTCCTTCACATAGTTCATCTTGATTCGATCACGATGCGGAGATCTTAAGCGTTTAAGCGGTTGAAATTAGCGGAGCGGCAGGCGTACGCGAGCGCGATTACTTCGCGGCCCGGAATTTTTCAATGACTAAATGTTCTCGAAAGCGGCGTCCAATTCTAGACGACGCGTGCTTGCGGGGGGGGGGGGGGAGAGGGACAGCTCGCTTGTTCGGACAGTGACGTCAAATGACAGGACTATCCAAGCATTTATAAATTTAAGAAACATCGAGAGCTGGCATTACCAAACATGTGCAGAAAAGTTAGAGAAATAAAATAATTTTGAGTGCTACAGCAAGCGAAGAAAAATAGCTTCCTAAGTTTTTTTACATATTTATTTATTAAAACTGTATGCAACACTTAAGAATAGCACCACCCTGTTCCCTCCCGTGGGTGTCGTAAAAGGCGACTAAGGGACTTACTACAGAATGGGCAGCAGCGTTCTCTATGCATTTTTAACACCATACTGCGATCGCCAACCCGCCTGCCAAGCGTGGCGATTATGGCAAACCGCCCCAACTGGGGCAGGCCTATGTCCAGCAGTGGACGTCTCTCGGCTGAAATGATGATGATGATGCAACAGTAAAAAAATTATGTACAAAGTCGGACTTAATGCCTGCGGCATTTTTTACCAGTCAAGCTTAGGGTGATGCAGAGACAAAACACTGTATGTTTTGTCTCAGCATCACCCTAAGCTTGACTGGTAGAAAATGCTGACTCTGCATCACCCTAACTCTGCCGACTAGCGTGATGACTTACGGACGTGTTTACGTTTTTGCAATTAAACGGAAAAAAAAATTGTTTAAATTACACCTAATGCGGTAACGAACATAGCATAATTCCAAATAAGTGAGTGTTGACAGTGAACTATAGACTGTGAGACGACACCAGCCTACAGCAGTGTGCGTAAGCATCATTAGGGTCTTTGAGAACATGTCTCTTACGTTCGCCTACAAAAACAGCTACGAACAATGATGGTGTTAGTACCATTATTGGAACTAGTAGATCTCAGAATGACCTATCAACTTTCGGGCTTACAGAGTCTGAGTCTAGAAATGTATCATTAAGTGCGAAAGAGAAAAACACTAGAGGATGATTTTGTATACCAATTCGGCGAATGCAAAACGGAAATTATAGGATTATTTAATAACTTTGGAAAATTCCAGGCTGATAGTTTTGATACTATAAAGCAAGAAGCAAGTGAGTTCAAAAAAATCGCGATGTACATAATTTATATTTTTGTAAATAATTAAAATGTAATTATGACCACACTATTGAATTAGGAAATTCCTGTAATGATAGTGATGATGAGTTAGTAAATGAATAAATAAATAAGATATATCCTCTATTAAAGGACAGTTGAGTGCTTGTGCTAGCTTCAACTTTCTTTCTGACTAACTGACCGTCTCTTTGACATTTCAAAAGTGCCTGTAAATGGTTTAATTGAAATAAATGCTTTGAGTTTGAGTGACATTAAGACAAAAACGGACAAATTAATAGATGAAAACAGAAATTTGAAAACTGAAATAAAAAGCTTAACTACTACGGTTGATAATACTCAAGAAAAAATCAAGTGCCTAGAAAGCGATGTTCATATCTTACAATTTAATGCCAACTTTTGCTCAACATCGTTAGAAAACTTAACAACAAGTTTCGGCGAAATAAAAACAGAGATCTAGGAGCCGTACTGAATGAAGTAAAAATATCATAATATTTGGCATTGCTGAACCACGCTAACATGGAGAAAACAAAAGATGAAGATAAAAACGAGGTTAAAAACATCCCATTAACTATAGATTGTTTGCCCTGAACCCGAAAAAATTATACGTTTAGGAAAATATAACGAAAACAAGAAACGTCCTGTAAAAGTCTGCTTCTCAACTCAAGAAAGGCACAAACTATACTTAAGAAGAAAGGAAATCTGAAGGACAACGAAATCAAAATTTATTCTGATCAGACCCCAAATCAAAAACAGGCGATGCTAAAATTACGAGAAGAGCTACGACAACGTGTAGAAAATGGAAAGAAGGATTTAACCATAAAATATCAAAAAGGAATATCTAAAATTGTAAAACAACAGAACCATCCGCAATCACCAAAAAACTAGAAGTAAGGGGAAATGTAAGAGATAGAGCCTACAAAAACCAGTCTATAAACCATAAAATCTGCAACTCATGCGATATTTTTTTTTTTTTAACTAATCACTAAAATTTCTTTACGCAAATATTCGGAGTGTGGTAAAGCTCGGTAAACTAGATGAAATAAGGTGTGTCATAGAATCATTTCACTCAAAGGTTCAAGTGATTGTGCTAACCGAGACTTGGATAAAAAAACGAGGACGAAGCTCAAAGACTCGTATTACATTATAAACATATTACTACAACTACAGAAAAAATTTAAGAGGGTGTAAAACACGGAAACTTTAAATTCTTCACCCGCGCTTTCTGCTGCCTTACTTAGAAAGAATGTAAAGGCATGCCCATTGGAGTTCAGGTTTCAGCATACAAACCCACAGGCTGTTATAAAAGCTTTTAAAGATCTTAAAATTAAATCAACAGAAGATCTTTGGGGAATATCTGTAAAAGTTTGTAGGTCTATCATCGAAACCATTGCGCTCTATTTAGCTTTCATATTTAACACCAGTGTAGACTAAGGAGTCTTTCCGGATCTCATGAAACACAGTAAAGTTGTCCCATTGTTCAAATCCGGTGATAGTAAAGAATCTTACAATTATAGGCCTGTGTCAATTCTTCCAGTTCTCAGCAAGGTGTTTGAAAAGTTGATGCTCAATCAAATGTTACGTCACTCTAATAAAAATTCCATCTTTCATGAACAACAGTATGGTTTCACCAAAGGGCGTTGTACAATTGACGCTGGTGTCACCCTAATAAAGATTTTTAGCGCTTGGGAAGAAGCACATTATGCCATTGGAATCTTTTGCGACCTCTCTAAGGCGTTCGATTGCGTAAACCATGAGACACTTCTGCTGAAACTGGAGTACTATGGGATTAAAAATATAGCTCTTGACTTACTAAGATCATGCCTGATGGATAGGAAGGTTAAAGTTCAGGTAAACGGCATAAACTCATTAGGGTCTGAAATGAAAATGGGCGTTCCTCAAGGTTCGATATTGGGTCCATTCCTCTTTTTAGTTTACATTAACGATTTACCCCAATTACTTCAAAAACAACCAAGATGGTGTTATTTGCAGATGACACATCATTGATTTTTTAAATAGATCGACGGTCACAAAAACTTGACGATGTGAATAACTCTATTCTTCAGGTCCAAGATTGGTTTACGGTAAATAATTTGGTACTAAATGAAAAAAAAAAAAAAAAAAAAAAAACAAATGCATTCGATTTAAATTACCTAATGTTAGAAGTAGCGAATGTGACGTCATGTTGAATGGAGAAAAACTGGAATTTGTTAATCAAACGGTTTTCCTAGGAATCACGCTAGACGAGAAACTACAATGGGGACCTCATAATATAACATCTTTTGCGGGGCGGCTAAGCTCGGTCTCTTATGCTGTTAGAAAGATAAGACAGTTAACAGATATAGAAACCGCGCGTTTAGTCTATTTTAGCTACTTCCACAGCATTATGTCGTATGGCATTTTACAGTGGGGTCCGGCTGCTGACATAGAATCCATTTTTATTTTGCAAAAGAGAGCTGTCAGAGCCATTTATAATCTACGTCGCAGCGAATCTCTTAGGAAACTGTTTTAAAGGATTAATATTATGACGGTACCTTGCCAATTCATTTATGAAAATATTATGTTATGTAAGAAAAAATCTACATCTTTTTAATAAAATCAGTGATAGACATCATTTTAATACTAGAAATAAAGATAAAATAGATCAACCATTTTTCAGATTGTCTAAAGTACGTACATCTTTTATGGGGTACTGTGTTAAATGTTACAATAAAATACCTTCTGATATATTACAATTAAATGAAAAAAAATTAAAACTTATATTAAAAGCACACTATGTAAACTAGCATATTACAAATTAGAGGATTACATCCAAGATATAAATGCTTGGAAACATGCTGGTCCTGCTCCATAGGACAATTTATTTAGAGTCTAGAAAAAATCAAACTGGTTGCTAATTTAATTGTATAATTTATATTTTATGAGATTTATTTTATTTTCTGTGATTAATATCACACACTGACATAGGTTATTAAATGTTAAAATTTTAGGGAAATCATCTACTTTTACAACGTTTGTAAATATGTGAGCACCATGCATCTAACGCATAATTAATTTGTCTGTCATTGCTTCACCTTTCATTCTTTTTACCTATTGTGGTTTAGTAATTTTATTCTAGGTAAGTGCATTGTCTTCACATATAATTAATAATTAATGTATACAAATATTGTTAACATTTTAAAAGAGTAAGTATGGAGTTTCTTGCCCATTCTATTCCATACGTATCTACCTTTTGGAAGGGGCAACTAGAATCAATAAAATAATGATTTTTGTAAATTTTGACGTTCAAAAGTACCTTTTATGTGTCTATTTGAAATAAATGATTTGACTTTTGAAAGACTTAAAACATGAGTTTATAGACGAACATTGTGAAGACGGAAACCATTTCCACACATCTAAACACCCTCGCTCTCGATATAGGGGCTATACATAAACAACCAGCAGCAAATACGTCCGAATTTCTTCAGAACTACAATCCACCTTTCAAAAAGAAAACGAACTATAATTGAACCTGCTCAGCACTGAAAAATCTGTAAAAAAAATATTTATGCAAATGTTATAGGAAAATAATATAAAAGTATTAAATAAAATCACTTTAGAATATTGTAAACGTGAAACAGCTTCTACAAAAACTATCATAGATCATGTGGCTACCAGCTCACAAGGTGTGCGTAGTCGCAGCGGAAAAGTGTCGAATTTCTTCATTTCAGTTTTACAGATATTTAGTGTATGACGAACAAACGAACCTGTATTAAGACTGTATGCATAAACAATAAACAATAAACAGGTGTAAATGTGTATGGTAAGTAAAAATTTGTGCATCCAAATGCACAAATTTTTACTTACCATACACATTCACACGACGTCATACACTAAATACCAAACTAACTAATACTAATATTGGCCATTGGGGAGCTATTCAAGAAAAACTGTTTCCGCTGGAACTACGTCATCCTAGCGGGACTTTTTTTTTCTACGGACGTACTAGAAAAAAAATACATCTAATAATTTGTGTGTTGCGAGAGGTAAATGTGTATGTATAAATGAAATTTGTGTGTCATAAAACTGCGAAGATATTCAAGTTTCCGCTGCGCTGACGTTTGGCCATTTGATGAAAATCATATAAAAAAGTTTAGTGGAGAGTTGTAATTTTTTACGCACGTTGCTTTGAATTGTTGTGTAATGTTTGTGATAACAGAATTTGAAAAAAACATTCCGTTCAGAAGATATACACGTAAAAATAAAATAAGGTTATTAGGTCCAAGTGCTTAAAATAGAGCCTAACTTATAACGTTTATTTGTATCTTGTAAGGTTCTACAATGTCCTGCCAAGTTTCACTTATGTGCTCTTAGTAATTAATGAGCAATGGCATAATTTACTACAACTGGATCACTATATTGTATGACATCCGATTGTAGAACTTTTTAATGGAAAAGCAAAATTAAACATATTCCAATATTTAGTGTATTAATGCAACAATTAACATGTCAAATTTCAGCTCATTACATTAAATAATTAAAGAGATATAGTAAAAATACCTGAACAACTGCAATACATGGATAAACCGACCAAGTTTGAATGGCTACCAAAAAGCGGGCCTGCAGTATAAAGAGCTAACGTTCTAAAATTACCAGTGTTGTACCATTATTGGATTGGTACTATTGTACCATTATTGGTATTATTGCACACAATTCTTTAACAAGTAACTAATAAACTGATAACTTTCGTGATATTATTGTAGGAACTTGTTTTTTTTTCTTAAACTTACGACATTATTTCAATAATAATTATAAACCTAAGATTTACTCATACCTTTATCAATCAAATCAAAATCAAAATATTTTATTTCACATAAACCGACATGGGCACTTATGAAACGTCAGAAGCTAGGTGCACGGTTCGAGTTAGTCGTTTCCTATGGAGAAGAGCCGGCAAGAAACTCCACGGTTACTCTTTTAAAAATAATTGGCTTTACAATATTATTAAATAACAGTGATAATAGGTATGGGAGGACAGTGTAGGCCTTTCAACAATTACCAGGTACTTAACAAAATAGAAAATCGCCAACAAATCTACACTCTACTAGGCCTACAATGTTCTCACATTCACAAAATATAAAATAATCTAAGTATATAAAATATTAATGACATGATTGCAATTACAACTACAGTAACATATCTGAATAAATATCATGTCCACAAAAGCCACTATTATGGGCTTTTACAGTAGGCAATATATTTCAAATCAAATCAAATCAAACCAAATCATTTATTTGCAATGAATGTAGGTTACATTAAAATACAGGTGGAGTAGGTGGGAGTGGGCCATGTACATTCTGCCTGGAAATAGGCAAGCATATAAAAAAAAAATACATTAATTAATTTTCAACATTAATTAATATTGAAAATGTCAAATTAAAATGTTACTTTAGAATAAAATTAAGAATAAATTGTTTTTTAGGTCAATATGTTCAAAATAATATTAATTATGTTATTAATATTATTAAATAATATTATTTGTTATTTGTATTTAATAAAAAAACGGATTTTTTATATTAATAATGTTATTATTACTTTGTTAATAATGTTCTTTTTTAATGTTAATTAGTCATTAAATAATAAATACTTTTAATAGTACAAAGTTAATGCAGTTGTTTTATTTTCTGCTAAACTATTGTGTACACACCTGTACGAAACTAACGATACTATACTGGTAATTTTAGAACGTTAGCTAAACAGCTAAAAAGCTGCTTTTAGCGTTAGCTAAAAAGCGGGCCTGCAGTATAAACATACTGCAGGCCCGCTTTTTGGTAGCGATTCAAACTTGGTCGGTTTGTCCATTTATTGCAGTTATTCAGGTATTTTTATTATATCTCTTTAATTATTTAGTGTAATGAGCTGAAATTTGACATGTGAATTGTTGCATTAATACACTAAATATTGGAATATGTTTCATTTTGCTTTTCCATTAAATAGTTCTACAATCGGATGTCATACAATATAGTGAACTGTTTAAGGATATTAACATCATGACGGTACCTTGTCAATATATCTACGGAAACATCATGTACGTAAGGAAAAATTTACATCTTTTTAGAAAAAGAGGTGAATGACATAATTATAGTACTAGAAATAGGGACCTATTAGTTCAACCAGGTTTCAGACTGGCTAAAGTAGACTCATCTTTCATGGGGTACTGTTTAAAATGTTACAATAAAATACCTCCCCACATACTCCAATTGAATGAAACAAAATTTAAAACATGTATAAAACGCACACTATGCAGTC
Source organism: Dryobota labecula (assembly GCA_947523025.1). Taxonomy (NCBI): domain Eukaryota; kingdom Metazoa; phylum Arthropoda; class Insecta; order Lepidoptera; family Noctuidae; genus Dryobota; species Dryobota labecula. The sequence goes on from OX383290.1 coordinate 1,220,281, forward strand.
AAGCTCAATGCTGATCCTACTCCATAAGGGCGCATAAACTAATTGATTAGCATTTGAAAATATTATTGGAGCTGCTGAATATTTTAAGACTATTTTTGCATTGTATAAACTCAATCTCCTTGAATTATATAATTGCATAGCACAGGTGTGAGTACTATGTACTATAGAGCTACCATTTACCGGGTAATATGTCTTTTATTGACTTGAATGTGCCCTGGCGGCTGAGAGTATGTCATGCTCACTCAAATGTCTCGCTGCTGATGGCGTGTGTGTTGGATCATTAAGTTCCCTTCATAATGGTTGAGCTAAATGGTGCTGATTCATGCGTCATGTTCGTGAACGGGCGCCGTCAGTTGGGACTTGTCATCTCTTAGCTGTCACGGCTTATTGAATTGTTTCTATTACGGACGCTTCTAACGTGCACGTCTTTCTACATTGTTCTCACATGTATAACTTCAACATGAATGATGTTGTAGATGTGTACCTGGATCACCTCAAAAAACTCGCTACTCGCCCAAGGAGGCTAATTATTGGAGGCGACTTAAACGCAAAGAGCACCTGGTGGGGAAGTCCAGAGATCGACCATAGGGGTGACGATGTGGCCGGTATGTTTCATGAGAAGGGCCTTCACATACTCAATAGAGGTGACACCCCAACTTTCGATACTATTCGTGGCGGAAAGCGATACACGAGTTTCGTTGACGTGACGGCCTGCACTCTTGATATACTGGACCTAGTGGAGGACTGGAAAGTTATTACAAATCTCACCTGCGCTGACCACAGTGGGATTAGCTTCAGTATTAAGCTCAAAAAATCAGTCGGGGTAAGTGTCAAACGAACCACAAGACTGTACAATACTAAGAAAGCAAACTGGGAAACTTTTCTTGATATTTTAAATAAATTAAAAATAGATTATAATTTAGAAACCGAAAAAATCTGCACCATCAACACAGTCGAAAAACTAGATCATTTCCTAAAAAATTACAATAATGCTATCACCATAGCTAGTAACACTTCAATTCCGTTAAAAAAGAACAAGGAGACACTTACCCTGCCCTGGATGTCGGAGGAGCTCGTGAAGATGAAGCAGGAAGTCACCACTAGGAAACGTAGAATCGGGAACGCTGCACCGATACGAAAACAAAGAGTATACGAAGCTTACATAGAAGCCAGAGACGAGTATGAAATGAGAGCAAAGGAGACCCAAATCAGCAGTTGGAAAGATTTCTGTGGCAAACAGGACAAAGAAAATTTGTGGGAGGGGATTTATCGGGTTATAGGGAGAACGGCCAAGAGAGAAGAAGACATACCCTTAGAAGACGGTGGCATCACTCTTGACGCAAAAGGCTCTGTGGAGTTGCTTGCGAGGACATTCTACCCGGAAGACCTTGAGGAGAATGATAACCAGACGCATCGAGTCACAAGGAACCGAGCATCAGCTGTGAACCTTCAACTATCTGAGGGACAGAACGATCCTCCGTTTACAATGACAGAATTGTACAGAGCACTGGATTCTTTGAACCCAAAGAAAGCACCTGGTGCTGATGGTTTCACAGCTGACATATGTAGCCATGCCGTTAAAAGTGACCCAAAACTTTTCCTGGAAGTACTCAATAAATGCCTAGAGCTCCATTACTTCCCAGCTGTCTGGAAGGAAGCGACAGTCATAGTGCTAAGGAAACCAGGAAAAGAATCGTATACCACCCCCAAGTACCGCCCCATAGGACTGCTACCGGTAATGGGCAAGGTATATGAGAAAATGCTGGTCGCCAGACTCAAACATCACCTGCTGCCGAGACTGAACCAAAACCAGTTCGGATTCATGCCCCAAAAGAGCTTCGAAGACGCCCTCTATAAACTAATGCAACATATAAACAATAAATTAGACGAGAAGAAAATCACAACCGTCGTGTCACTGGATATAGAGGGCGCTTTCGACAGCGCCTGGTGGCCAGCGATTAGAGTCCAACTGGCAAAAGGAAACTGTCCCTTAAATATTAGAAAAGTGATTGACAGTTACCTCGATCAAAGAAGAGTCACGGTGAGGTACAATGGGGAAACATTCACCAAGGCGACCAACAAAGGATGCGTTCAAGGGTCCATAGGTGGGCCCATCCTATGGAATGTTCTACTTGACCCCCTGCTAAGTACTCTCGAAGCCGAAGGTCACTATGTGCAGGCGTTCGCCGATGACGTCGTCATGGTATTCGATGGTCACACGGCACAACATGTGCAAAGACGGGCAAATGCTGCTCTCGAACTTGTTCAGGTGTGGGGTGTCGAAAACAAGCTCAAATTCGCACCTCATAAGACAAGCGCAATGGTCATCACACGCAAGCTTAAATTCGACACTCCGCGCTTGTGCATGGGTGGGATTGACATTGGCCTGTCCAAACAAATCAAGATGTTAGGTGTGACGATTGATGACAAGTTCACTTTTAACGCACACGTATCAATTGTCTGTGGAAAGGCCATCAACGTTTACAAGCAACTTGCAAGAGCAGCAAAAGCAAGTTGGGGCCTCCACCCTGAGGTAATACGCACAATATATACTGCGACTATCGAGCCCATTATCTCATATGCGGCGAGCGTCTGGGCACCGGCTGCCGGAAAACTGAAAGTGCAAAAACAGCTCGGAACTGTACAGAGAGGCTTCGCGCAAAAAATGTGCAAGGCTTATCGAACGGTCTCCCTGTACTCAGCGCTGGTTCTGGCGGGACTGCTTCCACTGGATCTTCGTGTACGTGAGGTAGCCTCACTATACAGGATCAGGAAGGGAGCGGCCCTGCCCGAACTGGGGGACAGAGAGATCGAGCGGTTAATGCCGGCAACAGAAGCGCCACACCCTGCAGCTCTTGCAGATCTCGGGCTGACATGCCTAAAAGACCAGATCGACGTGGAAGCAAACAGTAGCCATGCAGTGAAAATTTTCACAGACGGCAGCAAAATTGGGGGAAGGGTTGGCGCAGCGCTGTCCGTTTGGGAGGGCGAAGCGGAGACCAAGGCCGTCAAACTTTGCTTGCCGTCATACTGCACAGTATACCAGGCGGAATTGCTGGCTGTTTGCGAAGCTACGAGGCGAATCAAGAAACACAGTGCACTCACATTCGGAATATATAGCGAATCAATGGCGGCGCTACAAGCGGTCACAAATCTCGGCACCCTCCATCCATTAGCTGTAGAAACACGCGAGAACTTATCAGATATATCTCGACAGAACAAAGCTGTGACTTTGTACTGGAAAAAAAAAAGACAAAAAAATAAAGACTTTTTAAATGACAAAACTTTATAGGAAAATGTTATTGATAAAAATGTACGTTGTTTTTGCAATTTCAAATGTTTTAGAATAAAATGATGACATTGTTATTTATTTTATATGCAATTTTTTTTTTTTTTGTTAATGTATGTTCTTAAATTATAATTTGACATAACAGATTTTGACACAGATTATCTAAATTCTTTAACTAATAATAATTGTGATTGTTGCTAATGTTTTCGGAATATTCTGACATTAAGCTTTTTGACATTACACATTACGACATATTATATTCTTCATTTTATGATTTGTGAGAGATTTAATATTTAATTCATTAATTATTTTGATTTGTTTTTAGTCTGATCTGTAACTACATATTAAATTAGACTGTGGCTAATAATAATTGTAATAGCTGTATCTATATTATCATTTAATTCAAACATAATATTTTGCATGCCGTAAGGTAAAATGTACCGGGACACTTAATTAAACATTCCAACTTACATGTATACCTACATTATCAGCAAATAAATGATTTCTTTCTTTCTTTCTTTCTTTCATGCATCTGCGACTCCAATGAAAAAGAAACCGTACCCCACATTATTTTGGAATGCCCAGTGTTTGGGTGTGAAAGATTCATGATTGAACAACTACTGGATATAAAACTAACAAAGGAGAATGTAAAATTAATAATGATAGATAAGGGAAGAAAGGATTTCATGAACTACTGCTTAAAAATAATAGAAAAAGTCGTAAAGAGAAATAAGTAAAAATAAGTATGATGACCATATATTATGGAATATATCGTACATCGTACACTTAAATTGATTAAGTTATATTTATAATTTAAAAGTAGAAATAAGCATAGTTTGAGATAGAAAATAAGAACTTAGATGAAAAACTAGTTATGTAAGAAAATTGTGCAAGAATGTATACTGGGTATGAACAATATTATGGAAAATGTGGGTATTGTAAACCCGAAATCACAAAATAATGAAAGCTATATAGTAATAACACTAGACATAAGTATACTTAAGATAACAAACTGTAAAAACCAAATGTAATAAATAACTAGACATGTAAGAAAGCAATGTACTAAATGTATACTGGGCATTATTTAAATAAAGATAAACTGTGTATGGTGTAAACCCGAAACCCAAAAATAAGATATCACTAAAGATTAGAGAGATTAGATAGATAGCTTAGCCCGGAATCCCACCGGGTAAACAGCAAGAGAGAGATAGAAAGAAAGAAAGACAAAGTATGCGGAATAAAAGTGCGAGAGGAATAATTAATAGAACTGGAATGAAAGAGTAGTATTAGATAAAATAGGCTTTGACGTTGTGTCAGAGGAAGTAGAACAAAAAAAAAAAAAAAAACATGAATGATGTAACCCATATTTTGTAACAATATTTTGTTTTAAAAGAGTGTCCGTGGAGTTTCTTGTCCGTTCTTCTCCATAGGAACCTACTACGCTTTCGAATGGGCAACTAGCTTCATCTTTCTGACTGACCGACCCCTTGACAATTCAAAAGTGCCTGTAATGGGTTTATTTGAAATAAATGGTTTGAGTTTGAGTGATCCAGTTGTAGTAAATTATGCCACTGCTCATTAATTACTAAGAGCACATAAATAAAACTTCGCAGGACATTGTAGACCCTTACAAGATACAAATAAACGTTATAAGGTAGGCTCTAGAGTTACTATTTTAATTACTTGGACCTAATAATCTTATTTTACTTTTACGTGTATATCTTCTGAACGGAATGTTTTTTTCAAATTCTGTTTTCACAAACATTACACACAAATTCAAAGCAACGTGCGTAAAAAAATACAACTCTCCACTAAACCGTTTTATATGATTTTCATCAAATGGCCAAACGTCAGCGCAGCGGAAACTTGAATATCTTCGCAGTTTTATGACACACAAATTTCATTTATACACACACACCTCTCGCGACACACTAAGTATTAGATGTATTTTTTCTAGTACGCCCACAGAAAAAAAAAAAGTGCCGCTAGGATGACGTAGTTCCAGCGGAAACAGTTTTTCTTGAATAGCTCCCCAATGGTTGGATGCACAAATTTTTACTTACCATACACATTTACACGACGTCATACACTAAATATCTGTAAAACTGAAATTAAGAAATTCGACACTTTTCCGCTGCGACTACGCACACGCTCACAAGACAAGACATTTCAAATAACAGTTATTGAACCGCAGCCTCTGACTATAAACAAATATTATTTTGAGATAAATAAGACTGAGCCTGAATGCACACAACGTGTACAATATGAGTCAGTAAACTATTCGAAATTATACACAACCGTAGAAGATATTATTGAAACCAAGCATATCCTTGACCATGATGAATTAGAAGCTACACTACTAATTGCAATATCTATAAACAAGACAAGAAAATCCAAGATACTAAATCCACCATGCAAAGAGTGGATAAATAGCAACTTCATTACCCAGATAAAGAAACTACTTTTGGCAAAAACTAAAACAAACACCTGATGATAAGCTCCTGAAACAACAATTTACACATAAAAGGAATACGTCATTCATCAACATCCAAAATACCAAAAAATAGTTACTATACTACTCTACTCTACTTTCGAAGTCTGTAAGAGAGATCCCTAAGAATTGAGTTTGAGTTTGAGTTGAAACTACAGACATCAAAGAAATTTGTGAGTGTTTTAATTCTTTTTTCCCAACAATAGGAAGCTATTTAGCTAACAAAATACCAAAAAAAAAAAAAACTCTTAACTACACATTGCGTACTCCAACAACTATTTAACTTAAAACGAACCACGCTCAATTACAAAAACTAAATCCGACCAGTACAAATGAAGTATTAAAAATACTAAATCGGCTAAAAACAAATACTAGTTCTGGTTTAGATGGGATTAACACGAAAACTATAAAATGTGTTAAGGATTTAATAGCAAAAAACCTAACAAAGACACTTTTCTGCTGCGACTACGCACACGCTCACAAGACAAGACAAGACATCAATAAATGCTTAAACGAAGGATATTTTCCTAATTCTCTTAAACGTGCGAAAGTAAGTCCCATGTTTAAATCGGGAAGCAACATAGATCCAAGTAATTAAAGACCTATTAACGTGCTACCAGTACTATCTAAAGTCTATGAAAAAGTTCTGTATAACCGTCTTAACCAATTTCTAACTGACACTGACTTCCTATTTAAAAAACAATACGGCTTCAGACCAAAGTCCAATACTTACTATCTTTGCGACTGTTGACCTAGTGACAAATATAAGGACCAATATCGATAATCGAAAAATAGACCTAGGAATATTGATTGAGCTAAAGAAGGCATTCGATACCGTCGGCCATGAAATACTTTTACAAAAACTGAAAGATTTGGGTGTTACAGATATAGCGTACGATATTTTCAAATCATATCTTACAAATAGGACCCAAATAGTTAAAATCGGTAACCATCAAAGCACACCTAGACCACCTGTGGCGTGCCCCAAGGCTCAATTTTGGGCCCTAATGGCCTAATGGGCTAATGGCCTAATAGTGTACTCGAGACCTATCTCGAGTACACTATTTATATAAATTAAGAATACCAAAATAGAACAGGCTAGGCTAGCTGAAATTATAAACAAAACAAACTCAGAAAAATATCTGGGTCTACTTCTTGACAGTAGACTTACATAGAAGCCACACGAAAAAATTTAAAGCATACTGTTATTCCTATCAGGTGGCCTTCGGGTCATATCTCGATGCTTGCCCAGACATGTGACAATCTATAATTCTTTGTTCAAGCCTCATCTCGATTACCTAATGGACGTATGGGGATCAGCATCTAAGAGCAACTTAAATAAACTACAGAGATCACAAAATAAACTAATTAAAACGTTATTTCGACACAAGCACCAGTGCGCCGGTGTACAGGCCGGCGGCGGTGGTGACGACGTGTTGTAGTGTAGCTATGTATGTGTGTGTCACTTGTAAGGACAGAAGCACCAGTGCGCCGGTGTATAGGCCGCCGGCGGTGGTGGCGACGTGTTGTAGTGTAGCTATGTATGTGTGTGTCACCTGTAAGGACAGAAGCACCAGTGCGCCGGTGTACAGGCCGGCGGCGGTGGTGGCGACGTGTTGTAGTGTAGCTATGTATGTGTGTGTCACCTGTAAGGACAGAAGCACCAGTGCGCCGGTGTACAGGCCGCCGGCGGTGGTGGCGACGTGTTGTAGTGTAGCTATGTATGTGTGTGTCACCTGTAAGGACAGTAGCACCAGTGCGCCGGTGTATAGGCCGCCGGCGGTGGTGGCGACGTGTTGTAGTGTAGCTATGTATGTGTGTGTCACCTGTAAGGACAGAAGCACCAGTGCGCCGGTGTATAGGCCGCCGGCGGTGGTGGCGACGTGTTGTAGTGTAGCTATGTATGTGTGTGTCACCTGTAAGGACAGTAGCACCAGTGCGCCGGTGTATAGGCCGCCGGCGGTGGTGGCGACGCCGCTGGCGTGGTTGACGGCACCTCGCGACAGTGCGCCGGACACGGGCATGGAGTGCACGAACGCCGACGCCATATTACACACGCCCAGCGCCACCATCTCTTGCGTCGCATCCACGTACTTGCCCTCCGCTGCACACAAGAATATTATAATCATCATAAAATTAAACTTGACTTCATAAATGTAAGTGGTCGCTCTAGCTAGAAGGAAGTCTAGTAATTCCAATGATACTCGTAGTTTGTAAATGTGTCTTCTCAAGCCGTTTCGATTCAGATCTATTAATCAAGAGCGATCAACATCTACAATTGCATGGGAGGACCTACATCGATGTGATGGAACTCTTACTTTAAATCTGTCTATTTAGGTACCTACTAGGTACTTAATAAGCATCGAGTACGTCTTAAGATCGAAACTTCTTTCCTTTAGAAACAACAAATGTTATACTCACAGAACACTTTGGCGAGGGCGATGTTCTCTAGTATGGACAGCAGCGGTACCACGAAGATGGCCGAGCCCAGCGTGGAGGCCATCTCCGAGAACGTGTAGGTGTGGTTGCCGACCGTGGCCGAGAACGGAGGCGCCGATAGCTCCGGCAGACCTGGCTTCACCTCGCCTGGAATTTATAGTTTGATAGTGCCGTTAAAACTTGCCATTATCTAGGTAGACCAGAAAGTGTAAATCGGCGCTTATCAACATAAAAAGTGTAGGTACGAGTAATACAAGGAATTCTTGTTGGCACATTTCAAGCTTTTAGGTTTTTTAGGCTGTGCGTTGTCTGTCAGTGAATTTAAGACTATTATTAATTCAATTTTCTTTCTGAAAAATCTATACATATTATGTATAATAAAATCGTAGCAAAGTCAAAACTGTAGGCACATTGAATATTTTTGAAAAAAAAAAAGTAATTGCCACGAGGTCTGGGAACGATTCTGATGCCGAAAAGATAGTTTTTAGAATTTTTGTCTTTGTCGATTTGTCTGTTTGTTTGAATGTAGATATGTTCCGATTATCCGATATACAGATTTTGTTCAAATTTTACACAGATATTTACAATAGGTTGGGGTCAAATTACTAGGTATAAATTATCACGCTATTTGCAATGGGGGATGAGCAGTATTGCATTATGTTTTGAGATGGGTCAATAAGGGCAGGTACCTTAACCGTGGTCGTTACAATAAAATGGTCTTAAGAGACTATCCATAACTTTTAGAAAAAAAACTGATGTACATTCACAGATTTTGAAAAACTGTACACTCAGCAAGAAAATGGGCAATTTTCACAAAAAAGTTTTTTGATTCCAATCGATCCTGTTTCTTACGAGGACCTATAAAAAAAAATCTAATAAAACTATATGGGACCAACTGAGGTTTGAGTACTAGAAAAGTCAGAAACCGTAAAAAACTTTTCCCATGCAGTTCGTAGTTCGTAGTAGGTAATGATACTGAGATGAGAACGAACACAATGTATCAGTGTATGACAAATGGTAAAACATAGAGAAACTTTAATATTATAATAATTGTAACATCTTGCACGCTGTGTTAACCTGTGTTTACAAATAAAGATTATTCAATCAAAATCAAAATATTTAATTTCACATAAACCTACATGGGCACTTATGAAACGTCAGAAGCTAGGTGCACGGTTCCAATTAGTCGTTTCCTATAGAGAAGAGCCGGCAAGAAACTCCACGGTTACTCTTTTAAAAATAATTGGCTTTACAATATTATTAAATAACAGTGATAATAGGTATGGGAGGACAGTGTAGGCCTTTCAGCAATTACCAGGTACTTAACAAAATAGAAAACCGCCAACAAATCTACACTCTACTAGGCCTACAACGTTCTCACATTCACAAAATATAAAATAATCTAAGTATATAAAATATTAATGACATGATTGCATATTGATTGATTGATTAAATATAGCAGATAGTTACAGATTTATTCTTTCAAATGATTATCATACCTTATGGATCTAAGCAGTCAACTATGACATGTTATTTCAGCAAGCTTTTTTCTTTCAACAAAGCAAATCTGATTTCGATTCCAAAGAATTGATATTTTTGTGCTTCTTTTTAGGGTTCCGTACCAAAATGGTAAAAAGGAACCCTTATGGTGCGACTCAGTATGTCTGTCTGGCACAGCTGGATATCTCAAAAACTATTAATGCGATCAACTTGAAATTTGGAATATTTTAGATGATCTTTGCTACTATTTTGCAAATAAGAGAGATTTTTTTTGCATCTGGGACTTAACAAGTGTCTTAAAAAATAGAAGTGAGGCTACTAGGGCATGTGGGGTATCGTATGAAAGGGCGCTATTTGCACATTCTTAAACATTTTTTTTAGGCCGCATTGTTTTAGATTTTAGTCACAAAAAAAAAAAAAAAAAAACATATCTAGAAGTGGTAGGTTAGCGTTTAATCTGGAATTGCGTTGTGACTTTTTTTAGTATCTTCTTTTATATATGCATCTGTGAAATTAGTAGATTCATTCGCACGGTGTAAAAATGGATTACTTAAGTCACGGAGAAGCGTGACTTGATATCGATGTGTGGCATAGTCAATTCTGACCAGAATAGTTGTCATAGAATGTGCATGCCGTGTCACCTGTGAGCACGAAGGGCGCCTTCCTCTGCGTGTCGAAGTAGTAGGCGAGCGCCGCGCACAGCAGCACCACGAGGATGTTGCGCGTCGTGGAGAGGAACCAAAGCGCGTGCGCGGCGCCGCGGCGCAGGCGCGACCCGCCGGCGCCCGCGCCCGCCGCCTCGGCCTCCGGCTGGGGGTTCACCTTTATGTCCTTTACTTTCTGGAAGTAACACAGCCGAAGATAGATAGATTAGACTTTAATGTACGGTGAGTGGTAACAAAACCAGCCGGTACAAGCTGTCCTCTTAGGTATTCTATTGAAACTCCGGACTTAAGTAAGCTAGCTCAAAGTCAAAGTTTTATGGGCGTGTACGTTACCCCAGCAGGAAAGTGTCTCCTAGAGTGATATGAGTGGAACGTATAATTAGTGCGTAATCTACTGTAAATGTGCGCCAAATAAAAAGTTTGTGCGTTTTGTCGTTTTGGAATAAAACGGAAAAAACAATTCCTGCTGGAGTAACGTTTTTCCAGCAGGAAAATTCTAAACGAAAGGTTGGAGAGAGAAATATTTTGTATGGGCAGAAAGCTTATATTTGTGCAAAAATGTGCGCCGAAAATATAATATGTGCGTCTTCAGGTTTTCGAGATATTGCATTTCCTGCTGGAGTAACGTTTTGCAGAATCGTGTATCTCTAAAACCATTATATGTGCGCCTGTAGAATAAACATATACGAGTACCTCTTTACTTGCGCGTATTTGTGACAGAATTAGATTAAATGAAATATTTATAATTTTCAAGTAATCGCGCTTTTTTGAAAACCCGAAAAAATATCGTAGCGCCTAAATGAGAAAACGTATAAGCTCGCTGAAAACTGTATTCGATCCTTCTTGGCGCTTTTAATAACCATAAAAAGTTTCAAAAGTGCACATGCATTCGATATTGAATAATATTGCTAAAAGTCAAAACGACGGTGTCATAACTTTGACGGCAAAATACAAGAAACCGGCTCAACCCAAGATGTGTGGGTCTAAACCAAGAATTAGTATGTTTAGTCAAAAATATATAGTGAAAATATTCAGCTTGGAAATGTTCGCATTAAGTAGATATAAACAAAAAACAAAACATGTACACAACGGCTGGTTATCCCACCAAATTCGAATGACAAGTAAAATGCGACGATTTCATACTTAACGATGACCTTCTTAACTTTACTCACGAACCGGTTTTCACGTGTCGTGCCTGAGTACACTGAAGTAGAAAAGAAGTAAAAAAATAAACTTGTTATTAGATTATATTCCATTATCTGTTTTCGTGACTTTTGCACATGATTAAGTACATTATAAAAACTAGCCTAAGTGCTATTCCAAGGTATATGTTATCTTCTTATTTCCAAACATTGAAATACATTCAGTATTTTGTGTGTGGACGAAGGACATAGGTAGGTACATCCAGACATTTGCATTTATACTATAAAGACCAAAAACATGATACGCGGTTGTTTAAAAAAAAAAAAAAAGTAGTTCAAGAAATGTGTGAAAAAGAGCCTACAGATATCTACAGTTTATAGATAAAAAATAAAAAGCCAATTAGCATAACAGTAAAAAAGACATAGAGTATCTTACATATCGTCGCTTCTCAGGAATAGTGTCGTAACAAAAAAAATCTTTAAAATTAGTTTTATACATAAAACCGGCACGTAATTTCGTAAACTTTCTCGTGAGTAGCACATTAAGACCTAGTTCCAAAAATTACCAACGTGGCGCGGTTGTGCCGTTGTGTTTCCATTGGTCGATATTGCACGCGATTTTCATAACAAGTTTTTTCCAGTCGTACATGTGCGCTCCAAGTAAGACATCACACTTTCTCGTGAATATCGTACCAAGTCGAAATATATAATTTTACTTCAGTTTATTTTTGGTGAACAGTGTCACATTTTGGATTACAATGGTATTGCAGGTAAACTATTTTGCGTTATGACGATATTCTTGAAAAACTTTTTAATCATTATGTTGAATTTATTTTTCAATAGTGACGTGTTTTGTGTTGAGTCTACACTCACGAAAAGTTATTAAAAACTTTAAGTTTTTCGTTATTAAACAGTGAATTATAACAAAATAAATAATTAATTTTGAAAAAAATATTCTTATGATTGTTTTTATTTTTATTTGAGACATTGTTTATGATAATGTTAGATACCAGTATACTAACATCATTATTATTAATATTGTTGTAAGCAATAATCCGATAGTATTCTTTAAACTTTGTTACGTAATTGAGGACTTAGTGCATCATTCATTAAAAAATATTATAATATCATTGTTAATTTACCGATATTTTTGTTTACAGATATGAATAATTTGAGAGGCAAGTTGATGTTAAAGCTTTTAGAAATGGATACTCAACAGACGAAAATAAAAAATCTTTAATAATAAAAAAATTGCGGATTCTATGGGAAATAATTATTCAAAAAATACCGAGAACGAAACTGTAAAATTAACTCAAATTAAAATACTTAAAATTGAAGCAAATAATGAAACTTTTAGATAGTCTACATCATATCATACACAGAATTTTAAAGAGGTAGAATTAAGTATTAGTAGAAGGAAAAGACAGAGTACAAATAATGGAGATATTATTGATATTCAAAAAGCTTACAAGCAAAAATTTTCTGTACCAGAAAAAAAAAGATTGCTGGAATTAGTTAGAAAAAATATTATTCCAGGGTTCTATAGTCCATTTTATAAAAACCTTTAAAAAATGGAGAAATGAGGTTAAGCTGCTGATTAAAAAAAAAAAATCTGCAGCTTACTGATTCTTTCTCGGTATTATGCCTAACTTTGTTAAATAATATTTTTAATAATTATTCTTTTGTGATTGTTAATTAATAAGACTGATTGTGATTATTAATAGATAAGACTGATTTCATTCTTAATAATTCACTGCGATTCCGTCAATTGTAAGTGCCATTAAAAACCAAAACATAGATCTTAGAGTTAATAAGTGCATCTAATAATAATTTTTCTGAACAGTCATTATATCAAAACGTTTCTGAAGTTTTTAAGTTGTTTTTTAGTTTTTTAAGAAAGAATTTGAGTTTTTGAGTTTTTTCAAGTTTTTGTTTTTAAGTAAATAAGTCTAGGCTCACTGAGATTAATGTTGTAATTTCATTACTGAGGATTTAATAAATCTATATTGAAAACATTATTGTTTCTTTTCTATGTAATAAAAAAATAAACCCCACAAATATTTGTTTGTTTTTATAAATAGTGTCATAAGTCGAAAGGGTTCCAGTTTTTTATATATTTTTTATTTTGAAATGAATATAATTTAGACAATTTTTTTAATATGCATAGTGAAGGGTATAATATAAATTATATAATTAATATTACCTACTAATTCCATTTTGCTAGGTAGATTATACGCAATCTCTTCAGAGTAATCTTCGAAAGGCTTTCCTGTACAATTTACTTATTTTTTGTTACGACACTATTCCGGAGAAGCAACGATATATTGATTTAAGCCGTAGGTTAGATAAAATAATTAAGTTTTTCGTCATCAATACGCATTTATTTTATCATATCATGCTTCCTTTCCCCGAAGGGTTGGGCAGAGGTGTACCTACTATAGGTACACCTCAACACAACTAGGACTTAAACATAACTGGCGAAATGTGGGTTTACTATAAACCCACATTTCGCCAGTTATGTTTAAGTCCCATCTTATTATTTTTAATTAGCCCCCAAAGTTAGGTCATATAATTGCCAATAAACGTTTGAACGCGACTGTACGGACAACAGGTTACACTTACACACTTAGGTTTAATACGTCCAATAAAGATGGTCATCGTTAAGTATGAAATCGTCGAATTTTTCTAGTCATTCGAATTTGGTCGGATAACCAGCCGTTGTGTACATGTGTTGTTTTTTGTTTATATCTACTTAATGCGAACATTTCTAAGCTGAATATTTTCACTATATATTTTTGACTAAACGCACTAATTCTTGGTTTAGACCCACACATCTTGGGTTGAGCCGGTTTCTTGTATTTTGCCGTCAAAGTTATGACACCGTCGTTTTGACTTTTAGCAATATTATTCAATAACGCATGCATGTGCACTTTTGAAACTTTTTATGGTTATTAAAAGCGCCAAGAAGGATCGAATACAGTTTTCAGCGAGCTTATACGTTTTCTCATTTAGGCGCTACGATATTTTTTCGGGTTTTCAAAAAAGCGCGATTACTTGAAAATTATAAATATTTTCTTAAATCTCATTCTGTCACAAATACGCACCAACAAAGAGGTACTCGTATATGTTTATTCTATAGGCGCACATATAATGGTTTCAGAGATACACGATTCTGCAAAACGTTACTCCAGCAGGAAATGCAATATCTCGAAAACCTGAAGACGCACAAATTATATTTTCGGCGCACATTTTTGCACAAATATAAGCTTTCTGCCTATGCAAAATATTTCTCTCTCCAACCTTTCGTTTAGAATTTTCCTGCTAGAAAAACGTTACCCCAGCAGGAATCCTTTTTTTCCGTTTTATTCCAAAACGACAAAACGCACAAACTTTTTATTTGGCACACATTTACAGCAGATTACGCACTAATTATACGTTCCACTCATATCACTCTAGGAGACACTTTCCTGCTGGGGTAACGTACACTCTATGGGCTACTGTACCATTACACCTACGCGATTAAGAGACCGATTAGCCACCACAGTCCTTGTTCAAAGTGTGTAGCCAGATTGTAAGAGCATAGCGTCGTTAGTACAAAGAAGGTTGATACATACCCTGAGCAGCAGCAGCACGACAATGCAGGAGATGCCGAGCACGGAATCCCACAGACGCGTCTCGCCGATGTGCTCGTACAGCCCCGTCCACACCTGCAACAATCACTTGCTGCACTCACTGCGCTTCTTGCTACACGAACGGAACTAGACACTTCGATAGGTACCTACATATATGGATATTGAAAAATAAAAATAAATAACAGAATATAATTTCTGCCTAAAACCCGTGAGAACTTGACGAAACTTCTCAGTAGGTCGGGTACCTAGGTATAACGTAAACCTAGATGAAGGGCTAAGGAGAAGTTATACCTAAGTAGGTAAGAGAAGATCAATAAGGAAAGGATTAAGTTAAGTGGTCTATAGAACACAAAGACGAAGGCACGTCGATAAACGAAGGTCAATAGAAAGCGCTGTTAAATCGAGACATGTAAAAAGTTTTAAATTATGTCAACAAAAACTGCTCTTAATTATTTATTAACAGCACAAAAACTTGCCAGCCTAGTTATAAACACTTTTTTACATCACGTGCCACTGTAAGCACGTTTGATAGCCGAACAACCCTACTTACTGATTGATTGATAGATCGATACACGTTCTACGACATTATCATTGCATTACGTGGCACTTTTTAAACAAAAATACAAGATATGGAACTAGTTGAGTCATAAAGGCGATTTCATTAAATTATTGAATGCATTTGGTTTTCATAAACATGTACCTACTTGTAGGTAGTAGGGACAAATGAGCTACTAGGTAGATATGTCCTTTAACCGACACTATCTGATTCATTACGCTACAGTTTGGTACTATAGGCGAGGCCTGTAGTTACCTATAGGTAACCAAAATGCATTTCTATTGTTTTACTTGGTATGTAACAACTATTGCTGCTTACTAACTTAACTAAAACCATTCCCATTTTGCAAAGGTTGACTCAGGCTAAGCTTTCATGGAGTACTTTTCAACCGCCTTGGGAATAAATCGCAGCGTGGAATCCCGCCTTTGAGTGGCTTGTCCAAATGGTACGTTACCTGTAAGAACTTGCCTCCTGGGAAGCTGAGCCCCAGGATGTCTTTGACCTGCGTGGTGGCGATTATAATGGCAGCAGCCGACGTGAAGCCCACGGACACGGGTCCGCTGATGAAGTCGATTAGGAAACCTGCGCGCAAACAAACAGTCATGTAGTGCCGTGAACTAGCTTCTACTCGTACGTATCAATATTTGTTTTTTTACTTTAGTACAGAATGAAGATAAATTCAATGATTTTCACAATCTACAATGGTACATTCTTCACCCCTATTTTCTGTGTATGAGCAATGGGTATGTAATTAAACGTTTTATTTCATTAAACATTGGACTTTTAACAGGTAGGTAATGCTAATATGCCTATTTCCTACGGTTTGTCATATTTGAGACGGGTCTTGGTCGCTATTTAATTTAATTTTAAGCACACATTTTAATTTTATTTTTTAGTGTACCTATACACTATATTACTGGTATGTTGACTTCATAGGCTGCTGTCTCAGGCAGATCGGTGGGGATATGTTTTCTTCGTGAAGCGAGTGTAAGGTCAATTACTATTACCTACCCAAACTCTAAGTAGTCGTCAAGAATTAAGTTTCAGTTAATGACTAAGTGAGTAACAATCTGATAAGAAACGCACAAATAATAGCACATAACATTATTGAAATAACAGCGGCATGCCAAGCATTGCCTCGGATGGTCACCTGCATTACAGTATTCTGTGGTCATCGACATAGTAGGCATACTGACACTCCTTTTCAATCACCTCATGCAGTTGTGTGATTAGACTTTTATGTAAATTAAAGGTTATTTTCAGAAACTTCTGTAACCAATGACGTTGTTTGTTCTCTCTTAGTCATTGATTTATTTATGTCACACTGTTTTACTAACTTTATCATTGGAGCAAGTGATTCTGCAAACGGTTGAGATTATCATTGAGAGGTAAGTGAATGACCCGAGCTCGGGGGAGGCAGAAGACGTAGTTGTTGAGAAAATAATAACATTAACACAGATAGTAGGTATAACATTTACCTCATGATTGTTTATTAAAGTGATTAATTAGATAACAGTGCTTCAAGCGCTTGTCTTTGTTGAGACAATGCTGACTCACTGACAGTATGTCACAATCACAATAGAGAAAACACTGACATTCTTGTGACCGCCGCCCGCCGGGATGTGGACACTGGCAATTTTTACTGGACTATCAGGAAATGTGCATGTCGGCAAGTGTAATAAACTTATACTGCATTTGTTTTGCAATATTTAGATACTTAGCGTCTGATGTGTGCCCGTCCCCTCTGTGTGGAGCAAGCTGAGACAAATAAAAAAACAATTTACAAAAAAAAAACAACCGACTTCTTCGTCTTTGGTTCCGTATTTTCGTATTTTGCCACCGACTTCCAAAATTAAAGTAATATTTTTTTTTTAAGGCGGTTGTTTTTTTTTTGTTAAAAGTTTTTTATTTTTCACTTTTTAGTTGTGGTACCTACCCGATACCAATTCGTATAAAACAACAGTGACAGGAAATCTTATAATATCATGAACATACACCGAGTGGATTAAATACCAGCAATTTAAAAAAAAAAAAAAACAGCTGTTCCATACTAAAGTTAAATAGCTACTGTTCTAAAATGCATGGGACAGCTGTTTATTTTTTCGCGATTTCAAAGCTGGTCGCATAGTAAAAGCTATTCAGTTGATCGTCCTTGGTCCGAAAGGACCTCTTAAAGTTTGTAGAGTTAATTTTTTAACACCTTATACTTACATATACCTAGACGAATTGAGAACCTCCTTTTTTTGAAATCGGTTAAAGATCATTTATAGCCAGAGTGCATCTCATGACAATTCCAATAAGCCCAAACACGGCTAGGATACATTGTTTTATTACGGAGTTCCGTTGCCTACCTTCCGGCTTCATCATCAGATCAGTTTGAAGGTACCATTTTGATCAGCATTTATTTAAATTTGCTTCGTCATAGTCGCTTAACTATCTTAATCGAGATATCTTATCGCTACCCGTGAAATACGTATCATTGACGAGTTCCGGTGGCCATATGTGGTCTTCTTCATCAGTTCCAGTTCACCAATAATGATATATGAATGGTGCAAATGCTTGATTCGTTGATGAAAATACAAAAATCGCTATATGAATGTCTACAGAGGAGTTTCCCTCAATTGCTCATGGATCCCGTCATCAGAACTGGATTTTGAAATAAAATGGGACCAATCTGGAAGTATATCCTTTCAAATAAAAGAACTTTTTAAATCAGTTCATAACCGACGGAGTTCTGAGGTAACAAACATAAAATATATATATATAACCGAATTGAGAGCCTCCTCCTTTTTGTGAAGTCGGTTAAAAAACTTAAAAACGAAATTTGCTACTTTTGAGTTTTTTTAAGTAACTATTTGTTTGGCCTTGCTTGATTGTCCCAGTTTAACAAGCAGCGTATGTTAAGTTATGAGTTATGCTAATCTCTTAAAAGGTTAAATAAATTACTACTACGAGTATACTGTAAAAGAATATTTAAACGATAAAATAGTGCAGATACTTTTTACATATGCAATACGTATATATTTGAAGATAATAATTTACGTACGAGTATAGGACGAGTGATAGGATATTCGGAATATTCGGATGCATATTTACCTAAAGTTGAGGTGTTGAATATTATGGAATGCAGTTTTTATCGATCGTAAAAATCTCGCGATTCCGGCATTGATACATTTTGTACTTTATGACTATAGAATCGAATGCTAGCTAATTTTGTATAGTAGGTTGTAAAGAAATAATACCATTCAAGAATTCGTTTCTATACCATGTATCCAATTAGTTGTGCTTTCCTGGTTTCCTGGAATCCTAGGATTCATATTACGAAAAAAATGTTTATGAAGCCGCTTCCATAATTTATTAGCCAAAATTTAACTTTTGATTGCATCAGAATATCCTATCACTGCGATAAGTTAAGGTTCCATAGTGTTCTCATAAAATGTTTAAGCTACCACCTAAGTAGTTACACGTTGTGGAATGCAATAAATGCTTGAGTATTGCGGAGAGAGTATTTATCTTTTGTTAATTGAAATGGGGAGTTTTGTAATTGGTTTTGTTAATTGAAACCTATCCAAGTAGAGCCCTTCAGTCACAGAGTTTCTTAACTAAAGGTAACGTTCTTCAGAACTGAAATAACCATTATGTAACAAACTATATGAATAACAATGAACCGTAAACGATCTGTTTACTATTTAGTAAATTAACAACAGAATACCTACTGACAATAGACAGAAACCCGTAGACAGCGTATTGTCGAATTGTGCTCAATTGTTGCGACTACAAACAACTTTGAACAAAACGCATCTCATTTCACAGTTGGATCGGTCGGCGCTCACGCTGGTTTGTGTGACGTCACACGAGTGTCAATGTCACACGGAGGAAACCTTTGCCAATAATATGAAGACAGATCAAACATAAGGTACCTTCGTAATTTTGATTGTGGTCATTGAACGATGAAACAACTCACCGAGCTGCAGGATCCCCATGAGCAGCTCGACGCAGCCGGACAAGAAGGCGAGCAGCACGGCGAACTCGGGACCCAGCCCGTGCAGGTTCTCCCTCGTCAAGATGGCTGCAATGGCCGTGGGCCCAATAGCGGAGTCCTTCACGCTGCCGAACACCGTGTACACGAAGCACGCCATGAACGAGGAGTACAGCCCGTACTGCGGCGGCAGGCCGGCCACGCCCGCGTACGCTATCGCCTGCGGGATCACGGTCAGACCCACTGTGATACCTGCAGGACAACAAGGATTTCTGTTATTATTAGCAGGCATGTAACATAACATCATGTCTGTGTCGATTTTTACGAAAGCTGTGCTCAGAAGGCTGTGCACAGACGTATAGTATACCCTAATTTCGCCAGGAATGTAGTAACAAGCCTATTGCCTCACACACAAGCCACAAGTCTACACTGTTACACTATCCGCTGCTGCACTGGGAAACTCCTAAACAAAAGGGATTCGAACTCAGGACTGCATTCTCAGCTATAGCACTCGCTACCGCCCGCTCGCTACGCCTGACAGTACCAACCAGACAGCTATTAAAATACGGAATTAAGTTTAATTTCTTGTGCCGACTGTGTGCGAGCGAGACGAAATATATAAAAATGAAGTCTTATTCAGTTTTGTCTATATGTGACAATTGTGTGTGTTTACATAATTATAAATAAAAAGAATTGCACGAGTCTCATATTGGTGCCGATTCCCTTGTTCACAAACTAAACTAAATTTAAGTTAGTGCATCTTTTTCTTTCTATTTCATTAAGGAAAGGATAGAAAATAATTTTTTGTTTAATCCTGTCAAATTAATGAGCGCCTGTCACTACTCCTGATTAAAAACTTGCCGAACTAAAATTACGTCAATTTACGTCAAGCGCTGATTAATTTGACAGGACGAAACTAAAATTTATCTTCTGTCCTTTTCTTAATGAAATAAAAAGAAAAAGATTCACTGTACTTAAATTTTGTTTAGTTTGTGAACAAGGGAATCGACACCATTGTGATGCTGTGCAGTGTGCATGCTTGTGATAGTGGAGCCGGGTGTGAAACGATTGATGGCCGGGGCACTCAAGCCTAGAGTGTTTCTTGGACAGGCCCTACTGAGCTGAACTACTGGAACGCGGGAGACATGTCTTAAATCCGCAAATCAAAATAAGTAGGTACCTAAGTTTTTCATGAACACTATTTAATTTATTTTAGCTCTTAAATACATAACATTGTACTTAACTAACTATAATTATTAAATAAAATAAAATATTATCTTAGTGTTAATAACTCGTGTAAAACATACAAATGTTTTCGCACGCAGTTCAGCGCGGCGCGGTGTGCACACAAGGTAACTTGAAAAGCCTACTTAGCTGTGATAGTTTTCCTTTTAACTTCGTTATATATACTACTATGGTGAATTTTTTCACCTATGCAAAACTAACCGTTTAGCTGGCAGGGGGGGGGGGACACTTGACTCTAACAAAAATTTGCATTTGAAAGCCTAATATTTCAGAAACGGATCCCTTAATCGAAAAATTGTTTTCACAAACCCGCAATATTTTTGAAAGACCCATCCTACAATACACCACAACATAGGGTAGGCGAAAAAAATATAAAACATCCCCACTTTACAATCATGTACAGGAGGTACCCTAAATAACTATTTTTTTCATGATTTTATGTTACCACTTTGTCGGCGTGATTAATATGTATGTATGTATATCCATGCCAAATTATAGCTTTTTAGTACTAAGAGTCTCTGAGCTAAGCTGGGGACAGACAGACGGACAGACGGACGGACGGACGGACGAACATGGCGAAACTATAAGGGTTCCTTGTTGACTACGGAACCCTAAAAACGGTGCACATTTTTGTCATTTCGCTGTTAATGTTAAACATAGGCCTCTGTCGTAGCCCGCTACGCCACCGCTACGTCGCCGCTACGCCGCCGCTACGCCACTGCTACGTCGCCGCTAAGTCGCCGCTACATCGCCGCTACGCCGCTGCTAAGGCTACGGAGTCTACGAGAAATTTTTACTAAACTCATTTTGTCGTATTTAGTATAAATTGCAGTACTGGTACTAATAGTTATATATAATACGTCGGATTCTCTGGCGCGTGACGTTTAATTTATTCGCCTTTTTCTCATCGAAGGCGTTGTCATAGATAAATTAGATCGATACAGTTTTTATAACAACGAATAATCGCAATGTCGACGAAAGTGGGTAATTGTCACGTCACAAAAACATTGACCTGACGATAAGTGTTTAAATACACCAATTATAAACCAAGGTTCGTCGGTGAAGTGATTCTGATGATCGCGGCGGAGAGAGATCGATGAATCAACATAAATACTAACTATAAGGGTTCCGTAGTCAACTAGGAACCCTTATAGTTTCACCATGTCCGTCTGTATGTTCGCGGCTTAACTCAGAGACTCTTAAAAGCTGTAATCACGCCGAAAAAGTGGTAAAATAAAATCATGAAGAAAAAAATATAAGTTACCCTCCTTTGCACGTAAAGTGGGGATGATTTTTTTTGTCGTTTATCCAACGACTGGCTATATGGTTGTTGCGTTCATCCCTTGGTGTGGGGTATCGTTGGATAGGCCGTTCAAAAAACAAAAAAAATGTGTGGGTAATATTAAGCTTTAAAGTGCTTATTTTTGTTTTTTGTTAGAGTCAAGTCATCCCCCCCCCGCCAGCTTAATGGTTGTAATTTCACGGCAGTAGTATGTATAACAAGTTAAAAGGAAAACTATCTTTGAAAAGTAGGCTTTACAAGATAGCGAGTAACAGTCAATCATGATCTGTGGAGAATATGTATTTCAACTACAACGTTAAGGTTGTTCTGGGAATGAATGAATTGCCGACCCCAGCGTGGTTTGACCAGACTTGAGTACTCAAGGAATGCAAAGTTTCACACTAGCCCCTGGAGCCTCGTGTTTGTCGAGTCCTAATTTTTTTAATTATGGGGCTACAGTGACTATAGGGGTAGACTATAGGGAAGACGCACCCATAGGATATGGACTAAAGTAGGCAATGGAATAGTGGAGAGACGGGGAATATTTATCGATCTTTTAACGAGGTCGCCGCCATTTTGGCTTAGGTCCAGCTGCTTTCTCAACTCTTTTCTGTGTCACTGCTATGCTGTGTTACACATTTACACGTTGCTGTTTCCAAAGTCTTCGTCTGACGTCTCGCTACTATCCGTTTCAGGTTTCTTGTAAATTTCTCTAGCAGCCTCCTGGATCGTATCTCGGTCTTCAGCCGTGTACATCCAAAAATTGATTTCCTTGTCCGAAGTAAGTCATTCAATGTGTAAATAGGTCAGCCGTTTTTCTTGGATTTGGCCTTCTACTGCATGTAACAGATGTGGTTCTCGGCGCCTAATATGAACAAGTGCGAGATAACACATCCTGTGGTTCTTCTTGCGTTTGGTTTCGGTTTTCCATCTATGATTTAATTTCAGTTTCTTATCCACATAGGTCGATCTGTGTAGCTATGGGGTCTCAAATAGTATTTTTAGCTAGTCGGGGTTTAATATGGTATACGATTCATTCTAGCCCTTCTAGGTTATCAGTAATGATGATAAGGTCGTCCGCAAATGATAGTACCAGGGGGAAGGAGCAATCAATATATATATATATAATAATACAATCTTTGTTTTACAGAAAAGGGCTGTTCAAGCCATTTATAACCTTGGTGCAAGAGATTCCCTTCGAGAAAAATTTAAAGAAATAGATATTCCTCTCAAAATCAAAATCAAAATCCAAATATTTTATTTCACATAAACCGGTGCACGGTTCCAATTAGTCGTTTCCTATGGAGAAGATACGGCAAGAAACTCCATGGTTACTCTTTTAAAAATAATTGGCTTTACAATATTATTAAACAACAGTGATAATAGGTATGGAAGGACAGTGTAGGCCTTTCAACAATTACCAGGTACTTAACAATATAGAAAAGTGCCAACAAATCTACACTCTACTAGGCCTACAGCGTTCTCACATTCACAAAATAGAAAATAATCTAAGTATATACAATATTAATGACATGATTGCAATTACAACTACAGTAACATATCTGAATAAATATCATGTCCACAAAAGCCACTAATAAAGAATTGGAATTCGATTTGTAGGTAAATAATGTCAAATAATGAAAAGATTATGTCAAGGAAGGATGTAAAAAAAAAAAAAAACTAAATAAACATCGTTATTTGGGAGCAGTTAATAGACATTGACATAGTTATGTTGTTTATGAGGTACCAGGGGAGCCACATGTGCAGAAGGAATTATTGCCAAACTTCCTTGTCTTCAACGTAGTCTTAGCATATAATATGCTTTTTTGATAAGGACACGTTTGATGTGGGTTTTGAACTTTCCATCGCTAAGTTCTGTAACCGACTTTGGCAACTTGTTATAAAAGCGGATACTGTTTATAAGAAATGACTTGCTAGTTTTAGTTAATCTGAATTTGGGTATCACAATTTCATGTTTACTACGTGTATTTATATTAATTATGGAAATCGCTTCTTATTTTGAAAAGTCCTAAGTTTTTGCGAACATACAAAATACTTTCTAAGATATAAAGAGAAGGCAAAGTTAGTATATCAATTTCTTTGAATTTATTTCTAAGGGACTCACGAGGACCCATCTCTCAATATATATTTGAAAATCTATTGTATGTACACAAAAATATATCAAATTTTAAGAAAATGTCCGATATTCATAGTGTAAATACTAATACTAATAAACACAATCTTGCTGTACATCGCACTCGCCTCCACAGAGTAGGCAACTCATTCATGGGTTAATGTATACGCTTTTACAACAAACTTCCCATTGAAATTCGAAACTTACCCATTAAACGATTTAAAAGCTGTATTAAAACCAAACTTTGCAAAAAAGGGTACAATAAAATTTCTGATTATTTAGAAGACAAAAAGCTTGGGATTGAACTGCTCGCTCTGCTTAAAGCCTTTTGATTAAACCGAAAAACTTGACATTTTAATAATTATACAACGTTTTATATACATACCTAATTAAACATAAAATTGTTAAAAAAATACAGTGATATCCATAATATAAATACTAGGAACAAACACATGTATGTTGTACCTAAAACACGGCTCAAGAAAATAGGTGGTTCGTTCAGATGGCAATGTATACGCTTTTATAATAAACTTCCAAGCCACGTTCAAGATCTAAGCATTAATCAATTCAAATCATTCATTAAACGTAAGTTGTGCCAGAAAGCCTTTTATACCATTAAAGATTATATTGAGGACAAAAAGGCTTGGAATTGAGCTGCTAAAAATTTTATATATTGAAACTTTTTTTTATTGTGATTGCTTTATACACATTGACATGAATATTTACTTGTGAAGTATAATGTTATTATTTTAATTATTGTGAATGTGAAGACTATGTGGGTCTTTGTTTATATTTTATTTTTTTCCTTCTCAGTATATATATATTTTTTTTTCCTGTTCATTTGGGCAGGCCGCATAAATTACTCAAACTGCCATACAGTTTGAGTAATTTATGCGGCCTGCCCAAATGTCCTTTCTTTGGTATTGTTCGTCGAATCGTTGAGCTCCTTATGTTCTGAGTTGAGCTGCACGATTACTGACAAATGCGTGCACTGAATGGACAGGTCCACTCAATCTGTGTGGTTCTTTCTTCAAAAGACCATTTCAGACACCAGTCTACATGGTCTTCACATGATTTGACCAAGATTATGTCTGGACTTTAAAAGAGACTGTGACCTCTGAGTTTGTTTCGGTCTTTCTTCTCAGAGTAGTCAGATACGAAATGCCGACCTCATCTAGTTTTAAAATATGATTGACGTGTAAAAGTGTTTGTAAAAACCTACTTACAGAAATAAAATCATTTATCATTTATCAATTATTGACATTATTAAATATTATATACAAAATGACATGAATATTTGCTTTGAAAAGTATTACATATATTACTTTAATTATTGTGAATGTGAGCACTATGTGGGTCATTTGTTTTCTTTAAGATTATCTCTTTTTCCTCTTTCTCAAGTAGTTTTAATGATGGTCTGGTATTTTGAGTACTTTATGCGGCCTACCCAAATGTCCTTTCTTTGGTATTGTTCGTCGAGTCGTTGAGTTCCTTAAATCCTGAGTTGAGCTACACGTTTACTGACAAATGCTTGCACTGACTGGATAGGTCCACTCAAAATTGTGTGGTTCTTTCCTCAAAAGACCATTTCAGACACGGATCTACATGGTCCTCACATGATCTGACCAAGATTATGTCTGGACTTTAAAAGAGACTTTGACCCCTGAGTTTGTTTCGCCATTTCTTCTCAGGGATAGTCAGATAGGAAATGTCGACTTCCCCAAGCTTGTTTTTATATTTTTTATATGACGTGTAAAAGTGATTCCGATATCCTATTTACAGAATAAACGATTTCATTTTATTTCACGTTTTTGGTCTAGCTTGATTAATTGAGTTTCCTCTTCAAGGGTTCTAAGGAAATCATCCATGACCAGTATAAAAAGGCGAGCCAGCTGCTTTGCTAGCCACACCCTTTGATGTATGTTCGTACATTTTATGCAAACCTTGATTATTCTGCACGTCATTCTTCGTCCAAGGCCCTTTTAAGCGTAAAGATGTGATCATCTGTTGACCTCTTGTTTAAAAGGCAGCTTGGTAGTTGCCCAATTATTTCGTCTATTCTTTTGTCGGAGGCGGGAATTCTGTAACACATATTAAAACCAATATGCGGCAATAGTCGTGCGTGCGTATCTTTAGAATAATTTTTTTTTCGGAATTGGTATCTGCGCTGTCTCTAATCACGTGTTCGGGTGCTTCGAATTTTTTGTTGTATTGCTAATGGAGTTCATCTTAAAGGTTAAACTAGCGACTGTTTTGTAAAGCAAAATTAATAACGATTTGTTTAATGTACCTAGTCTATCTATTTATAGGTACTTAAAACATAACCGAATTAGTATTTAAACGCAGAAGCATAGTGCTCGATTTACTAAACTACTCTAGATTTAATTAAAAGAAATCGCCCATTGTAGTGGCAATGGTTATGACACACTGCACCACTACACAAAGCCTGTGACGACACGCGCCATTACACGCTCCACCGAGTCTCAATATATCTGCTCTCAAAACACTTTTTGCACCTTATCACAAGGACGTAGAGTTCATAGTCCCTTGTTTTTTAACGATATTGCAATGCATTCCTGCGATAATAGTGCAATTTTTTAATAATATAATTCAGGTCAATGCACTCGGTTCGATTATCACGTTGCTTGTAATTCCAGCGAAGTATTCCTTAATAAATGTTTAATAGAGCTCTCTAACAAAAGCGGCTGCTTAGACTGTCCTTAATGACAGTCTAAGCGGCCGTTTTATAAGTAGGTATGTATGTAAGAGTGAAAAACAATAAGTACCTACATGAAATACCAACAAAAAAACATAAATGTGCTTAACATTCACGAGCATGATAAATTCTAAACTCTTTTATGATTAATAATATATTGTACAATGTATATTGCTATTTTGTTGTACCTATACACTGTGGCATTTTAGTCGTCTTACAAAGACAGCCCGCTTCATGTATCCAATGACTACTAATCATTCATGTATTTTTTATTTTTACATTATTTTTTTTTATTTTAATTTTTATTAATTATGACGCATGAAATAGTTTAAAACACCCTGTAACGAGTGCAGTTCGAGCCTTGTATTACAAGGGCGTCGCGGAATGGAGCGGCGACATCTTTATCAGAGTTCATTCGCCCTAACGCAAAAATGTGATTCATACTATTGCAACTTAAACTTAATCTAAAGCCATTCTGCGGCGCCCTTGTATCACAAGGCTCGGACTGCACTCGTAACAGGGTGTTTTAAACTATGTCATGCGTCATAATAAATAAAAATTATTTAAAAAATCAAATGTTTAAAAAAAATTTTTTTTTTACTGAATGATGAGTAGTCATTGGATACATGAAGTGGGCTGTCTTTGTAAGACGACTAAAATGCCACGGTGTATAAAACATAACAATGTTTTCTTTACCTCACAATACTTGTACTTAGTTATGGTATTTTTCCTTGTACTCATTACTACTAACATTTTGCAACGAATTGCGTGAATCATAGGCGTGCTGTCTACTGATGCATATCGTCATGATTTTGTTTATACAGCGCCGCGCCGTCGTCAGACAAGTGCATGTGGACGAACACTTGTCGCTGGTAATACGAGCCTGAAGTGTCCGACGCGACGCGGTGAGAATGTTACGCTCTAGTGGGCAGATACCTTCAGAATTGATGTGAAACGGATCAGTTGCTGTACAATATGGTTGTATAGAGTTTGTTTTTGTAACACGACAATTGGAAGTTTTCGTATTGAACATCATTAGGTATACTTTGCTTCGGATAGTCAATTTGAAAGTCGTGCACGTTTATAATACCCAGCACAAGTTGACACCTACATCTTGCGACAAATGTATCTGAAAACAATATTTGTACCGGCATCGGCATGGTGAGTTACAAAAATGCCCCAAAACATGCAAATGTATTAAGGCTTTCACCATAGTCACAATATAATAAAGACGGTGGCAGAGTTCGAATGAGGCTTTATACAATTCGTACCTACCTACCACATTTACCTGATAGGTACTCACGCATGTAATACGAGTGTGTCAGCTACAACGATCGACAGGCGCGCGCCCCGGTGCCGGGTGGCACCTGCAGAAACAATACAGCATAGTAACTATGCAGCAGTCGCGAGCCTCAGGTGCGCGCCCGTTATTCAGGTAATACCGAGGATTCCATGGCATTATGGTTACATCTAAGGCACTTATGACATGGTAAAATATTTGCTGGAATTGTTTGAAGTCTTCGGCTCTATCTAGTTCACATTGGAAATAGTTTGAAGTGTAACAGAATAAACGTGATTGGCTACTCCGCTACCTACCCAATTAGATTAATTACGAATCCCAAACTCTGCCACTTTCTGATCTTCCGACAATGACCGGTGACAATGTTAACTAACTATCCTTGAGCGATAATGCCGATTAATGATTATCCTTGAACCTGTTCTTGAAGCATCACATTTTCAGGTGTGTTCGATTTTATGTACATAAAATCCTAAGCGTCGTATATCGGCCGTATCACAGGTATCACCCAGTAACGAATACGAGTACTTATAAGTTATGTGAAGTTCGCGATAATCACGCCCCGTTTCGGATTTCGAACAATTTCACACGGCCATACACTGCGCACAACTAAATCGCCACTCAAGCTCATCGCCTTACATACTTTACAGTTTTTCAAGATTATGCTTCATGAAAAGTTGAAAACATTTTTTGCCGGAATTATATGCAGTATAGTAAAAGACTACTTCAGGTCTAGGTCACTGACGGATCATGCGATCTAAACCTAAACTAACAACATAACAACACCCGTGTTCCGCGAAGGGTTAAGCAGAGGTGTAGGTAGTGCACCCACATTCCGCCAGTTACGTTTAAGTTCCATGTAATAGGGGGCGAGCCTATTGCCATCAACCGGGCACAAATCCACTCTAGGCTGCTACTGAGAAATTCCTAAAGGAAAATTCCATTGCCTGACCTGGGAATGCACCCTCATGCTCAGCAGCAGTGCTTGTGACCACTAATAGACTAACGAAGCACCAAGTACTTCAATTTTTGTTACTGCCGCTCTTCAGAGCCAGTCGTTTTACTCGTGCAGCTTGTGGGTTAGGTATACGCAGAAGGCTTACAACGCTCTGCGCGTGCAGTATAATAATGCGTTGAGGGTATTGTTTTTTTTTTAAATGTATTTTAGTGCATCGTGCATGTTTGTGGAAGCGCGACTAGATGACTTTCATGCCATCATGCGCAAACGGTGTGCATCGATGTTACCGCGATTCAGGGGTAGCCCTAACAGTATTTTAGCTACACTGGCGGACAAGGTTGATGGACCATTTATCAGGCTCATGGGCTGGCAGACATGTGCGTGCACATGTTCATGTAGCCAATTAATACATAATTATTGTATTATTAAGGCTTTGACTGCCAGACAACAGACACAATAGAAAAACTATTGTTAGCGGTCACTGGTGACCGCGGTGGCAGTCAATGTGTTAAGTTATTGTTATTATTTATAGTTATTATTTACTAACATAGGCTAAGTTCATACTATCACTATATGGATCCTTTGATCTGAAATAAAATGGTTAAATTTGAATTTATAACTATCGCTCCTTGAAGGTGGACGTCATCAGCTTGGTGTCCTCGTAGTCGTCAGTTTCCCAGGAGTTAGTTCAGTTGGACTCACCGGCGATGGCGTCCGCGAGGCAGTTCCTCGGGGTGTACTTGGGCAGCCACTGCAGTATGGGCAGGCGCCGCAGCAGCGTCTTCGTGGAGCAGCAAGCGCGCGCGCGCCGCGCCGCGTCGTGCCGCCAGCTGCGCGCCGCGCCCGTCCCGCCACCCTCCTTGTGTGGGAGCTCGCCGTTGTACGTGCCGTTTGTGTCTGGAATAACAGGAAAACAAAATATTACAAGTGGTTATTGACACTGCTACTTTTACACATCATCTAAAATGACACAAAAATATTCTATTTCAGCATCTTATAATAATACATAAGAGTTAATATTACGTAACTCAATAATTAAGATTAAAAAACAGGACTGCCGACAGAAGTAAAAACACAAAACTTTGGAATAACTGTTCTTTTATACATTTCCATTTCTTTTTTACATATAAATCATGGAAAGCATTCGGTGACGATAACGCGAGTTCCATGATTTTATTCCCCCAAAAAGTACACATCCATACACAGTATACATATATGTAGCTTGAGCTCAGAACGGTATAGTGAATCACTCTTCGCCGATGGTACGGTTCGCCGAAATCACTCTTAGTCGACGGTTGATTCCACGAATAAATTATCGATGTTCGCTTCAGCTACAACACCCTTTACCGTTGGAACGGTTCGCCGAAATACTTATGTAAATTTCTAATAAATTAAACACTATGGTTTTTATAAATATTTATTCGGATTGACAGTCAGATCGAAACGGTACAAATAAAAAAATCTATTTCACTTAAATTTCACTAAGAGGGGAACCTAACCTAACCTTTTTCGTGGAGAAATGCTCACGCATACTACACTACCACGGGCAGGCAGTGCAGTTACGTGGGACTCCAACCCACTAAAACTCCACGGTGTCCGCGGCAGAGGACCGCTTATGGCGGGAACACGGGAACTTGAAATCATCCGCGAACCCGCCGCGGCCGTGCGTCACCGGACCCTCCTCTGGGGAGTAACCCCTATCACCGGTGCACCAGAACACACTGCGCGCCGTGACCGCCCCAGGGACCAAACCAGCACAGGGGCGCCAGACGACACCGTGTCTAGGCGCCACTGGTCCCCCTGCGACGGGTCAGATCAGTGGCCCCGCGCCGCCTAACACTTTTCGGCCGCAGAGGATAGGGAGAGCTGCCAACGCAATACCGACACTCCTCTTCCTCTGCGGCCCCACCGCGTCCGCCATCAACCGGTGGCGACCCCGTCAAGGCCGCGGAGGGTAGGGAGAACGGCGCACCGCCGCCGCGCCCCCTCCCGCCGCGGCCTCCAACCCTCAGTCGCGATGCCTCCCATACCACATCGCGGCCCGCCTCGACAATCGATGTCGCCAAAGCGGCACCGCAACCTACTTGTGGCCGCTACGTCGTCGGCTTATCTGCAAAAGCCCTAACGACCGGCCCCTCCTCGGGTTCCTCTTAGCTTCACCGTGATTGTCCAAGCCACGGCTACTGAGCCCCCCCGCCTCGACAATGCGGGAACCCATCGGGGGGGATCGGGGGACAACCTAACCTAACCCAAATAATTCAATACTCAATTCTTTATTGCATTCCACAATGTATTGTCTATGCTTAGGTGGTAAACATTAAATTGAAACAATCGTGGACCCCGTCGGGCACAGCAAAAGAGATTAGTAAGTAGAGATGACGACTTATCGTTTATCTTATATCTAACTAGCTTTTGCCCGCGGCTTCGCCCGCGTGGATGTCGGTTATCGCATAAAAAAGTACCCTATGTCCTTCTCCATATCCCAGGCTATATCTCAAAATTCTAACTTAATATTAATTTTAATGTGACTCACTATGTGAATAGAAACCGAAACAAATGATTTAATATAGTAAAAGTACGTTCTGAACGTGAATGAGTCTTTACCTAAAGATAAAAAACACAAAATCAAAATACGAAATTTCACTCAAATTCTTAAAGCAATCAATTGTACCAAATACAACACGAAATAAAAATGCGACACAAATAATAATTTTAAAATAATTCACGTAAGTACCAACGATGTAAAAACAAAACGAAATCCTCCGAAATGTCGCATGGTACACCGTTTGTCCTGACAAAACGCTCGAAATGTCTAATGAACACCATTGGTGCATAACTTTTCTCAGGGTCACGTTCGCAATTGGACGAAATATTTGACATTTATTTTGTACTTGCAACACGATCTGGATGTAGAATTCGATTAATCGACTAATGCATGACCGGTTGACATTTTAGCGGGAACACCACTAAACGAACGAAAAAACAAAGAAAACAAAATACGTCTATACTCTGTGGTCGTGTGTCGGTGTGACGCGATGCTTAATGTAAACATTCATCAAGGTTATACGTGCGTAAAGTAATGGATTCAATGAGAAAACGGTTTAATCTTAGAAGAATCTTACACAGAATTACTGAGAACTAAGTGTAGATTTTGTATTGAGTGTTAGTTTATCGAAAAGTGATAAATTTGTCAGTGAAAAAGTAACGAAAGTTTTGGAATGCACAAATTTTGATCATAAGGCCGCCGTGTTTAGTAATGTTTCTATGATAAATATTCTTGTATACTGTTTGAAATACACGTAAGTAGCTAGCTTATTTATCTACGAACATAATTTGGCTAATAGCTACTGATATTATAGCGTATTGTTATCGTAATCGTATTTCCAAGAGTAAAATTCGGTAAACAAATACCTACAAAAAGTCAATAAAATGGATATAGTATGTTATCAGATATATATATATATATATATATATTATGTTATAAGATACATAATTCCACCATACATTATTTTGTTATATCTCAAAGGGTTTAGACAGCGTTTTCGTTGAAAGCTCCCAGACGGCTTATTTTTTTCCGACACCTCCAACAAATATCGTTAATTCATACAAAAATGCATACAAAAACATAACAAATTATATACTGAAACCTTCCTCGAGAACCAAGCTATCCATTGGTGAAAACAGCATGAGAATCGGTGCAGTAGTATTTGAGTTTATCGCGAACAGACAGACAGACAGACAGCCAAACAGACAGACGCGGCGGACTTTGTTTTATAATATGTAGTGACCATTCAAAAAAAAAAAAAATTAAAACATTTTCTTGTGTAAATGAGTTAGTGATTTATCTTCTAAATATTCGTTAACACTGTAATAACATTTACTTATCAATAGGTTTTTTAATTTATTTGTAAATAGGTGGCGCCATAACCATTTTGTATGATTCACCAACAATAGAGGGGTAAATTATATAATTATAATATAATTTAAACTATTTGTGTTTTAAATATTTCGGCGACCCGTTCCATCGTTAAAAGGTGTTGTAGCTGAAGCAACCATCGATCGGTGTTTTCGGCGAATAGTTCTATCGGCGATGGATTTATTCGTGGAGTCAACCATCGACTAAGAGTGATTTCGGCGAACCGTACCGTCGGCGAAGAGTGATTCGCTATACCATTGGCAGCCGATATACCTCATGGAAAGTTTTCGGTGACGATGAAGCGAGTTCCATGATTTTTGTTCACCCATAAAGTACACATATATACACAGTATATATATATATATATGTATATATGTGGAAAGCATTCGGTGACGATGACGCGAGTTCAATAATGAGTATCTTAATCATGTGGTACATCATTTTTATGTATCATCAATAGTTTTCTCAGCGCACGCTACTTTGGATACTATTGCAATTTTCTTAAGGCTCAAATTTTTTGAAATTAATTATGGCCTATGTTACTTCCTGATAACTTATCTTTCTATTGGTGAAAAACTGTTAAAATCGGTTCAGTAGTTTCTGCACATACTACTGCACCGATTCTCATGCTGTTTTCACCAATGGATAGCTTGGTTCTCGAGGAAGGTTTTAGTATAGCATTTGTTATGTTTTTGTATGCATTTTTGTATGAATTAACGATATTTGTTGGAGGTGTCGGAAAAAAATAAGCCGTCTGGGAGCTTTCAACGAAAACGCTGTCTAAACCCTTTGAGATATAACAAAATAATGTATGGTGGAATTGTGTATCATAAAAAGATCTTCAAAAAAGTCTGCGATGGCATATGTCTATCTCTTAAGGATAACATACTATATCCATTTTATTGACTTTTTGTAGGTATTTGTTTACCGAATTTTACTCTTGGAAATACGATTACGATAACAATACGCTATAATATCAGTAGCTATTAGCCAAATTATGTTCGTAGATAAATAAGCTAGCTACTTACGTGTATTTCAAACAGTATACAAGAATATTTATCATAGAAACATTACTAAACACGGCGGCCTTATGATCAAAATTTGTGCATTCTTCTTCTTACGTGAATTATTCTAAAATTATTATTTGTGTCGCATTTTTATTTCGTGTTGTATTTGGTACAATTGATTGCTTTAAGAATTTGAGTGAAATTTCGTATTTTGATTTTGTGTTGGTTATCTTTAGGTAAAGACTCATTCACGTTTAGAACATAAGTACTTTTACTATATTAAATCATTTGTTTCGGTTTCTATTCACATAGTGAGTCACATTAAAATTAATATTAAGTTAGAATTTTGAGATATAGCCTGGGATATGGAGAAGGACATAGGGTACTTTTTATGCGATAACCGACATCCACGCGGGCGAAGCCGCGGGCAAAAGCTAGTATAGTATAAACTTCACTACTCTACCCTACCCTATCTATGTACCTACCCTACCCTACCCTACCTACCTACCCTACCCTACCTATGTACCTACCCTACCCTACCCTACCTACCTACCCTACCCTACCTACCCTACCCTACCTATCCTACCCTACCTACCCTACCCTACCTACCACCTACCTACCTACCTACCCTACCCTACCCTACCCTGCCTACCTACCCTACCTACCTACCTTATCCTACCCTACCTACTCTACCTACCTACCTACCCTACCCTACTCTACCCTACCTACCCTACCTACCCTACCTACCCTACCCTACCTACCCTACCCTACCCTACCCTACCCTACCCTACCTACCCTACCTACCGTCCAACCTCCTGATAATAACAAACACAACAAAAAAATAATTAGCGAAATCGGTCCAGCCGTTCACTAATAGTATTTTTTTTTCAATTTTTCTCATCTTTTAAACCTTCCCTGGACTACGACAAACATTTCAAAACCAAAATCAGCCAAATCGGCCCAGCCGTTCACGAGTTTTAGCGAGTCTAACGAACAGCAATTGATTTTTATATACAATATATTAACGACAAATCTGGAAAACCAAGTCTTAAGCTTTTTTTTTTTTAGATTTGAAGATTTATTTATTTATATACATATATATATATAGATATATGTTTGGATTTGTATGAATCATTTTTAACTGTATCTATAGGAGATGGGGCAATTGAAGAAAGTGACATTCAACTTTAGGGTGGTGAACAGGTGAAGCAATTAATATGGTCGAATATAATATACTAAAATAAAGTACGAAACCACTGTTTTAAACATTCAGAAGTAGGTGCCCCGAAGCGGGATTCCGTTGAATACGCATAATAATTGCTTGGAAACAAATTTAGACCTGCCACGTGATCTTCCCCACCCTCACGGGATTTGTGGGAGAGTGGGAGTACCCACTCTTCCACAAATCCCATTTCGTTACCCACGATCTTTTAAGAGTACACACGGCCACAAATCAAGCTATATTATTCCAGTTTAGGCTGATCCCGCATTGTATAGGATTTCCGTACATTGAGAGGTCAGCTTATACTGGAAATGTATAGCTTGATTTGTGGCCGTGTGTATAAATAAAACTATTATTTTTAATTTCATTAATTATATTATTATTTTCATAATTGAGCTCATTGCGGTATTAGCTATTTAAACATGAATTAAAGTTAAAAACTTACAATATTTATACAAAAAACCATTAAAATCTGCTGTCACTTTATCTAAATGTAAAACGGAACAACCTAGGAGTGAAATTCGTACAATATCTGTGTAAACTGTCTATTTTATTACGCAAACGAGTTGATTTTTTTAAAACTTTCGATTATTTTTCTCAAATACTAAGCCTTTGCGGAGTATGAAATTTCTTTCTTTTTTTATTCTTTCAAGAAAAATATAAAAAAAGTAAGCTTCGCACCGCTGATGTTAAATTACAGTGGAGCCATTGGAGTCATTAGACACCTGCCCTGTCCTGTCCTGTCCGGCAATGGACGTGTTGCGGCTGAGTGATGATGAAAACTGCTGACTATGCATTCCCACGAGTGCACGGACTATAACAGCTACTTAATACTCATAAATTATACATTTATAACGTACTTAGTATTCGTGTGATGTTTACAGTGTCATATTACGTAAGAGGAAGGAAGTCCGCCCAAAGGCAGAGGTAGACAACCTACCTATATGTATAACGCAATCCTACTACCTACCACGGTTACCAAAAAAAAATTCAGAAATTAATTTTAGACCAATTGCAAAGATTTTGTAATAAAAATAAATTATTACACAGTAAATATGTAGTTCGGTTTAAAAGGGGTCGTTCAACTACTGATGCAGGTGTTGAACTTTTAGGACATATTTATAATGCATGGGAAGATAAATGTTATGCCTTGGGCATCTTTTGTGATTTGTCCAAGGCATTCGATTGTGTTCTTCATGAAACGTTAATCAGTAAACTCCGCCACTACGGGATCCGGAACACCGCTCTGGACCTTCTTGCTTCATATTTGAGTAATCGGTTTCAGAGCGTTGACGTTAGTGGGAAAAGATCTCCTGGATCTTTAGTAACAATGGGAGTCCCACAGGGCTCAACTCTTGGTCCTTTCTTGTTTCTTATTTATATTATTGACTTGCCTTACCTCATATAGGATAATCATGAAATAGTATTGTTTGCGGATGACACTTCACTTTTGTTTAAACTTAAACGTCAGGAGCTGGTTACTGACGATGTAAATAGCGCGATCTCAAAAGTAGTTAATTGGTTCAATGTTAATAATTAAATTCTTAATGAAAAAAAAAAAAAAAAACCAAATGCATTAAGTTTACGCTACCTCACGTTAGGCAGGTGAAAACTAATGTGTTGATACGGGACGAAGAATTGAATCCTGAAGATAGCACAGTATTCTTGGGCTTAACTTTCGATGCTAAGCTTCAGTGGTGCCCACATATAGATAAATTGTCTAAGAAGCTGAGCTCCGCAGCATACGCTGTTAGAAAAATTCGTAATCTAACTGACATAGAGACAGACCGTATAGTGTACTTTAGTTATTTTCATAGTGTAATGTCATACGGTATTCTGTTGTGGGGAAACGCCGCCGACATTCAGTCTATCTTTGTTTTGCAGAAAAGAGCTGTTCGATCAATTTATAAATTAAGTTCGAGACACTCTCTCAGAGAGAAATTTAAGGAAATTAATGTTATGACTGTGCCTTCTCAGTATATTTTTGAAAATCTTTTATATGCACATAAAAACATAAAATTGTTTAAAAAATACAGTGATATCCATAATATAAATACTAGAAACAAACACATGTATGTTGTACCTAAACCACGGCTCAAGAAAATAGGTGGTTCGTTCAGATGTCAATGTATACGCTTTTATAATAAACTTCCAAGCCACGTTCAAGATCTAAGCATTAATAAATTCAAATCATTAATTAAACGTAAGTTGTGCCAGAAAGCCTTTTATACCATTAAATATTATATTAAGGACAAAAAGGCTTGGGATTGAGCTGCTCCAAATTTTACATATTGAAACTTTTTTTATTGTGATTGCTTTATACACATTGACATTAATTTTTGCTTGTGAAGTATAATGTTATTATTTTAATTATTGTGAATGTGAAGACTAAGTGGGTCTTTGTTTTTTTTTCTTCTCAGTTTTTTTTTTTTCTAATTATGGTATGGCAGTTTGAGTAATTTATGCGGCCTGCCCAAATGTCCTTTCTTTGGTATTGTTCGTCGAATCGTTGAGCTCCTTATGTTCTAAGTTGAGCTGCACAATTACGGACAAATGCGTGCACTGAATGGATAGGTCCACTCAATCTGTGTGGTTCTTTCTTCAAAAGACCATTTCAGACACCAATCTACATGGTCTTCACATGATTTGACCAAGATTATGTCTGGACTTTAAAAGACTTTAAAAGACCTTTATCTGCAGTAGGATGCCAACAGGGTGACCCTCTCGGACCAGTTATTTTCAGTTTAGCTATTCATCCAATTATCCAGAAACTAAATTCAAAATTTTACGTGTGGTATTTAGATGATGGAACGCTAGGAGGTGATGTTGAAACCGTTTTAAAAGATCTACGATTCCTTATAGAGCAATTTAAATCTATTGGCCTGGACCTTAATCCATCAAAATGTGAAATTTACCTTTCTGACATTACGGACAGACAATCGACCCTAGAGAAATTTAATGCAATAGCCCCACAAATTAAAATTCTAGAAAAAAGTTCACTGCACCTCCTAGGTTCCCCAATTTTAGAAGATAGCTTTACTCAATTCATCGACGATAAAATTAAAAATTTCAACGACATTTCAGACAGACTATCCAAAATTAATTTACATTCGGCATTCACCCTGATTAGTTACTGTTGTTTTGGCCCAAATTTTATATATTATCTACGCTCTTCCCCCTTATGGAAACAACCTTGGGCAAAATTGACCTAATTATTCGCAGCACCCTAACATCCATCTTAAATGTGGCTTTGGACGACCGAGCGTGGCTGCAAGCCACACTACCCATCCGTTTTGGTGGCCTCGGCGTCCGCAAAATTACCAGTATTAGCTTACCGGCGTTCCTGTCCTCTGTCCACAGCACGGAAGAGTTGACCAGGAAAATTTTGGCCCCGTTCCTTGGTTGACTCTGAAGTGCCGTGTTTCACTGATGCGGTGAATGCCTGGAAAATGGCTTGCCCGAATACAGATCGGCCCGTGAATCCATCTTACTGCTGAGCGTGCGCGCCTGCTGGCTATGGGTGAGTGGGAGTCGGGCTTCTGGCTTCAGGCACTACCGTCACCCAACATAGGCACTATGCTGGGTGACACCACTTTCCGGCTCGCTACTTGTCTGCGTCTGGGCGCTCATTGCGTGGCTCCGCATCGCTGCCAATGTGGTGAAGGTGTCGACTGCCTCGGACACCATGGCCTATCCTGCAGTAGGAGTGCAGGCCGGATAGCACGGCACGCCAGCATAAATGATATCATCCGTCGTGCTCTTGTCACCGCCGGGGTGCCAGCTGTTTTAGAACCCAATGGCTTGGCACGCGACGATGGGAAGAGACCAGACGGAATGACCATCATGCCTTGGAAGTTAGGTCGGCCTTTGGTGTGGGATGCAACATGTGTCGATACCCTTGCGCCATCCCATCTTCCTAGCACGGCGGGCTGTGCCGGGGCGGCTGCTGCGGGTGCGGAAAACCTCAAACGGCGCAAATATGACAACCTTATTGGGAGTTATATGTTTGAGCCGTATGGGGTTGAAACACTAGGACCATGGAGTCCGAGTGCCCACATGGTATTTCGAGACATCTCTAAGCGATTGTTCGACTCTTCACGTGACCAGAAGGCTGGCCTATTTCTTACCCAAAGAATCAGCATTGCCATACAACGTGGCAATGCTGCCAGCCTTTTGGGCACTTTTCCTGTTGACAGCGATGCGGACGAATTTTTTGATGCCCTTTGATTCTTTTCCCTCCCTTTTTTATATACTTGTACATATTAGTATCTATTTTCTTAAATAATTTTAAAACTATTTAGTGTAAAGTAAATAAAAAATAAAAACTTTATCTTCAACACTTTAAAAGAGACTGTGACCTCTGAGTTTGTTTCGGTCTTTCTTCTCAGAGTACGAGTAGTCAGATACGAAACGCCGACCTCATCTAGTTTTAAAATATGATTGACGTGTAAAAGTGTTTGTAAACTCCAAATTACAGAAATAAAATCATTTATCATTTACCATACGAGGAGCGTCGGTCGGAACAAAAACCGACAAATCACATTGATGTTTTTTGTGGAAAAGTGTAAAAATATGGCCAAGTTCATGGTTTTCTAATTTAGAGTTAAACAAAATCTATCAATTTATTGGTGTTAGCATCACTGTTTGGAAACCTAAATACTGCATTCGTGACTGTGGTACCTGTTGAGTTATATAAAAAAAGAAAATGGATATATCGGTTATTGACCAAACCAACTGGATATATCTCGGCTTTTGATAAAACACCTGAACAAAAATGTTAGGGATTTATCGGTATCTGTTCCGATCGCCATCGTTGTTTAGTACGATTGATGTATTTATCGGTTTATGTTCAGATCCGTGTATTTTGCGGACGAATTTAGAGCGGATTTATCAGTTTTTGACCGGGTTACATTAACCATAGAGCAAGATATGTACGAGAACAACCAATTGGCATCATAAAAAAAAAAAGACAAAATGTGATTTATCGGTTTTTGTTCCGACGCTCCTCACCATACCGTTCATGCGGTTTCTACAGAATGAAACGATACTCATCGTTATTATTAGGAAACTAAATAGATACCTAACCTACTCCATTTGAAATAAGATTAGTTATGTTTTTATGCGGTAGGTAGGTACCGTAAGTAGCTATGGTAATAATGTATGTGATATATTTTTAAAGAATGTTAGGTATTATTTATTTATTATTTACTAGCAGCCCGTCCCGGCTTCGCACGGGGTAGACAATACGAAAGACATTTTAAGACTAATTTTTCTACACCTTCGGTTACATTGTTCAAATTTTACCAAGGATCCCTAATTTTTTTCAAAATGAAATGTAGCCTATGTCAAATTGGAAGAATGTAGCATTCTATTGGTGAAAGAATTTTTTAAATCGGCCCAGTACTTTTTGAGCCTATTCATTACAAACATACAAACATACAAAAATAGGTACAAATCTTTCCTCTTTATAATATTAGTGTAGATGTAGATGTAGATTAAAACTTTATGCACAAGTAAAAACTGTACAAAGGCGGACTTAATGCCTTGGGCATTATCTACCAGTCTACCTTAGGGTGATGCAGAGATAATACACAGTAGGTGCAATAACAGAAAGACAATTTATAAGATATTTATACGTAAGATATAAGAATAAATACATAAATACATACATACAACTAAAAATAAAAAGTTATGAGAGTTAAAGAAGAAAACCTACAAAAACTTAATTCTGAGACGAATCTGCCAACTTCTTGTGTATGTGTTCTCGAGCTTTCACTTTAAATGTGAACTGATTGGTTACCGTCCTGATATTCTGAGGGAGCGCATTCCAAAGGAAAACCGCCTGGACAAAGAAAGAAGATTTTATGAAACCAGAGCGATGAGAAGGACAACGAAGAAGACGATTATTCTCGGACCGAAGATTCTTGCTGTGTGCAGCGCATAAATATTG
Source organism: Dryobota labecula (assembly GCA_947523025.1). Lineage (NCBI taxonomy): Eukaryota > Metazoa > Arthropoda > Insecta > Lepidoptera > Noctuidae > Dryobota > Dryobota labecula. The sequence goes on from OX383290.1 coordinate 1,261,701, forward strand.
ACAAAAGGAAGTCAGATAAGAAGGAGAAGTGGGTTTGTGAAGGAGAGAAAACAGGGTTGTCAAAGCCCTCAACGCTCTGCGCTGCCGGATAGGCAACCACTTTAAAAGCGATCGATGTGCGGATACATGATCATACTTGCGGAGATTGAAAACAAATCGAATGCAGTTATTAAGAAGTCGGTCAAGTTTATTGAGGAGATCTGCATTCAGGTCATAGTAGCACATATCACCATAGTCAATTATGGGGAAGATAAGGGACTGTACAAGCATAGCCTTAATGTGTGATGGGAGAATATTTTTTAACCGATAGAGCGACCGCAGCGTTCCAGTGACCTTCTTGCTCACAATCGCGACCTGCTTACGCCAGTCGAGGCAAGTGTCAACATGCAAACCCAGATCCTTGACGTCAGAGCTAAACGGAATCATTGTGCCATCAAAGGTAACGTTTTAAGTGTTTCTGAATCCTATACCGAAGTGTTGCTAAGTACAATGATCTGAATTTTCCATTCGCAATCTGTTTTCACGCTTTTATGAAAACTGCACTTGGTAATTGGAATTGATAAATGGATGTCATTATACGCAGCTGCATTCTGCTGCATATCAGTTTCAGTACACCGGAATGTAGCTGCAGCTTCTATGACAATAGTTGTTCGTTATGTACCTATGCCTAGGCTGTGGTGCGGGGAAGTCGAAGGGCGTGTTATGTGATCCAGAGTGTTGCGTTACTTGACGGACGACGAAACGCAAATCACGTGGATTACCGACATTTGATCTGCAGCATCATCGTAGCGCCAGCGCAGTCACAAAGAGTTGCGAGTATGTTATGTTCTTTGGAAGAGCCGTGACTGTCAACTTTTTTGATTGAATAAACAAATGAAGGCTTCAATTTACACGCGTACATGAAATGTTCCTATTTTACTACAAAAAAAAGTTGTCGAATTTTGCCTAAAAATCTTTAAAGAAGTAGAGATGTCAGTTCACTCCCAAGTGCGGACAGATTAAATATTAGATGAACTGTACCGGAGATCATGGACGCACCGACAAATAACGGATGTCAAAACATGTACTTTTACATTATCTAGCTGTGAAATAAACATGTAGGCGTTTATTCATAAACGTTGCTTAAAGTTAAGTGACGTTCAAACGTCAAAAATGTACGGTTAAACAGTCGCTAATCATTACTTAACTTTAAGTTAAGCAGCGTTTATAAATAAACCCCATAGTGTTTGAACTTGAGTTACTAATTACGGCGGTACTGGGTACTGTGGCGTGAGAGGATGGACCAACTAAGTAAAGGTTATATGAGACGCTTCACTCGAATGTTCTTTTTTTATTTTCACCTTTACACGAACGCGGAATGAACCACCAACATCGTTGGATTGGTCCACTAATGAATTGTTTTTTTCACTTTTGATTAATGCTGTGTTCAGACGATTCACTTCTATAGTGAAAGATGAACAAAAAAAAGTGAAGCGTTTGATATCAGATAATTAGGGAGCAGCTAACGAATTTGATGACGAGTGATGATAATTATGGTTTACCTCTGAGCTTAACAGCAGTTTGTAATAAATAGTTTTTTAAACAACACAACAATTTTTTTATAACAATCCCGTAGTTATTTACAAGGAAGCAATTCAGTAACTTGTAAAAAAAGGATTTAATTAATTACCTTCAATAAATTAAGAAATTAAATCTGAATAGTTGTTAGTTAATATACGTTACCTATGTTACCTCCACCTATTTATTCAACGAGTGTAAACAATATTGAACTTATGATAATAATATGTTTAGTTTATAGCCGCGATGTCATAGTACCTAATATATAATACAAAGATCATATCCGCGCTTTTCCGCATTTGTTTTATGTGTAGACTAGCTTTTGCCCGCGGCTCCGCCCGCGTGGATTAGTGATCGCGTAAAAAAGTAGTCTATGTCCTTCTCCATATCCCAGGCTATATCTCTACCAAATTTCATGACGATCGGTTCAGTCGTTTAGGCGTGAAAACGTAACATACAGACAGACAGAGTTACTTTCAAAATAATATTAGTGTGGATGTAGATACCAGCGTCCTTGGTTATTTAAGTAGGTTTAATAATGCGTACGTAGGTAACCCAGGTATGCGTATTTCAAGTGTTACGGAAGGACAGTGATTTAGTTTGTACTGGAAGATAGCTCACTAGCTACATCAACTCAATCTGCTTCGGCTTTCCCCAACCACGTTGGGTTCCGCTTCCAATGTAACCGGATGCAGCTGAATACAAGTATTTTACATGGAGCGATCCCATCTGACCTTCATGACCTAGCTACTGGGTACTCGATACCCCCTGGTACGACTAGGTGTCAGACTTATGGGCTTCTGGACTACCAGGAACGATTGTCAACGATCTAACTTACCCACACCAACTGAAAGATTGAATGTGTCTGTTTAGAAACGTTCATATACATACAATGTTGGTTTGTTTTCACACATGTTGAGTTTGGTTTCCTATGTAACAGCTGTACAAACAATTAAACTTACACTCGTCAATGTTGCTACATTATAAATAGTACTCTAATAAAAGTAACAGTTAAGAGTAAGTAGTCTATTTGGTCAGCTGAATGAAATTCAAAAGATTTCAGCGGAAACTACCGCAGCAAGCAATACTTCAATACTTCAGGTATGTAGCCTTTAAATTGTCCTGACCTTAGTTACCCGGACTATTGTTTACGTAATATCTACGCATTAGTTCCTCCCACGTAGCGCTACGCAGCTTTTTAATAATATTTTAGTTTGGTACTTAATTGTTATAATATTTTACGCAAATTTTCCGGCAGATATTATTATGCTGTTGATGAGGTATCGTTACACGAGCCGGAAAATATCTCTCATTATTAATAATTATTACAAACAACTCGCTCACATATTGTTACCGCAAACATCTAATCACAAATTAATTAGGTTTTCTTAGAAAAGTCTCGTAAATAACATGTATGAACAATGCAAAATCCATATTATCTGGGAGTTATCGAATCATTACTAATTATAATACAAGCTTCTACGAAATCTGTCTCGAATGATAGACTATGATGTTCACGCATAGATGATGAGTTCATGTGTAGGTGCGCTTAGGTTTGGTTTTCCAAGAAAGCGGTGAACGGTCTCACAATAAAGTTTTTGACGTCGATGTGAAAATGGTGAAAATGACAGATTTTCATGACGGCACTTACTTATAATGGCACGGAACCGCTTTCCTAGGTAACCAAAGCTTTACTCGGGCTTTAGCCGGAAGAGTTCGAGCGATATGGTCAACTAGTTTATTGAGTTGCTTCACTCATTGCTCCACTTCCTCCTCAATTTATTCTTGCGCCGCATTAGTTCTTGAAGGAATTGTCAGTGTAAGAGTTGCTTTACAATGCAAGTTCCTATGGTCTGCTCTAAAAGTATCTGTTGAAAGTGTATACAAACCCTGTTCGGTTCTTACGCACTTGCTCACTAAAGTGAATTAGTTTCACATTCATCTGTATTTAGAGGGCCTCAACTTTACATTTCATCACTTTTTAGGGTTCCGTACCTCAAATGAAAAAAAACGGAACCCTTATAGGATCACTCCTGTGTTTGTCCGTCTGTTACAGCCGATTTGCTCCGAATCTATTGGACCGATTAAGTTGATATTTGGAACACATGAATTTCTGTGACGCAAACACGAGCGTGTAACTTAGATAAATGAATTTTGAATATGGGGTTAACTTATGGAAAACAAAAAGTTTCGCAATCTGTATCGTGTGACATAATTATTATAAAATAGTATGATCATTTTTCTTTTTAATTTTTTAAGCTATTGCATAGCTTCTATCGCGGGCCTTGAGCGCGGGGACCGAATCCAGAAATTCCGTAACGAAAAAACCTCACGCTCCCCACTCCGACGGTTATTTTACTACACCAGTACCCTCTAGTGATCTAATAATTTCTGGCAGTTCCTTTTTTCTGTGTACTGCGTATTTTATTCTTATAAATATTAGTTTATAAAATTATGATCTTCACAAAAAGTGATTGTTGATGGTGGGGTTTGAACTCACGACCAGTCGATTATGAGTATATTCAGTTCCCCTGTTGCACCGCAAGGCTACAATGACTTAATTAAAGCTTGCCAAATAGTTGATACCATTCCAGTTGAACAATTTTTAAACTGGACTAGACGGTTGGAAATGACTCATGTACATGGAATTTTTTCGCTGTCAAAACAGTTTGTCACTCTTTTTTTATTTAAAATTACTTAAGGTTCAACACTTTCGTCTATTTTAAAGTTGTTATTATGCTTATATTTGAATAGTATTTGACTTTGTTTACGTAGTTATACACTTTTACGAATTTCAGCACTTATTTATTTTGTTTTTAAGCTATTGCATAGCTTCTATCGCGGGCCTTGAGCGCGGGGACCGAATCCAGAATACCGTATATCAAAGAAAGTATATAGAAAGTATATCAAAGAAAAAGAAATACTGCATAAATAAAATAAATAAATGATAAATGAATGATAAATGATTTTATTTCTGTAAGTAGGTTTTTACAAACACTTTTACACGTCAATCAAATTTTAAAACTAGATGAGGTCGGCATTTCGTATCTGACTACTCTGAGAAGAAAGACCGAAACAAACTCAGAGGTCACAGTCTCTTTTAAAGTCCAGACATAATCTTGGTCAAATCATGTGAAGACCATGTAGACTGGTGTCTGAAATGGTCTTTTGAAGAAAGAACCACACAGATTGAGTGGACCTGTCCATTCAGTGCACGCATTTGTCAGTAATCGTGCAGCTCAACTCAGAACATAAGGAGCTCAACGATTCGACGAACAATACCAAAGAAAGGACATTTGGGCAGGCCGCATAAATTACTCAAACTGCCATACCATGAACAGGAAAAAAAAATGTATATACTGAGAAGGAAAAAAATAAAAAATAAACAAAGACCCACATAGTCTTCACATTCACAATAATTAAAATAATAACATTATACTTCACAAGTAAATATTCATGTCAATGTGTATAAAGCAATCACAATAAAAAAAAGTTTCAATATATAAAATTTGGAGCAACTCAATCCCAAGCCTTTTTGTCCTCAATATAATCTTTAATGGTATAAAAGGCTTTCTGGCACAACTTACGTTTAATGAATGATTTGAATTGATTAATGCTTAGATCTTGAACGTGGCTTGGAAGTTTATTATAAAAGCGTATACATTGACATCTGAACGAACCACCTATTTTCTTGAGCCGTGTTTTAGGTACAACATACATGTGTTTGTTCCTAGTATTTATATTATGGATATCACTGTATTTTTTAAACAAATTTATGTTTTTATGGGCATATAAAAGATTTTCAAAAATATACTGAGAAGGCACAGTCATAACATTAATTTCCTTAAATTTCTCTCTGAGAGAGTGTCTCGAACTTAATTTATAAATTGATCGAACAGCTCTTTTCTGCAAAACAAAGATAGACTGAATGTCGGCGGCATTTCCCCACAACAGAATACCGTACGACATTACACTATGAAAATAACTAAAGTACACTAAACGGGCTGTCTCTATGTCAGTTAAATTACGAATTTTTCTAACGGCGTATGCTGCGGAGCTCAGCTTCTTAGACAATTTATCTATATGTGGGCCCCACTGAAGCTTAGCATCCAAAGTTAAGCCCAAGAATACTGTGCTATCTTCAGGATTCAATTCTTCGCCCTTTATCAACACATTATTTTTCACCTGCCTAACGTGAGGTAGCGTAAACTTAATGCATTTGGTTTTTTTTTCATTAAGAAGTAAATTATTAACATTGAACCAATGAACTACTTTTGAGATCGCGCTATTTACATCGTCAGTAACCAGCTCCTGACGTTTAAGTTTAAACAAAAGTGAAGTGTCATCCGCAAACAACACTATTTCATGATTATCCTTTATGAGGTAAGGCAAGTCATTAATATAAATAAGAAACAAAAAAGGACCAAGAATTGAGCCCTGTGGGACTCCCATTGTTACTAAAGATCCGGGAGATCTTTTCCCATTAACGTCAACGCTCTGAAACCTATTACTCAAGTATGAAGCAAGAAGATCCAGAGCGGTGTTCCGGATCCCGTAGTGGCGGAGTTTCCTGATTAACGTTTCATGAAGAACACAATCGAATGCCTTGGACAAATCACAAAAGATGCCCAAGGCATCACATTTATCTTCCCATGCATTATAAATATGTCCTAAAAGTTCAACACCGGCATCAGTAGTTGAACGACCCCTTGTAAAACCGAACTGTTTACTGTGTAATAATTTATTTTTATTAAAAAATCTTTGCAATTGGTCTAACATTAATTTCTCAAAAAATTTACTAAAGGTAGGTAGTACTGAAATAGGTCTATAATTTGTGGGGTCTGATGTACTACCTGATTTAAACAATGGTATTATTTTACTATTTTTCATAAGATCGGGAAACTCCCCACAGTCGATACAATTATTAAAGATAAGAGCTAAAGTAGGTGCTACAATGTCAATAATAGACTTAGCAACTTCTACAGAATTACCCCACAGATCCGCAGTCTTTTTTACGTTTAAAGTGTGAAAGGTTTTAATTATATCTCTACAGGTAATATGTTCAAAATTAAATTCCGAATCGCAAACATTAACATTTTCCTTAAGCAAAGACTCAGCAACAGAAGGTGAAGAGTTTAGGGATTTAGTAGTTAAAACGGGAATATCCGAAAATAAATTTTCAAAGGCCGCGGCGACTTGTGAGTCTGATTTTATTATTTTGTCATTAACTGATAGGCTGTAGTCAGTATTTCGGTTGCTAGACCTTCCCGTTTCACTATTAATAATATTCCAAGTCGTTTTAATAACATTACTACTGTTTTTAATTTTCGAACTCAAATAACGCGACTTGGCCATACAACAAACTTTTTTAAATAATTTTGAATAAATAATTATAATTGCATAAGTTGATACAAAATGCTATGCAATAGCTTTTTTTAAGTTATTAAAGAAAATAAACGAAAATTGACCACTACCCCTTTATCTCCGAAAATATTGAGACAAAAATTAAAAAAAAAATTGAGATAACAGTTCTATACTTATAGATTACAGGAACATTTAAGAAGTCTGTGATCTTAAAATACCATGCTAAATCACTGAATATTGTGCGTATATACTTAGACTTACATTTGCAGTTGGAATGTATGAGGGGACATAAAAATCAAAATATTTTATTTCACACTAGCTTCTGCCCGCGACTTCGTCCGCGTTAAATTTCTTGTTCCCCCGACCCACCCCGTCACAACACATTGCCTGCCCGTGCTTTTACTTCGTTTTCGCATAAACTTTCATTAAAAAAATTTGTGTCCTAGTTAATAGGAATGTAATTCTTCCTCAAGAATTGGGCTGTAAAATGCAAAAAGATTTTTTTCAAATCCAACTCGCACTTCCAGAGATTAGCGCATTCAAAAAACAAAAACCGGCCAAGTGCGAGTCGGACTCGCGCGCGAAGGGTTCCTTACCATCCATACTAATATTATAAATGTGAAAGTAACTCTGTCTGTCTGTCTGTATGTTACGTTTTCACGTCTAAACCGCTGAACCGATCGTCATAAAATTTGGCAGAGATATAGCCTGGGATATGGAGAAGGACATAGGCTACTTTTTACGTGATAACTGACATCCACGCGGGCGGAGCCGCGGGCATTATCTATAAAAACGGCAAAAAAATCGTGTCCGTTGTATGGGAGCCCCCCTAAAATATTTATTTTTCTGTTTTTTTTTGTGTTTGTTGTTATAGCGACAACTGAAATACATCATCTGTGAAAATTGCAACTGTCTAACTATCACGGTTCATGAGATACAGCCTGGTGACAGACGGACAGACAGACAGACAGACAGACAGACGGACAGCGGAGTTTTAGTAATAGGGTCCCATTTTACCCTTTGGGTACGGAACCCTAAAAACTAACTCTTCAGCTTTAGAATAGACTACCTCGCAGAGTTGATCATTATTTTGCTGCGGAGTTATTATATAACAGTTATATCTCCTAAGATATTCATTGAAATTAAATGATGTAAGGGCAACTTTGTTCAAAATTAAATACTTGTGATGAATAACGTATTTATTTGGATAAGGATTAATACCATGTTTATGAAAACTCCTTCGCAAATAATGCATTAATTTCGAACAAACTTGATTACCATAAAAAAAGGTTATAGTGAGTCAATTTTAAAAGATAGACATATTCTGTCGCGGACTTTTTTTTAGAACTTTTAAAGAGGAACAATTCCATCATACATGATATTTGCGTAACTTAAACCGTTTACGCAGCGCACGCAACAGAAGCTCTCAAAAAGGAATATTTTTTCCCGTTTTTGCAACATTTTACATTTATGCTCCGCTCCTATTGGTTATAGCGTAATGTTATATAGCCTATAATATTTCTGAATAAATGGACTATCCAACACAAAAATAATTTTTCAATTCCAACCAGTAGTTCCTGAGATTAGTGCGTTCAAACAAACAAAGAAACAAACAAACAAACAAACAAACTCTTCAGCTTTATAATATTAGTATAGATAAGCCTACATGGGCATGTATGAAACGTCAAAAGCTAGGTGCACGGGTTAAGTTTGTTCTTGGGATAAATTTATTCCAACTACGGAAATGTTTATTGTGCGTGATCCGACACACACTTGGCCGTTTTTTTTTTCAACAAAGATGGCTTGAATAACATGACTCAATTGTGATTGAAAAATCATGAACGAAAATTTGGACGAGGTTTGATTAACCTCAATTGTCAAATGAAAAACATCTTAAAAAAGTGATTTAAAATTACAATTATTCACATGATCAAATGAAAGCACTCAATTTGTGGGCACACGTTGGCATCCGCAAGTGCGTTTTCTGGTGCATTTGTTTGCATTTTCATCCCATACTTTTGGAACAGACCATAATTATATTATATTGCTCGCTGCCGTCACAGTCTACCACCATAGTCTACCGCCACAGCCTACAGCCTTTAGGTAATATTTCCAGTTGGTACGTAGGTACCTACTACGGTGGCGACAAACTGACAGTGTCTGCATCAAATATCATACAGTGATGGATTTTCTGCAGCGTGTGGATGTACTGCTGCGCCGCGGCATGTAGATGTTTCCATGAAGCGTCAATGCCATGGCATTATGTTAGTACAAAAGAACATGTGTTTGAGTCAGTTGAGGCATTCGATGCGCTGGCCTGTTTCAGATTCAACTAGTTTGACGTAACACCTATTGTTAAAAAATATAAGTACCTATTGACAACTCGTCAATGATTAGGTAGTCAGTGAAGATAATAATTATTCTGTAATTGTTAAACACTGATTGAAGCATTAACTACCTGCCTCTATGCTTTAATTTCAATTTGTCATAACATCTTGGCATAAGTTGTAGTATATTTAAGTAGGCAATTACCTGCATAGGGTATGCACTCAAAAAGTTCACGAGAATCGTCTTTTGTCTTTTACTTTGCGTGTGATTAACCCGATGTTATTCAGCCAAGACGTAAGTAGTTTTTCTTTAACTCTTTGAAAGCTAATAAAGATACCGTATAGAGCCGTATAAATAAAAATAAATATGTTAATATGGGTCTATGATAGCAATCATCTAATCATGGAATCGTGATCGACCTGTTTGTGAGTTAAATGCGATTGTCTTTTGTTACTAAGAAGAGGCAATTCGTTTTTTTTTACAGTGGGAAACCTATTAGAAAAGTTCCTAAGACTACGGAACTGAGGTCTTATGTTAAGTTTACACGTCGCAAATCTTGTGTAGGCGTTTGACGGCTCAAACGGTGGTTTTCGCGTGATAGATAGTTGGGGCGCGGTATAGGATAAAAAGACGGGCGATTTTGTGATCATATTGAGTTGTTATAAATCGCTGTTTGTTTTTAGGAAGGATATTATTATGTTTTAGTTGTTTATGACTTCTGTGCGGATTTATTCAGGAGTAAGAACGGTTTGAACTTACATTTTATTGTAGGTAAAAGTTTTACGCAGTAAGTAGGTACAGGTCGTGACCTCGCCGCGTGGTCAGCACATTACTAAATAAATGTTTACATTTTTTAGTTTCAGATATTGAAATATAAGTGATGGATTGGTAATAAAAAAAAATGCCCCCACGTCGTTATCATAATAGAAGAAGTAGCCAGAGTAAATATTTACCGATTTTTTACTTGTCTTAAAAGGTCAAAATTGTGGGGTGAAAAGTTCAAAGGTTTCGGAGAAAACATGTTGAGGAGAACAGATAATTAATAAAAATATCAATGTTACAGAGTAACTACGCAGTAAACCAGATTTTTTGGTCAACTTCTGAAAGGCAATTAACGAGGTGGTTATACCGCGCAATTTGTACTGGACTGTTCTCATTAATGATCCTGATGCTAATTGTATCATGAATTTTATGAAATACTAGCTTTTGCCCGCGGCTTCGCCCGCGTGGATGTCGGTTATCGCATAAAAAAGTACCCTATGTCCTTCTCCATATCCCAGGCTATATATATCTCAAAATTCTAACTTAATATTAATTTTAATGTGACTCACTATGTGAATAGAAACCGAAACAAATGATTTAATATAATAAAAGTACTTATGTTCTGAACGTGAATGAGTCTTTACCTAAAGATCAACACAAAATCAAAATACGAAAGGAGATTGACCGTATGTAGTATCGTTATTTGTTCTGCGGTGACTTAAGTTTATAATGTTGATAATTCTTGTTTTTAAATATAATGATTTTATCTAGTAACGCGAATCCTTAAATTCTCCGCATAAAAAACTTCATAAACGTATTAGTTTTTATGTCGATTTCCTATTTTACCCATACCTACATACTATTTTTTTTTTCACGCAATTATTTTCACCTGTCATTGGCATGGCATTCAAAGAGTATGTAAACCATAAAACCTTACGCAAAATAATTAAATTACGCATCCGATTATTGAACTTATAGTTGAATAATTAGTAACAACAGATATTAATAACAACTAATTAATTATTTATTAATTACATTGTAATAACAATCTGATAAGGTGTTAAAAGTAGCTAAGCAAAACTTTTGATTAATCGAATGGCATAATGTTTTCGAGACCTTTGCCTGTTTCATTCATCATTAAAAACTCTTTGAAAACATTCAATGCGCGCGCATCCCGAGCAGAATATGCTGGCGACCGAACAGCGGGCGTTCTCTTTCTAGCTTATAAGCACGTCCCATTCGTTTTGTTTTAAGTACATTCTCGAACGGTAGGTATTTACTTTTATTATTAGTTTATTATTATTGTGCAATTAATTGAATGATTTCATTTATATTTTTTGTTTTAATGTAAATAAATCTTACTAGGCCATTATTATTTTGCAATGTGGAGTTAGTTTAATTAACTATATCTGTCTTAAGTCACATAAATTAATTTAAGTGAAGACTGAAATTGTGACAACATTTACGGCAGAAAAAATAAAACCTATATTCTGATTCGCTTTAACTTTGTGCTTACAAAAACAAGTAATTGAATATTGTAAAACCATTTGGGTTTAAATAACCACATAAAGAAATAATTTACGTGATGACATTTTGCATAAAGATAAGGTCTGGTCTGGATTAGTACCTGTATATGTAGGTACATAACCGCAAGCAAGTACATATACCAATTAAAATAAATTGGGTGCGGGCAGAAACGAATATGTGGTAGAAAAAACATCAATTGCGTTTTTTAAGCGACTGTACATGCGCCCTGCATTTTCTGCGCCAATTTTTAATGCACGGGTTGCTACTGTGATTTCTTGTATTTCTTTGTAACGCTTGTTTTTTTTTTTTTTGGGAATATTTAAATTTTTTGAATATTATTCGTTTTGATTTATATAATAATAACATTTTATTTGCGTTACATTAGTAAGTTGTTCAAATGGAGGACTCAGTTCGTCGGTGTATTAACTGTTCGATTCTACTGCGGTATTTACGGTGGTAGTCGTTGAGAGAAGTTAGTGAAAATGTGTTTGATACTCTGGCTTCTTGAATTTCTCCAACACCCGTAAATCAAATAATTAAAAGTAGCGGGCCACCGCACTAGGTTGAACGGCAATAAAGCGGGCGGCAGCTACATAGATAATTATTATTATGATCATAATTATTTTTAATAACTTCTTATCTATTCTTTCTACATGTTTATTAACGTTGATATTGCCACCGCGTAGGTACGGACGCCGTATTTTCTCATCGCAATATTACTATAAAGCCGATTGGAATATGATTGGGAAATAACATAATCGCGTCTGTATTATTCTCCAAAGGGTTAGTCAGAGGTGTGTTAGATACACCTACTCCCACATTTCGGCAGTTACGTTTAGTCTCATGTAATAGGTGGCGAGCCTATTGCAATCAACCGGGCACGAATCCTGACACGGGGCTACTACTGAAAAAATCCTATTGGAATAGCCCAATAGCACTGTCTGACCTGGGATTTGAACCTAAGGCCCCACGCTCAGCTGTCGCGCTTGCGACCACTATACCAACGAGATCAACAAAACAGTAGCTTTGAGCGTAATTACTGTTTTTGAGTTGGAGAAGTTGGGTTAACGTTAAGGTATCTACCAGGACACAATTCGATTCATCTAATTTAATTATTTGGTTTAATAGATTTTACGTGATGACATAGTCTGCATTGACTGCTTTGTTTGTCTAAATGATGCTCTCCAAGCTGGGTCAGCATCAGCTTCTTCATTTAGCCATCGAAGTGTATGCTTTGCGTGTGGCAAATCTATAGGTACTAGTTACATGTACGTGCAATAAGAGTGGCTCCAAATGGTGAAGAAAGGAACACGATTCTTAGTTGGATATCTCCTCACTTTGGTATGCATCTTATTTCATTTGACAAGTCTAGATTAATTAACGAGTATTGAAAATGCTCAATCGTCTTTTTGACTAATTCTTATTTTGAATTTACCAGCATACATTGTAACAAAAGTCACTAAGAGATTCGATTCGAAACTTACATTTTTATACAGCTAATTACTGTGTAATGCTGAGAATTATGATAAAATAATAAATATCATTTGAAAGCCCTAAAATCATTCTTTAAATTAAACTATAAATCTTTGAGTCACCGCATGTTTCATACCGATACTAGGTTCCTTAGTCATTTGGTTAATGTCCTTTCACTCAAATTCTTAAAGCAATCAATTGTACCAAATTACAACACGAAATAAAAGTGCGACACAAATGATAATTTTAAAATAATTCACGTAAGTACCAACAATGTGAAAACAAAACGAAATCCTCCGAAATGTCGCATGATACACCATTAAAATTTGTGCTGATAAAACGCTCGAAATATATAATGAACACCACTGGTGCATAACTTTTCTCAGGGTTACGTTCGCAATTGGGCGAAATATTTGACATTTATTTTGTATTTGCAACACAATCTGGCTGTAGAATTCGATTAATCGGCTAATACGTGACCGGTTGACATTTTAGCGGGAACACCACTAAACGAACGAAAAAAAAAAGAAAACAAAATACGTCTGTACTCTGTGGTCATGTGGCGGTGTGGTGCGGTGCTTAATGTAAACATTAAGGTTATACGTGCGTAAAGATTCAATGAGAAAACGGTTTAATCTTTGAAGAATCTTATACAGAATTACTGAGAAATAAGTGTAGATTTCGTATTGAGTGTTAGTTTATCGAAAAGTGATAAATATGTCAGTGAAAAAGTAACGAAAGTTTTGGAATGCACAAATTTTGATCATAAGGCCGCCGTGTTTAGTAATGTTTTTAAGATAAATATTCTTGTATACTGTTTGAAATACACATAAGTAGCTAGCTTATTTATCTACAAACAAAATTTGGCTAATAGCTACTGATATTATAGCGTATTGTTATCGTAATCGTATTTCAAAGAGTAAAATTCGGCAAACAAATACCTACAAAAAGACAATAAAATGGATATAGTATGTTATCCTTAAGAGATAGACATATGCCATCGCGGACTTTTTTGAAGACCTTTATAAGATACATAATTCCACCATACATTATTTTGTTATATCTCAAAGGGTTTAGACAGCGTTTTCGTTGAAAGCTCCCAGACGGCTTATTTTTTTCCGACACCTCCAACAAATATCGTTAATTCATACAAAAATGCATACAACAAATTATATACTAAAACCTTCCTCGAGAACCAAGCTATCCATTGGTGAAAACAGCATGAGAATCGGTGCAGTAGTATTTGAGTTTATCGCGAACAGACAGACAGACAGACAGACGCGGCGGAGGACTTTGTTTTATAATATGTAGTGATAGTGATAGTGATAGTGATGTTTAGGGTCTGTGTTTATTTTATAATATTTTTTATAAGTTGAGCTTCATTTGTTTTTGGAATACTAATGGAGTTCAACTGAAAAACATTAACACCTACTGGCATCTATATCTATACAGAAAGATAAGACAGTTAACAGATGTAGAAACCGCGCGTTTGGTCTATTTTAGTTACTTCCACAGCATAATACTCAATACTCAATGTAGTGTGGCATTTTATTGTGGGGTCGCGGGGCTGCTGACATTGAATCCATTTTTATTTTATAAAAGCGAGTTGTCAGAGCCATTTATAATTTACGTCGCCGTGAATCTCTTAGGGATCTATTTAAAAAGATTAATATTATGATCGTACGTTGCCAATTAACTGTCAAGACAAAATCAAACAGGTTGCTAATTTAATCGTATAATGTATTATTTTTATGACATTAATTTTATGATAAGTTTAACTCGCACATTGACTTTTTATTTGTAAAATCATCTACTCTAACAATATTTTTAAATATGTTAGCACCATGTATCTGACACATACCTAATTAATTTATCCGTCATTGTTTCATTTTTAATTGTTTTTACCTGTTGTGTTATAGTAAGTTTTTTCTGTAATGTTATAATTGATATATGTATAAGGTACATCTATTCATACACGAAATATTTTAAGAGATACACCTATAGATTTTAAAGAAGCCATGGAAATGGTTTTTATTTAAATCTAAGAATATTATTAAAAAAATATATTAAAAAAATAACTTGATATGATGATTAATTATCAAAAGCCACCGCGCTCGCGCCGCCACCGTCGCCAGGTCCGGGCGGGTCGTTCATAGAATAAGTAAATACCTAAAGGTTTTTTGTAAAATGTCTCAAGCGATTTTAAAATTATAATAATTACGTAAAAATAAATGCACTTAAATATTTTTTTTTGTTTCTATGGCTTTTTTATCACCTGTAGATTCTTCTCTTAAAATATTTCGTGGAAGAATAGATACACCATAAGTATACAAAGTTTTGTAAAACAGTTTAAAGGAGTAACGGTGGAGTTTCTTGCCCATTCTTCTCCATGCGAAACTACCTTTTGGAAGGGGCAACTAGAATCAGTTTTATTTCCGTGTAAATTTTGACGTTCAAAAGTGCCATTTGTATGCATATCTATATAATTATATAAAACAAAGTTGTGTCAAAGTCAAAGCATTTATTTCAAATAGGCACATAAATAGCACTTTTGAACGTCAATTTTTTTTCGTGTTAGTTACACCACTTATAACTCAAGAACGGCTGGACCAATTTTTATGATTTTTGTGTTTTTGGATTTCTCTTCGTCCGGAATAGGATAGTAAGTATTAAAAACATTAGAAAATTGACGAAAAAAATAAAATAAAATAAAAACATTTTCCCATACAAAATGTTCACTGGTTTCGTAACTGTCAAACATAATGTAAGTTCATCCCGTCGATATGGTAAACTCTCCCCTCAAATTAAGGAACGTATTTAAATAAAGGTTTCGAATCGACACGATATATCCAAAATATTCAGATGATGGCGTATTTTACATTTTAAAAATGTAGAATAATGTCAGTAATGAAAAAGGACTGACATAATATATTGGTTGTCAAATATTTATGTGTGCGTTCAGAAACTTATTTTGTGTACGAGTAAACTAAGGAATTTTTTTTTTTTTTTTTTTATACTTTCAGTGTTCAGCAAAGAGTTGTTAAATTCAAACAGACCATCGATAACCATACTAATATTATAAATGTGAAAGTAACTCGTCTGTCTATCTGTCTGTCTGTATGTTACGTTTTCACGCCTAAACCGCTGAACTGAACCGATCGTCATGAAATTTGGCAGAGATATAGCCTGGGATATGGAGAAGGACATAGGCTACTTTTTTACGCGATAACCGACATCCACGCGGGCGGAGCCGCGGGCAAAAGCTAGTTTGAAATAAATGCTTTGACTTTGACTACAAATACCAGAATAAAATCGAAATGTCTGCTTGTAATGTCAAAATTACAGCTTTTTACTAACTGCATGTGAAAGTATATAAGGTAGTTATAACAAAAAACTATATTTATAATGTTTGTCTGTCTGTATATCTGTTTGTTCCGGTTAATTAGGCAATACTCAATTTCAATTAAAATCAGAAAAAAATGTCTTTCGTTGCGTTTTCGTTTATTCATGAAATGCTTTATAGCAAAAGTTTTTTTTATATATCACTATTTGAACCACACCGTAGCAGTCCCTTGGTACCTACTGGTACTACTTAAGACACTCTGGGTCAACAATTAATAACAATTACGCATTTTTTTGTTAACGAACCCTCCATTTTCTCCGACTGTAGCTCCTGTCACGCACGACCAACGCCGTGCGACCGGCGGGCGGCGGCGCGCGCGCAGCCGGATGTTGCACACTATTGTCAACATGGCTTTGTTCAGATACACAATACACTTTAGGAAGTGATTGCGTTTGCACTAATGTAAGTAAGGGAATGGAAGGGTGACTCTTTTGTCAGCAGCATGGAGTTTGAGTTCCTGTCAAAAATTCGCGACGGTTATTGTATAACTTCACACCTTGCGCTGAATAGACTTATCAAGCTAATAAAATTCTCAGCTCGGATGCCTCACTCACAAATAGTTAATAATAATAGAATTCCCTGAACAAGAAATAGCCACAAGTATAAATTAATTAATCTATTAACTTT
Organism: Dryobota labecula; assembly: GCA_947523025.1. Taxonomy (NCBI): domain Eukaryota; kingdom Metazoa; phylum Arthropoda; class Insecta; order Lepidoptera; family Noctuidae; genus Dryobota; species Dryobota labecula. The sequence goes on from OX383290.1 coordinate 1,278,742, forward strand.
TGGCTGGGTTTCAATTTTGTACCGGTAAAACTTGTGGAAATTGAGAAATTAACTATTTGAAATTGAGAAATTGACGACTATTGGAAATTGAGAAATTTACTATTGGAAATTGTGAAATTGACTATTGGAAATTGAGACTGATGTTGTTATAAATAGCCCTGCGAGCTATTTTCCCTACTCACAGCTAGTAAATAGAACTAAATTAAGTAATTTAATTTCCTGATGCATGTGCTCGTCCTAAGAGATAGCCTATTGACATTCACGGAAGATACATTGCCAATAGAGGCCTAGAAGGTTACACGCAACGCTTTTCTCACTATGGAATCGCTACATTTTAGCAGACACAACTATGTTAAATGATTGGTTCCCTTTATTTCGATTTCCTTCACATCGAGTCTGAGAGTCTATTGTTCTTGTAAAATATTGTTATTTTACGCTTCCTAATACCGTTACGTCGAGTTTGGTTAAAAGTTACCTATTAACCAAACTCGACGTAACGGTATTAGGAAGCCGACTCTGATGTCCTGACTTTACAGTCAGGACATAAAAGCCAGTATCATTAAAGCCTGTGATCTGGTGAATAATCTGTGAAAGTGTCTGAGGTCACTTGTTTAATATTTTAATTGATTTCTTTATAACTGTACAGAGGCGGACTAAATGTTTTAGGAATTTTCCGCCAGTCAACTTAATATTTCAGGACTATAATTTAAAAACCGGCCAAGTGTGTGTCGGACCACGCACGATGAAGGGTTCCGAGTTGGGATGAATTTATCCCAAGAACAAACTTAACATTGTAGTTGAAAAACATGTTCTTCTATACACAATGTATGGGAGAACATGATTTTGAACTGTAAAAAGTTGGTAGACTATTACTCGGTAACTTGTAAAGCCTACCTAGCTGTGATGGTTTTCCTTTTAACTTCGTTATATTATATACTTACTTACTTACTTTGGTTGACTGGTAGAAAATGCCTATGGCATTAAGAATTATTTTCAAAATCTGTTCAGCGCATAATTAGCTGAACATACTGGTCTTCAAAATGCGCTGATTGGTTTTTTCTAATTATCTTTAATTTTCTTATTTTGGAGGTCACAAAGTCATCAAAATTCTCTGTTTTTATCTCTTAATAAACGGGTTGTTTCTTATGTAAAATGAATCGTATGTATGTAATAATTAAATTATTCTAATGCCAAAAGTACAACGAAACAAATACTAAAACAAAATTGCACCTAAATCACATTTATCTAACAATACGAGTAATAACAATCTAGATAGAAAATGAAAGATAATTAGAAAAAACTAATCAGCGCATTTTAAAGACAAGAATGTTCAGCTAATTATGCGCTGAACAGATTTTGAAAATAATTCTTAATTATCCTAAAGTAGAAGCACAAACATACATCGAAAAGTTGTTGGGCAGAAAGAGCTGAATTCAACGCTTGATTTACCTAGCATAATGCACCTCGAAGTACAAAAAAAAAATACTAGCTATTACTTATATTATGTTTATTTCTGTACAATAATAATATTTCATGTTATTTCTTTAATTTGTTAAAAAAAAAAAATACAAAGTTTCGTAAATAACTCACCGCGAGTGATTTTGCAAGACTGCAGCCTTAAGAGGTAAAACATAAACGCACTTTTATTTGATGACCGAACTAAATTAAACAAGCCTTGTATTTTATATAAATATACCGCCCGTTTGGTATTCCCGTAACCTAACCTAACGATCCTTGCATACAATAAATTGGCAAAAAATATGTTACTATAAGCTTATTATTGGCATTCTTATTCACAACACATAATGCGTTTGACCTCCACAAAGTAAGTATTAATAGAACATGTTTGATTTTTGTTGTGTTAAAAAAATCTCTACGTCACTAAATCGTTGTTCTTTTTCGTCCCAAAAACATAGCGAGACTGAAAGGACCTGAACTGAATTAGCCCCCTTTCGGTTGTCGTATTTAAAATCGCGTGTCCAAAATTTACAAAGTCGTTTTAAATCAGTTAATAATGTATTACGACGTTGTTGCCTATTTTAAATATTCAAAAGTAGGTAACGCACTATGTTAACAAACAGTCATATTTATTATTGTTTGAATTGGTAATGAATAATTGTTACGTGACACAATACAAAAACAAAAATTCTAAAGGAAAACTAATTAATTATACGAAACATCTCTCCCCATCTGTATACGCCGCTAACATTCCAATCAGTTTAATGAAAGCAAATGCCGCTACTAGAATGCATTAGGCGCGTGTTTTAAAAGTTTTCCAGTAATTACTGCGCGTCAAGCGATGGGCAGTGGGCAGTGAGCAGTGAGCAGTGTGCAGTGCGCAGCGTGATCAGTGGGCGTTGTGTGCAGTGTACAAACCTGACCTACACGCTATTATCATAACGAAAGTTTTTCTTGCAGGCTACCGTATAAAGGAGGAGTGACAGCGAATTTATGTTTGTTCATGAGTTTACAACTTTAGACATGGTAATATTGGTGATGTTTTGTATTGTTTGGCGTCGAAGGAGCAAATACTGCATAATAAGTAATATTTGTTCGATACTACAAGTAATATATGAATGTATATTAGTATTTTCTCGACGGGTTATTCCATAAAAAATGAAATAATTTTTCTAAAACAAAATTTTTAAAGATTGAACTCTTACACAACATTCATAATAATATCTTAAAAATACCCATCTGCCTTTTCCCAACCATGTTGGGGTCGGCTTCCAGTCCAACCGGATGCAGCTGAATACCAGTATTTTACACGGAGTGACTGCCTATCTGACCTCCACAACCGAGTTATTGGGTAACACGATATCGGCATGCTCATTGGCAAAGCTTGCTTGTCAGACTCTGGGCTTCTGACTACCCGTTACGACTGTCAATATGTCGACTATCAATTGATCTATAAGTGGCAGCTGCTTTAAACGTGCTTTCCGAGGCACGGAGGGGTCTCGGTATATAGTAGACGGTCACCCATCCACGGACCGACCTCGACAAGCTTTGCTTAACCTTGAAGATCGACCGTTTGGCTGTTATCTCCAACTATAAAACCAAACCGCTCCGCTCATGTTTTGCGCCTCAGCACAACGAACGAGGCGCCCACGTCAGCCGTTATAGGCGATGCTAGAACGCACGTGCGGAGAAACTCGCGCCAGCACGCCTCGCCAGCTTTCTATGCAAAGCGAAGGGAACGCATTACGTGTGCGAAGAGCTTCAACTTGACATGACCTGCGATTAATTGCTTGAGCGCATTTTCTTAACTACCTAGTACTTACAGGTTTTATACTTTTTTTTGATGGTCGTGTCGGTTTGTTAGTGAAAAGCATGAAGCTTAGAATAACATCTTGAGAAGCTATCGCTGAACAGCTGAGTTTAGGGCAAGATATAGAAGTAAGCTTTAGACACGGTATGCACAGACTAGATAACAGTCCTTATCAGTTCGTTCCGAGTGGAGTACCAATTCTAACATAATATATTTTCCTATTAAAGAATATTGAGTTTAATATCACCATAAAATTAGACCTAAATAATGGTTAATCAAGAATAAACCTTCGCGCCTTTCGATTTGCCATTGATAATCATTAGATGTGCCTTTGCCTCACTCCATGCCCGATTGAGCTACGTATGAATTCCTGTCACAAGCACCCCCTCACCGCCTGCTGTGTGTGCATCTAATATTTTAATTGGCTTGTTTTGTTGTTAAACTGTCACGTAAGTAACCAGACAGTTAGCTGAGTGGATCGCGTGACGTCATAGCATGCGCCGTTGACTGCACAGGTCACATACGATTAGGTACCTATGTTTTGTAATGAAAGCCTACATTATGTATATTTAAGTCCTCTTATTTTGTTTTGACGATCTTACGAGAAAAATATTTCTATGTTCCATTTAAAGGTGTGTTTTTAATTGTAAGACTATCTTTGTATTCCCATTGGACGAGAGAACAATCCACTAGGATTCTGATAGATAACAATCAAAACATTAACATGTCGACTTTAAGTTTTGATCGCATCTACATTATATGTGCAGTTTCGTGTTTCTGTTGAAGCAGGTAAACCAATGTCCTATGATTGTTTGTGCAGAATAAACAATTTTTCTTAATTTTCTTTTCTTTCTTTATAATCACCGATTGTCTGGCTTCTAAAAGTACTCATCCTTCGAAGTAGAATAAACAATGCAATTATTGAATTGTTAATAACAGTTTTAAGTTTTCCGCAGCTTTGGAACTATTATATTTTAATTAATACCTAGTTGTCTGCCAAACGATTTATAACACGCTTTTATTAGTTCCCCTGTATGTTTGTAACGGAATCTTTGAACGCGATTTTCACCCACTTGGAAACTTCAGATTGAACTGACACTTAGCACACTTATCAAGGACCAATGACAAGACAATAATAATAGAAAAAAGTTGTTGTAAAAAAGCGGAAAAGGTGCTCGATATCAGTTGTTATAAATATGTCATTGGAACATTTTCTAAAAGTAGAGTTTTTTACTTTTTAGTTCAGTGGACAGGAAACAGGCTGCAAGCTACCGGGTCAGGGCTCCAGAGAGGTACCTCCTAACAATGCGAGCCGTGTGCAGACCGACAGACACCCTTTAAGTTAGTGGTTGAGAAACAGGCTGTCCGCTGTTGTTTACTCGTAAGAATAATAGATCGATGGACATCTGTCATTTCTTTATTTCTTTAGTGTGGATTTCAGGATTTACAATTTCGTGAAACTAATGTAAAATAGACTGAAACAGACTGTCTCATGTCTAGTAGTGACACTAGTGGCACAAGCGCGACTGCTGGGCATCCACAGGGATCCTGGGTTCTATTTCTAGGTCGGGAAAAGTGTTATTTGGTTTTACATCATATAATTTTCACAGTAGGCCAGCTCGGCAGCTTGGGCAGCTCGGAGTCTGCATCTGTGCCCGTTTAAATGGTAAGTGACAGTTGCCCACTACTATTCTTGGGACTTAAACATGACTGGAGAAACGAAGGCATAGGTATACCATACATCTATGCCTGCCTACCCTTGCGAGGAATACAGGCATAATGTTATGTACCAAATTTTCTAAGGTTTATAGTTTCCCAATTGATACAGTTTGCATGTTTTTAGTAACGTTGATCTAGGATCGCACTAGTTCAGTCTGGTTGCTTCAGCGCACCGTACACCAGATCCGTGTCGGTACATTTATTTATTTAAACTTCATGTACGATAGTGATACATAGGCGGACTTAATGCCACAAGGTATTCTCTACCAGTCAACCTTTGGGTTAAATATAAAAACATAGTGATAGGGTACAAAAATAATGTCTAAAATAATAACATCTAGATTACGAGAATTTATATAGTTTTATGATACTAATACACATATACAAATAAAAAAAGACGTGTGGCACTCGGGGACTGCCGCGGTAAAGCTATTGCATAGCATTTTGTATAAACTTATGCAATGTTTTGCAGTATTAATAGAATAACAGAGAAAATTAAATGAAATAGGAATATTATAATAAAAATATCGACAGTCGATAAAAAAAGTAACATGCGTCAAGCACTAGCATATTGATAGGTTACTTTGTAATTTTGTAAATTTTGGACTTTAAATCAAGTAATTTATTTTCTGTAAGAGCTTATCAATGTTTTTTAACATAACAATTGAAAATATATGCTTACCTATCTTCATTCAAAGGAAATTTGGCTATGAAGATTCGCATTTGACCATCTGACCGGCCGGATCTTATAACACTTATTTCACACGTTTTGTAATGCATTGCAACTTAAATTACGTCACACGTACATACATAAATACAACAATAACTCTAATTTACGATAAATATCCACAAAACACAGAATAAAAACAAAAACAGCGCTTTGTTGACAAAGTTCTTGACAACAAACAAGACAAGAATATGGCGGCCGGTAGCTATGGCGGCTGAGTAGCGTAGTGCGATAGAGTCGAATAGATGTTAAAGCGAGACAGCGATAGCCGCCATTAAATTTAGCGCACGTTTCATACATCAAATTTTTACTAGGCAGTTGCACCCCCCTGATTGCCGAACTGAAACGACGTTAGACGATGCACGGCCTTCAAGCCACACCTCCGTGCCCGTCGGAGTGGGGAGCGTGAGGTTTTTTCGTTACGGAATTTCTGGATTCGGTCACTGCGCTCAAGGCCCGCGATAGAAGCTATGCAATAGCTTAATAAACTAATAGATATTTTAACAAATACCACCTAATAATAATTAGTATGACTAGACTATTATTTAAGACTATTTAGTCGTAGAGAATGATTTAGTCCGACTTATGTAGTGGCTACGAACTTTTCTTTTAAAAGTAAATTGTTTTCAGATTTTTTAATGCCAAGAGGTAGCGCGTTCCAGAGCTTTATAGTAGAGATAGCGTAAGACTTTGACATAAAACCGGTACGGTGTGAAGGAATTTGGAGAAGTAGATTCTTGGAAGCTTGTAGGTTACGACTATGAGAACTGCCCAACAACAACAGCAACAACATGTCAGAGTCGCGCGTGATGACACACGATAATGGCCGCCATCTTTCACAGATCAATAATTTCTGATACCAATGACACACACACACACACATTTATATGCAGTGTATGTGTATGGATTGTTGGTATGCAAGCCGTCGATATTAAAGGTATAATAATATGTAGTTGCACTACGTTTTATGCAAGTTCAGTCCATGAAGCCTGATTCAGTCATTATCCGGCTGTAAAAGTACAATTTTGCACGTCAATATAATTGCTGAAATGTTCCGTATACCTTCTATTTATAACCAGATCGGTATTGAACATGATTGTTGCATGAATAGAGTATTTTTGAAGAATATTAGCATTACTTCACAAACGAGTTCATCGTTATACATACGTTGTATTTTTTACAGGAGCTACTGGCTCCGAGCTCCCAAAACGTAGCCGTGGCCGTATCTTGTCAGACTATTCAGTTAGATGACTAGGTTGTACCCTAATTCGTGCAGAACCCAAAAAAAGTGTTTAGTTCCCGTGGTATACTTATCTCCTTGGAGACCTGAATACTCCTACTTCTGACCCGATCCCTATGCTGGTGGGTTTCGAACGTTCCTTGTATACATCAACTTTCTAAATATGTTATTACTTTAGTGGCACAAAGCATGAAAGCAAAGATTAACGAAGACGAAGACTAGAATTCTTTAAATAAAACCATAGTTGCAGTTATCTAACCCTTTGGGGATTACAGGAGTAATGCTTTATTATTAATGTAATGTTAAACGAACGTAAACGACATCTTACTTGACCTGTCCCTATCTGCCTTCCCATTTCCCACATACAACGTTCCATCAATGATCACGTCACGAAATACTGAATTTAATTTAGAGACTGCACATGGCCCCGTCAACTCCTATGTAGAAATAGCTCAGGAATTTGAAAACATTTTTGGTAATATTTCCCTTAAAACTACAGAAACTTTAAATTCCTCACCCGTGCTTTCTGCTGCTTTACTTAGAAAGAATGTAAAGGCATGCCCTTTGGAGTTCAGGTTTCAACATACAAACCCCCAGGCTGTTATAAAAGCTTTTAAAGATCTTAAAATTAAATCAACAGAAGATCTTTGGGGAATGTCTGTAAAAGTCTGTAGGTCTATTATCAAAACCATTGCGCCCTATTTAGCTTTCATATTTAACACCAGTGTAGACCAAGGAGTCTTTCCAGATATCATGAAATACAGTAAAGTAGTTCCATTGTTCAAATCCGGTGATAGTAAGGAACCTAACAATTATAGGCCTGTGTCAATTCTTCCAGTTCTCAGTAAGGTGTTTGAAACGTTGATGCTCAATCAAATGTTACGTCACTTTAATAAAAACTCCATCTTTCATGAACAACAGTATGGTTTCACCAAGGGGCGTTGTACAACTGACGCCGGTGTCACTCTAATAAAGAACATTTTTAACGCTTGGGAAGAAGCACAAGATGCTATTGGAATCTTTTGCGACCTCTCTAAGGCGTTCGATTGCGTAAACCATGAGACACTTCTGCTGAAACTGGAGCACTACGGAATTAAGAATACCGCTCTTGATTTACTAAGATCATACCTGACGGATAGGAAGGTTAAAGTTCAGGTAAACGGCGTAAACTCATTAGGGCCTGAAATGAAAATGGGCGTTCCTCAAGGTTCGATATTGGGTCCATTCCTCTTTTTAGTTTACATTAACGATTTACCCCAATTACTTCAAAATCAACCGAAGATGGTGTTATTTGCAGATGACACATCATTGATTTTTAAAATAGATCGACGGTCACAAAAACTTGACGACGTGAATAACTCTATTCTTCAGGTCAAAAATTGGTTTACCGTTAATAATTTGGTACTAAATAAAATAAAAAAAACCAAATGCATTCGATTTAAGTTACCTAATGTTAGAAGTAGCGAATGTGACATCATATTGAACGGATAAAAACTGGAATTTATTAATCAAACGGTTTTCCTAGGAATCACGCTAGATGAGAAATTACAATGGGGACCTCATATAACATCTCTTGCGGGGCGGCTAAGCTCGGCCGCGTATGCTGTTCGAAAGATAAGACAGTTAACAGATATAGAAACCGTGCGTTTGGTTTATTTTAGCTACTTCCATAGCATTATGTCGTATGGCATTTTACTGTGGGGTCGGGTTGCCGACATTGAATCCATTTTTATTTTACAAAAGAGGGCTGTCAGAGCCATTTATAATCTACATCGCCGCGAATCTCTTAGAGAACTATTTAAAACGATTAATATTATGACGGTACCTTGCCAATTCATTTATGAAAATATTATGTATGTAAGAAAAAATCTACATCTTTTTAATAAAATCAGTGATAGGCATAATTTTAATACTAGAAATAAAGATAAAATAGATCAACCAGTTTTCAGATTATCTAAAGTACATACATCTTTTATGGGGTACTGTGTTAAATGTTACAATAAAATACCTTCTGATATATTACAATTAAATGAAAGAAAATTTAAAACTCATATAATAAGCACACTTTGTAAACATGCATAATACAAATTAGAGGATTATATCCAAGATAAGAATGCTTGGAAACATGCTGGGCCTCAAGTCTGCTATTACAATAGTGTCAGAATGGTCTCTTCATTGTGAGTTTTTGACAGATTTGCCATACAAACACTGTCAAATACTCACAATGGCGAGACCATTCTGACACTATTGTAATAGCAGACTTGAGGCCCTGGTCCTGCTCCATAGGACAATTTACGAGTCTAGACAAAATCAAACTAGTTGCTAATTTAACTGTATAATTTATAATTTTTATGATATTAATTTTATTTTCTGTGATTAATATAAATTTAACTCACACACAGTCAGTGTGTGAGTTAAATTATATGTAAATTTTTTTTTTTTGGAAAATTAAATACAGTGTTTGTTAATATATGAGCACCATGTACCTATCGCATTGATGAATTTTTCTGTCATTACTTCACTTTTCATTTTTTTACCAATTGTGGTAAGTAATTTTTATTTTTATTCTAGGTACATAGTCTTCACCTATAATTATTAATTAATGTATACAAACTATTGTTAACATTTTTAAAGAGTAAGTATAGAGTTTCTTGCCCATTCTTCTCAATACATATAACTACCTTTTGGAAGGCGCAACTAGAATCAATTAACTATTCATGTAATTTTTGACGTTCAAAAGTGCATCTTCGTGCCTATTTGAAATAAATGATTTGACTTTGACTTTGACGTCAGTCCATCCACATAGTATTCCTCATGGAGTATTAAGTCTATCTCTCAACCAACGAGTTATGTGGAAGGGTCAGCTCTGTTCAAGACAGTAACCTTTTTTGTTTGGTAAGTAAGGGCGCATGAGTAAGCTAGTATTTAAATTTTTAATCTCATATTTTGAATAGTCTTTTTGTTTTACATTTTTGTCACATATAGAAACAACACGAATGATTTACACACCGTACCTCGTATATTTGATATCTAATTGAATTATGTCATTATATCACACTATTTCTGTATATTTTTCCTTTTGTATATTGGAAATAAATAATAAATAAATAAATAATATTCATGAAAAAAATTGTAGTTTTTTGTTGTGTATGTTTTATCTATCTATCTATCTATTTTGTAATATCTCGATTTAAAATAGTTTCCTTGGAGCTTCTAGCCCGTTCTTCCCCATAGAAATCTATGTTTTGGATGGGCAACTAGCTTCAACTTTCTGAGTAACTTACCGACTCTTTGACAATTTAAAAGTGTTAAATAAATGATTTGAGTTTGAGATCACATAATAATTAGACTTTTTGATCTTTAACATTTGACTTATCTTCCTTCATTGTTTGATAATGAAGCGCATTTCATAGAGCACCAATTAATTGCCGGTTTGGACTTTAAAAAAAAATAAGACAACAAAGGTGCTTCCATATACTTCAACTGTTTGTAAATGCTGCTGCAATAAATATTCCCTGTCTAGTTCTTCTTATGGCAATATTTTTAGTTTATTCTAGCTGATACTTCAACGAATAATTTGCTTCAGTGAATGCATCCACTAACGTTACTGAAAAATCAAAACAATAACTGAAACAAAATTTGCGATTCAATTAATGTTCCGTTCGCATTTTAAGTTCTTAGAATTTTGTATCGCTTCTGGAAAGCGCATATTTTGTTGCTAGTTGAAACGTGAGTCTGCTATCCACCCACATTCGTCTGAGTTGTGGGTTGTATTTGATAAATACTGATTAACAAGAATGACCGAGCCATACTTGAAGAGATCTAGCAGTTTATGGTAAAATGACAGAGACAGTGTTGTTCAGCTAGTGACAGCCTACTTAGAAGATTTTCCTCTCTTGAGAATATGTTACAAACCTCTTGAAAGAAAAATAGTTTATTCAGCACAAATAAAACGCATATCCATCCGTACTAACTAATGTCATATCCATCCGTATTACCTATATCATATAAGCGAAAATAACTCGGTCTGTCTGTTACCTTTTTACACCTAAACAATTGAAGCGATCGTTATCAAATTTTACTAATAGATAGCTAGCTATGTCCTGCTCTAGCTGAGCAGGACATAGCTGGGACCTGGAGTAGGACATATGTAGGTGGGACGTGGAGCAAGACATGGATGGGATCTGGAGCAGGACAAAGTTAGGTACTTTATTCCTTTTTTTATTCGCGTGTAAGTCGCGGGAATAGCTAGTACAGTACTTAGTCTTGGTTAAAGATGTGAAAATCTGTTTTATTAAAACTATCGCCAACTTTCCTTCACTTTCCTTCCGCTATCATCTGGGTATAATGTCAAGCAGTTGTCACTACAAGTGAGCGAGCGGCGCGGGCGCAGTTCCGTGTACGTGTGTGTCAACGCGTCTCCAGTTACAATAACACTGTGACCTGCACAATGCTGTGTCTGTAACCAGATCTGACGAATGCTACAGACTATTGTTTTTCGTGAAATTGGTACACGTTCCTCCGTTTTGATGTATGGCGCTGACGCTGAACTATGTCAGGAGAATTATGAGCTGTTTCCAAGAAAGTTTTTATTTCCAATATCTGGAAGTCAGAACTAACCTTTCTTTGAAATCGAATACATGATTCTGAAAACCGTATGTTGCTTAAATAATTATTGAACCTGAGTGTAGAATTCAATTTTCAATTTCCAATTCGGCTATATTTAAATCGGGGTAAGGTATTGCATGTACCGTGTGGTGCAGGACGTAAAGAATAGCACCACCCCATTTCCTCCCGTGGGTGTCGTAAAAGGCGACTTAAGTAAGGGATTTATACTAGAGAATGGGCAGCAGCATTCTCTATGCATTTTAACACCATACTGCGATCGCCAACCCGCCTGCCAAGCGTGGCGATTATGGCAAATTCCCCCCCTTTTGGGGGAGGCCTATGTCCAGCAGTGGACGTCTTTCGGCTGAAGTTATGAAGGTATTGCATTAACTCTTACGGTGTCTTTAGTTGAGATAGGCAGACAGTATTGATATTCAGCTGCATTGATTGGAAGCCACAGCCCCACATAGTTGGGAAAATGCTAGGCAGATGATGACCGAGAGAGTGAACAGAATCTACCTTTTGAATTTACTGACAGACAATGCACAGCCGTTGGGCCTAGAAGCGTGACATTTTGCACAAGAGTTCCTTATATGGGTTCATTGCTAAAACACTAACAACCCCTCACGACCATTTTACTAACAAATAAACAACAACTTCTATGACTTTCAACCATTCATCAGATTTTAATTTATCAGATTTTCATACGAAAATAAAAATATTTAAATTCGACGCTAAATATGTTTCTGTTACGCACTCTACGCGTAGCAAAACAAACTGCCGGTGTCTGACGAGTGACAGTGCACGGGAGGCGTAGGTAGGTACATTTCCAGTTTAGGCTGATCTCGCATTGTATAGGATTTCGGTACAATGAGAGGTCAGCTTATACTGGAATTTTATAGCTTGATTTGTGGCCGTGTGTACAACAAAATACAAAATTGAAATGTATTAGAACAACGAAATCTTGATTGTTTGTTTTAATCATAAAACAAAAGTTGTTGTTTATGATGTTAGTAATACAGTCCTGCGAGGTTCTTATTGTTTTACACTGTAAATAACGAAAGTCAGCAGTAAGGAAGGATTTTTGGAAATCCATCTCCTAAAGTGGTTAAATAGGGGATGAAAGTTTGTATGGAAGTTCGTCGTTTGTGGAAAATCCTAGCGGGCGCACGGTTTTTTCTGCTATAAAACCATATTCAAGTTTAATTATTCTTTGAAAATAACAATGAAAGCCTCTCTTTGTCACTTACAGGTACAATATATATAAGCTGCACTTATTGGTAGCCAGGGAGTTCAGTTTCGATTAGCTGCTTATTGAGTTCGCGTGGATTCTATCACATTATTAGAGTGTTGCATTATGGGGTGCGTCTATTGAATATTTATGTTTACTGATCATTGACGCAAATGCAGTGGTTTCAAATCTATTATGGGACGTTTTCATTCAGGGCTCAACAAAAGTACGATTATGGAGAAAATTTCCTATCAACATACTACCGTCAGATAGTGAGGAAAAAGGTTGTTTCCTCTCCTAAACAGATCAATGATGAGTAAAAACAGATCGTTCATAAGATAATGAGAATTCCTATCAGCCTAATGCTGGACATATGCCCCTCCAAGTGCTCGCCACTGTGCTCGATTACCTATATCTTGTAGATACATGTATCTAGTAGGAAGATCATGTTTCGTCATCCCACTCCAGGCGTTACCCTAAGGAACTCATCTGTCAACCATCCGACGCGTCGCAGTTCCGTCTGCGCAAGAGTCGCTTGCTACCGGTGCGCACCGCTCGTCACGTGAAGCACCCACTTATGCCACGCGATAGAACAACGGTCATAAGACATTCTGATCCAAGGGGAAAGGTGTTCTGGGTACTGCCAGCATTACTTAGATGAGACTTTGAAGGTCTTTATGCGACCTTATTCTTTATAGTTGACTGTCGGAAGGTATTTTTTTTTTGTTTTTTAAAACGAGGGATGATGACTAAAATAATCTTTTTTGTCCGTCATGTAGATTATTAAAAAATATTGGACACGTATTTTTCTTTTTTTTACGTAATCAAAACATTAGGGCGATACATTGAGTTCAAATGTTGCATGACGTCACTTCTCAGTAGATTTTATACGTAGCTGTGACTAACTGTACACTCCCCAAGTTTTTATGTGTTTTATCTAAGTCATTTTTTATTAATATGTTAAAGCAAAAAATACGTGTCTAATATTTTTTTAATATCTGATTGACCTACTAAACAGTTTTTTTTTTACCCAGGACACATCCCTATTTCTCTTGTATCGTGGGTGCGTTTACAAACATTTAAACTCACATGCACAAACAGGCAGACCCGGATCAACTACGTGTAGGTCATACAAATATTCGTTCCGCGCGGGAATCGAACCCGTGACACGCAGCGCAGTAGTCAATCGCTTAGCCACCGCGTCAACCGTGCCGTCAAATGGATGACCTGCTGTGTGCTTACTGAGTACATTGACAAGTTTGCGACCTTTACAAAAGGTACAAACAACTTTGTAAGTACTCCAAGCAGTCCCAGCCGACAAAATGCTCTCATATTTTACAGCCTAACATAGTTTTAGTACTTCACCAGCCTGCCTAAACAAAAACCATCGCAAAAACGACGCGAGCGTGTAAAAGGAAGCCGCACTCCACTGCCTGCCTTGACACACCAATTAGATGAAAAACTTAATTACACTCTCCAATCTCAGGAAATTGACTTGACATATAAAAACTTATTGCTTATCGACTGCTTGGGGCAAATATTTTGATTTCAGAACCAACTGTGATAATTGGAGATTTCAGTTCGGTCATGGGGGCAGTGACCGCCATTTTATTATGGTGTTTACTCATGGGGGTCAACCTCAAAGACAACTGTCTAGTTTACAAATATAAACACAATCTTTCGCCTTAGAAGATTACACAAACTTCTTACTTTTTCATTTTCATTCAGTTTAGTTTCCATTCTACAAACTTCATGGTATAATGCCCGGCAGTTCTTTGGTCCTACAACAGACTGACAATAAAGAAACATAGTTGGCCACCTGAGGTCCATACACTCTTCGCCTATGTTCCTATTTCGTGTCATGCATGTGCTAGGGTTAGCTCAGCAGTCACGGTCGAGGTCAGTTTCTTAGACTCGTCCAGGGTTGACACCTTTCATTGACGTAAAATCTGAGCCCTGACCTTATGCCCTGTGCCCTGAGATTCATTTCCGCAATTCTTAAACTAAAGGCCTTCTTATCTTATATTTAGATTTATTAAAACATTGTTGAGTGTCTTTTTGACAGCCGAACTAGTACTCAAGTATAGCTGCTGTTTAAATGTTCTGAATGATTTTCTGACACAGTTTCGTTTCAAGTTCAAATAATAGGTGGGTTTTGTAAATTACATTGCGAAGAAAAAGAAAATCTTAATCCGGAAAGGAATAAATCTACCTTTCTTAACTGGCGACCGCAAATAATACGCCATGCAACTATTAATTAATCAATTATCACCACGTCATAAATATCGCTCGTGTAGCTCTAACCGCTGGACACCTCTTCACACTGACCACACCCCTGTTTACTACAGTAGGCTGTACTTACCGTATGACCTGCTAATTAGTAGATCATTAGTTGATTGTAGGTGTGAGAGGGGCAGGTGTTATCAAGTGGGACGACACGTGTAAATTTGTTATTTTCATGCTGATTGTTGTTTACGGATTATTTCTAGGAAATGATCGAGTTGCTTGTTAGCGGTAGGTCTTTGTTATGACTTCAGAAACTCTGTTTGTGTATCACGAATGTGCTGACAGAATATCTCTTAGCTTCTCTGTATTACTTTTCAGTACTACTGGTCGGTTGTTCGTGTTTGAATATTTTTTGTCTTCGTCTTCGTAGTAGTAGTAAGTCTATAGCTGTAAGTAAGTCGATTAAGTACAATTTTAAAACAAAATATTTGTTTTCGGTTTAAAAATGTAGATGTAGTTACTTGTCTAAGTTAAAAATCAGATTTTATTTATTTACTACGAGAATACGATGAGTTATTTATTGCTGTGTTCTTGGTCCGAAAAAAAAATAATTTTAAAGAATGAGTTGTTTTAATATTGACTTGAGCAGCTAAGGATTGTAGAGAGGTCAGCCATGTTTTTTTACAGAAGGGGAAGGTCAAGTTCAACCATGGTCATGGTCAACCAGACGCTTTTACTGTTTACAAGCTTCTGCCCGCGACTTTCGCGTGCAAGTCCATTAAACCATAAAACATATCCGTCGGCATTCAGCAATAGTGTAGCTTTCTATCAGTGAAAGATTTTTTCCAATCGGAGAGTACTTCCAGAGAGTACCTCTTGCAAACAAAACAAACAATTATTGAAGCTCTTATAATATTAGTTGAGATTTGTTCAATCACTATGATGATTATCACCAACCGTTATTGAAGAAACAATTTAAATTTATTCAATGTCGAGACTTAATACCTGCAGGCAATCTAGCAGTTGAAGCTACATGCAGACTAGCGTCTGAGAAGGTCGCGGTAACAATAGGAGGTGATAAACATCAGGCTTGTAATGGATATCTGTGAGTAGTGTGACAGTCCCAATACAATGGTGCGACGAATTCAAATCAAGGAATGTTCTATGCACTTACGAAGTAGAAGATTTAAATAAAAAAAGAATTCCTGAATTATGAAACTTTAGTCATTGGTACGAGTATCTCATGGGCCAAGCAATCTTAAATATGCATGCTTAATTATTTTGATCTATTCTGGTATAACGTTGGTTAAGTGTGTAGAGTCAAAATCCGAAAAAAAAAAACATACTAAGTTTCAACATATAAGTAAGATGCATCATATTCCAATCTATGCAATTGATCAGTTACTTAGAAAATTTGTTTCTTTGAAGCCGTGTGATTCATTTTTCCCGTCATTATGTCTCTTGGAAAAATTATATTTCCCGAGAAAATGACTGAGCGGCGGAAAGAGTCGATACCTGCACAAATGAAAATGAAGCTAATTGCTTGAGTTTTTTTTAGCGATTCAACGTAAGAAAAGCTAAATAATTGGTATACGTAACCTAACACCTAATTAATTTTAATTAAAGCAAAGATTTTATGTATTAGTTTAATTTGTTTTTCAAACTAAAACTAAAAGAAAAGCAACGCTGCAAACCATCTCCTCGTGATATATTTTTTGTTTAATTTACACAACGTGTGAAACAACTAATAATAAGTAATACCTACAGTTCTAAAAGAAAATATTTAAAGTACTTTATTTCAAGGCGATAGCGCAAAACATACATTATGAAAATACGTTATTCGGCTGTAAACGTTACTGTCAACAATTCGTTCCGGGATGCAATTATGTTAATTTAAGAGGGAAGTCCGCGAAATTCAAATTTTTCAATACAACAGGTTGGATGTTGATCTAAATTTGATTCGCGACCGTAAAAAATATGTATTTACAGAATTATAATCATTCGAATCAGTAATACAACTCCTTAAGTTCGTATAATCTGATTGAATGACTATTTCATGCAATCATGACGTTTAGGATTGTACTAACTTATTCTTCTTACTATATAACTTTATCTTGTTTATTGCAAAAAAACGGAAGAATATTTGAATTTCGCGGGCGAAAATGACGCTTTCCCTTTACCTTTTCGCTTTTTCCTTTTGACTATTAAGTCATGATTTCAAACATTGCCAATATTACAACTAGTTTGTAGATAGCCTCATTAGAGAAAAGCTATGACCGAGACCACTAAGATGGGCCGTGATTGTTTTATTATTGCCCGAGACTTCGTCCGCATCAAACAGCCACCGACCCACCACCCGCGCCACTGCGTCGCAACACATCGCCTGCGCCCGCGCTAATAACTATGTTCGCACTTAGCGTTATTTTTCCGTTGTGCTTGACTCGTAATTTAAATAGCCTACCTTCCTCAAGAATTTAGCTATTAAAAGCAAAAAATATTTTTCAAATCCGACTAGTTCCAGAGATTAGCGCGCTAAAATAAAAAACAAAAAAAAAATAATAACTCTTTAGCTTTATTATTAAATTAAATTGAGATTACCGGTATGTCTTATTTTTTTAAGACATCGATTACCGAAGGTGTTAATCTTAAAAGTATCCGGACTTTTAAGATTATCTCATACCTCTCATACCCTTAGAGCTGAAAGCGGAACACTCACTCTCGCATTTAAGATACTTAGTTATTTCATTGATCATGTACCTAATATATGACAGAGACAATGCAACGTCATCTGAGTCCCGGGAAGTAATACATTGGCACGCAAGTGCTTAATGCGCTGATGACAATGTGCGCGCGCGCCGAATACTGTGCAGAGCAAATGCAGTAGGACAACGAATTTAAAGGACCTAATAACATTGGATTGCTAGGTAGATGATATGATTTTACAAGGAATTTCGAACATACTACTGTATTTTCATTGTAGCATGGTGCGGGTGACATTAGATGAATCGTTCCTTTGCACTCTTGAGGGTCACTGCGATTTACAATTAAATATCACCCTAAATATCATAGTCGTAAAATACGGAATCAGTAAAAACTGTAGTAAATTTAATAAATTCATTCATTTTTCCTCGTATAAAATCTATCCCATTTTATTCTATGTATGAAAACTCCTTGCTACTAAACTTTTTAAATTGATTTAAAAACTCAACTGCAAAAGTAATGTTCGAACTTGTAAAAAAAAGTCACGACTGCGTAATAGAAAGATGCCTATGCAAAAGATTTAAATTTTTAATCATAATTATAGCCTCTGAAAATAAGCCATGTTTAACAACTGTATTGATTTTTTTTTAATAAGTTTATAAGATAACAATACAATGAGGACCCTGTGTAGCACAATTTCAACTGATGGTGGAGTTCATGGAAAGGTATGTTTCTACTTTCTATCAAATTATTTTAATAATTAGGGAGAAGCGCCAGGGTAGCCAGAGTTGATTAATATTTATTTTCAATGAAATAGATATTCCATTTTATTTTTCTCATGATGGCTTGAAATTCACGTTGTTCACGTCGTTGGTCTTCTAATTCAGCGGCCGCTAACATATTTCATGCCAATAATATCTTCCAGACATTATTTTTACTTAATTGGACTCAAAATCGGTTATAATTTTATTGTAAACTACGTTTCACTCGTCAAAATGCTAGTGAGTTACGTAACTACTATCGTAAGCGTATTATTCGATAGCGTCTGTCAAATGAGTGACTCGTGGTGCCGTTTTGTATGGCGACAGCTGAAAAACGTTAGCGACTATCGAATAGATTACGTTAGGTTTCTTACCTGTCGAAATCTATAGTGCTCATGGTACGCATTTTAATTCTCTCAGTGACCGCTAGGGGCGCTGTACAGTATTTCATACATATTATTTACGGAGACGCTAGCGAGTATTGGCTGTGCAAACTCATGGTACTGTACGTTACGTGCCTGAATTCTTATCTAAACGTCATTTTATTTCTAACTTCGTTATTAGAGAGATAATAAACTTCTCCGCACACTTACACATATTTTCAAAGTAGCAAGTTAGCCTGTATACCAACCTTCTGTATATCGACCTTTTTGTTAGTCTGTACTTGCCACTCCGGACTCCCACTGCCGTGTCCGCCACTGCACGGAAATACACAGCTCTTAGATGAACTGATAGCTCTGTTAGTTTGATATAGCGTGAGAAAATGCCTTAATAGCACAACCGACTGTTGCAACTGGATTTTTTATTAATAGTTTGCTAAAGGTTTTCCCACTGGCTTGCAAAGCTGCTCTTTTAATATACCCATTTAGCATATGAGAATATTGCAGCCTAACCGAAAAAAAAACCCAGTAGTATTATTCAGACTACATCCATACTAATATTATAAACTAGTTTCTGCCCGCGACTTTTCCGTTTTGTGTAATTTCTTTTTCCCCCGTTCCCCAACCCGTTCTCGAGATATCATCAAAAAAGCTGTTCCATTCAAAATGTATGAGAAAATGAATTTTCTTCATAATGTTTTAATAGTTATTCTGCTATTCGGGGTGGAGAAAAATCCAACAAATCAAAGATCATAAATATCGGTCCAGCCATTCTTGAGTTATAAATGGTGTAAATAACCCGACTTTAGTTTTATATATTTAGATGTGAAAGTAACTCTGTCTAAATCGCTGAACTGATCGTCATGAAATTTTGCAGAGATATAGCCTGGGATATGGAGAAGGACATAGGCTACTTTTTTACGCGATAACCGATATCCACGTGGGCGGAGCCGCGGGCAAAAGCTAGTATTGTATATTTGTGCATAGTTCCTGAACCTGCATTCTCAGACATTGAGAAACTGTAAGGGTCTCCTTAAACACGATTGTAACATAAGAGACTAGCTTCTGCCGTCTGTCGACTCTCAGCAATTATAGTGTAACACTAACTTTATGTCAGAAAAATAATTTATGTAATCGGATCATACTTCCAGAGATTACCTCCTTAATAATTTTCCTTTTTGGAAGATCATTCGCTTAGAACCTTCTCCATTGAGGTAAGGTTAGTAATTTCGCCCGTTATATTTAAGTATCCACCATGTAAATTCTACACTCAAGTCTAAGGTACTACTTTAAGAAACATGTTTTTCTTTCTACATTCATGTTATTGGAATGTAGAAAGAAATACCAAACTGCTATTGACATTCAGATGGGGAACGAACTCAGACGTGCTCAGCAGGTGGCAATTGGGTCATTAAACCAAATAATCGATTTATCATCTCACCGAAACATTTCTCATTCAATGGTTCCACCTACATGCTAAAGTTCGCAGTGGATCTTCTGCTCCCCCTACATGGCTTGTCAATATGTGATCTCGTTCGTTCCCGACATGAGACCCAACACGTGAACCCAGGTCACTACTCAGACCTACCTGTCTATACTCGTACCATAGGTACCTAACTTTTAGGAAATCTATTTTACTCTAAACTGAAGTATTTTTCCGCCGCCTACATTAAAAACAGGTATAGTTATTGATAACTCCGTGAACTGAGATTTATTAAAACGCTCTTAAATATAGATACTGGTTGGTTTTATTTTTAGAAGAAAAACATTTAACATTAAATGCAAGAGTTTTCGCTACCGTAACTTTAATATCAAATTACGGTAGTGAAAACTCAGGATAAAAGGTGACAAGAGAATAAAAATATCGGTAGAGCAGCTAGAGGGGTTAACTGTCAATGAATAAGGTGATGATTATATTTTGGTCATTATAGATAACTAGCTTATGCCCGCGACTTAGTTCGCGTGAAATTTCGGCCCACCCATCGCGTCGCATCCCGTCGCTCGCCCGCGCTATAACTTCGTTATCGTTTAGCGTTCTTTCTGACTTTTGTTCTTTTCGCTTGGCTCCTAAGGATCATAGATCATGGGCTATCCAACACTAAAATAATTTTTTTATTCGAACCAGTATCTAGTTCCTGAGATTAGCGCGTTCAACCAAACAAACAAACTCTTCTTTATACTGTACTGTATAGCTTTATAATATACATAGCTGACCCGTGCAACTTCGCCTGCGTCACCTAAGAGAGAGAATGGTTTAAGTAATGAATTTTCTAATTATTTTAAAATTATGATATCTCCTAAGATGTTGATTGAAATCAAGTGATGTCAAGGACAATTTTGTTTAAATTTAAATACTTGTGATTAATAACATATTTATTTGGATAAGGATTAATACTATGTTGATAAAACTCCTTCGCAAATAATACATTAATTACGAACAAATTTGATTACCATAAGAAAAGGTTATAGTGAGTCAATCTCAAAAGATAGACATATGCTGTCGCGGACTTTTTTTTTAGAACTTTTAAAGAGGAAAAATTTCATCATACATGATATTTGCGTAACTCAAACCGTTTACGCAGCGCACGCAACGGAAGCTCTCAAAAAGAAATAATTTTTCCCGTTTTTGCAACATTTTTTTTATTTATGCTCCGCTCCTATTAGTTGCAGCGTGATATTATATAGCCTATAATATTCCTCAATAAATGTACTATCCAATACAAAAATAATTTTTCAATTCCAACCAGGAGTTCCTGAGATTAGCGCGTTAAAACAAACAAACAAACAAACAAACTCTTCAGCTTTATATATTAGTATAGAGTATAGATAATAAAACTCAATACAAAGTTTAATAACGAATGAATAGATTGTTCATGAGAGTTGTTTGCAACGCGCGTTTTGCACAATCCGGTTACTGCAAATCTTATCTTGTACAAGTAAACAATATTGGTAGCCCAAAAGGTTAACAACAAACGGCTGGAATAGGAGAGTGAAGAACTGTCAGCAAAAAAGCCCTTTAAAATTATTTTAATACGTAGAAGTAAATAATATAAAGAGTTTAAACAATATAGTAAGGAATATAAAAGGTTTATATCTTTTGTTTTTATGTTCTGAGATTTCATGCAGGTAACAAGCTAATTGGATTATTGAAAGTCTCATGTATTTCTAGAAACTTCTAGTTATTTCATTAGATTCTATTTTCGTGTTTAGTTGGCAAACTTCAGAATGGATTTCACAATTCTTATAAATAATGTAAATTCCGTTCTCTGATGGGTGTAACATTATCATTCTCATTTCTTGTCTCCAAACTGTATTCTATTTCTGTCCTATATAATGTGTCATGTGGTCAATCCTTTAACTTGAAATTGGCTTGAAAAAGGCTTTTGTCCTAGGAACCATGGATTTTCAGAAAATAAAAAAATAAAAAAAAATATCAATCGTAACCGGTTTTTCCAATCGGTTACATGGCACTGATTGGCGCTAACTTGCTGAAAAGCTGTTATATAGCCTATATTGTGTCCTACTACTGGACTAAGGCCTCTCCGTTTTTCCTTCCGAGCCTCACTGTCTTGTGTGATCTCTGGCCATGTCGGCCCTGCAAACGTTATCACATGGTCACAGCACCTTCCCCTTGGTCTATCTCCACGGCAAAGTCCTCCCTCGTAATTCAAATACTTAATAATATTTGCTCATTCTCGCGAGAGATTGTCTATGCATCAAGATTATGTAATATTAGGTACTAGAAACACCACATTTTCGGGTAAAGTAAATATAATATATACAATCTATTAGCCATTTATAGAAGTCGTTAATCTAATCCTGTATTAATAGGTTTTCTTCGTAAAAGAGTGAGGTTTATCAGTCAGGTTCCTTAAATCATTTCAATTTTATTTTTCAACTAATTCCTGCGGTCCGATTACGTAATAATTAATACAAAAATTTTAATACTGTGATTGATTTCATGATTTATCAAATAACGTTGCATTAATAATACTAATTCATTTTATTTCTTACGTCCATAAAGTTAGTAACAATATTCTTAACTATTACATTAAGTGCTTATAAATTAACTCTATCTTAATGCCTACATTTAAGATTATCTGTGATGGATATAGTCTACTTAATTATGAGTAGATATTCTATATATCTTATTTGACCTGTAGAACCATCAACATCACTTACTGCTGAATTTCAGTGGACGAAGTGCACTTAACTAGACATGTATGTGGTTTATCTAAATTGCACACACATCTGTATGATCTGTACAATTCGTTCTTCGTCTACGTAAGATTGATATACTTCCTCCAGAAATAATACAGGTAGGAAATGTAAAGTTTGATACTGACATAGTCGCAGGCACCTCTAGCATTTTGTAATCGTATATAAACTGCCATTGTCAAAGCTCTCAGTGGTTGTGAACTGTTTGCTTCACAAATATTAACACAATATCACAGTTTCCGCCTTCTGCGCCGGTCGACTGAGTCAATTCCTGCCTCATTTGAATGACCTACAGATTTCAAGAGATATTTGTTCTTGGTCTGTATATTTGTGTATATTATTGACAGCGACATCTATGAGTCAAGGAATAGCGGGCCTGTGAGTGTCCATAGTTTATTTTATAAAATGGAGTCGGTTTACAAATAAATAACGGTGTCGTTACCTAGTACAATATACGCGGTTTTTAATGGAGGGTCAGAGTGGTCACAATATGTGCTTAGAATGTGATGTACTATAACTTCGTAGTACATAGTCCATCACTTACTAAACTAAACTTTTCGATTTTAAACTTTACTATAAAATAGACAGTATATACAAAATGAAAATATTCAATGAATATGACTGAAGGGATATAGCAACAAGTGTGGCAACAATCTGGGGTTATATTGAATAACATGCATTTCTTAGCAAACCAATAAATTATAAGCATATTGATTTATGACATGCAGGGAAAGATTAAGAAGTGAAACAATTGTATCATAAAGTTATTGAATACTTAAAACCACTAATAGTTGGTAATGTGTCGCAATTATAATTCCAGTAATAATTTTGGGATCAAGAGTGTTATAAAATAAATCTAACCTATCGAGGGTTTACAGCAAAAATTCTTTCAGAATTTATTACAAATTGTTTGGTTTTGCGATATCGAATATGTTGGCAAGTTTGGCAAGCACATAATAAATTATATTATGTAAGAGTAACGGTTTAATATATTATGATGTTTGCAATTCGTGTCAAAGTCAGGTTACCGTTAGATTTGATTTGCATAATCAAAGTGATAAAAAGACCGAAGTATTGAGGTTCTATAAACATGGCAAGTTGAAATGTCAATTTGTATGTTTTCAGTTTTTGCTAACAAACTAAAATGAAATGAAATGAAATCGTTTATTCTGTACATAGGTTATCGGAATCACTTTTACACGTCATATATATATATATATATATTTTTTTTTTAATAAGTTAGATGGAGTCGACATTTCCTATTTGACTACTCCTGAGAATAAATGGCGAAACAAACTCAGGGGTCAAAGTCTCTTCTAAAGTCCAGACATAATCTTGGTCAGATCATGTGTGGACCATGTAGATCCGTGTCTGAAACAGTCTTTTGAGGAAAGAACCACACAATTTTGAGTGGACCTGTCCAGTCAGTGCAAGCTTTTGTCAGTAATCGTGTAGCTCAACTCTTTATCGTTTCCTAAATTTCTATTTGTTTTTTACATTATACATACCAACCTTTTCTCCGACATGGAGCATTCTGCGTTCATTTCGTAGTCTGATTGTTGATCTTCTTGTTTAGTAAAAGACGACTCGATAGTATGAAATTACATGAAAATGGATCCGTAGTACCAAGTAATGATTTTACAACTACTGGATTTAGTAAATAACAAGTTATATTTTCTGTTATAGCTGTAGTACTAAGGTAAATCTTTAGTACTTTTAGGGTAATTATTTTATAATCGCATCAAATTGGGGATCTCTACAAACTAAACAGTTTCAAAGGTCAAAAAAAGACTAAGCTTTTTATTATGAGAAGAGGACTCACTGGTGTATATGGTGGCGCAGGTGGAGCGGTGGCAGGCGAGGCAGGCCTCCTTGCCATCCAGGCCCATCGTGAGCGTGGGCGCAAGGCTGGGCCGCGGGCACAGCTTGCAGCCGCCGTTGTACTTCTCGCACAGGCACACGTTTTTGTCCAGCCCGTCCACGCGCAGTTCGTTCAGCCCGAACTTGTCGCACTCCTGCTTCACCAGTGCCGCCGCCAGCTTATCCGACTCCTTCAAGAACTCGCACGAATGCGGACACACGTGACATTTCTTCGCTGCCAAGTTCCGATTCGACTCCGAGTTCATATTGTCGTTCTGATTGGTGTCCAGGTCCGGTATCGGGTACCTGTCGTCCTTCTTATTGGTGCTGTCCGTGCTGCCCGTCATGTACGACGTGAGAGTCACCTCGGACGCAGATCGCACTGTATTGTTCAACTTATACTTCGTCATCTTTCAGTCTTATGTCAAACCAAATTAAAATACGGTCTTGAACGCCGAGGCCCGAGACATTTTATTTCGACGGTCGCATTTGAATTTATTTACTAATAGTAATCACAACACTGGTAAAATTAAATTAAATTTGTGTTCATTATTATCACAGATGTCGTAGCAATGTTTGTTAGTCACAATGTTGTCTGTTGTCGCGGATTGTTTAGTTTTATTTTTGTATACTATCAACGTTGCGGATAACTTGTATTTATTTTGTTAGTTTGTGCGAGTGTCGGCCGCCGCGCTATGCCGAGTGTGGCGAGCGAGTGACCCGAGCTGCGGCGAAATGGCGCGAAATCACCAGCGGCGCCCGACGACGGCTGAAAAAAGGGGTTGTCGTTAGCATAGAACTTGAACAAGTTTCATTGGACCTTGTAGCACAATTATAATTATGGACAGTATGGAAACTACGAACAAACGTTCGAAACGGCACACTCACACAGACGCGCGTATCTACGAGACACCGAAGCGAGCGTGGCGGTGCTTTCAGTCGCGGGTACCGTGTCGAGACGAGTGTGGCCGTCATACGTTAACTTTAGTTTTTTTAACTCCCTGCTGATCTTGAAAGGTAACAATAATTTATTGTTTTAGATACATAATCAATATTTATTTATTATTTATTTATTTAGGATCTCCAACAAAAGATGTACACAATACATGACACATAAATAAAGGGCAACATCAGGTACTAAGCAGGTGTACTCCTTCACTTACAGGAGACCACAGCTTGCACAATATAGTTGACAACTAAGCTAACAAAATTAAATATTAATAATAGGTAACATATTGAAAAATTTATAAAATTATATAGGACATAAAAAAAGTTAATGTAACATTGAGAGATACTTACAATTCAATTAAATCTATTATACACTTCTTATATTTAGACAAAGACTCGCAGATGTCTAGATTCGTAGTCTTAGCTAACGTGTTGTACTGCCTGCGTGTGATCGATCATAAGAAATTCGTGAATTTATTTGTAAATCCAAAATGGCGGCAATTAAAAAAAAAAAAATTGACATGGTTTTTGAGGGTGCTAGAGCCGATAGTGGGGTTAAAATGAAATCCAAGATGGCGGCTGCGAAAATTTTCAAATGTTTCATCATGGGTGTTGTTTTCATGGTTTTTGAGGGTGCTAGAACCGATAGTGAGGACGATGAAAACCGAGGGTGATGAAAATTACAACATTTTCGCAGCCGCCATCTTTTATATTTTGACCGAAGAAGAAAGTCACATGGCCCCTCCATAACATCCACGTGTCGCATAACATGTAGGAACGCTTTATCACGTGACGATTTCTACCAGTCAACTCCTACCGCAAACCGCGTTAAAGAACTTCGTTCCAGTAAAACACTTTTC
This sequence comes from Dryobota labecula, assembly GCA_947523025.1. Taxonomy (NCBI): domain Eukaryota; kingdom Metazoa; phylum Arthropoda; class Insecta; order Lepidoptera; family Noctuidae; genus Dryobota; species Dryobota labecula. The sequence goes on from OX383290.1 coordinate 1,305,488, forward strand.
AATTTTGCAAACATTAAAGAGTGCCAACCCTAACGCTTCAAATGCTGGAGCGTAGGTAATTATTTCAACAAATAGGGCTAGTTTCCATACTATCCATATCTCGTAGTTAAACAGGTGTGGGCTAGCGGTACTTCTGTCGCACTTTTGTAGTATGTACTTGCATTGTGAGCAAGTTCACAGTTCACGTCAATACAAGGACACCGCAGGGAGTCGTCGCCTGACGTCACCGCAGAACTTTCCAATGTTTTGTATTCAAGCTATCTGCGGGCTGTGAGGATCACAGTGTGGGTACTTTTCCTAACTTCGTCTTCCTTAAATTATAGTGATTTCTGTAAATTGGTTTAAAAAAAAACCACATTTACAAGTCAAAATTTTATTATGTTTTAAAACTAGATGAGTTCGGTCCCTGTACTAATTGAGTGTATTGTTACGAGTATGTGTTTTGTAAAAAGAACGTTGGTTCTTTTTACAAAACACATAACTAAAAAAATATATATAACGTAACTCGCGAAATGTGGGTGTATCTTAATCCCACCCACATTTCGCGAGTTACGTTATACCTAAGTCCGATATAATAGGGAGCAAGATTTCCTGTAGCCTGATATAAGGTTGGACCTATGACCTAAGGTTGACTGATAGAAAATACCGCCTTTGTACAGTATTTTTTAGTTGTGCATAAAGTTTTAATAGATAGTAAAAAATGATCTGCCTAGCCTTTTCGCGACTATGTTGCTCTAACCGAATGCAGCTGAATACCATTATTTTTCATGGAGCGACTACCTATCTGACTTCACGATAGGTACCCCTTGGCAGGACTGATTGTCAGACTTCTGGGCTTCTGACTACCCGTAACGACCTTCAAAGATCTACGAATGACAGACGGGACCAACGAGCTTTCCGAGGCACGCTGTGTAAAGGATGGCCACCCATCCACGAACCGACCAGGAACCTACTACGCTTTGGAATGGGCAACTAGCTTCATCTTTCTGACGGACCGACCCCTTGACGATTCAAAAGTGCCTATAATTGGTTTATTTGAAATAAATGCTTTGAGTTTGCGTTTGAGTTTGACCGCGCAAAGCGTAACTTAGTGCGGCTGTTATCATTGAGCCACGAGCCTCCTTTGAATAAATAAAATAAAAATGTTTCTGAACTACTTCAGTCGTACACAGTAATGGCTACCGTTTCAAAACGTACCATTTTGTCCTCTCACCACTTTTTGCATGTTTAATTATTTTTAATGTATTGTCATTTGTCACAATCTACAATTTCCTGTGTTGTATAAAAAATAATGGTATCTAATTCCTCTACATGATGTAGCATTTAATAGTGTGCTTTATTATGTATTTACTATAATTATAATACTAAATTGGTGGCCTCTTATATGTCATTTTGCCAAGGAATGATGTGACAAATATTAGAGACTAGCTTTTGACCGCGGGTCCGCCCGCGTGGATGTCGGTTATCGCGTAAAAAAGTAGCTTATGTCCTTCTCCATATCCCAGTGGTTTAGGCGTGAAAACGTAACATACAGACAGACAGAGTTACGTTCACATTTATAATATTAGTATGGATTGTTCTACGAAAAGACGAGAGAAAATTAAATTAAATATTTGTTTATTTGTGGCAACTAAGCCCAATTGTTAGTAACATTGTTCTTAACAACTATTGTTAGTAAACAATTAGGTACAGAAAACAAAAACAAAAAAAAAACAAAAAATACATTGTAAGGGTAAAAATGTATTTTTTTTTAGTTTTTTTTAGAACTACAGCTACAGCTAGTCACAGAAGGGCTGGGAACTTAAATTATATTTTCTTCCTGATGCAGGAACTGAACTCGAGACCAGACACAAATGGCGGAAGCGCTTCCTACTTGCGATATGAAAATTCAACTGAAGATCAGAGTAGATAGGTAGTTCTATAACCAGCAGTTTAGACAGGTGCTGGTTTTGTATATTCCACCTAAAAACTTACATAATAAGGAATTTTAATGAACACTGAATAAATTTATTTAAATATTTATTAAATTGCCGACATTCCATGATGAATAAAACATTAAATTAAATTATGCGTGGGAAACACTATTAAACATGAATTGTGTAAATAAAAAAACACATTAAAATTGTGACGAAACGTAACAAACATTAAACAAAAGTAACCGCCCGAACAGGGACTTGAACCCTGGACCCTTGGATTAAAAGTCCAATGCTCTACCGACTGAGCTATCCGGGCTCTGCAGGAGCAGTTGAAATATAGTAGCGCTATCTAAACAAACGTCAAAGTCAAACAAAATGACGTAATTTTCTTTCATTTCCAGATGTGGTCTTATTAAATAACTAGCTTTTGCCCGCGGCTCCGCCCGCGTAGGTGTCGGTTATCGCGTAAAAAAGTAGCCTATGTCCTTCTCCATATCCCAGGCTATATCTCTGCCAAATTTCATGACGATGGGCTCAGCGGTTTAGGCGTGAAAACGTAACATACAGACAGACAGAGATACTTTCACATTTATAATATTAGTATGGACAATTAAACATGAATTAAACAGATAAATTCAGTGATACGTTATCGCTAACTTAAAACAGTTACAATTCTTGTCGATTTTTTTTAACTGTTGAATATCCGTCTATGTAGTTATGTAATTCTATTCTATTCCGATAGCACTACGTTATTGACAGAATTATGACGTATTTTCCAACCTACTTTTACCTGAAAGCGCACTAAGTAGGTACCTATATTTATTACTTTTACGTAGGTAACATCTATTTCATAATGTCAACTTGAAGAAATATTGATCATAATAGAATTCAGCCGCTTCCAGTGTAGTAAGCGCTGAATACTTTCAAACGCGATAACCTATTGATCTAACAGAGCAGCTATGATAACTTACGAGCTATGGAAATATCTAGCGAAATATTGGTGTACCAAATAGGTATACACTTCTGCTGACCTCTTCGTGGAATAGAGGAGTGGTGAAGCGAGGTGCTAAGCTATGTTTATAATTATGATTGAGTCGTAGCTTAGTTAGCAGAGACCCTTTCTTAAGGTTCGTACAGACTGGTGCGATATCGCGGGCGCGACGCGACACTAGTAGCACAACTTCTTTGTCGGTGCCAGTCGCGCCCGCGATATCGCGCGAGTGTGTACGAGCCTTTATACTGTTTGTTACTGTTAGCATTGCTTGTAAGAACCCAGGTATCTACTTACCATCATAATATAACTAACTACCTACATAACAACTGCCTCACTGACCAAAAAGGTAATTTATACTATTTCGGATAAGTGTTCATCAAACGTCCCCATTTTACGAGTAGCCTGATCAAACATCAAACAATAGAGCAATAAGTAAGCGACGTCGACTGTGTCCATCGCCATAAGTTTGGCACAGCCGCCACTCAAGGCCAACGACCACCCGAGGCCACGCAGGCCACCAGCCGCGGCTACGGGGCCACGGCCTGCACTCCAGGGCTCGCAAACAGACGTGGGGCCCGAGTCAATAGAGGGATATCTCAGGTAGATGGGGCTAAGATAGGGCTGGAGAAACGTGTTTTGTAAGAATGGTAACGGGTGCTATATAGAATTAAGGGTTTGTAATGATTATAATAATATTATGAACCAGTTTTTGCTGAGATGAAGGCAGCAATTCTCTTGTTGGTCGCGCACTTCATTACTGAAGGTGGTGTCTCTGACAGGCAGCAATTTTACTTGTGGTTTAAGTAAGGTTGCGTGCAAAGCAAATATTTTTTTTTTTATCATTCGATTATCACTTTTAGCTACAAAAGACATCCTAATACTATTTGGCAAAATAAACGAGTTTTACTTTAGAAAAAAAAACCTAATCAGTAGGTAGCTATAGGAGTATAGGTCATCATCTGCCTTTTCTCGGGGTCGGCTTCCAGTCAAATCAGATGCAGTTGAATACCAGTATTTTACATGGAGTTACTGCCTATCTGACCTCCACAACCCAGTTTCTGGGTGATTTAACCCAAAGGTTGACTAGTAGAGAATGCCTTGTGGCATTAAGTCCGCCTATGTATCACTATTGTACATGAAGTTTAAATAAATAAATAATAAATAAATACGATACCCCTTGGTAAGACTGGTTGTCAGACTTTCGGGCTTCTGACGAGAAATCACATTAACGACTGTGAAAGATCCTCGAATATCAGCCGAGACCAACGGCTTAATGTGATTTCCGAGGCATGGAGGGGTCTTGGTATGTAAAAATGGGTACCCATCCACGGACCAATCGCGGCAAGCGTAGCTTAACCTGACCGATCGACCCATGCAGCTGTTATTACTTAGCCACAAAGCCCTCAGGTAGGTAGCTAGCTGTAGGTACCTAGGTATAAGTACCTAATTAATTTTTTCAGCTAAGTACATTTACATCAGGCACGAATCACGACATAAAATTTGCAATAAAAAAAACCCTAATAAAGGCTCGTACAGACTCGCGCGATATCGCGGGCGCGACTGGCACCGACAAGGAATTGTACTACTAGTGTTGCGTCACGCCCGCGATATCGCACTAGTCTGTACGAGCCTTAAAGTTCTCCGTATTGTATATTTCATAGATATCGAAGGTCACAGGATGGCTACGAATGACAATCGTTGTCGTGACACTTCATTCATAAGCTTGGTTCAGACGGGACACATCTTGGTCACTGATTTGTACAGTCTGGGAAATTTATTGGTAAGCAAACTGACACCATACGTTAGTTTGCCGTGTTATAGCCATTTTATACAACTGACAAAGAATGACAGTTGTGATTTGGAGTTGTAAGTTTGTAGTCTATTTGCTCAAAACGGTGAAGGAAAGCATCGTGAGGAAACCGGCATGTCCTAGAACCTATAATTCGAAGACATGTGACATCTACCAACCCGCACTGGGCCCGCGTGGTGGATTACGGCCCACTCCCTCTCACCGAGAGGAGGCCTGTGTCCCAGCAGTGGGACCATTATAGACTGATTATTATTAGTCAATTTGCTTAACAATTAATTTCCCTGACTTTAAAGCTTTTATTTAAAGTGGTACATATCTACAATAGTGCATTTTTAGGGTTACGTAGCTAGATGCCAAAAACGGAACCCTAATAATTTCATCATGTCCGTCTTTCCGTCCGGAAGTCAGTCATTTGACTCGATTGATGTCTTTAATTTAGATTTTATGAGGTAGGCAGTGATAGCAGCCTGTATGAACTGCCCGCGCCTGCATTCATGTTAAAATGCAAGTGACGGGGAAGCAAAAGAATAAGAAAGTTTTCAGTCGATTGTGGAAAAATATACCAGTCCTAATGTCATCGATTTTATTTGTTTTAGGTACTATAATAACTAATAACAGATATTTTGTTAGAATTCTTCCTTTTTTTTAACAAACGCGAAGTATGCCACAACGTCTGGTTAATCTGAAGTTTTTACAGCACCCTATCAATCGCAATCTGAATGATTTTGAAGCATAATGCTAGTCCATTGCTTCATATGTTCGAATAATGTGTCTGCTCAAGAACTTAAATAACGCATTGTTGTTGAACTGTTAAATGAAACCGATTCCTGCTGGTAGTGTGTTATGCAATTACACCGCTGGCTGTAACAAGAGGGCTTATGTTTATACTAGCTTCTGCCCGCGCCTTCCGTCCGCGTCCGCGTGAAATTTCGGCCCCAACCAACCGCGTCGCATCGCCCGCGCGATTAATCCATTTTCGCTTAGCGTTCTTTCTGACGTTTTCATTTTTCTCGGCTCCTAAGAATAGAATATAATATTTTTATTTCAGACAATTTAAAGTCCATGGTATGGTTAGTAATATTTTACTTAACATCTAGTGTTAGTACAGACACAAACAAACAAAAAGACAAACAATTATAATTAAAATTCAGCGTGGAGCTGGGTCCACCTCCTGAGAATACTGTTGGTGGTCTAAGGGTCATAGCGTGCGTTATAATTTTCCTCAAGAATTGGGCTATCAAAAGCAAAAATAGTTTTTCAAATCGGTAGTTGCAGAGATTAGGGCCTTCAATGAAAACAAACAAAATCTCTTTGTATAGATTGGTTTTCTACTTTTCAAGTATCTGAGCCCAGTGTTAACATATTTAACTAATTGTCGTAGCTCACATCTCTTTTATCTGTTCCGTGTTGCTAACACTATGGAAAAAAAAATGGTGGTTTGTTTTATCAGAGCTTTGAATATAATTGCTTTAACCTGTAATGAGCTATGAGCTACACTGCTAGGTGGAACGGGCTGCAATATCAACTAATAGCAGCACTAAGTCAATTTACAAGTTGACATAAAATAAATTAAAATGTTTTAATAAATTAAGGATATCTTTTGAGTTCGTGTTGATCTCGTATTTAAACTAATTATAAAATATCACTACACTGGCGCATCACCACACCAAGCCTCTCGTGCGGGAACGCTTCAGTTGCAATGTTTCCCGCCATTCGTGGTGAATGATATTGATAGTTGACATTAGTGACAGCTACCTCGCTCACTGCTGAAGTGCTGATGTGCATGAGATAGTGTAATAGATACACTACATCATCCTACTACTTCCTCTCCTACTTCCTACTTATATTATGAACGCGAAAGTTTGTGAGGATGGATGGATGAATGTTTGTTACTCAGTCATGACAAAACGGCAGAACGGCACTGAAACGTGGTCGCTCACAACACAATGGGCCTTATTAGAAAGTCACCAGTCAGTTGCCTAAAGGACAATGGAGAGGAGGATGGATTTCTGATTCGATTACGTATACGTGATCGAATCAGAAATGAAGAGATCCGCAGGAGAACTAAGGTAACCGACATAATTATTATCATGTGTGTATGTACTATAATATGACAAATTTACAATCATTTACATTAAAATTACATGACAATCATGTACGGTGGCCAGCACATCGAGTTACCACAAACTGTCAAATTTTCTCATTCGATTTTGAACTTAATCATCAACATTTTAAAGTTTAAAATCGTTTGGAGAATTTTGACAGTTTCGTGTAGCATGATGTGCTGGGCACTGTACTTAGTTTTCACAAAATGGCTGAATTAAAGATGTTAAGTGACATTGCATGGCTCATTTCAATAATGATATCTTATTACCTAGATATCATTATTGAAATGAGCCACCAGATTCCTGTAACAAGAGCTTATTATTAGGTATACATACAGTGTTATTACAGAAATCTCGTTGTTTATGCAATGTGTATAGCCAACCAGAGTGACACTATTTGTCGTGTTAATAAACATGGGTTTCCTAGAAGCAACTGCCACACCCTCATCATTATCACTAGCTCAACATGGAATTTCTTTGTTTGTGCCAACCATGCTCCTGTGTCAGCTTCATCCAGGCTCCAACAATTGCACCATCACCATAAACTATTAGGCGAAATGTGGGCAAACGCAAAAAGTACCTAAAACAAAGTTTTGCTATTAGTTCGCAGCGTAATGAGCGCACTAGAGAATGTTCCTGACTGTCGGCGGAGGTTCGTCCTCCATCGGCTCGGTAGTGGGTCCCATTGGAACCCAGAATGATGACATTCGACACCCTAAATTGATTATGTCAATATTTATTATGCTACCCATCAAATCTTACAAATGTGCGTAAATTAAGAGAGTTGGATAAAAAACTCATGTGTTAGCCATTAAATCTTTCATATTTAGCCCGCAAGTTTCTGTAAATGCGATAATCGCCATTTTGATGACAGTGGTGGTCGAAGCTAAAAACCATAAAAATTGGAGATTTGGAACATCCAAACTCCACCACAGTGGCAGTGAATAATACATAATTTAATTATTTGACGAATTCATCCATTGTTCAAGTTAAATAAGTAGTGATAATGAAGTTTTTTGATATCCAAAGTCGAAGTTTCGCGGCATTCGTCCGTGTTTACATTTTTACCTACCTTTTACAAATATCACCATGTAGATACGATTTAAAATGTGACAAATAGTATCAAAAATATTATAAGCAACAAGAAAATGCGCAGATATTAACGATATACACACAATAACACGTCGACACAGGTCCAATAACACGTAATATTCATTACCACTACTCAATTTGTGTTTAAAATCGCCGACCATAATTATGTAATTTTTTTTACGGATTTTTGATATCTAGTTCACAATCGGCATGAAGGTATCGGTATCCCCCAAAAAACAAAAATCGTGTGAAAAAAATTACACATTCGAAATCGGAAAATGACAGCCCTTTCAATTATATCCCAAGCTGCAAAACGGCAGCTTGGGACATAAGCAGTGCCTATGTCTTCCGCAACATCTGCACGAATGCTCTGCGAAAACGCCTGTTTTGACCCACTGTAAGGAAGGCTGAACTGGCGCAAATTGGTTAAAATATAGATTTTACGAGGCCGCGAGGGTGTGACACACGAACAGAGAGGCAGACCGACAGGCACATAGACAGACACCCAAGACGGAATTAGGAATCCTTTTACGACATAGGCAGCCTAAGAAAAACTATTCGGTTCATATTTGGCAGAGATGCACATGTATTAGATGAATTTATTATGAACATCCTCCTTTTTGAAGTCGGTTAAAATATCTAAATAATGCCACTTCGAACTAATAAGAAATCCGTATATTTGCGAGTTGAATTCGCATAGAGAGCGTTCCGTGCGATGAATATGTTATAAGTATACCTGTTTTGTCTCAATAATTTGTCCCAGGAACAAACTTCAAATCAAATCAAATTAAAATAGTTTATTGCAATCCATAATGTACAATTACAGGTGGTAAATAATGAAATAATAACAGAAACAATTATGGACCCTGTCGGGAGCAAATTTTTAAATAAGTAGAGAGAGGAAGAGCGCTTTATTAATTTCCTTGTTTTCTGTTAGAAATATTATTATTATTTTATCTTTGACATATCTCGGGACCCTGGGGTCCCGGGCCTTTGGAAGGCGTACGAGGGGCCGAAGCCAACTCGCAGAGGCCCGTTAGACGCTTTCATTGAAATGAGGCACCAACCGACGATTATCCCTGTACGCGCTATGCAAGTGCACCCAAGGACAACCCCCGGTTGGTGAACTATTGCAGGATATGGAAACAAAGATATTTGACTATATTGGGTTTGGGTGGTTAAAATGGACTGGTTACCTAAAACTATGGAAGGAATATGGCCCCTGCCTGATCAATGTTTTATTATACACGGATAAAATGGCAGGGGGTGACTTGCACATTCAATAATGGGCCCCCGAAAACGGTCGCTAGCACATAGTGACGTAGCGACAAGGGGGCAACATATCCTGAGGTGCTCGAGGAGTGGAGAGGTATTCCACGGCTCTCACAACAATCCCAGAGCCCGGAAGATGGTCAAGATCCCTACAAGCACTTACTGAAATACTTCCTTCCTCCGAGCACGTTTGCTCTTGCGAATCTCCACTCAAGTAGGTCAATAAAGACAAGAATGAGGTGGGAACTCAGTTCCTCGTCAGTGTTCACTCCAGCCGGCCAATAAAGTCAAGCCAGAGATGAGGAACATGACTTCTCCCGGGAGATAGGGTCCGTGGGGTCGCAACTGCCCAACAGCTTACCACATAATGCCCTGCGGGTTTCTGTATCTCTCTTGGTTTGGCTCCTCACACTAGACATGTAAAGTAAACTCTACTAGCACAGACCTAGAGTTCGGAGCGCGCAAGCCCCACCACGACGTCAACGTAGAGATACGGCGGTGGGGTTATTATTATTATTATTGTAGTTGAAAAACATGTTCTCCCATACATTCCATCTGCGAATGTAAGTTTGTACGCACTGAGAGATTTACCATGTTATTTTAAGAAATTAGACTTTTTATAGATTTCCCTGTAATCTATAATCAAAAAACTATTGTCTGTATTTTTTTCAAAATTTTAGGCTCCGTAGTTTCGGAGATAAGGGTTGGAGTGGTCTATTTTCATCTATTTTCTTTAATAACTTTAAACATATTTATTTTAAAATTATTTTACACTAGCTGACCCGACAGACTTCGTTCTGTCAAAAGCTATTTGACTGTGGCAGTTTGTCTACGCGCAAAGGAAACTACCTACCTACCCTACCCTACCTTACCCTATCCTACCCTACCCTACCTACCTATCTACCCTACCCTACCCTACCTACCTACCCTACCCTATTCTACCCTACCCTACCCTACCCTACCCTACCCACCTACCTACCCTACCCTACCCTACCCTACCAACCCTACCTACCCTACCCTACCTAACTAAAACCTTCAATTTTTTTTTTTTTTTTGATAAAATCTATTCTCAGACCTACCAAATGATGACTGACACGTTATGTCAAACGCCATAAAGTTACATTAGAAGATAGAGTTACCTACTTATTATTACAATAAAAATGTAAATATGGCCGTTTTCTTACAATTTTTTTTTTTTAACTTTCTTAAATTTTTCTTACATAAGAACCTTCTCCTGACAATAACAAACACAACAAAAAAATAATTAGCGAAATCGGTCCAGCCGTTCACGCGTGATGCCGTGACCAAGGGAAATAGGGATTCATTTTTATATATATAGATAATCATTTTGCTGCGTTTACGTTCATACATCAGCAGAGTAATTTCGTAACACACAAAAAATTACAATTGATACCATTATCTTTCATTTTGACAATTCAGCCACATATTCATTGCATTATATACGTTGTAGAGCAGACGAATTTATCGAAAGTGTGTTAAGTACACAGTTAGGGTGCTAGCCATACACGCACGTCGGTTGCGAGCGCACCTAACAGAAGCACCTTTCTGAAGATCATCATCAATAAGGTCACTTTTATGTCCTTCTAGGGTGTCCGGCGCCGTTTCCATTAGCGACTTTAGCTGAAATTACATTTAAATATAGAAAATTAGAAACTAAACATTATGTTTCTGTTGCTGTACCTATCTCAATAATTCTGTCAATCTGCCAGCCCTACAGATCTCAGAATTTAATTGTGCGATTTCCATCTTGATTCAATATAAATGCTATCAATGTGTCCAATCAGGTATTTATATGTATAATTATTGCAACTACAATTGATTGACATCCCACTCTAATCTCCTGACGATTGCATTGTTTCCCTCGTAAACTCCTAATCCTACTTTAATGTAATGTGACCAATTAGGAATTTATTTTATGATGTTGTTATTCATTGGTTGTTCATAATTTATTGTTTATTACATAAAGTCGGGGGAAAATGTATTGTTAAGCAAATTGACTATCAATGTAGATTCTTCTCATCTCTATACTAATCCATACTAATATTATAAATGTGAAAGTAACTCTGTCTGTCTGTACGTTACGTTTTTACGCCTAAACCGCTAAACCGATCGTCATGAAATTTGGCAGAGATATAGCCTGGGATACGGAGAAGGACATAGGCTACTTTTTTACGCGATATAACCGACATCCACGCGGGCGGAGCCGCGGGCAAAAGCTAGTATATTATAAAGCTGAAGAGTTTGTTTGTTTGTTTGAACGCGCTAATCTCAGGAACTAATGGTTGGAATTGAAAAATTCTTTTTGCGTTGGATATTCCATTTATCGAGGAAGGTATATAACATCACGCTAAGACCAATAGGAGCGGAGCATAAATGAAAAATGTTGCAAAAACGGGAAAAAATATTCCTTTTTGAGAGCTTCCGTTGCGTGCGCTGCGTAAATGGTTTAAGAGGCCGTGCACGAAATCGACTGATTTTGATCAATTTTGTTCATTGGTTGTGAGAAAGGGAAAAATAATTTAAACAAAATTATTTGAGATTTGAAAAGTCGTGTTCTTTGTTTTGCATGTGGCTGAAAGGGATTTTTCAAATAAATTAAGTATTCACGGTAATTCACTAATATTTGCAACAAGTTTTCCGAAAAATGACGCGAGACTGACATTTGATCATCATTCTACAAGAAACTACTTTTGATTTTGAACATTAAAAAATATCATCAACATCATTATATGCTCTTCTTGCATGTGGCGGAACCACTTTTTTCAACTTCCATACAAAATATAGCAGAAAAATAATATTGAAAAAACCTTTTTTTGTTTTAAACCTCGTCAGTAATATATATTTTTCCTATTATTTAGCAAATCATATCAAGAAATTTAAAAATCACAAATTAGTCTTCAGCTATCCTTGAAATATAATCAAAATTTTATTTAATGATTATACAATATCTTCATTAAGTAAATCCATGGCGAAATAAACTATATTTTGGAGATCACAAAAATGATGAAACTTTTAAAAGCTGCTGTGACTGACATGAATGGTTTAGCACCATGAAAACTGTACTTTTATAGTTACACAGACTTAGTGTTTCGATTATTTCAAGTTTTCTCACAATTAGATAAGAAATTGCCAAAAGAGAGTTTTTTTCGTGCACGGACCCTTACTTTGAATGATTTTATACTGATGATCACGTCTAAACGTACTCGTTTGCCGTGTGCTATTTATTTGAAAAAAATATATGTTATACTAGACAATTTTCTTCGTAATTTGAAATGTGAATATTTAAAATTATGTTTTTATAACATAGTGTAATTAATTTGTAAAGTAATGTCTAACGCGGAAGAAAAAACGATAATCACGCATAAACTATCGGGTGTATTTTCATGACTCTTTCACCAACTAAAAGACAATTTAATTACCCAAACTTTAGTATACGGCTTTGATTTGCATCGTGTTTGATAAATCAAGGAGGGTTGTTTTTTCGAATAAACTTAGTGCGCGTTGAAGCGGGGGCTCTTGCGGGCGACGGGCGGCAGTGATCGCTGACCACTGTCACGGGTAGATGCTGTCGCTCGGATTGAAATTTTATTGGCTTTTAAGTTTCGTGCTAAAAATGGCTGGTAAATCCAAATTACTAAAGAATAAATGACTTATACTGGAAAAAAATAGAGTTCTGAGGTAAGTAACGTATTTTAATCGAAATTAAATTATCATTAATGTCTATCGAAAGTTTAAATTAATGTACCTAAATAATATGTTCAAATAAATATATGATTACATTTTAATAAACATACTTTTATTTAATTTAAATAATAATTAAATTTTTGCTTTAGGAGAATATCAAGTAAAAAAGATTCTCGAGTCGTAAATGCAGAGCCGAGGAGAGTATTGTAACCACACTACATCGTTGTAGGGACAGTCCGGATTAGAATTTAAAAAAATTGTAGAATGCTATTCTTGACATAGTTGTGGGGTTGTATTATATATTGTTATATTGTTCTTGGTAAATAAGTACATCGACCTCGACTGTGGAGATGTAATTTTTTACGTCTGTTTTAAGGATTTACAGTACGTCGTGCACAAAACTATCTTCCTACTTTCGCCCATTCCTTTACTTTCATACCGGTGCCTATATTTACCTAAAAATACATTTATGTTGTAGCTCCGGCTGCATAGAACAGGAGAAAAAGGCATCTCTGCTTATTGAAAATGAATAGCATTAATTTTATAATTGGCTTCACTAGTTTACAACTACGCCCGCTGTTTTGGGGCTCTAAAACTTTTTGCATATAATTATGTAGATTTCTTCATGTAGAACATTTTGACAAAATGTCACAGGATACCGCCTAGTTTTGAAGAAAAAAAAGTTTAATGGTTCGATAGTGGGGCCGATTCTCTTGTACACACGGCCACAAATCAAGCAATTTCCAGTATAAGCTGACCTCTCATTGTACGGAAATCCTATACAATGCGAGATCAGCCTAAACTGGATACCATAGCTTGATTTGTGGCCGTGTGTGCACCGAACTAAACTAACTAAACCATCACTAAAATTCCTTACTTTTGGCTAATGCAAACAAAATTTTCTAAATTTAAAAGTTACTTTGACACAACTAAAATTGAATTTGACAATTGCGACTCCACGTGGTATTTTATTTTTCTTTTGACTTCGCAACGTTTTTGTTTGCCCTACCCCATGATATTTTTTAGAGCCGGAGGCTCGCATCGTATCCGAGGCAGCCTAAATGTATTTTATATGGAATTTTTCACTTTTTGTATGGAAAATAAAAAATAATATTGCCTACATGATGAGTTTTAGAGGTTCTGGGATTTCATAAAGGGGATCAAAATTTTCATTATTTTTGCGATAAGACGCACCATTTTCAAGATATAAGCAAATGAAAAGAAAAAAATATATACAGTACTGTTTTTGCACTAGAAGTCGAGGTGTTGGTGTGAATTTTAGTTCATGACAACTAATTTTATTCCACACCTTTTAATCGTGATTAAAAATAGTCAGATTTAGTCAGAAAATCTAAATTTTAGGTGAAAATCGAAAAATTCAGAATAGCAAAATTGCCATTTTCAATAAATTAAAAACTTTGTGCAATCTTAGCGCTGTCAAGCATATATAGTTAAGTTGTGTCACTTTAGTCTATTTCAGAATAGAAAATCGTCGTTTGACAGGAATAAACTTTGGTGGTTTTTTAGAGAATTTTGTGACAAGTAACTAAACTATCACTAAAATGGCTTACTTTGGCTATGAGAATCTAACAGTTATTCTGAAAAACAAAAAACAATAAATTTAAAAATTATTTTGACACAACTAAAATCGAATTTGACAATCGCGATTCCAAGTGGTATTTTTTTTTTTTTCTTTTGGCTTCGCAACTTACTTGTGATTTTATTTTAGAACCAGAGGCGCGCAGAAAAGGGCAGCCTCGACGTGTTTTATATGGAATTTATCACTTTTTGTATGGAAAATATGAAAAATTATTACCTACATGTTGAGTATTAGGGGTTTACTGGTCTTGTAAAGGGGGTCGAAATTTTCATTATTTTTGCGATAGGACACACCATTTTCGAGATATAAGCAAAATAAAAGACAAAAAAGATACACCTGAACCTGGTGTTTTTGCACCTGAAGTCGAAGTGGTGAAGGTGTCAATTTTATTTCATGACAACAAATTTTATTTCACACCTTTTTAATTGCGATTAAAAATAGTCAGATTTTGATAGACAATCAAATTTTTGGATTTGAAAGAGATTTGATTGCCATTTTCACTAAATTAATAACTCAGTGCCGTCATAGTGATGTCATTATTACAATTTCAGAATGGGAAATCGTCGTTTGACAATAACATTTTGGTGATTTTTAGTCTAGTTTAGAGGCATTTGTGACAAGAGAATCGGCACCATTTTACAATTTATTAACGTAATACTGTAAAGTTTATTACGTTAATCAGTTGTATTGTTGTTTTTGTGTTGTTGTTGATTGTTGTTTTTGCAACGGATAATGTACGGTGGCCCACACATTAGGTTACCACAAACTGTCAAATTTTCTCGTTCGATTTTGAACTTAATTATCAACAATTTAACGTTTAAAATCGTTTGGGGAAATCTGACAGTTTCGAGTAGCTTGATGTGGGCCACTATACAAATTCACACCTAGGTTGTTTGGTTTTATTTATCATTTTAATTATGTTTCAGTTCTGAAGTCATTGATAGAACATTTGCTGATGACGAATCCTTTCTCATAGAGACAGAAAATAAGGACTCAGTCTCTGCCAGGTAAACAATTTATTATTATAATTGCAGGATAGTTTGATTGTTTCAGGTTGTTTTTTTATATAGGAAAACTTTTTAGTATACTTAAATAATTTTTCCACCAAATTGTGTGTATTGTGTAGTAAAATGCCATGTATGTGTAGAAGACGCTTAAACAAACAAAGTTATCCTGAGATATATAGTACCTGTAATGAAATGTAATATAATGTACCTAATAATACTTTTTTTCATAGAAAGAAAATCTGATTATAGTGCACAATTCTTAATGAGTTTTTTTTTTTTTTTTTTTTTTCAGAAATATGATGTTGTACAAGGGATGTGAATAATAAATATAACATAAAAATTTAAAGACCAAGAAGAATGGTCACATGGGAATATGCTGTTGTTTGAAATCTGTAGAAATTATAGCTAAACGTAAATTAGGGCTAGTTTCTGTACACATATTGCATTTTAGTTTATTCAAAACTAAAATGCAATATGTGTAACGAAACGTTTATCATTTGTTGCAATGACCCTGAAATTGATATAAATATTAATACAGTTGCGGGTGCTATAACAATAGGATGTGGCAAAACACAGCTAAATGAATTATTAGTCGCAATGGATTTACCCCATAACATCACTATCACTACATATTATAAAACAAAGTCCTCCGCCGCGTCTGTCTGTCTGTCTGTCTGTTTGCGGTAAACTCAAAAACTGCTGCACCGATTCTCATGCTGTTTTCACCAATGGATAGCTTGGTTCTTGAGGAAGGTTTTAGTATATAATTTGTTAACTTTTTGTATGCATTTCTGTATGAATTAACGATATTTGTTGGAGGTGTCGGAAAAAAATACGCCGTCTGGGAGCTTTCAACGAAAACGCTGTCTAAACCCTTTGAGATACAACAAAATAATGTATGGTGGAATTGTGTATCATAAAAAGATCTTCAAAAAAGTCCGCGATGGCATATGTCTATCTCTTAAGGATAACATACTATATCCATTTTATTGTGTTTTTGTAGGGATTTGTTTGCCGAATTTTACTCTTGGAAATACGATTACGATAACAATACGCTATAATATCAGTAGCTATTACCCAAATTATGTTCGTAGATAAATAAGCTAGCTACTTATGTGTATTTCAAACAGTGTACAAGAATATTTATTATAAAAACATTACTATACACGGCGGCCTTATGATCAAAATTTGTGCATTCCAAAACTTTCATAACTTTTTCACTGACATATTTATCACTTTTTGATAAACTAACACTCAATACGAAATCTACACTTATTTCTCAGTAATTCTGTATAAGATTCTTCTAAGATTAAACCGTTTTCACATTGAGTCCATTACTTTACGCACGTACAACCTTGATGAATGTTTACATTAAGCACCGCTCCACACCGCCACATGACCACAGAGTACAGACGTATTTTGTTTTCTTTTTTTTTTCGTTCGTTTAGTGGTGTTCCCGCTAAAATGTCAACCGGTCAAGTATTAGTCGATTAATCGAATTCTACAGCCAGATCGTGTTGCAAGTACAAAATAAATGTCAAATATTTCGTCCAATTGCGAACACCCTGAGAAAAGTTATGCACCAATGGTGTTCATTCGATATTTTGAGCGTTTTATCAGCACAAACGGTGTATCATGCGACATTTCGGAGGATTTCGTTTTGTTTTCACACTGTTGGTACTTACGTGAATTATTTTTAAATTATTATTTGTGTCGCACTTCTATTTCGTGTTTTAATTTGGTACAATTGATTGCTTTAAGAATTTGAGTGAAATTTCGTATTTTGATTTTGTGTTTGTTATCTTTAGGTAAAGACTCATTCACGTTCAGAACATAAGTACTTTTATTATATTAAATCATTTGTTTCGGTTTCTATTCACATAGTGAATCACATTAAAATTAATATTAGGTTAGGATTTTGAGATATAGCCTGGGATATGGAGAAGGACATAGGGTACTTTTTTATGCGATAACCGACATCCACGCGGGCGAAGCCGCGGGCAAAAGCTAGTATTTACTAAAAGAATGGACACAATAAATAAGCTTTGGGAAAAAGAAATTGCCATTTCTATGAATGAAACTGCTAATGAAGTACGTCGATTAGCTATTGAAGATGGCAAAGTGACTGCAAACGGCATCCCACTTATTGACGAATATACAAACATCGCATACATTAAGTACTCAATTTTGAAGAATTTTAAATTTAATAAAATTTAATTAATTCTATAAGTCACATATTTTTATTTAATTTGATATTTTTTAATCTTTGTACATAAATATACAAACATACACACAAACTCATACGTTCATACATCTGGTCATACACGCACACAAATCACACATCTTTGTTTTATGTTTTTGTCATCTTCTGTTATTATTTTAAGTAGGTATGTCTATATTAAACGTTTTGACCGCCATGTCAAAAAAGCAAAAACGTGCCCTCGGCGCCAAACTACGAATTCATCCTTTCGAGTTTTTGTCATCTTATGCTAATATAGATGAAATATAAATAAAGAAGTTCTACTAATATAAATAAGGATGAGTCAAGGAACATAATTAGCAAAGAAAAAGGAATTTTATGAGCTTTATTTACAGATTTACGTATAAAGGCAACAAACAGGCGCGACACGCTACGCGACACAAAGACACCGCTCGTCGCGCGGCACGTGGTGCCTTTGTGTCGCGTCGCGTGTCGCGCCTGTTTGTAGGAGCCTTAAAAATCTGTATGTAGTCGTGACCGTGGCTTGCTGGGCACATTTTGGGTTGACATCTATACATGACTGTGGCGGTCAAAAGGTTAATTAGTATTTCCTATTCATGTATGGACACAATTATTACTTACGTAAATATAATATAAACCAAGTTATTGAATGCAAATTAATAAAAAAATATGATTACAATTTTAATTCATTAACAGAATATTACCTTATTTATTAAACCTACATTTAAAAAAATTGAATAGCGATCAAAAATCAGGCAGAATCAGTCCTCACCGTCTGAAACGTATGGTTACCGCGACGAAATTACGAGCGTATATTGAGGGGTTGCGGGGGTGACGCATTATGCTCCGCCCATTCGCTCGAGGTTGCTGGCACTTATCGTCGCCTTAAGTTACGCAAATATCATGTATGATGGAATTGTTCCTCTTTAAAAGATTTAAAAAAAAAAACCGCGACAGCATATATGTCTATCTTTTAAGATTGACTCACTTTAACCTTTTTTTATGGTAATCAAATTTGTTCGAAATTAATGCATTATTTGCGTAGGAGTTTTATTAACATAATATTAATCCATATCCAAATAAATATATCATAAATCACAAGTATTTAAATGTAAACAAAATTGTCCTTGACATCACTTGATTTCAATCAACATCTTAGGAGATATAATAATTTTAAAATAACTCCGAAACAAAATAAGTAGGTATGATAAAGCTGAAGTGTTTGTGTTTTGTTTGTATGTTTGAACGCGCTAATCTCAAGAACTACGAGTCGGATTTGGAAAAATCGTCTTGCATTTGATAGCCCAATTCTTTAGAAAGGCTTTAGGTTATTTAACATCACGCTAGGACCCTTAGGAGCCGAGCAAAAAGAACAAAAGTCAGAAATAACGCAAACCGAAAACAAAGTAATAGCGCGGGCGGGCGACGGGATGCGACGCGATGGGTCGGGGGAAGGTAGTCAAAGATATAATCAGTCCATATCATAATTATTATTTATATGGTCTGTATTGTCAGTGTTGTGTTTATATATATATTTTTTTAATAATGTAGATATTTCGAGTTTTAATATTTTGTTTTGTAAAGTTTTAACCATGTGCCTAAGTGAAATTACATTGAATAATAGTTGTTAAACTGACTTTTGCTAGTTGGCGCACTTGCTGTCAAACTGTAGCCAACGTGTTTATCCTCACTTGTGGGAACATAACGGTGAGCGTGAACAATCGCGGAATGCAGACGTAAAGTATTTGGCGTATTTAGAAAGTGTTGTCAAAGTGTACATTTGGTATTTAAACGGATTATAAAGCTATACAGACTTTGCTTTTTTTGCAACCTAGTGGATTAAAGTATATTCAAATCACAACTGTCACAGACAGTTGACAGTTGTGATTTGAATGTTGTATGAAGATAAAGACAATTTTATTTCTCAAAACTTGTGTATATCATGCATATTAAGCATATAGGATGCCACAAAAGTAATATTTCGTACGTACATGTTAAACCCGCAAGGTGTACAAATTTATAAAAAATACAAAACTAAATGACAAAATTAAAATTAATTACTAAAGGCACTTCAATCCAAGTAATAATAGTCAGTAATAGACATTGATAAGTCAGTAAGATAAATTAATCATAAATAGTCACAATTAAGGACTAATAGAATTAAAAAAAAAAAAAAAACCGATTGTGTCATTCAAGAAGTCACTTATATTATAATAACACTTGTCTGTAAATAAATCTCGAATCTTTTTTTAAAACAAATTCACCGGCAGTGCTTTATATGACTGTGGTATTTTGTTATAAATTTTCGGAGCCATACAAAAAACGCTTTTTCCCATTAGTGCAGTCTTTGACGTATGCGAACACAGTTGATTATTGTCACGTCTGTTACGGGGGAAGGTGTCAGCTAGCCGTGGAAATAGAAATTGAGTTACCCTAACAAATGCCGCAATTTCAAAAATATAAAGAGATGGTAGACTTAATGATGTATGTTTTTTTAATAAGGGCATACAGCTATGTGAAATACCTATCACACGGCAAATTGATGTAAGGTGTCATTTCGCGTAACAACTAATTTCCATGACTGCACATGGAACAAATGAGTGCAATGGTGGCCTAGTGGTGCCAGCCCCGACTGCGAGCCCAGCATGCCTTGACTTTATGCCATTTATATCCACTGCTCTCAAAACAGGAAGGAAAACATCGTGAGGAAAAATTGGAAGACATGTGACATCCACCATTTCGTTCGCCTCAATATTTGGAGCTGTAATTATGAATTCTATAGACGAAGTCATAATAGCGTTTACAACGGTAGTAGCATGTACTTGTGAACGTTGGTCGTGTATCACAGACAACATTACAATAATTTCATCGTCCGAGTCACGTGCGACCGCCGCGGTGCGCGTGCGCCACGTGGTGGCACGTGACGTCATAGTGACACGAGGGTGGAGAAGTGCAGAAGGTCTACTACAAATATTATATAGAAATATTAGACCCCACACAGAGATTTTCACTTGGTCAGATGGTAACAAATGTCATCTTTCATTTTTATGCAGCCTTGTTTTACTTTGAAAATAAACTTTTTGGTAATTATATTTTCGAGCCGTTCGGGGTTGAAACCCTCGGCCCGTAGGGTCCGAGTGCTCATGCTCTGTTTAATGAAATCTCCCTACGGCTGGTTGACACTTTCAGTGACCCAAGGAGGGCTTTTACCTTGGAGGCTAAGCATTGCCATACAACGTGGCAATGCCGCCAGTCTTTTGGGTACGGTGGCCAGCACATCAAGCTACCACAAACTGTCAGATTTTCTTGTTCGATTTTGAACTTAATCATCAACATTTTAAAGTTTAAAATCGTTTGGAGAAATTCGACAGTTTCGTGTAGCTTGGTGTGCTGGCGACTGTCCAGTCGACTAAACTTAAGCATGCTCACTTAAGGAAATATTTCTGCGATAGCGCAGCTAGTGACAAACCACATCCCTTCCTGGTTTCGCCCAATTAGAGGCAATATGCATTTGTTTGAGTAAAGGGCAACAACAAAAGATTGCATTAGCTAGAGTGCGGCAGTGCCAATTTTGTTTTGTTGTCTGTTTGTCATTGTTGTTTTGATTTCATAATAAGAACTTTTCCATATTAGTATAGATAAATACAGTTTGACAATGATATTATAAGTAAAGAGTCTTTTTACTTATAATATGATTACACTAGCTTTTGCCTGCGGCTTCGCCCGCGTGGATGTCGAAAAATATCCGACGGAAACCTACTACCGGGATTCCGTTCATCCGTTTTTGTGCAAACCGGAACATACTCGTACATACAAACAGACCAAAATTCTAAAAACTATATTTTCGGCATCAGACTCGAATATTCAATGTAAGATTTGACTTCGTTACTCAGTCGTTACGGGAAGTCAGAAGTCCGAAAGTCTGACTACCATTCTTACCAAGGGGTATCGTATTACCCAGTAACTGCGTTGTGGAGGTCAGATAGGCAGTCGCTCCATGTAAAATACTGTAAAGTTAGAAACAGTATACGTGTACTTATATTATTTTTACTTAAATACAAAAGGGAATGAACAACTTCAATACAAAACTTCATACCCCTTTACAGAAACTTGTGGGTTGAAAAAAAAAAAAAAACAACGATTTACGTTGTGTTAGTTTCCAACCATAAGCCGAAATATTAGGGATTTTAACTTAAAAAATAAAGAACTTTAATTAAAAACAAATTTTCATCCCCCTTTTCACCTTGTTGAAATTCTAACAACACCGTTGCGTTAGCTTTCAACCTTATTAGATAGTCGATTTAGTGATTTTTCTTCGAAAATTAAGGACTTCAAACATCATCCCCCTTTTTAACCCTTTCGGGAGTGGAATTATCAAAAACGTTGAGACACGTATAAATTAATTTTAAATCGTCAGCTAAAACACAAAATTTGAAGATCCTAACTTCAAAACTGACGGACTTTCATATAAACTTCCACCCCTAGACCTCATAAGAAACCAACGTGCAAAATTTCAAGTCTCTAAGTCCAGCGGTTTGGGTTGTGCGTTGATATATCAGTCAGTCAGGACTTTGAATTTTTATATATAGACTAGCTTTTGCCCGCGGCTCCGCCCGCGTGAATGTCGGTTATCGCGTAAAAAGTAACCTATGTCTTTCTGCATATCCCAGGCTATATCTCTGCCAAATTTCATGACGATCGGTTCAGCGGCTTAGGCGTGAAAACGTAACATACAGACAGACAGAGTTACTTTCGGATTTATAATATTAGTATGGATTCGTTTTCAATCGTCAGCCTAAACACAAAATTTGAAGATCCTAACTTCAAAACTGACGTATTTTCATATAAACTTCCTTCCCCTATTTTACCCCTTTAGGGGTGGAATTCCCAAAAATTCTTTCTTAGTGGATAAAGAACATACCCTCCAAGTTTCATGTCTCTAGGAGCAGCGGTTTGGGCTGTGTGTTGATATATAACCTAGTCAGTCAGTTTACCATTTTATATTTTATATTATATAAAATTCAATTGCTGTTCGTTAGTCTCGCTAAAACTCGAAAACGGCTGGGCCGATTTAGCTGATTTTGGTTTTGAAATGTTTGTCGTCCAGGGAAGGTTTAAACGTTGAGAAAATATGGAAAAAAAAATACTATTAGTGAACGGCTGGACCGATTTCGCTAACTATTTTTTTGTTATGTTTCTTATTATCAGGAGAAGGTTGGACGGTAGGTAGGGTAGGTAGGCTAGGTAGGGTAGGGTAGGGTAGGGTAGGGTAGGGTAGGGTAGGTAGGTAGGTAGGTAGGTAGGGTAGGGTAGGTAGGTGGGGTAGGTAGGGTAGGGTAGGTAGGTAGGTAGGTTGGTAGGGTAGGGTAGGGTAGGTAGGTGGGGTAGGTAGGGTAGGGTAGGTAGGTAGGTAGATAGGTAGGGTAGGGTAGGGTAGGTAGGTAGGGTAGGGTAGGGTAGGGTAGGGTAGGGTAGGGTAGGGTAGGGTAGGTAGGTAGGGTAGGGTAGGGTAGGGTAGGGTAGGTAGGTAGGGTAGGGTAGGGTAGGTAGGTAGGGTAGGTAGGGTAGGTAGGGTAGGTAGGGTAGGTAAGGTAGGTAGGGTAGGGTAGAGTAGTGAAGTTTATACTATATTTCCTTTGCGCGTAGACAAACTGCCACAGTCAAATAGCTTTTGACAGAACGAAGTCTGTCGGGTCAGCTAGTATAATAATAGATTTTGATGATAATTTCTGTGTAATTTTTTGTTATAATAATTATGTTAATTTCTGGATGAATCTTTAATGTTTCCTTTTGAAATTTTGAATAAGTCTATTAAAAATAAATGAATTAAATTATATTGGTTTTTTTTTTTTCTATAACAGCAAACCCTTAAAATTGTTCTCAAGTATATACGAGTATTAACTATATAAGTGCTTATTATTTCACACTGATCTCAGTGTCTTATTTTTCTTGTTTCATTTTTGATGAATAAAAAAGAGAATTAAAACTAAACAAGCAGCTCGTACGCATGGATGCGAGTGTGTGAGTGAGAGTGAGGAAGTGTGATTGTGAATGTGAGTGAATCAGAGTGAATGCGTGAGATTAACAATGGTGCAGGCATTATGGTGTAAGGTTATAATTATATTATTGATGTAAGTACATTTTTCTAGTAATATCTTTCTATCTTCAATCATGTCTAAATATTATGCAAGTTAATTTTCAGATGTGATCTCATGAGTGGAACTTCTTCAATTAATATTATATGACACCATAGAAAAGTGACTTTCCGAGAACACACTGAACATGAATCCCATAATTATTATTGTTTTAGCTAATACCATTTGTCTCATCTGATGGACAGTAATCGCTTGTAATTGGATCAATTACTTACTATAAGGGCTTTTTCAAACAAACAGGCGCGACTCGCAACGCGAATCCCGCGTGGTTCAAAGGCACCGCTTATCGCGCGACACATGGTTGCTTTGTGTCGCGTCGCCTGTCGCGCCTGTTTGAATGAGCTTTTAGGCAATTATCACACAGGAAAGTATAACAAGAGAGAGACAAATGGCAATTGCGACACAAAGGTACACCTAGTAGATGTTTTGATCAGCACCCATAGTGCGTAATACACATAACTTTCAATCACAATCCGATGGCTTTCGATGGATATTGCTAATCCATTGCTTCATGTGTTTGGAAAATGCGTGTAGTTGACAACGTAAATCACGCAATGAATGTTTTGAATTTCCAAAATGAAAGACATTGTCATTGTTAGTGTGTTACGGAATTAACCCGCGTTTCATTTAATGTATATGACTGAATTGACCTGACAGGTAACTCGGGAAATACGATGAAATGAGAGGTCAGCGCAGTCCACAGTTTAAACGTTAAACAAACTTGGTACAAAACCTATTGGGTAGAATAGGTAGATTACCAATCAATATTTAGCACGTTGAATACAGAGAAGAGGTATTAATTGGTGTATAGTACATTGTACAGTGTCGTTCCGAATACCTTCGTCGGTTTTCAAATTCATTCTTTTATCAAGTCAGGATACATAATAGCTTTTGAATACTGAGTCGAAAAGCAAACGCTACTTTACGGGCTGGTACCCTTAGCAAATAGAACTGAACTTTTTTACTGTGACTGTACACTGTAGGTATTTATCTAACATGAAAGCTCTAGATGCGTCCTGATTATCCACTAACATAACCGTCAGCTGAGAACGATTAGTTCCTAGCCTGCGAGTATGGTAATGATGCTGGGTCGTAATTGTACGCTTCCTATGAACAACTGTTCGCTTACATCGAGCTCTCGAGACGTACTTAAGAAAGTTCTAGAACCGAGCTAGACTAAAGTAATCTAGCAACACTTGATGACGTGCTTTTAATGTGGCAAAATTGCCACATTAAAAGCATGTCAAGTTAAAGTCACGTTTACAAATACAATTGGCTGGAATTGATTTCTTTAAGTAACTCAAACACGCAATTAATTGAATGCAAGTTTCTAACGCACAAAATAAAAAAAATTGTGTAACAGTAATTTGTCTTTAAAGAATGAGTGGAACATGAGAATTTAAAACGTCAGCTCAAAGTTATTACTTTTTTTTTAAAACTTTTTTACGTTTTTTAACAAGCGAGAGTTACATCAACATTAATAATACCATATGGCACTTCTAAATAACTGGTCTTTAAAAGGTACATAATGCAGAGCGCTTCTTGGCCTGTTGCGACCTCAGCTGTTCGGTTTAAGGCTCGACGAGGCAGACAGGCCGACGCGACAGCGCGATACGACTTTAGTAAAATCATTTCTATAAAAACTTCATTCCTGTTCTACCAGGATCGAGTTGCACCATCGCGGAGCCTTTAAAATGAACAAACCATAGGTTTCATTCAGTGATATACACTTTTAAGCAGTCAAATGTACACTCTAATGCCACTGGTTTAATTGCTGCTGAATATTTTCTCAGTTTAAAAAACCTAAGGCGTTTAATTTTGGTACAAAACGAAAAATTGTACGAAAATAACTGTCGGAAAAACAGGGCAATTTGTACGTAATTACTGTCAAATCCTGCACGACAGGCGATTTCGGCGGGTGGAGCAATTTTTGAAGCGTGTGTAAATTGCTTCCCAAAAATGTTTCCAACATTACCTATGTACCTAATTATGGCTCAATTATTTCCCTCAATTTGACTAAAAAACTATATTAAGTATTGAAGTTTGGGTTAATTTGCATAATACATGAAAAATGACATTTTGTATGGAAATGTCCTAAATTGATTTTTGAAGAAAGTTCACCAATTGCTAAGCGTTAGTTTACGTGAAATATTTCGGTCGTAAGTAAGGTAAGTATTACTAAAATGTAATCAATTAGGCTATGTTATTTTCTCAAGAGTACAGATTGGTTGCAAAATTGAGCTCGTGGCTAAGTAATAACAGCCGCACGGGCTGATCCATCAGGTTAAGCTACGCTTGTCGAGGTTGTTCCGTGGAAGGGTGACTATCTTTACATACCGAGACTCCTCCGTGCCTCGGAAAGCGCGTTAAGCCGTTGGTCCCGGCTGTCATTCGTGGATCTTTGACAGTCGTTACGGGTCGTCAGAAGTCCGAAAGCCTGACAACCAGTCTTACCAAGGCGTATTGTATTACCCAGTTACTGGGGTGTGAAGGTCAGATAGGCAGTCATTACATGTTAAATATTGGTAGGTACTCAGCTGCATCAGGTTAGACTGTAAGCGGACCCCAACATAGTTGGGAAAAGGCTAGGCGGATTGAGTTAGAAAATGTCATCATCATCATCATTTCAGCCGAAAGACGTCCACTGCTGGACATAGGTACATAATTATTCTATCGGACTTACCGCCGCCGCCGCCGCGCCGCGCGCCGGTGGTATAGGTAAGTACCAGATAACTTGTTTTTTACATGTAGCATTTGCTACATCTACTATGTGGCTAATCCGGCCCTGGGTAAGTATACAAAGCGTCCCACGACTTTGCCACATGGAAGGAAAGTACCTTAAATACTGTAGATACAAAAATTTACTGAATGAAGACTTCATTTTTATTTTAAAAACAATACGAACTGCATTCAAATAATTTTAAATATTCGCCTGTCTGATCCGGAAATCGAACCCCCTAAATGTGAAAAACAGAATTAAGGTACTCTCCCTCCATGTGGCAAAGTCGTGGGATGCCCTGTATAGGTAGGTATTTTGGGTTCAAGTCCAATAACAAACTGGTCACGATACGCACGTTAATTGGTGGCAGATCGTGGTTTCACGAGTGTCAATTGTCTACCTAGGTGCTTACAGTGATATACTCCTGATCAGGAGCGTAGCTGCCGCCGTATCAACTGTATCAATCATACGGGGCCCCCAAGCTACAGGGGCCCCGCGACTTACCGTGTATTAGCAAAAAATCGCAAAATACCTATTATCCAAAAAAATCTAATTCTTATTGATAAGAGCTGAAATAACTTATTAGTTTTTATATTTAGTAGTAACTAGCTTCTGCCCGCGACTTCGTTCGCGTGGAAGTCGTCAAACACCATCATATACTAAAATACCAGCCACATTTTAATAAAACTTCCCTGAACACTACGTTTGGAATTTTGGTCACAGCAGTCAAAATATACAGAGTCAGGACTGGTGACGCCGGAGCAAGCGACGTACAGTTCTATGTTCTATGGTAAAGGGTTTGGTTTCCGCACTTAGTCCTTCAGGTGGACCATTGTACATGGGCCATTGCGGCCATCAGTGGTTATTCCAACCAGCCTACCACCCTCCACAAGTTTATTACGTCTCCCGGTATGTTTAGAACATCTGTGAAAGATCAGGAAGATCAATGCCTCCCAGGGTTGCGGGTTTTTCCAAAAGGGCTACCGTGGCCCTGGCACAAAGGCAACTGAAGTAACACAGGTGGGTTTTAGTCAGTAAAAGTCTGACACGCCCCCAGAAGTTATTTGATAATTTCCCAACCAAAAAAAAGTCCTATAAAGTTCTTCGAACTATCACAATTACAGTAACAAAATGTAAAAAAACCGGTCAAGGTCGAGTCGGACTCACGCACCGAGGGTTCCGTACCATCATAATTGTATAGCTTTATTCGTATTAGTACCTAAATAGTTATGTGCCCAGAAAAAACTACAACTTACTGTGCTTAACCCAAAACAATCTGCGAGTAGGTAGGAAGGAGGACATTTTGGTTGTGAACCGTGAAATGTTTTTAAATTTTCATCGGCGAGGTCAATATTCATCAGACAATGTTAACACTGCGGTGTAAAATATTGCAGGTTAAGGTCAGCGCCATCTCTTGACTGATAATGGAACTAATGTAATTTTTGTTGATGATTTCTGAAAAAGTGTGTTATTTAGAGAAATCTTTTTTTTTTTATGCAAACAACGGAGATAACGGGGGGGGGGGGGGGTGGTTTTTTATATATTTTTCGTCAAAAGTCGAAAAAATAGGCCAAAAAAAAAATTATGAGTATGTGAAAATAACGCTCTTTCATACGTTACCCCACATACCCTTGTAGTCCTACTTCGATATTTTAAGACACCCAATTAAGTCCCAGTATAGTTGGGCAAACGTCATCTAAAATTATTCCAAATTTCAAGTTACTCCCAACAAGGGGACCCTTTTAACTTTTTGATACAGAGCCCCTTTATGACTAGCTGCGCCACTGCTCCTGATGCAGTTTAACAACTGTACTTTACTCTTAGGGTCAGTTTCATCAATGAAACTGACCGCGATCAGCACATCTAAACCGCGTTCAAGAATTCACCTGGCATAAATTTGACAGCTGTGGAACGCGGTTTAGATGTGCTGATTGTGTTCAGTTTCATTGGTGAATTTGACTGTTAGTCATGATTTACTGTGCTTAGCCATAAAAACAAGAGATTCGGTCTAGCTAGATTAATTCCCCAGAATTGTGTAAAGATTTTGGATTGGGTTTGAGGATTTAAAGATAAACCCTCTTTAAATCGTAGCTCAGTAGGTAGATAAGTGCAGTGCTGGATTAAGCCAGCGCGGGGCCTGTAGCAAATTGTTCAAAAAAAGGAGGCGCCGCCGCGCCATCTCAATATTAGTTACTTAGTAGACTAAACGATTTTTTTTATTTTTCGCCTATCAGTATCTTTTCCCATCGGTAAAAAAAAAATTACCGATGGGAAAAGATACTGATAGGCGAAATATAAAAAAAATCGGCGACAAAGTGATACAACTATGTGTCAGACATTGTCGATGTCGTTGCAATCTGTAGGCGCCAGTCAGGGTGTGCGATCTGCACCCGAATTGCGTAATACACTGTCAATCGCAATCTGAATGATTCGGAAGCAGATTGCTAATCCTTTGCTTCATATGTTCGAAAAATAAGTCTGCTCAACAACGTAAATGACGCAATGAATGTTGTGGAACTGTCAAAATGAAACCTATTACTGATAGTGTTACGCAATTACTTACCCCGCTGCTGTCAACAGACGGTGAAATTTAGCTTGCTGGCGTGGCGACACTGACGGCGCGGCGGTAGCCCCAAGTCGTGTTAAGGTTCTACTGTGCGACCTTTACTCAAGCTATGCAGTGATTATAGGTATAGTGTGTCTGTCTCATAAGTTGGTGTTTGCGTTCGATGACCGACAAGGTTATCAAGCATGACTCAACTGATACAAAATGAATTTATCGATTTTGAAGTTTCTGAAGAAATATTAATACACGATCCATAGCGACCATTCGATGATCTTTTTAGTAACAAGCGAGATTCTGATTCCGAAAATTTTTGTGATTATTATGGAAATTGGGACCTATCTATCTATAACATCATCGTTCGTAAGTCGCTTGAAAATGTTGCTCAATTTTTAAGTAGTTTATAGAGATCTGCTTGTAAATCACACCTTTGCGGGTATCCACAGGAAGTGACGTGAGGACTATAATAACTAGTTTATCTAAATTCTGTAGAAAAACGTCTCGTGCATATCATTTTAAAGACGTATCATTATTGAGTGGCAGCCCTGCCCTCCGGCCTTGCTGCGGGCCTGACGAGCAGTGGGTGCCACAAAAACTAGTCAAACACTAATTAGTTAATTTAATTAATTGGCGCCGGTTTCGAAACTGTGCTTGTCCTTTAGATCTTGGAAGATCTAGACTGTAGTAAGGTCAAGATTCTCAAGACCTTAGGTTGAACTGGTTAGACTAAATCGAAAACAAGATATAACGAAGCGGTGACAAACAACGAAGGATAAAATGAAATGATCATTATGTATTCTAATAAGTCACATAGCTGCACTTCGCTAATTCAAAGTTGGTTTATCCATTAATCAGATTGAATTGATTTAATACCATAAGTTTAATTTATTGTAAGAGAATAATAGTATTCTTTGAATGTAGAGAGTAGAGAGTTTATCCATTTAGGCCAGAATTTATCCAGAACGTTACGTACGCAAAAAATTCGACTTACTCACCGACCTGTTTCCCATTGCTACTGTAAGTGTGTTACCTTCGCAATCAACCCGCAGTGCCCGCAGGTCGCTGAGAAAGTCGATTTTGACAGTTCAACAACATTCATTGCGTTATTTACTTTGGCAGGCACAATTTTCAAACATTTATGAAGCAATGGATTATCAATATCCTTCAAATATAATATTTAAATACAATATACAAACTAATACTAAAATAATTATATTATGTAGGTACATAAAAAAGGGGATGTGCTCATTGGGTATAAAAAATTCGTCCGCATCGCTGTCAGTGGGAAAAGTGCTAATGAAAAGGCTGGCAGCGTTGCCATGGCAATGCCGGTTCTTTGGCCTAAAAAAAGACCAGCCAGATGGTCACGTGAACAGTCGACCAACCGCTTGGCGATGTCCCGAAATACTCGATGAACACTCAGACCCCATGGTCCTAATGTTTCAACCCCAAACTGCTCAAACATAATTATAACTCCATATAAGGTGTTTATATATTATTTGCTCCGTTTATATTTCCTACAAATCTAATGTAATTTGTTTCTTTCGTTTGTGTATGTGAGATTATTATTTTTTGTAAACGCACCCACAATACAGGAGAAATTCCTAGTGTGGGGCAAAGATTATAAAAAAAAAAAAACTAATTGTGATTGAAAGTGTGTTATGCAAATAAGGTGCTGTTTTAAAATTTACTTATTTATTTTTGACGCAAAAAAGAGTTTTTTTAAACCAAGTTATAGAAATAAATGTAATTTAGGTATCATTGTGAGTTAGGTGCCATTGCTCAAAGAAAGAAAAGGAAACCATGTTTCTATCAAGTAACAAAAATATTAATCATGCACTTTCCCAAAACTGAGTAACCGTCATATGTACGGCCAGGGATCACTTCTGTGACGGAAGGACCATGAAGCTCCATACACAGTCCGATTGAATTGCAAAACCTAGAAACACAAGTGCACAGTAATTTATATTATTTATCTGTGGCCGGTTCAACTTGGCACCGTACGATGCGGGTCAGTTGCTCGGACACTCACTGTACTTGGCATTTCTTTGCACATTCTTTTAATAAACTCTGTTTACCTTTAACATGGTAGTCGCTGCCGCTCTGTTTATGAAGTGTTTTGATCTTGGAGGGCAAATGCTTTGTTTTCATAATAATTATGGTATTTTAGGTAATTATTTATTACAGAGATTTTTCAACTCAAGAGTTCTTGCATTGACCGCGTGTCAGGCATATTATCTATCAAGGGATCTTTGTAATCAGAATTGTTTCAGAATCATTCGTGTGTTTTAATTAATAGGGATAGTACCTATGGCGTCATGAAAAGCTACAGGAAAATGTACGTTTTGGTGAATGGTCAACATCATCAATTATAAACGCCATCAGCTTAGCAGCCAGTTTCTCATAACATTCTAGACTTAATCCTGCTCGTAGATATAGTCTTGCTCTTAATTAAATCAGCACTCACAGTGCTTCCCTTATACAACAGCTGCACTCACGGATGGTTGCACTAAGCATAAGTGATCCTCTGCCCACCACACAGTGTCGTCACGCACTTATCACCCGCCGTAGGTACCAACGTGCTCTCAACACCGCAGATTGACGGTAGGGTCTGTTGACATATTGGATTATGATTGATGATTAACTTCCACTTCGTACTTTCCAGTAACACATTTTTTAACTAAAGAATCAAAATATTAGATAATTATTTGATTGTTATCAAGGATGGAATTGGAATTATTATAATTAAGAAAGAAGCTGGCGTGAGTGACCATCACCGTCATCATCTAACTGCATTTTCCCTACCATGTTGGGGTCGGCTTCTAGTCTAACCGGATGCAACTGAATACCAGTATTTTACATGGAACGACTACCTCTGACCTCCACAACCCAGTAACTGGGTAATACCTTTTGGTAAGACTGCTTGTCAGACTTTCGGGCTTCTCTCGACCCGTAACGACTGTCAAAGATCCACGAATGACAGCCGGGACCAACGTCTTAACGTGCTTTCCGAAGCACTGAGGTGTCTCGGTATATAAAGATGAGCACCCATCCACGGAGCAACCCCGGCAAGCGTAGCCTAACTTGATGGATCGACCCGTGCGGCTGTTATTACTTTGCCACGAGCTGCTCCTTGGTAAGACTGATAAATTGACCATATTTTTGCGTATTCAAATTCAAGGTTACGGATTCAGCTGTTGATACGGTGGGGTCGGGTCGTGCGTCCATGAAGGCTAGATATTTTCAGCGGAATACAGGCACCGTGGTTCCATTGTGGATCAAGATTCTTTGTTATGATGCGTTTTGTTTGTTTTTTTTTTAATCTAACCTGAATCTCCATAGTAATCAAACAATTAAGATTAGGTAGGTATTTAGACTTACTACAGAAAAATGTCAGAGATATGAAAAAAAAAAAAACTAAACACGTACTTTACTCACCAACTTGAATTAATTGACACAGAACCACATTGCACACTACAGCAACTCGATCACCGTTCCGACCTGTGGTTCCGATTGTACGAGTATACTCCCGAGTGCGAGCAACCGCGACTGGTTGCGACTGCAAGCATGCACGACTGGTTGCAGGTGCCATGCGGGCGACGCGGTCGTACTTCAGCGACTGGCGCGTGCGCATCCAATGCTGCTGTTTTGTTAATACCATGCTGAGATATACGAAGTTCAGACGACAGCAGAAGTTCATGGGAAATTAACAAATACAGAAGACCCGCTGACCAAAGGGTGGAATGAAGAAATTACAAAAACCACCAAAATATTGTGTTGCACATCATTCACACAGTAGTTCAGTCGATAGACTGCAAGGAGCAGCTGAGATTTGGAACTAACATTGATTTTCTTTAAATAGACAAGAGAAGCAATAAGCAGCAAGAATAGCAGTCACATTACGCCTGGCAATGGTGGAACGTGGATGAGAAAGACTCTCCTTATGTTTCTACCTATAAATTATTTCACTTTTGGCGTAATCTAATTTCCTATACGTACTTAATTATACATATATTTTCAACTGATTTCCAAAGACGCACAGCATCTGTCTCACTGTAACTTATCCTGCTGTGGTAGTAGTTCGCGAGTGGCTCTCAATGCTGCGCGCCCGCTACATACTGCTAGCGTGAGCTTACGGGCAAGGTCACAGCGTGCAGTCAGCTGGTAGCATTATGTCACAAACAAATATGGTGGTCTACGTCGGCGCGGTTTTGAGGTTTACAATCACATTTTATAAAACTTCCCTGTATACAATAACTAGGTACCAAATGTCACAACACTGATACACTGACTGATGCATCCTTACAGATTATTCCTGACGAACGGCTATAAAAACTAAAATAATCAGTTGATTTTCACACGGGATTTCTCATTAACAATCACCTAACCATAGATATTATTTTTTATTATAACCATAGATGACAGAAGCAGCCTAAACTTAATGTTTTTCTGTGTAGGTATGTATGTATAAAAATATACATAACAAAATGTAAAACTAATGAATCTTGTGTAATAAAATTATCAATCGTTGGGAATGGAACTTACAACCACAGAATTGCACAGCAGTCGTGAAACCGTTAAGCTATTTGCTTAATTTTAAGTTGAATAAAATAACCGTTCTTATATATATCATGATTGACTGCTTAGCTCCATAAAGGTATAGCGTGATGATAATCATTTAAAAGGTTAAATCTGTAACTGTCTGCTATATTCGTTCCCTATTCAGCCCAGTGAAGTAATGGTCGAATAATTCGACTGTTGTCATCAAAGAAATCTTATACGAGTATCTATCCTGCCCACAAGAACACAATATTGTTTCACACCATCTCTGCTCATGCATAGTCCTTAAACGAACTGACACGATTAAATATCTCGGAATAACCATAGATAACAACTTAACGTACAAAGCCCACATTTATGCCCTTTCCTCCAGAGTTCGAAAACTAATACACGTCTTAAAAAAACTCCGTGACTGTACACCTATTGATACTTTGCGAATGGTCTACTTCGCTCTCTGCCAGTCAATCATACAGTACTGTATATGTATTTGGGGACGCGCTGGTAAAAGCACATTTTTAACGCTAGAGAGGGCTCAACGGGCACTTATCAAGGTTGCACTAAAAAAACCTTTCAGATTTCCCACAGACCTTGTCTACCATGAGTTTCAAGTCCTCAGGGTACGACAAATATTCGTACTACAAGCAACACTTAAATATCACGCAACATTAAAAAAACGGCCCGACTATAACGACCTATTAAACAAGCGTGTCTTCAAAGTACCCATACCAAATGCCAAATCAGAACTCGCTAGACGCTGTACCTATTTTTCCTTTTCCTACACTTACAATAAAGTTAGCAAAATTTGTGACCTAAAGAACTGCTCAACCACGACCTGTAAGAAAATAATAACTTCAGCTCTTTTAAAATTATCATACGATGACACCGAAGCCTTGATATAGTACTTACACACACACACACACCCTTGTTTGTACAGACATCCTTATGAGGACCTTGTTAGTTCTTGAACGAACCGAGGACCCTCCAAAAAACTGGTTTATATACCTAATTGGCCTTTTTACATAAGATAGAAAGAGACAGGTGGGTAAATCTATAGTGATGAGCTTATTGGGATAATGCTATCTCAACATTTTTTCGTATGAATTGCGGCTAACATACTGAGGACCTAAAATACACAGCTAAATGTAACTAGCGATGCACATACGAGGACTTTGTGTAGGCCAACCGAGGACCCCTTATATAAGCCCTGCGACGCCCTTCCGAGGACGTATTTTTACACAATATTTCTTATATCTTGAACAAAGTGCGGACGCTGTGTTAGACTTTATATTACCAAACCGAGGACAGTTTTTCGCGTAGAACTTGTATAAAGCGAGGACATGGAAAATCTACCGAATTCATTTTACGTGTAAGATAATAATTGATTAATGCAAGCAGAATGTTCCGATTTATTTCTTACACACATTTTCTAATATGAAGTACCAAGCGAGGATCTCTCTGTTGCTTTTAACGTAAACAGTGGGAGAAAAAATATTATCCAATATATGTAGATGTATAGCCGTATTACTCACAAAATAATAAAAGTGAAGCGTGGTAGTGGTTGTTTAGTTCTTATAAGACTCACTCAGAGCACACGTTATTATTTCCATGATATTGTGATACCTAGCAACGTACGGACCGCGAATAAGAAAGGTGTAATCACTGTGAAGGAGAAGCAAGTTTGTGCTGATGCTGCAGCCAGGGTCGTTTCTTCATGAGAGAACTCCTCAACAGTTAATAGCATCGTCTTCAAATTTGGCATACGCGTTAGGTTTATATAGAAAAATTAAGACAATACCGGTTTGTGCGGATGCTGCAGCCAGGGTCGTATCTTCATGAGGGAACTACTCAACAGTACATAACATCGTCTTCAAATTTAGCATACGCGTTAGGTGTATATAGTAAAATTAAGATAATAACCAGTTCGTGCTGACGCTGCAGCCAGGGTCGCCTCTTCATGAG
Source organism: Dryobota labecula (assembly GCA_947523025.1). Classification (NCBI taxonomy): domain Eukaryota; kingdom Metazoa; phylum Arthropoda; class Insecta; order Lepidoptera; family Noctuidae; genus Dryobota; species Dryobota labecula. Next base: position 1,341,166 of record OX383290.1, read on the forward strand.
GGAACTCCTCAACAGTAGATAGCATCGTCTCCAAATTTTGCATAAGCGTTAGGTTTATATAGTAAAATTAAGATAATAACCATTTTGTGCTGATGCTGCAGCCAGGGTCGTTTTTCATGAGGGAACTCCTCAACAGTAAATAGCTTCGTCTTAAAATTTAGCATACGCGTTAGTTTTATATAGTAAAATTAAGATTATAACCAGTTTCTACTGATGCTGCAGCCAGGGTCGTTTCTTCATGAGGGAAATCCTCAACAGTTAATAGCATTGTCTTCAAATTTGGCTAACGCGTTAGTTTTATATAGTAAAATTAAGATAATAACCAATTTGTGCTGATGCTGCAGCCAGGGTCGTTTCTTCACGAGGGAACTCCTCAACGGTTGATAGAATCGTCTTCCAATTTTGCATACGTGTTAGGTTTATATAGCAAAATTAAGATTATACCAGTTTGTTCTGATGCTGCAGCCTGGGTCGTATCTTCATGAGGGAACTACTCATCAGTTGATAGCATCGTCTTCAAATTTGGCATACGCGTTAGGTTTATATATTAAATTTAAGATAATAACCAATTTGTGCTGATGCTGCAGCCAGGGTCGTTTTTCATGAAGGAACTCCTCAACAATTAATAGCATCGTCTTCAAATTTGGCATACGCGTTAGTTTTATATAGTACAATTAAGATAATAACCAGTTTGTGCTGATGCTGCAGCCAAAGTCGTTTATTCACGAGGGAACTCCTCAACAGTTGATAGCATCGTCTTCCGATTTTGCATACGCGTTAGGTTTATATAGCAAAATTAAAATAATACCAGTTTGTTTTGATGCTGCAGCCAGGGTCGTATCTTCATGAGGGAACTACTCAACAGTTGATAGCATCGACTTCAAATTTGGTATACGCGTTAGTTTTATATAGTAAAATTAAGATAATAACCAGTTTGTGCTGATGCTGCAGCCAGGGTTGTTTCTTCACGAGGGAACTCCTCAACAGTTGATAGCATCGTCTTCCAATTTTGCATACGCGTTAGGTTTATATAGCAAAATTAAGATAATACCAGTTTGTGCTGATTCTGCAGCCAGGGTCGTATCTTCGTGAGGGAACTACTCAACAGTTGACAGCATCGTCTTCAAATTTGACATACGCGTTAGATTTATATATTAAAATTAAGATATTAACCAATTTGTGCTGATGCTGCAGCCAGGGTCGTTTTTCATGAAGGAACTCCTCAACAATTGATAGCATCGTCTTCAAATTTAGCATACGCGTTAGTTTTATATAGTAAAATTAAGATAATAACCAGTTTCTGCTGATGCTGCAGCCAGGGTCGTTTCTTCACGAGGGAACTCCTCAACAGTTGATAGCATCGTCTTCCGATTTTGCATACGCGTTAAGTTTATATAGCAAAATTAAAATACTACCAGTTTGTTCTGATGCTGCAGCCAGGGTCGTATCTTCATGAGGGAACTACTCAACAGTTGATAGCATCGACTTCAAATTTGGTATACGCGTTAGTTTTATATAGTAAAATCAAGATAATAACCAGTTTGTGCTGATGCTGCAGCCAGGGTCGTATCTTCATGAGGGAACTACTCAACAGTTGATAGCATCGTCTTCAAATTTGGCATACGCGTTAGGTTCATATATTAAAATTAAGATAATAACCAATTTATGCTGATGCTGCAGCCAAGGTCGTTTTTCATGAGGGAACTACTCAACAGTTGATAGCATCGTCTTCAAATTTAGCATACGCGTTAAGTTTATATAGTAAAATTAAGATAATAACCAGTTTGTTTGTTTACTGATTGACAGTTGTACAATGTTTCCGTTTTTGTGCTATAGATCGTTTACCTTGAAACACAAAATTAAATAACTTAAGAAAAGGAAAACTAGAACTGAGGTTTAAAATTAAAAACAGGTCAGGATAGATTAGGTAACTACTTATAAAGTTTTACATTTAGAAATGCACAGATGGAGTAATAACATTTATAATTAACACATAGCATGTTTGTACGAGTATACTGCCTTCTAACCATGTCGTGTTATACGAGTATTGTCAAATGATTTATTAAAAAGATGCATATTTGATTTTACAAAGACAGCTATTTCGAAAATGTTAAGTGATGGGAATGTTAGCAAATTTAGAGACTTGAATACAGTTACGCAACTATATGTTACTTTCATGTTACACATTGCCCTTTTACATCGTTTTTGAATCTTGAATACCTGTTCTCTCAGACTAAAATTTTAATGACGCCACCAAACCATGGTAAGCAACTAATCTGGTGGGCATATTAACTTCCCTGGATAGATTAAAATGCACAATAGCTGCTGTACTTAATTTTTTGCATACTTCTTCTGCGTTCTAACTAAACATTGTGTTAAGTAATGTAATGTTAAATTCGACCAAATTATGTCGATCTTTTTTAATTAATAATAATAATAATAATAATCCCACCGCCGTATCTCTACGTTGACGTCATGGTAGGGCTTGCGCGCTCCGAACTCTAGGTCTGTGCCGGTAGAGTTTACTTTCCCGGAACAGGTCTAGGGTGAGGAGCCAGACCAAGAGAGATACAGAAACCCGCAGGGCAGCATGTGGCGAGCTGGAGAAGTCATGTTCCTCACCTCTGGCTTGCCTTTATTGGCCGGCTGGAGTGAACGTTGACGAGGAACTGAGCTCCTACCTCATTCTTGCCTTTATTGGCCGGTTTGAGTGGAGATTCGCAAGAGCAAACGTGCTCGGAGGAAGGAAGTATTCCAGTAAGTGCTTGTAGGGATCTTGACCATCTTCCGGGCTCTGGGATTGTTCTGAGGGCCGTGGAATACCTCTCCACTCCTCGAGCACCTCAGGACATGTTGCCCCCTTGTCGCTACGTCACTATGTGCTAGCGACCGTTTTCGGGGGCCCATTATTGAGTGTGCAAGTCACCCCCTGCCATTTAATCCGTGTACAATAAAACATTGATCAGGCAGGGGCCATAGTCCTTCCATAGTTTTAGGTAACCAGTCCATTTTAACCACCCAAACCCATAGTCCAATTCGTTGTTTCCATGTCCTACAATAGTCCTACACAACCCGGGGGTTGTCCTTGGGTGCACTTACATAGTGCGTACAGGGATAATCGTCGGTTGGTGCCTCATTTAATTAAAAGCGTCTAACGGGCCTCTGCGAGTTGGCTTCGGCCCCTCGTACGCCTTCCAAAGGCCCGGGACCCCCGGGTCCCGAGATAAGTCAAAGACATTTAAAAATAATAATTTAACCCCACCGCCGTATCTCTACGTTGACGTCGTGGTGGGGCTTGCGCGCTCCGAACTCTGGGTATGTGCCTGTAGAGTTTACTTAACCGGAACATTTCTAGGGTGAGGAGCCAGACCAAGAGAGATACAGAAACCCGCAGGGCAGCATGTGGCGAGCTGTTGGGCAGTTGCGACCCCACGGACCCTATCTCCCGGGAGAAGTCATGTTCCTCATCTCTAGCTTGCCTTTATTGGCCGGCTGGAGTGAACACTGACAAGGAACTGAGCTCCCACCTCATTCTTGCCTTTATTGGCCGGCTTGAGTGGAGATTCGCAAGAACAAACGTGCTCGGAGGAAGGAAGTATTCCAGTAAGTGCTTGTAGGGATCTTGACCATCTTCCGGGCTCTGGGATTGTTCTGAGAGCCGTGGAATACCTCTCCACTCCTCGAGCACCTCAGGACATGTTGCCCCCTTGTCGCTAAGTCACTATGTGCTAGCGACCGTTTTCGGGGGCCCATTATTGAATGTGCAAGTCACCCCCTGCCATTTTATCCGTGTATAATAAAACATTGATCAGGCAGGGGCCATAGTCCTTCCATAGTTTTAGGTAACCAGTCCATTTTAACCACCCAATCCCATAGTCCAATATCTTTGTTTCCATATCCTGCAATAGTCCTACACCAACCGGGGGTTGTCCTTGGGTGCACTTGCATAGTGCGTACAGGGATAATCGTCGGTTGGTGCCTCATTTCATTACAAGCGTGTAACGGGCCTCTGCGAGTTGGCTTCGGCCCCTCGTACGCCTTCCAAAGGCCCGGGACCCCAAGATCCCGAGATATGTTAAAAATATAAAAATAAATAATAATAATAATCGTTTATTTATAAAAAGGGCACATTTACAATAAGTTCCTTAACAATTAAAATAGAACACAATTGCTTATTTGCCTGAACTAGGTTGAACCTGTGCTTCAGGCTAGGAAGTGCATAAATACTTAATGTAATAAATTAACAATGAGTATAAAGTGAAAACTAAATCTAATTTAGGTTAGTAACAGTAAAATTGCATGTAAGCGTTTCTATTTGCAGACAACAAGTCAATATTTTATGGTGCATATCATTGTTTTGTTGTTGTTTTATAATAATTGTTATAAAAGTTTTCTTATCATGCTTCTCAAAGATGTTGCTGCAACTTGGTTATTATTTTAATGGTAAAAATTAGAAATTTTTAAATTAAATTAAATTAATAAAAATTAAATTTTTTGATCGTTGGTAAAAGTAAGTTAAATAATTCGTTTTATTTTAAAATAAACCTACTTCTATTTCAGCAAAGTTTATGTTGTTTTCTTTACAATGGTGTTATGTACGTTCACGTTCTTTATTTCTTTTAACTTTTTCTTTGTTTCAAATCCTGCTGCCCATATTTTCACCAAGGAAGGCATTCCTACTTTACGATTCTATGACAATACAATATTTTATGGTGCATATCATAATGTTGTGTCTCTCTATCTAAGCAGGCTACTTAGCACATACTGCAGAAAAAGCCTACTTAATCCTCTTGCACCTAGTAGCTACAAAGGTTTTGGATAAGGATTCAATCTACCTTCGATTTTCTCCTCCATAATTTTATTTAAACGATAGCACATAACTCGTCTTCTACACATCAGGAAAACTGTCGAAACGAGGACTAGAATACACACTGTTTGGAAAATCTAGCAAACCGAGGTCTTAAATACACATTGTTTGGAAAAGCTAGCTAACCGAGGTCTTTTGTGTTAAAGTTAACACATAGGTCCTCAGATAATACAACGAACGTGAAATGAGTGTAAAGAGGCTGTGTATGAGGCGACAGTGACGCCACCTGGTGGACACACAATGTTTGTGTAAGATTATGAATAATCTTGATCAAACCGAGGTTCAGACAACTTTTTCTTATTAAGTATACAGAAAGACTCAAAATCGCTTGCAGAATACGAATCTTTGGTCAAGTCAAACCGAGGACCCTCGAAAAGGTCCTCGCTTTGAAAAGGTCCTCGGTCGTGCCTTGTGTATTCATATGACCGTCCTCGGATGGTACTTAAAACAAACACACCCTCACACACATGTACCCGCACCCTCATTCACACTTGCTCACACAAACTCACACACCACACCTCAAATCCATTGTTAACTCTAATCTTTATTTTATTTCTTTATTTTAATTTATTATAATTATCTAACATTCTCAAATTGTAACTTTACCTTTTTAACTTAGTTAAATTCATACTCCAGAGCCACAAGATACAAGCAACGCTTAGTTTGTGGCTCACCGAATATATCTCTTTGTAATTTTACTTTTGATGAATAAACTTTATTATTATTATTATTATTATATAGACTTAGACTTATCTCGGGACCCGGGGGTCCCGGGCCTTTGGAAGGCGTACGAGGGGCCGAAGCCAACTCGCAGAGGCCCGTTAGACGCTTTTAATTAAATGAGGCACCAACCGACGATTATCCCTGTACGCACTATGTAAGTGCACCCAAGGACAACCCCCGGTTTGTGTAGGACTATTGTAGGACATGGAAACAACGATATTGGACTATGGGTTTTGGGTGGTTAAAATGGACTGGTTACCTAAAACTATGGAAGGACTATGGCCCCTGCCTGATCAATGTTTTATTATACACGGATAAAATGGCAGGGGGTGACTTGCACACTCAATAATGGGCCCCCTAAAACGGTCGCTAGCACATAGTGACGTAGCGACAAGGGAGCAACATGCCCTGAGGTGCTCGAGGAGTGGAGAGGTATTCCACGGCTCTCAGAACAATCCCAGAGCCCGGAAGATGGTCAAGATCCCTACAAGCACTTACTGGAATACTTCCTTCCTCCGAGCACGTTTGCTCTTGCGAATCTCCACTCAAGCCGGCCAATAAAGGCAAGAATGAGTTGGGAGCTCAGTTCCTCGTCAGTGCTCACTCCGGCCGGCCAATAAAGGCAAGCCAGAGATGAGGAACATGACTTCTCCCAGGAGATAGGGTCCGTGGGATCGCAACTGCCCAACAGCTCGCCACATGCTGCCCTGCGGGTTTCTGTATCTCTCTTGGTCTGGCTCCTCACCCTAGACATGTTCCGGTAAAGTAAACTCTACCGGCACAGACCCAGAGTTCGGAGCGCGCAAGCCCCACCACGACGTCAACGTAGAGATACGGCGGTGGGGTTATTATTATTATTATTATCTATGGTTGTCATATATTATACTGGTATATTCGTTCCTGCAATATTCCTTGGTGGCCAGTACGTCTAAATGCACTAAATCTCTGGGTAAGAGAGACACACGACATACCGCGCTGCTTGAGGATATCAACAAGGAGTTCCCCATTACGAAAGCCATAAATGATCGGTTACTGAAACAATTTATCTTTGATAAAAAATACAGAATCCAACTTCACGAGGATCGCCGATGCGAGGGGTTTCGCCCCGCAGAGCTGCGTATCTTTACAGATGGATCCAAAACAAGTAGTGGTACAGGTGCTGGAATCTTCTTGGAGGACTTCAACATACACATAGCCACTTCATTTGGCCAACCGATGTTACATTTGCCAAGTATAGTTAAGCCAACTATAGTAGGTACTTATATTTGACAGTTGTACAACCGTGACAGGAATAACGCTTAACCAAAGTAGATGTAAGTAACGTTTATAGATCTCAGCCTGAGTCAGAAGTAGGCTTGGTTTTGCACTGTTGCCACAGCGCTTTATTTAATTACATTTCGTTTGTGCAGCAAGAGCTGTGTATTGGGGCATTCAGTTTCCGCGACTGCTAGCTTATCTTGCTCTAGGGGCCAAGGGCACCGCATGCCGGGTTGGTGACGCAAATCAACGGGTTCTTATAAAAACAGCAAAGCTATCATTATTCATGTATTTATTTTTAAATGTAACTCATATTTGGATTTCATTCCGATTCCCATATTCTTATATTCGTAACCAAAACAAAATACGGGTCAATGTCACAACTTTATTTATTTAATCGTAAGAAACACTCGGTTTTTAGGGTTCCGTAGTCAACAAGGAACCCTTACCTATAGTTTCGCCGTGTACGTCTGTCCGTCTGTCTGTCTGTCCGTCCCCAGCTTAGCTCAGACTCTTAGTACTAGAAAGCTATAATTTGGCACGGATATACATATTAATCACGCCGACAAAGTGGTAAAATAAAAAATAAAAAAAATAGTTATTTAGGGTCCTGTACATGTAGTGGGGATCTTTTTTTTTTTCGCCTACCCTATGGTGTGGGGTATTGTTGTATGGGTCTTTCGAAAATATTGCGGGTTTGTGAAAACAACTTTTCGATTAAGGGATCTTTAATATTAGGTTTTAAAATGCAAATTTTTGTTAGAGTCAAGTGTGCTGCCAGCTAAACGGTTAGTTTTGCATAGGTGAAAAAATTCACCATAGTACATAGTATATATAACGAAGTTAAAAGAAAAACTATCACAGCTAAGTAGGCTTTTCAAGTTTACGAGTAATAGTCGACTAACTTAAATTTGCAGTTGAAACACATGTTCCCCGATACAATCTGTATAGGACAGCATGTTTCTCAACTACAATGTTAAGTTTGTTCTTGAGATAAATTCATCCCAACTACGGAACCCTTCATTGGTCGTGGTTTTTACTAACTGATACAACACCGGGACCAATAGGTACATAATGGAATACACGCGTTACTATTCATCAAGCTTTGCGAAACAGTCTAGTTGACGCACCACGCCACAGAACGGATTGATCAACTTAACTTTTTGCAATCCATCCCAAAATATATGGAAATCGTGACATATACTCGGAAATCAAATACGGGATCAAAAATGTAAACAAAGGAATAATAACCTCAATTGTGTAGTTTGTCGAAAGGTACTATAATATACTGTTAAAATTGTAGGCTTATCTTAATCAGAATCAGATTCTGATTGTGATTGGTTGGGTGATAAGCTTATCTTAAGTAGGTAAAATATAATATTGCACACAGTTTTCAGCTTTAAAGTGACGTAATAAAATATAACTGTTTGAAATAAAATCGTGAAAGTCATTTTTATGATACTGCCAAGGCAGAAGCTGTAAATATTTGGACTTACATTCATTATTTTCTATTTATAAAATGTTTCTCCTTCTTAACAAGAGAATCGTTAAAAAAATCGTACATATTATTACCTATGTTATACTAATAATCCATTCAAGTTGGGTGTCTCTCCTGGTCTCCATTTTGTTTTGTTCATTCGGCATAGAGGAAAGTAATACTGTCATTCGGTTTCTGACGTTTGTCGTGATTGAATGTGTCCCTCTGAGTTATTATTTGTTAATAAGTTTTATCTTGAAAGTCGTGTTCACGCGTAATAAAGTAAACGTACCTACTCGTACTATGGATGCTCAGCCTGGGCCGTCATTAGAATGACCAGTTTGAGAAATTCTTTCATTAGTAATAGCTGAGAAGTACAGAATCCTTATACAGTGATTTTAATAATGCAAAGATTAACTTAGTATTATTAAAACTGTCCTAAAAGAATTGAAGACTAGACCTTGGCACAGTATTCGTCTACTGACTTCTTATGCTAGTTCATCATTTAGTACTTCTGGTATTAAAAGAGTTGCATCTAAGTGTTTAGTGACAACCTTGATGAGGTGGTGCTAACCTTCCGGTTGGGGCCTAGGAAATGGGTTTCTTCTTCACTTACCCGGATTACGGATTTCCTTGTAATATGTGCTGCATGGCATATGATTGGTAGTTATAACGAAATTAGTATTTTGATGTCTGTAATCTAGGTACGCAACTTCACTGGTGTTTGAGTGGTGTTCACAACATGCTGTGAATCCACCATTTTCACCAATGAAATGTCCAATTGTGTGGATACAATCAATGGCAAATTAATAGCTATGAGCTATTCTTGACACGTAAGAGGAACTGTAGAACTGATCTTATAAGTGACTGCATGTAATGCCATGAGGTAGTAGCAATATTCTAAAAATACATTTTAAATCTAACAGTTCCTGTAAAAAAGCCGTAGTAGATAATTCCAGAAAACCTCCCACACTTGAATTAGTTGTCATTCTCAAGTGTACGCTCCGTGACTGGGTGCAGTTAAATTTAGTCTCCGATGTACACAATTACCCATCCATTGACAATTATCCATGATTCCTAGGATGGCATGGTGGCGGTGTTTTTGTGCGAGGTGCGGAAGCCGCGAGGTCGCAGCCTCACAGCTGCGTTTCCGCGTTTCCCGCCGAATTATCCGTGAAATGTCGCAGAGCGGCGCGCGCGCCGTGACGATAACTTGCCCGACGTTTGGGTGCCTTCAGGTTCACATTATTACCTCGTTTGGGCAATTTTTTTGACACGGGAAGGTTAGGTAAATACGGGCATTTAACAAATATAAAGATTTCATTGGTGTTTCAGTGCAACTAAATCGATAATTAAATAGTTAATGAGTTTCTTATTTCGGAAAATTCCGTCTAATTAGGATTGCAAATTAAATAGGTTGGATTTAATTTATGTATTCTGCGGCACTGCTCTTTTTGGAGTTCCGTACCTCAAAAGTAAAAAAAACGGAACCCTTATAGGATCATTCGTATGTCTGTCTGTCTTTCCGACTGTCACAACCGATTTTATGAAAGACAGTGAACAGATGTAAAAACCGCTCGTTTGGTGTATTTTAATTACTTTCACAGCGTACCCTAGTAGCATTTTTTGTTGGCATTTAGTTGGGCCACTTACCTCTGGTTAGTTGGCAAATGCATAGAATTGGCGGCCAGTTTGCGGGTTGGGCCAACAACTGATGACCTACGTGGATTTGCTTACGAAGGCCCAACTTGCGATGGGGCCAACGTACATTGCCCTACGAAGGCCCGACGAAAACGTGTTATGGGTAGGCCCAACGACATGTAATACATTTAGGCAAGCGGTTGTATGTTGGTTGGTTCTATGGTTGGTTTCAGAGCGACGCGTCTCGCCAGCACCGGCCGTACGCGCATCGCTATACATGAACCTTATCGGCTTCAAAATAAGGTTGGTTTTAGCGATTTGTTTTGAAAAGCCAACCTTATTTTGAAGTCGATAAGGTTCATGTGCAGCGATGATTTTTACACGTTTTGTAACACACATGTAATGAGTCTTTCGTGGCGTCATCCATTCTTCACGCACCACACCGAGTTCCCCACCGTAATCATCATCGTCGTAAACCTCCACAACTTTATACATTTAACACTTTCACAAACACTAAGGGTTAACTAACTAAACTAAAACATAGCCTGCCAGCCTGATATCAGGCTAATATCTTTGTTGATGCGAACAAAACAAACACTCACAAATACTCCGCAGCCGCAGGTGCACATATGAATAACAAAATGGCGGGCGGGCCGGGCGTCAGGTGCCGCCGCCCGCTCCCCGCGCACCCCACTACCACCCCGTTGGAGTACAAAAATCTCCCAACAGTAGGAATAGAAGCAGCAGGCCCGCGTTAGTTGGCCCAATGTTGTCATTATACCTTAAATCCCTACAAAAATCACCCAACAGTAGGAATAGTAACAGCAGGCCCGTCGTTGGCTATCCGTTGGGCAAATAGTGCATGTTTATGACAATGGGCCTATTTTAAGTTTAGGTTGGCGGAATAACTAACCGTCTGCCAATACATTCCCAACTGTTGGCGTATGGAAGCCAACGGCAATTGTTACTAGGGTAATGTCGTATGACATTTTATTGTAGGGTCGGGCTGCTGACATTGAATCCATTTTTATTTTGCTAAAGCGAGCTGTCAGAGCCATTTATAATCTACGTCGCCGCGAATCTCTTAGGGATCTATTTAAAAAGATTAATATTATTAAATAGATCCATTTTTATGACATTAATTTTATAAGTTTAACTCGCACATAGACTTTTTATTTGTAAGTAAAATCATCTACTCTAACAATATTTTTAAATATGTGTATTACACATGATTAATTTATCCGTTATCCATTTTTTATTGTTTTACCTAAGTCAAAGTCAAATCATTTATTTCAAACTAGCTTCTGCCCGCGACTTCGTCCGCGTTAAATTTCTTGTTCCCCCGACCCACCCCGTCACAACACATTGCCTGCCCGTGCTTTTACTTCGTTTTCGCATAAACTTTCATTAAAAAAAATTGTGTCCACTAGGACACAATTTTTTTACTACTACTACTATTTTACTATTTTTTTTTTTTTTTTTTTTTTTCAACTATAATAGGAATGTAATTCTTCCTCAAGAATTGGGCTGTAAAATGCAAAAAGATTTTTTTCAAATCCAACTCGCACTTCCAGAGATTAGCGCATTCAAAAAACAAAAACCGGCCAAGTGCGAGTCGGACTCGCGCGCGAAGGGTTCCTTACCATCCATACTAATATTATAAATGTGAAAGTAACTCTGTCTGTCTGTCTGTATGTTACGTTTTCACGTCTAAACCGCTGAACCGATCGTCATAAAATTTGGCAGAGATATAGCCTGGGATATGGAGAAGGACATAGGCTACTTTTTACGTGATAACTGACATCCACGCGGGCGGAGCCGCGGGCATTATCTATAAAAACGGCAAAAAAATCGTGTCCGTTGTATGGGAGCCCCCCTAAAATATTTATTTTTCTGTTTTTTTTGTGTTTGTTGTTATAGCGGCAACTGAAATACATCATCTGTGAAAATTGCAACTGTCTAACTATCACGGTTCATGAGATACAGCCTGGTGACAGACGGACGGACAGACAGACAGACAGACAGACAGACGGACAGACGGACAGCGGAGTTTTAGTAATAGGGTCCCATTTTACCCTTTGGGTACGGAACCCTAAAAACTAACTCTTCAGCTTTAGAATAGACTACCTCGCAGAGTTGATCATTATTTTGCTGCGGAGTTATTATATAACAGTTATATCTCCTAAGATATTCATTGAAATTAAATGATGTAAGGGCAACTTTGTTCAAAATTAAATACTTGTGATGAATAACGTATTTATTTGGATAAGGATTAATACCATGTTTATGAAAACTCCTTCGCAAATAATGCATTAATTTCGAACAAACTTGATTACCATAAAAAAAGGTTATAGTGAGTCAATTTTAAAAGATAGACATATTCTGTCGCGGACTTTTTTTTAGAACTTTTAAAGAGGAACAATTCCATCATACATGATATTTGCGTAACTTAAACCGTTTACGCAGCGCACGCAACAGAAGCTCTCAAAAAGGAATATTTTTTCCCGTTTTTGCAACATTTTACATTTATGCTCCGCTCCTATTGGTTATAGCGTAATGTTATATAGCCTATAATATTTCTGAATAAATGGACTATCCAACACAAAAATAATTTTTCAATTCCAACCAGTAGTTCCTGAGATTAGTGCGTTCAAACAAACAAACAAACAAACAAACTCTTCAGCTTTATAATATTAGTATAGATAGGCACGTAAAATGCACTTTTGAACGTCAAACATTACAAAAATAGTTAATTGATTCTAGTTGCCCCTTCCAAAAGGTATGGAGAAGAATGGGCAAGGAACTCCATACTTACTCTTTTAAAATGTTATCAATAGTTTGTATACATTAATTACTAATTATAGGTGAAGACGATGTACCTAGAATAAAAATTACTTACCACAATATCTACTGGATCGATTATGTTGAAATCCATACTTAATATTATAAATGTGAAAGTAACTCTGTCTGTCTGTATGGTACGTTTTCATGCCTAAACCGCTGAACTGATCGTCATGAAATTTGGCAGAGATATAGCCTGGGATATGGAGAAGGATATAGGCTACTCGAGCCGCGGGCAAAAACTAGTTTAGTATAAATAAATATTAATTTTTGTTACCCAAACACGAGCGTGTGACGTAAATAAATGGATTTTGAATATGGGGTTCATTTTGGGGATTTTTTAAAATAATTATATACATAATATATTAACTTATTTAAAATAAAAAGTTTTGGAAACCTTGTGACAACAAATGAAAATGAAATGATTGATTGAAATTGAATTGAATTGATTGATGTCAAATGAAATTGTTATGAGGATTATTTTTTAATAATTAATTTTACTAAAGAAAATACATGAAAATTCTCCGAAACAGCTGACCCTAAAATTATGAAAAACGTACAGAGAGTAAGTAGTTCTATACTTATAGATTACAGAAAAACCTACAAGAAGTCTACGGTCTTAAAATACCATGGTAAATAAACTCAATATTGTGCGTACAAACTTACATTTGCGGTTGGAATGTATTGGGGTACATGTTTTCCAAAACTACAATGTTAAGTTTGTTCTTGGGATAAGCTCATCCCAACTACGGAACACTTCATTGTCCGTGGTCCGACACGCTCTTTGCCGGTTTGTACGCTTGTACCTAATCACGTCACGGCTGTCCAATGTTTCAAGACTTAAACAATTGTCTTAAGCAGTCTAGTCTCTGTTAATAAGATAATTAAGTTCTTTCTAAGTAGCTAACCGTGGTCTAGATTAGTTGTTGATTTTAATGAAGTACGGGAGCCAAGAACAATAATTATCATTTCTAATTGAAATATTTTTAGGGTTCCGTACTTCGAAAGGAAAAATGGAACCCTTAGGTATAGGATCACTCGTGTCTGTCTGTCACAGCTAATTTGCTCCGAATTAACTGGACTGATTTGGTACACATTTATAAACTTTTGTGACCCAAACATAAAACGAAAATAAATTAATCTGGAATATGGGGGTCACTTTTGGGTGGTAAAACATAAGAAAAAAAAAAGGTTTGCAAACTGTAGGTACTGTGTGGCATATCAAATGAACGGGCTTATTGTAAGGATTTCAGATAATTTTTTTAATCATTTTAAAATTAATATTTTAAAGTTTTTTAAGAAAATATATGAAAATTGACCATTCCATACAGAAAAACCTATATGAAGTCTATAGTCTTTATATAACACTAGCTTTTTCCCGCGGCTCTGCCCGCGTGAATTTTGGTGATCGCGTAAAAAAGTAGCCTATGTCCTTCTCCATATCCCAGGCTGTATCTCTGCCAAATTTCATGACGATCGGTTCAGCCGTTTAGGCGTGAAAACGTAGCATACAGACAGACAGACAGACAGAGTTACTTTCACATTTATAATATTAGTATGGATGGTAAATCTCTCAATATTGTGCGTTTAATTTTCAGTTGGAATGTATCGAAGGACATACCGTTCGTTCCAACTACGGAACCCTTCATTGTGCGTGGTCCGACACGTACTTGTCTTTATGAAATGTTAATGAGTTAGCGAACAAGGCCCAAGGTGTCCCACTGTCAGCTGATTGCCACGCGATGCAGCGTGCCCCTGCCGACACAGAACTGATATCAAAGGATATCCGAGCTCCATCATGTTCATAATCCATGTCCGTGATGTCTGTCTCATGCAACACGTTAGGTACCTCAGGCATTACGTTGTGCCCATATCTGAAATGCTCGTAGTCAGACATTTGATACCTTCATTTACTTAAAGGATGTCATGATTCTCATGTCCATCACGTAGGGAGCTTGAAGTCCGAGATACACATTTGAAGGGTAATTAATATCTTATCAAGATCCCATCTTTGTTGAAGTCGGATTTCTATCCAGATATGGCAGAATTGTATGAAAACAACTCGGAGACAACTGGGAGTTTTATAATTATGCTGTTGGAGATACGAGGCATGTCCATGTGAATCACCTACAGTCTACACTAGCAAACTAGTACCATTTCTAGAATTTAATATATTAGTAAGTAGGTACTTATAATGAACACGGCTGGTATGACGCACGGTGCCCCGCTGCTATGCTCATTGTTCTGACATTACTTCTTATTAACTAATAACGCCTCGTAGACTGAACCGCGTTATTTGTCATAAAACAAGAGTACGCCATTACATAAACAATACGTACGTTGGCGACGCCTTTACTGTTGAAGTATGTGGTTTTGTTTATCATCCATGTAAGAACAACAAGGCTAGGGTGGACATAAGATACCTACCTACCTACTCAACTTAATTATCTTTTTGTATGTACGTGTTTCTGTGACAAATAAACCTATTTTTCTTTCTTTTCTTTGTTTCTATCCGCAGCAATTCTAAAAACTGCAGTGAAAGTAGCACCGTCAGAAATGTATCAAGAGTGTCACGAGTGTCGTTGAGAGTGTCACTTGCGTCAAGAATGTCAGTCGAGAGTGTCAAGTGCGACAAGGGTATAACGAGTGTTGGCGATCGCCGTGCTCTCTTTACAAAGTTAAGAGTGACCTCAGCGGAGCGGTATGGTGGCTCACGGCGAGGCGAGATGCGTGCGCTGCTGTATCCCGAGCCGCCGGACGTAAACATCGATAAGATAGGGTCAAACTTCAGTATGGGAACCTAAACAAGAGCAGCGTTGCGACCATTGTTATATTAAGACCTTATAGGGCACTTTTGACCGAAGCTCTTTGTAAGAGGCAGTCGTCTTGTATCGTGTGGAAAATATTATATTGTGTTATGTGAATTGAAGTTGTTTCAGTTATTACTGATCTGAGTATTTAAATAGATTACACGAGTGTCAAACGAGGGATATTAACAATAAAGAACCATCCTTACATTTTGTATTTATTTATTTAACAAGCAATTGTTACTGTTCTTACAGTCTCCCAACACGTGAAAATTTGCTTGACCATGGTTGCTATTACATTTATTATGTGTTTTTTTTTAGTTTAATTTTATTTATTTATTTATTTGGTACACTAACAGCAGTACCTACATACAAGGAAATAATAGAAAAAAAAAAAAAGTTCTGGTATGCCTATTACAGGTATACGAGGCATTCACAATAAAGATAACAACGTAATTATCTAAGACAACATAATAAGAAAATACAAAACCAGAATACAAAATAAAGTACTTAAGTACCTAGATTATTGCAATAAACTTGATAATTGAAAATAATTATAACTATGACGTTATGAGAGTGTGAAAAGATTTATGAGTGTGTATATCTAAGGTTTATGAAAATGTAATTGTAGGTTCACTATTTACCTACTTACACTGAAATTGAATTGAATTACAAAATAAAAAAAAACGGTTTTATTTATTGGTGAATTATACACTTCCGAGTAAATTGGTTTCTGGAGATTTCCAAAGATCGTTGTGATTTCTACACATTCGGAGTAAGTGAGCGTGGCAAGAGCGTTGAGACAAGGTTGGCTTTGTGAAAAGGGATATGAAACAATCTGGTGATAGGATATCTGGGAGGTTTTGAAGGGCCTGAATATTGGATACGTTCTACTAGATCGCTTCATTTTATAAATCCGTTTGCGACTTCATAAATGAAAATTAGATCACGCGAGCGGCGATGCTCTCGCGGCGTCTTTATTTTGAAGAAGTGCAGGCGCTGCTCGTATTCGTAGATATAAAGGCTAGATGTTTAGTGGAGATGAATCTTCTTATATTATTTACCTACTTAATTATTTATTTAAATTGAATGTACTATAATTCCCTGGAAAGTAAGATATGGGATAAAAAGGGATGTGGGCTATAAACAGTTCACAACAACTGTATGTTACCGTAAAATATAAATAAACAATAATGTTTAAGGTCACAATGTTCCTTAAATGACATTTGATCATCACATTGACCCTGTCGATTGATGCAGTACCTAACATTACATGAATAATAATCCTTACTATAATTTTTATTATTTCTAAGTACAGTCACAGCCAAAATATGTTTGTCACCCTAAGGGCTATTTTCGTCTGATCTTTGCGCGATAGAATTTGCTTTACCGACTCAGCAATAAAAATTGCGTCGTAATGTCGTTATCGCAGAATGACATTTAGCCAGACTCTAACAGTTAAATTGAAAAAGAATCGATTTATCCATACTAATATTATAAATGTGAAAGTAACTCTGTCTGTCTGTCTGTCCATCTGTCTGTTTGTCTGTATGTTACGTTTTCACGCCTAAACCGCTGAACCGATCGTCATGAAATTTAGCAGAGATATAGCCTGGGATATGGAGAAGGACATAGGCTACTTTTTTACGCGATAACCGACATCCACGCGGGCGGAGCCGCAGGCAAAAGCTAGTATTTCATAAAAGGTTGATGTCAACTCACTGGTCAAAGCTGCATGCTATTTTGATCTTTGTGATCAAGTTTTAAAATGTAGCAATAGTGTGCTCAGCGTCAAAAGGTATTATGTGTCCTGACTGGATATTTTTAAAAGAGTAACCGTGGAGTTTCTTGCCGGCTCTTCTCCATAGGAAACGAATAATTGGAACCATGCACTTAGCTTCTGACGTTTCATAAGTGCCCATGTAGGTTTGTTTTCCATGTGAAATAAAATAGGTATTTTGTTTTTGATAAAGAAAAGAATTTGTAACTGCCGAAGATTATAAGAGACTTGACTGTACTTACACCTATAATACAATTATCTACAGATAAACATTATTTAAACTATAAACAACTTACTATTCATACCTTCTAGTTACTAAATTAACCCAAGAACACATTGGTTTATACATTGATAAGGAATGACAAACACTTCAAGATGTACAAATAAACAAAAAACAAAAATAAAATAAAAAACATTAAAAGAAGATTAATTACTTATTAAAAGTTGATCTATTACTTATTTTTTGAATAGTAACTATGCAGAAATAATATTTCACTGATATTTTCAGCCTCCAATAAATTTCTGCGTTGAATAAAATTTATATTATTTGAATAATTTTTCTTCCAAAGAAACTGTCCAGATGTAGATTGTACAGGTATTGCAGTCGCGGGGATACACAAATACTTTTGAGACATGATATAGAATTGACTGCACTTGGAGACACGATTAAACTCTTCCCAAAATTGATAAGGGTCGTCATTTGGGTTCGAGTCGGGGATCCCCACATAGTGTTCCACTGCAGCTTGTGCACCACAACTAGTCACGTTACGTTCATTTGGTTCAGGTTTAATATTCTTGTGATCTACCAAATAGCCCAATAGATTTCCTGTTTCTCCTGAATGCATGTTGGAAGTTGAAGGAGCTGGATTCTGTTGATGGCATGCTTTTTCACACTCCATTAATTCTTGTATCACAGTTTTCTGTACGAAATCCGCTTTTTCTTGTGTAAAAGCAGCATTTTTAAACCTGGGATCCATGAATGTTGCCATTGCTGCAATTATTTCATTTTCGTATATTTTGAAATGTTTATCAATCGACGCTTCAACTTTGTCTTTAAATTCTACTGCCAGAGCAGTAAATGGTGAGCATTGACGTATTCTTAACTTTAAACCGTTAACAAGAGGGATTATGTATGATAAGGTTAGGTATTGCTCCCTAGACAAAGTGTTATTAAATTCTTCAAATGGTTTTATAATTTGAAAGCATTCACCGAGTTCTTTTCGTTCACTTGGAGCAAAGTTTCCGGAATTGTTTTCAATTATATCTTTTAACTTGATATATGGGCTGTGCCAACTGAACGGTTCGTCTTCCGTGTTCTTATATTTTTCTAAGCCTGTATGATCATTTAAAAAATTAAAAACTTCTTGAATAATCAAGTTTAATGTAGAAGCTACGCATGGTACGTGAGGTATATGCAAACCATACATCGCTGCGTCTTTTAGAACACTGTTCTTTCCAGAACTAGTAATAAAACACACCACTTTTCGAAAGACTTTGAATTGGTTTAATTCACTCTTTATTTCTCTGGCAATATTGTCGTCTTTTCGTAAGTTTGCCTCTTTTGTAAATAAAATCTGAGAAACGAGTTTACCTTGATAAACAAAATGTAATGTTGCAGTCCACATACTGCGCCCAATTCTTCGGCCTGTCACCCCCAGCTTCCAGTTGTCTATTGTGACCGCTACGTGATGGACCGACGCCAAGTTGTTCACCAACACTGATCTTGTTCTTATGTATTCTTCACGAAATATTTCCTGATAAATATTTTTCGTAGAAGGAATGATGGAATTTGAATTTTTAAGAAATTCTTGGAAGCCAGGAAATAAATCCTCACAAAAAATTCTCACCAACTTTAAGTCGTTGTTCACTTGCCCTTGCTCTGCAACCTCATTTTTTTCCATTTTTGGTTTCTTAGTCGGACGTGGGCCATTTTCACAATTTTGTGCCATGATATCTTTAGTAGATGTTACCACTTATGGAGAGGTTTTCAGTTCAATACGCTAAGAATTAGGCCCCCAGTGCCAACTACATGGATTTATGACTGCACTAAATATTTCACTACCCAAAATCTGTCATTAACACAACATAACGCTTGATGACTGTGACGGGTTAGTTACAACCACAGACCATATAGTATCACGGACGGCACTCAGTGATAAACTGGCTATTTTGATAGCATATCAGTTGTAACAACAACTGATATGCTATCAAAATAGCCAGTTTATCACTGAGTGCCGTTTCCTGTAGCTCCTGCAATGCACGTTTATTTATACTGGTTTAGTTTAAATATAAGAAAAATATTAAAACTCATATAGATGCTATGTGCTAGCTAGGCAGAAGCTAAGGTTATTTATTTATGGTAATTTGTCGACTGGCGACAAAGCGTCTAAGACAGGCTTTTTTTTGGGCTGGCAACACTGGTCGCCGGTCGTCAAAAAAACGATCTTTAGGCTAATTAATTTAGAAATTTATTAAAAAGTGTTTTTTAAAGATAAATTAGTGTAATATAGTTGTACCTAGTTAGTAAGTAGTATATTCAGTGATTATACAGTGTTTTTTGTCGCGATAACTTCGCACAAAAAGGATTTTAAACCGGCTGTCAACTCGACCAAACCAACGGTGACGGATTTCAAATACATATCTTCAATCCCGGGGAGTATTTTGTTTTATTTATGTTATTCTGCATAATATTTACAGACCGTAGAACATCACAAAATACTGCTCAGGTCTCTGAGCTACGTCCAAAACACACTGGCACGGTTTATGTCTCCTTTTGCTTGACAATTAGTGGAAGCAAAATCGACGACGAAAACATTCGCTCAGACAATAAACACTACATAATTTACTATACATAAAACATAGGTTCATTAGGCCTTATTGATTACCTATTTTATTCTTACCTATCAAACCTGTAAAGTGTCATAAGCTTATATTGTCAATAAAGTTTTTTTTTTTTTTTTGTCTTAAATAATAAAAGCAGTGCTTATTCCTTTTAACTTCATTTTTGTTTAACATTCTAAACTAATTCCTTATTAGCTACTTCTTATTGTAATATCTTTGTTAACAATTTATTACCTATTTTTAATACAATTTTTTTTTTCCCCTTCTACCTCCTACTAATCTAAATTTTAAAACATCTTTTTCTTACACTGTTATTTAGCTGCATATCTTCACACATTCCAGGTGACTGACAGTTCAAAGCAAAATGATGACCCGCAGTGCTACCATCAGGGAATTAGAAGCAAAATTACGAGCTTCCTTAAAGGAGCTTGAGGCTTCTAAAGCTACATGTAAACAGCTGCTCCAGGAAAGGGAAGACAGTGAAGTGGAAGTGGAAAACATTATTTTTAAAAACACCTCCCTCAAAAATGAACTGTCTCACCTACATACACAACACCTGGACTTAGCTGACCAGCACAGCCAACTACAACATCTGGTGTCCACATTTCAAGAGTGCAGTGACACCCACGAACTGGCTTTGCATCGAATTACTGAACTTGAACAAAAATTGTGTGAAGCCCAAAAGGCACTATCTCTCTCCGAGTGTATCAAGGTTAGCAAACAGGTTTCTAGCACTAGTAAGCTTTTTAATGAGTTGGTAGGTAGTAATACAAAATCAGTGTGTGAGCCAGCTGTAACAATAGATTTGACTGGTAGTGACACCATACCATTATGTCCTATTGTTATGAGTCACAATAAATTAAAGAAATATATTAAAATCAAGAAATTAATTAAACGGTCAAAGAGAACAATTAAAAAACAAAATCTCTTAAAATTTAATATTTCACTTAGAAAGGAACGTGTTGTCTTATCAAAAAGCTTAAATACAGTTTCTATTGAGTTAGATAAATGTAGGGAAAAATATGACACTGATATCCAGCTCCTCTATAATGAAATACTACACAAGGAGCACTTGCTGAAGGATATTTTTGAAAAATATGAGACTTCACAACAACAATTAAGTGACCGCTTGTTTGAGGCTGGGGAACTATTGGACTTAGTGAAGTGCAATGCTGAGAGGTATGAGTCTCTGACTAATAACATTTCATGCAGCTGTGCCGACCAACCACTTCCTACTCAGCCTCAGCCAAACTTGCCCCCTCCGGTGTTGGCTCTTCCAGCAGAGATCTGTGCTAATACACAGAACAAATCAATTTTTTTTTGTGACGAATTAGGTTCAGGCTTTGGAAAAATATTACTTAATTACCTTAGCGATAGTTTTACCAATAATTGTTATCATAACATAAGTTTTAAGCAAATGATTAAAAGAATTGCAAACACAAACCTAAATAATTATTCTACAATGGTTTTGTTATTAGGTAATAGTACTGGTATTACCAGAAAGGACATAGTGGATGGTGTGGACACCTTATTAAAGTTAAATGTAGGAAAGCTGATGTTATGTGCTTTTCCCTACTCTAATTCTTTATCTGACACTGAAAATAATTATATTTATAAGTTGAATAATACTATTCACAGGCTGACATGTTGTCATAGTGACAAATTATTGTATTTTGACACTAACAAGTTTGTTAGTGGATTTAAGTTAACTCAGAGAACTTTATCTCTGTCTTGGGAATGTAGACATATGATTGCTATGTTGATAGCATATAATATTAATGAGGTTATAGCTAATATAACAGATTGTAGTATTAGAGACGAGTCTGTGTTGTCTAGTTATACTAACAACATAGTGATTAATTATGTACCATCATGTTGTACGAAGGAGGATCCACCTATAATACCAACATCATTGGAGGCCACTACCAGTCAGATAGGATATTCTCTACCTGCTGGAACTCATACGGGCATTATAGATTCTTCACTTGTAGTTGTGGAGGTCACTCCGGATAATTCTTTAAACTAGTTAGTAAGACAACAGAAGTTACTCCTTCAAATAACCAATTATTATTAGTGAATAATAAAAAGGTATCTTCTGGCCATGTAACACTTAAAAATAAAAAAACAAAGGGAGAGCAACATACTTTAAAATTATTTAATCAAAATATCCAAGGTTGCTCTTCCAAATTACTGGAAATTGAATTATTTTTGGAAAAAACTAAGTTTGATGTCATCTGTTTAACAGAACATTGGCTGAAAGATCATCAAGTAATGTCAATTAACTATGAAAATTATTGCTTAGTCAGCCATTTCAGCCGAAAACGTATGATACACGGAGGATCATTAATATTGATTAAAAAATCGATTAAATCTAAAGAACGAAAAGACATCATTGAACTGTCTGTTGAACACACAATTGAATTGTCCTGTGTTGAGCTCGATAAGCATGTTATAGTATGCGTATACAGACCTCCAAGTTACCAGAATCTTGTTATGTTCGATTCTGTAATGGAAGATGTGTTAATGAAACTTAGTATTAGTAGTAAATCAATAATCGTATGTGGTGATTTTAATATTAATTTATTAGAAAATAACTTGAATAGTGTCAGATTGTTAAGTCTTTTTAGGTCATTTGATTTGTCAAATGTTTTTATTGAACCAACCCGAGTGACAGCGTCTTCTGCCACTTGTATAGATAATATATTTTGTAATTGTGATTACTTACACAAACAAATCGTAAATAAGTTGCTATCTGATCACAGTGGACAAACAATAACATTTTGCTCTTACATGCCTTTACAAAAAATTCAAATAAGGTTTAGGCCAATTACATGTAAAAATTTAGAAAAATTAAATAATTCTTTGGCCAGTAAATTATGTCTTCAGAGTTTTAATAATGTATGTGACCCAAATGAGTTCTACGCCGAGTTCTTTTCACTATTAAATACGCAATTTAATGACACATTTCCACTAAAGACTAAAAGTATTTATACAAAGTTCTTATTTAGTGATTGGGCAACTCCAGGTATTCGTAAAAGCAGGGAAAAGCTATTTGAACTTTATGGCCTAAAGCAACATATGAATAATACTAGCTTTCATAAATATGTTACAAAATATTCAAAAACATTTAAAAATGTATGCAAAATAGCTAAAGCTATATTAGCAATAAAATAAAATCAGCTGATGATAAAATAAAAACTACTTGGCAAATAATAAATAATGAAACAGGTAGGAAAAAACAGCAAAATACTGAATTTAATTTAGAGACTGCACATGGCCCCATCGACTCCGACGTAGAAATAGCTCAGGAATTTGAAAACTTTTTTGGTAATATTCCCTTTAAAACTACAGAAACTTTAAATTCCTCACCCGCGCTTTCTGCTGCTTTACTTAGAAAGAATGTAAAGGCATGCCCTTTGGAGTTCAGGTTTCAACACACAAACCCCCAGGCTGTTATAAAAGCTTTTAAAGATCTTAAAATTAAATCAACAGAAGATCTTTGGGGAATGTCTGTAAAAGTCTGTAGGTCTATTATCGAAACCATTGCGCCCTATTTAGCTTTCATATTTAACACCAGTGTAGACCAAGGAGTCTTTCCAGATCTCATGAAACACAGTAAAGTAGTTCCATTGTTCAAATCCGGTGATAGTAAGGAACCTAACAACTATAGGCCTGTGTCAATTCTTCCAGTTCTCAGTAAGGTGTTTGAAAAGTTGATACTCAATCAAATGTTACGTCACTTTAATAAAAACTCCATCTTTCATGAACAACAGTATGGTTTCACCAAGGGGCGTTGGACAACTGACGCCGGTGTCACCCTAATAAAGAACATTTTTAACGCTTGGGAAGAAGCACAAGATGCCATTGGAATCTTTTGCGACCTCTCTAAGGCGTTCGATTGCGTAAACCATGAGACACTTCTGCTGAAACTGGAGCACTACGGAATTAAGAATACCGCTCTTGATTTACTTAGATCATACCTGACGGATAGGAAGGTTAAAGTTCAGGTAAACGGCGTAAACTCATTAGGGTCTGAAATGAAAATGGGCGTTCCTCAAGGTTCGATATTGGGTCCATTCCTCTTTTTAGTTTACATTAACGATTTACCCCAATTACTTCAAAATCAACCGCAGATGGTGTTATTTGCAGATGACACATCATTGATTTTTAAAATAGATCGACGGTCACAAAAACTTGACGACGTGAATAACTCTATTCTTCAGGTCCAAAATTGGTTTACTGTAAATAATTTGGTACTAAATAATAAAAAAACCAAATGCATTCGATTTAAGTTACCTAATGTTAGAAGTAGCGAATGTGACATCATATTGAACGGAGAAAAACTGGAATTTATTAATCAAACGGTTTTCCTAGGAATCACGCTAGATGAGAAATTACAATGGGGACCTCATATAACATCTCTTGCGGGGCGGCTAAGCTCGGCCGCGTATGCTGTTCGAAAGATAAGACAGTTAACAGATATAGAAACCGCGCGTTTAGTTTATTTTAGCTACTTCCATAGCATTATGTCGTATGGCATTTTACTGTGGGGTCGGGCTGCCGACATTGAATCCATTTTTATTTTACAAAAGAGGGCTGTCAGAGCCATTTATAATCTACATCGCCGCGAATCTCTTAGAGAACTATTTAAAACGATTAATATAATGACGGTACCTTGCCAATTCATTTATGAAAATATTATGTATGTAAGAAAAAATCTACATATTTTTAATAAAATCAGTGATAGGCATAATTTTAATACTAGAAATAAAGATAAAATAGATCAACCATTTTTCAGATTATCTAAGGTACATACATCTTTTATGGGGTACTGTGTTAAATGTTACAATAAAATACCTTCTGATATATTACAATTAAATGAAAGAAAATTTAAAACTCATATAAAAAGTACACTTTGTAAACAAGCATATTACAAATTAGAGGATTATATCCAAGATAAGAATGCTTGGAAACATGCTGGTCCTGCTCCATAGGACAATTTAGAGTCTAGACAAAATCAAACTGGTTGCTAATTTAACTGTATAATTTATAATTTTTATGATATTAATTTTATTTCCTGTGATTAATATTTTAACTCACACACTGACTTATTATATGTTGTTTTTATTTTTTATTTTTTTGGGAAATCATATACAATGTTTGTAAATATGTGAGCACCATGTACCTATCGCATTTATTAATTTTTCTGTTATTACTTCACTTTTCATTCTTTTTACCAATTGTGGTAAGTAATTTTGATGATTTTTTTTATATTTTTTATTTTTTTAGTCTAGGTACATAGTCTTCACCTATAAATATTAATTAATGTATACAAACTATTGTTAACATTTTAAAAGAGTAAGTATGGAGTTTCTTGCCCATTCTTCTCCATACATAACTACATTTTGGAAGGCGCAACTAGAATCAATTCATCATTCATCATGTAATTTTTGACGTTCAAAAGTGCATCTTCGTGCCTATTTGAAATAAATTATTTGACTTTGACTTTGACATCAATTATGTTTTAGACTCTTTGTGTAGTTTCGAGACAAAGCGATAAGTAGTAATGATACATCTCATAAAGGACTCAAACCATCATAATGACTCGATATACATATGTAGTAGTAGTACAAATATAGTACACTAGCTTCTGCCCGCGACTTCGTCCGCGTTAAATTTCTTGTTCCCCCGACCCACCCCGTCGCAACACATAGCCTGCCCGTGCTTTTAATTCGTTTTCGCATAAATTTTCATTAAAAAAATATTGTGTCCTAGTTAATAGAAATGTAATTTTTCCTCAAGAATTGGGCTGTAAAATGCAAAAAGATTTTTTCATCCAACTCGCAGTTCCAGAGATTAGCGCGTTCAAAAAACAAAAAATCGGCCAAGTGCGAGTCTGAATCGCGCACGAAGGGTTCCGTACCATCCATACAAATTCTTACTAATATTATAAATGTGAAAGTAACTCTGTCTGTCTGTCTGTCTGTATGTTACGTTTTCACGCCTAAACCGCTGAACCGATCGACATGAAATTTGGCAGAAATAGATTTATAGAGATATAGAGAAGGACATAGGCTACTTTTTTACGCGATTACCGACATCCACGCGTGCGGAGCAAAAAAAACGGCAAAAAATCATGTCCGTTGTATGGGAGCCACCCTTAAATATTTTTTTCTGTTTTTTTAGTATTTGTTGTTATAGCGACAACAGAAATACATCATCTCTGAAAATTTCAACTGTCTAACTATCTCGGTTCATGAGATACAGCCTGGTGACAGACGGACAGACGGACAGCGGAGTTTTAGTAATAGGGTCCCATCTTACCCTTTGGGTACGGAACCCTAAAAACTAACTCTTCAGCTTTAGAATAGACTACCTCGCAGAGTTGATCATTATTTTGCTGCGGAGTTATTATAAAACAGTTATATCTCCTAAGATATTCATTGAAATTAAATAATGTAAGGGCAACTTTGTTCAAAATTAAATACTTGTGATGAATAACGTATTTATTTGGATAAGGATTAATACCATGTTTATGAAAACTGCTTCGCAAATAATGCATTAATTTCGAACAATTTTGATTACCATAAAAAAGGTTATAGTGAGTCAATCTTAAAAGATAGACATATTATGCAGTCGCGGACTTTTTTTTTGAACTTTTAAAGAGGAAAAATTCCATCATACATGTTATTTGCGTAACTTAAACCGTTTACGCAGCGCACGCAACGGAAGCTCTCAAAAAGGAATCATTTTTCTCGTTTTTGCAAACATTTTTCATTTATGCTCCGCTCCTTTTGGTTGTAGCGTGATGTTATATAGCCTATAAGTTTTTTCAATAAATGGACTATCTAACACAAAAATATTTTTTCTATTCCAACCAGTAGTTCCTGAGATTAGCACGTTCAAACAAACAAACTCTTCAGCTTTATATATTAGTATATAGAAGCATTTATATAGATATATAGATATAGATTATGATACAAGTGTGCTGTGTAATGATCAACGCACACGCGTTTCATGCCATGTTTTTCAACACACTTGCGAGGAAAAAAACAGACTTGTTGTAAAAACTTATGCTACAATAGGGTAATTATAGAGATGATACATTTAGATTTATAAAGTTCAACTGACCTTTGTTGCCAGGTACTGACTATCCGGACGTTTTTTTTTTAAAACTTCAACGTCGGTTAGTGATTTCGTATTTTTGATAGTAACTTATAACAACACAACGAAAACGTTAACAAAACAAATATTTACCTATGGAAAATGGCGCGTTGCTTTTGTATTTTTATTTTCCGCGCGCCCCGCTTGCGATGCGCGCGCAGGTGTAAATAGAGGCACTGGCAAAACCGCTAAACAGCCTTATTTATAAAAAAAAATGTTTAGACTTTTCGATCATTGTTTAGTTAGTATGGAATTAGAAGGTACTATTAGCATAGAGAAGTATACATTAGTTCAGTGAGAATCCGCAATAATAGAACGTCAGTCAGGATTTTTTCCGTTTGGTTCCGGGTGGGACCACGGACAATTTGAGACTGCGCCGAGTGCACAGTGGCGCCCTCATCGTTATTTCGGTGATTTCTTTTATTTTAGAATGAAAATGCAGAAAATAAGCTCGTCAAGTTGTGCTTCACAAGGCTATACGTTATTATTACTACAAACAGTAGTTTTAAATTGTAATGTTTTATTGTAATCATTAAAACGGAGCTCAGTGGCCACTATTTTCCGTTTTAATAATAATAATAATAACCCCACCGCTGTATCTCTACGTTGACGTCGTGGTGGGGCTTGCGCGCTCCGAACTTTAGGTATGTGCCGGTAGAGTTTACTTTCCCGGAACATGTCTAGGGTGAGGAGCCAGACCAAGAGAGATACAGAAACCCGCAGGGCAGCATGTGGCGAGCTGTTGGGCAGTTGCGACCCCACGGACCCTATCTCCCGGGAGAAGTCATGTTCCTCATCTCTGGCTTGCCTTTATTGGCCGGCTGGAGTGAACACTGACGAGGAACTGAGCTCCCACCTCATTCTTGCCTTTATTGGCCGGCTTGAGTGGAGATTCGCAAGAGCAAACGTGCTCGGAGGAAGGAAGAATTCCAGTAAGTGCTTGTAGGGATCTTGACCATCTTCCGGGCTCTGGGATTGTTCTGAGAGCCGTGGAATACCTCTCCACTCCTCGAGCACCTCAGGACATGTTGCCCCCTTGTCGCTACGTCACTATGTGCTAGCGACCTTTTTCGGGGGCCCATTATTGAGTGTGCAAGTCACCCCCTGCCATTTTATCCGTGTATAATAAAACATTGATCAGGCAGGGGCCATAGCCCTTCCATAGTTTTAGGTAACCAGTTCATTTTAACCACCCAAACCCATAGTCCAATATCTTTGTTTCCATATCCTGCAATAATCCTATACCAACCGGGGGTTGTCCTTGGGTGCACTTGCATAGTGCGTACAGGGATAATCTTCGGTTGGTGCCTCATACTCATTTAATTAAAAAGCATCTAACGGGCCTCTGCGAGTTGGCTTCGGCCCCTCGTACGCCTTCTAAAGGTCCGGGACCCCAGGGTCCCGAGATATATAAACACATATAACAAATAATAATAATAATATATTAATAACAATAGATCAAACAAAGTAGTTAAGAGAGTAGAAGCAATATTTAAAAATATGACTAACCACACCAGACATGAAAACGACAACAGAAAACCAGAAGAATTCTTAGATACATTGAAACAGAAATTAGCCTTAAAAGTTCACAGGTTGAGAAGATATAAGAAAGCACAAGAACGTAAAAATGACAACTCCTTGTTTGCCACAAACGAAAAGAACTTTTACAGAAATTTACAGAAAGCACAAACTGACACTAATACACCGACAATCGAAAACAATGTAGAATTACCAACAGTGGAACAACTAGAAACATTTTGGTCTGGAATATGGGAAGAGCAAACGCAACACAATGAAAAATCTGATTGGATAACAGACGAAGAAACAAAATGGAGCTCATTAGAAGAAATGGAATTTGTTGAGTTAACTGAGTCTGACATAACTAGTATAACAGCGAGACTACACAATTGGAAATCCCCTGGTGTTGATAAAATTCATAATTATTGGTATAAAAAATTAGAATCATTACACAAAGTTTTAGCTAAAAATTTAACAGAAATCATTTTAGGGAAACAAAACATTCCTGAATTTATTGCTACAGGAATAACCTACATGTTGCCAAAAACCCAGTACTCTCCACAACCTTCTCAATACAGACCAATTACATGCTTACCCACAATATATAAGATCTTAACGTCAGCAATCACAACAAAAATTAATAAACACATAGAAAATCACAATATAATAGCAGAGGAACAAAAAGGATGCAGAAGGGGCCATATGGGGTGTAAGGAACAATTAATTATAGATTCAATAATCCACAAACATGCCACCACAAAAAATAGAAACCTACATTGCACATACATAGATTATAAAAAAGCATTCGACAGTATTCCACACTCCTGGTTAATTCAAATACTACAAATATATAAAATAAATTCAAAAATAATAGACTTCTTACAGGATATCATGTCCCGTTGGAAAACTACACTCTAATTAAATTACCGCCACAACGCTATCACAACTCGGCAGATATCCATAAAGAAGGGTATTTATCAGGGAGATTCTCTGAGTCCTTTATGGTTTTGTCTCGCTCTGAACCCTCTGTCCGACCTACTACATCACAGCCAAGCAGGATATTCCCTTAAACATACCACAGAAGAAACTATTATCTCACATCTTATTTATATGGATGACATTAAACTATACTCAAAGTCTGAAAAAGACATGAAAAAATTAATAGATATCACGACAGAATTTAATAAAGACATCAACATGCAATTTGGTTTAGATAAATGCAAAACAGTTCATATAATAAGAGGAAAAATAAAACCGGGAGACTATCCTATTAACAATACAGACACAATCACAGCAATGGAATCAACGGATTTATATAAATATTTAGGGTACAGGCAACTCAAAGGACTATATCATTCAGCAATAAAATACACATTAAACTCAGAATACAAAAGAAGAGTGGTCGCAGTATGTAAAACCCAACTCTCCGGAAAACATTTAATAAAAGCGTTGAACACCTACGCAATCCCGATACTAACATACTCGTTTGGAGTGATCAAATGGTCTAAAACTGACATTCAACAAATAGAGAGAACAACACGAGCCACACTTACCAAACACAATAACCTACACCCTAAATCTGCAATAGAAAGACTGACCAGTAAACGGCAATACGGAGGGAGAGGCCTTATAGATGTCCATTATCTTTGGCAGAAACAAATAGTCAAACTAAGAGCATTCTTTTATTCTGTCACACACAAGCAACATACATAAAGCCGTAGTTATGAACGATATCAGCTACACCCCACTTAACCTACACGAACAGATAGACACACAACACACTAGCAATGAAGACCCACATAAGCAAAAATTAGAAGACTGGAAAAAGAAAGTATTGCATGGACGGCACCCCCATGACCTAGAACAATCACATATAGATACAATAGCATCAAATAAATGGCTCAAAATCGGTAATTTATTTCCGGAAACGGAGGGTTTTATTATTGCAATACAGGACCAGATCATTAATACTAAAAACTACAAGAAATACATTATAAAAGACCCCACGATAACAAACGATAAATGCCGCAAATGTCACAGCCAACCAGAGACCATACAACACATAACAACACTCACACAAACAGACTATACACACAGGCACAATCAGGTAGCAAATATCATCCATCAAAATCTAGCACTCAAATATAAACTCATACAAGACACAAACACTCCTTACTATAAGTATGTACCACAAACAGTTCTAGAAAGTACCACACACAAACTCTACTATGATCGCGCCATACTAACAGACAGGACCGTTCACTATAATAGACCAGATATAATCATTAAAGATAAAGTTAATAAAGTCACATACCTTATAGATATTGCAGTCCCTAATACACATAATTTACAAAAAACAATAGGCGAGAAAATCAGTAAATACGCTGAACTGAAGGAAGAAGTGACAAGAATTTGGAGACAGGAAAAGGTGTACGTAGTCCCCATTGTTGTCTCCATAACAGGTGTTATACCCAATCACCTCCACCATAGCCTTAAACTAATAGACCTGAAAGACTCAATTTATATAACACTTCAAAAGGCCGCAATTTTAAACACCTGCAGAATAGTCAGAAAGTTCTTGCAAATTGAGGAAAATGAAATCTCTCCTCATAACATTCATTCTTCGTGATAAAAATTCACCACACACGCTACATTGACTTAGCTTGGGCCCGTTAATGTAGCTTAAACTAGCAAAAGAGCTAAGAAACAAAACTTGTTTACCAAAAATAATAATAATAATCATTTATTTGTCAGAATATGGTACATTATAGGGTCTTAAGATTAGTCAATGGTATCATCACATTCTGCCAATTGTGGCGTACAAATGTTAGGTAGGTACATAATTTAAAATACAATTTGAGTTCAGTTAAATTATTATCGTAAACACAACACATTTAGGATGTCAAAGTATTAATGTCACAGTATCAAAGAGTAAGATGTCAAAAAAGATTACAATTAAATTAGGATGTCAAAGTATCATTCAAATAGTCATTTAAATTATAATAGCATTTATTACATAGGAGGTCTTTAAGCCTTTTTTTGAATCCATTTAAATTTAACTCTTTGATACACTTTGGAATTTTGTTATACACTTGTGGGGCTATGCAGAATATGCTTTTCCACATTAAGGCTGTTTTGGCTCTCCGTCCGCGTAATATATCATTCCGCCTGTTACGTTTAACAGTATCCGATAAGTGAGGAAACAGGTGTGCATTCAGCCTAACAAATAAGGCAGTTTCATAAATATACAAAGCCGGGAGTGTCAGAATTTTGTGTTTTTTGAAGTATGGTTCACAACTGTCCGTTACTTGTAGTCCAAACATGGCTCTGATGGATCGTTTT
Source organism: Dryobota labecula (assembly GCA_947523025.1). Classification (NCBI taxonomy): domain Eukaryota; kingdom Metazoa; phylum Arthropoda; class Insecta; order Lepidoptera; family Noctuidae; genus Dryobota; species Dryobota labecula. The sequence continues at coordinate 1,373,424 of OX383290.1, forward strand.
TGCGCTTTAAAAGCGGCTTCTCTGTTTGTAGAATTACCCCAAAATATCATACCGTACCTTAATACAGATGCAACAAGACCATGATAAGCTGTGAGTAGTGCATCTGTGTTAACTGTTGGAGCAAGTTTATACAGAGCATAGGATGAGCTACTAATTTTCTTACATAGCGCTTCAATGTGATCCTTCCAGTTGAGCTGCCTATCAATTATCAAGCCTAGAAATTTTGCACTATCTACGTCGTGAATTTTGTTACTCTGATATTGAACCTCCATTTCCGAACTGGTAATGATTACAATAAAACATAACAATTTAAAACTACTATTTGTAGTAATAATAACGTATAGTCTTGTGAAACACAACTTGACGAGCTTTTTTTTCTAAAATAAAAGGCCACTGTGCGCTCGGTAGCCTCTTAAGGAGGAATGAGGCGTATATATCGTAACTGCTAAATACAACAGGTATCACAAGATAACAGACTGTAACTGTGACAAATAAACTGAAAAAACTGCTTCTGTTCCACGAAGAGATAACAGAATCCATCCAGTTACAAGCTTTTGTCTATTCAGGTTTATGACAGTTAACTTAGTTAGAATATAGATAAAAAATTGGTTGTCTGTAAAGTAGGTTTATGGACTATAGTTTAACGTGACAACGTCATAACAAAACATTGATGCGGCGCAAGCGTACAATGAGTGTAACGGGACAATGAGCGCAACGGGACAATGAGCGTAACGGGACAATTAGTCATCCTTTTTCGTGCATGCAGCCGGCGTTCATCGATTTATTAGACGTTGCTACGTCAAAAATGGTACTGTTACACTGTGACACCCTGTTACATCGTCCGTCACAAGCTCTGTCCTTTTCTCGCATAGGTTTAGCACCTTAGTTAGAAAGAGAAGTACCTCTGTGTATTATAACTGTGCAGCTTGGTAACAAAGAACACACAATAGTTTGTTCCCACATAATATGAAATAATAGCATGTTATATTGTAACAGGTTTCTGAAACTGTTAATTACGTGGAACAGAAACAGGCGGAACAGCTATGCGATTTTACCTGTTACGACCCACTCCTGATTTAAGATAAATAAATTTTAGTTAATTTTGGGACAAAGACAGTTCAGACTATTAAAAAAAAAGTGAACGCGCGGATTCCTTTTGGCATGAAGTTTCATTGACTAGATTTAAAAAAAAGACCGGCCAAGTGCGTGTCGGACCACGGACAATGAAGGGTTCCGTACTTGGAAAGAATATATCCTAAGAACAAACTTAACATAGTAGTTGGTAAACATAATCTCCCATACATTCCAACTGCAAATGTAAGTTTGTACGCACAATATTGAGAGATTTACCATGTTATTTTAAGACCAAAGATCACAAACATCACAAAGATCGTCCAAAAACTTCTTATAGATTTTCCTGTAATCTATAAGTATAGAACTATTTTCTTTATTTTATTCAAAATGTTAGGTTCAGTAGTTTCGGAGATAAGGGGGGAATGGTCAATTTTCGTCTATTTTCACTTATAACTTTAAAACAATTTATTTTAAAATTATAAAAAAAATAATATTTGAGACCCTCACAGTAAGCCCTTTTATTTTACACGTCACACAGTACAGTTTGCAAAACTTTTTTTTAAAATTAATTTTCTTGTTTGCCCCCCAAAACCGACCCCAATATTCTAAATTCATTTATTTACGGCTCACGTCCGTGTTTAGGTCACTCAAATTGATATGTATACCAAATTTCAACTTAATCGGTCCATTACATTCGGAGCAAATTGGCTGTGACAGAGGGACAGACAGACAGACAGACACTCGAGTGATCCTATAAGGGTTCCGTTTTTTTTCCTTTTGAGGTACGGAACCCTAAAAAGCACAAATTTTTTATTAGTAAACAGTTATCTGTGGCGTTACAGCACTAGTACGGTAACATAAAGTATAAAGCACGCGTTTTTAATACACTGCATTATGAACCTAAAAGCGGTTCATTATGAGCCATTTTACGAGCAAGTGTGTTGAAAAGTTTATTACGTTTAACTGCAAGTCGTTGAAGCGCTCAATTGAAAGCGGAAGACATTTACGTGAGACAGCTGACATACTAGCAGTGCAAGAAACTTGGCTCCTGTCGCATGACCTGTCATTGCTTGGCACTGTTGGCAATGTCGGCGGTACATACGTCGGCAGGAATGCTCATAGGACGACCTTATGGAGGAGTAGCATTACCTACTGTGGCGTAAGGGCGGCTCTTCAAGTCATTATGTGAAGTACAGTGCAATAGTATTCGAATCTTGGCCATAAAAGCTTGTTTATTGGATCGTGCAATTTTATGGCCTTACAAATAAACACGGAATAAAGTTATCCTAGGAATAACTCCAGTATAACCATACATTTTTGACGTTTATGTCTAGCATAACTTTATTCCGTGTTTGTTTGTATTAGGGTTAGTGTTTAGTATTTACATGCCAATAGAATCGACAGAAAACTTTCTTGAGTTTACTGAGTGAAGTAAGTATCATTATTGAGGCGAATGATGTTGAAGCAGCGTATATGTTAGGGGATTTTAACTGTCACGCGCATCAACCTTTCTCGACTGAATTATGTAAATTCAGTTTGGAGCAAAACTGGGTATGCTGTGATGTGGAGAATTCAGGCTTACGCATCGGACATTCATACGTATGTGAGCAACATGAATAGTAATAGTAACAAGCGTCGGTTGGACCACTGTTTTGTTACTCAAACAGCCTGGCACTCCGTGCTGAGTGTTAACATACAGTATGATGTTTTCTGGTCTGATCACCTTCCCCTAGCTACAGAGTCGCTTAACTTCAAACTCGGGTTAATCCACTTTACCCTCTTGGGAGATATTTAAAAAAAAGTGATAACAGTCTTAATTCCATGAATTAAAAGGTGTTTTTTTATTTATTATGTCAACAATACGGAAGGTAACGATTCTATAAAGCAAATTTAGTATTATAACCATACATTCTTTCAAAATGTAAAATTAAGATTGGATTTACTTTCATTTGATCTAATGGAATACAATTTATCTACCTTTGAAAAAACTCAGTGTGGATTTTTATATTAGGCCGCTTGTGGGCATTGCTCAGTTTAACTATATTAATGGCATTATCCATGGAAACTGTCTATGATTAAAAAGAAACAATAAAAAACGGAAGCATACGGTGTTAATGTCGCAGAGTTGACGTCGACTGACCGCCATGCTGAACAAACGCGGTTAGCTAATTGGCTCTCATGGACTTAACTGCATTTGAATAAAACTGTCTCATGGATCTATCGGAATTAGATAAAATTTTGTGATTTTAACGGTATTTTTTTCAAGAACTATGCGGATTTATATATAACTGATAAAATTGTTTTAAAAGTCTGTTTTTGAAAGAAGAAAAGAAAGAAAAAACGTTTATTTGCGGTAAACATGACGCAAAAAAAGAACACAACACAAAAAAATAAGTTTGGGGTAAATATGCGTCACATCCACGCAAAACGGCCATCGCTCAGCATAATGCTGCGACCCTATGCGAGACAGAGCCCCAGCGCTGGTTTTCACAGCTTTCGACAGCCGGATTTTGGCCTTTAATTTAGTACCAAAATCTCAAAAATTCTTAAAATTGGATTTACCCGAGTTTGAAGTTAAGCGACACAATATAGGGTGCAATTTGCATACGATAAAAACACAGACTAAAAAACATTGAATTAATACAGTTGGTGCCAGACAAAATAAAATGGCATGAGCGTGGAGATAGATGATCAGATTAAAAAGTATCATGAATTCTGAGTTTAAAAATATGCATTTTCCGTAACTCTTTTCCAAGTGTTCTAGCAAAATTTGCGATAACGCAGATTGCGAATTGCGATAGACGTGGCTTGCAGATAACGTTCCAAGATATTGTAGCCTGTATTTTGTCTAGGGCTGCCAAACAGACCCATGAAGGTATTCGGCCGCAAGGAAAAGGGCGTATTATAGGGTGGAATAAGCATGCTCGCGCTGACCACATGGAGGCGAGGTTTAAATATCAGTTATGGTTGTCTTACAATGAACCCAATTCCGGCAGAGTTTCGTAACAAATGCGGAAAAGTCATGGGTTTTTAAAGGCTAGTTTAAATGGTGACAAAATCACCAACATCAAATAAAAATTGACATAATAAACAAAACATAACATCACAAAGATCGTCCAAAAACTTTAGCCGGTTTTGGAAGTCGACTTCCCGGCTTGATTTTTAAACTAACTTTGCCGGTGACAGTGGCGGGCTACAGTACATCAGAGGAAATAGCGAACACTTTCCTCAACCACTTTCGTGATTCTCCGCCGCTGGGGCCTTCTAAATCAACTGTCGCTGCTGAGATCTGTCACAACAGCTCTCTCATTCGTTTTACAGCCAACAAGTATTCAAGGCATGACAAGACAAGGCAAGACTCCAGGGCATGATAGTCTCAGCATCGAGCACTTGAAACAGTTGTTTCAATTATAGAGAATACTGGACTGGTGACGTCTCCGACGTAAGTAATTACAGACCCATATCACATGCCACTGTACTAGCTAAAGTATTGGACAGTATGATAGATAAAACTCTCAACAAATGGTTGAAATTAAACGACGCACAGTTTGGGTTCATGCCTGGACTTTCCATTGAAAGCGAAATATTGAGTCCTAGACAGACTGTCCAATATTTATACTGACAGAAGCACGCCTGTGTACACGTGTTTTATCGATCTCTTTAAAGCTTTCGACCTCGTCTCATATTTTGGAAAATGCTCGGGAAAGCATGCGTACCAGCATCAATTGCAATATGTAAACTGGAATAATACACTCTCTGCTACGTATGGATTGGAGTTTGGGGTGAAGCGGGGGGGGCTAACCTTGCACAACTTTTCAACCTTTACGTCAATGAGGACTTAGCAGGAATCAGATTGGATGTTGGATTGACAACGTTTACGGCAATAACCTCAGCTACGCGGATGATATGGTGCTGCTGGGTCCAACGGCCGGCTCCATAGAGGAGCTTTTGGAATTTTGTGAAAGTCACGCTGCTAGCCACGGTCTAATTTATAATTGTAAGAAGAGCCTTTTATGATTTTTAAGGCCCCCGGTAGGAAGCAGTCATACGAGCCAATTATCACCCTCAATGGCCAGCTCTTACAAAGGGTGAAACAAGTAAAATAACTAGTGCTTTACGTAACGGAGGATCTTAAAGGTCATGAAGATATCGAACGCGAGCGCCGTGCTCTTGCTGTGAGAAGCAATATGCTGGTTCTCAGGTTTGCTTGTTGTAGTATGGAGGTTAAGATTACGTTGTTTATAGCTTGTCGCCACACCTTCTACACAAGCAGCCTGTGGGCCTGCTACACGAGGAAAACTATGGACGCCCTGAGGGTCCAATACAATAACGGCTTCAGAATGATTTTGGGGTTGCCGCGCTTTTGTAGTGCCTCTGGCATATTCGCTCAGGCGCGTGTTCACAACTGTGGCAGTTGTGAACACGCGCAATGGTGAGGAGAAAAACGGCGTCACTATTAGATAGATCGCAGTCAAGTCCTAATAGCATTCTGAAGATGTTAGTGGACAAATTTAACTCGCCGATAATGAATCACTTCATGCAGGTATTGGTTAGGTTGGAGATTACCTAAATTAAATCTAATTAAATTAAAATAATAAGGAATTAATAATCAAATTATTAATGATAAAATAAGAATCTAATGAATATCATCTGATGAATATAGGTATGTAAATATTGTTTTTCTGTGAGCTTGTACAGTCGCCAGCACATCCGGTTATACGAAACTGTCATATTTCTTCAAATGATTTTAAACCTTATCATGTTGAGTGCCAAAGTTCAAAATCGAATGAGAATATTTGTTAGTTTGTGGTAACTTGATGTGCTGTACGTGGCGACTGTACTTAGATATAATTGAAACACACTAACATAGGTTTTAAGTTTTTTTTACCTAACTAACTAACATAGTATATGGATTATTGTTTTGTAAGTAAATAAATTAATTTAATTTAAATTATATATACCGTTTGAATACCGCAATACGGATTCGGGAAACTTTCGCTCAGTTTAGTAAAATCGTATTTAAATGATAGACAACAGCAAGTTCAAATATAATGGTGTCAATTCACTCGGTTTAAAAGTAAAAATAGGTGTTCCACAAGGCTTGATTGGGTCCTTACCCCTTGTTAGTGTATATTAATGATCCACTCCATTTATTAAAAAAGCAACCAAAAATGGTGTTATTTGTTATACTTCCTTAATTTTTAAGGTAGATATTTACAAATTTTGCATTGTTCTAAATTGGTTCATTGCTAATCATTTAGTAAAACATGTTTTTAGTACTCTGCCTCATATAAGTTAGATTTTCTTTTGAAGATTTATAAATTAGAAAGGAGTTGCTATAGCTGCAAGAGCGGGCGCAGCGAGTTCGTAAAATTTGGCTGCAATATATTAGTCAAATTTCATCGATCGATAAATGCACCAATCAAACAGGCGCGCCCAAACTGTGGTAAAATATTAAAGGAAAGTGTGTCGGCTTTGCACTTATAGGCGTCGGAAAGGGCGGCACGACCGGAAGGCGGCGGCGGCGCCCCGTTACGCGATGTAAAATTTCAAGAATAACGGATTTTTGCCTATATTTAGAAAGAAAGAAAAAGTCATACAGACTCATACAGGAAGATCACATTTTAAACTAAACACTCATAATAACACTAATAAAAAATAAAATAAACAACAAAAGTAAAATGAAAACAAAATCCTGTACGGGGCCAAAAGGCTCCTATCTCGGCATGATTTGACCACAGAGGCGCTCATTAAGTTCCTGGCAGAATTCAACTGCGCCCGCCCGCAACCCGCTCACACCGTTTGGCGACCTATGCCTAGCCTATGCTAATCACGTAGTGATTTCATCAGCTCACCCCCAGAGAAAGATAATAAGTGCTGCGTGTCTCAGTTATTGCAAAGTTGCGGTGCGCTGGGTGGTGCACTTGTCTGCCACGCTTGAATTTTCCGTCGCCTAAAGTTGGCGCCTGGGCGGGGCACGGGCCCCGGCTTGCCCCTCCCTAGATCCGGGGCTGTAATTCTGACTGACCGACTCCTTGACAATTGAAAAGTGCCTATAAATGGTTTAATTGAAATAAATGCTTTGAGTTTGAGTTTGAGTTTGATTTTTAATTCACTCTTATTTTTATTATCTAGTGATTAAGGCATCCTCTCCTTATAGGTTCAAAACCGCAGACCAGTCCAATGTGACTTTTACAAATTCATTTGTACCTATACTGCTTCGAGGATCTGTTGGTGCTCGAATGTCGTTGACAGGGGGGCGTATAATAGTTGGTAAACATTTGAAAATAATTAACCTATTATTTAAAAAACAAGATGGCGGCGTTAGTTCCGATTGCGGTAATGCGCCAAAATACTGATAAAGACCTATAGCGCTATACTTTCAAAGTTTATTTTGGACATCACTGACATAGGCAGAAAATATCTATTTGCTAAATGCTACATTTAAAAAAAGCGCCATCTGTATAAAACTCCATAAAATACTGGAACACTGCCATCTAGTGTTAAATAGCAAAACTACTACCATTTTTTGTCAGCTTACTTACTAAATGTTCGTATAGTTCAACTACTCGTCGCTAGGTGACTCTGTCCATTATATTATATATTTCATGGCCATTGTCATGACTGTGCTTTTAATTTCAATTGAATATCTACACCACGGCGCAGCGTGAGCTTAGCAATAGGGCCTGTTGTCACCTTTTGGGTAAGGGAGCAAGCAAGAGCAAGCAAGAGCACGAGCTCGAGCAAGAGCTTATTGCTTGTCAATGTACACCTGACAACTTTGGTGCAACTTCACAAAAAAGATGTACAATTCATTGAGGGTGCAGTACAATGATGCTTACCGAACTCTTATGAAATTGCCAAGATATTGCAGTGCCTCGAGCATGTTTGCCGAAGCGAGGGTCCCGGACTTTTACGCCATCATGAGGTCGAGGGTCGCGTCTTTTTGGCAGAGTTTGGGACGCTCCAGTAACAGTATTTTGAGGGCTGTCTCGTGCAACCTAACAAGCCCCATATTTGTGCATTGGATTTCTGTTCACCTAAGCGAGAACAAAAAATGACGAAAGACTTATGTTTTTTTTTTATGACTATGGGTACCTATACATACCTCTATGTTCTAATTATAATGTATTTTTTCACTGTTTTTAATTATTATTCTATTCAATTTTTGTATATGGCTATTTTTGCCTGCAATAAAACATTATTATTATTATGACGTTTATTTATTTTTTATCCATATTAAATACATTTCTAAATATTTCTTAAAATATATATAAAAAACATTTAAAAATATAAAAAATAGTGGTCCGCCGGTGTCGGGAGCAGGGTCCAAGCTACCGGTGGTTAGGGCTGCAGAGACAGGAACCTCCGCACAATGCGAGCCGTATCAAGGAGTACTGCCTTCTGAATCAGGCCCTTGATCCAACCGCCTAACGAAAGCCTCGAGAGATGTTGATCGAGGCTTTTGGCCATCAGGCCATTGGCCGTCACGACAATCGGCACAATGATAGCTGAGCTCACATTCCACATGTCAACAACCTCGTGTGCTAAGTCGAGATACTTTATTTGTTTCTCTTTCTCAGCTTTCACGAGGTTCTCATCATGTGGGATGGTAACATCAACTATCATTGCGCGGCGCGCTAATCGATCTATCACCATTATTATTATTATTATTTTGTTTATATATGTCTACATATCTCGGGAACCTGCGGTCCCGGACCTTTGGAAGGCGTACGAGGGGCCGAAGCCAACTCGCAGAGGCCCGTTAGACGCTTTTTAATTAAATGAGGCACCAACCGACGATTATCCCTGTACGCACTATGCAAGTGCACCCAAGGACAACCCCCGGTTGGTGTAGGACTATTGCAAGATATGGAAACAAAGATATTGGACTATGGGTTTGGGTGGTTAAAATGGACTGGTTACCTAAAACTATGGAAGGACTATGGCCCCTGCCTGATCAACGTTTTTTTACACACGGATAAAATGGCAGGGGGTGACTTGCACACTCAATAATGGGCCCCCGAAAACGGTCGCTAGCACATAGTGACGTAGCAACAAGGGGGCAACATGTCCTGAGGTGCTCGAGGAGTGGAGAGGTATTCCAAGGCTCTCAGAACAATCCCAGAGCCCGGAAAATGGTCAAGATCCCTACAAGCACTTACTGGAATACTTCCTTCCTCCGAGCACGTTTGCTCTTGCGAATCTCCACTCAAGCCGGCCAATAAAGGCAAGAATGAGGTGGGAGCTCAGTTCCTCGTCAGTGTTCACTCCAGCCGGCCAATAAAGGCAAGCCAGAGATGAGGAACATGACTTCTCCCGGAAGATAGGGTCCGTGGGGTCGCAACTGCCCAACAGCTCGCCACATGCTGCCCTGCAGGTTTCTGTATCTCTCTTGGTCTGGCTCCTCACCCTAGACATGTTCCGGCAAAGTAAACTCTACCGGCACAGACCTAGAGTTCGGAGCGCGCAAGCCCCACCACGACGTCAACGTAGAGATACGGCGGTGGGGTTATTATTATTATTATTAAGGAACCCTAAAAATTAAGAAGACCGACAAAAAAAAAATATCGTTGTTGTCGAAAAAATCAAGTGTTCATGATTAAGTTTAAGTAAATTCGTATCTCTATACAAATATGTTAGGATAGGTGTAAGGGTAAGGTTTACAAAAAGCTTTAATGTATTTATTCAGGTCAATGTCTAGTCCAGGACACTAACTGGAGCACCTGGACCTGTGTTGGTGATTTTCCTCGTTCATCGTCACAGACGTACAGCGCGTTTGTGTGCCTACACGATGTGAGGAGCGTCGGAACAAAAACCGATAAATCACATTGTTGTTTTTTGTGGAAAAGTGTAAAAATATGGCCAAGTTCATGGTTTTCTAAATTAGAGTTAAACAAAATCTATCAATTTATTGGTGTTAGCATCACTGTTTGGAAACCTAAATACTGCATTCGTGACTGTGGTACCTGTTGAGTTATAACCAAACCAATTGGATATAACTGGATATGTTTTTGATAAAACACAGTAGGATATATCGGTAAGGCCGCTTAACACTAATATAACCTACAATTGTAGGTTTTGTCATGAGAAACTCGAAATTCGATATATCGGTGTTTGGCAGAATCAAAAGATTCAACAATGAAAAATGTTAGGGATTTATCGGCATCTGTGCTGATCGCCATCGTTGTTTAGCACGATTGATGTATTTATCGGTTTATGTTCAGATCCGTGTATTTTACGGATGAATTTAAAGCGGATTTATCAGTTTTTGACCGGGTTACATTAATCATAGAGCAAGATATGTACCAGAACAACAAATTGGGATCTAAAAAAAAAAATGTAATTTATCGAATTTTGTTCCGACGCTCCTTATGTATAACATAACATCACGGCTGTATTCTCCGATGCGTTGGGCAGAAGTGTTTAGTACCTGACACCCACATAACGTAAGCGGTCTATTGCCATCAAGCGGGCCCAAATCCGGGCTCGGGGCTGCTACTGGGAAAATTCCAAATGGAAAAACCTAATGACACTCTGCCCGACGCGCGATGTGGAAATCTGACCCAGGACCTCACGCTCAGCAGTCGCATTTGTGAAGACTAGGCCAACGAGGCACGCACGATGCGTCCTTACGTAACCCCGCCTGCGCCTGCGCCAGTTATCCTTACAGCCAAGTTCATGACGTCACGAGCCCTGAGCCCCGCTTGGTCAGCTAGCGATAAACATACAAATTGTTTAGTGGTAGGGCTGACAGATCAGATAACGCGTTAGATAATAATGATTATGCAGTTCGATTTATAAACGCTTTACATTTTTTTTTGCCATAAAATGACGTAGGTATAATTAAATTATTTATTTCATTACAATTACTGTCCTATGGAACTTAGGATGATTTCCACCAAACGGCTCGCATCGCATCGGATCGGAAAGGATTTTACAATCTTTAAGCGATATTAAATCGTGTACACAGTATTTAAAGTCTATAATACTAAGCCGCGCACAGCAGCTTGGCCGCGGGCGTCTTCCGCGACACGCGATCGTAGCCGAAAGTATGCTGTGACGCGCGATCGGCTCCGTTCGCCTGTCGTCAAGGCAATTTATAGTCAACTACGTCAATTTCAACCATTTTCAAAAATTAGAACACATCAACACATCCGACATCCTGCCGGACGCGATGGCCCTTCGCTGCATCCGCTCGTATCCTTTCAGGGCCTCAAGTCTGCTATTACAATAGTGTCAAAATGGTCTCGCCATTGTGAGTATTTGACAGTTTTTGTATGGCAAATCTGTCAAAAACTCACAATGAAGAGACCATTGCAACGTTTGTACATTAGTAGACTTGGCTCCCAGATCCGATGCGATGCGAGCCGTTTGGTAGTAAATCATCCTTTACATTTACACATACCAACTCAACGTTTAGGGCAGTTTTTGTACGAATGATTAATTAATTCGTGTAAAATAATCTGAACTTGGCAGTTAACTTCGGTTAGGTGGTCCAGTCAATAATAAATCGTAATGATAATTACCTTTTGTATGAAACGGTACAGTAGGCCGCACGTTAGTGGTAATCATTTGATCTTGAGCTGGCCTAGCGTAGACCGGAGTTTTAATAATATAAGAGGCCAGTTTATACTGGTTTTTCTGTTTTGTTACCACTGAATTGCAGCATACTGTTCCTACAGAACACATTACCCAATAATAATAGTCCTCCAGACCATATTTCAGCCATGGCGGCCAATCTCAACGGAGACCAGCCTTCGGCGCGTGAGATATTATAGTGCACAAGTATATGCGCAGACACAGGGGCACTCTCTCTTCCCTCACTTTCATAGTCCGATGGGACGGTACGCAACCCGACAGGCGACACGACCGGAGAAAGACCAGGCGCGGGACCAACGGCTTACATGACCTAATAAGTACATGCCAACCTACATTGTATCGTAGCTAATTGCTAGTCACTTGTAATTTGTAAGTTGTAGTAGGTATAGGTAATTCAAGCCTAGGTAGGTACTAGCTACGTTTCTAGGTAGGACTGGAGTAACGTGTGTAGTTAGCATGTCTATACAAAATATTGTTATATCTACGTACCTATGTAAATGTACTTTACATTTAACTGTATTATTAAACAAGCCAAGCTATGTAGGTACCTATGTGTAACGTGGAAAAAGCCGTAAAGTCCAACAACGGGGCGGGATCGCAGCGGTCTAGCGAATGCGAGGTAGTGAGTAGAACAGCTACTCCCTGCACAAATAGGTCAACCTATTATTGCTCATATTAATTTTTAAACATGTTTAGGTATGTTCGTAGGTTTAGGTAAGACGACAAATGCCTTGTCAATGAAGAGGGCAGTTCTGTAATTTTTTTATGGAATCTCACAAGCTCATAAATTTAATTTCCACTAAAGTATTAGCACCGTACAAAAACAATTACTACGACGTTCAATAAAAAGTGAGAATGAGTATGTTACAGGTAACTTTTATTAAATGTTTTTTTTTTTTTCGACATAGTCACCTTTTAGTGTAATACATTTGGAATATCTTTTTTCTAAACTTAAAATTCCCTTCCTAAAGAACTCTTCCTCCTGAGCACCTAAAAATTCCTGTACTGCTGCGACTACTGCTTCATCATCTTCAAATTTCTGTCCTCTCAGATACTCCTTCAAACGCGGAAATAGATAGAAATCACTAGGGGCAAGGTCTGGTGAATATGGAGGATGCTCAAGTAGTTCAAAGCCAGCATCTCGAATTGCAGCCATCGCAACGGCGGACTTGTGGGCGTTATCTTGATGAAACAAGACAATCTTTGCTAGTTTGCCCCGCCATTTCTCGCGGACGTTGCAAAAAGACTTTTTTTTATTTGTTCTGCATATAAAATGCCCGTGACAGTAGCTCCATGATCGAGGTATTCAATCATTACTATCCCTTGACTATCCCAGAAAAGAGATCCCATGATCTTACCGGTAGAAGGAATTACTTTAAATTTCTTAGGAATTGGAGATGATGGTCTTTTCCATGTCATAGACTGTAATTTTGTTTCGGGATCGTAATGGTGAAGCTACGTTTAGTCCATTGTTATGAATCGAGCCAATAAACGATCAGGATCTTGTTGCATCAGTTCCAAAGAGCTTCGGGAAATTTTCAGTCTCGTTTTTTTTTGCGCATCGGTAAGCATTCTGGGTACCCAACGCGCGGATACTTTTTTCATCTCCAAGCATTCATGTGAAATGCTATGCACACTACCGGTTGAAATCTTTGTTTCTTCAGCAATAAAACGTATCGTGACACGACGATCTGCTAAAACAATTTTTTTCGACTTTTTTAACCATTTCTTCAGTCACTGCTGTCGTAGGCGAGAGCGAGCGAGAGTCATCTTTGATAGATGTTCTTCCACGTTTGAATTCGGCGAACCAACGTGCAATTGTGGAATACGGCATTTGCTCCTAATGTATCCCGTAAATCTTGATTGATTTGTTGTGTGGTAAAATTTTTCAAGCACAGATACTTAATAACCGCGCTTACTTAATTTTTTGCCATTTTGACCAAAGTCTACAACCAACTGCAAACAAATGACTTCTATTATTTAAAAACAAAAGACAATCAGTTGATTTTTTTTTAGGTATATCGCAGGTATTCTAGCTTTACCAACCAGTATTTACTTTTTATACTTCCAAAAAGTTTGTAACGCGAACTCATTTTTTATTAAACGCCCTAGGTAGGTACCTATAAAATGTAAAAAAAGGCACAGTTCCAATCACTCGAAAGGAATCAGCAAGAAATTACTTATAACTTTTTTTAATTTATTATTGTTCAATTCCATGTTTGTCAACCCTGCGCACGCTGCGTGCGTTAAGATGCGCACACGCATGGTTTGAACGTCGTCGGTCAGTGTCGCGCAGCGGCCCTGGCTGCAGGGGTCGACACAAGGCAGCTCCTAAATGGAACTGACTACGTGTTGAATACTAAGCTGTGTTAACGTGATGGAACGATACTTTTGCCAATTAACTAGATTGCTAATTAACTGAATAGTCTACTAGCATGACCACCGTACAACGGATGAAACGTAAGACAAATTGACAGATAATAGAAAGATGTCAAAGATTTAAACGCTCACGTTGTTTAATATGAAATAATTATGCCTATTATTCGTAGAGTAGAGATAGAAGTCGTCATGGGCATTTTTGAGCGCACAGGGCTTTCTAGAATAAAAAATTATAGAAACATCGTTACAGTCATTTTGGTATCCTTGACTTCTCTCATGGAACTATTTTGGCGCTTTATTGCTTATGTATGATACTCTAAATACATTTAAATAGCTCCTTCCGGTTTTAAATGCAGAAACTCAAGCAATTGGTTCTTCCTTGCTTAACACTTTCGCTGTCCCATGAGTCACATATGATTCACGTTAATTGTTTAACTATTGTGTCTACTTTGTGGACAGTGAAGTGGTTAACATAGCTTTACTAAAATATGCATAGAAAAAGCAGAATAAAATTACCCTCCTGTGCTTCGCTGCTTTGTTACCCGTGTAACCAAAGATGTGTACTGTACATACATAAATGTAACAATTTACATCGTAAAGAACCTACACATTTTACTGCGGGTAACTATTTTATATTTTAAATTAAATTAAAATTGCCCGCCTGGTCACAAATCTAGCCCAGTAGGTTACCGACTGATACCACCCATTTGGAACAAAGTCTACTTGTATGACGATAAAAAGCCCTCAAGTGATTCACTGGACACACCGCATATTACTAACTGATATCAGTGACTCAAGATATCACCGCCCATGTGGGTCCATTCACCGTTCCAATGACTCAAAATATAGCTCCAAGTGGCCATGTGGGCTCATTCATTCTTTTGTGGGACACAATGGGATTATTTGTACTTGTATTCATGTATTTCGCTGTTTTTGAGCGGATTGGGTGAAGTCGGGACGTACAATACATTTTGGAAGAAGTTAACGAACAAATTAAGTTAATTAAATATTATTATTATTAATTAATTAACAGCTAAGCATACAAAGGTTTAGCGAAGATCTACCAATTCGCCTACACACACATGTTAAAAGGATGTTCTTAGTAGAGGCATGGGACATGGACATTCTTAGTAGAGGCATGGGACATGGACATACTTAGTAGAGGCATCACATTCTGGTACACATTCTTTTAGTATTGAATAAGCAGAAGTAGAGGACGACGATGACAGAGTTTTGTTTGTTAAAATGGGAATATGAGATCGCTTTTAGCGATAAGACCGCCCATTGTGACACCCTATGTAACAGTTCTACATTTATATTTGTAATTTTTATGGTGTACGTACATAATAAAGAGTATTCTATCTAATATGAGTAAAGAAGTTTTCAAACTCAGCTGCCACCTCCACGTCTGTTTTAATATCTACCTACATCATTGATTTTTTGGATAGAAGTCACAATTCCGCATTGTCGGTCTTCTCTTTTTTGAATCCATATCCATACTAATATTATAAATTCGAAAGTAACTCTGTCTGTCTGTATGTTACGTTTTCACGCCTAAACCGCTGAACCGATCGTCATGAAATTTGGCAGAGATATAGCCTGGGATATGGAGAAGGACATAGGCTACTTTTTTACACGATAACCGACATTCACGCGGGCGGAGCCGCGGGCAAAAGCTAGTTAATAATATTCCAATTTGTTTTAAGTTTATTGCC
The DNA here is from genome assembly GCA_947523025.1 of Dryobota labecula. NCBI lineage: Eukaryota > Metazoa > Arthropoda > Insecta > Lepidoptera > Noctuidae > Dryobota > Dryobota labecula. Next base: position 1,389,194 of record OX383290.1, read on the forward strand.
GGAAGATTTTATTTTATTTTAAATATGGCTTTTGTTAAGGAACAAGCTCTTTTAAAAGTTTTTGAATAATTTTTAACAAATTCTTTGAAAGTTTCATCATGGTTAACTGATGACGTGTAAGCATCTTGAAATCCAAAAACGCATCATAGGGTAAAATTGGAAGTTATGCACTTACAACCACATTACGCATTTTGAAGTCTAAACCAATGACGTGACAGGAAAAGTACATGTACCTAGTCACGTGCGCTAACCACCTGACTATTAAACCGCAGACTGTTCACCGTCACCAACCGTCATCATGCTTTGGAAAGCACACCACTTTTCCTTCCAACTCAACCGACTTTTACGGAAATTAACAGACTGTCGCACACTCGCGTAGCCGAATCTCATGGTACATTAGTTTTAATAATCAATTATTGATATTGTATAATAATTAATAATAAATCGTGGTGTAGCAACCTATCACACTACTCGCTGGGAAACCCGTACCTACTTTATTATTTGATTTGTATATAGGTATGTGGAAACACACAGATGTTAGACATGCCTATTAGTATAGAGGCTTTAACTTCATGCCTCGACGGAAGAAGTTCGTGCTGTTCCGCATTTTTAAAATGCAATAGGAAAAAAAACCAGTACAAAATTGTTTTAATAAAACGCTAATTTAACATTAAAATAAGGCTTAAGCATTGCAGACATTGCAGCACCTAATTTCTGTACGCTAAATAACCAAAATCAGTAACCCAAATAGTAAAATCTCCTAAACTCTTCTAAACCGCAATAAGGATCTTTAGTTGGCTCGCGAATTACGTTGCCAGGGCGCGCTGTTGGTAAAAATTTCGTGAATTGTTTTGTTAAATGTCACTTGAAATGTATTCAAAAAACAAGATGGCGGTTTTAGTTCCGATTTTGGCCATGCACCAAAGTAATATAATAATAACTAGCTTTTGTCCGCGGCACCGCCCGCGTGGATGTCGGTTATTGCGTAAAAAAATAGCCTCTATCCTTCTCCATATCCCAGGCTATATCTCTGCCAAATTTCATGACGATCGGGTCAACGGTTTAGGCGTGAAAACGTAACATACAGACAGACAGACAGAGAGACAGACAGACAGAGAGACAGACAGAGTTACTTTCACATTTATAATATTAGTATGGATTAGTATGGATAATATAAGTTTAATGTACAAAAAAAACAGTATTGAGAAACGTATTTATGAGGTGATCGTCAAAATATTTTCTAAGTCGTAAGACAACTTCTGCAACCGATTAGTAAGCTTTGTTTTCAATGTAAACTTGGTCAACGTGTAAATACCAATTAAACGATGCACCCGATTATAAAGACGAGCGCTTAGGACTGAGTAATGGCGGCTAGCAAATGCGGAACTACATTGGACGGAATCACCGACCGGACGACTCGACGACTTAGGAGGATGTTTGGGTCAAGAGGTAGGATGGAGTGACGGCGTAAGACTACACGCGAAATGAAGAGTTGTCTAACAGTGAGGACCTAGGTTTCAGAGTACAGCAGGGCGGTTGGATAGTCTCTACGCTTGAAATGCATAACCTTTAGAATCGCCCTTTGAGCATGTTCTATTTGAATTAGAAGAGATTTATAAGTGCCTCCCCATACTGTGATACAGTAGGCGATTATTGATGCACATAGACTCTGGTAGACTAATGACAAGGTTGCCTTGTAGTCTAATAATAATAATAATAAATTATAATTATAATTTCGCAATTCCGCCTCGTAGCAAAAAATCATAAACTACGCGCAGTCAAAAGCTCGTTGGTCGGATATAAAAAAACAACATGATCAGTACTATTGCCCAGAGGATGGCTAGCTCAAGTAAAGCCAAGATTTTACAGAGAAAGATTCATCATTCCAAGATGTTGGTTCCTATGTAGATGAAGACTCAAAAAACTTAACGACCATAAAAAATACGACACAAAAAAAATCGTCTAGAGAGTGTATGCGGAGGGCGGGTGTTGTGACATGCAAAAGTATCTGATAGAGTTATATTCAGCAGAAAACTGCAAAAGCCATTATTTTGATTGATAACTAAAGCCTATGTCAGAAGAGAGAAGCTTATTAATTAATTATTTAGTACCTATTGACATTGTATTTAGTTAAATATACTTACCACAATTATTTTATTTTAATATTTTTTATTTACTTTACACTAAATAGTTTAAAATTATTTAAGAAAATAGATACTAATATGTACAAGTATATAAAAAAGGGAGGGAAAAGAATCAAAGGGCATCAAAAAATTCGTCCGCATCGCTGTCAACAGGAAAAGTGCCCAAAAGGCTGGCAGCATTGCCACGTTGTATGGCAATGCTGATTCTTTGGGCAACAAATAGGCCAGCCTTCTGGTCAGGTGAAGAGTCGAACAACCGCTTAGAGATGTCTCGAAATACCATGTGGGCACTCGGACCCCATGGTCCTAGTGTTTCAACCCCAAACGGCTCAAACATATAACTCCCAATAAGGTTGTTATATTTGCGCCGTTTGAGGTTTTCCGCACCCGCAGCAGCCGCCCCGGCACAGCCCGCCGTGCTAGGAAGATGGGATGGCGCAAGGGTATCGACACATGTTGCATCCCACACCAAATATTGTTAAATATTGACATTACCTATTGCTTTTTATTAAAATACTTTATTTTAATTTTTTTTATTTGACATTGTTATTACCGAATTATTATAAATTAATTAAGTTAATTGTCAAAAGCCACTCATAAATGTATATTTGTACGCCAAATGGCAAAACATAGAGAAACTTTATTATTATAAAAATTGTAACATCTTGCACGCTGTGTTAACCTGTGTTTACAAATAAAGATTATTGATTGATTGACTGATTATACTCTACAGCGAATAAGCAACAGATATAGAACTAGATGCCAGGTATCTCCGTTCGCTTTCCCGGAAACCTAGAAAACCAATTATTACCTATCCAAATTTCATTAACATTCATAGTGTACTTTAGCTAGATTTTATACAGTATAAACGAGTGGCCACAGCACTTGTATAATAAAGTGAAATAAATTATCATGCTTGTTAGTCCCTCAACTTAGGTACTTGGCAGAAGTCCAGCACTAGATTTAATAATTTCATTACGCACTCAAGTTATGACCAGAATGGAAATTGGTCGTTTCTACTCGTATAACGATTTAGTATCCCTATGTGGTCACCTAGCGATAAATGACTGTAGTGTTTTTGTGGTGAAGTGAGTTTATATGGCCCGAGCTAAATAAACCTCATGGCGATATTTTCAAAAGGGGTTAGCAGAGTTGTTGTTGGCGTTGGTGTCATTTTAATGTTAGCCGTTTTAACCGACTTCTAAAAAAGGAGGAGGTTTGCAATTCATCAGATTAAAAAAAAAGTGTTTTCGAACTGTTTTGGTGCTGTGTTGCTTTGCTTCCACATGTCTCTGACGAGTAACGACCCATCTTGATAGAACTGTCTCTATTTAGGCTTCGAACAAGTCTTGATCGACGATTCAATCATGTCATTAATATTTTATATACTTCGATTATTTTCTATTTTGTGAATGTGAGAACGTTGTAGGCCTAGTAGAGTGTAGATTTGTTGGCACTTTTCTATTTTGTTAAGTACCTGGTAATTGTTGAAAGGCCTACACTGCCCTCCCATACCTATTAACACTGTTATTTGATAATATTGTAAAGGCAATTATTTTTAAAAGAGTAACCGTGGAGTTTCTTGCCGGTTCTTCTCCATAGGAAACGACTAATTGGAACCGTGCACCTAGCTTCTGACGTTTCATAAGTGCCCATGTAGGTTTATGTGAAATAAAATATTTTGTTTTATTTTTTATTATAGGCAAGTAGGTAATTTGATATAAAACTTGTTTGTTTTTTCTCGTTTATGGGTTTTGGTTTCTGATGAAATGTGGGAGTATTTTACATATTTTTACACCCCTTTGGGGAATACAAGCGATGATGTTTGATGTTACTTTGTTTTTTTTTTTCTTTACTAGAAGTACTGGAATTATTAGAAAAATGTTAGTTAAAAATAAAAATAAAGCGAGCATCGGGTCATCTAGCATACGGCATAATACATTTCAGTCAAAGCACGAATGTACAATTGTACATACATACATACATACCAATATAATAACAATAAATAATAACTTAGCCCAGCTAAAAGCGTCCAGCACGATTGTTCGACCGCAGCACTAATTAACACGATCACCCATGGTCCCTGCCTATGACTGATGACGCAATACGTGATAATGTCCCCATAAATAGCTACTGTTATACATGGTAATATTAACTGCTCTGTTAAACCACATTGTTAGCAGTTAGCAGGTAACTGTCAGTACGGTTCAACTGATACTAGTTATCAGCCGTTTAAAAATGTATCTATGGGTTATTTTTGTTAGGAGATTTATGATTAAAATAAATGAATAAACAACATGCTTGATTTAGAAATCAATGTGTACCTAGTTGAGTAGGTGAGGTCTACATCAAGTACGTGTGTATGAGTATAACTTGTTGTTATAAAATCCCAAATCTGGTTGTAAATTGTCTAAAATCATCACTAAATTGCTTATGCTTTTCGTCATATTAAAAGTACACTTTGTAAACAAGCTTATTACAAATTAGAGGATTATATCCAATATAAGAATGCTTGGAAACATGCTGGTCTTGCTACATAGGACAATGTAGAGTCTAAACAAAATCAAACAGGTTGCTAATTTAATTATATGTAAAATGTATTTTTTTTTTTTTTTTGATGGGGCAACTAGTATTAATTTTATGTCCGTGTAAATTTGGACGTTCAAGAGCGCCATTTATGTGCCTATTTGAAATAAATGCTTTGACTTTGACTTTGACGTCGCCTTAGAGTGGAAACCTCGGGAATGCAATTTTGGTAATTTTTATTGTATTACTTTTTGCAAAGAAAACCTAGGAACGCACGTCATAGTTTCACACAAAAAAAGTTCTGCAACCTGTAACGCCACCTATGACGAGTTTAAATATTTCACACTAAAAGAAACATATTTGAAGAAGCTGACAGGGCGCATTTTTTTCTTCCTCCTGTACAGTTGCCCTTTTCGCTTAAACGAGGTTTTCACAGTAAGCCGACGTTATATACTTATGAAACGTAACAATCCGAAGTACCTATGGACCCCAGACTTGCAGTCGCGCAGGGTTGGCATAACTCATAAGTCATTTATTCATTTGTTTGATAAAAAAAAAAACGAAGGCATAAAACAAATGAAGTTGTTTTAAAACACGTATTTTAAACAATGTTTAAAACAGTTTGAAATAAAACTATGTATTTTATTAAGTGTTTAAAATCACAGTTTAAAACAAATTTCGAACAATTTTTTAAACACAAAGAGAGAAACATGGTTTTAGATCAAATTTTAATGTATGGAAATAAATGGAAAGTTATAAATGTTTAGGACTTGAAATTGCTCGAAAATAAATTAAGAATGTTAGATAGAGAATTAATAATCTATATTAAATCCCCGCGATTATTTTGGGCATTTCCCATGATTCAATTAATATACTTTTAGGTAAGTTAATTCCCCGTCTAAGTACGAACATCGAAATTCGCAATTCGGAACGAACGTAATAAGTAAGTGGTTCTGTATTTGTGTTACATACTTAGAATGATTACAAAAATTAAGTATGTTCACAGATTATACAGGATAAGGTGCGCAATTTTTTTTTTGGTGGTTCAGTTATTTATTTGTTATTCCATTATTTGTTCAATTCTTTTTTTTGGTCCTTATTGAAATCAGCAAAATATGGACACAATCTATTCGTAATAATATCAATGGGCGAGCGCACAGCTGTTATGTACCTACTACTGCATTCCGCTTCACTAACCGCGCCGCCGCCGCCACCGGCGCGCTGCGCGACGAGTATCGATTATACCGGTTTCAAAATAAACATCTTTCGTTAACGATAACTTCATTTTTGTGTACTAAGACATATCAACATAAGAAATAGGTGTATAATAAAACACGTTTAAGTTTAATTTGTCAAAATTTGCGCACTGATTAAAAACTTTTCCTGAATAGTAATAGTTAGTACAAGGACTAACTAACAATAACTATGTAGTACGTTTTTTTGATCGATTTTTGTAAATATTTCCTTAGGTTAATTTTAAAATAGTCAAGTAATGAATTATATTAGACCTGGGTCCAAATTTTGTGAGGTAATTATTATTCCCCGCTTATTATACCTTACCACGTGCAAACCACGTCAATATCGTGTCTTATAGAAACCCATGTAGCGAAATCATATTCTGTATGCTCCAAGACAAATTGTCTATGGCACAATTATGAAATCACGCGTGCGTTTTGAAGAACCAAACAACATAAGTAATGTGTTCGCTGTAACTAAGAAACTTCAAAAAATGTAAACTAAATTACCTCATATACGTATATATTATTGAACTGCAGCTTGAAGGGTCTATACATTCTTCCTCTTCTTATTGATAAAAGTTGCTTAAAGTTAAGAGATGTTTGTCGGCAACAACAGACGCTAATTATTACTAAACTTTAAGTAACGTTTATAAATGACACTGATGTATGAACGCGGGTCAGTAACAATAGTATCCCCAAATTAGTGGCGGAGAATCCTTACTCCCCTGTTCTGAGGCATTTTGTGGAGAGGATTGTCAACTAGGTAGCTGATCTCTTGCTTGATCATTCTCTGAGCAACCTGCCTCGGACACTTAAATCGTTGTGTTTTTAGGGTTCCGTACTAAAATGGTAAAAAGGAACCCTTATGGTGTGACTCAGTCTGTCTGTCTGGCTGTCCGTCTGTCACAGCTGAATATCTCAAGAACTACTGATGCTATAAACTTAAAATTTAGAATAGTTTTAGATGACGTTTGCCCAACTGTTTTGCAAATAAGAAAGAAACAAAAAAGTTTTTTTTTTGCAACATGGACTGAAAGGTGGTCTTAAAAATTCGAAATGCGGCTACTAGGGCATGTGGGGTATCATATGAAAGAGAGCTGTTAAAAAATACCGTTCCCCCCTTATCTCCGAAGTTTGCATAGAGAAAAATCTGAATTTATTCTATGTGATAGAAGCTTATGTAAAGATTACAGGAAAAATAAAACTATGTCTCTAAATAGGATACTTTTTCAGAAATCATCAAAAATTACATTAGTTCCTTTATCTGTCAAGAGATGGCGATGACCTTAAACTGCAAAATTCTACACCGCAGTGTTAAAATTTTCTCTCTCTCTCTTTTCTCTTTCTGTGTTTTTTCTCTCTTTTTATTCAATTTTATTTTTTTTGTCTTTTTTTTTCTTCTTTTCCTCGCTGATGAAATTTTAAAAACATTTCACGTTTCACAACCAAAATGTCCTCGTTCCTACTTATTAGTAGGTAGCAGGTTGCTTTGGGCATGGGGTCTCAACTCGAACAAATTATAATTAGTCTTGAAAAAAATTCACAGATGGCAGCATAGGTAACAATTATGAACTTAACAATCAATAAAAAGCGTTATAGGGCCGATAGTAAAAATCAAAACTTCCTTGTTTAATGTTGATTTATCTATTTACACTCTTAAATCACGAGAATGACACCTAGTATCTAGGCCGACTCCAAGATGGCGTTGTAAAACTACAGTCTCTGGCAATTACGAGTAATGAGTCTCTGATGCTGCTATGTGCTAAAAAATCTTGGAAAAAAATAGCCAGCCTTAGGGAGGTGTCATTTCTATGTATGGGATTCGGTATCTGTACGTAGTATTATATTATGTGTGCTTTGGGTGAAGCACAGTTGTAGTTTTTCTGGGCTGGTACGGAACCCTCTGTGCGCGAGTTCGACTCGCTCTTTGACCGGTTTTTTGTATTACTAACATTAGTTATAAGGTATTTTTCACTAACAAGATGAATTATGTTGTTGTCCGAAATTTAATAAATAAATAATAATAATAATAACCCCACCACCGTATCTCTACGTTGACGTCGTGGTGGGGCTTGCGCGCTCCGAATTCTAGGTCTGTGCCGGTAGAGTTTGCCGGAACGTGTCTAGGGTGAGGAGCCAGACCAAGAAAGATACAGAAACCCGCAGGACAGCATGTGGCGAGCTGTTCGGCAGTTACGACCCCACGGACCCTATCTCCCGGGAGAAGTCATGTTCCTCATCTCTGGCTTGCCTTTATTGGCCGGCTGGAGTGAACACTAACGAGGAACTGAGCTCCCAACTCATTCTTGCCTTCATTGGTCGGCTTGAGTGGAGATTCGCAAGAGCAAACGTGCTCGGAGGAAGGAAGTATTCCAGTAAGTGCTTCAAATCAAATCAAATCAAATCATTTATTTGCATAGAATGTAGGTATTGTATAATAAAGTTGTTATAAAAATATGGTGAGCCAGGTACATTCTGCCTGATTGTTGGCATGCAAAATTTAACAAATAATCAATAAGCTCATAAGCAAAATTAAGAAATAGATAATAAATTAATAAATCATTTTAACAAGTCCAGATCATGCACAAAAAATGTTACAAATAATGTCAATAATATAAAAATTGTTTAGATGTCACTTAAATTGTTTAGATGTCACACATGGGGTCATTCAAAAAAATCACTTATGGAATAATAACATTTCTGTATCAAAACAGCCTTGAGTTTATATTTAAATTGTTGAAGGGTGTCACTTTTTATGCTGTCCGGTAGTTTATTAAATATTATTGGACCCATGCAGAAAACACTTTTTCTAAGTAGTGCGGTTTTATAGCCACCGACAATTAAAATATTTTTGTATTGACTTCTCACGGGACCTTTCTTGGTGACCGAGACCATAACAAACAAATTTTAATTTCTTTTTACAAAAATTGCCATTTCCAAAATATATAATGACGGAAAACTAAGAATTTTCAAAGACTTGAACAGAGATTCACAACTATCTCTAGGTTTAAGACCACACATAGCTCTAACGCAACGTTTTTGGGCTTTAAATATGTTATCTCTTAGACTGCAGTTACCCCAAAAAAAAAATCCAAACCTCAAGACCGATGCGACCAAACCATGTTATGCTACTAAAGCAGTCTTTATGTCAACTTTTTTTGCCAGGTTAAAAAGAACATAAGCTGCAGTGCTTAACTTTTTGCACACCTCTTCTGCTTGCGGTTTCCAAGTTAATTGATCGTCTATATAAATTCCTAAAAATTTCGTAACTTTTGTTTGATTGATCACCTGTCCATTGTACTGTGTATTAACGTTTGGTGGAATTGTACGTTGGTGAAAATGCATCACATTAGTCTTTGGTAAGTTTATTATTAGGTTGTTTCTATCAAGCCAATCAATAATATTTCTAAGGTTAATGTTGATATCCTGTTCATAATTATCAATATTTGTACACTTTATCAGTGCCGTGGTGTCATCGGCAAAAAGAATGCTTTTAGGGTTCGTGACCATCTTCCGGGCTCTGGGATTGTTCTGAGAGCCGTGGAATACCTCTCCACTCCTCGAGCACCTCAGGACATGTTGCCCCCTTGTCGCTACGTCACTATGTGCTAGCGACCGTTTTCGGGGGCCCATTATTGAGTGTGCAAGTCACCCCCTGCCATTTTATCCGTGTATAATAAAACATTGATCAGGCAGGGGCCATAGTCCTTCCATAGTTTTAGGTAACCAGTCCATTTTAACCACCCAAACCCATAGTCAAATATCTTTGGTTCCATATCCTGCAATAGTCCTACACCAACCGGGGGTTGTCCTTGGTGTACTTGCATAGTGCGTACAGGGATAATCGTCGGTTGGTGCCTCATTTAATTAAAAATCATCTAACGGGCCTCTGCGAGTTGGCTTCGGTCCCTCGTACGCCTTCCAAAGGTCCGGGACCCCAGGGTCCCGAGATATGTTAATATATAAAAATAATGATAATAATAAATAAGGGGGTATGAGTCATGCTGGTAAATAAGCATATGAGACTTTAAACGTTGTCTTTAACGTTAGTACTTAGTAACGAGTCGACCACCCCTTGGTGTTGCTTGTATCAAGTGCATATTATCAAGTGAGTAGGTACCTACATTAGATGTTCCTGTTTCATTCTTTCCCTCAGATGGGCCTTCCGCATGCTTGCTAACCTGTAACAAACAAATAATTGTGGTAATTTCAAAGAGGAACACATTAAATAACGAAATACTTGTAGAGCATAGCTGCAAACGTTCCATACCTACAATGAATAATGATACAAAGGTTAAATTCAAAGAACACACTGCAAACTCTATGATAGAACATATAATTAACGGAAATACCTGAAATATGTGTAACGTAGGCATGTTGCTACTATCGGCCATATTTGTTTCATTGTTTTCATATCGCAACCGCGATTTTTAGGTTTTCCTGAAAACGTTCCTGTATGTAGTCACTTAAGGCTTACCGGTAAGGGGCAGGCCACGTATTTAGGTAAATAATGGGATATCGACGCCATTAATGAAGTGTTGAAGCTGATACTTGGATGTCGTCAAGAGCTTGGATAGCAGTGTCGTCGTGTCTGCTAATAACGATCATCAATCCGTGTACCAAAACCAGCCTTTACTGTTTTTTGAACAAAATGAAGGATGGGATAAAAATCGCTGCAAGAAACTGTTCATCAAGACGAGTCTGCCTAGCCTATAATTAAAACTGTCTTTAAGCACTTTTCATTATCATCATAGTTCGTGCATCTTTAGTCAGAATCAGAATTAGTGTCCTTATATACTTCTATTCTAGCCTGTAACATCCACTGCTGGTTTTTTTTTCTCAGCTACACTTCCAAAGTCCAGTCCACAAAAAAATAACAGTACCTACACAATCAAAAATATGGCACAACGAGTTTTAGAGAAAGTTCGGCATTGTAGGGCACCATCTCCGTCACTCATACTTGTGTGACAGTCTCTAAGCTTGATGTGTCATATTTACGGCCGCGTATAGGTACTGTACTAACCACTACCTATGGTTAACTAATGTTATTACCTAACAGGATAATCAGGAGGATAAGACTTGAAAACTTGGCTCCTGACGACATGTTCAAAGTTCAACAAACTGAATAGGGAGGGAAAACTTGAGGCTAATACCTCTGTGACGTCACAGAGGGAAGGAAGAAATAAGACTTCGGGTTAATATGAGCATCGTAGGTCAAGGACGACCCTGTAAAATGACGATAGCGGTCACGCCTACAATTCAAACCAGTGTAAACTGTAATTACACCCAAAAAAAAAAAAAAAAACGTAATATGTAACAAACTTTTAGCTACGGCAATTAGACTACTTTTTTAATTTAAGGAAAACTGATGCTTTGCCCTCATATGACCTTAATTGCGTGCAACGTGGACACGCCAGGAAGCCATTCTCAAAGTTGTCAGTCAAGATGAAAGGTGATGTCTCATAATAATACAATTATGTTCTTGTATTTTGATTTATACTAGTGTGGTCACATCGTAGTGATTGCCGGTGCTCCCACAAGTGTCTAACGCGGGCCCTAAAAGATCAATTATTTGTACAATATCATGAACAGCGCAATGTTTTTGACTGTCTAGGGTTAATATTGAAGATTGAACAAAAGTTTGAATGAGTTTAATTTATATTGCACCTTGTATGGTAAGTATTGCGTAGTTCTTGTTTGAGCGAAAACATATATTGCGCAAACTTATTGTAGGTGTAGGGGCCGCCTTCATTTCACCGGCACACCAATGATTCCCGCTTGTTCGTAACAAAACCCATCTACACGCATACTTTCCTAACTAATATTAAAAATGCGAAAGTAAGTTTCTTTGTTTTTTTGTTCACGCTTAAACCACTGAACCGATCATCCTGAAATTATGCATAGGTATACGTTGTCAGGTGAACAGAAACAAATATAGGGTACTTATCATCACGAAAAAAAGTACCTACTGTTCCCGAGAAAAACAACAATAACGTTCTTATGATAATAGATGGCGTGTCTTTCGAATCATGATTGAATTATATTATTAATATAGAAACTTTAGTACGATAAGAGTTTTTTTTAATTGAAATTAACGCGAGTAAAGCCGCGGGCAAAAGCTAGTCCATACTAATGTTATAAAATGTGAAGCACGTCTAAACCGCCGAACCGATCGTCATTTAATTTGGCAGAAATATAGCCTGGGATATGAAGAAGGACATAGGCAACTTTTTTACGCGATAACCGACAACCACGCAGGCGCAGCCGCGGGCAAAAGCTAGTATTATAGAATTAATCTGATTGGCGGCAGAAGTATGTGGTTTTACCCCGTGGTAGGGTGTAGTATTTGGATGCAAACGAAAATCTTTCAAGAAAGTTTCAAAAGTAAATGCAGATTTTGTATTCACAGATTTTCCCACACAATTAATGCACTTTAACAGCTGCATACAGCCAATTGATGCCCCACATACAACGTTATCTCGGTACAATCTAAATCAGATTTGACACGCGAGCAAACTTATCAAACCTAAGTAGGTATAGGTACTCCTTCATTGGGTTTTTTCTGAAAGAAAGACGATCAGAAATTCAAGGTCGTCACGGTCATCGAATCTTGAATATAAATCCCGGGCTATCCCCGCGTATGAAAGTTGCAGGTTCTTTTTTTGCACTAAAAAAAGACACCTGGCTAGTGCATCGTACTGTGCGAGGTGCATAGGTTCCGTCGTGTATTAGGTATCTAAATATAAAGCTTCAAAGAATTTTGTGTTGTCTAAAAAATAATTAATGAACTCAGTCCACTGTTGGAAGGATCCCTTTGAAAAATATTATCTTACCTTTATCCCTTCGGTAAACGGTTTCCTAAGAAAAAATAATTTTGTCACAAAGTAGAGCATACCTACCTGGTGCTCTTGTGCTGACAATCGTAGAAGCATGGAATAAATAAAGTGGGTAGAAGTCAGTCAAAACTTTGATCAAAACTTACAAAGAAACCAATTTTTACCAGACTACGGGACCCTAAAGAAGCAGTTTTAAAGACTCCTGAGTGATCCGGTCGACCTTGAGATGTACAAGGATAATGGAGCTTCTACGAAGCGAGGACAGTTATTCGTTCAGAAAGGATTTCCCACTAGCCGGTCGGCGCGTACGCATGGCGCGGGAATGTTGCGCAATCTCGTTGTAACCGAATGGACCACGTGGAGGTGCTACGTTCGAGTGCTGCGATTGGCTGGCTGGGGGTTTAGTAAAAATAAGGACAGTAGAGCTAGAACCATGGTACAAAGGATGGACATAGGAAATATCAAGTTTAATTGTCATGCGTTCAGCGGTGAGCAATAATGAGGAGATATATTATGAAACAAGGGTAAGTACGAGTATGTGTTTTGCTAACGTCGCGTAATTAAACTTGTATCTTTTCACTGCTAAAAGGAGTCAGTTTCAGTTATCTCCTACTTTCTGAGCTGCATCTGTACCAGTTACCGACCGCCTAGAGATTTTGGGCATTGAGTTGAGGTCTGATCTCAACTTCCGCTCAATCATCGAGTCAAAAGCACCGACTGCAGCCATGAAGCTAGGCATCCTAAATAAGGTGAGGCGATACTTCACATCTGGACAGCTTTTAAGTTTGTACAAAGCACAGATCCGTTCCTGTATGGAGTATTGCAGCCACTTATGGGATGGCTTAGCAAAATACCAACTTGCTGCACTTGACTCGGTGAAACGCAGAGTGAAAAGGCATATAGGCGACGAAATGTGAATGCTAGGCTTCACAGCCTGGCTCATCGGCGTAATGTTGCTTGCCTGTCGGTCTTCTACAGACTGTACTGCGGAGATTGTGCGCAGAAGCTCCACGACCTGTTCCCACAACAATGACTTTTTATTTTATTTGTGAGGATATAACTTCAGATTGGTTCCATTTTTTATCAGAATCAAGTTTTCATGATGGGATCCATCTGGAATTGAGGGAACACCCCAAATATTATATGCATACATATGGCGATTTTTGTATTTTCATCAACAACTGAAGCATTTGCATTCAAAAAGTATCATTTGATGAAGTGAAACTGATAAAGAAGACCACAAATGGCCACCGGAATTCCTCAATGATAAGTATTTCACAGGTGGCGATAAGATATCTCGATTAAGATAGTTAAGCGACTATGAAGCAAATTTAAATAAATAATTCTGATAAAAATGGTACCATCGAACTGATCTGAGGATGAAGCCAGAAGGTATGCACCGGAACTCAGTAATAAAACAATGAATCCTAGCCGTGTTTGGGCTTATTGGAATTGTCATGAGATGCACTCAGGCTATAAATGGTTATTAACCGAATTTTATTAAAATTTGTTTTTTTTGTTAAAAGGTTTTTTTAATCTTGTGATGTTTTATACTGGTATTTAATATCTGTAATTTCATACACACACAGGTATAAGAAGAGTGTTTGTTCCGAAAGGAAACCGATAGGAATTGGGTTATATGGAGGCTGCGCCCCTGAAAACTACTGAACGGATTCTGAAAATTCTTTATGTATTTGACAGCCCAATTCCTGGAGGTTATTTGACTTCAGTCTGCAACCCGAAGAAGCCGGGCAAAAAGAAAAAAAAAGTCAGAAAGAACGCTATGTGAAAACGAAGTAATAACACTGAAAAAAATAATTAGCCGAACTAATTAAGTTACTTCAAAAATAACTCAACTTTAGTTATAAGGAAATAAACTTTGCTTAAATTTAACAAAACGATTTTGTAGTGTGCAAAACAGGGTTTTGTAACAGATAACATCTAGTTCGCAAGTCACAATTTTTGTGTAAACAGTAACCAAGTTTTTGCTAAACATTTCTTTCAGTGAACGCGGGTGGGCAACGGGATGTGACGCGGAGGGTAGGAAGTCGTAAATTCACGTGGACGAAGTCGCAGGCAGAAGCTAATTAATGCATAAAAACGATTACATCTTTTGGTTTTCCATTTGGAAAACCAAAAGATGTAATCGTTTTTGTAAAAAATTGGGACGATCTTTACCCAGCTGTAGGAATTTTCCTACAGCTGGGTAAAGATCGTCCCAATTTTTTAAATACACCAGTCACCAGTCAGACCTAAAAAAAACCGACCTACACCAATTTTGGTCATTCACACAACGTAAACAACATACCATGATCCCCAGTACACTTACATAACATTACTGCATCTATCACACACACACACTACACACACTTACACACACACTTTACATTATGTGTATAAAAAGTACAATATACATACATACCTAACATAATATAATAACATCATCTTAATAACAATATAGCTGCGAGCTGGCAACACGTTGAAGCTGGCAACACTTCTTAATTACTGCACAACATTAACTAGTACTACAGTTAAATATTTATACGCTTATAGGAATCTAACAACGAATTAAGTGTCACTCTGTATGTGTACTTTTACGTCAAATAAATATTATTATTATTATTAATTTATAAAGTATTGAATGAAACCATGAGGCTTTGTGCAAGCATATTCGGGCAAACATACTTTTGTGAACAAAAATTGAAATGATACAATACGAGAACTCGCTTTTGGATTTTCTTAAAGACGATATCAGACGCATCAGTTTTTGTAAATATTTTTTTTGTCTTTCTTT
Source organism: Dryobota labecula (assembly GCA_947523025.1). NCBI lineage: Eukaryota > Metazoa > Arthropoda > Insecta > Lepidoptera > Noctuidae > Dryobota > Dryobota labecula. Next base: position 1,404,732 of record OX383290.1, read on the forward strand.
CGTTATCTTTCACTCGGAGTGAAACGTGGGAAAACAAAATAACTCAAAGTGTAAAATGAATTCATTAGTGAACCGTTTTTACGAGGTAGGATTTTGGCACGCGGCATCTTTCACTCGCATGAATAGAAGCGTTCATTCCTATAAAATTTGGTCGGTGTTGTGTGACTGTGGAATGAAACAGAAATGAGCATTAACTCGAGTGAAGTGTCTGATATCAGTTTAAGTGTATCTAGGTATATATTTGGTTTTAACTGTACCTACATTAGGAACATGCCTAGTAACTTAACTATGGTATAGCAAACCTAGTGTACAGGGGTATTAGCGTTATGGTTTTGAAACTCTAATAATTACGTTAGTATGTAAATCAAGTGCAGTTTATTCATCATGTTTACTAGCAATGTGCACATTAATTGTGTTCCTGTGAACTCTTAGATAACTAAACTAAATATATTTCAAGGAACAGGTTGAATAGGGGAACCATAGTAAGGGCTGACAGAGAAATTAGTGTGTTTTAGGAAATTTGTTGCATATACTGCCTCGTGTTGCGTTTTCATAGGGCTACCGGACGATACGGATGCGTTTCATGGTGGGAATTCTTATCTCAGTTTAGAAAATGAATGGTGGTCGTACCTTAGACCATTTTAAAGGGTGCTTCTGGAACTCATCCAGATTCCATTACCAATAACCTTATGTCTGCTGTAAGGTGACCCAAGGTTTCAACCTGTCACATCAAGGTGATACCTCGGTCAAACGCTAATCGGAAACAGCATGATTCATCTGTTAAGACGAAGCCGTGTAACAAGCAGCGGCATCGGCGCGTGCGCATTGATTTATGACTTGAATCTAAATAACATGCGATCATTGTTCATACCTTGTAATAGCAGTGAATGTTAAGTAGTTTATTCTTAATAATTTCGGTTCACAATATCATATTAAAACTTTTATAACTATAAAATTGAGTTTATTTTGGTTTTCTGTGTCAAACCATTCTACTGCTAGATAATGATTATCGTCGCGCGAGTATGCGATCGTTACAATCATTTGTTCGGTCGTTGTTGTGCCATGCAAGAGACATTTTAGAGAGACGACCTTCTGTTTTTCTGAACAAATAAGTGACAAAATGGTCACGATGATCGCTTATATTATGACGTGGCATTAGCCCTCATAAGCTTCTCATACGTGGCGAAACAAGAGAAGGAAAAGGAGCTACTTCTATCACAAATCATAGTGTCATCACATCATCATTATCTGCTGAGCCTGCAAAAAATCTATATGTTACCGGCAATCTGTATAATACGGTCGTCTCTACAATACCTAAGCAATGTATAGAATACCTAAAACGTTTAGGTAATGTATGAAATATTATTAATTTTATACTTTGCCTAGGCATTATATGCATTACCGAATGCACAGCTGGCAATGTGTGAAAAAGACGAAAGCGGGGAAGGGGAAGACGTGCGGGCAGGCAGTACTCAAAAGACATAAAACTTATTTAGTCTAATACATAATAAAAACTCCTAGTTAAAATGGTTACTGTTCTAAACTAACCTAACCCAAATGATTCACCAACAATGGAGGGATCAGACGCTCGGCGGCCGCTCCCGCCTTAGCCTTCTAACCTAACCTACCCGAGTCGGATTGCTCTGAATCCGGATGTTAACCATAACGTTGGTACGTACTTACATAACATTGATAAATATAGACCAAATCTACTTACTTTACACATTGCCGGTGAACCAGTAGGTAATCTATACAATCCCTGGGAAATGTATAAATTACCTAGGCAAAGTATGTAACGGACAATAATATTCATATTATATAATACATTTCCTGGACGCCTCAGGTATTCTATATATTGGCTGGGTATTGTATAGAATACCTGAATTATACCGATTAACGGTAACATATACATACATATAATAAAATCGAAGCAAGCAAGAAAACTCTAGGAGGAGTATAATACGTAATTTATGAAAAAAAAAAAAAGGTTTTGCTACGAGGTCTGGATTTTAATGCCAAAAACATAATTTTTAGAATTTTTGTATGTTTGTTTGAATGTATGTTCCAGCATCACGCAAATACTACTGGATAGATTTTGTTCAAATTTTGCATTCCTATAAGTCTGGTCAGTCTATAGGCTATAAATGATCACGCTATTTGCTATGGAGGATGAGCAATATTGCTTTATGTTCGTATTATTTTATAGTTTACCGCAAATTGTAAAAAGATGAGCCAAAACGTATAATTATATAAACAAATTGAAGATAGTTACAGATTTAACCTTTTAAATCATTATCATCACGCTATACTTTTACGGAGCTGGGTGGATTTTTGAGATGGGGCAATAAACTCAAACTCAAACTCAAACTCAAAGCATTTATTTCAAATAAACCAATTACAGGCACTTTTGAATTGTCAAGGGGTCGGTCAGTCAGAAAGATGAAGCTAGTTGCCCATTCCAAAGCGTAGTAGGTTCCTATGGAGAAGAACGGACAAGAAACTCCATGGACACTCTTTTAAAACAAAATATTGTTACAAAATATGGGTTACATCATTCATGTTGAAGTTATACATGTGAGAACAATGTAGAAAGACGTGCACGTTAGAAGCGTCCGTAATAGAAACAATTCAAAAATTAAAATAAGCCGTGGCAGCTAAGAGATGACCAGTCCCAACTGACGGCGCCCGTTCACGAACATGACGCGTGGATCAGCACCATTTAGCTCAACCATTTTGAAGGGAACTTAATGATCCAACACACACGCCACCACCAGCGAGACATTTGAGTGAGCATGACATACTCTCAGCCGCCAGGGCACATTCAAGTCAATAAAAGACATATTACCCGGTAAATGGTAGCTCTATAGTACATAGTACTCACACCTGTGCTATGCAATTATATAATTCAAGGACATTGAGTTTATACAATGCAAAAATAGTTTACAATCTTCAGCAGCTCCAACATGATTGTCAAATGTTAATTAACTAGCTGAGGTTGTGGAGCAGGACCAGCATTCAGCCAAGCATTTTTATCAGCGATGTAATCCCCCAACTTATAATATGCCTGCCTGCATAGTGTGCGTTTTATACAAGATTTAAATTTAGTCTCATTCTGTTGAAGTATGTGGGGAGGAATTTTATTGTAACATTTTAAACAGTACCCCATGAAAGATGAGTCCACTTTAGCCAGTCTGAAACCTGGTTGAGCTAATAGGTCCCTATTTCTAGTACTATAATTATGTCTTTCACCTCTTTTTCTAAAAAGATGTAAATCTTTCCTTACGTACATGATGTTTTCGTAGATATATTGACAAGGTACCGTCATGATGTTAATATCCTTAAACAGTTCCCTTAGAGAATCGCGCCTGCGGAGATTATATATGGCTCTGATGGCTCTTTTCTGCAGAATAAAAATAGACTCGATGTCTGCAGCCCGTCCCCAAAGTAAAATACCGTAAGACATAATACTATGGAAGTAACTGAAATAGACTAGCCTCGCGGTATCTACATCAGTAAATTGACGGATTTTTCTGACAGCATATGCTGCTGAACTTAGCCGTCCTGCAAGAGATGTTAAATGAGGACCCCATTGTAGTCTTGAATCGAGCGTGATCCCCAGGAAAACAGTTTTATCGACGAATTCTAGTTTCTCTTGATTCAATACTATCTCACAATCACTACTTTTGACATTTGGTAAAGAAAATTTTATGCACTTCGTTTTTTTCCCATTTAATACTAAATTATTAGCAGTAAACCAATTTTGGACCTGCAATAGAGCGTTATTTACGTCGTCAAAATTTGTAGCACGTCTATCTACCTTAAAAATTAAGGAAGTATCGTCAGCAAATAACACCATTTGTGGTTGATTTTTTAATAAATGGAGTAGATCATTTATATACACTAAAAAAAGGAAAGGACCCAATATCGAGCCTTGTGGAACACCCATTTTTACTTTTAAACCGAGTGAATTGATACCATTTATTTGAACTTGCTGTTGTCTATCATTTAAATAAGATTTTACTAAACTAAGTGCAAGTTTTCCAAGTCCGTAATGCTCAAGTTTCAAAAGTAAGGTTTCGTGATCGACGCAATCAAATGCCTTGGAGAGATCACAAAAGATTCCTATGGCGTCTTGGGCCTCTTCCCACGCGTTAAAAATGTGTCTTAATAATGTTACACCGGCGTCGGTCGTGCAACGTCCTTTGGTGAAACCATACTGTTGTTCGTGAAGGATTTTATTCGTGTTAAAATGATTGAGCATTTGATTAAGCATTACCTTTTCAAACACCTTACTGAAAACCGGCAACACGGATACGGGTCTATAATTATTGGTGTCTTTACTGTCCCCGGATTTGAAAAGAGGTATTACCTTACTGTATTTCATTAAATCCGGGAAGACTCCTTGATCTACACACAAGTTAAATATTAAGGCTAAGTAAGGCGCTATAGTCTCAATTATAGAGGTACAGACTTTAATAGACATTCCCCAAAGATCTTCGGTTAATTTGATCTTGATTTGCTTAAAAGCTTTTATTACTATTATGGGGTTAATATGCTTAAAGTTAAATTCAATCGGGCAGGCTGAAACGTTCGCCTTTACTAAATCAAAAGAGAGCGAGGGTGAGGAATTTAAGGTTTCAGTCGTTTTGAGTGGGATACTGGTAAAGAAATTTACAAATTCTTGCGCAACTACTTTGTTATCGCAAATAAGACCACACGACGTCTCCAGTGTATAATCAGAATTATGCTTTTTGTTCCTATTTGTTTCATTATTGATAATTTTCCAAACCGTCTTTATTTTATCGTCTGCTGATTTAACCTTGTTACTGATGAATAAGGCTTTAGCTGCCTTACAAGTGTTCTTAAAAATTCTAGAGTAAGTAGCAACATACTTATTAAAAGTTTCTGTGTTAATATAAGGCTTAAGGCCATACAACTCGAAAAGTCTTTCCCTACTTTTCCTGAGTCCTTTAGTTGCCCAGTCACTAAATAAAAACCTAGGGCTGATAGTTTTAGTGTTCTTTTTAAAATAATTATTGAACTCGGTTTGGACTACTGAAAATAATTCTTTATACAAAATATTAACATTGTTCATTGTAAGGTCCTGATCATTTAACTTATAAATTAAAGTGCTATTAAATTTATTTAAATTAACTGTTGTTAATGGTCTGAACTGTATCTGCACTTTTTGTATTGGTATGTTGGACTCAAAGGTTACGGTTTGACCGCTGTGATCAGAAGGGAGATAATTAACTATGGCTTTATCTAAATAGGTGCAGCAACAAAAAACATTATCAATACATGTAGCAGTAGTCGTAGTTATTCTGGTTGGTTCTACAAACACATTTGACAAATTAAATGATTTAAACAAATTTAATAATCTACTGGTATTTGAATTATTTTCTAAAATATTAATGTTAAAATCACCACAGATAATTACTGATTTATTACCAGTTGCAAGTTTTGCCAAAACATCTTCCATAACAGACTCAAATATAGAGTATTTTGATAATTTGGGGGTCTATAAACGCACACTATAACATGCTTATCTAGCTCAACACAAGACAACTCAATGCTATGTTCAACCGACAGTTCACCTATGTCTTTACGAGTTTTTGATTTAATACAATTTTTTATTAAAATTAGTGAACCACCACGCAGCATTGATTTTCGGTTAAAACAACTGGCCACACTATAATTCTCATAGTTAATTAACATTTCATGTTCTTTTAACCAATGCTCAGTTAAACAGATAATGTCAAACATTGTTTTTTCTAAAAACAATTCAATTTCCAATTGTTTGGAAGAAAAACCTTGAATATTTTGGTGAAATAATTTCAAGGTTTTCTGCTTAGCCCCTTTTCTACAGTTAACTATACTAGTGCTAGAAAATACCTTTTTGCTCTTAAGTGTAACTATACTGTCAGTGGTATCTTCTGTTGTCTTACAAATTAGTTTAAATGATTTGAGCTAACCACCATATTATTAGTACTATTACTAACTGTGGTGCTAATTGTACATGACTTCGACATACTAATTATGTCTGGGTTAATATTAAAAGCTAATAGCCTAGCTATTTGACGTCTAAAACTAATGGGCAGATACACAGTATCCCTAGTCGACCTTAGCTTATCAACAAAAATGTTGGTGTCAAAAAATATAAACTTGTCACTATGGTGACTAACTAAAAAATGCATGTAATTATTTAACATGTGAATGTACTTGTTTTGCCTGTTTGAAAAGTGCTCAAAGTAGGGAAAAGCACAAAGAATTATTTTATTACAATTCAACTTTAATAGTTTGGTGACACTATCAGTGATATCATCTTTTTTAACGTTAAAACTATTACCTATAAATACAGTAATAATCGCCTTAGGATCATATTCTTTCCTAGTTATTAAAGACATTATTTGATTGTAAGAAGTCTGAGGCATACAACAGTTTAGAGAAGAATGACTCAGATTGTTGTTAAGTAACTTTCCTAAACCTCTTCCTATACTATCTGAGAACATAACTGAATGATAACAATCATGACTACTGGAAGATGGACAACTACTAATCTCAGGCTGTACCACATGAGATAGACCTTGTACTATATCAGACATATCATGGTTGAGGATACAGGCTTGAGAAAAACTCTCAGTCTGGGACGGGTCCTCCGTTGCCTCAGGCTGGACAGCATCAGGGATTGAAACCTGACAAGTACACTGACACATAACTAACTCATTAGCAGCAAGAATATGTTCTTTAAGTTGGTTCTGAGAGCTCACATATTTAATGTAAAGGGAACTAAGTAAATAAGGGCAGGTACCTTATAACCATTGTCGCTACAAGAAAATGTCTTAGGAAACTGTCTGTTTTTATATGATTATGATACCTTTATGGAGGTAAGCAGGCAATCATGAAATATAACTTTAAAAAGAGCAAATAGTTTAGCTTTATTCCCAGCAGTTGATATATATTTTGTACTTATTTTCTTACATTCTGTAATAGGTACTGTTACGTAATAGTTCGTAGAACTTACACAGAAAAACGTTAAGTTAAGGCCTCTTAAAATTCTGTTATCCATGGTTATATTGAAAATAGATATCTATGGTTAGGTGATTGTTAATGAGGAATCTGTGTACTTACAATCTACTGTTATGTTATTTTAGTGATAGCTGATTGATGGTCAGGAATAATCCGTCAGTGTAATATTTTTGTGCCATTAGGTACTTAGTATGTATATGCAGGAACGCAGGCGTCCTTTAATTCATAAAAAACTAAAAACTTCGCAAGCAATAGGAAATTGCTACTGAAGGCTGCGGGTGTCGACCTCAGGACGAGTTGCTTCTCACACGGACAACTGTACGTCGCTTGCTCCCGCGCCATCAGTCCTGACTTTCTTTATATTTTAGCTGCTGAGACAAAAACTACAAACGTAGTATACAGTAAAGATTTACAAATATGTGGCTGTTATTAAAGTATATTGTGGTGTCTTATGACATCCACGCGAATGAAGTCGCGGGCAGAATATAGTTAGGTATAATTTCGTCAAGAATGTTCAGCATGTACATGTTCAGAAGATAACGTTTATGCACTGATAATAAGATGATAATAATAGTAGGTCATTTGTATCTAAAATATTGTAAAATAAAAGAGTGAGTCTAACCCTAATAAAAATAAGTGCGAAATAAAGCTACTTGGTATAAACGTCAATAAAATGTATGGTTAAACTGAAGTTATTCCTAGGATAACTTTATTCCGTTCACAAAATAAAACAAAGTCGTTCTTAGTAATCATTTTAATGTAACTTTTTGATACGATATTTGATGAAATTCTTCGAAAAGTTTAGTGTTAGGTATATTTTTTTTTATATAATTAGGTATAATAAAATAATAATATAGTAAAAAAAAAACATCTCAAATTACCTATATCGCGAATTAATAATAATTATTATTAATTATATCGACTGCCTCGTTGGTCTAGTGGACGCAAGCGCTACTGTTGAGCATGGGGCCTGGGTTCGATTCCAAGGTCGAGCAAAGTGTTATTGGGTTTGTCTATCAGGAATTTCTATGTAACAGCCCGGAATCTGTGCCCGGTTGATGGCAATAGGCTCGCCCCCTCCTATTACAAGGGACTTATACATAACTGGCGAAATGTGGGTGTACCTAATAGGTACTTACATCTCTGCCTAAACCTTCGGGAAAACAAGGCGTAATGTTATTTATGTTAAATTATATCGTCATTGTTTGAAAATCTGGTTTTTTGTGTGAAACTCGATTGCATAGTACGCAAAAGAACAAAAGATTGACTTTATATATTATATGTACATGTAGTTAACTACAATTATTGTTTTTAAAACCAGTACTACGGCAAGTCATCATCAGTAATAATAAGGTATCGAATTTAGCAGTTTCTATCCTCAAGAGGATAGAAGACCGAAAGAAGTCCACTACTGGGGCATAGGCCTCCCCCAAAAGCCGTCACTACGTACAGTCTGCAAAGCCTATTTCCGGCGTAATTCAAAGTGTTTACTTCATGCTTACTGTAACTGTTTTGCTGACATACCCTGCTGACTAACCCCTCCAATTACACCTCTACCGATTTTTTTTTGTTTACAATAGGTGTAGGTGCCCTAAAATGTGGGTGAATGTGTTGCAGGCGGATTGACCGTGACCTTGGCTGAGTACAGGTCTTACCGGTATAGGTACGAGGCAAACTTGTTTAGGAGCGAGCATTTTTTTACCTTTTAGCGTACGGACAGGTAGCCTTACATTTTAGCACGTAGGACTGTGGTGATATATCTGTATGTAGATAGGTACCTACTTTGGTTTTGTTGCTAAAGTTTGATTGTTTGTATTTTATTGTTGACTAGCTGCTGCCCGCGGCTTCGCCTGCACGGCTTGTTCTAAAATAAAAGTAGCCTAAGTTACTCCTTATACCATCAGCTATCTGCCAGTGAAAGTCCCGTCAAAGTCTGGAGCCGTTTCGGAGATTAGCCGGAACAAACAGACAGACAGATAGACAAAAATTATAAAAATAGTTTTTTTGTTTTAAGTACCTATACCTTCTTAAGCCTTTAGTAAAAAGTTTTTATTTTGACATTACAAACAGACACTTCAATTTTATTTATTTGTATAGATGATGAATGATGTAACCAATGTATTGAATTTAAAAGAGTGTCGTTGGAGTTTCTTGCCCGTTCTTCTCCATAGGAACCTAAATGCTACGCTTCCGCTAAGCTTTCGCTAATAGGCAACTAGCTTCATCTTTCTGGCTGACGGTACAGTTCAAAAGTGCCTGTAATTGGTTTACTTAAAATAAATGCTTTGAGTTTGCCAACATTATTACGTTGTTGATGATACTTGAGAGATAAAATAAACATGTACGCAGTATTTATCATCTGTAGATGGTCAATCAATCTGCCTAGCCTTTTCCCAACTACGTTGGGGTCGGCTTCCAGTCTAACCGGATAGATGGTCATACTTTAAAAATGACTATTTAAATTTTATGTATTTGTTATAAAACGGCCACGGTTACATTAGTTAAGACAAAAATTATAATACTAAGTATAAAACAACTCGACGGTCATACCCTCATCTCCCAATCCCGACATACTGTCAAAATTTTCTTTCATTTGTCCGCGAGCACATCACAGCCAGGCTTGGCGTCCAAGAGAGCGTTGAGCGCAAAGAGTGTGTGAGGGAGTGTGCCTCCTGTACCTGTTACGGCTATAGTTTATCGGAGAAAAAGAAACTCCCTATCATAACTTTTCATCAGAAACAATAGCAGTGATAGCCTAGTGGTGTGACCGTCGGACTGCCAAGTCCGAACCCAAGGCACGCACCTCTGACTTTTCGGGTTCATGTGCGTATTCTATAATTATCACTTGCTTAAAAAACGGTGAAGGTAAACATCGTGAGGAAACTGAATACCTGAGAGGTATTTCTCGACGGCATGTGTAGCTGAGTCAGAGACCCATGGGCGGCATTAAAACTCTGACACCAGGTTAGGCACTAACCACACGAAAAGAAGATCAGAAACTAAGAAAACCTAATGTTACCTTGTGTTCGTAGTAAAAAAATAAGAACGATCAGTTGCCATAACTAACTAGCATAGCTGTTAATGGCGCATAAACATTATGCAACAACTGGCATTGCATAATTAACTACATGTCAGAGATGTGGGCGCTGCTAGTGCAACTAACATTATAATAGGTACACGTGTCAGGCATATTCACACGTCTATCTGGTCTAGGAATGAGCAGATTTAGGATTATTTTCGGGAATTTTTATGGTTTTAGCGTTGCATCGAAAATCCAGCATCATTCCATACATCTTGTCCAGATAAGCGAACTTAAAGTTACGTTGTAATGATTAACTACAATTTACCTAGTATAGGTATGTAGGTATTTTCAGTATTTTCGCGGATATCAATGATTTTCGCTATTGAAATTCTTGTGGACCGTTATTAGTCAAATGTTTTCATATGTAAGCTCATTAAGTTCTATAAAAACTTTTGTATCAATTTTCCTTGTTAGAATTTACGTACCTACGTAAGATGGCGAATATATTTAAAGATTTATTTCTATATTATTTTTCATAAAATATTTATATTTAGTTAAAGGAAATGACGAATAAAGAACCGATGTTATTTCACCGGTGCCTTTTCAAAACGAATCACAATAATGCTACTTACTACTTCTTTAGACAAACGCTTGCGTAATTTGATCTACAGCTGTTTTAATAATATTTTTATGATGATCTTGTTTAAGACTAACAGAATAAGTTCTACCATTGTAGGATCACACTGAACACGTCTCATTTATACATTTAATTAATTAAATGTATACTTAAATTTATAATGTATTAATTTTATTTTTTTAATTGTATCCGGTACGCCGGCGCTATCTTGTCTCATTCGATGGAGTTATTAGAGTTTGCGCCAACGAGTCTTGACTAATCGGGACGCCAGCGCCAGTGCCGTTTAGCGGCGCATGGCCGAGCAACATAACGTTCGACCGGCGACAAGTGATCGCCGCACATTCGACAAGCAACGGGGCAACGGGGCAACGGTGCGGTGCGGTGGTGCGGTGCAGAGCATCGGTGGCGGTCAAGCAGTGAAAACGTCTAGAAACTGTCGCGCGTTCGGTATAGTTGTGCCGTGTTCCAACATTAATTACTTTGCATACCCATTACTGTATAGAATCAAGTTCTTCTAACTGAACAAACAGAAAGATGTGTTGCTGGGGAGTTTGTTCCACTACTGAATTTATAAGTTTAAACATGGTTTTCCTTTCATTTCATTTATCATGTTAATTAGAGAGATTTGATCCTTATAATTGACCCTATCGATTGATGCCATAAAAGTACAGAATGTTATTTTTTCAAATCAAATCAAACGTTTATTTGCCAGAAATACATTGTTTTGGCAAAGGTAAGATCTTATAACCTAGGTGTCATTGTATTCTGCCTGCAAGCAAGCGTGCAAATTTTTATCAAGTTTACATAAATTCTTATTAAATTAGTATTATTCTTATATAAAATTACCATGCATTTTATTCACTATTTTTTAAAAATTTATATTGTTACTATTATTATTACACAAATTTTAAATTTTTATGTTCAATAAATTCCTTAATACTATAAAAACAACACTTTAGAATTTAAACTAAAATACACATATTAAACACATTTTTCCTATAGATATCATTAAGACAGGGTGGTTGATGCAGTAGGTTGCGAAATTTTGCCCTTTTTTGTCTAGTCAGGACCTCACTACATTGTTTAAAGTAGTGCATGTGCTTTTTTGTAAAGATACAGATATATTTTATATATAAACAAGGAATTGGAAGAATCTTACATTTTTAAATAAAGGTTTACAACTACCTAGGAACCAAGCCTTGTTAATAACCCGGATGCACCGTTTTTGAATTTTAAAAACTCTGTCGGTATCGGTCGAGTTTCCCTACATTATTAATCCATAGCTCAGTACAGATGACACATAACCATGGTAAGTCGATAGGGCAGCTTCCACAGAAACATTTTGTCTTAATTTTTTTAATGCAAACACAAACCTTCAGACAAATTGAGTCTATGTGCCTTTTACAATTTAGATGTTTATCTACATTAAGTCCTAGAAATTTTATATCATCTACTTGTTCTACTCGTTTGTCTTTATAAATAATATCTAAATTTAATTGTTTTGTATTGTAAGAGTTAATTTCGATTAATTTTGTTTTGCTAATGTTTATGTTTAAATTATAATTTTCCATCCAATTTAGTATATCTAATAGGGTCTTTTCGATAACTGATTTATACGCATTTTTATCCTGACATTTTATAACAACTGTAGTATCATCTGCAAAAAGAATACATTTCTGCATAGTGGCTGCCGGTAGGTCATTTGTATAAAGCAAAAAAAAAAGTAAAGGCCCGAGAATGCTACCCTGAGCCACACCAGTTTTATTTATTATTGCCATTAATTTAAATTTTTGTTTAAAATATATTTTGCTGCCTTTTTTAACAACTTTGGATATCTTTGTACACTGTTTCCTGTTTCGCAAATAGCTAGATATCCATTCATATGCTTTTCCTCTTATGCCATAGAAGTCTAATTTGTGTAAAAGTTTAGAGTGATTTACAAAGTCAAAAGCCTTACTCATATCCAGAAATAGGGAAACTACTGGATTGCCATTATTGATGCTTTCTGTTAAATATTTTATCAAATTAAAGATTGCAAGAGCAGTTGAACTACCCTTGCGAAAACCGAATTGCTCCTTGCATAGTATCTCATGTTTAGAGAGAATGTTATTTAACCTAATAAGCATTGCCTTTATTTATTTATTTATTTATATATACTTTATTGTGCATCAGCCTTTCAATTTTTTTAGATAAAATAGGAACTATAGTGATGGGCCGATAGTTGTTAGGGTCCGACTTATTTCCCTTTTTGAAAAGTAGTTTCACGGTACACATTTTAAGCTGTTCAGGAAATACACCTTCTAGGAATGACAAGTTTGTAATATGAGCCAGTGGATGACATATCCAAATAGCACAAGCTTTCAAAGTTTGTGTTGTGACGTCATCTTGTCCTCTAGTTTTGCTATTATTTAGAGACATTATGATTTTATACACTTCTAATGCATCTACAGGATTTAAGAAAATTGTATTTAGATTTTTATTTTTGTGATTAAGTTTAATATTATTGGAATTTATAGGCTGATTAGATGTCAAATTAATAAAGTAGTCATTGAATATATTACAGATGTCTAAGGGATTATTGTATGTCACATTATTAAGATTTATTTCGTCAATGTCATTTTTATAGAGACTATTATTAGATATAGTTGAGGATATTGCATTCCAAGTAGCTTTACATTTATTCTTATCCTTTTGTATACGCCTTGTACTAATAAGTTTATGTGCTTTCTGTGCACATCGCTTAAATATATGGTTATAGACTTTATAGTTTTTCTCATTCTGTTTTAATTTTAGATATAAATGACGTTTAGTTTTGCTAGACTTCTTGATGCCTTTTGTTATCCAGTTCTGTATTGCTGGTTTATTATTAACTTTAACCTTTAGCACCGGAAAACACAGATCATAATATAATTTAAATGTTTCATAAAAAGTATTGAAGGCTTCTATTCAAGTATCAGAATCAAATGTTTCTGAAAATGAAAGAGAAGACATACATTCACAAAATTTCTCGAGGTTGTCTGAACAGTAGTCGCGTTTCAGTTCAGTCCAATCCAATAAGATATTGTTTTTTGTTTGTTAGCCTTTATAGTTACCATCTGTGCTGTTTCATGATCAGACAGGCCGAGGTGATAAATTTCTGGCTGAACGTTTTTTATGTTACTGGCGATTTGTTCAATGCAAGAGTTTGCCCGAGTCGGTGATGTTATATGTGCTTCAAAATCATAATTATGAAGTATAATTAAGAGCCCTTTTGTAGCTGAGTTTTGTTTTAATATATCAATATTTCAATCACCACATATTATTATTTTCTTTCTCTTGAATTTGTTCGTCAAGTAGTTTATAAGATTGTCAAGCTTATGAAGAAAGATACCTATTTGCGCCTTTCTCTGATCGGGTATTCTATAAATGTTAACAACTATCACGCTCAGACCAATAATCTCTATGCCACAGCATTCAAAATAAAATTTAGTTGCTAGATTTGATGGAATATTTAATGTTTTGGTGTTAAACACTTTATTGATTAATATACACGTACCTCCTCTACATTTATCTCGACTAAATACTGCAGCCAATTTAAATGTATTAAGTTTGATGTTATCTTCCGTACCCTGTTTAACAAAAGTTTCACTAAAACATAATATAGCCACCTCCTTGTTTTTTTCTCTAATTCAGATAAAGTTAGTTCTAATACATCCAGTTTGTTACAAATGCCGGCTATCTCGTATTTTGATACAAGATTCTCAGTTTACTATGTCGGCAATCCTGTTTTGAATTCTTATCATTAATTATTGTAGTTTTATAAGTGGAGTTAGGAACGAAAAAATGTATTGTTATTATTACTAGTATCATGAAGTGAGTTTCGTTGTCTTAATATTGGATTTATAAAACAATTTTCATATTCCATAAAGTCAATTTCTATGTTAAGTTTATACGAGTAGGTGATTAAGTCTATGTCTGAGAGCTTCTTAGTATAATTAACTTCTAACTCATTAACTTCGATAAACTTGCAATTTTTAAAGTTTTTTGTAAACTTTTTAAGTTCTTGGTTCAATTTGTAAACATTGAGGTACCTGTTTTCTGAAACATTCATCATCAAAATTGTACAATTTTACTATTCGGATTTTAGCCGGTTCGGTTCCCGAGTGTGGTAAGCGAAATTTCGAAAAACGTTGAATGCAGATTTGTTTCTTATAAAAGATAATGTTTCCTTTGAGTAAAATTTGCTGTCTCCAGTATTTAAAGTACTTTCCCTCCAGATGAGGTTATAAAATTCCACCCTGTATTATATAATTATATTTAGGATCAGGAGTGCCGAGCGGTATATCGTCAGGGTTAGAAGTTCCCATTTTATCGGGATAAACAAGACTGTATAAACAATTACAGGGTTTTTATTAGAGTAGGTACTAGTTACACTATATAAAATAAAACTCAATACAAATGGCAACTAGTATCAAGATAAAGCAGGTGAATAGACAGCAACAACATGGTCAATCGAACAGACCTTTAAGGTCACTGTTCGTATAGTGGCCAAGTCAGTTCAGCTATGTGAATATACAGCAGCGCTATACCAGGTAAACCGACAGTTTCGTCGGGAACAGGGGCTCTTTACTGAATCGAATCCAAAGGTCGACTGACTAGCACACCTTTTTTTTTAACTAGGTTCCGACTCTTTAACCGGACTTTCCTGTGGCTGCCTTAAGCTCCTAACGAAACTTAATGCCTCGAGCCAGGGCGTAAAAACTTATAAACTAAACGACTGCTGCTCGCTAAGGGCATCCCCTGTGGTACGAACCTCGGCTTAGGGCAGCTGCGTCGGAGGGAGGGTGGCAAGGGACCGTCGGTGGCTGGATAAAATCAGTGTTTTGATTATTATCATGGGGAGTTTGGATCACTTGCTGCTCAGCTAAAGCGCGTGCTGGTGGCGCTTCACTTACAGTCAAGAGTCGGGGAGGACTATTCGTTAGTCGGGGATTTCGCGCGGTGCCTCGGCGGCGAGGTCGGAATGACGATCGTGTATTGTGTATTCTTGTTTTGCGAACTATACTAGTTTCCCTACGACTCTCCTGGAGGAGAGTAGTGGGGTCGTCTGGGTCGGTCAGTGCATGCCTTGGACGGCGGGTCGAACTAATATTAGAGGGGACATAACTTGCGGCCTTCACAACTAGATGCGATGAGTGGCTGCTGAATCAAAGAAGCGCTTTGAAGTGCGCTTCATGAATTGGGCTATCGTGGGGATTTTGTAAATAAACAATGGTGAATTCACAAAGTAAATCAAAATAACATGACTATCATTAATTGTTTGGAACAAAACTATCGGTTACATTATAGAAATAAGTTGCCAAATATCAATTACTACGTACACTGAGTACTTAATAAATTATGTTCCAATTTATTAGACAATAATTGATAGTAATAATCACTTAAATTAATAATAAGAAAAACAAATCACAAACTCTGTTAACTATCCACAATTGTAATTAACAACCAACTCCGACATATCTATATAAATATAATATGTCGGAGAACGTTTTTTTTTTAATTATGAAGTTAAGATCTATGGAGGAAACACACGATAGCTAAATGTATGTACGAGAGCTTTTAGCACTCAGTAGCGAACTGTGGTTTCTTTGAAAACGATAATAATGATCGCACCTAGAAGATAATTACCATACTATGTTGTAGAGCAGTACATTACTATTCAAAGATGCTCTATCCGTAAGATAAGCAACGCATTAATTATTATTACATAACGAAGCGTGCATCATTACTTACACACATAATTAAAATGTCGGATACCTGTTATGATACATACATATTTATAGGTGGGTTAAACATAATGAAGGAAAAACAGACATGAAACTGATCGTTCGGTACAAAAGAAATATAATATGTATAACTATTTTATGTGATACGGTGTTTTGATGCAATTAACAGGAAAATTTGGTTGCCATGGTCATTTTGCAGGTCAATTCTGTATTGACTATTTTTAGCATAGTCATATAATAATTACAAATGGATCGACCAATAGGAACGGTAAAATCAATTAATAGGCTGGTTTCATTTACACTTAATTAGCTATTTAAATCCTGTGAAGGATATATTTTAGGGTAAGGTGCCTTCACAAATAGACATTCAGAAAAATAAAGGGTTCTGTGTCCTATTTATTTACTTACACCAGTCAAGTGCAGGTCAGACCACGCACAATGAAGGGTTCCGTAGTTGGGATGAATTTATCCCACATACATTTCAGCTGCAAATGTAAGTATTTACACAATATTGAGAGATTTATCATGGTATTTAAATCTCTCAATATTGTGCGTATAATCTATAAGTATAGAACTATTTTCTGTGTATTTTGTAAAATTTTAGGCTCAGTAAATTTCCTCTCCTTAAATAACTTTAAAACAGGTTATTTTAAAGGTAATTAAAAAAAAATACCCTCGCAGTAGCCCTTTCATTTGATATGTCACACGGTACAGTTTGCAAAACTTTTTTTTAAATTTTTTTATTTGCCTCGCAAAAGTGAACCCTATATTGAAAAGTCACTTGAATATGGTAATTTTGGTGTACATTAAAAATATAAAATAAAAAAAATAATAATGACATCTATCATGACGTAGGATGCTGCGGCCTTTGATCTAGTAAAGGTAGATGTTTAATGAATCGCTTTATATGGAAGGGACATAATAATAATAGGTAGGTACATATGCATCGTCTTCGCAAGCATACAAGCAGTGTGAACATAATTAATGTCCATCTAATTAGTAGGATGTGAATTTATTAACTGTCCCCGGAATGTTCTACAGGAGTACCTCACAAAGTAAATTGGAACCGTTGGAAGAGGGTCTACCCTACCACGTTGAGGTAATAAGCATATTCAGCCATTTTTAATATTCCCACTGCTGCTGGGACGCAGGTCTCCTCTCTATGAGAGGGAACGGGCCGTTATCCACCACGCGTAGGATTACAGATATTTGCCGTATTTGACAGGCATTTTACGGTTAAGACCTAAGCCGAGACAGGCAATTTTGAATTTCGCGGTATCACGGCAGCCCGTCTGCCCGGTTGAAAATGACTTTACTGACTGTAGGGAAGTGAATGACAGAATTTTATAAAATCTGTCAGTTTGTATTTTGTATATTCACACACAATGCAAATGTGGAGCGAATATTTTCCCTAGCGATTCCTTTCTTTACTCCACTCCGCATTTACACAGTGGAGTAAAGAAAGGAATCGCCTGATGATAGAGTCGGTAAAAGCGCTATTAGTAACCCAAGAAAACTTTAAAAACGTTTCGTGTGATTTTTTTTAAATATTTTAGAAAAAAAAAACGAACTTTTCGTAATTGTGCCTACCACTGTTTGTCTCTGCACCACGGTAAAGGTCGACTGGAAGAAAATGCCTATGGCATTAGAGAGACCAACCTGAAATGTCTCATCTAATTGTAGGTGACACCGAGCTGTGTATCAGTTTGAGTGGTATAGGACCCTTCAAATTGGAACACAGAGATGCTGCTCGCCGCGCGCAGTTATATACATTTCTCTAGATTCATTCACAGATAACGCCACTTACTTTTTCCTGTCGGTTTTTGGTTGGCGGAAGTCTCATGAAAACATAATTGTCTACATTTCTTTTCGTTTCTCCTTTCGCAGGTCTGCTGGAAGCTTCTTAAGAAATAAGCAATAGACCTATGTACTCAAATTTTATATTATGTCGCATCTTTATTGTCCCAATTTACCGTTTGTATATAATTTTTTTTTTTTTTTTTGTAGCTCTTTCTGTTAGCATGCTAGGTACTTTTTTATAAAGTAAGTAGGCTTAGTCAATACGTCGCCTAAATAATATTTATTACAATGGATACTTAAAAGCATACACACTAGTTACACGGGTGACGGGTGGAGGACCATTATTATTGATTGATATTGGCTCTTTAGATTCAAAACTAATCTAGGGGAGTGCCCCGCCATAGACAAGCAAGCTCTGGCCACCAGCCATAGAGATCGTCTAAGCTAAGCTAAAACTGCGCACCCCACTATTCTATGTAAACACAGGGAAATTAATTGCATATCAAATTTACACACTACCTAAATTTTCTATTTTATAGCCATTTCATACAACTGTCACAGATTGACAGTTTTGATTTGATAAAACGAACAATTTAATTTGGTAGTCAACTTTTTAAATAATTAACTTCCCTGACTTTATGTACACATACATTTAAAGTATCAGTGTTCAGAATCAGATACAATGTTCACTATCACTGTCCCTCAGGCACTTGGATACAGGACACAGGCCGGCTGTCGCATGTCGGCTACAAGGGAGATTGTGGATGTGCTGCAATTAGTATTTGATCTCACATTTAGACATTTTCGTGTCGATCGCAAGTATTCGGTTTCCATTGTGTCTATCTATTTGAAAAAGGGAAATAAAAAGCAATATTTTGATTTAAAGTAATTTTTAAGAATAACTTAAGTACCTAAACTGTTAATTGAAACATAATTTAAATACAATTTAGTAGTCATATAAGTACCGTTTCACTAGAAATACATTAAATAAATGGATGAATGTAAATATGCGTCAGAAGCCCGGCCATGTTGACGAAAGGTAACATGCTATCTGTATGAGTCCCACCAACATAAGCCCGAAACATAATATATAGGCGCCTACTAACTTTCTGAAGTGTTCTTTATTAGGTTATTATAGTACATAGTTATTAGGTCAGCGTGTGCCTTTCTCCTACTATTTCACTTTCACCGGATGCAGCTGAGTATCAGTATTTTACATGAAGCCAATGCATATCTGACCTCCGAGTTTTTTTTATTTCGACTATTCTGCCAGCGTCATGTGCACAGGTGACAGGAGTGCACAGCGTCAGTTACAGGGTGCTCCCGCAGACATGCGCGACGCGACGGTACGACACAATTCTGGTAGAACATTTTCGATGAAGTTTCCATAGAAATTGTTCTACTAGAATCGCGTCGCGCCTGTCCACTTGGTAAGACTGGTTGTTAGACTTTCGGGACTGTCAGATCTACTAATGACTCGGAGGGGTCTCGATATCAAATGGATGGTCACCCATCTACGGGCCGACCTTCGCAAGCGTAGCTTAAACTTCGATCGACGTGTGCGGCTGTCATTAGCCACGAGCCCCATATAGCACCTACTTATTACACTGTTTTATTTATTATTTATTCCCCTAGTGGGATTTATATATATCCGTAGGTGTGTCCTCCATCACAGCGGGCTCTGTCAGAATACCAGCGCTGTGGTATTTTTTTAAATATCGCAGCATTATGCAGAGATAGGAGCATTTTTGGCGTCGCACAGGTCTTTATTTTATACTGTTTTGTTTATTCTAACAAATAATGACAATTTTATTAGTTTTAAGTGCTCTTTTTTAAATTTTTGTATTTTCTGTGCGTGTCCCAAATAAAATATTTCTCGTTATTTTTTCTTTCTTATTAGGTACAGGTATCGAATTTATTCCTCGTTTCCAAGCAGAGGTAGTTCAACTAAAAAAGATAGACGATTTTTTGTTAGCTATCAAGTCTTGAAACAGTGGGCTTGCTTACGATATTTAACTTTTATTTGACTTTTACCTATATATCAAAAAAAAAAACAGATCTCTTTGAAATAAGCTTTGTTGGGAAATAAGCTTGCAGTATACCAATATATCCAACTCTCTCAAAAATTCTCTAGTCTATCCTCTTGATGTGCCACACGCCATAAAAATCTTTTAACAACTTTGTGAATTCGCTAGATTTGTGAAACGACAAATAGAACTAAAAAATTAATAGATTGTACAAAAAAATCGAAGGGTACGGAACCCTAATAACCAACTATGTAAAATGTGTAAAATACCTACTTGGATTTTTTTGTATAATCTATTATTTTTTTTAGTTCTATTTGCCGTTTTCATATAAAAACAAAACGCGCATGGACTATGGAAGTTACCATAGTATTCAACGTTAGGCAGTACCTTGTAATCAATTTAAAACACGCAGCTTATTGACAAACAAATTCGCAGATTTACTTAATACAGCTGCTCATATTTTTGACGTAATCTCGAGTCACGTTTTACAGCGACGGAAAAAGCTACATAATAATATTGTTCCAGAAAACGCACGTGCTTTTGCAAGTACCCAACAATTTGAGGGAAATAATACAAATTTGTGACCAGTTGCGCAAGGCAAACTAGAAACTTTTCTAAGAGATGCCGTGTTATAAAAGCCGGAGAAATGCGTGAATAACTTTTTCACCGACCCCTTTTTAACAGCACACCTGTTTTCTGGGGTTCATTTTTTAAATTCACACAATAGTTACCGAAGCATTGTTCTATAAAAATATATTTTGACGCGGTAACGTGTCACATGGTCATTATGTTAAAAAAAAAGTTGACACGATACGTGTCACTCGGTCATCATGTTCAAATATATTTTGACGCAATAACGTGTCACAGGGTCAATATATATAAAAAAAAATTGACGCGATACGTGTCACTCGGTCATCATGTTCAAACATATTTTGACGCGATACCGTGTCACAGGGTCATTATATTAACAAAAAAAAAAAAAAAAAGATTTTGACGCGATACGTATCACTATCAATATATGTGTAATAAAATCTCTTTGGCTATACTATTTTTATTTGGCTGGTTTTGGTATCATTGAAAGTTGAAATTTTAAAGAACATAATTCCAAATTCAAATTAGGAAAATGTGTGATTTTCATTTGTTTTTCGTACTGTCAAGATGAGTGAATGTAATGAAGAAATTCGATACATTTTAAAATTTTACTACAAAACAGGTAAAAATGCAACGCAAGCCGCGAATTTTTTTTGCGATGTTTATGGACCTAGTGCAGTGGCTGTGAGAGTAGCACAAATTTGGTTAAAGCGTTTTCAATCCGGAAATTTTGATGTCAAAGATGCACATCGCTCTGGTCGCCCTATTACAGATAAAATGGATGCCATTTTTGAAAAAGTGGAATAAGATCGGATATCAGTAGTTACGACGTAGCTGAAGAACTGGGAATTGACTACAAAACAGTTTTGGCACATTTGAAAAAACTGGGTACACAAAAAAGCTCGCTATTTGGGTACCTCACGAGCTCACTGAAAGAAACCTAATGAACCGTGTACTCATTTGTGATTCTTTATTACGACGTAATGAAACCGAACCATTTTTGAAGAAGCTGATAACTGGTGATGAAAAGTGGATCACGTACGACAAGAACGAGCGAAAAAGGTCGTGGTCAGAGGCCGGTCAGGCTTCACAAACTGGCGAAACCCGGGTTAACTAGCAACAAGGTGCTGCTGTGTGTGTGGTGGGATTGGAAGGGCATTATTCATTATGAGCTGTTACCACTAGGCAGGACTATCGATTCTGAACTCTACTGCGAACAACTGATGAGATTAAAGCAAGAAGTTGAGAGAAAGCGGCCGGAATTAATCAACAGAAGGGGTGTGGTTTTTCATCATGATAACGCTAGACCTCACACATCTTTAGCCACTCAGCAAAAATTAAGAGAGTTTGGCTGGGAGGTGTTAATGCATCCGCCGTATAGTCCTGACCTTGCACCTTCAGATTTGCACCTGTTACGGTCTCTTCAGAATTCTTTAGGCAGTGTCAGGTTAACATCACGAGCGAACTGCCAAAACCACTTGTCGCGGTATTTTGATCAGAAGTCCCAAAATTTCTATAGCAATGGGATCATGTCCCTACCTACAAGATGGCAAAAAGTTATCGAACAAAATGGTACCTACATACTATAGTTAAATGTAAATAAACTATATTAAAAAATGTTTTGAATTTTCTTAAAAAATGCGAAGAAACTTTTTCCCCAACCTATTATTAAAAAAAAGAAAAGATTTTGACGCGATATGTGTCACTCGGTAATCACGTTCAAACATATTTTGACGCGATAACGTGTCACTTAGTCATCTTGTTCAAAAAGTATTGTGAACATTACCACTTTTATCGTCTTCTGTTTCAGGGAAATTGCAAGTGATACATGCACAATGTTTGTATCATTTTGTAGTAGACAAGCTAAAACTTGAAAGAATATTGCACATAGATACATTTGGAAAGATTTAAATTACATCCTAGTCTTTTAAGACCCGTTGCGTTGCCTAAGACACAGTCAACTCCATCATTCATATTTTAACAACAATCTCACAACAGGTAGTAGCTACATACGCATAGGTAGTTTGACGTAACCTACCTGTATAACATTTGGAGGAAGAACCGTATGGCGTCATACATAGTTCATAAAAATAAATAGTTTCCTTGGCAGCGCCACCTGGCGTCACGTAGCGGCATTACGTTTTATGTAATGTACATGTTAACATGTATTTAGGAACACTTTATGCTCGTAATGGGTGCGTTTGGCCCCGAGATTGAGATAAACTATTGTTTGTTTACTAGATCTTCGCCATGACTGTGGATTTGTAGATGTTGGGTAGAATTGACCTTGTCCTTGGAATACCAAGGTAAGGATGAAAGGAATATTTAAATTTATCTCTGAGTGAAAAATGCGAAAGTATATGACAATCTAAAGAGCGAATCTGGGTATCGAATCTAGGACCTCAAATACAGCAGACCTCAAGTGCGCTTGCAACCACTGCAACAACGATCTGCTAACGGGCGATATGTACTGGTGTACCTGCCATAATTACACCTCTTCGGGTTATAAAAGCGTGCTGGTATGTTATGTTAAGGCTCTTTCAAACAGGCGCGACACGCGACGCGACACAAAGATACTGCGTGCCGCGCGATGAGCGGTCTCTTTGTGTCACGTCGTGTTGCGCCTGTTTGTAGGAGCCTTTACATGTAAATAGTGCACATAACTTCCGAGGAAAATGAGCCAAAAAGTTATGAATGCGACCTCGATTAAGAAGACTGGCTTCATAACGTTCAATGCAAGGCACAAACAAAATGCTCCCGAACTAGTTTGTCACATCAAAGCGGCATAACAGCAGAAATTATGTTGATATCCGAATTAATTTACATGTTAATGACATGAATGTTACAACCTGATCGGCGAACTCCTAAAATCCCATGTTACGGAGTAGAAAAAAAAAGTTCAGCCTGTAGCCACGGCAAGGCCGCGTACAGAGAAAAACCGAGCATTGAATACGACGCTAGTTTACTGATTGGCCATTTCAACTTTTTCAGTGTGGATTTTTTAAGTCAGCTTTGTCTTCGCTTATTTTAGACTAAGTGGAATTGAGGGGCTTGTGGCTCAGTAATTACAGCTGCCGTTGGTCCTTGAATGGGTGACCATCTTTACATACCAAGACCCCTCTGTGCCTCGGAAAGTTCGTTAAGCCGTTGGTCCCGGCTGTCATTCGTGGATCTTTGGCAGTCGTTACGGGTCGTCAGAAGCCCGAAAGTCTGACAATCAGTCTTACCAAAGGGTATCGTATTACCCAGTTACTGGATTGTGGAGGTCAAATAGGCAGTGGCTCCTGCATCCGATGATGACCTAAGTGGAATTGAAAAAGTCGTGCTATAGGTACGTTTTTAAAATAAAGCGGTTACCTAGATCGTTTAACTCATCTTCAGCCATGCTCAATTAATTAATATTATGAATTAGGACTATAGTTGGTTCAACGATTAGGTTTGGAGCTCTCAATCTCTGGCCTGCCCGACGAACGCTTTACCTATAGGGATTTATTTACTTCTTCCTGCATCTTCATATCTGAAACCCAGCGTGTACCTTCTGCAAACACCACTCTATTTCGTGGAACATGGAAGGCTGGTCATCTGCACAAGTCCCGCGCCCCTGACCTTGGCGAGCGATGTAATCATGACATGCGACGTGATCGCCATACTAACGCCTCTGGATGCGGGGAAAAACGTGTGAAGGCTAAAACCTGGTGGCAGGTGATAAACCTCAGTCAAAGGTGATTGGAATATTATAAAGCTATTAACTGGTTCTTGACATAATTTGTGTTGCAGCTTGTATCTACTTTAAGATATTCATGAGGAACAGGCATAAGATATGTTTCGGAGTCGAAACTGCTATGTTGGAAGAGTGTTGACAAGAACTTTCTGATTCTTTCCTTTTCTCATTCCAGTTAATGGTACGAATTAAACAAAGCTATATCTTTTTTGGCGATTTGACATTTGTGGATCTGTGACAGTCGTTACGGGTCGTCAGAAGTCCGAAAGTATAACAACCAGTCTTACCAAGGGGTATCGTGTTACCCAGTAACTGGTTTGTGGAGGTCAGATAGGCAGTCGCTTCATGTAAAATACTGGTATTCAGCTGCTTCCGGTTAGACTGGAAGCCGACCCCAACATTATCGGGAATAGGCTATTATATAAGAAAATATATTTAGAAAATATATATAAGAAAAGGTGGTGCAATTTTTTGCGGGGTGTCATATTATAAACACGTTCATGTTCTTCACGTCGTTTAGGTCAAGTAATACAATGTTATAATGGCTAAACGTGAATTCGTCTTAACTATGATTATATTAGCGTCATGGGATTTTGAGTTTTTGTTGCTCAAAAAAACACGTTATATTTTTTCAAAACTCGTTAAGCAAGTTTTTGCTGTAGGTACTTAAAAACCCGAACAGTTACTCACTGTAGTTCTTATACAAATTTTAAGTTCCAAGACAGTAATTTGTATTAAAGTCTCGTTCACACATTTTTTTTTAAAGAAATTTTAAGGTTTAATTGGAATTTGATTTGGAGTCAAGTTTTAGTCAAATCTGTTTTCCAAAAACCTAAAAACCTGGGGTCACCATATTATTATGTCACGCTAAGTAATTGCGTTAGTATGGCGAATTGGCGATGCAAATTGTTTGAATAGCTCTTATTAGCAATTTTTTTACATGAGCCACTATCTTAGTAACTAAGAATTTTACTGAGTTCTTGTTTACCTATATCTTTTAAAGAACTACTGTCTTGTGTACTTATTACATACAGATCAGACGGATTTATTGTATAAGCTGTCCCAGGAAGATTTTGCATTGTTCAATGGTGAAGGCGATAAAAGTGATCCAAAAGTTATGTTTAGTGAAAACCTAATGTCACCGAATATATATATAGGTACGGTGGTCAGCAAATTAAGTTACCACAAACTGTCAAATTTTCTCGTTCGATTTTGAACTCAATCATCAACATTTAAAAGTTTAAAATCGTAGTTTGGAAAATTTGAGTTTCGTGTAGCTTGATGTGCTGGCCACTACCTAATTTTGTTTTAGCATGACAATAATTCTGGATTATTCTATATGGTGCTGTTTTCATTTATAGGTACTATTTTGTCTTGCGGTTTTTCACCCTGTTTTACATTTACAGCATATTTATTAGATAGGTAGGTAAGTACGTATGCGGTTTAAAATTGTTTCACATGTGATTTTGTTTACATTAATTGAATACCTACCTCTCCTGGTATTCATATTAAATGTAAAAAATTAAAAGAAGAGGTTTTTCACGTGTATGATGCGTTCTAGGCTGACATTCAATGGATACTATAAATAAATACGAGTACCCGGCACGTGCTGATTTCTGACAAGTACTTAACTTATTTCCCCTTTCATTTCATAAAACAGGTGCCTAGTGAAGGAAAATATATTTTCTACGTAATAATTATAAAGCCCATGATTTCGAGCGTTTAATGTTGATGATTATAAGAGGAAGGGTACTCCAAAGCAAAAAGGATGGAAGTAAAGAAAAGAAAATTTAAAGAAAGATCATGAGAGATTGGTTGATTGAAAGTTGATTTGGCTAAGAAAGAAGGGAACACTGTGATGATGGTAGATATGCTGAAGGATGATCATGATTTCTTTTACTGATGGAGGATTTCAATAGTAAAGCTTAAGTCAGCTGCCTAGTTGTAACACTCATAAAAGTGGAAGGACCTGACTGACCTCGATGGGTTGGTTATAGTACAATTTGTGCCACTTATTTTTAAAGGAGGAAAAGTTTCATGGTTTTGGCTGAATTTTCTCGATCATTCTGTCGGTCGAGGTTGAACTAGTTATCCTTATTGTAGTGCGTAGTGTTTAGAATATAACAAGGAACTTTACTTCCTGTTGTTTCACAGAATTAAAGAAAACAGAAAAAGAAATATTACCTACAGGATTAGGATACAATAAATTGTAAAACAAGTGTTATTATGTCGCTCTGTCAGAAAAGTCTTCAATAGTTTAGCATTAGGCTGATATTTGACCCATCTTTGGTCTGCAAAGCTCGATCAAAACTGATCGGTACATATTCTCTCAAATTCCCATGACATGTTCGACTGAATAAAGCAAATTAAAAATTCACATGTGATCAGACAGAACAGCACCCTAATGTCGTGTTTGTTGTTGGCTTGCTGCATGCTTTGGTGTTTACTGTTAGTGCAGCAAGCAATTTTTATATAAATAAATACAATTCGAATATTTTCGAGCTGTCAAAATGAATGAAATTGCAGTGTTCAAACCTAAGCTCAAACACAAACTCAAAGCATTTATTTCAATTAAACCATTTACAGGCACTTTTGAATTGTCTACGAGTCTAACAGTTAAAATCGGGACAATCTAAGAAGTCGCAGTTGACGGTTATAAAAATACTTTGTGTAGTGATGGGAAAAAGAAAACCGGTTGCTTTAAAAACCGATTCTCGAGTCATATCGATTTATCATACTTAGAATTTGTAATCGTCAACATCATCTACATTGCAAACGGCTTATAACTGTCACAACACTACCGCAATGAACCCAAAGACATGATATTGTACTAACGTCATTTCGGAATATTAATCAACGATTACATCATGTTTTTGAGTGCATTTTACTAATATAAAGTGAAACTTGGGGTTACGAATGATATTCATTATTATAGTGTATGGATAACATATTAATTAATTAGGATTGTGAATTTTATTTTGCGATTTCTTACGAAAGTAAAAAAGTTCCAAACAAAGTTATCGCGGCATGTAGAGTGAGAAACGTCAAATCAAACGTTGAAGTTCCGCGTGGCGCCGGACGTAAAGCATAGAACCACCCCATTTCCTCCCGTGGGTGTCGTAAAAGGCGACTAAGGGACTTACTAGAAAATGGTCAGCAGCGTTCTCTATGCATTTTTAACACCATACTGCGGTCACCAATCCGTCTGCCAAGCGTGGCAATTATGGTAAAAATTGGGGGAGGCCCATGTCCGGCAGTGGACGTGTTTCGGCTGAAATGATGATGATGAATGATGAAGTATTCAACAATTAAAACATGATTAGTAAAAAATAAGAACGTTAAGTTCGTATTCGACGAAAGGGAATCACATATTATAAAACAAAGTCCTCCGCCGCGTCTGTCTGTTCGCGATAAACTCAAAAACAACTGCACCGATTCTCATGCTGTGTTCACCAATGGATAGCGTGGTTCTCGAGGAAGGTTTTAGTATATAATTTGTTAAGTTTTAGTATGCATTTTTGTATAAATTAACGGTATTTGTTGGAGGTGTCGGAAAAAAAAGACGTGTGGCACTCGGGGACTGCCGCGGTAAAGCTATTGCATAGCATTTTGTATCAACTTATGCAATTATAATTATTTATTTATTTTATTTATGCAGTATTTCTTTTTCTTTGATATTAATTCAAGTTACACTTTTTGAGCGTGGTGACCGATAAGAAAACAATTTTTTCTTTTATTAAATAAACAAAGAGTATATAATATTAAGAGACGGGAGTCCCATAGATAAAAATGAAAAACGTCGCTTGTATGAAACGTGAGCTAATAATGAATACCAACATAACAGAAATGACACGGACTGCAGACATGACATAAAGCTGCCAACATAATAACAAGATAGGGATGTACTACTACTCACTCGTAATTTTTATCGATATGTTGCTGTAAAAAATTTCGGGTTTTAGGATCCTGACATTTTTACGGTTTCATTCTTAATAAATTTAAGGCAAAGGTCACTTAGGCCAACGGTAACTTTCGATTTGAACTAAGGTTACGTGGTAATTTTCTTATAAAAAGAAACCAGCTACGGCTGTGATTCCACGTTGGCGTAAGCGGGGTTCAGAGACAAATCCCATTGTATAGTCTAGATCTAACCCGAGGTAAACATGACTATAAGATGAGATTTGCTGTGATGATAATAAAATAAAACAAAACTTTGGACTTAAGTTTTTTTATAATAATTAGAACACCTTTTCCTTTCTATTGATCATTCAATTGACAATGGTTCAGCAGTTGATGTTGAAGGTACTGAAATGTAGAAAACACGTTGCTTATTAACTGACACATGAACAAGTGAATTCAAATTTAATTCTAATCTTGAATAGTTACTTGGGCTTAGTCTCATTCTTTTTATCACATTTTCATTTGAAAAAGGGTCTGTAATAGACAAAAAAGTATCTGTAATATTTACAATTGATACATTCAATACAGTTAATCAAATAGTAAAGTGAATTTAATAAGTTTAAAATAAACATAAACCTTACCCGCAATAGAACATATTTTCCTGTCTTTTGAACATTCTACTGGCAATGGTTCAGCAGTTGATGTTGAAGGTACTGCAATAAAAACAAAATGTAGTCATTCACTTCTAATTCCAAAAACAATGAAGGGTATCGTAGTTGGGATGAATTAATCCCAAGAACCGAATTAACATTGTAGTTGAAAAACATGTTTCCCCATACTTTCCAACTGCATAATAATAATGTAAGTACACACAATATTGAGTAATTTACCATGTTATTTTAAGACCATAGACTTCTTAAAGGTTTTGCTGTAATCTTTAAGTATAGAACTGTACACTGTATTTTTTTTAATGTTAGGATCAGCAGTTTCGGAGATAAGGGGGGAAATGGTAAATTTTCATCTATTTTCTTTTTTTTTAATGTTAGGATCAGCAGTTTCGGAGATAAGGGGGGAAATGGTAAATTTTCATCTATTTTCTTTAATAATTTTCATTAAAAATGTAAAATGAAATGAAAGGACTTGTC
Organism: Dryobota labecula; assembly: GCA_947523025.1. Taxonomy (NCBI): domain Eukaryota; kingdom Metazoa; phylum Arthropoda; class Insecta; order Lepidoptera; family Noctuidae; genus Dryobota; species Dryobota labecula. The sequence continues at coordinate 1,434,369 of OX383290.1, forward strand.
AAGAGGATTTTTTAAATAATTAAAAAAAAAGTTCTCTTGTCAAGTCCTTTCATTTCATATGTCACATGATACATTTTGCATGTGTACCAAAATGCAACTTAATCGGTCCAGTAGATGAAGGTACATAAGGGTTCCGTTTTTTCATTCGGACGTACAGTACCCAAAAAAAAAAAACTTACTAGATGTACCAGTCCAAGAATCGCAGTAGTCGAAGTATAATTGAACATGAGTTACTAAAGTAATCGGAAAGGGTGAGTTAGGATGAATTACGACTGGAAAATAAAGTCTTACCTGTTTGCTCACTTTTGAAGATGTGTAGTGGAAATCCAACGAACAGCTCATCTGCCATTGGTTCTGCAGTAAGTTTTACAGACGGAGTAGCATTTTTTCTTAGTTGTGTCTTCTTTTTATTGAAATCCTTTGGTAGAAAATGACTGCCACAAATATGTTCCAATTGATGTAGCTTTTCAATGGGTACATACACCAAGTCTTCTTTCCCGTAACTTTAACCCATTTTTTACATCTAGCTGGAACATTTTATTACATTATTATGATTATAATAGTAGTGTATTTAAACTTATATCTTTGTTATTTTGGTTTTGCAGTATTAATAGAATAACAGAGAAAATTAAATGAAATAGGAATATTATAATAATAAAAATATCGACAGTCGATAAAAAAGTAACATGCGTCAAGCACTAGCATATTGATAGGTTACTTTGTAATTTTGTAAATTTTGGACTTTAAATCAAGTAATTTATTTTCTGTAAGAGCTTATCAATGTTTTTTAACATAAAAATTGAAAATATATGCTTACCTATCTTCATTCAAAGGAAATTTGGCTATGAAGATTCGCATTTGACCATCTGACCGGCCGGATCTTATAACACATATTTCACACGTTTTGTAATGCATTGCAACTTAAATTACGTCACACGTACTTACATAAATACAACAATAACTCTAATTTACGATAAATATCCACAAAACACAGAATAAAAACAAAAACAGCGCTTTGTTGACAAAGTTCTTGACAACAAACAAGACAAGAATATGGCGGCCGGTAGCTATGGCGGCTGAGTAGCGTAGTGCGATAGAGTCGAATAGATGTTAAAGCGAGACAGCGATAGCGTGAGGTTTTTTCGTTACGGAATTTCTGGATTCGGTCCCCGCGCTCAAGGCCCGCGATAGAAGCTATGCAATAGCTTAAAAATAAGTCGTCTGGGAGCTTTCAACGAAAACGCTGCCTAAACCCTTTGAGATATAACAAAATAATGTATGGTGGAGTTATGTATCTTATAAAGATCTTCAAAAAAGTCTGCGATGACATATGTCTATCTCTTAAGGATAACATACTATATCCATTTTATTGTCTTTTTGTAGGTATTTGTTTGCCGAATTTTACTCTTGGAAATACGATTACGATAAAAATACGCTATAATATCAGTAGCTATTAGCCAAATTATGTTCGTAGATAAATAGGCTAGCTACTTGTGTGTATTTCAAACAGTATACAAGAATATTTATCATAAAAACATTACTAAACACGGCGGCCATATGACTAAAATTTGTGCATTACAAAACTTTCGTTACTTTTTCACTGACATATTTATCACTTTTCGATAAACTAACACTCAATACGAAATCTACACTTATTTCTCAGTAATTCTGTATAAGATTCTTCATTGAATCCATTACTTTAGGCACGTATAACCTTGATGTATTGTTACGATAAGCATCGCACCACATCGCCACACGACCACAGAGTACAGACGTATTTTGTTTTCTTTTTCGTTCGTTTAGTGGTGTTCCCACTAAAATGTCAACCGGTCAAGTATTAGTCGATTCATCGAATTCTACAGCCAGATCGTGTTGTAAGTACAAAATAAATGTCAAATAATTCGTCCAATTGCGAACGTGACCTTGAGAAAAGTTATGCACCAATGGTGTTCATTAGACATTTTGGAGGATTTCGTTTTGTTTTCACATTGTTGGTACTTACGTGAATTATTTTAAAATTATTATTTGTGTCGTATCTTTATTTCGTGTTGTAATTTGGTACAATTGATTGCTTTAAGAATTTGAGTGAAATTTCGTATTTTGATTTTGTGTTTGTTATCTTAAGGTAAAGATTCATTAGACAGACGTTCAGAACATAAGTAATTTTATTATATTAAATCATTTGTTTCGGTTTCTATTGACATAGTGAATCACATTAAAATTAATATTAAGTTAGAAATTTGAGATATAGCCTGGGATATGGAGAAGGATATAGGATACTTTTTTATGCGATAACCGACATCCACATCCACGCGGGCAAAGCCGCGGGCAAAAGCTAGTTTAATAAATAATATTAAATTTATTTCTGTTTGTCCCACTGATTTTGTTAGTGGCCCGAACGGGAATAATATATTAAGTCCCATTGGTCCCACTTTCACGCTTAAACGCATGAAATTTGGCACATATACGGTACGGTATGGTATACGGTACGGTATAATGCTTTGGGGTAATAGTACCAACGCAGACAAGCTGTTCAAGCTTCAAAAAAAGTGCATACGAATCTTGACGAATATAGGAGGTATGGACAGTTGTAGACCACATTTTACAGAACACAATATCCTTACACTCACATCTCTGCATATCTTGGAAATATGTTTGTTTGTTAGGAAAAATATATCACAGTTCCCCTTAAATAAAGATCATTACACCCAGCCACGAAACTTACGACACCAAAACGATCTAGCATTACCGGTTTCAAAACTATTTATGTTTCATTCAGGACCGTATGTTATGTGTATCAAGATTTACAATAAAGTCCCGAAGTCTTTAAAAGAAATAAAAGGTGACAATATATTTAAAAAAAAAAAAATTGTTCACTTTTTGAACCAGAAGTGCACATGAGTTTTTTGAAGAAAGAACGATATGAATAAATAAAAGATAATGGAATAAATAGCTGACCATTGTTTGTATACATAGGTGCCTACATATTTAATTTATTTGAATTATTTGGTTTTGTTTTGCTTTAACTTATTTTTATTCCTTATTTCTTATAATATAATTCGATTAATACAGTAACAATAAATATTAATTATTCTATTCTATTGATTTGAACTGTGTATTTTTATTTTTATTTTTGTAAAATGACACATAATGAGGACATGTATTGTATTGTAATGTAATTTATTAATTTTGTTTTGTTTTGCAGTGCCCTTACAGGGTGCATGTTTGAAACTTATAATTATCTTCTTCCAACCTCTGTACAACATGTTTGCAATAAACTGATTTGATTTGATTTGACACATAGGTAGACCATCACCTGGTCAGGACATAGGATACTTGCTTTTTATCCGTTCAGCCGTTTTAGCGTGAAAGCGTAAAAATAAACACTCAATCTCACTTTCGCATTTATAATATTACTAGCTTCTGTCCGCGACTTTGTTCGCGTGGAAGTCATTTTAAGACACCACAATAATACTAAAATAAAAGTCATAATTTATAAAACTTCTCCGTAGTTTTGGTCTCAGTAGCCAAAATATAAATAGTCAGGACCGGTGAAGCGGGAGCAAGGGACGTACCGTCGTACAGTTGTCCGTGTGAGAAGCAGCTCATCCTGAGGTCGACACCCGCAGCCTTCAGTAGCAATTTCCTATTGCTTGCGAAGATTTTCGTTTTTAGTGAATTAATGAACGCCTGAGTTCCTGCTTAATTATGCTGCCTAAAGATACAGCACAACTCATACACAGGTACCTACTGATACACGGACTGATGCATTCTTACAGATTATTTCTGACGAACAGCTATCAATAAAATAATATAACAGTACATTGTATATTGTAAACACACGGGGTTTTTTATTAACAGTCACGTAAACATAGATATTTATTTTTATTATTATAACCATAGATGACAGAAGAGGCCTACACTTTGTTTTACTAGCGGAGATGTGCTAACTACGCTAAAATTTTCTGAATGTTTTTTTAGCCCGGCTCCTAAGGGTCGTACCGTAATATTAATTAGCCTATTGTTTTTTCTTGAGAAAGGTTTTCTCAAGAATTGGGCTATCAAATTCAACAAGAATTTTCAGAATTCGTTCAGTAGTTTCGAAGTCTATAACGGACATATGTAGGTAGATACATACTTTGTGTTTTGTACAATATAGAGAGATAGATTGTGTACGTGTTTTGTTGTGTGAAGTCGACTAGCCGAATAATAATAGTTTTTTACTTTTCTAGTAGGTACTCAAACCTCTCTATTTTCTCTTTTTTCTATTCAAAATCTGTGAATGCTTATCAAAATCTTTCAAAAAGGTTAAGACATCTTTTAAGACCGTTTTCATGTAGCAACAACGGTTAAGGTACCTGATGTCATGATTGACTGTTTAGGTCCCTATGTAAAGGTATAGTGTGAGGAAAATCGTTTAAACGGTTATTAAATCTATAACATTTTGGCTAGTCTTTTACAATTCGCGGTAAACTGTAGAAGAATACGGACATAATGCAATGTTGCTCAACCCCTATAGCAAATAGCGTGATAATTCATTGCCTACAGACTGATCAGACTTACAGGGAATATCTATGCATTTGAACAAAATCTATCCATTGAACCATGAGTGATGCTGGAACATAATGTAGATGATTGCAGATATTACATTTTTAAAGGTTTTAGAGTAAGTAGTAAAAGGCTTATGGCTATACTGTTCGATCAATCTGTCCCTACTTTTCCTCATGTTTTTAGTTGTCCAGTCACTGAATTAAAACTTAGGGCATGTTAGCGTGTTAATCAATTTTTTTTTTTAAACTTTGTCTCGCACTAAGAATTTCTCCTGTATTGTGGGTGCGTTTACAATCATTTGAACTCACATACACAATTACTCCGCAGGTTTGTAGATTTGAGGTTGGCAGATTTGTGTGCTATTTTGTGCGTTGCAATGGCTTAGTTCAAGCGTGGGCGTGTTTTACAGCACGTGCAATTGCGTGTATACAATAGTACCTGATTATGTAACAGATTGGCCTGTTGCATCATTTTTAGCGTATTATTGTACTGTAATTATAAAATACTTATCATAATTAAAAATGATGACATTTGTTTCAAAACGTATTTTTTTTAAAAACTTTATATACATATATATTAATGAGCAAACTGGTGACTACACCTTAACGTAAACCACTTTTTGCAAGTTGTAGAATTTTCAAAGTGTGACCTTCACGGCGGTGATTTTAAGTGAATCACCCTGTTTATGCGTGTTCTTTTGAGATAATTGATGTACTACTCGGTTTCCTTTTCAACATGGAAATTAATTTCAACAAGAAAAATGTTCGTCTAGATCTACCACTCAGTCATCTTAAAGATTAAGGAAACTTAATGAACTATTTTCACGAGTATTCAATACCGGTGAGGTGCATTTACGATGCACACAACATATTTTACGACTTTGTAGCTGTCTAACACGCTCTAACTAATGTATCTGCTACTTTTGAAAGGTAAGTCAAACTAACTTCTCTACGAGTCATTGTATTACCGGTTATCGAATTAATTACAGATGATAAATTATAAATATTAAGTAAAGGTTTTCTACCAAAAAATGATGGTAGGAACAAAAATAATGAAATATAAAACATTGAATGATTACACTATTGTAATATGAACACAGCAAGAAAGGGAAACTAATGACCAGCCCGAAATTGATGAGATTTGAAGTCGGAGCGCAGTGCAACAAACTCAGGGCCGACCAGTCGGTCAGGTCTGACCGGCTCTCGAGATTGTACCTAACATCATAAACTTTGCTTATGTATATCAAATATATGCCATATCTTTGAGTTGACCTTTAAGGTTCTGAAGACGTGAGCCTTGTTAACTCAGAACTTAAAACCTCTAGGTTTTAAGTTTTGAAAATTGATCCCTGATGGGCTGGGGACGCTGGGGATACGGGATTTTTTACTTTATATTGAGTATTGTTTCTTAAAATGCATTAACCTCTCTTTGGGTAAGGGATATAACAATATGTATAACAATAATATTGTATGTATAATAACAATATTTATCAAACTTTGTGTTTGATTAATAAAAAATCAAAACAAATATGTTCCTAATCAATGCATTGTATTAGTTTGTATAAAATAAAAGAGGCTTTTTAGTTTTTATTTAATGCACGAGGCAGAAATAAAACAAAAAATAAGTGATTAGATATGTACAGCTTTGGATGACCTATACTAAAATTTACATATGTTAATGCTAGGCTAGGCTATGGTGAATAATATGTGTCAAACTTTTCTTTAAATGCAACAAAGCAAATCATACCAGTGTAGTCAGAAAAGTGAACTGTAAGAAAAGTGAATTGGACATGATTACAGGGATATAATCTTGATGCTATTTAATAACCAGACAACAAACTGTAACCGCCAGGTTACACTGACAAAATGTGACCACCTATCCGACTTTCTTCTCCTTCCGAATTATCTTGAGTTTAGGCGGAACAACTTAAAAAACTCCATTATATTTTTACATTATCCTTCGAAAACAACGCAAAGTGCATCCAAATCACCGCAAGTGTAATTTCATCATCATATTGCATTGCGTCGCAATTCATAATAGTTCTTTGTCATCACCAATTATGACCGATCATGAACCATTACTTTTACCATTGACGTCCAAGTCACCATGATTCACTATGTGAAACCTACATCACATGTTTTTCTCTTAGGAAAACAAACGCAGATTTTTTGAACTTGTTTACATTATTACAAAAAATATTGCATATTATGTTATTTTGTTCATTTAAAATAAGAGGCGTATATGTTTCTAACAATTTTGGGGTCAGCTTCCAGTCTAATCGAATGCAGTTGAGTACCAGTATTTTGCATGGAGTGACTATCTGAACTCCCACCCATTTAGTGGGTAGTAGAGGTCCAGGGCTCCAGCCAGGTGGGTCTGCTGGGGGGGGGGGGGACAAGGAAGAGGGAAGAGGACGTCTCTAACCGGACGAGTTCTCCTGTGACGACCCAGGTCACGCGCATAGCGTTGAATAAACGTTGGGAACGTTACGACGTTACACCCTATTATACCGAAAGTCTCAAATTCAGATCATTTTTGTAAACAAAGGGGATAACATATCAAAAAAATATCTTCGTAATGGTAATTAACATAAAATGGCGAAAAAAAAAGGTTCCGTTTTTTTTAAGTACTGAATTTAAGAAATAATAATTCAAAAATAATCATACCGTAATATTTTTATAAATTTTCGGTTTTAAACAAAGTTATTAAAAAAAGGAGATTTTCTGATATAAAATATTTTATGATACTGGTAACAATGCAGGAGATCCAAACATTTTCACATTTTTACATCTTCAACAACACTAATATTAAAAGTCTCATTCATAGATTCATATTGTATGTAGCATACTAGCTAGCCACATTTTGGATAAAAACGGCTGTAAACTGTTTCGAGTGGAAATCGATTTTGGGAGGCCTACGTTTAGCAGTGGACCAGTGTCCAGTGTCCCCGACCAACTACATAAAACATTGTTTGGCAACGGTATTTTGTTTGCGTAGTTCTTATAATTATTTCCCTTTAATTTCATAGATGATTATTTACAAAAATAAAAAATAATGATAAAATATTTTGCACCACTGTCCTGTCATTTTGACAATGACATTTCTTGACATTGCTTTGTTTACATAAATTATCTGAATTAGAGACTTTGGGTATAGATAATTATGTGTGTTCGGTAGCTGTGGGACCCTTCTGAGTATAAGCAGTTTTTGTGTCGCCTTGTGGCTGAATTAGGTACGTGTAGTTAATTAAAGAAGTCAGTAAAATCGATTTTTACACTGTGAACTGCGTTGTTTGATCCTAGAACAATCGTAATGCTCTTCCGTCGAAATTGTTGACTGTCATACACGTTTAGCAGTTGGTGCTTGTTCATGTTCTACCATGATTATTTCAAAACCAGGTACTCAGTGCCAAAACGCAATAAGAAATTCAAAATACCTTCATTATAAATAATACGCGGGTCCAGTTTGAAGGTCAGATCATCATGAACAAAAACAATAAAATATTGTTCGTGGCAAAAACCCAAAAGACAAATTACGATTTTCGACAAACCGGTCTTTTATTAGGGTTTTGATATCCATCGTATAAGACGTGTTTAATTTATTACGTAGTATTCATATTGATGTACTACACAAAAGATTTGTTGCAACTGCGTAGTGGATTTTACTAAACATTTAGTGAACTTTAAACCTGCACTCGTAAATACACCGATGAAAAAAACGGAACGTTTCGCTCTTGTGATAATGTATGCGGAACAACCAGTTTAATCATTTTTGCATATATTATGAGATTGCAACACCCAATATGTAATAATTTCAATCATATTTGTCTAAAAAAGTTCACGCGCATGAAGAATATCATTGCATTGGACTACTTATTCTGGTTTTTGTACAGTAGTGGGTAAGTTCTCTCTCTACGCGTTTGTAGCAGTAGGTACAGCTACAACTAGCTCTGTACCAGCATGTTCCTGCCCTGTATCTTCATGTGCGTCAGATCTTCTCGGACTTTTACTAACGTTAGAAAAAATAAAGGTGTGTGTCAATGGAAATTCTCTCGTCTTTCCTCCTAAAGTAAATATCATAATTTATCATCAGCACGGCAAAAGCCTCCACGCACGAGGAAAGGAACGAGCATTGATTATCAACAACGTCAGCGATTTTGGACTAATGACTAGTCACAGTTTACCCCTGGATGGATTGTGTGCAAGAAGGTATGGTTAGCAAGGCTACAACAGATATAGGTATTGAACGAGGAGACATTCTGCAACTTCCACAAATAAAATGGAATAAGGGCAGGTGGATGATGATGATTCTAGGTTTACCCAGTCGCGATGCTTTCCTCCAGAGTAAGGGTGCTTACATAAAGAAACAGGTTTCCGGTACAGACAAACCCATGCGGGTCGGTACCGATCGGTGCAGGGTTAACCAGCATAAAGAAACGGGTAAATCTGTCCTTATTGACCTGTTCCTTTAACCCGTATGGCTCGGTCCAGGTTACTACCTGGACCGAGCCATACGGGTTAAACAGTATACCTGTTAAACAGTATACCTGTTGTATATATATAACAGTATACCTGTTTCTTTATAAGTGAGCGCATAAGATAACGTGGGAATATTATACCTGGACCGATAGGTTCCGAACCGCACAGACTCGCCTGCACCGGAAACCTGTTTCTTTATCTAAGCACCCTAAGTCAGCTTTGATATAAATGGGTTGTTGGTTTACAGCCAGGTTTAGTTTAAAGGCGGGTAAGGCCTCAAAAATGTCACCGTATCTACTGTATTACTATAAAAATAGGCAAGTATTTCCGAGCTAGTTTCCTCAAAACCATATATCGTCACTGGCGGATTAATGACGCTCGTAAAACCTTTAGTCATTTAATTATTTTAATCTAACATATTCATCATCTATGTAGATCTGAACTTACGGTACTCAGGGAAGGAAAACGGATGTGTACATTATCGGAGCTTATCGTCTAGCGTAAAACTTAATTAAGTCCGAAAAATATTTTACGTATCAAACCTGTTGATGTACGAGTATTTAGGCTTTGTCTACACTAAATGGAAGGTCTTGGGCAAAACTTTATACTACTAAAGTAGGCTAACAGTAGGTAAGTTTTTAATTAATCGCTTGATTAATCATAAATAGTTAAATAAAATACTAGTCTACAGGTATTGTCCAACTGTAGGGCAAAGGCCTCTTTTCATACAGAGTAGGCCCGAGCGTTGATCACCACGCTTGTCTCAGTAATGTCTAAGTTATACTCAGAAAGTACACATGAATTGAGAAAGTCACATTGGTACTTGCCAAGATTTTTATCCTCAACCTCGTACATGAGAAGTGAAGTTTTAACCACTGCACTGGCCGACGCGACGTTTTAGTAAAACACAATAGTTAATTAAATAGATGTCAATTATTACAATATTGACATTATTTTGCTTTTTGGCATGCTTGTATTTGAATGTAATTCTGTATTTTTTCTGCCAAAGCTTTGTTATTTCTTCCGGGAACTTGTGGGCTTCATTCATCACTTTTTCATCATTTCAGTCAAAAGACGTCCACTACTAGACATATGTATGCCTCCCCCAACAGCCGGTCCTGTGCTTCCCGCATCTAGCGGATTCCTGCAAAGTCAAAGTCAAATCATTTATTTCAAATAGAACGCCAAAAATTTCAAAAATAATTAATTGATTCTAATTGCCCCTTCCAAAAAATAGTTACGTATGGAGAAGAATGGGCAAGAAACTCTATAATTACTCGTTTGAAATGTTAACAATATTTTGTATACATTCATTAATCATTATATTTGAAGACGATGTACCTACTTACCTAGAATAAAATTACTATGCCACCATAGGTAAAAATAAAGAAAAGTGAAGTAATGAAAGCCAAATTAATTATGCGATAGATACATGGTGCTCACAATATTTACAAATATTGTAAAAGTCGATGATGAAAATTTTAACATATATTATATTATAATAACATAAGTGTGTGCGGCCTTCACAACGTCATTGGTCTATCTGGGTGGGAGGCCTTCCAAAGCTACGTCTTCCGGTATGCGGTCGCCACTCCAGAAACTCTGCAAAAAATTTCGAGCTATGTCGGTTACCTTGGTTCTCCTGTGGATCTCTTTATTGAAAAAAACCTAAATGATGGGCAGAATCGTCATTCCGTCTACTGTTAATTACGGCTGTGTAATTGCTGAAGGTGTATTCAAACTGCGCGGTCACCAATTCGTCACAAGAGTGGTTACTATGACGAATTTAGTAGTATTTGTGGTTTATTTCGTTCTAGCTTTGATTAATTTATTTTAGTCGTTATTTCACATAATATATTTGCGCGACTATCAGCACGTAGCCTATGGATTCTGGTTTTCCTTTATTTTAAATGTTAATTTATTTGCTAAACTCATGATTAATTAAATCGACTTCCTGAAGGAAAATGATAACAACAGAAATGTCCATATCGCTATATGTCGCAGCTATGTATGATTGTCATCAAGTTCCTGATAGCAACAATATATTGGTCTACTGGCTTTAATAGCTTCAAGTCACCACGTTGTAAAACTTCGACAAATTTACTCCACATTATTTTAGTAATAAAGCTGTTTTATGGTTTCATATCCAAAGGATACCGGGACCCTGTTACTAAGGTTCCGCTGTCAGTCTGTCACAGAGCTGTATCCTTTCGACCGTACTATATACTTGAAATTTTCACAGAGTTTGTCTAATAGTAGAAACACTCTAAAAAAACACACACAAATCACACACTCAAACACACCCACAAACATACTCAAATTTTCAAACACACGCACAATCACACACTCTTTCAAATTTTTATTACTTCATGTTATAGCGGCCATAGGGCCGCAATAACAAGAAGTAATAACAATTAAAAAATCAAGCAACAAAAGCTAAAACCTCTAAAAAGCAAAAAAAAAAAAAAAAAATTGGCCCTTTAAGTTTAATATAAGTTGTACTTAGGTAATATTTTGGTCCAAGCGTCGTTGCTTCGGGGGCCGACTAATCAAAATATATTCATATTCATATTCATTTATTTACAAATAAGAAATTAACAGCAGCTATCCAGCTGTTTCCAGCTGTTTGTCGTTTTCATTAGCCGTCCCCTGCCGCGTTTAAATTAGTTTTGGTGTGGGAGTTCGGTATCCTGCAAATTCCAGATGATGCTGCAGCATCAGTTCAAGGTTGTGTTGTAATGTTCTGATATCATTGAAGTACCAGAAACCCAAATTTCGACTCGATCAGACCTGTGGAAGATGCTCACATCCATTCATCAACTAGAAAAGAGCTAATAATCTTTAAATGGCTGAACTGATTTTCTTTCTAAGAACACTCTCGATCTAGTCGGCTTTTAAACAAAACAAGATACACAGATAACCTAAGCCTAAAGGGCATGACACACCTCGGTATTGCAGTTTTTAAAGTTGAACGGAGCTGACATAGGTGTTTTAGCGTGTGGGAAGCCGTCAAAAATCAAATACTGGCTGAGTTTTCAATATTCAGATAACTATTATCTGGAGAATAAATATTTTATTATATGTATTTTCTATAAAAGCTGTCAAACCGTAATGTAACAGCCCCAGATAACAGTTATTTGACTATTAAAAAATCAGCTCTTAATAAAATAAAAACTACCAAATTGACTGTTTAGTTTTATTAAAAGTAAACATAAATAGTTTTAATTTTAACTAGCAACCCGCCTCTACTCCGCGCGGGTACGGTGCCCGAGCTTCTCCGCTTTTAGGTTTAGGTAACAACAATAATATTATTAAAATTCCCTACGACTCATAATACGGTATCACTAAAGACGTCACAACCAGTGGTTTCAATATTTTCACCACTACATTATACAAACTAGGTAATACCTATATATTTGTTCTATTGTATGTGGGACAATGGGTATTGATAATGATACTATTTTGTAAAACGGATCTTTTTTGTTATGATTCATAACAAAAAAAAAAAAAAAAAACACTGCTGGGACATAAGCCTTTCTTCGAGAGGGTGTGGGCCATAATCCACCACGCGGGCCCAGTGCGGGTTAGTAGATGTCACATGTCTTTGAATTTTTGGTTCTAGGACATGCTGGTTGCCTCACGACAGTTTCCTTCACCGTTTTGTGAGCTGTGGTGATGTAATAATTTACACAAAGTAAAGCGCCTATCTTGGTTCGAACCTACGACCTACCTCTCCTACTATGATACGATGTTTGAAATTCATTAATATAGCACCACGACTCCAAACACGACTGTTGAGCGTGGGGTCCTGAATTTCTCTGTAGCATTACAGCATTACCTAACAGTAGATTTAGGCCATGTTACTGGCAATTGGCTACTATGTTAGGCCAGTTATTATTTCCGTCCCATGTACACATGTATACATAAACATGGGACGTAAATAATAATTAGCGAAATGTAGGCAATTTACATAATAGGTGCCATCTTGTAGGTCCCTACCTACAAGATGGCAAAAAGTTATCGAACAAAATGGTACCTACATACTATAGTTAAATGTAAATAAACTATATTAAAAAATGTTTTGAATTTTATTAAAAAATGCGAAGAAACTTTTTCGCATTTTCATATTTTTACATGATCCCATTGCTATAGAAATTTTGGGACTTCTGATCAAAATACCGCGACAAGTGGTTTTGGCAGTCCTCTCGTGATGTTAACCTGACACTGCCTAAAGAATTCTGAAGAGACCGAAACAGGTGGAAATGTGATGGTGCAAGGTCAGGACTATACCGCGGGTGCATAAACACCTCCCAGCCAAACTCTCTTAATTTTTGCTGAGTGGCTAAAGATGTGTGAGGTCTAGCGTTATCATGATGAAAAACCACACCCCTTCTGTTGATTAATTCCGGCCGCTTTCTCTCAACTTCTTGCTTTAATCTCATCAGTTGTTCGCAGTAGAGTTCAGAATCGATGGTCCTACCTGGTGGTAACAGCTCATAATGAATAATGCCCTTCCAATCCCACCACACACACAGCAGCACCTTGTTGCGAGTTAACCCGGGTTTCGCCACAGTCTGTGAAGCCTGACCGGCCTTTGACCACGACCTTTTTCGCACGTTCTTGTCGTACCTGATCCACTTTTCATCACCAGTTATCAGCTTCTTCAAAAATGGTTCAGTTTCATTACGTCGTAATAAAGAATCACAAATGAGTACACGGTTCATTATGTTTCTTTCAGTGAGCTCGTGAGGTACCCAAATATCGAGCTTTTTTGTGTACCCAGTTTTTTTCAAATGTGCCAAAACTGTTTTGTGATCAATTCCCAGTTCTTCAGCTACGTCGTAACTACTGATAGGCCGATCTTGCTTCACTTTTTCAAAAATGGCATCCATTTTATCCGTAATAGGGCGACCAGAGCGACGTGCATCTTTGACATCAAAATTTCCGGATTGAAAACGCTTAAACCAAATTTGTGCTACTCTCACAGACACTGCACTAGGTCCATAAACATTGCAATTTTTTTTCGCGGCTTGCGTTGCATTTTTACTTTTTTTGTAGTAAAATTTTAAAATGTATCGAATTTCTTCATAAGATTCACTCATCTTGACAGTACGAAAAACAAATGAAAATCACACATTTTCCTAATTTGAATTTGGAATTATGTTCTTTAAAATTTAAACTTTCAATGATACCAAAACCAGCCAGATACAAATAGTATAACCAAAGACATTTTATTACAAGTTCATCCATACTATAATGCGAAAAGACTTTTTCCCCAACCTAATATATCTTACATAATCTAGTTTAAAAGTAATAAACCTATTGTTGTCTTCTTTTTAAGTGTTTGATGTAAATTGATGGCCTGAAATACAGGTTTTTAATAAACCTAGATCAGGCAAGTCTACATTACAGTTGAATAAAATGTTCCTCGATTGTAATTCATCTAAATCATAATTTTACTTTATACTTGAATGAATTATACATTCACATTACACATTTTCCTAATTTGAATTTGGAATTATGTTCTTTAAAATTTTAACTTTCAGTGATACCAAAACCAGCCAGATACAAATAGTATAGCCAAAGAGTTTTTATTACAAGTTCATACATACTATAATGCGAAAAGACTTTTTCCCCAACCTAATATATCTACCCCTTTGAGAAATGCAGGCGTGATTTTATGTTATGTTGTTTGAGCGATTGCTTCCCCAATCCATTCATAATAATTGTTGTTTTTTTTTCTCTCTTCTACTCTTACACACGTTGTCGACATCTCTATTTCTTTCCTATCGCAGGTATCCTGGAAGAGATGTTATTAGAAATAAGCATCATCTTTGTACGTATGTTTCTGTTCCTTTCTTCTTGTCTGTTTATATGTGTCTACATAAATTGTTAAATTGTTAAATCTATATATATATATATATATACTAATATATATATATATATATATATATATATATTAGAATATATATATATATATACTAATATATAAAGCTGAAGAGTTTGTTTGTTTGTTTGTTTGAACGCGCTAATCTCAGGAACTACTGGTTGGAATTGAAAAATTCTTTTTGTGTTGGATAGTCCATTTATTGAGGAATATTATAGGCTATATAACATCACGCTACAACCAAAAGGAGCGGAGCATATATGAAAAATGTTGCAAAAACGGGAAAAATGATTCCTTTTTGAGAGCTTCCGTTGCGTGCGCTGCGTAAACGGTTTAAGTTACGCAAATATCATGTATGATGGAATTGTTCCTCTTTAAATTTTCTAAAAAAAAGTCCGCGACAGCATATGTCTATCTTTTAAGATTGACTCACTATAACCTTTTTTATGGTAATCAAATTTGTTCGAAATTAATGCATTGTTTGCGAAGGAGTTTTCATAAACATGGTATTAATTCTTATCCAAATAAATACGTTATTCATCACAAGTATTTAATTTTGAACAAAGTTGCCCTTACATCATTTAATCTAAAGTTGAAGAGGTAGTCTATTCTAAAGTTGAAGAGTTCGTTTTTAGGGTTCCGTACCCAAAGGGTAAAATGGGACCCTATTACTAAAACTCCGCTGTCCGTCTGTCTGTCTGTCTGTCTGTCCGTCTGTCACCAGGCTGTATCTCATGAACCGTGATAGTTAAACAGTTGAAATTTTCACATATGATGTATTTCTATTGACGCTATAACAACAAATACTAAAAAAACAGAAAAAAATAATATTTAAGGGGGGCTCCCATACAACGGACATGATTTTTTTGCCGTTTTTTTTGCTCCGCTCGCGTGGATGTCGGTTATTGCGTAAAAAAGAGCCTATGTCCTTCTCTACATCTCAGGTCGATCGGTTCAGCGGTTTAGGCGTGAAAACGTAACATACAGACAGACAGACAGCTACTTTCACATTTATAATATTAGTATGGATAGCTTTTGCCCGCGGCTCCGCCCGCGTGGATGTTGGTTGTCGCGTAAAAAAGTAGCCTAAGTCCTACTCCATATCCCAGGCTATATCTTTGCCAAATTTCATGACGATCGGTTCAGCGGTTTAGGCGTGAAAACGTAACATACAGACAGACAGACAGAGTTACTTTCACATTTATAATATTAGTAAGGATAAGGATTTGTGTGGATGGTACGGAACCCTTCGTGCGCGAGTCCGACTCGCACTTGGCCGGTTTTTTGTTTTTTGAACGCGCTAATCTCTGGAACTGCGAGTTGGATTTGAAAAAATCTTTTTGCATTTTACAGCCCAATTCTTGAGGAAGAATTACATTCCTATTAATAACACCATTTAAAAAAAAATGAAAGTTTAGGCGTAAACGAAGTAAAAGCACGGGCAGGCAATGGTGCCGATTCCTTTGTTCACAAACTAAACTAAATTTAAGTTCAGTGCATCTTTTACTTTCTATTTCATTAAGAAAAGGACAGAAGATAAATTTTAGTTTAGTTCTGTCAAATTAACCAGCGCCTGCCACTACTCCATACAAGTTTAGACGTGATTAAAAACTTGCCTACTAAAATTACGTCAAAATACGTCGAGCGCTGATTAATTTGACAGGACTAAACTAAAATTTATCTTCTGTCCTTTTCTTAATGAAATAGAAAGAAAAAGATGCACTGAACTTAAATTTACTTTAGTTTGTGAACAAGGGAATCAGCACCAATGTGTTGCGACGGGCTGGGTCGGGGGAACAAGAAATTTAACGCGGACGAAGTCGCGGGCAGAAGCTAGTAATATAATAAATGTCGTAATGGCCCGTTGGTTAAGGCCTCGCCTCTCATACATGAGGTTGTGGGTTCAAATCCGGGCAAGTACCAATGTGACTTCTTCAATTCATATGTACTTTCTGAGTTTATCTTGGACATTACTGACATCGGTGAAGGAAAAACATCGTAAGGAAACC
This sequence comes from Dryobota labecula, assembly GCA_947523025.1. NCBI lineage: Eukaryota > Metazoa > Arthropoda > Insecta > Lepidoptera > Noctuidae > Dryobota > Dryobota labecula. Next base: position 1,451,294 of record OX383290.1, read on the forward strand.
TGGACTTATAGTTAATATAAGTCTGAAATCGCCAACCCGTCTTGAGCAAGCGTGGTGATCAATGCTCGTGCCTTCTCTGTATGAGAAGAGGCCTTTACCCAGTAGTGGGACAGTTATAGGCTGGTATTATATTATTATTTTTATATATAATATAATAAAATGTTTATTAGTACACTTAAAAAACATAAACAAGTACACAAGGATTAAAGAAATGTTGTACAATAGAGTCACATTTAAGGGCGAACTGATGCCTCCTAAACTAGGCTAAAGGCCAATGTTTTAGGAGCCAATGTACCTCCAGATAAAATAGCAACAACTGGTATTGAGGGTCATGCGAGTACTATTATGATAAAACGACATAAATTATACAAAATGGTGCCTTAATTTAATAACAGTATTTGTTCTATTATGAGACAATAGTAATGAGATTCTCAGTTTCGTTATACGTTAACTGCTGCAACCAACTTGAGTGTTTGATTCTAACTTCGTGCTTAGTCAGGGAGTAAATGTGTATAAGTTTGTTCATTCTATTATACAGCCGAGAGCTAGTTGCCGCATACTGTCGGCTGGCAAATCTGGAACGGCATTGGACTGTATCGCACTCGGGAGTGCATTTGCGTCTTTTCAGGTTGGCATGATCTAGGTGCAACGTAGAGTGTTTCCGAGAACAGCGCGGAACACAAAAAGCTGCCTCACAGTTTAATACATTGGCTTCTGAATAGAATAGAATAGAATAGAATTTGTTTTATTGGAGTAACCAAGACTCAACAAGAATGTTAGTAAAACTTACGGCTATGTTAGTACGAGTAAGCACAGACACTAAACAAAGACAAGGAAAACAATACGATTAATAATCAATAACGTTAGGTTACCGTTGTGACATCCCATGAGAGACGGCACAACAGTGACCCACGTAAATACAGTCCAGGCGACTCGCAACCAAGCTTAAGACACTGTTGGAGCTGCCCTCCACCCTACGCACCAGGGAAGCGCACCGCAAAGCATCATCTACATGCGCATCTGCGAACATCCCTGACGCACTATAGAAACGGGGCAGCCCAACCAGTATCCTAAACGCATTATTATATTGCACGCGGAGAAACGCGAATAAAGTTGACTGGTTTTGATTTGGTTTTGAGTTCCTTTGCTTAAAGGAACTCATAAGCATAATCGGCCTATACTTATCCCACTGCTGGGACTCAGGATCCTCCCTGTGAGAGACCGGGCTAAAATCTACCACGCTACATCCGAGTTGGTCGCAGTAACTTGGCTATTTAGTATTTTTCAGACCCCAAAATAAGAATTATTAAGGTTCACAAAAAGAGGCGCACTCATTATATTAGAGAGTTCAGTAACACTTTTAGAAAAGCAAAATGCTAATTTTGTTGAGATTCGATTAAATACATTCCTTGTCTAATGACGTCTTCCATCGAATGTCATCTATACATATAGATCTATACAAATAAATACAATATTGAAGTGTCTGTTTGTAATGTCAAAATAATAGCTTTTTACTAAATGTATAAGAAAGTAAAATAATACGATACTTGCAACAATTTTTTTTAATCTGTCGGTGTTTGTTTGTTCCGGCTTATCTCCGGCTGGACCGATTTTGACAAGACTTTCACTGGCAAATAGCTGATGTTATAAGGAGTTACTAAGGATACTTTTATTTTAGAAAAACACACGCGGGCGAAGCCGCGGACAACAGCTAGTCTCCTAAATAATATCAACTTCTAAAGGTAACTCTGAACTTCAATTGTTTGAAAGCATCTTGCAAGCTCTCATAGTGTGCGTCAGGCGTCGTCAGTCCTAACAAACTGTCTAGACTGAACTGAAGAGATGCGTTAAAACACAGAAAGCTCTTATTTTGTATCTAGTGTAAAAACACTATTTGTCACCGCAATATTTAGTTGCTGAGACATTGGCCTACACGTGTCACGGTTGAGCCCGAAGAGCCTACACAAACAGACCCTTCCACACGCATCACACAGGCATCAATAAGTAATATTATAGTTTAATAAAAGTATTAAATACCTAGTTATAGGTCTGGTAGGTAGGTAGAAATATTATTTGTTGTTTATTTAAATTGAATTGTATAAAAAAATTAAAAAATAAAATGCATTTATTTCAGGTCCTTGACTCATATTAAGTTCAAAAACAATACACGATTTGGTAAATTTTATAAGTAATACCTAAATGTTATAAATCTTAAATTTTAAGACGCAATACAAAGCAAAATAAAAATTAATTAAATAGGAGAATAGTTGTCCTAGTAAATGTTATTTTTCCTAGATATGCATAAATAAACAACGATTTTGCAACGAGATAAACAAAGTGAAAACCTCTTCCTAAACAAACAGGGAAGTCAAGGGTTTTTAATGTATGTTTTTTTATGTTTGGCGTACTGACGCTAATAGGACGCTAAACGGGATCGTGGCTGAATGATCGTGGCATAATGTCGATCGAAGGTAAAGCTACGCTTGCCGCGGTTTGTTTCGTGGAGGGGTGACCATCCATTAACTATCGACAGTCCTCCGTGCCTCGTAAAGAGCACATAGAGGCGGCTCATTTGCGGGCCTCTTTCGCTCTCGGTAGGCTTCATTTCATACTGACCGCACGCAGCAAATTGTCACATAACGACGGTGAAGTGCCAATACCTCCTAACTAACATTTTTCTAGAATTCACTTGTTTATCATTTTGAATTTAAAGGCAGCATTTGCAGGTTTTAGTGAAATCTCTTAAGTGTATTTTTTGTTGCTAAACTATATGTGGAAATACCTCCAACTAAACCAACGTGCCTATTTTATGGCATTACCGCCATGCATGCATCCTCATTCAGTTTGTGTACATTTTTGACTTTTTCAGTTAGGAGTTATTGGCACTTCACCGTCGATAAGTGCAAACTGCGCATCTACATCACGGTCATCCGTCGCATCATAACCGACGCTTGCATCGTTTTCGCACACGCTAAGCCACGATATCTCCACAGGATGCAGACACTCCAGAACTGTTTTCTTAGTAAAGTTAAAGGTGCCCTCTTATATGTTCACAATTTGGCTCTACACATAGATCTCAAAAAGCCCACATCCTGCAGTTCATGAATCACCTCTCAAAGCGTTTCTTCGAATATGCTATAAAGCACCCCGATCCCCTGATTGCAGCGGCGGCGGCTGGAGCCGCCCGATACACCAGGGAGTAGTATTATAGTATAGTAGTAGATTCGCCGACCGAGGCATACTCTCTCTAGGAGTGTAGTCCCTCAACTAGCACAGTTAAGAAACACACACACCGACCGCCGTCCTTCCGTCCTCGCCGCCGAGGCCCGCCGCGAAGTCCCCGTCCATCCCCACCCCGATCCTTGCTCGAGCCAGCCCGCGCCGCTGAGCCTGTAGCTTTAAATTCGTCGCCTAATAATCATAATCCGATCCAGCCCGTCCTTTGCTCTGCCCCCCGGCGACGCCCTAAGCCGAGGTCCGTGCCCCACAGGGGGTACCTTTACGGTGAAGTCACTTAGTTTATAAGTTTTTTGCCCTGGCTGGAGGCCTTAATTTATTGAGGCACCCACAGGAAAGTCCGGTTAAGCAGTCGATAACCTCCTAGGTTGACCTGCAAGATCCCATTTACAAAAATAAAATTAAAATGTGCCTCAGAAAGCCCGTTAAGCCGTTGGTCCCGGCTGTCATTCGTAGATCTTTGACAGTCGATACGGGTAGTCGAAATCCCAAAAGTCGAGGTAGGTATCGTGTTATCCAGTAGCTAGGTTGTAGAGGTGAGATAAGCAGGCGATCCAAGTAAAAAACTTGTACCTATTCAGTTGCATCCGGTGTGGTATTTTGCTTTACAAAACCCACAAAACCACATCATCTTGTTTTTTTATGTATATAGTTTTGAAGGAGCTGATGTTTTTTTTTTTATAATTTTTGTTCGGTTAGGGTTAGACCTTTTCATCTTAATCTATGTTTTCATGTAAGTATGAAATCGTTTCACACTCACTCAACTTACATTTACATTTTTCATAAATATTGCCAACTTTCATACATTTGATTATTTTGGTTATTTCTGCATCCAAAACTATATTATCTTACTAATCATTTATCTAAGTATATTAATTTTTTAGAGAATTCTTAATGGACCTGATATTTTGGATGACTGCTACATCCACCCATATCTAATTCTTTTTAAATTTACTTTCTTTTATTTATTATTGTCATCTTATAAATAGCCCCCTATCAGGTTATTTGTAACGTTACACCGGTTAAACTGGAAGCCGACCCCTGCATAGTTGGGAAAAGGCAGATTGATTGACTGACTGACGCTGGTAGAATAAGCACTACCAAGGACAATGCAGTTTTGTTGCGATCTCAAGAGATAAACCTGAAACGTCTCAAGTAGTTATCTGTACGCTGGCACTCATAGCGTTCCGACCGAAACACAGCTACGCTGCTCGACGGCAGACATCCCAACTACTAAAGGTAAGTAAACTTCTTACGATAGAATGGCGAATTGAGACACTTACATTGATTGATTGACTTGTCTGCTTGGAAGCATTTTCTTATACTCCGTGACGATGTGATGTCATCATCGAATGATACCAAATTACCCAATATTCCGAGAGACTCGTTAGGTGTTAGTCACCAACATTATGTCAGAAGTAGAAGCATTTAACAGAGTAGCGTCATAATGACGCTGGAATAGCCTTTCGTGAATCATGAAATTGGCCAGTTTATGAAAAACTAAATTGCTATCATACAGTTATGTATCATATTTGCTTTTCCTAAAAGGATACGCGGTGTTAGAGATGTACCATTTACTTACAATTTACATGTAATAAAGGGTGCGTCTATTGTCATAAGCCGTGCACAAATCCAAAGTGGCTAGTGGTGCTAATGAGAATTTTCTAATGCCATAACCCAATAGCACTGGCCGACCCCGGTTCGGACCCAGGATCCCACGTTCGACAGTTGCGCTTGCTAAACTCTGTACAACAAACCATGTGATGATGACTTTACCGTTTCCCCACCTCGCGTGCAACAAACCTAAGCTCAACGAACGAGGAAAAACAAAACATCTGTGCACAAGGATTCGACAAAATTAAATGTAAAACAGTTTACTAGGAAAACCTAATTAATGCACTAATATCTTGTTACGTAAGATCTACATGTGGTGCGCACGTGTCGATTGCTATGGGTTTTTATAATGCGCTCCGGAAGAACCAAGTATCTGTATTATGTGTTTAGCAGGTGTGGCTATTATGTACTCGTATAATTACTGACTTCTGGGGGCTTGGCGGGGCTGCAAGCCAATGAGTGACATTCTTTAAGATAAATACTAGATCCAAATACCTATTTTTTACTTGCTGAAAACTGGAACTACCTGAGCGTTGTTTGCGGTAAAGTTGCGGCGTGAGAAGTTCAAGAAGTTATTACTTTTAGGGGAATTCCCTGATTTCCTATTCAAAAAAACTGTGTTGTTATCCTAGCGATAGCGGTTTCAGTGTGAACTGGTATTGGTAGTTAGTAAGGAACAGTTATCGGATTGGTTTTTCATTTTTACCTTAAATGGCTTTGGGGCCAAAATCAAACCGGCTAAGTGGGTGTCGGATTATGCACAGTGTAGGGTTACGTAGACGGGATGAGTTTCTACACATGCACAGAACTTATTTATGTGGCGCAAAAATGTGCAATGATTTTTTTACATCTCTTGGTCAAATTTATTTGTTTATTTATAGTTAATAAAAACGGTACAACACCAATTGCATTAATTATCATACACGTAGAAACCATTTTTACGTTGATAATCATTATGTTGTAGATAATTTAATTTATATCAAACATGGAACAGTGGACTCTCTTTACTTTCTCCCACAGAACACCAGATATATACGCATAATTTTACTCCATTTATCTGTAAACACATCACATTCAGAGTTGGCAGTCAGACGGGCATCTATCGTATATTTAGCATCTTTTAAATTGTGACAGACTGGGGATTCGGCTCTAGCTACAGTTTTGGATGACAGTTGCGCAAACAGATTATGCTGTGGCTCTGACGATGTCCGATGGATTTGTCGCGCACAAACAACCGGCAGAAAAAGCCATGAAGCTCTGGGCAGGCGATACGTCACCGTAAGGTCTTGGCTACCGTGAGCTGATCAAGGCTTCTTCCCACCACCGACGAGTTAATGCCCAACGTCCCTAAAAGATAGTTGGTAGGGTGCACGTAGGGAAATAAATCGTGTAACCTTTGGAAGAGGCATCTTAGAACGGTTTTCTGTACCTTTTCTAGCATCAGTGTTTGGGTCGCGGTATAGAGGTGCCAAACACTGGGACTGGACTCGATTTTGCTTCGAACCAGAGTGGTGTACAATAGCTTAATAACATTTGGATTGCGAAAGTCACGAGCATTTCGCAAAACAAATCCCAAGCGCCTGAAAGATTCCTTTGCAAGGGTAGAACGTGATCTCTAAAAGTCAGACAGCGGTCATAAGTCTTTATGTTGGTGACACAAGTAATTACTTCACCACCCAGACTATATTCGTGATGGATTGGTTGCAACCCTCTGCCGTATGTCATGACATAGCACTTGCTTGTATGAAAAAAAAAAAATTGTTTATTCACAATGCTCTACTCATAGAGGGCGTCAGTATCCCTTTGTAGGAGTTTGCAATCCTCGTCCGTTCGGATTTGTGCGATGAGCTTAAGGTCGTTGACATATAGCAGGCATTTGGCAAACTTAACATTAGTTCCTAAACTTAACGTAACTTACTATCATCGTATTATATAGCGGACTCGAAGTAGCCATGTCTTACAAAGTGCTTGCGATCGCGCGCAGATAGTCGGAAAAGAAGTTAAGAAGACCGGACGAGAAACCGATGGCGGCCGGCTGCAATGCTTTCCGGAAATTGAAATACAGAGCGTCAACTTGTCCACCGATGTCCAAGCGACGGGATATGTAGTCTACGTGAATCAGTAAATCCGAATTTACGGAGCAAGTTGGCTGAAAATCGTGTTGGGCATCAGATAAGGACATATTTACGCGATTGTAAATGAAAGCGTGGAGTATAATATGCTCGAAAACCTTGGTAATGGTTGGCAGGATAGCGATGGGTCTGTGTTCTTCTACTGATGTTTTGTCACTGGTTTTAGGGATGGGAGTGAATCGCGAGGTTTTCAATTGCTCTGGGTATAAGTCGGACTGGAGGGCTACGTTAAATACATGACATGATAGAAGAGAGGCTGGAATGGTGTCAGGGCCAACCGAGCTACAGCATTTGAGTTTAGCAATCGCCTTTACATCCGGTGGGGTCAAAAAGGGAAGAAGAATGTTATCTTGCCTCGGCCGCTTTTAACATGTATGAGGAGTGCCTGCACCTATAATTATTATTTTTTCTTATTGTGCTGGACCATTGTTTAGCGGTGAATACAAAACACTTTTCTTATTTTTATCGAAGTGCTAATAGTCTCCGAGTAAAATGGCTGTGTGATTTCGGACAGACGGACGTGACGAAATTATAGGGGTTCCTTTTTAGCCATTTGGCTATGGAATCTTAACTACCTAAGGCTTAGGTGGCAAAAACAAGAGATATACATACTTATCAATTGCTACTTTGTCTTTTTGCGCACAAAAAACGAATGTTGGATAAGACATCAGCGATAAGTATTAAACATAATAGGCAATACTTATAGCAATTAACTTGTATTTTTTCATCACGGCCTTCCCCGGTAAAAACCATACACAAGTCAAAATCGCCTTATGTGTTAGTGAGCTGTATCAACTCTAACGCAACCTCCTTAGCTTTATTAATGTCCAAAAAAATATAACGTATTTACCGCTGTGGGAATTCCAATATTTTCCGTTAGCAAAATTTTCATCATGCAAGTTTTATAAAAAACGAGATGAAGATTGTTTTTTTAGCCATGTTTAGAAACAGCAAAAACATCGACTGCGAGAAAAACCATCAAACGGGGTGCATCAGGGGAGCTTTCAGTGCAAGTTTTTCGCCAAAGTATGAATGTGAAAAAAAAAAAAAAAAAATCTTTTGTCTTGATGAATTTTGATTGCAGTAAGAATGTGAAACGCATTGGCAATTTATATAAAATACAATAGTAAAGAAATGCTATCTATTGGTTAGAAAATACTGTTGAAAACGTTTGGTGACTTAAAAATTTTAAGGCAGAAAACCCACCTCCGTGTCACCATCGATGGCCCGCACGCCTTATCTTTTTTACAAGAGCAGGAGCGCTAGCTATGGATGTGGATCATCTTCTCTGCGGTTACATAACATAGACTGCTCTGGACCTACTATATAGTCACTTTCATTGTCATTTTGATTTTCAGTGAACTTGAAACTCTCTCTCCTTCAATTTGTCGATGACTCCTAAATTGTGGTTTTAAGTAGTTACTGTTCTTCTCTCACGGCCTATCTGTTTAGGTATTAATAATAAGGCAAAACCACAGGAAAATTCATCGACAATGCCTTTTCCTCAACCTTGGCAGTGAACATGTTCTCAAGGTCCAAGCACCGTTATATTACGTCCGAGAGTGACTCAAACACATTATGTATGTATAAAAAGTGTTGAGTAAGTAATTAAGTTTCTTAGAAATTCATGTAAATATACAAGGAAAGATCACATATTACGCAGATCTTGATGATGAGTAGTGATTTGAATATAGTATGATCTTTTTTAGAGAAATTTTGGAGGCTGGCGTGACGCGACTTTCAAATTTTAAGGTTAAACATGGCTGCTATATCATTCAATTGTTTACTGAATAAAGCAATGTTGATCATTGCTGCCAGTGTTGCCTCCTGAAGTCCTGATTAAACTATCCTAGTAAGCGGATTAAGAAATGACTCTGAAAAAATTGAGGTTTATCACGCGATATGATAATCATCATTTTTCTCGTTATTTATCTACTGCTTCGTTTTATTGGCTTCTTATCTCTTAATTTTATAATAAACAAATCTATCCAAACCTAGTCGTTCGTTCAAGTTTTACTACTGTGTACCTAATCAAAACTATTGAAAAGAGAAAGGAAAACGTGTGAGTGATGTTGTCCTTTTCATTTTCTTGGTTTGCATAATCGTGGTAATTTCTTTATTTATTTGTGCATAATTTATTAAATTTAAGTATACTTTTGACATTACATTATATAAGACCGCCAGTCAAAGTCACAATACCCCCCGTACTACTTGATACTGTATTACGGTGGGGTATCCCTTATAGCTGCGACCCGTAGAGTAACAAACGAGTGAGAACTTAAGGCGACAATAACCGACTTTTAATGATTTTATTCGGAGATCGCGTCTAAACGAAAAAAAAAAAAAAAAATTGCGTATTTTCTTAATAACTTAATATATGAATATTTTAGATTATGTTTATATTACAAAGTGAAATTAATTTGAAAAGTTATGTCTAACGCGGATAAAAAACTGAGAATCATACAAAATCTATCAAGCGTATTTTTCTGAAACCTTCACTTTTTTAAAGATAATTTAATTATTGATCTTTTAGTACTTGTTTTATTTAAATACATTCTGTTTTATGTACAATAAATTAATAATGTGTCTTATTTGGGCCAGCGCTCCTGGATGGGCGAGTCCTATTACTGGCTGGACGTATGACGCGTTGCGTGAGCTCAGTACAGAACACGCAAGCTAACCACTCAAGGTGGCATATATCTGCGTCTTAAGATAGGCTTCTTAGGATAAGAAAATGAAACAAACGAAAAACTTACAATAATTAGTAATCTAGCAAGTCGTTGGTAATTTAGCAATGAAATTGCTACACAATACATAACACTATTTTGGCTTATCTGTGATTGAGTGTGTGTGAGTATGTTTTGTGGTATGTCTGTATGTATGATTGTATGGAATTTGCTATTTCAGAATCTAAAATGTGTCTTCAGTACTATTATAATTTAAGCACATTAAATGTTTCGGTACAATATTTTTAAATTGTCTGAATTATTTATAATATTTAAAATGAAATGCTATTCGTTGGTAACCGCATCATTTCGGAACGGCTGGACCGACTTGGGAAATATGATGGCTAACTTATCGGATATAATTCTATTTGCTGATGACACATCTCTAATTTTTAAAATAGATAGAAAAGACACGGAAGTCTTACATGTCAACGATAGTCTCGCTGTTCTTTCAAAATGGTTCGCAGCTAATAATCTTTTACTTAATGCGAATAAAACGAAATGTCTTAAGTTCTCATTACCAAATGTACCCCAAGTGGGTCTAAATTTAAAACTTGATGGCAAGAAACTAGATGCTATTACGGAAACTGTATTTCTAGGAATTACTTTAAATTAGAAATTGCAATGGGGCGCCCACATTAGAGCTCTTTCAGGTAGATTAAGTTCAGCTGCATATGCAGTAAGAAAAATAAGGCAGTTAACTGATATAGCCACAGCTAGGTTAGTATACTTTGCTTATTTCCACAGTATTATGTCTTATGGCGTTCTGCTGTGGGGATCGGCAGCTGACGTAGATTCCATTTTCATTCTACAAAAGAGAGCAATCCGCGCGATCTATAAAATTGGTCCTCGTGAGTCCCTTAGAAATAAATTCAAAGAAATTGTTATACTAATTTTGCCTTCTCTTTATATCTTAGAAAGTATTATGTATGTTCGCAAAAACTTAGGACTTTTCAAAATAAGAAGCGATTTCCATAATATAAATACACGTAGTAAACATGAAATTGTGATACCCAAATTCAGATTAACTAAAACTAGCAAGTCATTTCTTATAAACAGTATCCGCTTTTATAACAAGTTGCCAAAGTCGGTTACAGAACTTAGCGATGGAAAGTTCAAAACCCACATCAAACGTGTCCTTTTCAAAAAAGCATATTATATGATAAAAGACTACGTTGCAGACAAGGAAGTTTGGCAATAATTCCTTCTGCACATGTGGCTTCCCTGGTACCTCATAAACAACATAACTATGTCAATGTCTATTAACTGCTCCCAAATAACGATGTTTATTTAGATTTTTTTTTTTTTTTTTTACATACTTCCTTGACATAATCTTTTCATTATTTGACATTATTTACCTACAAATCGAATTCCAATTCTTTATTAGTGGCTTTTGTGGACATGATACTCTTATTTATTCAGATATATGTTACTGTAGTTCAGGTTCTTAAGGAAAGAAAATTTGTCCGGAAAAAATGGAAAATTCGGGAAAACTGAAAGTGCGTGTTCTATGGGAATTTTGTATAAATTATTGAAATTTGGACAAGACAACGTCTGTCAGGTCAGCTAGTATGTATATAATCTGAGGGCATGGCAGTGTCCCCCCGCCATGACGAGCCAAGCGAAGCGCAAGGGCATTACCTACCTTTTCTCGATGCGCTTCGTCGTGTTTTTGAACCCTCGAACTTGGATTAGGATTATACCAGATAAACAAAATTCTCGGGATATGATGTCAATAGCAGACTTATTAAATATATAAAGTTTCAATTGCATAGCTCATAAACGATTTTATTGATATCTAAAAAAACCCGATTTAGTCTCACTGATGATCATCAAAATTCTTGGGGTAGGTACAGTATCAGTCAGAAGTCCAGTAACCATCTTACAAAGTTATAGAGTATCAAAACCAGTCGCACTTATGACCTTCTACAAAGACATTTCAAACACATTCACACACACCCGTGTAACGCCCCTTTTTCATCATTAGTCAATCAGAAAGAGCGCGGTATATAATCGTTTGTTTTAGTTGGTTGGCGTGTCATGCCGCACAAAAATTAATATTACAAAATAAAATAAAAAAACACAAAAGATGAGGATGGATTTAAAACAAAATGAATCTGCTGGATTTAATAAAATAGTATGACATTGTTGTTTGGTGAACTTAATTACGAGTGTTTGTGTAAAATTGCTATTAGTGGTGTTATTTTTGAATATTTTTATTCAAAATGCAAGCAAATATAAGTATTGAAGCCAGGGCAAATATTGTCGCAAATATTATTGCATAGAAATGGATTAAATAAATCTAAAATTTCCAATGAAACCGGCTTAATTGTAAGTAAATTTTTAATATTATATTATGTGCTGATAGTTGTGTACGATGTATGATTTTCTTGTTAATAAATCGCTAGTTACACGTGTGTAATAAAGTGTTATTTTTGTTTTAGAGAAATACTGGGAGTCGTTTGGTGAACAGATTTGAGGTAAAGATAGTCTGAAGATTCGTGTAAGAAGGGGAAAGCCGCCACTTATTAACCACTCCCAGCGACGTTGTAGGCTTGAATAATATGAAACGAATGTTCTCATACCTACCAGTCGATTTGCAGAACAATTTGATACGTCATTGCGACATCAATTGAAAATATATGGGCTTTAATGGTACAAAAGTGGAAAGAACGAGACGAGAGATGTCCTGAGCAGCTTAAGTCTCATTGCATGCGGTTGTGGGATAGTTTACATGGCACAAATATGTATGTGCAAATATTGTGAGCTCCATGCTTCGACGTCTTCTAAGCTGCATTGATTATAATGGAGGTCACACTAAATATTAATTTTAAAAAATTAGATTATTTTTACGGGGAATGTGCTGACTGTTATACTAGGTAATAAGTTAGTTTATGTTTGTAAGATTGAGGTTAAGTTTCAATCCTCTTTGCGTCAAGAAAACGAACACTTAAGCTTTAATCTCAAAACACACATAGATTAATTTAATGTAGCGGTTTATTCATTTTGTTTGTAATAAATATATGCGTTGTAATAAATAGGTACTGTTGTTTTAATATCACACTATTTTTATTCTGAACAAGTCTTAATGCTAAATAAAAACAGTAAAATAATCGGGCGATCATGTCACTGTTCTTTTAATTGCTATTATTTATTTTATTCCTAGTTTCAACAATATTTGACTTAGTTAAAAATAATAACTATTGTCACAAATAAAAAAAATATATAAAAAATATGAGGATCGAACCCAGGGCCTGTGTTATTGAGTTCAATACCTGATTCTACCTGCTGACGATGCTTATTATAATAGTGCGAATTTTTGCAATATACTGAACCGGCCAAAATCATGCGTTTACTGCCTGTTAAAAGACGAGGACAACAGACTGTGTATGTGTGGTGAGGTCTCATTAGTCATTAGGCTGATGCGTTAAGACGTCGCTCACACAAACAGACGTTCGCATTGCTACGTCCATAGAAATATGATCATTAACGTGATACTGCACTTATGACCGCTGACTGTACTTCCTGAAGTCCTCGAAAGATATTATTTGGTATGTAAGCTAGTATTAGTAACACACGACATAAAAAATCTAAAACTTGGAACTTTTACCCCCAACCCCTTAAACTAGGGGATGGCAGTTTGTATGAGACTTCCGCAAATTTTGATGCTTGAGGTCTGAAAATAGATATAGGGACTCCTTGTTATAAATAGTAAAATCGTATTTTAGGATTTCTAGTAAATCACCCCGCACACACAGGCACCTCTGATGTGCAAAAAAAAAAACACGCCGAAAAATGATAGAAAAAAATCAACAAAATAAAAAAAATATTGTCTTAAGTAACTTACAAAAAGAAGTGAAATCCCACCAAAAACATTTTCATGTAAAATGTTGCCAAGACGAGACCATAATTATTGCTCGCACTGTCAAAAAGTTATCAGATCTCAAGTAGAGCCAAGCTTATAATTCTACACGCTCTAACTCTACAAGCCCTAACTTCACAAACTCTACACCAACTCAAAATATGTGGCTTGGCCGTTTCGCTACTACAAGAACTATTGTATTAAAGAAAAGTAATGAACAGTGAATAATTTTTTCACTTTACGCCCATGTGATGGTAACACTATGTACGCTACTACAAGAACCATTGTATAACAGAAAAGTAATGGACAGTCAAGTGAATAAATATTTTACATGAGATCTGATAACTTTTTGACAGTGCGGTCTCGTCTTGGCAACATTTTACATGAAAATGTTTCTGGTGGGATATTTTTTACAAGCTTTTATTTCTAATTTCTTCGAATATTTGATTCTGGAATTTTTCAGCATATTCTTAACTTAAAGAAAGAAAACTGTAGGTATGTACAACTTTACCTCTTCTTTTCCTGTATTTTTTTTATATTTGGCACTTTTGGTGACGCTACCATCATTATTCACCTCAAGCAGGTGAACCACATTCTTGTGATTGCGTGTTTCATTAGACTGACGTCATCAGAAAGTATCCTGCGCACCGTAAGCGCACTTTTTGACGTCATCGGCGTGCACTGGGAATTTGTTCACCATCTTTATGTTGCAGAGATGAGGAAAAGTGTGGCAGGCTGCATTAGATTTTGCGCAAAACAAAATGGCATTATTGTGCATTTATCCTTAGCATCTTTTCTTAATTTTTTTTGGTATGTCCTACAGATAATGAGAGAGTTGTGTCGTCATTTACCCAAAAGAAGAAGAAATCCGAACTACATTGACTGAAATGTCACATGTGGCCTGCAAAATAAAACCATCTGCTTTTTTTTTGCGAAGGTTACTTATGTATACCTGCTGCAAATCTAATAAACGCAACAACCTAACACAGAAACAGCGGAATCTAATGACTGATCGATACCAGTATTCATCTTGAACTAGACTTAACTGGTATGACTAGATTATCTAGTTTTTTACAATAATGAGCTACAAGGAGCATGTATGTTTGTCTGTAGACCTAACGAAGAATTTTTATGTTACGTAACCTGGCCTTCACGACTGGTTTTTCCCCAGAGAGGTTCAAAAACATTGTTTCATTGTGTGAGCTAGATGGACCTCTACATGTCCGTTAGGGAGATCGGTCAAAGGAGATATTGCACTATTACCGTGCGTGTTTTGTTTTTGGTAGATATTGCACCTCAAACTGCGGAATCAGATCGTTTTTTTGGGTGCATTAAAATCTTCTATGAATTGCGATATCCAAATTTACCTTCTGTGCACCCTGAGCGATTAGGTCTGCTACCACATTGAAAGAAATTGCCAGATTAAAGCACACGTTATACGCGCAAAATAAACCAGAAAAACAAAATTGGCTGCGTCAAATAGGCTCAGGTTGCTAACTAGCAATATTTTTACAAAGGCTGATCAGTTAGCTTTTCTCATAAAGTTCGTGCCGAGATACGAGATAAGCGGGATGACACCCTCATTTGAAGATTAAATTATTCATTAAATGGTACAGTCATGCAAGAGACCTTGTAAGCGTTTTTATTTCGTAGGTTTTGTGTTAGGTACTGCAGACGTGTGCTGACTGTACCATGCAAGGATAATGTTTTGAATCTCTGCAGCAAAGCAAGTTTGTAAAACAACACGTGAATCCTGGACAGTTGGACGCGAGTTCGTCATTTGTTGCGGCATTTATAGGAAATATTATGTTTTGCTACAGTGTGGACGAGGTAGGTAAGAATCCGATGGCATAAGATTTTATGATTTAGATCACATATAAGATTCCTCAATTATAGCGAGGGGGTAATGGCTGATCTTTGCCATATGTTCGTGAACGGGTGCTGCTTGTAGTGCCTGTTCGTCTTGCTGACCACGGTTTCATTATTGTTGTTAGTAATTAACTGTTTATTTATTTTACTTCGAAGGTTATCATTTGTGTTACAGCTATGTAGTTTTATGTCAGGTTCAGATACCCGAGTTTTTTTAAAACGACACTGCACAGTCAGCGTCACGATGTGGGTACCCCCCTTGAAAGCAAATTTTAATACAAACGGGGTACCCAATTGATGCAGCCCACAGTACAATGTTTTTCATCTCTCTAGCGTTGATACATCCGGCTCTTACAAGGTCGACCAAAAATTTCGAGATAGCTAATATTTAAAATATTATTTATTTTATTTTATGATTTAATTTCAAATGAGAGTTAAGCAGAAAGCGACCATCGACGAAAAACTTGTTTTCTGATAGCCACCGTTCTAAGGTATTTTCGCTACAATTTGTATACTATAACTAAAATAAAGTATAACAAGTCATAATTACTCGTATATCAAAGTAACAACAAAGACTACAAAATAAGCTATTTAAATCTACCAAAATACTTTGTTTTTTGAATGAATGATCGAGTTAAACATGTAGTTGCGTTCTGCATTAATAGAATGCTTCTATCGGGATCGGGTCTTATTCAGCATTTTGAGATATGACCGAAAAAAAAAAATGGAATGCCAAAATAATGGCTTTATTTTAAATCATTATTATTAACATAAACGGGATATTTACCATGTTTATTAAATGTTCTGAGTTCCAGATATTTCGGCGCTGTTGCAAGCACCATGATCACGGATAAACTGAAGTAACTGCGGGTGGGTGTTTATGAGCAGACAAAACGGTCTACCCTCTTTCTTGTTCGTTTTTTGCAGTCAGTACCGCTACCACTGTCACTCGCAACTCGATTCTGTTCCCGACACACGAAACTCCGTCGCGCTCCGTCCGCTCGCGAACTTTTTTCGGCACTTCTTCGGTTTTTACACAGCTGAACCACTGGATTCCAGGCTCTCGACAGTTGAAACCCATCATCCCGGTTGAAGTTCCTATATTTGGTAATCTCAATAGCTTCTCTAACCAGTCTAGGAATATAGTGGCGTTCTGTCGAGATGACCTGAGGGTTATGTAACTCAATCCAGTGGTTCGATCCTGATTCCAAAAGATGTTGAGCTATGGCCGACTTTTGGGTGTCGTTGTTCTTCACCGCCCTGATATGCTCTGATATTTGACAAGCTACCGTACGTTTCGTCTGACCGATATACGACTTGCCGCAACACCAGGCTTTTCCAGCGGAAAGTTGTCCTTGGGCGAACGCAACATCTGAGAAACTTTTTTGAAAGGAGTGAAATATCGGGAACTCAGAACAATTAATAAACATGGTAAATATCCCGCTTATGTTAATCATAATATTAGTGACCATGACAGTTTAAAAACTTATTTTACATCATCCTTAATAAAAAAAAAAAAAAAAAAAAATTTACTCATATCAAAAACAACTTTTACAAACTCTTAGGTTTTATTATTTTCTAAAATAAAAATAAAACAAATAAACAAAATTTTCACTGAGGGAGCTAGTATAGTATTATTATAATAATTTTAATTAATAATCTAATATTTACAGAGACTTTATACACTTATTAGATCCTGTAATCCTATAATCGACTTCAAATCAAATTAAAATACACACATCAAAAAAGTCTAAGCAACACGGGTCATTTACAGAAACTGCATGTTTTATTAATTGATACTTTATTTAATTCTTAACAAAGTAGATTGGTATACAATCTTTATGCTGTCGGAAACATAATTAAACTGGCTGATTTAAAAATAGAAACTTTTTGATTGTGTTTTGTTTTCATTAAAATAAAAGCTAATACTTTTTTTCCGATTTCATGAATTTTCGTTGCTTAATAAATTTGGTATATTTATCTCACTTTTATCATTTTGAGAAATACAGTTTTTGAAAAAAAAAAAAAAAAAATTGTTGTGAGTAATTTTTTATGTAATGGAGTGACGCCATTTGACTGCTGATGAAATGCAGAGAGCTGTAGGAATGCTACAAGCGGCAAGAAATCAGTCCCAGGTATCTCGGCATTTTGGTGTCTCGGCATATGAGCGTGATTTGTCGTCTTTGGTAGCGTTACGTTAATACAGGGGATCCTGCTGAGCAGCACCCAGAACGTGGAAGGAGTACAACTGCTCGACAGGACCGATACATACAACTGACTGCAAGACGTCAGCCGATGTTAACCGCCCGGGGAATAGGTTTAAAGCTACAGGAGGAGTACTAGGAGTACTAGTACTAGGAGCAATGGGATAAAATTCTATTTTGCGATGAGTCCCGGTTTGGATTTAGGCCTGATACGAGAAGAGTAAGAATGTATCGTCATCCCGGAAATGCTGAATGCGTCCAGGAAGTGCATCCTTACAGTGGCTCCACAGTAATGGTATGGGCGGGTATTATGAAGAAAAGACGAATTGAGCTCGTTTTTGTAGATGGCAATATGAACGCAGAAAGTTACGTTGAAGATGTCCTCGGGCCTTATGTTCACCCATTTGCCCAAAGTCTTGGGTCAGATTTCACGCTGATGCATGTCAAAGCACACAGCTCGGAGGACCAGAAAATACTTCGCAATGAAAAACATCCGGGTATTTCCGTGGCCTGCACAATCGCCAGATCTCAATCCCATCGAGCACGCATGGGATATGCTCCAGAGACGTGTTTTAGAGAACCTGGACGGAGTGTCGACAACCTAACAACTGAAAGATTTGTTAAAATTTCATTGGGAGCGATTGCCGCAGGATCAGATAAACAATCTTATAAATTCAATGAAAAATCGTTGCCGACAAGTTTTAAACAACAGAGGCGGTCACACTTTCTATTGAATTACCAAATAACGACATATTTTTTTAGTTTAGAAGTTTCATTTCTTTTTAACTTAATTTTATACTACGTATGTTACGGTACACAATATTGTTAATTATTGCAATTAAAATTATCAATTAAATGAAGGAAAAATTTAAATATTTTCAGTAAAAGACACAATTATAGTACCAGAAATAGGGACCAATTAGTTCAACCAGGTTTCAGACTGGCTAAAGTAGACTCATCCTTCATGGGGTACTGTTTAAAATGTTACAATAAAATACCTCCCCACATACTCCAGTTGAACAAAACAAAATTTAAAACTTGTATAAAACGCACACTATGCAGTCAAGCATATTATAAGTTGGGGGATTACTTCGCTGACAAAAATGCTTGGCTCAATGCTGGTCCTGCTCCATAAGGGCGCATAAACTAATTGATTAGCATTTGAAAATATTATTGGAGCTGCTGAAGATTTTAAGACTATTTTTGCATTGTATAAACTCAGTCTCCTTGAATTATATAATTGCATAGCACAGGTGTGAGTACTATGTACTATAGAGCTACCATTTACCGGGTAATATGTCTTTTACTGACTTGAATGTGCCCTGGCGGCTGAGAGTATGTCATGCTCACTCAAATGTCTCGCTGGTGGTGGCGTGTGTGTTGGATCATTAAGTTCCCTTCATAATGGTTAAGCTAAGTGGTGCTGATCCATGCGTCATGTTCGTGAACGGGCGCCGTCAGTTGGGACTGGTCATCTCTTAGCTGCCACGGCTTATTTTCAATTTTTGAATTGTTTTAATTACGGACGCTTCTAACGTGCACGTGTTTCTACATTGTTTTCACATGTATAACTTCAACATGAATGATGTAACCCATATTTTGTAACAATATTTTGTTTTAAAAGAGTGTCCGTGGAGTTTCTTGCCCGTTCTTCTCCATAGGAACCTACTAAGCTTTGGAATGGGCAACTAGCTTCATCTTTCTGACTGACCGACCCCTTGACAATTCAAAAGTACCTGTATTTGGTTTATTTGAAATAAATGCTTTGAGTTTGAGTTTGAGTTTGAAGGATTTTGATGCTTTAGTCACGTATGCCTTAAAAAAATGCTTATTTATTATTTATAAAAGAAATATAAATAAATTACAATACTAAAAATCGTTCAAACCGTCAAAACCGTACATGTTGCTTAGACTTTTTTGATGTGTGTATTTACAAAATTATGTAATTAATTAAAACAGAGTCCGTAAGTCAGTAAGATGAAGCTAGTTTCCCATTTCAAAGCTTAGTAGGTTCCTATGAAGAACAAAGGGCAAGAAATTCCATTGACACTATTTAATCAAAATATTCTTTTATAATATCGTCAAATCGGTCGGATTGGCAGTCTGCCTAGTGCGCGATTAGCCTAAATACTAACAAAAGATGTGTATATTTTGTGTGTCTCGCTTTATATCTATAAAGATATTTTTATCAAATGGTTATAATTATGACAGATACAATATGACCAGCTGTCGCTCGACTACAACTAAACTTCAACTTTATTATTTTCTTATTGACATCTAAGTGAAATGAAGAGAAACGATTATAATTTCGTTTATGTCTAGTCTGAAATAAGACCTTATCTACGGCGGATTTGTTTGAACAAATGGAATAGGTCGCCGCCATGCGTAAGTCGCAATAGAGTTAATCTTATTCACGTGAATATCTTGCGAGGGTGGAAGCTTAGAGCGAAGTAATGTTATCTACAATGTGTCACAAGACCTGTCTACGTCAAAAAATGTTTGGTGACTATTTATGTTGTCATCAAACAACACGTATACGTGTTTATGTATGCAGATAAGATGTATTTTTTACAGTTATTAATTCCTTTACATTTTATCTTACGGCATGCAAAATGTACGGATATTTAAATTTATTATTATTTCAACAACATTATAAGTAGGTACGCAAAACTACGCATAAAAATTATTTATTCCAGAAATCCCCACCGATAAATCCCCACCAGAGGGGATCGTTATTTTTTTTTCCAGAAATCTCCACTAGTTGTATAAACTTAGCCTAGCGGGGATTTTTGGAAAAATAAGTAACAATCCCCACCAGGTGTTGTTGTTTCTAAATTATTAGTCTACCATTTACGGCTTTCAACTTTTGAAATCGAAAAACTTTAATCCTCAATCGTTTTGTTGTTTTAACAAAACAATACTTCTAAATTAACTAAACAAACTTTGGTTAGTCATTACAAAAGTAATCAACCAGAGCCATGTACCATCTCTCTCCACATTAACAATCATCTTTTTCACTAAGAGCCTTATTAGACACCTGGAAACTCATACACGAGTAAACCACTCTAACGCCACGGCTCTCCGGCCAATCAGCAATTACATTGCTCTCACACATCCATCACATGGATCAAAACTTAGCACATTCATCACATGGATTGCCCGTGTACATCATCCCTGTGACTACACACTATGGTCTCTCTAGACCCAGACCTCCGCCAGAGCCACCCGCGCACCGCGCATCCACGGACTACTACAAGCAGATACCGACTACTACCAGATTACGGCTACGAAATGGTTACTGGTATGGTCTAACACAATACGAGCATTGCTCTCACACCCGTGTGCATCATCCCAGTGACTACACACTATGGTCTCTCTAGACCCAGACCTCCGCCAGAGCCACCCGCGCACCGCGCATCCACGGACTACTACAAGCAGACACCGACTTCTACCAGACTACGGCTACAAAATGGCTACTGGTACGGTCTTACACAATACGACCGATAGAGAATTCTACTCGCGTACTTTCCATAACTTAGGCTAGCTCATCACCACTGTGATTACTATTTACTTCGACTGGTACATGACTTACTGGCATCTTTCTTAACCTATCGTGAACGTATTAGTAAGTACCGAAGTACGGTTAGAATTTAAAGCTTTTAGCGTATAGCAATCACTATTCAAAACTTTCGCTACCTTAAACGGATCTCTGAACTTCCGATCTAACTTAGTCTGATTTTGCTCTTCGTTTTCTAATAACATGAAATCGCAAACTGAAATTTAGTTATAGCTGCGTTTTTCGGCGTACCTGATACAACTCGTCTCCGACAAGTATAACATACATTGGATACAAAAGCGGACAAAACTTTAGCCTGGACTTAAATACTTTGCGTGTTGTGTACAGGATTGGTGGTATAGGTGTGTATAGGATTCTTCTATGATTAAACCGTTTTCTCATTGAATCCATTACTTTACGCACGTATAACCTTGATGAATGTTTGTTTACATTATGCGTCACGCCACACCGCCACACGACCATAGGCGTATTTTTTTTTTTCGTTCCTTTAGTGGTGTACCCACTAAAATGTATTAATACCGGTTAAGTATTAGTCGATTAATCGAATTCTACAGCCAAACTGTATTGCAAGTACAAAATAAATGTCAAATATTCAATTGCGAACGAGACCCTTAGAAAATGTATGCACCAATGGTGTTCATTAGACATTTCGAGCGTTATCTCAGCACAAACCTTACACAAACGGTGTATCATGCGACATTTCGGAGGTTAATTCGTTTTGTTTTCACATTGTTTGTACTTCCGTGAATTATTTGAAAATTAATATTAGTGTCGCATTTTTATTTTGTGTTGTAATTTGGTACAATTTATTGCTTTAAGAATTTGAGTGAAATTTCGTATTTTGGTTTTACATAAGTACTTTTATTATATTAAATCATTTGTTTCGGTTTCTATTCACATAATGAATCACTTTAAAATTAATATTAAGTTAGAAATTTGAGATAGGTATAGTCTGGGATATGGAGAAGGATATAGGGTACTTTTTTATGCGCTAACCGACATTCACGCGGGCGAAGCCGCGGGCAAAAGCTAGTTCTAATATGATTTCTATCATATTTAGTAATCTGAGTACATATACCTAGTAACTGATTACCACCTGCCAAGATAGTGAGTGTGCCGCTACCGCGGCACGCTTGCTACGCTCGCTCGCCTCTGCGCGTTAATGGTCACTGTCTAACCTAACCTAACCCAAATGATTCACCAATAATAGAGGGGAACTGGCGCTCAGCGGCCGCTACCGTGGCACCCTCGCTTCGCTCGCTCGTCTTCGCGCTTTAAAGTCACTGTTCTAACCTTACCCAAATGATTCACCAACAATAGAGGGCATCTGGCGCTCGGTGGCCGCTCCCGCCTTAGCCTTCTAACATAACCTAACCGAGTCGGATTGCTCTGAATCGGTATATTGATACCGATTCAGAGCAATCCGACTCGGTTAGGTTACACACGGTTGGTATATCTCACGTTCTCCCTCTTGTGAATGTTATTGAAATGAAAATATACCAAATAAATTTATATGGTATGAGACGTACCCCAAAATTATTATATTTATAAAGATTAAAACACGTTCAGTATTATTTGAAAAACCACATTTTATTGCTTATTTTTGAAGGTCATGAGTCATGACCGCTTCGACGAAAAGAAAGTCATTCATATATTATTACTGTATTGCCTCGTCGGTAGTGGTCGCAAACGCTACTGCTGAGCCCGAGGTCCTAGGTTCGATTCCCAGGTCGGGCAAAGGCTTGACGGCACGGTTGGTTCGCTGCATGTCGCTGGTTCGATTTCCGCACGGAACAAATATTTGTATGACCTACAAGTAGTTGTTCCGGGTCTGGCTGTTTGTGTATGTGAGTTTAATGTTTGTAAACGCATCCACAATACAGGAGAAATTCCTAGTGTGGGGGCAACATTTTATATAAAAAGATAAAATAAAAAAAGTGCTATTGAGCTTTTCCATTTGGACTTTTTCAATAGCAGCCCGGAGTCTGGATTTGTGATTTATGACTGGTTGTTGGCAATAGGCTCGCCCCCTATTACATGGGACTTGAAACATAACTGGCGAAATGTGGGCGTATTATAGGTGCACCTCTGCCCAACCCTTCAGGGAAACAAGGCGTGATGTATGTTGTTCTTATTGTAATAAATAATTCGTATCATAATTGAAGATAATAAACCATTAAAGCATTGGCAATATTATTCGTTTATTAAGTTTTAATGAAGTCCATTTGTAAATGGGTCTGCCAAAAGTGAACAGTCGCGTGCGCGAATGTAGGTGCTTTCGTGCTGGGCTCTAAAATGACGCTTGCAATACAACCTGTAATTGTTTTGATTTATTAATTCTTAGTTATCATTCATCTGAGTAATCAGTTTGTTTTTGCAACATTTTTTTCTCTAGTTTTTATCAGTGCGCTCGCACTCGTACAAAATGGGTGATAAATAAAAACCTGTTATGTTTACGCTTATTTTTCATCTTTTTTGAATAATTAATACTGGGTTTCGTGATGTGTACTCAAACTGGTTTTGGACACGTTTTACTTTTTGTATCGTATTAATTTGTTATTATTACGTGTTATTATATCATTATTGGGCATTAATATTCGAATTATAGTCTGTAATTATATGTTGGACTGTTGAAGGTTTTTTACAAACTGAACTTACTGCAGATTTTTAATATTGAAATTTCGTAACCAGGCTATAACAATCTAACGCTTTTGTAATTGAAAGGTTAGACAAAAAAAAAAAAAAATAGAACTTGAGTCTGAAGTATTTACATAAAATAAAGTACCTACTTAAATAAATTGGATTTTGTTTATTTATTTATAGTTAATTAAAACGGTACAACACTAATTACATTAATTAACATAGAAACTTAAAAAATATTAATATTGTCAATTTTTGTATATAATTTAATTAAAACTAACATGGAACAGTAGACTCCCTTGCATACTTTCTCTCACAGAACACCAGACATATACGCATAATTTTACTCCATTCATCCACAAACACATCACATTCAGGGTTGGCAGTCAGAAGGCCGCTGAGCACTTTCAAAGTACAAGTAAATAGAGATTAGAATAGGATTATTTTGCTTATAAGCTTTCTTAAGTACTATTCTCCAAAGATCTGCTAACTCTATGTTTGTTTTGAACATATTTAACTATGTATACAACAAAGAAACAATCCATCGCCAGTCATCACTCTTAATTCTTCCGACACACAGCTACATTTCTCACAGCGCCATACTACCGCTCCCCACCCGTGGTAATCCCGTGCGCCGTGGGTTTTCCTGCGCGGTGCGCGTGCGCACCACACCCGCGACGCGACGTGATGCAAGCGGTCGTTGACTCCAGATATGCACTGATATCACTTGCAGTCGAGCCAAGTACTTGTTATTATCACTACGTATGTGTGGTATGAAGTACTTTAGCCTAGGATTGTTTTAAGCGGGTTCACATTGTTTACTTACAGAATGGTATTTATATTAAATTGTGTACGTAACAGCTACAGATACTAGTCAATTCGGAAAGTATTGCACAGTAAGTAATAACAATTTCAGTACTTACTAGCTGCTGCCCGCGGCTTCGACCGCGTGGCTTTTTCTAAAATAAAACTAGCTTATGTTATTCCTGCCAGTGGAAGTCCCGTCAAAATCGGTCCAGCCGTTTCGGAGATTAGCCGGAACAAACAGACAGACAGACCGACAGATAGACAAAAATGTTGTTGTCATAAGTACCGTATATAGGTACTTTAACTAGCTTCTGTCCGTAACTTCGTCCGCGTGAAATTTCTTGTTCCCCCGGCCCACCCCGTCGCATCATATCGCCCGCGCGCGTTTGTTACACTACCTATCGCAATAAAAAAATTAAAAAAAATTATAGCCTATGTTACTTTCTATTGGTGAAAAAATGGTTAAAATCTATAAATCTAATCTAAAAAAATAGTTTCGGAGATTATTCGATACAAACAAACAAACAAAAAAATCTTTCCTCTTAATAATATTAGTATAGTTATTCAATTAGTAAAAAGCTGTTATTTTGACATTACAAACTACAATACAATGACAACTTTAAAAACAAACAAAAAAAAATTGTATGGATGACCAATCGTACATCAGTAGTATCTACCTATTTACATATCTTTCAAACGACGAAAATCGTTCACTACGAAATAAAAATAAAGAATAAGAGTGATTTAGTGTGAGAGAAAGAAAGAGAGAGAGAGAGAGAGAGAGTTTTATCTTCCTTCTCTCTCATGTAACGAAATGTGCACATCTAAACCTACCGCGTCTTTAAAATTTCACTATAAATTTTCATCCAATTATCGAATCGCCCGCGCCGCGCGCCGTTAAATGTTACGTTACCGCGAGAACAATAGTGGTTAGTCTTACGTAGAACACGTCATTTTCATGAACTGTGTTCTGACTTGAACCGGGAAAACACTTGAACGGAAAATATTCATCATAATAGACCGATTTTCCTCTGACGATTGTGAGGAGACACACCTACTAACATTTTGTCAACATATATACACAGCTAGACTTATCAATTAGGTTCGAATCAAATCACTAAGAAATGAGTGAGGAGTCACACAAATGCATTTCATGGTTGAGTAGGTATTTGTTTCTACTCGTGTATGAGTCTGTTTGTTTGATACAAACTATATCGATGAAATTGAACAGCAGTTTCTTAGTCAAAGATCCTTAGAGACACTTTATGCTTTCAATTTTGACAAGCGCTTCCAAAATCTCATAATTAGCACGACCACTGGACCCTTGAGACGGTGATATCGTTTTTCCGGCAATTTTCAGGTACAGGCATTTTGTTCTTTCTGTTCCTGAAAATTGCCAGAAAAAAGAGTTTCCCCAAGTAGGGTAAAACAGCAGAAGTAAGAACGTATTCAATCATCCTACAGGGATTGATCATCGAAGTTTGAAGGTTGCAGTGCATAAATCTACTTTGCGATAGTTATTATTCTGAACTTATTGCATTGTTATGGCATACTTAAGTGAGTGTCATGATAATTTGACAATTTTCATAACAATGAAAGTAGTCTGGATTTGTAATGGCAATTGGTTCGCTCCCTGTAATATGGGACTTAAACATAACTGCCGAAATGTGGGTGTACCCCCTTTTTTTATGGTTGGGAAATTATCAAATAACTTCTCCCGTTCTGGGTGGAGCGGGAGGGCGTGTCAGACATTTACTGACTAAAACCCACCCGTGTTCCTTCAGTTGCCTGTGTGCCAGGGCCACGGTATCCCTTTCGAACAAACCCGCAACCCTGGCAGCCACCGGTCCTGTGGGTGTACCCCTGCCTAACCTTTTGGAGAATACAGGCGTGATGTTATGTTTTGTTATGAGTGAAAGGAGTATAATATGGCACCAGAATAAAGCAAACATTTGATTACATTTATAGTTCTATTTATAGTTCTACATAATCAATACCCACACGTATAGCCATCTATCCGTGTCCATCCTGCCAGGTGAAAATGTCACTTAGGATTCCCTCGGCGTCGCTTGTTAAATTAACTTTTACTTCGGTTTCTCTCGTAAACTTTCAGCGCTAAATACTGACTGGGCGAAGTTCCAACTTATCTATTAATGTGTTTTGTATGTAGATATCACATGTGCACTGTGCAGTTTCTTTAACATGATGCAACTGTGACTTAGGAGTAAGTGAGCACCCATTGCGTACCACAAGCTGCAAGATCCAAACTGAGTTGCATGCCCTGGATAGGACCAATTTAGCTAAGAAGTACAACAGTTTATGATTATTTACGTGGTGGTTATTAAAGGATCACTGATTATTTCTTCATCGATTCTGAAATTGTATAAGTATGGATGAGCAGAGGCTGTAACAGGAGCACAGGATCGATGAAGAAATAATCAGTGATCCTTTAATAACCACCACGATAAATTCATCCCCTGATAGGGTTATCAGGGGATGAATTTTCAATAATCCTAGGTCTAGCTGCACATATTATAACATCTTGGGCTTAAATGGTCTAAGGTGTTGGGTTTCCATCGGAAATGTGTCTGTTAGGAAATACTCAAAGTCAGGGTCTTTTGAAAAGATCAGTAAATAGAAATAATGTTTGTGGATTGAGACTATTTCGCTAATGATTTTTCGGTCGTTTTTATCACCAGGACTCCTAAATCGAGCCGCCGTGCATTTTCACGTAGCGTATTGGCTTTTTAAAGTTTTTATTTATCACTCCAAATATACAAATTAATATCCTTACAGGCTAGACCCAATGCGATATAAATGCTGGTCATCATTTTAGTGTCATCGTCGTTCCGAATTTGAATTCACGAACATTTAATAAGTCATAGACTTTTATACAAAAAAAAAATGTAGTGGCTCGGTTTAGGAGCTCGGGCCTGTATTTTTATTTTATCCTCTTGCGCAAATACTCTAAAATAAAACATTGACGTATTCCGTGGACCAAGTCTTGCGTTTGAACGACTGGTTTGACTTCACACTTTTTAATCTGTATATCCGTCCTTACATCTGTGACGTCCCGACATGAATTATTATGTATAGCTACGTCAAACACAAGCATGCCACAGCCTACGTGACGTAGTTATCTTAATTCTATGCTGAGGGTTGCTACGTAGGTGTGTCAACTTTCTGACGTCAGACGAGCTGCATATAAACTTTTTTAAATAAAATGTAGATACAATCAATAAACGTGATTATAAAATGATGCTAATAATAAAAGATGGCGGCGCGGTGGCGTAGTGATTCAATCAAATCGTGATATAAAGTTTGAATTGTTGAATAGATTTAATATTTTGAGTTCGGGATTTTGTTTTGCATTTTATTGACTTGGTACACGTGTATTCTTTTGCTTTTAATTGTTTTTTTTTTTGCCTCCACGGTCTAGTGGACGCAAGCTCTACTTACAACTGAGCATGAAGTCCTGGGTTCGATTCCCAGGTCGGGCAAAGTGCTATTGTGACCGTCAGGGATTTTTCAGTAGCAGCCCGGAGTCTGGACTTGTACCCGGTTGATGGCAATAGGCTCGCCCCTGTTACATGGGACTTAAACTTCACTGGTGAAATGTGGGTGTAGTAAAGTACATATCTGCCTAACCTTTTGAGGATAACAGGTGATGTTATGTTATGTTGATTAACTAGATATTTAAATTAGCGTTCGTTGTGGTTGTTTTTGTCCTGAAAAGTACTACGGCCACACTAATTGGCAATTTCTGGTACCTAGCAACGTTGCAATTAGGAGGTAAAAGACTATACTTTTAACCTTTTTTTCTAACGTCAAACTGCATGACTGGAACCTTTACGAATGGGGTAACAAAACTCGTCATAATTCAAAGTTTATTCATTAGTTTGTGCATGTTCGTACTTGTACGCGCCTGTACGTTCTTGTATTCGCGCCGGTACGTTCTTGTGTACGCGCCTGTACGTTCTTGTATTCGCGCCGGTACGTTCTTGTGTATGCGCCGGTACGTTCTTGTGTACGCGCCTGTACGTACTTGACTCAAACTCTGGGAGCTGTATTCCCATTTCATAGTTTCAAAGTATTTAATATTATTTTAAATTCAAGCATTTCAGATGAAGGTTTCGTTCTGTTTAAAAAATAGGTCACCCCTTGATGATGGGTACTAGCAGTTTCTTGACTGCTCAACGACACTTAAACTTTTCTTCCGGAATAAATTGTCTAAATGATGGTGAAAATCACATCAAAATCCGTTGCGTAGTTTTGATGGACAACGCGGTCACACAGACAGACATGAAAAGTGACTTTAATCTATAATATATCATTATCTGCCTTTTCCCAACTATGCATGTTGGGGTCGGCTTCCAGTTTAACCGGTTGTTGCTGAATACCAGTATTTTATATGGAGCGCCTGCTTATCTGACCTCCACAACCCATAGCAGTAACTGGGTAATATAACTATAATGACCCTTGTTAAGACTGTCAGACTTTTAGGCTTCTGACGACCCTTAAAAACTGTCAAATATCCACGAATGACAGCTAGGACCAAACCCTTACAATAAGCCCTTTCATTTGATTTGTCACATGGTAAAGTTTGCAAAACTTTAATTTTATTTTTTTCTAATGTAGCCCCATATTCAAAATTCATTTATTTTCGTTACACGTCCGTATTGGGGTAACAAAGTTTATAATTCAACTTAATCGGCCTAGTAGATTCGGAGCGAATCGGCTGTGACAGAGGGACGGAGAGACAGGCTGACACACGAGTGATCCTATAAGTATTCGGTTTTTCCTTTTAAGGTACGGAACCCTAAAAATTGTCATCACATTAACCCACCACATGTGCATTAAACCACCTATGTTACATTTACAATTATTAATCACAATTATTACACATACAGACCAACAGAACATTAAATGCAATTATTGTTGCATATTAATATTAACTAACATGTTTATTATAATAATAAAAGGAAAATGCTTGTTTATGTGAGGACATTTACACGCGGGTCAGTCTGCTGGGTTCTCAATGGACGCAAAAGCATGAGGAAAATGCTTTATATCGCTTAAGTGATCTTACACGACTGATTATAGATTACCTATGGTCTGTTCCAAAAGTATCTGGACAAAATGTAAATAAAAGGATCGGAAAACAAGCGTCTCAACACTACACTTTTTTTTTAAAATCTTTTATATATATGGTTTCTATTTTATGAATGTGAGAATGTTGTAGGCCTAGTGGACTGTAGATTTGTTGTCAATTTTCTATTTTGTTAAGTACCTGGTACTTGTTGAAATTAACACTGTTATTTGAAAATCTTGTAAAAGCCTTTTTATTTTTAAAAGAGTAACCGTGGAGTTTCTTGCCTGCTCTTCTCCATAGGAAACGACCAATTGGAATCGAGCACCTAACTTCTGACATTTCATAAGTGCCCATGTAGGTTTATGTGAAATATAAGATTTTGATTTTACATGTGGACTATGCTAATTTGCAGTGTCACTTACAAATTGAGTGTTTTGATTTGAATAATTGAATACTTTAACCAGAAATCATAATTTTTAAATCAGCTTAAAGATGTTTTATTTTGGCAGTTAAGTTTAACTTTATCACTTTATTTTGATGATTTTTCAATTTCAATTGAATAATGTTATTCAAAAAATAATTGTTGGAAAAAGTGGTGAGATATAAAATTGAAACCTTTTAAGTACAGATTAATTTGTTACTAATTCCCTTTAGTGAGTGATTGCGTAAGAATGTAACCTGAACAGGGTTGGTTTACACTTTCGTGAGATACTTTTTGAACAGACTATACCTAAAATTATATGTTATGTTACTTGAACTATGATTACGAAGTTTAAAGAGCTTTGATTGTTGTCATATTTTACCTTATTACTGTATATCATGCTAACGAGTGTCAGAAATACGCTTCTTTAGGCTAGTAGGTTGCAAGTGCGACTGCTAGCCGTGTGTCTTGAGTTCGATTCCCGGTTCGGCTAGTGTTATTGGGTTTTAGAAATTCTCAGTAGCATCCTGGAGTCTGGATTTCTGCCCGGCTAATGAAAAAGTGGTTTACTCATATTAAAAAACTAGCTGCTGTTCACGGCTTCCCCTGCGTAGTTTTTTGTAAAATAAAAGTAGCCTCAGTTACTCCTTATAATATCAGCTGTCTGCCAGTGAAAGCTATATCAAATTGGTCCAGCCGTTTCGGAGATTAGCTGGAACAAACATACTGACTGACAGACAGTAAGAAAGACAAAAAAAAATGTTATAAGTACCGTATATACTTTCGTATGTAATAAGTAAAAAGCTGTTATTTTGACATTACAAACAGACAATTAAATTTTATTTTTTTGTATAGAAAATGGTCCATAATATATGTACCTACCTAAGGCCTATCATGTTAAAAATGGATCAATAAAGATCTTACTGCACTTTTCTATATCACTTTTCTATAGTATTGTCTGCACTGAACAATTACCCGAGCATCACCTGTTAGTACAATTATTTCAGATAACACCGTTATTACACAGACCAGAGTTACTCAACGTGTTTAATTTGCTGACAGAAAAACAAATCAATATTTTTGTATATTAGCAGCAACCAACAACAGCAATATTTAGACAGGTTCATAAGTGTACTAATTTAGACACCTGTTACTAATTACATTTTTAAGTACACGATGGTCTGATTACGGTGGTTCAAAACGATTTTTTGTAGCCTTTGGCGAGTGGCTTTTAAAAATTGGTTTGGGTTCAGCGATTATTTATAGTTTAGGAGATAACTAAGCTCAACGGGAAACATTTTATTGGGGTATTTCGGAAAGCCATTGGCTTCAAAAATATAATTTAAGACCACGGTTAGCAGGCCATCCTGTATATAATTCGGTTTTGTGCCGTGTTTTGACCTTCGTAGTGCATCTCCTCATAATGTTGTTGTCATAATTTTTATCGTTTGAAAATACAGCTATTTGAGATCGTACAAATCCTAACTAAACAAAAACCAAACCAAACCTAATTTGTACCTAAACATCGTTGCAATGCAAAAACTTTGGACGTCTCTTAGTGAGCACATGGGGTGACGTCGCCGAGTTTGATTGATCGTTTTGATATTAGGTCGTGTCCTAAGTAAGCGATCGACACGCAAATTCGCGATCGTGGCGTTTGGTTTAGTTTTGTTTGGTGAACCCGAACGCGTCATTGCGCCTATCGTACCTCGGGTTCGCCCTGGTTTACCGACGATTGTTTATCGCCAACCAGGGGTCAACCCCTAACTATAGCTTGAGTAAAAGTTTGACAGCCACTGACGACAATGTTTCACAGCATGTAGCCACCAAGTCTAGAAGTTAGGTAATTACCTACTGGGAGCGCACTGATTCACTCAAATGTTCTATTACGTCTATCCAATCACTAAACCGCAGGCAATTGTAGGTCCTTTTACTGTTTGTTTATTTCGCTTTATGTACATACCTACTTAGACTTAGAATTATGTTTATATTTTTTATATTTAAGTCATGCGTGTCACTGCGTTCATGTGGTTAAATACAAAGAATTGATCCAGCTGGTGGGTACCAGTGCTTTCTTCTGTACAAATTAAACTCGCTTTTCGTATCTGTCTGTGTAACCGCGCTCTGTTTCTATACATCGCAACGGATTTTGATGCGGTTTCACCATCATTTAGGGAATTTATTCTGGAAGGTTTGTGTGTTTAATATTATATTAATACATTAATATTAAACATCCATATAATAAAGTAGTCACAATATTTTTTCAAATTGAAAAAACCGTGTGACCTCTTACTAAGTGAATTGTAATTCCAATTCTTCTGAACCAAAGAAGAGTAGAGCATTGAATATTATATTATATTTTTCGTCTGTCTGAGTGTCACATTGACACTTTCACTTATGTGATAGAGTGACAACTATTCAAAATATCCAAACCTACCACGCTTTGAATATTTTAAGTGAAAACTTCTTTAGCACCGTTGAGTGATTACTGGTATGGGGCAGAATTTATGGGTTCACGTCACTGAAATGTGCGACATGCTCGTGACAAGTTGCGTCATGGTGTATCCACACAGCCTGGCGGCACTGCCGGCGGCTTAACTGCAAGCAAAGCCGCCAACAAGCCGGTACGTGCCGCCGGCAGACGCCGACAAGCGCGGCTGTTAAACGATATTCTCAGTTGTCTTGTGACTTTCGGTGGACTAAGAGATGGACGCAGAGACTGGAGACAAAAATGGACGATAACATCGCAATTGCTGCTGCAATTTTGGTGTATATTCTCTAACAAGAGAACAATTATGGTAAAAGAAGATTTTGGATAAGACCAAGTCACAGAAATAGGCGTGATGTTCCCAGAATGCTTCAAGAGTTTAGAATGGATGACATAAACCAAATAACTGTTAGTTCGTTTGAATTGTTTATAAGGGTTTGTAGTGAAGATTTTGAAACACGAAAGTCGTGATCGATTTGTTCCCCCCGCTGCCGGCGGCGTCGCCGGCACCACCGACTTTGATGCAATTGTCGCATACAAAGCCAGCTGTGCAGTGTGCATGCCATCGCCGCATACAGCCGTGCTGTGTGGATCCACTATCAGACTTTCAGTTATTCCAAAGTTCTGAGTGTTCACTTCTGGCAACAGTCCTTATGACTGCCTATTTTTTATCGTCAAATATCTATGCTAAAATTATACCTGCGACATCTAGTGCAGCAGCCAATCGTTTAACCCCTGGGCAAACCCAGCCTTCATTTAATTGCTTATTCATTGCCTAATTTGGAGAGTTCATGCATCATACCCATACCATACCCATTCAACTAACCGGAATGACACTGCGACACTGTTTGGTAGAAACAGTTGGTAATATCATGGTTCTGCGGTAATTCCCTGAGTGAACTCATTCACAAACAAACTGTCCTACTATTACTTTTACTACCTAATCTGACCACGCCTTATACATAGTAAGTTAACGTGACGTAAACCACGACGCATCTTTCATTCATATATCCATTCAGTATCGTTTTCCTGTAAGTTATGCAAGAATTCACTTATACTGAACATTTAGTTACTTTGTTTACGGTATTTTGGATTATGTAAAAACTTGGACAAACTAAAAGCAGTAGGTAAAAATGAATCGTTATAAGAAGGTATGTAAGTGGCGATCTGTAGTTTATAGCATCATGCCTTTTTCTCTGGAGGGGGTGGCAGAGGTGTTAAACATTTATGTTTTGCTAACATTAGTAGATCCCGGTTAACATAGGGCAATGCTATTATCATTTATCGAGCACAATTCCTAAAACTGGGCTGTTATTGAGACTTTTCTACATCTCTTTTTATCATCTGTCCTTTCGCAGGTATGCTAGAAGCATGCATCTATTCTCCCCGCACTCAGCAGAATGCTGACTTCTTCAAAAGTGCATAGTGCATAGTTATGTACTTTATATATATTTATATTCTTTTCTATCGTGCTTGTTATTGATCCTAAGATCTACTGGTTTTTCTGTTTTTATCCGAGAGAACCTGTAATTGGCTATATGTTTCATATACAATAGTAATCCATCTATTATAGCTGTTGGTTCTCCTTTATATAAATAAGATATTTCTTTGGAAATAAGAATCACTTTTGTACGTATTTTTCTGATTATTCTTCTTATCTGTTTTTTGTGTACATAAATGTTTAAATAAATAAATAAATAATAATACTTACTTCGAACCGGGAATTGAACCCGTAATCACAGCTGCAGCACGCACGATCACATCAGCTGCGTTGGTGACCTATTGCGGAAATGACCTAGGTACTTTTGGAATGATAAATTCTCTTGTTTTTTGATTCGTAATAAATTTAAATTAATACTGACTGAAGTATGACTTTATAACTTTAGGGACGTTTCAAACACGAGGGTTTGAAACCTGCCAAGTGTACACGTGACCTTTTCAATTTCATAATGATGTACTTGTTGAGTTAATCTTAGAGACGACCGACTTTCGCTGAAGGAAAACATCGCGAACAAACATCGACTTGAAATGTTCTGGAATCACGGTCATGCAAAGTGAACATTGCTCGTTTCACCTCAGTAGAAGAAAAAGCTTCTGCTTTCCCCATGACGTACAAAGTTTTTTTGAAGTGAATACTTCTTTAGCCACGTTGAGCGATTTTTAGTAGAGGAAAAATTTATTGGTTCACGTCACCGAAACGCGCGACAGACTCGTGACGTGACTGTCAGTTATTCTCTCTTTTTTAGACTTTACCTGTGAGACACATTCCTTAAATTATTGAAAATAGACAGTTATTATAAATCTTAAATTCATTCATTCATTCATTCACTGTCAGACAACGCACAACCTAAGTTCCTGGGCCTAGGCCCAGTGGCTTAGGTTGTGCATTGTCTAGAAGCTTGAAATTTCAAGAGTTCCTTATATCACGAAAAGGGAGCACTAAGGAAGGATATTTGAAAATACATCCCTAAAGGGGTCTAACAATGGTAGGTTGTATTGAAGTTCGTCATTTTAGCCGATGTGAAATCCCAGGCAGCGGCACACGGTTTGTGAATGACTAGTTATGAAACACTTATATTTACTATCAATACATAAATGTACATGGGTACCCACTTATCACGGCAAAGCACACCTCCCACACATGTTGTTTTATTCCAAGAAATCGCTCAGATAAGTACTTATAAGAAATATTCTGCAGAGATCAAAGGGTGTGAACAGAATTATAATATTAATTGCATTAATGATAATACCTACTTGCATCACCAATTGATTAACATTCATGTCCGACTCGTAGCAGCTTGCTACGCTTTTTCGTAGCAAACATTTATATTATAATGTAGGAAATAATTATGTATCTCTAATTATGGTATTATAATAATAAAGTGTCATATTATTATAACAAATATTGGTAAGTGTAAAATTTCGTAGCTCTTCATGCTACGTGCTGCACACACTTTTTCGTAGCAATTGTCTACGAAGTAATAAGTCACAAATATTCGGGTAAGTGCTCTGTACACGTACTTAGTTTAGTTTCATAATCAGCAATCTTATTGATCTTTTGAATGATAAACAATTAGCGAACATAACTTATTTGGGGATTATGTCATATATCGTCATAATCTAAATATTTATCAATGTAATCCATTCATTTTTTCAAAATCATATTAGTTATGTGATGGCTTTCAACTCAACTGTCTTGTGGGTTTCTCAAAATAGACCGAGATACCCGACTGTTACAAATGACACTGAATTATATTAAATAAATAAATTAATTAAAATTCTACTTTGTTTCTACGTGATTATCTGAATTTTGTTCTACTGATTAATATTATTATAATTTTATTTCAGTTGTGGTTAATTAAATATCATAATATTATCAATATATTTTCCCCTAATTCTATATGAATTTGTTAACGATTTCTAAAATGTTCAAAAATATGTTATGGCTTTTCTCATTTGGTATTTATTTCTTGTAGTGACGCTATTAAAATAATTAGTGCTACTATATTTTTATATTTTGCTGATAGCAGAATAAGATTGCGCCAATGTTACAGATGTTAAGTAAAGGTACTATAATTTTTCATATCTCCACGGAGAATAATAAATAAAGTATAATTATGTACTTCGACATCTCGTTGACCATCCACATAATAAGTTGAAAGTCATAACCATCTGAGTGCGAGATAAGCATTAACCTATTTAGTCATCTCCGTCGCAGTTGGCCTTGGCGACGACCCCTGCGCGTTACGTTTGCATTGACAAACATAAACATTACATATAATACAAAGCGACGTGGCCTAATAAATCGCGAAAAAACTGCACTTGACTATCGCGTAGTGATCTTGATTAGCGGCGCTCTGCCCACGTACCGCCGGACTCGGCGTGAATTCACCTAACGCATCTTGTAAACAACAAAACCAGTACGCCAGTGGCGTGGATACTCATAAAGCGCGCTCGCCGCCTACCGCCCATTCCGCCGCGAACCGCCGGCAACGCCGCACGTCCGTCGCCACAATGATCGATTACGCGCGCCCCCTATACGACCAAAACATGCCTTGCGATCTGTACTTCCCTTCCACTTCGCCCGCGCCCGCGCGACTTGACGACTTCCAAGTTTTCAAGAAGGGAACTGCTTCTCACATTTACGGGAACTACTACTCCAACGCTTCTTACGACGCTTACGCAGAACCAGACATTGACAGCGCCATGAACGTGTACCACAACCTGGTCAGCTGTCGCGAGTATCCTCGGGACAACAGGGATGACTGGAAGTACAAAGTCGTAGACGCCTGGAACGAGGATGACACCGTGTCCTGGATGATAGACACGGTCCAATGCATGGGATTTTGTGAAACTGAAATACCGTTCTACAACTTCAGAGTTAAGGGATATGAGCTAAGAGCCATGAAGAGAGAGGATGTGCTTCACAGGATGGTTCACCCGAGTACCGACCAGGTCATCTCGAGACGGATTGCAGACAGTGTATTTGAGAAGTTGCACAATCGCCTCAACGAGGAGATACTACGTCAGACCTCAATTATCAGGTACGCAGATGTAGATCCTTACCACAGCCACGAGTCTGCCAACACGATGCTTGACTTGGACTCCCTGGATCACAAAAACAGACTGTACAACTCCGACTACACTCCTAACGACAGTACTCTTTTGCATCAAACTGATTCAAGCGACGACGCTGAGGACGTGTTCCGCTCATCAGAGACTGCCTCTCCCGAGTGCTCGTACGGCAGTGACGGAAGCAAGTCTGGAGACGAAGATGACAAGAGGAAAATATTCAAAAGACCGCCAGGAAGGCCGAAAGGCAGTGGCAGGAAGACATTCAAACGCCCGAGGAGCGTCTCTGTGCCCGAGTTTTTGAGGAATCTCTTGCTGGACTCCAAGTACTGCCCATCTATAATTAAGTGGGAGGATCACTCTCAGGGAAAATTTAGGTGAGTTTAGCAAACATTTATATATTTTTTGCGCATGATTTGTTACAAGGGAGTTGCAAAAAGTAAGTAGTCGTGACTTGGAGATTTGTTTACTATGGTCACATCTCGCTATTTCGCTCATACATTATTTATCACGTCCGAGGCACGTGGTGGCACACTGGTCAACAATAAACTATTTTACAGCTAAACTATTGAAGTTGCAATGTGCTCAGTGGATGCTTATTGATCATTAGTTTCAGTCTTACACAAGTTGTGTGTGTGGCGTTGAATTGTCTTCACAAGTTAATGTTTGCAACGGTGTCAAGTATATTGTGTTCAAACTCTAATATCTAGCTGCTTTATTTATTATTGGAATCTATTAGACGATGAAACTACAAGTTTACCATGTAATGTTATTATCCTTTAAATTACCATATAGTCACTAAACTGACCAGACCTCCTTGATTGTAAAGAAGTATAGCTAACATGCAATTATTCATTGGCATAACGGTCTATCAGTCTTCATTTGTGGCGAGTGATCAAGGTACGACGTAATTTCACATGCAGGGTCGTCCTGTTCTATATGCAGATGATCATCAACCTGCATAACGCACATAATAAAACCGTTTCTTTATCCCCTTCGACCTTCCATCAAGTCAATAAATATATAAGTTGTTGGATTTGATATTTATAATCATGAGTTTCTTTCTGTGCAAGCAAGACGCATTGAAACGGAAAACTATTTTTGAAAGAAAGTTTCCAAGATGAATACTTTTCGCCCACAGCGTCCGAGTGAATTTGGGAAATGTTTGGAAGATTCTAACATTAGTTGTTGCGAGTTCATAATATCCTGGTACTCTGTTAACAATATTTGGTTTAAGCGAATCGATTTACTAAACGAACGATTAACTAACTAACGGAATCATTATGTTACAGTTAAATGTTCAATGACTACGTTTAATACGTTGCTTTTATGATACCTTGATACATAACATAACCTGTTTTGATTATATTATGATATCATAATATTCATAATTCTATATTCATTTCGACGTATTCAAAATGTCAAAAATATTAAAAGCATTCGATTCTTCCTAGAATATTTATGTACTAAAACTTTGAAAAATAAACTAAAACAATGGCGATCGTTGTAAGGTTATGATTCTATAATTTTTACCCTTTTCTATAACACTTATAAAGACAACAAGCAAGCGGCCTTGCTTATCTCCTCAGAGGTCATTATTAAGGATCATTTGACACGCGATCGCTACCAATTAATCAGTAATTAAATCATTACATCTAATTGGTATATAAACGAGACTACAATAATATTTCTTGAGATATTTGAAAAATTCAAAGTTTTTAATACTTTTAGGAGTACCTTTTCTTTGTTGTTCGTATTGCATAAGTCAGAAAGTTTGCAAGATCCTAATGTCAGGATCAGTAGCTTTAATAGGCATTTAACGACTCTTTTATAGGGCCACTCACCTCCACCGCTCGCAGTAGCAGTACCTATGCAACTCAGTAGAAGTATGATTCGACCATAAAACTCAATCATCATTTGAAACTATGCAGATTAGTAGGATATTTTTTTTTAGGAATTACACTTTTGATTTATGGGATTTTTGCCACAGCAGTAACTTCTCCATCGTATTCAGCTCAGTCATCCTAAATTCTTCCAAACCTGTCCAGTCCGCTAGTGTTCCAAGTTCGTTGGCTTTCATATTCACTGACCCATCGCCTTTTAAAAGATCATCCAAATAAATCATCGGTTTAGCAAATATTCTCGAGTCCCCACAATAACTTATTCTGTGGTTTTGTTTGTTGTTTTTATCTGTTGCCTCAACCTTGCCGTGCCGGTTCGACGCTGGCCTCGCTTAATGGTTCACATGTTGATGATACAACCTCACTTATTAAAATTCGATCTTATTTGTACCGCGTTTAAGTCTAAATTAA
The DNA here is from genome assembly GCA_947523025.1 of Dryobota labecula. Taxonomy (NCBI): domain Eukaryota; kingdom Metazoa; phylum Arthropoda; class Insecta; order Lepidoptera; family Noctuidae; genus Dryobota; species Dryobota labecula. The sequence goes on from OX383290.1 coordinate 1,490,847, forward strand.
TTATCTTATCGCGTCTTGTTCAACATTTTACAACTTCATTTATCAATGTATGGATCTTGTTCCGTTTCATTATGACGCTTATTATAATGGATGTTGGAATTATTTTTCTTTGCACGCGGGCTATCACAGCCCTAGTGCAATTCGCGTTTCAGTGGGAACGATTCGCTTTACTGGTTAGCTATAATACTATGAACTATAGTGTCATCAATTTTTGCATAAATCTTAATAACTTTGCACACAAACGGTTTAGGTACAATTAATTCTAGATGGCCTCAAATTACTAACTGAACTAGAATATAAGATTACATGAAGCACTCTCTTTGTAAACTACGGTTCAACTACAAAATATTCTACATTTATCTCGCTCACACATCAGCGTGGCAACTACTTAAAGATTAACAGTTTTCAGCTTAACATTTTCTTCATTATATTCTCAAAGGTCATCACAGTAATGTACACTAGTATTATCATTAAGTATGACTGTATGCAGTTTTTATTGCTCGTCCGAGGTGGCCTGTAGATCTTACAACAGGTTTCTATGTTAGTTTTAACTAGATTTAGGATGAGACTGCAGTAGTCAGGCGGAGGCGATTTAGCAGCTAAAGAACAAAAGATACCACAATATTGAATGGCATTGCAAATGTTACGAAAATGTTTTGTTGTATTCAAGAATGTTGTATTATATTAATTAACAGCAGTAAGCGCAAACAATTTATTCTTAATGGGACAAGTAATGTAGCGTAATATATGACAATCTATTATATCAGCACCGCTGTCGCCACAACAGTGCATTCCCAGCCTTAGAATTTAATAGCAGTTTACTTAACGATAATTAATGCTGACTTCATGTTTATTAATCAAATATATTATGTGCACAACTTTGATTCCCATAATATTATTACTAAAGAAGAAATTATAAAAGAAAATTGTTTGATAGTTGAGAAAATGATGATGATGATGAACTAAAAGAATTTACAGTAGCGACAAAGAAATCGAAGGCTAAAAATCATTGAACTAATAAGACACGTTCCAAAACGATTATACATATAATCACACCTTCTATGTTTTTCTTTATTGGTACTTCAAACCTAGCAATGATCAATGAATTACCTATAAGCATCACTAAAACCTGGCATCCGTTACCGTGGCTTATCGAGTCAGTGAAACTGTTGATAAACTATGTCAAAGATCAAGACACGTCTGCATAGAATACAGATAACACATTACATGTGCTGGGGAATTCCTAGCCGCAGTATGCTAACGAGATGACCATTCACTCCGAATGAAATGCAAAGCGCTTCCAAATTGGCAATGGCTTTGTACTGGTACTCTGTGTTTAATTTGACTGCATGACTGCTTGGGACAAAATTATTTAGATGGTATCAACGTTTTCGATGATACTCATTGTTTTGTTGATGAATTGTAATCATATGAAGTCAGAAAATTAAAAAAAAAAAAATCTATCGTAAAAAATATTCAAAGATCATGTCTATCTAGATGAGATATAACTAGTATTTCTTGTTCATCAAGTAATGCACCTTCCATTAAGTTTTGTTTTATAACCACAATGAAGTTATCGAATGTGTAGTAGGGTCCAATTTGTTTTATCATAAATTTACTGAACTAACTACGTCGTTAATTAAAGAGCTGACGATGTTACATTCAAACGTGAATTCATAATGTATGAAAACTGATTGGCCAAAAAAAATCAAGTCCTAAAAAAACACATGAAAATAATAAACTATCCATAAAAGGTCACTGAATGGCAAATTGAAGTAATCATGTCAATACGCGCCCAAGTCTTAAATGTTTATTGGTTCTCAGAGCTTCGGTTTTTTGTCTGTGTTATTGTGTTGTTTTACGATTGTGCGTTTTTGTCTGTCTCGTCTCGACCTCGTATTTTTTATGACTTCAAACTGGTTAAACGTTAGGAAGTGATTTAGCGTTGTACTTACAAATGCAGGCCCTAATGTGCCTGCATTTAAGATTATGGTTTTCATTAAAATCTTTATCATGTAGTAACTGTGCATGTAGTGCATGTAGTAACTGTAGTAGCAGGTAAAAGAAATATCAATTTTTAATACGCTCTATTTCATCTCGGTAAAATTCGTTTTCCTTCTCAAAAAACCGTCACTTACGCCCTTTCTATATTACATCATATTCTTACTCGTGCCTCTTACAAAAACATTACCCTCTTTCTGGGGCAGTCGGGTAAAAATGTACCCACATATAAAGGAACCAATTCCGGGGACAGTGCTTTCCCACGCATTTTCCTCGGCGTTTCCCAGAATTTGCTTCCAATCATCAGAAATACTGTTAAAGTAGAGGAAATTCGTTGACCCTTCAAGTTGGCAGATTACAGCGGAACGTGTACAACGATTTACCTAATTAAAAATACAAAATATAGTTTATTAGAGAAAAAGTTTTGGAAGTTGTTTAGCTTAGACTGTTCGGGTTACACAAGCGTTGACAGTTAACCCTTAAGCATAATAAATACGTCAGTCAAACAAAAGTGCACTGCGCACCTAACTCCCATTTTCCCAAAGAGCTCCGTTAGGCAAATTGTTTGATCAAAACTTTGGTCTATGTTATTAACTAAAACTGGAGCATGTACTGCGAGGGCCTGGCGGCTGGTACATACAGTTGCTTGCGAAGGGTAGCCGGGCCGCAACTAGGGCGCCCCCCCTGCACCGTAGTACTATTATAGATTTTTTCTTTTTCTTCCGGGGTTGCTACGCACCGCCAAGGCCGGTGCGAGCTTCCGGTTACTTTGCTGGGATACACGTGGACGCTTCGCCTATTTTTATCGGAGAAATACACGAAGAAAAATGTTTTGCTTACTTTCCTGAGGGTAGTTATTAATTTTGAGGTCTGTGGGATGTTGTAATTAGAAAGTAGGATTTTGTGTTATTTTTGTACGTAATAAGTTGTTTTTAGAGCTTTTTTAATTGTTTGCTGTAATTAATAGTCAAAACTTTTTAAATATTACAAATAAGAATTTAAAAAAATTACTTCTTAAAAAGTTGTATTAACTAGATTGTCTAAATAAAATTTTGATTATAACTTCAAACTTGGTACAAAAAGTGAGCCCAGTTGACATTAGTTTTAAACTTGCTCTAAGTGTCCTGATGTCATACATTAGATAATATAGTTATCAAATAGCACATGCTACTTTAAACCTTATTTGTGACTAGTTAAACTACGTTTTTTAATGAAAAAGACTAGTATAGTCATACGTCATGACTTTTAGTATTTTATTCACTACTGCATTCTTACATATTGTTGAGAAAAACACAAAAAGCTTAGGCAACAACAGGAGGTTAAAAGAAACAAAACATAGCACAGATTACGCAAGAAAAACGAAGCAATTGCAGTGGTATTCGACAAGGAGTGGAGTATTTACGCAGCAGCCCTGCCCGTCGCCATGGCAACGTTCCCGGGAAGCCTACAGTCACGTGTCGCGGGAACTTGTTTCCGCTTTTCGCGTTTTTCTTTTTCTCTCGTTCCACGCGCATTTTTTCTCCCGTCCCCCTCTCCCGGGGGAGGGGTACTCGTGCGCCACCCTCCCCCCGACAGCTCGTGTACGCGACTTAATTGCGTCTGTGAGTGTGGTCCAGAAAAATTAGAGCGCGAGTAGCGAAGTTTCAGAGAATTCCTTTTTTAGAAATAAATATTTTCTTTTATTTTTTTCTTCGTGAGAACGTTCGGTGAAATAATTAATGTTGCGAGGGATGTGAATTGAAATAGGTTTTTCTGTTGATTTGATTTTAGGTATTTTTTTTTTAAATAAGAAGTTCAGGAAAAATAGACTCGTTCTAGCATTCCATTCTATTGTCATGACATCACTATGTGATATTATTATTTTAAAATATGAACATAGTTTTCAGTATTTCCTTAAACTATTAATATTTTACGTCGAGTTCTCTGTAGGTACCTATTGTACGAGTATAAAAAATAAGCTAACAAATAATGCCAATTTTACAATGGATAAAACTGGTTATCGGGCCAGTTATGAGTTAATGAACAAAAGAAAAAAATATGGCAGCTAGTTAAGTTCCATATCAGTAAAAAGTTCTTTTTATAATTAAGTCATCAACAACAAATTTGGCGTTTACTGATAAACCCTTTTAATTACAAACTTTATCTCTTAAAAGTAAAATTTTATACTTTATCAAGGAGCACAATTAAATTAGTTTTTTACCAATAAAAAATATAACGAGAGGTCATAAAGGCTGCGACCCATATGTGTAAGATAAGCTCTAATCTTTGACCTTGTTACTAAACCAAGCTCTGTTTACACGTCGGAGTTACAAGCCAATTAGTGTACAATATTATTGTGTTTACACCACTAATTAATATTATATAGGTATCTGCACCGAAGTAATATTACAATATATAAATATGTATTCTCATATAAACAAGTATAAATATGATAAATGCTTATTTTAAATGATGTGGGCAATTAGCGACTAAATATACAAATATAGTTTGAAACCAAAATCATTATAAATATTGATAAACCGTTTAAATAACAATGACATAATAGGATAAAAGTTTTATCAACGTTAAATATAATAATCCAGAAAATGTATTTTAAATAAATATTTATAATCATATACTTTTCCTTTACATAAAACCCACTGTTTGATATCTAAACGAGGCGTATGCCATTGTATCCCTAACAAAATGCCCAATTAAAAAGTACATTTGAGGATAAAAACTAGATCATTGTTTATTTTATTCAATACAAATGATAATACTTCATGCCTATTTAATTTAAAATATTTTTTATACATTACTTGTTGCCTTATTAACAATTTGAAAAGGAAAATAACCAAATGAAACCCAAAAAATCGAAAACGAAAAATAGTAAAAACAATGTTGCACCAAGCACCTTCTGGCTCATTCATTACTCTGTGCCCGGTTTGCACCAAATTCCCTGTAACATTTCTTTTTCGTGAAAATCTATTTATAACTAGGGCAGCCTCGTGCTACCTACTTTCAGCATTATGTACCTTAACTGTATATACAGAGGGCGTCATTTCGCATGTACTAGGCGTCTTGGTGCGTATATATGTATTTTTTCTCATAGTGGCTCTATTATATTGATTAGTAAGTCTCCCTTCTTCCGGGGAGGCCAGTGTCTTTTGCAAGATTTTTTTTTCTTTAGCTATGTCTTTGTTTTGACGCTACTGTTTTGGTAGTAAATGAGTATTTACTTCAGCTCAAGTAGAAAGGGTTGCGTTGTTCCTTTTAACATAATTAGTAGAAGATTTCATGGAGAACTACTTAGCCTTAAAGGATGGAAAAATGCTGGGAAATTAGGAAAATGTTAAGAGTGACAAAGTCTTAAGTCCAATCAACAAAGAACTCTCTGAAGTAAACTTCACCGACGTAAACATCTTTTGAATAAAATCAAATTAATGTGAAAGTAGTCTGAAATGTTTTGCTGCAGAAAAAGAGTGAGACTTTAGTTAAGTTCGACGATCAAAGCGGAAGAATACCACCCTTGGCCTACTTTTTAATACTCGTTACATTCATTTGCCTTCTATTTTCACTATCACAAGTCGGTAGAATCAAACAGTTGTGGATGCTGGCTGAACAACATCCGCAGGCTTTTTAGGCGGATAGAGCTCTTAGGTAATAAAGTGGTATAATAAGTGAAAGTTTACTGTACTTGAACTTAACATGTTGGTTTTAACTGTGAGTGCAAGAGAAAACAATATAAAAATAAGTACTGTTGTAGCCAAGAGTGGCGTTAGAACATAAATGATAAATTATTTTATTTCTGAAACTAGGTTTGTACAAACAATTTAACACGTCAAATAATACTTAGAAACTAAGATGAGGTCGGCATTTCCTATCTGACTGCTCTGAGAAGAAAGGCCGAAATAAACTCCTCTGAATTTATTTCGGCCTTTCTTCTTAGAGCAGTTTCTTTTAAAGTCCAGACATAATCTTGGTCAGATCATGTGAAGACCATGTAAATTAGTGTCTGAAATGGTCTTTTGAGGAAATAACCACACAGATTGAGTGAACCTGTCCAGTCAATGCATAGCATTATTTAATACAATGTGATTATACACAATCTAGAATTTTTGCAGCTGAACTTAAGGAGCTCAACGTTATTATTTTATGTTATTGCACAGCGATTTTCATGCTATGATTTATCTCTATCTTTCGTAGTTAAAGAGCCTTTTGTCTACAAAAAAAATATATATATATATATATTCGTGATACGCAACTGGTTTTACAAAATACATTAATGTGATAAAGATTTTATTTATCTATACTAGGTATACTATAATATTACAAATCTGAAGAGTTTGTTTGTTTGAACGCGCTTATCTCAGGAACTACTGGTTAGAATTGAAAAATTCTTTTTGTGATGGATCCAACCGCTTGCCGCTTACCGCTTTTCGCTTGGCTCCTAAGGATCTTAGCGTGATGTTATATATAACATCACGCTAAGATCCTTAGGAGCCAAGCGAAAAGAACAAAAATCAAAAAGAACACTAAGCGATAACCAAGTTATAGCGCGCGGGCGAGCGACGGGATGCAACGCGATGGGTGAGACGAAATATTACGCGGACGAAGTCGCGGGCAGAAGCTAGTAAATAATATAGACTCCTCATTATCACTGCACGATAACCCTGTGACAACTATTAAAAAAAACAGATACACTCTCACCCACGTTTTCTTAAAACATAATCGTGTAGATATACAAGTATTTTGCACATTGGGATTCCCCCGCGGCTGATTGCGCACACATTCGAATCACACCCACACACACGAACACCTGCGGCGTACAGCACGCGCGCGCTGACGTGTGCCACCGTCAGGTATGCATAATATCAACTTCATTAATAACGTCTAGTTTTTTATAACGGTATAATTAATTACGTAACACCAAATATGTTATAAGATTATTTAAAAGTTATCCTTTAATGAGGGAAATGGGTTAAGATTTTTTTTAGGCCTGCAAATAATATTATGTGAGTCATCTTGATTGAACGCAGAACTAATAGAACGAACGAGGAATCGATGCAATTAAATTCCTGTGTGAGAATACTTGCAATTTATCGATAGAAGAATGTTTATAAAATCAAGATATGTAGTTTATTTATTATGCTTGTTTGTTGTCGCATATTAAAGCTACCGAGAAATATCAAAACAATGTATAAAAAACAAGGGCACGTTTTTGTGTTGATAATAAGCTTATTAATAACTGTGATAAAGACATCACAGATAAACGGTGTAGGATTTTATCGAACGTTATCATATTATCATGGCATGATTTGTTCAGCTATTTTTGTTACATAAAATTCGTATGATTTTCGTTGTGGAGTGAAGCGTAACATAACAGTCTTCCTGGCATATTGAGACGTGGTTCATTGGTTTTTACGATGCGATTTTGTAACGGCAAGATGGTGGAAAACATTCCATCTTTCCTGAAAGTCATGTTTCATGTTTTATCCGCTACGCGGGACGCAATCGCGGCGGCGCGTGCGCCGAACTGAACGAACACAAAGTTATGTTCACATTTGAGTATATATATTTGTATATTTTCGAGGGTCAAAGTGACCGCTGCCAAGTACCTTTAAGTAAAAAACTACGCGTGTTTGTTCCCCGATTACATCATTTAGTAGTCTTCTTTCCCAAACATAGCTGATAACTGGCTTATCTCTGTCAACTGTATGAATCATGTGCAACTAAATGATTAGCACTTCTATCTCTTTGTAAAGTTGACAAGCTTTTGTTAAACTAACAAGATTAATAAAGCAAGATTTTATCAATAAACGGAATTTAAAAGTCACACTCGTAAATTGGTGTTAAAACGTGTTCTTAGAATCAAATCAAAACAATACTTTGTAAAACATGTGATGTTATGATAAATGTTGAAGTAAACACTCCTGTAGATGGGTAGGTATGTACTCTAATGTCATACCTGTCAATTGAAGCATTGCACTTTGTGTCAAGTACGTGAGTGCAATATTGACAATACTCATTGCAAGTTTTCTGTTTAATTCAACCGCAAATCAACACAACCTCAATACATAAAACCTAAAAGGTGTTGGTAAACTTTGAAAAATGCGAGTATAACACCTTATGACGCGACTTTATTGCAAAAATACGGGTCACGATATAAATACCGTTCACTATAGCAATTAAAGTGGCAGTCTCTGTCCACCGACGCGCCAGAGCGAGACAGCTTGAGGAAAACGTGAAATAAAATAGTAAACAACGATATCGGTATCATCGCTATCAGAATGCTTTGGAATCGAAAGATCAGAAATTATGCGGCGACGTCACTTAAATTTCGACCTGTTTTCACAGTGACGAGATTTTTGTGACCCCAATTTTCCATAAATCTTATCAGTAAACGTAACAGATGTAATCCGAGCTTAAGGTTAAGGCGGCTCATCATTAGTATCAGAAGTCAATTGGTTAACTTATATACCAGTGTTTTCATGGAGTAAAACAGAGCGATGATGCAAAGCACATTCAATGCGTTTGTAAAAAATGACAGCACGTGAGGAGCGCAGTTCGAATTTTAAACAGTTGAAAATGGAATAATAATTTAATATTTATTCCAAAAACAGTCTGTTACAATAAATATAACTTTACAATTTAAGGATAAATCTTAAAGAGACACCACATCAACGGTTGATGTGACAGTGATAGTAAACGCCGATTCGTACGACCAACTTACGAAAACATTTAACACGTATGTACAAAATAATAGTACCAATACAATATAATAATGTATGTGTTAGCCTGTTTCTATATGTGTTTAAGTTCGTTATACATACAGCTGTTGACAAACTGATTTGCATTTTCTCGGAAGTCATCTAAATGACCAATTTGAAGCATCCGTATCGTTCAACTATTGTATTTCATTACGTTTATTAATATACTATTACTATAAATTCATGGCACGATTTATTAGATAGGTACCTAAAAGTTTTGAATGTTTAATGTGAGTTGACCTTTTTTCTGGATTTCTGAAAACTGGTTGGTTCAGTTTTTTGGATTTTGGTGTTGGTCTGACGTAAACTTGTATAGAAGGCGGATTTTAGCAGAAATGTGTTCCATCAAAAAAAATATGCATTAGGTATTCAATTCTAATTATTGACTTCAAGATAAATCATCATTTCATATTTTTCTATTTTGTTTTCACATACTATTGTCTTTCATTTCACCTTTCGCAGGTCTGCTGAAAGAAATTTCTTAAGAAATAAGCAGAACCTTTGTATTCAATACTTGTATGTCGTATCTGTATCTTGTGTGTACATAAATAATAAAATAAATCTCTTATGTAAAACAATCTTTAAGTTATCAATTAAACTTATAACAAATAATTTTCTCACCAATACCATCATACCATTTGTCGGTGACTGTAGCTGAACAAACAGACATATCACGACAAGATTCCAGTTACCATGAGATAATAATTTGATTGAAAGAAGCACACAATATAGGTAGAATTGTAAACATGATTGACACTCTTTTTACAGCTTTCTTTTCTATAAATAAGATTTTAAAAAGAATTATAGTTTCTAACTCAAGTCAAACATATACAAGTCACACATAACATATAAACATAATAATGCGAGTTACGAATATTAAACAGTATTTGGACATATTAGTCGTAGCCAGTGTAATCAACGAGTGCAAGGTAAACTTTGCGGTTAACAGAAGCCATTTAAAACAAAATAACCAAAAAAAAAAAAAGAAATCAAACAGTTCGCGAACATCTCTTGTTTACGTACGCAACTACACACAATACCTGGAACGCATAAATTCAGACATGTTCAGAATTTAAAACAATCGTACGGTACATTACTACAGGGGAAACTAAACTTTAAAACGATCGCAACAGAGTCAAAGTTGATCGAACGGAGCAAGCGTAGGTGTGTGGAGCTCCTTGCCAAAAATTTCCACCAGAACTTTTAACTAATGTCTTCAGAATGTTGTAATCAAACAGCTTTTACTACACTTTGGTTAACGAATAATGACATTCTTGATGCTCTACCTGTGACAACTGGAATTTGAAGATTGCTTTTTACCAAAAGAACAGGTAGTTTGGACATGATCAACAGAAACTCCTGCGAAATATTTAAAGACTGTTCAAGAGTAAGCTTTTAAATAACCAAATAACACACCTGAAAATCGACCATATATATGTGTTTACGTGGGTTTTGCAAATTATTTCACAACATGTGCAAGATGTTTCACTAAATACATTAACCAAATTAGAATCAAAGATCAAATATGGTCGCCCTCAATAAACCTACCAAGTTACGCAAATATTCCTAAAATCGTCGAAGTATTTCTCAATCATGATCGTTTTTCTGACATTATGCTGAGCTTAGGCCCTTTTGGCATTATAATCATTGTTTTCTGTTTTTTATAGTTTTAAGGTGTATTTTTTGCTGTAATGCCAATAGACGTATTTTTCTTTCTTTTCTTTCTTTTCTTTCAATCAGAACTTCTAAAAAGGTTTTATAATTAGTCTTAAAAATATAATAGAAAGTTGTTGAAATATTTACACAATAAATTGTTTATAACCAAAATATTTGACACTTGATCTTAGTGTTGGTGTAGCTTATATGGATAATCTTAATTCTTCGATTGACATATAAAATGCATTGAGTAATAATATAGACGCAAAAGATATATATTTCTGTATTGCTTCTATAAGTCCCCTGATAATTGTTTAAGAAATAACAAATCTTAGAGTATGCAACAATTTATCGATGATAACAGTAGAACAAATCGCATATTAGCATCTTACATTTAAATAACAAAAATATAGAAGAGCTACTGGAAACTAATTTGAATTTGAGAAATGTCCGTCTCCGTCTGTTCTATCAAAGTCAAAGTCAAAGTCAAATAATTTATTTCAAATAGGCAGAGTTATTTCAAGATGCACTTTTGAACGTCAAAAATTACATGAATAGTTAATTGATTCTAGTTGCGCCTTCATATCAGTAAAAAGTTCTTTTTATAATTAAGTCATCAACAACAAATTTGGCGTTTACTGATAAACCCTTTTAATTACAAACTTTATCTCTTAAAAGTAAAATTTTATACTTTATCAAGGAGCACAATTAAATTAGTTTTTTACCAATAAAAAATATAACGAGAGGTCATAAAGGCTGCGACCCATATGTGTAAGATAAGCTCTAATCTTTGACCTTGTTACTAAACCAAGCTCTGTTTACACGTCGGAGTTACAAGCCAATTAGTGTACAATATTATTGTGTTTACACCACTAATTAATATTATATAGGTATCTGCACCGAAGTAATATTACAATATATAAATATGTATTCTCATATAAACAAGTATAAATATGATAAATGCTTATTTTAAATGATGTGGGCAATTAGCGACTAAATATACAAATATAGTTTGAAACCAAAATCATTATAAATATTGATAAACCGTTTAAATAACAATGACATAATAGGATAAAAGTTTTATCAACGTTAAATATAATAATCCAGAAAATGTATTTTAAATAAATATTTATAATCATATACTTTTCCTTTACATAAAACCCACTGTTTGATATCTAAACGAGGCGTATGCCATTGTATCCCTAACAAAATGCCCAATTAAAAAGTACATTTGAGGATAAAAACTAGATCATTGTTTATTTTATTCAATACAAATGATAATACTTCATGCCTATTTAATTTAAAATATTTTTTATACATTACTTGTTGCCTTATTAACAATTTGAAAAGGAAAATAACCAAATGAAACCCAAAAAATCGAAAACGAAAAATAGTAAAAACAATGTTGCACCAAGCACCTTCTGGCTCATTCATTACTCTGTGCCCGGTTTGCACCAAATTCCCTGTAACATTTCTTTTTCGTGAAAATCTATTTATAACTAGGGCAGCCTCGTGCTACCTACTTTCAGCATTATGTACCTTAACTGTATATACAGAGGGCGTCATTTCGCATGTACTAGGCGTCTTGGTGCGTATATATGTATTTTTTCTCATAGTGGCTCTATTATATTGATTAGTAAGTCTCCCTTCTTCCGGGGAGGCCAGTGTCTTTTGCAAGATTTTTTTTTCTTTAGCTATGTCTTTGTTTTGACGCTACTGTTTTGGTAGTAAATGAGTATTTACTTCAGCTCAAGTAGAAAGGGTTGCGTTGTTCCTTTTAACATAATTAGTAGAAGATTTCATGGAGAACTACTTAGCCTTAAAGGATGGAAAAATGCTGGGAAATTAGGAAAATGTTAAGAGTGACAAAGTCTTAAGTCCAATCAACAAAGAACTCTCTGAAGTAAACTTCACCGACGTAAACATCTTTTGAATAAAATCAAATTAATGTGAAAGTAGTCTGAAATGTTTTGCTGCAGAAAAAGAGTGAGACTTTAGTTAAGTTCGACGATCAAAGCGGAAGAATACCACCCTTGGCCTACTTTTTAATACTCGTTACATTCATTTGCCTTCTATTTTCACTATCACAAGTCGGTAGAATCAAACAGTTGTGGATGCTGGCTGAACAACATCCGCAGGCTTTTTAGGCGGATAGAGCTCTTAGGTAATAAAGTGGTATAATAAGTGAAAGTTTACTGTACTTGAACTTAACATGTTGGTTTTAACTGTGAGTGCAAGAGAAAACAATATAAAAATAAGTACTGTTGTAGCCAAGAGTGGCGTTAGAACATAAATGATAAATTATTTTATTTCTGAAACTAGGTTTGTACAAACAATTTAACACGTCAAATAATACTTAGAAACTAAGATGAGGTCGGCATTTCCTATCTGACTGCTCTGAGAAGAAAGGCCGAAATAAACTCCTCTGAATTTATTTCGGCCTTTCTTCTTAGAGCAGTTTCTTTTAAAGTCCAGACATAATCTTGGTCAGATCATGTGAAGACCATGTAAATTAGTGTCTGAAATGGTCTTTTGAGGAAATAACCACACAGATTGAGTGAACCTGTCCAGTCAATGCATAGCATTATTTAATACAATGTGATTATACACAATCTAGAATTTTTGCAGCTGAACTTAAGGAGCTCAACGTTATTATTTTATGTTATTGCACAGCGATTTTCATGCTATGATTTATCTCTATCTTTCGTAGTTAAAGAGCCTTTTGTCTACAAAAAAAATATATATATATATATATTCGTGATACGCAACTGGTTTTACAAAATACATTAATGTGATAAAGATTTTATTTATCTATACTAGGTATACTATAATATTACAAATCTGAAGAGTTTGTTTGTTTGAACGCGCTTATCTCAGGAACTACTGGTTAGAATTGAAAAATTCTTTTTGTGATGGATCCAACCGCTTGCCGCTTACCGCTTTTCGCTTGGCTCCTAAGGATCTTAGCGTGATGTTATATATAACATCACGCTAAGATCCTTAGGAGCCAAGCGAAAAGAACAAAAATCAAAAAGAACACTAAGCGATAACCAAGTTATAGCGCGCGGGCGAGCGACGGGATGCAACGCGATGGGTGAGACGAAATATTACGCGGACGAAGTCGCGGGCAGAAGCTAGTAAATAATATAGACTCCTCATTATCACTGCACGATAACCCTGTGACAACTATTAAAAAAAACAGATACACTCTCACCCACGTTTTCTTAAAACATAATCGTGTAGATATACAAGTATTTTGCACATTGGGATTCCCCCGCGGCTGATTGCGCACACATTCGAATCACACCCACACACACGAACACCTGCGGCGTACAGCACGCGCGCGCTGACGTGTGCCACCGTCAGGTATGCATAATATCAACTTCATTAATAACGTCTAGTTTTTTATAACGGTATAATTAATTACGTAACACCAAATATGTTATAAGATTATTTAAAAGTTATCCTTTAATGAGGGAAATGGGTTAAGATTTTTTTTAGGCCTGCAAATAATATTATGTGAGTCATCTTGATTGAACGCAGAACTAATAGAACGAACGAGGAATCGATGCAATTAAATTCCTGTGTGAGAATACTTGCAATTTATCGATAGAAGAATGTTTATAAAATCAAGATATGTAGTTTATTTATTATGCTTGTTTGTTGTCGCATATTAAAGCTACCGAGAAATATCAAAACAATGTATAAAAAACAAGGGCACGTTTTTGTGTTGATAATAAGCTTATTAATAACTGTGATAAAGACATCACAGATAAACGGTGTAGGATTTTATCGAACGTTATCATATTATCATGGCATGATTTGTTCAGCTATTTTTGTTACATAAAATTCGTATGATTTTCGTTGTGGAGTGAAGCGTAACATAACAGTCTTCCTGGCATATTGAGACGTGGTTCATTGGTTTTTACGATGCGATTTTGTAACGGCAAGATGGTGGAAAACATTCCATCTTTCCTGAAAGTCATGTTTCATGTTTTATCCGCTACGCGGGACGCAATCGCGGCGGCGCGTGCGCCGAACTGAACGAACACAAAGTTATGTTCACATTTGAGTATATATATTTGTATATTTTCGAGGGTCAAAGTGACCGCTGCCAAGTACCTTTAAGTAAAAAACTACGCGTGTTTGTTCCCCGATTACATCATTTAGTAGTCTTCTTTCCCAAACATAGCTGATAACTGGCTTATCTCTGTCAACTGTATGAATCATGTGCAACTAAATGATTAGCACTTCTATCTCTTTGTAAAGTTGACAAGCTTTTGTTAAACTAACAAGATTAATAAAGCAAGATTTTATCAATAAACGGAATTTAAAAGTCACACTCGTAAATTGGTGTTAAAACGTGTTCTTAGAATCAAATCAAAACAATACTTTGTAAAACATGTGATGTTATGATAAATGTTGAAGTAAACACTCCTGTAGATGGGTAGGTATGTACTCTAATGTCATACCTGTCAATTGAAGCATTGCACTTTGTGTCAAGTACGTGAGTGCAATATTGACAATACTCATTGCAAGTTTTCTGTTTAATTCAACCGCAAATCAACACAACCTCAATACATAAAACCTAAAAGGTGTTGGTAAACTTTGAAAAATGCGAGTATAACACCTTATGACGCGACTTTATTGCAAAAATACGGGTCACGATATAAATACCGTTCACTATAGCAATTAAAGTGGCAGTCTCTGTCCACCGACGCGCCAGAGCGAGACAGCTTGAGGAAAACGTGAAATAAAATAGTAAACAACGATATCGGTATCATCGCTATCAGAATGCTTTGGAATCGAAAGATCAGAAATTATGCGGCGACGTCACTTAAATTTCGACCTGTTTTCACAGTGACGAGATTTTTGTGACCCCAATTTTCCATAAATCTTATCAGTAAACGTAACAGATGTAATCCGAGCTTAAGGTTAAGGCGGCTCATCATTAGTATCAGAAGTCAATTGGTTAACTTATATACCAGTGTTTTCATGGAGTAAAACAGAGCGATGATGCAAAGCACATTCAATGCGTTTGTAAAAAATGACAGCACGTGAGGAGCGCAGTTCGAATTTTAAACAGTTGAAAATGGAATAATAATTTAATATTTATTCCAAAAACAGTCTGTTACAATAAATATAACTTTACAATTTAAGGATAAATCTTAAAGAGACACCACATCAACGGTTGATGTGACAGTGATAGTAAACGCCGATTCGTACGACCAACTTACGAAAACATTTAACACGTATGTACAAAATAATAGTACCAATACAATATAATAATGTATGTGTTAGCCTGTTTCTATATGTGTTTAAGTTCGTTATACATACAGCTGTTGACAAACTGATTTGCATTTTCTCGGAAGTCATCTAAATGACCAATTTGAAGCATCCGTATCGTTCAACTATTGTATTTCATTACGTTTATTAATATACTATTACTATAAATTCATGGCACGATTTATTAGATAGGTACCTAAAAGTTTTGAATGTTTAATGTGAGTTGACCTTTTTTCTGGATTTCTGAAAACTGGTTGGTTCAGTTTTTTGGATTTTGGTGTTGGTCTGACGTAAACTTGTATAGAAGGCGGATTTTAGCAGAAATGTGTTCCATCAAAAAAAATATGCATTAGGTATTCAATTCTAATTATTGACTTCAAGATAAATCATCATTTCATATTTTTCTATTTTGTTTTCACATACTATTGTCTTTCATTTCACCTTTCGCAGGTCTGCTGAAAGAAATTTCTTAAGAAATAAGCAGAACCTTTGTATTCAATACTTGTATGTCGTATCTGTATCTTGTGTGTACATAAATAATAAAATAAATCTCTTATGTAAAACAATCTTTAAGTTATCAATTAAACTTATAACAAATAATTTTCTCACCAATACCATCATACCATTTGTCGGTGACTGTAGCTGAACAAACAGACATATCACGACAAGATTCCAGTTACCATGAGATAATAATTTGATTGAAAGAAGCACACAATATAGGTAGAATTGTAAACATGATTGACACTCTTTTTACAGCTTTCTTTTCTATAAATAAGATTTTAAAAAGAATTATAGTTTCTAACTCAAGTCAAACATATACAAGTCACACATAACATATAAACATAATAATGCGAGTTACGAATATTAAACAGTATTTGGACATATTAGTCGTAGCCAGTGTAATCAACGAGTGCAAGGTAAACTTTGCGGTTAACAGAAGCCATTTAAAACAAAATAACCAAAAAAAAAAAAAGAAATCAAACAGTTCGCGAACATCTCTTGTTTACGTACGCAACTACACACAATACCTGGAACGCATAAATTCAGACATGTTCAGAATTTAAAACAATCGTACGGTACATTACTACAGGGGAAACTAAACTTTAAAACGATCGCAACAGAGTCAAAGTTGATCGAACGGAGCAAGCGTAGGTGTGTGGAGCTCCTTGCCAAAAATTTCCACCAGAACTTTTAACTAATGTCTTCAGAATGTTGTAATCAAACAGCTTTTACTACACTTTGGTTAACGAATAATGACATTCTTGATGCTCTACCTGTGACAACTGGAATTTGAAGATTGCTTTTTACCAAAAGAACAGGTAGTTTGGACATGATCAACAGAAACTCCTGCGAAATATTTAAAGACTGTTCAAGAGTAAGCTTTTAAATAACCAAATAACACACCTGAAAATCGACCATATATATGTGTTTACGTGGGTTTTGCAAATTATTTCACAACATGTGCAAGATGTTTCACTAAATACATTAACCAAATTAGAATCAAAGATCAAATATGGTCGCCCTCAATAAACCTACCAAGTTACGCAAATATTCCTAAAATCGTCGAAGTATTTCTCAATCATGATCGTTTTTCTGACATTATGCTGAGCTTAGGCCCTTTTGGCATTATAATCATTGTTTTCTGTTTTTTATAGTTTTAAGGTGTATTTTTTGCTGTAATGCCAATAGACGTATTTTTCTTTCTTTTCTTTCTTTTCTTTCAATCAGAACTTCTAAAAAGGTTTTATAATTAGTCTTAAAAATATAATAGAAAGTTGTTGAAATATTTACACAATAAATTGTTTATAACCAAAATATTTGACACTTGATCTTAGTGTTGGTGTAGCTTATATGGATAATCTTAATTCTTCGATTGACATATAAAATGCATTGAGTAATAATATAGACGCAAAAGATATATATTTCTGTATTGCTTCTATAAGTCCCCTGATAATTGTTTAAGAAATAACAAATCTTAGAGTATGCAACAATTTATCGATGATAACAGTAGAACAAATCGCATATTAGCATCTTACATTTAAATAACAAAAATATAGAAGAGCTACTGGAAACTAATTTGAATTTGAGAAATGTCCGTCTCCGTCTGTTCTATCAAAGTCAAAGTCAAAGTCAAATAATTTATTTCAAATAGGCAGAGTTATTTCAAGATGCACTTTTGAACGTCAAAAATTACATGAATAGTTAATTGATTCTAGTTGCGCCTTCCAAAATGTAGTTATGTATGGAGAAGAATGGGCAAGAAACTCCATACTTACTCTTTTAAAATGTTAACAATAGTTTGTATACATTTATTAATATTTATAGGTGAAGACTATATACCTAGAATAAAAAAAATAAAAAAATAAAAAAAATCATCAAAATTACTTACCACAATTGGTAAAAAGAATGAAAAGTGAAGTAATAACAGAAAAATTAATAAATGCGATAGGATCGTACAACTACAACACTAATGAATGTGTAAGTAAGTCGGATTTAAATATTAAACATGTTGTATAGAGTTAAATTTCATTTAGGTGTCAAGTCCACCAAACTATGAGATATTTTCGATAACCCTAATGATTCAAGTAATTAACACGCTGATAAGGCTGCTGCTATCAGCTATCTACAAGTTGCCGACCCTATGATAACGGTTCATACTATTAACGAAGCAGCCCGTTAGTAAATTTTGCCAATCGTTGCAGAGAACGCAGTCAGAGATTTTGAGGACAGGGAATCTATAGCAGTTGAAAAATATGAAACGTTGAATTGTTACCAAATTATTCACCTAGGGTCAGAAAAACTTTGTAAATAGTTTTTGTTAAAAATCATTTATTAATATTCAAATAAAATAATTTAAAAGCTTCGGTTCGTTATAAAACTTGATGCAATTTTCAATGTGCAGGACATCTGAATGCGTCAGCATTACTCAAAGCCACAAAGAACATTGACGTGTTGGGTTTCATGATCACTGCTATAATAACTGTTTTATTGTGAATTAATAATTATAGTTTGCCTATACCACGTACACTTCATAAGGGTACGTTCCCCTCAGTAGCATTGACGACAGCTTAAATATCATCATCATCAACCTTATATAAAGACTTTTGTATCTTTGGCTTGAACAGCCAGAGATACAAAAGTCTAAAAGTCAAAAGTAAACAAAAGTTTTTGAATAGGTATTAAGTTTAAGCGTATTAATTTGTACAATGTATTAATCACGAGAATAATTTTGCTTAAAAAAAATTGCACAGCTATAAACATAAAATGGATTAGAAAAACCGTAAACATTAATAATAAAATATGAATGCAAGCACCTCAATTCAAAGATGCGAATATTTATTTACAAGGTTATAAACCAAAGTGAAAACCGGTTAACGACACAGGTTCAGTTTGTGATTTTGAAAAAAAATATGAACACAATGTTGCTAAGGTAACTACACTAACCAGCATGCTAATGGCTTATCTGAACGAGTCTGCCTGTCTGTATGTAGTAGCATCAGGCCAACTCGATAGCAACTGGCCGCGATAATGACTAAATTGACAAACGAATTTAATAAAGTTTATGATAAAAAAAAAAACACAATGCATGTTTTAATGACACTTTAAAAAAAACTTGGAAGCCGTATCTTTTACAAAAACCACACACAAATGTGAATGTGTACCAAGAATCGTGGACAGTGCATATTAATCGCAATATCATTGAGATCAGTAAGTCCCCGCGGGTATGTCCCTTCTACCGGTTACAGATGTGAAACAAAAAGATAAATTCACAGGTAATTTACTCTATGTGCACGCATATATTTGCATTTTAAACGCACCGTTTACCTACATAAGCTCTGCCAAGGCTAATCTGTCAATGCACTGATATAATATGATAAAAGTTATAGAAGAATGACGTAAGTGACTTATAAAGTAGGCTTGTTTCGCATCTTAGGCGTAAGGATCTTTTGGTTCTACGAAAGAAATGAGTAGTTTCTGCAAAATGGTCGTTGGTTTGTAAGGCCAAGGAAAATAAAGAGAAAGCTTGCATGTTAAGGCATGCCTTGTGATGCATGTTGTCAAAGATGAGATGTTTTGTAATGATTACAGACGAAGGAACGGCTTCTGTGTTCCGCTGAACTGCTAAAATATTTGATAATCCTTGTTACATTTACCTGCCTAATGATTTTGCATAATTAGTTAGATATTTTTGTGGAGGGTTTAATTTTTTTACACATTGCTGTAGTTTTAGTACTAGACGATTATATCCTTTATGTAACCTCACCCAGTAATTAAGGGGAAACCGACCTAAATACCAATACTATTATACAAGTTTTTAAACTGTCATGATCAATAATATCATAATTTAAAAAAAAAAAAACAAAAATTTTATCAGACTAGGGTAATTTAGGAACAGTCACATGTTATATTCCAAAAGGTGAAGTTTGTTTTTTTTTAAACAGATGTAATCCATTCCTAAGAAGTCCACAAGTATACACAGATATCAAGTAGAAACCCATCAAGTACAAACCCCTGATTTGCATACACAGCGATGAGCACCAGCCATCAGATAAGTTTTGGTAAAAAATAAAAAATAAAAACAAAGGAGGTCTCCGAAACTTGTTTACGAAAGTCAGAGTCACGTTTTGCAAGTTAACTTTTACGCGGGGGATATATCCGAGAGGGGGGTCAAACAGGTTACTGTTTACATGTACATATACATGCTTTGTATGTGTTATTGTGCGTCATTCAAGTCCAAACGACTCTTAAATTGACCAAATTTTGGGTTCCTGTTTTGGCATTAAATGAATTCTGCGAAGTAATTTTGCTGCGGCCAATACTTCGAAATGCAATATGGACACTTAATATTGGTATTTTAATTGGTTATATTCAAATGCCGGTTTTTAATAAATATTTTTATAACTTCGTCAGTCCATACTCCATCATATTCAAAATCTGCATCCTGTTCTATACCGCCTCTTACTTCAATATATTTGTCAGTATCATTAAGATCATTTCAATCATCCTCGCAGTATTTTCACCGTACATTTGGTATCCATGCGTGTCACGTAGGGTCACAGTCGATCCTTGGCCCAACTGATGCAGCGATACAATACAAGGCCGGCAGCCGGCCTCGTTCGTACGCAACGAGCATCCAAATTCGTATGAATCACATTTTTTATAGTTCTTACCACGCTTATACAAGGTTAATGATTACATACACTTGTTGTTTTTTCGAAATGACATCCTATTGTTTAAAATAAAAGAAGAAATGTCTCACAATATTCAAAAAGTTTATTTCCACATTGTTCATGGCAAACGAATTCATGTCCTTGCTAATCATGATGATGATACATTCCAAGTAGCAACAACTTCTAAAATGTAATGATTGTTATGCAACACGGCAACATGTTTGATAAATTGATACGATTAAGTGTTCATAATAATTATGCACCTGCATTTCCTGTTATATCTAAGAGGAAGCTAGACGCCGCAGTACAATGTTTAGACCTACAAAATGTTATTCGGAAAATCTTAGGGAAAAATATCGATGCTTTAATATTTGCTACACAAATGATAACAATTCATTCATAAAAAATTGTGGGTAGTTAACAGTGCGATAGGCACATCCATGTATCTATTTTTCGATAAAAAACAAGTATTAAGACTTAGGTTCTACGATTAGATTACAAAAAAACGCAAAGTAAATGAGCCAATAATCCTCAAACAACGATGTCGGAAGCGAAACAAATGATCAGTTATTATCAGTTAAGGTTCGGTGTGGCAATCGATCAGGATGTGGCATTGTGACCCAATGACAGACCACTGTGGAAGAGAAAAAACGCAATTATAACAGATGACTCGAAGAAAAAACGGCGTCTGACACGCCACGCCAATGCCACGGCTGTCTTCCAACAGTTTTATGGAGAGCTATAAAATAGACACTAACACGTAATTCCCTTTGCGATATCGAATCGTTCAATAATTTGCATTCGACCTAGACTCTCAATGTTAAACACTGTTTAACGCAAAAGGAAAGTTATAAAAATATTTGTTTTGCTGATCAAATACTCATGATTGGAGTCGATGAACTAGTGGTACTTACCAACTGTTTGTTTGTGTTTGCTGACAAATTAACTGATAAGCAGATTTTAATACCAACTGATTGAACAGTTTAATAGCTCCTAACAATCCAATACATAATGAGTTACCAAGAGGCTAAATACTCGTGGTTATCAATGATAAAAATGCAGCACTTCTATAAACATAAAGGTCATAAAGCAGGAGCACAAGTTAATGATATAATAGTTAAAGTAAATTAATTTATAATCAATAAAATAAATAGTAGGCCACATTAGCCAGTTAATCACTTGTCACGACGCATTGTTCGGTGGGCGCATTGCAGCAGCGCGATGCTACGCCTCAATAGATTATTCTGCGAATATTATGAGTATATTTATATTAGATCTCACATCGGCGTCTGTATTGTCCGCTCGCTTGTCGGTCTCCTCGTCACGTTTGCTAACTATGCCGATAATGACTGCAACAAGATATCCTTGACTCTGCACACAATTATCTGGACACTTTGCATCAGAACTTGACACGGTTGCTAATACACATACTTTTATGCCACAACAACTATATAAGTCTAACCAATAAAGGCTGAGAATTCATTTAATGAGCATTAAATTATATGACGAGCTGTGTTATTATCGTTTCCAGTTGAACTTGACTTGATTATAATTGTTTATCCATCGATCTTATAAGTTATAGTTGATCGTCTAATAAAAATATTTTAGTTTTCAATAAAACAACTAAAAACTGCTCATGATGTATGGAGCCGTAGATATCAGCGATGCTAAGTTGCAGTTTGGACCTTGATGCTGAGTGTCAAAGATTTATTATCCTTTGGTTTCTTAAATGGGGGTCACGTACAGACAAAGGTCGCTCGTCTCCGAGCCACGGCGACACACTTCCGAGGAGTGCAGTCACACAAAGAGGGTGTCGTGCTCTGGCTGACAATTTATTTTTTTCACTCTTTCCAAGTTCAGCGATGAATCACAGCAACCGACAATGAAGATAATATTGTGTTTAGTAATTACATTTCCAAGGAACAAACTGACGTATTCTACGATTGAGTGACCTTATAGATGAAAAATGAATCGATGCACAAACCATAAAAGCACAATAAACCTTCAGAACAAGATTTAAAACATAAAATTACTGGTGCTTTATCGTTTTCCAGTCAGTTATGCATTCAAATATATAGATCCCACACAATAACACAGAGCACGTGTCTTGTGACAACGTTGAAAATGCATAATTCACAGCACATTTTGTTAACATAAATAGAATTAGACTAACAAAGCATTTTTCATTGCAGGTTCGTAAAGCCAGACGAGGTGGCGAAACTGTGGGGCCACATGAAGCAGAACGAAAATATGACCTTCGAGAAGTTCAGCCGAGCCATGAGGTACCACTACCGGCAGGCGGTGTTGGTCTCCGTGCCTACGGCGCGCCTCGTCTATCAGTTCGGCCACAAGGGACCCGACTTCAAGACCGACAACCCAAACTTCGTCAAAGTCAAATCAGAAAACCTAAGCGATATGTCCTACTCTTAGTTTAAATTAAGTAAGAATTAGGTTAAAATTTGTTGAAAGTCGATGCTCAGAGTAAGATAAACAGTGATATGTCGATGGTTACGTATGAGTATAGTGGAATCTTGTCCTTGGAGAGTTGAGTTTGAGGAGGAATTCAAAAATACAGTAATAGTAAGTAAGTTAGGAGCAGAGAGCTCCTTGATATTTGATCATATTTGAAAAACAGTAGAAAGGATTGGAGGAAATGATTGCTAATGTTTTAAAAAGAGGTAAACAATGATCTATCCAGTAGAAATTATCAACTGATTTTTCCAAAAAAATCTTTGTTACTTCCAAGGACTTTATTGAATGAAATGAATAGTTATAATCAGGTTATTTGAAAAGAAATGGGATCCCCTCCAAGCTTAGATGGTCATAATAATTATGGTCTTGCTGGACAATTGTGTCACAACCATCATTATTAATTAGCATCTTTGAGAAATGCTTTGGCATTTAAAAAAGATACCTACTAACATTTTTGATGTTACTAGTTCTATGAGTATGGAAGTTGTTAAGGGCTGTAATGATTAGTCAACTATTAAACCCTTCTTTGTACTTAATAATATATTCTTTTCTTTTTATGATACAAATTTTATTATAAAATATTGTTCTAGA
The DNA here is from genome assembly GCA_947523025.1 of Dryobota labecula. NCBI lineage: Eukaryota > Metazoa > Arthropoda > Insecta > Lepidoptera > Noctuidae > Dryobota > Dryobota labecula. The sequence continues at coordinate 1,514,773 of OX383290.1, forward strand.
CTTACAGTCCAAATATTTATAGTGAATTCGACCGTAATTTGCAAATTGGAGGTGGTCTCAAAGTTAGGTGTTTTTGAAAAGTTATATGAATGTAATTAGCTAAGATAGGCTCAATGTTCGGATCGAAATAGTTTCAATGGTTGTACTCGTGGATGTTGGATCAATTACTTGTTGGATAATATAATTGGTTGGAAACCGATCTGTTGGAGACCGATCGGTTGGATTGTCCCGTCAATTAACTCGTACCGACTTGTTGGTATGTCCATATTATTTTTTTAAGTAATTTTATTAGTATTTTATTCTCGATGTACGGTTGTACTGTCGAACAAAAATTTTGATGGTTGTTTACGTAGAAACATAACGAATTTTTGATAAAGTATTTTTAATTGTTGTTACCGTATGATACGTGTGTGTAATACGTAATGTGTTATGATAATGCGAACATTCCAATTAATTTATAAAACATAATTTTAAGTTGTTTGGTGTCCAGTTATTTTATAATAATGTTAAGCATATTTCGAGTTGCCATATGTATTGTATACGTATAACGATAATGTACTTAATTTCATAGTTTCTTTAAATTCATGTCATTTCTCGAGCTCTAATATTTTATGATAGGATTCATCTCTAATTGTAATTTAAATAAATTTTATACTGTTATTTAAAATTCCCGTCTCAGTGTTAGTTTAAAATTAAAAAAAAAAACTTAAGATAAAAAATGCGCGTTCGTGCAAATAAAAATAAAATGACAAAAAGATCTGCAGGCCAAAGATTAGTTTTGATGAAAAAGAGTTTTTAATTTAAGATTTAAAGAGTAAAATACATGTTTTTGACAATTTAATTTTAATATTTTCTAGTATTTAAGTTTGCGACTCTCAGGCACACGCTGTGATGTAAGATAAAATTAAACATTGTTTTTTCTGTAAATAGTTCCTTTCAGTCGTCATCACTAACACGTCTCCAGTAAACTGTTATGTAGATAGCCATATATTTTTAATATGTATACAAAAATCTGAAACAATATAATAACTTTCATTCTTCCACAAAAACTAATATATTTATTGAAGTACAGATAATTATTACGATAAGATTGATTTTATGATATTTTATTTATGTATCGTTATATAAAGTGACAGTACAAAGCCGGTGTCTTAATAGAACAACGATTTTAACTCTCTTTACCATATTATAATAGTCGGTTTATTTGAATTTATTAAGATCTAAGTTATGGCTAGTCTATTGTAGTGACACTTGATATTTTACGTATAACATTAATATGGATTCACTTTGGGAACTAGTCTACATCGGTACCTACTTATTTTATTTTCTTTTAACTATTAACCGCATTTCTTCTATATAGTTGTACGTAGATTGTGTAGATCTAGATAAACAATATTAGCTGGTTTAGTTTTTTGACAACAATTCCTGCAAGGTACCTACTTGCGTTGTAACGTTTCATATATTTCGACATGAAAAAATTATGCACGATGTTAATTTATTCACTGAGTTAATAAAACATTACTGTAGAACGGATTATATTGTTTAAAATATCAGTTTTTTTGTTGAATTTTAAAGCTCAGCCTATATTGTTTCTTTTTCTCAAAGTTGGTCCATAATTAATAGTTAGTGAGCTACAAAGGTGCATAATTCCAGTTATTAAGTATTTATAGGTGTTAAACATTTTGTTTCGTATTATGTTCATTTATTTTAGGATATTTTATCTTTAATTTTAAGAATGCAGTAGTTGCATCATTACCGTGCAATTGATGAAAAGACAGATTTGTATGTATTATTTCGTAAGAATTATGTGAAAATAAGAAGAGAAATATACGATTTATGAATGTGAATTAATCCATTGTTTTCATAAAATCCCTTTATTAAATACCTACATGAAAGGAATCCTAAAAAATCATCTTTCTATAAAAACAATGCCATTTGGCTTTAGCCTTTTGTCAAGTGCGACCTAGCTCTCTTTTTGTTTTAAGTATTGTGTTAATCATAAAATCAAACGATTCCATATCTCTATATTATGGGAGTGCCTACTTCATTAGATGACGAAAATCAGTATTTTCACATGCAGACAAAACGCATTTTCACCAATTTCGTGTGTCCTACATTTTTCAAACCCCTGAGAATGATAACAACCCTCTTTCAGCGTCGAGGGTTAAAAAACCTCAAAATTGCTGGTAAATCTAAAAATTTAATTAACCAGCTGATAAATAAGTTAATTAAAGGTTACCCTAAATAACAAAATTTCCTTATAGTTTTGCATAAGGAATATTATTGTATTGTAGTCCTTATCCGACACATACACCATATATATATTTTAATTGGATTAATTATTGCTGAAACTAAAAACCCGTAGGTGTTTATTTAATACGTATAAATAATATACTATATAATAATTGCTTGTTTTCGGGAATTTCTAACCGCAGTGATAGGTAATAATGTACAGACGTCATTATTTTGTGTAGGTACGCGACTTTGTTCATGTCTTCCTTGTATGGGGAATAAGCTTTATACAGCGAATTGATAGGTTGGTTATAAGCCATATTATATGTAACATCACGCCTGTATTCCCCGAAACGGTTAGGCAGAGGTGTACGTGTACATTCACATTTCGCTAGCTATGTTTAAGTCCCATGTAACAGGGGGCGAGTCTTTTGCCATCAACCGGGCACAAATCCAGATTCTGGGCTGCTACTGAAAAATATATTAGCCATATTATGTGCAGTAGTAAATACCTAGGTGTAGTATTTGTACAAATAATTATGAATGTGCCCATGCTTGTCTATAGAGAAGGAGCATGCATTGATTACCTACCTTATAGTAGGTTCGTTTACCTTAGCACACTGGTCAGGTCATGCTGTCTTTTTCTGTGTCCTTTTATTTATCTATACACCTTTCGCCTATGATTGACCTGTTCGGTGCCCTAAGTAGTAACTTCCATGAAGTTCCGTCAACCCCTTTTTAGGAAAATCGAGGTCTTTTCCCAAAAGGTTCAGAAGCTAATCATAGAAGCTACTACAAACAAGTTGAGTAGAAGCAAACAAGTTGGTAAGCACTGAGATAACCCTCTCTATATAAAGTTTATATTACTAGACTCAGGTATATTACTTTTAAGAACTTAACACATTATCTGCCCACACAATAGTTCAATAATTACCTTGCATTATGTCACTAGACAGAGTTAATTTTGCTGTACGTCGCGCCATCTATTGGCGAATAGCAAAATTATATCACGATATGCAAGCAACAGTTTGATGTTACTATTCGATAGCAGATGTCATTAAAAAAGTTTTATTGCAGTTCATAATTATAGCCATAGAGGGCGTTAATTTTCGACTTTCGCTAGCTACCGTCGCGTAGAACATTCGCTTTTATATCACTCTACTATAAATTTGTACCAAACAGGCAGATAAAATAGCTAAGTTAAAAAGAAAAAGAAAAAAAACATGAAGGGCTAATAATTAATCAGGTTTATTTTCTTACATCAAACAGCTCTTGTACATTAGTACTTACAAATTTAAACGTTAGAACTCAAAATAATGGCACTTCGCGTTTCAGAAAGAGACAATCGCACAGGTATGACGGGACTGACAAAGACACCGAACTACAAAGCCGAATTTTTGTTAGGGATGTGCTATATTAACGAGTTAACGACCACGTACTTGTAATAGTTAATAAGTACGGTAGGTACACAAAATAAACAGTCTTCATGATCTATTATGGGGACGAACTCTGATTCTAACCCAGGCGCCTCCCTTTAAAGCCAAATTAAACCCACCTTGGGGCCACTCGGGAGGAAAACACGTCTGCTCACATGGGTACAGTTCCATCTCTCGGACGAGCAGGTATACCATCACTTTTATCTCACACAACGCGAAGCGGGAACCTGCAATAGTTAGAAATGAGTTTAACGCCATCTATGGAACGGAACAAAATGTTAGTAGTGTAATGCATACTTATACTTACTTAATATTATAAATGTGAAAGTAACTCTGTCTGTCTATCTGTCCGTCTGTCTGTCTGTATGTTACGTTTTCACGCCTAAACCGCTGAACCGATCATCATGAAATTTGGCAGAGATATAGCCTGGGATATGGAGAAGGACATAGGCTACTTTTTTACGCGATAACCGACATCCACGCGGGCGGAGCCGCAGGCAAAAGCTAGTATTGTTATAAAGCCAGTGAAATTAATTGCCAGGCAAATTGACTACCAACTTAATTTAATGAAACTGAAATTGAACTGAAAAAAAGTACAATCGTGATTTGAATATACATGCAATATTCAAATCACGACTGTATTTTTTTCAGTTGTATGAAATGATTATAATACGCCAAATTGACATCGGGTATTCGAGTCATTAGCGTGTCAATTTGTTTAACAATTGTTTTCCCTGACTGTACAACGCTTCCAAACTACAATATTCCTAGTTATTTATCGACAAATGTATTGACATCGCTTCAGCTTCGAGATGATACAAGAAGATTTTCAAAAAAGTACCTAATCACAAAAACTTATGCTAGCTAAATGGGAAAATGGTAAAAGGGAAACTAAATGTTATATTATATCTATGTATTAGCTTTTGCCCGCGGCTTCGCCCGCGTGGATGTCGTAAAAAAACCAACGGGAATGTACTACCGGGATTGAAAGTACCCTATGACCGGGATTAAAAATACTTTTATTATTACTATTATTATACTAGCTTTTGCCCGCGGCTCCGCCCGCGTGGATGTCGATTATCGCGTAAAATAGTAGCCTATGTCCTTCTCCATATCCTAGGCTATATCTCTGCCAAGTTTCATGATGATCAGTTCAGCGGTTTAGGCGTGAAAACATAACATACAGACAGACAGACAGACAGAGTTACTTTCACATTTATAATATTATATATAGTATATACAGTATGGATGGAATGGATTATGTCATGAGCCACTCACAATTCAAGATCTTGCATGCACGTATTTATTTTAATTCTGTATGTTTTTTTTTTTTTTGTTAAATTTTTCATTTTTTATGTAAGTACATTATTTATTGTTTATAGTGTTACTCGCCAAACTTTCCAGTTTGATGGCGAGAAGCGCTTGTTAACAGGTATAGGTACACAAAATCTATTAAAATTAACCTTAAAACTATCAACTTATATGCACTATTCAATCAAGGATCAATCACACCGGAACGCGCAGATCGCGGACGAGCCGCGGACACCAGACACTGACAGATTATACACATGTTCGAGCAAATAAAATTTCTTTCTTTCTTTCTTTCTTTGAGTAATTCAAAAACTTAAAAATAAAAACTTTTGAGTTATTCAAGGCACGCAGTAAAATTCTTCCCTAAAAACTCCATCACCCCTCATTCCCCTGTTTGGGATCATTTCTCAAAAACCCCATATACCTACTCGTAATACTTTTTGTTTTTTTAGTCAAAAGAATGAGCACCTTTTGAAAATCGAATTATGACAAACTTTGTTTTTTATTTAAGAACGTATTTGTGCTAAGTATCAAGATTATGAACTAAAAAAAAAATTGATTTTTCATACAATCTAAATCCCCCATCCCCATTTCACCCCTTTAAAGCCCTTCTTAGGGGACTCTTACAATGTATGAATGCAAATTTATTCTGAAATAGATCAGTCCGTCACTGTTTTTTTCTTTTTCATAGTCTTTGCCATCCCCATTCCCCTTTATAGGGTAGTTTAAAAAAAAACAGAAACAATCAAAACTTTCTTATTTAATTAGATAACCATTTGCACCAAGTTTCAAGTTTATAAACTCAAGGAATAAGATTTTTCAAACACACGAAATCCCCCTTTTTAGGTCGAATTTAAAAAATCCTTTCTTAGCTGACGTCTTTTACTCTATCACTATCACTACATATTATAAAACAAAGTCCTCCGCCGCGTCTGTCTGTCTGTCTGTCTGTCTGTTCGCGATAAACTCAAAAACTACTGCACCGATTCGCATGCTGTTTTCATCAATGGATAGCTTGGTTCTCGAGGAAGGTTTTAGTATATAATTTGTTAAGTTTTTGTATACATTTTTGTATAAATAAACGATATTTGTTGGAGGTGTCGGAAAAAAATAAGCCGTTTGGGAGCTTTCAACGAAAACGCTGTCTAAACCTTTTGAGATATAACAAAATAATGTATGGTGGAATTGTGTATCAAAAAAGTCCGTGATGGCATATGTCTAACTCTTAAGGATAACATACTATATCCATTTTATTGTGTTTTTGTAGGTATTTGTTTGCCGAATTTTACTCTTGGAAATACGATTACGATAACAATACGCTATAATATCAGTAGCTATTAGCCAAATTATGTTCGTAGATAAATAAGCTAGCTACTTACGTGTATTTCAAACAGTATACAAGAATATTTATCATAAAAACATTTACTAAACACGGCGGCCTTATGATCAAAATTTGTGCATTCCAAAACTTTCGTTACTTTTTCACTGACATATTTATCACTTTTCGATAAACTAACACTCAATACGAAATCTACATTTATTTCTTAGTAATTCTGTATAAGATTCTTCTATGATTAAACCGTTTTCTCATTGAATCCATTACTTTACGCACGTATAACCTTGATGAATGTTTACATCGCGCCACACCGCCACACGACCACAGAGTACAGACGTATTGTGTTTTCTTTTTTTTTTTTGTTCGTTTAGTGGTGTTCCCGCTAAAATGTATTATTACCGGTCAAGTATTAGTCGATTAATCGAATTCTACAGCCAGATCGTGTTGCAAGTACAAAATAAATGTCAAATATTTCGTCCAATGGCGAACGTGACCCTGGGAAAAGTTATGCACCAATGGTGTTCATTAGATTTCGAGTGTTTTCTCAGCACAAACGGTTTATCGTGCGACATTTCGGAGGATTTCGTTTTGTTTTCACATTGTTGGTACTTACGTGAATTATTTTAAAATTATTATTTGTGTCGCATTTTTTTTTCGTGTTGTAATTTGGTACAATTGATTGCTTTAAGAATTTGAGTGAAATTTCGTATTTTGATTTTGTGTTTCTTATCTTTAGGTAAAGACTCATTATACGTTCAGATCATATGTACTTTTATTATATTAAATCATTTGTTTCGGTTTCTATTCACATAGTGAATCACATTAAAATTAATATTACGTTAGAAATTTGAGATATAGCCTGGGATATGGAGAAGGACATAGGGTACTTTTTTATGCGATAACCGACATCCACGCGGGCGAAGCCGCGGGCAAAAGCTAGTATCCCAATAATCTAATCATCCTAATCTATATCTATATCGATTCTCCCGGAGAAGGGGATGGGGAGGTTCTCCGGGGGAGGAGCCCTTGGCTAAATAATAACAGCCGCTCAGGTAGGTCGATCAGGTTAAGCTACACTTGCCGCGGTTGGTTTGTGGATGGGTGACCATCTTTACATATTAGAGACCCGTCCGTGCCTCGGAAAGCACGTTAAGCTGTTGGTACCGGCTGTCATTGAAAGTCTGACAACCATTCTTACCAAGGGGTATCGTATTACCCAGTAACTGCGTTGTGGAGGTCAAATAGGCAGTCGCTCCATGTAAATTACTATAAAGTTAGAAACAGTACACGTGTACTTATATTATTTTTACTTGAATACAAAATTTAGCGAATGAACAACTTCAATACAAAACTTCATCCCCTTTTTACCCCTTTAAGGGTTGAAATTCTAACAACACCGTTGCGTTATCTTCTAACCATAAGCCTAGATAGAAAAGTGTTATTTTTTTTCGAAAATTAAGGACTTTTCAACTTCTTCCCCCTTTTTAACCCTTCAGGAGTGGAATTATCAAAAACGACACATTTAATTAATTTTCAATCGTCAGCCTAAACACAAAATTTGAAGATCCTAACTTCAAAACTGACGGACTTTCATACAAAATTTCATCCCCTATTTTATCCCCTTAGGGATGGAATTTCTAAAAATCCTTTCTTAGTGCACCCCTAGACCTCATAAGGAATCTACATGCCAAATTTGGAATCTCTAGACCCAGCGGTTTGGGCTGTGCGTTGATATATCAGTCAGTCCGTCAGGACTTTGAATTTTATATATATAGATCTATACTAATATTATAAATGTGAAAGTAACTGTCTGTCTGTTACGTTTTCACGCCTAAACCGCTGAATTGATCGTCATGTTTGGCAGAGATATAGCCTGGGATGTGGAGAAGGCTACTTGGCTACTTTTTTACGCGATAACCGACATCCACATCGATATCCAGAGCCGCGGGCAAAAGCTAGTAATAATAGTAGTTCAGCTATGTTTAATAAAAAAATCTAAAAAATGGTATTATTTCTGCAATAAAGCACATTCCCATCACATTCCCGTCACATTCCTGTGCAAATAATGTTATAAAGACTCGGACTCACCAATACAGTTCCTAGGCCCCATTCCGAAAGGCATATACGTAAAAGGGATGATTTTGTCCCTATTTTCAGGCGAAAACCTATCGGGGTCAAACTTAGTGGGATCGGGGAAGTAATTCGGATTTCTATGGAACGCCCAAGGTGCAACAACGACAGCGTCGCCTTCGCGAATCTGTTGAATCAAGTAGACTTTATAAAATAATGGTGTAAGTATACAATCTATTATACTCGTATAGGTAGCGCATGTAAGTGTGCCTTATAATTTAGTACACACAGGTGTCGGGATACAGGTCATCTTGTTTCAAGAATTAAGTCAAGTTCCAATTAGCTTACCATCAGTAAGCTAATTTAAATAAAATACTTTTGCTTACCAACACCAGATGAGCTACATTCGTAGCATGACCATTTCTATCTCTACTCTACGAAGTAAGAGGGTATTCAATAGTCTAGAACCACATGGCAAAGTATAAAGATAGAGTACAATATTTCTTCTCACAATCAAATCCTTTGTAGCTTGACTGTTGGGTCTACCAAAATTGTAATCTTTCACACATCGTCTGTCTATAATCCAAACAGGAGGCCACAGCCGTAGTCCCTCTGAAACCATAAAGAAATCCATGACAATAATCTTCTTAATATTATAAAGATGAAGAGTTTGTTTGTTTGTTTGTTTGTTTGAACGCGCTAATCTCAGGAACTTCTGGTTGGAATTGAAAAATTCCTTTTGAGTTGGATAGTCCATTTATTGAGGAATATTATAGGTTAAACTCAAAGCATTTATTTCAAATAAACCAATTACAGGCACTTTTGAATTGTCAAGGGGTCGGTCAGTCAGAAAGATGAAGCTAGTTGCCCATTCCAAAGCGTAGTAGGTTCCTATGGAGAAGAACGGACAAGAAACTCCATGGACACTCTTTTAAAACAAAATATTGTTACAAAATATGGGTTACATCATTCATGTTGAAGTTATACATGTGAGAACAATGTAGAAAGACGTGCACGTTAGAAGCGTCCGTAATAGAAACAATTCAAAAATTAAAATAAGCCGTGGCAGCTAAGAGATGACCAGTCCCAACTGACGGCGCCCGTTCACGAACATGACGCATGGATCAGCACCATTTAGCTCAATCATTTTGAAGGGAACTTAATGATCCAACACACACGCCACCACCAGCGAGACATTTGAGTGAGCATGACATACTCTCAGCCGCCAGGGCACATTCAAGTCAATAAAAGACATATTACCCGGTAAATGGTAGCTCTATAGTACATAGTACTCACACCTGTGCTATGCAATTATATAATTCAAGGACATTGAGTTTATACAATGCAAAAATAGTTTACAATCTTATAAAAAAAAAAAATCTTAAAAATAGTTATATAACGTTACGCTACGACTAATAGGAGCGGAGCATAAATGAAAAATATTGCAAAAACGGGAAAATTTATGCCTTTTTGAGAGCTTCCGTTGCGTGCGCTGCGTCAACGGTTTAAGTTACGCAAATAATTGTATGATGGAATTGTTTCTCTTTAAAACTTCTAAAAAAATCCCGCGACAGCATATGTCTATCTTTTAAGATTGACTCACTATAACCTTTTTTTATGGTAATCAAATTTGTTCGAAATTAATGCATTATTTGCGAAGGAGTTTTATCAACATAATATTAATCCTTATCCAAATAAATATGTTATTAAATCACAAGTATTTAAATGTAAACAAAATTGTCCTTGACATCACTTGATTTCAATCAAAATTTTAGGAGATATAATAATTTTAAAATAACTCCGTAACAAAATAAGTAGAAAATTCCAATCGGTGACGCAGAGAAAGTTGCGCGGGTCAGCTATATTATAAAGCTGAAGAGTTGTTTGGTTGAACGCGCTAATCTCAGGAACTAGGTACTCGTTCGAATAGAAAAATTATTTTAGTGTTGGATAGCCCATTTATCGAGGAAGGCTATATAACGGTATTATTTTTAAGACATTATTTTTATGATAAGTTTAACTCGCACACTGACTTTTTATTTGTACAAAATAATACAATATTTGTAAATATGTGAGCACCTTGTATCTAACACATGGTTAATTTATCCGTCAATGCTTAATTTTTTATTGGCATTACCTGTTGTGGTATTGTAATTTTATTCTAGGTACATCGTCTTCACATGTAATGATATAATTGATGTATACAAACTATTGTAAAACAGTTTAAAGGAGTAACGGTGGAGTTTCTTTCCCATTCTTCTCCATGCGAAACTACCTTTTGGAAGGGGCAACTAGAATCAATTTTATTTCCGTGTAAATTTTGACGTTCAAAAGTGCCAATTATGTGCCTATTTGAAATAAATGCTTTGACTTTTACTTTGACAGAAAGAACGCCAAGCGATAACGAAGTTATAGCGCGGGCGAGCGACGGGATGCGACGCGATGGGTGAACCGAAATTTCACGCGGACGAAGTCGCGGGCAGAAGCTAGTTTTATTATACATATACATATATGGTCAAATGTTGTGTTGAATGGCAGTGGTGGCCCAGTGGAAACGTTCGTGACTTAGAAGTTGTAAGTCGTAGATTCGACCTTAAGCAGGCATTTTACTTTGTGTAAATTATTTCATCACTACTGCTCCTAATAATTCGAAGACATGTAACATCTTCCAAACATCCACTAGACAAGCATGGTGGATTACGGCCCACTCCCCGTTGCAGAGCGGGGTTCTGTGTCCTAGCAGTGGAGTGGCATTAAAGGCTGATTATGAATGTGTTGAATACTACCTCGTAGTTAGTTTTTATTTTTATTGGTATATTATAGGTAATACATAGTTTCTGTATCCTTTACTATTGTAAGCGTTTGAAACACTTTAGCTTGGTTGCCATCATCATCTTACCTGAAACCACCATATCCAAATACGTCATGCTCTGAATAGAGTTGTAGTCGATCTTTCCTGCGTTCTTGGCATCATGTTCTCTGATCTCCTTCAGAAGGCGGTTCTGCACATCAGGGTTCATTGCCAGCTCGTACAGCAGGAACGACATCAACGTGGAAGTTGTGTCGAAACCAGCGAATAGAAAAACCGCTGCTTGGGCCACGAGATCCGTAGCTGACCACTCTAGAAATGAATATTGCGAAGTCAGATTTGCACTTAATCGAGAACATGAAAGAATAAGAAATGAGAAGTAAGATGTATTAGGGAACACAGAAATTAGATGAAATTAAACAGATTTAGCTTGTCTGACAACCTATTTTAATACTGTTAACTTATGTGTCAGACAATTTCATACATAAAACAGTATACATGTATAATGTTTTATTTTATAATAAATTGATCTTGTATATGTAGTGCCTGTCCAGACAATGGGAAACCGACCCGAGTTAATAGCTTCGTAAGCAACCATAGCAACCATGCTTACCATAGCTATGTTGTTTTTTGCCAATGTGGGACTCCTCAACTGTTGCAAAACTAACATCAGTGTATTCACCCTCTTTCTCGTGAATGAGTTGACCTGTTTTAACAATATCATTATTTCATATTCCTTAAGATGCGTTTTGTCTTCTCCTAGCAAAGTTGCTATAAGACCATCAAGATTAAAGAATTCTTCTTGCAAACAGTAATTAACAGAAACTTTTAACTTTTCTATGATCCAAGGCCTTTGGATCAGAGAAACGCTAGATTACAAACACTAACCCACAGCTAAGCTACGCACGTATACTAGCTTTGCTTTGTACGAAAATGTGGGCTGGATCATAAGTGCAACGCACAGCTACGATACGCACGAATGCGTGGTTGGCAAACAAATGACCCGCGCAGCTAACGTCTAATCTCTCAATTCACATCCTGCTTTTTATTTTTGTAAATGGCAACTCGCGGTTTAACCTAGAAAGTTGTCGTCTGCTTAACTGGTCCTTTCCGTGTGGGTGCCTCAATAAATTAAGGCCACCAGCCAGGGCCTAAAACTTAAAAACTAAGCTACTACACGCTATAGGCACCCCCTGTGGGGGCCGTTTCCCCACAGGGTGTGCCCTCGGCACTTCGGCTTAGGGCATCGCTGGGGGAGGACAGTAAGGGACGGGCTGGATCGGATTTTGATTATTAGGGGACGAATTTAAAGCTACAAGCTCATCGGCGCGAGCTGGCTCGAGCCAGGGTCGGGGTGGGCACATTCTGCGTAGAGGGGGTTGAATTTATGCGAAAGTATATAAAATATACAAGTACAAGTGATGGTACAAAAGTTAACATGAAAAAGGAAGATGTTTAACTCACCCCTCTTCACTTCGGCGAGAATGTTGATCATGTCATTTCGGACAATATTGTTTTTCTCTCTATCCTTCAGTGTGCCGAGGACAACATTTGTGAAGTATTCTGTAGTCTCACGCCGCACCAGTGGCAGTTTCAACATCTGGGTAATATTGAAAATAGCATTTTTTGTGTGTGTAATGTAATTTTTGTTCGTTTGATAATATTGAAACATGTTTTCTAAGTATTAAATTCTGAAATTGGGATTACCCATTATTAGCTAAGTACAGATTTGTAACATTAAAAGGGTGGATTAAAATACCAATTATTTCGTTATACATTTAAAACTCTCCTGACCTGAGCAACGCTGGGTAAACACTTAAAGAAGAATACCATCAGAACTCGCCCAAAGGAAAATCTGGTGATTTCTTTGCTGTTCAGATAAAATTCGTGGTCTACTATCTGTGAATTGATCTTCAGGCCGAAGGCACAGGAAGCTATGACGTCATTGGCGTACCTCCGCATCATGTCCTTGGTCTCCACGTCAATAAAGGGGTCTGTGGGATTGAAATAATTGTTACATACATAAACTCATGTCCTCTTTCCATGAAGGTAGGCAGGAACTACATAACCTGCTAGGATAATTATATACTTACATACCTTATTATGTCCTTTTGCTTCGTTTTCGTTTGTATTATAGTTATTAGCTTGTTATTGTTGGAGTATAACAAAAACAAATCGATCCTACTTCAATACTATAGTCATCCTCTTTAAAAGATAAAGACATATTTCTTGCACAACTGTGTATAAGTTCTTATTTTAAACGTAAACATTTCTATCTCATAAATATTATTTTTTACTATTCGAGCCCGCCCTTACGCTTGACTGAAATCCTTACATTCTCATAGTGACTGTACTATTCTTATAATCTTGTGTGAGATAACACATCTCACGAAATATTAATAAAACACACCTTCCAATAAAAAGAGAAAGGATATTAAACGTATTATTGAAATCCTTAGAATGGCCTATCCTTTGACCCTAACAATTATACACTTAAATCCAAAAATGGTTTCAGAGTTCGAATTCATTTGAGCACAATATTTAGCGTCTATTTGATCTGCTCGTGAGTATGACGAGGTGTTAAGGGCGGACCGAGCTTCTGGCGCTAATTGATGGAAGGGGAAGCGTGGTGGCTCTGGCTAATTTAGGTATTTCCTTCGTATTATTAAAACAAATACACACATTTTGAACATTTTAAATGTACATATATGTAAAATCTGACTACATCCCGACGATCAGAAATATCAGAAAATTATCAGGTTGAAACATGAAACAATACCAGTAAGCGACAGTTACCTATGGCACAAAAGCCATAAGAAAGGGGAAGGCTGTTTAGTAAAAACAGAAAATTTTATGGTGTATTCAACCGATTGTCTAGTACAATTAGCACGAATACAAAGATTATTTCGCCAGAAATATCACCAATCAATCACATAATAAATATCACGATGCCAGAAATCTCATATGAGCTTAATCCTAATAACTCAGATAACCTCAGACAATTTGAAGCCATTAAGAGAATTCTTGAGATCATGAAGCAGAGTGAACCTTAGAACACCAGTATCTCTTACCACGACATCCATCATTATACTGCTACATATCTCATCATTTTGGGAATATTATTCTTGGTCGCAGCTTACTGTTTTAAACGTAAAGACAACGTAAAGGAAATCGTTCCAGTTCTGCAGCAGAGCGGTCAACAGCCTCTGCGGCGACTGCGTTGCCATCTCCACACACCGTTACAGAAAGTGTTGTGATTGAGAGTAGTGAAATTAGGGAAAAAGGGCAATCTAGTGGCAAAACGGTGAAAAGTGATCCTACTCACTCCTACTAGCTCTATTTAGAGAGTGCTGGAAAAAAAAAGGAAGATAGAGGTTCTTCACCGATCTTTCGCGTGTTTACTCTTTCGGATTTACACTATAGCGATTCTGTTTAATTTGTAATGTTTCTTTCATCTCATCTTCCAACATAACTAACCCTTCCTAGCTATTTTAGTATTATTAAAACATTGTTTTCATCTTGTTAATAATAGGGGTTAAAGTATGAAATTGCCGTTTTAAAGTAATAGATATTTTGAGTTGACATTGAACCTTCATGGTGTGAGTTATTCGAGTGAAACTTTTAGGTAGATTTCGTCAGAAAAAATCTACCTATTGGTCTTGCACCTAAAGTCGAGTTTTGCGAAAATTTCACTAGAGGGGGTCTAGTTATGGCCCCTAGAACCCAAATCAACCGCTGGTTAAAAAGTTTATATATATCTATATGTATACGTATGTATGTTGGTTGGTTGGTGGGGCGACAAGCAAAATTTAGCCACACTCTACAGGTCACAATTATACACCGATTGCTTTCAAACTTGGCCCAAAAATCGAGAGGGTTAAAACTTAGGTTAAGTTCGTGAATGGGCGGAATTCGTCCATGGGGGGCTGCGGGGGGCGCGGTTTTTCGAAAATCAGTTTTGAACCATTTAACATTTTTATCATTCCGAGTAAGAATACGGACAACTTTTAATTTGAAACTTTTTGATGCAACCCCTAACTTGGGGAGGGCAATGAAATTTCCAAAATTTTTGGAAAAAAAAAATATGTCTCCGAAACGGTAAACATTTTTTGTCGCAAAAATGTTTTTTTTAAAGCAAATTGTTTACTCTACAAATTTTAACTTAAAAGTCTAGCTACAAAACTTATAGTTTTCGAACTCTTTTCGAAATAAAAAATTCTAACTGAAAAATTGAGGGCGTTTCCATGCTAAACTCGTTGCCTTGACGACCAAGTCTTTTGTTATTTTTATTTAATATTCATATAATGGAGGTACTGTTCACAAATGAGAATGTCAGCGCGGAGAAAGCTTCTTCGTGGAACCTTCTTCGAAATCTACCTCCTCCTGCGGCTTGCCGAAGGGATTTTTTTACATTATATCTATGATATTTTTCTTTAAAAAAATGTGCAACATTCGATTTTAGAATATATATTTTTTAACTTAGACGGAAAAGATGGATACTTCGAAAATCCGAGTAATTTTTTAATACAAGTTCCGACTTCCGACGCGGAACTAACGCGGCAGAAACGGCTGGCAATATCAATCATGCATTTGGAGAGGAGACTGCTAATGAACGCACTGTGTGTTTTTGGTTTAAACGCTTTTGTAATGGAACCTTCGACTTGAAGAACCAACTACATGGATGACCGCCCACACAGGTAAATAACGCTGAATTGAAGGAGATGGTGGAAGCCGATCCGAGTCAAACTACCCAGGAATTAGTAGCGTGGTTTAACGTTACGTTACCTACAATATTGACTCATTTGCATCAAATCAATAAGATAAAAAAAAACATGAAAAATGAGTGCCACATGATTTGACTGATCTGCAGAATGAAACGCGTTTTGAAACTTGCGCTGCCTTGTTGAATCGGTACAGAAATGAAGGAATATTGGATCGAATTGTGACATGTGACGAAAAGTGGATTCTTTACGATAAGCGTAAGCGAAAAATGCAATGGTTGACCCCAAGTCAAACGCCGCAACTGTGCCATAAAGCAAAGCTTACCAATAAAAAGGTAATGGTAACTGTTTGGTGGTCTCTTCATGGTGTTATTCACTATAGCTTCCTCAGCTCTAGTCAAGCAATATCAGCAGATGTTTGCTGTGCCGAACTTCGAACAATGATGGCGAAACTGGCAGTGAAACAGCCCCGACTCGTGAATCGATCTTCACCATTATTACTCCATGATAATGCAAGACCTCACATTGCACAGGACACCGTTGTAACTATAAAGGAGCTGCAGTTAGAAACCATACGTCATCCTCCGTACTCGACTGACCTTGCTCCAACTGACTACCATTTTTTCGTGATTTAGACAATTTTCTACGTGGTAAAAAAAATCTTCCCAAGAGGCAGTACAAAATGCTTTTACACAGTTTATCGAATCTAGATCTACAGAGTTCTATCACAAAGGCATAAATGAACTTCCGATTAGATGGCAGCAATATATAGATAATGAGGGTAAATATATTGATTAAATAAATATGTTACATCTTGGAAAAAAAACAAGTATTAATTTTGCAATATAAATCGGCAATTTCATACTTACCTACTTACTAACCTCATCTTTTTCTCCCCCGGAAGCATGTTTAGGTCAATCACCGAACAAAAATAAACATGTCATCGTCAATCTCATTCATTCACCTTATTAGTTTTAATCGTTATCCCATTTGTATTACTGAAACTTATCTTTATAATCTTTAATCTTAGTTTATCTTAATCTCAACCCCCCCAAACATTGTTTAATTTTTAAGATTTTATATACATAAACTCATGCCTTCTTCCCATGGGGTAGGCAGAAACTATACATAGAGCGCCACCTGCTACGCTCCTAAAGATTATAAAGATATATATTTGTATTGTTGTTACAATATTTACTTCCAGAATCCTTGATCTTCTCCTTGAGCACGTTGTTCATCTCCTTGCTAATCTCCTCTATGAACGGCACCATCAAACGAATCTTGGAGCTGGTGAAAGCTGGACTCATCGTGGATCGCATTGCCTTCCATTCGTCACCTAGAACATAAAATAGAACATTTTAATATACCAGTCTATTATTGTCCCACTGTAGGGTCTCTTCTCATACATATAAATTAAATTAATTTATTTCCTTAGACTACAATTATCCATATTTATGTTAGCTAGGGTACAAAACTGACTTTAAAGCAATGTTAGTGTGTTATTTATAACTAGATACTAAGCTTACAGAAAAACAATATTTGCAAACATATAATGTGAATATATCACAGTTCACCGAATGCAATAAATCACTCCTACCTAACCAACACCTGCATGAAGTGATTCATTATCGACGTGTTAAATTTGTCCACTAACATCTTCAGAATGCTATTAGGACTTGACCGCGTTCTCTCTAATAGCGACGCCGTTTTTGTCTTCACCATTGCGTAGAAGTTTTGAACACGCTCCTGAGCGAAAATGCCAATAGCACTACAAAAGCGCGGCAGCCCCAACAGTATTCTGAAGCTGTTATTGTATTGGATCCTCAAGGCGTCCATTGTTTTCCGCATGTAACTAGCCCACAGGCTGCTTGTGTAGAAGGTCTGGCAGTAAGCTTTAAATAACGTAATTTTAACCTCCTTACAACACGCAAACCTCCGAACCAGCATATTTCTTCTCACAGCAAGAGCCCTGCGCTCGCGTTCGATGTCTTCATGATCTTTAAGGTGCTCCGTTACGTAATGCCCTAGGTACCTATTTTGTTTGTTTCACCCTTTGCAGGGGCTGGCCATTGAGGGTGATAATAAGAATAATAAGAATAAGAATAATATTTATTTGTTTAAAAACATGGTATAAAAAGATGGTAAAAATACAAAATAACAAGATCATACATGTTTTGCTTAACAGTTATAAGCGTACAAATTTTCACAAGCATATTTAACATTTATTGTCAAAGAAGTCTTTGACACTATAAAAATTATGACTACACAACAATTCATGCAATTTATTTGTGAATAATCTCATATTTAAAGTTTTGAGATTACTTGGTATCTTATTATATATACGTACACACATAGATATACAACTTTTATTGTATTTGGCTAGTCTCGGAAGACTCGTTCCACTAAAATCCCCTAGACCAGTCCCCCAGGGGACTACACAGCACTCAATGTTCCACTACGATGCCCTAGGACATCCAGTACGAGCCTGTGGGGGTCTCGTCGGTTACGAGGATATAAATCATCTGCATAACTAAATAATTCCTTATGCTTCCTCACAAACATACATGCTTAATATAAGTAAAGAGACGGTAGCGGCAAAAAGCCAAGCATTTTAAATATCGGCCTACAGGATTCATCAGGTCGAAGCCCGTTTATTGCTCTAATGCATTTATTTCTTTTGAGCAATAAATGCTCTGTTTTGATCTGTGCTATTACCCCACATTATCAAGCCATAACGAAGCACTGATTCAACGTATGCATGGTAGGAAATTATTGCCGTTTTAATGTTTGTAATATTTCTGACTTTTTAAAGTGCATATACGAACTTATTTATACGTTTGGAGACGGTATCAATATGTGCTTTCCAGTTTATGTCTTGATCTAAAGTTATGCCTAGAAATTTTGTTTGCGTCATTTCATCAATTTTATGTATATTCATTTTAACATTGTATTTAGTATTATTAGATTTATTAAATTGTATATAAACTGATTTATTAAGATTTATTGATAAATTATTCCTGTTTAGATATTCGATTAGTCTTTCAATAGTGTTATTAATATTTGTCTCATGATGGTCAATCGTATTATTTTTCCTATCAGTTGTTACAATAATAGAAATGTCATCGGCAAACAATATACATTTATGGTTGGTTATATTAATTATAGAATTTATGTATAAAAGGAATAAAATTGGGCCTAACACATTTCCTTGTGGGACGCCATATCTGTTGAACTTGAGTTCGTATCATGTCGTTATTTCTATCCACTTTTGTAACGGTAACCCGCTGTCGTCTGTTATTTAGGTATGTCGATATTCACTGAAGCACTATGCCTTTAATTCCAATTGCCTCCAGTTTCTGAAGTAACAGGTCATGAGACACCAGGTCAAAGGCTTTAGATAAATCGAAGAACAAACCTGTAGTAAGACGGTTTTGATTAATATTCGTCAATATATTTTTAATAAGAGTGAAGAATGAGTGGATTTGTTTTTTTGGAAGCCGAACTGTTATTTTTTAGTTATGTTAAATTTATTACAAAATTCGATCAATCCTTTGTACATGCACTTTTCAATAGACTTGCAACGAATATTCGGTTACAATTCGGTATTCGGCCTATTCGGCTGCTTTTATTATTTTCGGCCGAATACCGAATATCTACATATTATTCGGCCGAATACCGAATACAAGTAATATATTTTGTTATAGGTAGATAATTGTTAGAATGAAAAAAAAAAAAAAGATTCATTACGTATATATTCATATTTTCATTTCTCTTATAATCATTTAAGTAGTCATTGGTACATAACACAGGTACATAATCATCTTCTGAATTAGAATTAGAAAAGTTAAGGATTCTATGTATTTGAATTATTGTCGTAATCAAAATTTAAGAGGGTAAGGCTCTCATTTATTTTATAATAATTTATTAAGTAGTCATTGGTACATAAAACAGGTGCATAATTTAATCATCTTGTGTATTAAGTTAAGAATTTTTCTATGCATTTGAATTATTTTCATAATCAAAATTTAGAAGGGGAAGGTTATGGTGCAGAAAGACTAACTTTTCTGCATTTTTAGGAAGTAGTTTACTTCTTTTTTTCTCGTAGACCATCCCAGCTTCAGAGAAAAGGCGCTCTGAATAAACACTTTTTCCGGGCGCCGACGTATATTATTGGCTGCAATCTTAATCAAATACGGAAATTTAAATTTCCTTGCTTGCCACCACGTATACGGATTGTCATAACGTGATATATATTACTAATACTTAAAAAAAGATCAATTTCTGTTGAAACTGCATTTTTTTCTGCTGATGTGTTTCTAGGAGCTGTACTTTTTTCTGCTATCACCTCTTCGAAGCAATCCATAAAAGTTGAGTGAATAGTCTGATTTAGACTTTGCTCTTCAGTTCTGATCCTCTTGGCCAAAGTAGGGGACGAGCTCGCGCTATTGTCGCTTGTATACCGCGCAGAGCAACTGCGGGCGCGCGGGCGGTGAGTACATTAAAACAAACGAGCGCGAAACAATCACGTCTATACAAGTTTTGGCGCTAAAATCCGGCCGAATACTTTTGCCTAATATTCGGCTATTCGGTCAGGGGGCTCGCCGAATATTCGGTATTCGGTATACTGCCGAATATACTATTCGTTGTAAGTCTACTTTTCAAATATCTTTGACAAAATATGTATTAATGTTATCAGGCGATAATTATAAACATCAAATTTTTCTCCATTTTTAAAATTTGGTTTAACAATTGATACTTTTAATGCTTCAGGAAAAGTACCAATTGAGAAAGTTAAATTAACTAAATGTGTTATAATTGCACTTAGCTCAATAGTGCATGCTCTTATAATCTTCGTATTAATTTCATAATATCCTTCAGAATTTGAGTTTTTTAATGCTATTATCTCCGTTCTAACTTCATTTTCAGACACAGGTTTGAGGAACATCGAATGAGGTGCTGAATTTTTCTTAGGGCTTGTTTTTATATCCGTACTAGAAGTATGCGCCATATTAATGTAATGGTCATTGAAGGCAGTTGCTATTTCTATAGGATCCGTGACTACTGTGTTATCAATTTTAATATTCTCTATATTTATAATTGGCTTGCATATCTACTTCCTACCGAATAATAGGTATATATACATGATAAGAAGATATAGAGAAGGCATGAGCATTGACCACCACGCTTGCTGAAGGTGGATTGACGATTTCAGACTTATATTGGTTATTATAGGTACTGGTTTCTTCACGGTATTTCCTTCACCGATGTTAGTGCTGTCCAAGTCCATAAATTTTTAATCATGAAGAAGCCTCTTCACCAGATTTTAGTGTAACTGGTCTACTTAGTAAAGGTTTTCTCAATTATTATGAAACAGAGTGAGTTGAGAGGAAACAGTTGATGGTAATATGGTCACCCCGTATTACATAAAACTTAAACATAACTGGCAAAATGTGGGTGCACTATAGGCACACGTCTGCCTCACCCTTTGACGATTACAGGCGTGATGTTTTGTTTTGTTGTTGAGTGTTGTTTATGTAATATTTTGCTTATTTCGTAGACAAAGGAAACCAAAATAAAATAAAAAATTGGCCTTGGCTAATTGATTGAGCCCGAACTGAGCCTGCGTACCGCAATGCCGAACACTCCGGTGTATATCTCCCGCCTGCACCACACCACTAAGGCGGAGGACATCGTGGAGTACGTGCGCCAAAAGACAACGTCCATGCCGAGGGTGCAGTTAAGGGAATCGCACCGGAACGTCAACTTCAAGGCGTTCATCGTGCGTGTACTGAATCTGTATCTGCCCACCGTTATGGAAGAAGACTTTTGGCCGCAGGACGTGGTGTTCCGTCGCTTCCGCGGACAAGTTCCACAGGACAGCACAAAGTAAAGCTAGTGCAAAGTGAAGTGCTACCAACATAGTATTAAGCCTTTTTATTAACACAAGTTTGATATTAAAATAAGTATGTTAGATTAAGGGATTTTTCTATGGGCCTGTGTTGCCTGAAATAAATGGTATTATTATTATTATTAAATTCGGTGAACGGAAAAGTATTGTCAAACCTATGTTACCTAATACAACACATCATTAGTTTCCTAAATCATTGTTTGTCAGTCTATGTTAGTAACACAAAAAAATATACGTACAGTCATTTAAATACCTATTTCAAAACAAACAAACATATTGAAGGCAATCACACATTGTTTGTCCTGTTATCTCTGCTATAAATGTATGTATATACTCATGATAGTGGGCAATTGACTTGTATCACGACACTGGACAGTCATACATATTGTAGTGTCTGTTATTATATATTATTCTCCTTCTGTTACAATGACATGCACTCGATGGGTAGTTCCGCTGCGCTCCAGGAATGCATTCCACTGCGCTCCATGTTTTTATTATTATACTCCATTTATTATAACATTAGACAAATATCTGTTTAGGGTGTCTGTCACCCTTTCGTTATTTCGATGTAAACGTTTAATAAACTCCGTTATTTCACGATAAATGCAAAGCACTATAATCTATTTACCATTTACATACATTAAAAAAAAAATACTCTAAAGTGCAACAACAATATTACACAATAACTGTCGTTATTTAGCCGTTATTTGTCTAATGCTAAATGGAGTATATATTATTTCAAAAATTATAAGTACCAAAATGGTTCCACAGCGCTCGAAAATAAAATAAGTAGAGTCAGAATAAAAGGCAATCCATAAGTTGAATATAATATATACAGGGTGGATTTTTTAGACGGGGCAGTAAGGGTAGGTACCTTATCCGTTTTAGTTACAGAAAAACGATTTCAGGAGATTGTCTATAATTTTTTGTAAAATTTTGATCCCAATTCACAGATTTTGAAAATAAAATTACAGTCAGCAAGAAAATGGGCCATTTTCACAAAACTTTTTTTGATGCCAATCAATCTTGTTTCTTATAATGATCAAAACATTACTCGTATATGCGACCAACTGAGGTTTGAGTACTATAAAAGTCAGCAATCGCAAAAAACTTTTGCCATACCTACATTTCGTAAGAAATAAGACTCCAACTTACTTTTTTAACATGGATTTTGCTACTCAAAATTACTAAAATATTAAAATATTTTATTGCAAAAAATTCTTGGAGCGCAGTGGAATCAATGCATGAACATTAAAATTATGGGAACAATGGGTTTTGGAGTGCAGTGGAACTACCCCAGTCAATTAGCCCGCTTCTTACTTATTGAATCAGAGATATATTATTGAATCAGATTGAAAGTAAGAACATTTTTTCTTCCAAACTTCCATCCAATATTGACGAAATTTGTCACACAGGTAGACTATGACCATATGATTATGACTATGTTAGGACATAAATAATACTTTTTATCCCGGTGGTGCGTTCCCGTAGGAAAATTATACCCGCCGAAGCCGCGGGGACAAGCTAGTCTTATATAAAAAGCTGCTCCAGCAAAAAAATTACAGCCAGCATACCATGTAACATGAGCAGTCCTCTCCCGAACACAGGGTCGAACTTGCTGGTGAACTGTCGCCGGTCCACGAAGTGCTCGAAGTCCTTGATGGTGATCCGCTTCGTGGCTTCCACATCGCGAACTAAGTATACGGGAGTCACCAGGTCGTAGTATCCTACTATCCTGGAGACCAAGCAGGCTGATTAGGAAATTGAAACTTTTCATAAATTAAAGCCAGGGCTGGTCGATCCAGTCCAATCCAGGCGCTGGCATTCAATCTTATAAAATGAAAATAACTACTAGATTTATCTAAACGGGTTCGATTCCCAAATCGGGCAAAGGGTAATTGGGTTTGTTCTTCAGAAATTTCTCAGTAGCAGCCCGGAGTCCGGATTTCTGCTCGGCTGATGGGAAAAGGCTCGCCCCCTATTATAAGCTCTTCTCCATAGGAGACGACCAATTGAAACCGTGGACCTAGCTTCTGAAGTTTCATAAGTGCCCATGTAGGTTAATGTGAAATAATATATTTTTATATTTTGATTTTGAATGAAAACTGCTTTGATCCAATTTCGTGACCAATCCAGCCTCACTGGATTGAGATACCTACATCAATATAAATAGTATAGTCTTATAAGAAAGTCTGTTGCAATCTCGAACGGACAAGGTATGGAGTCACACGAGAAATATAGTGTTCATAATCTTTTGTAATCAAGATGTTTTTTTATTGAGGACAGTGCAAAAATATTTTGTCCAAGTTAAGCGTTACATAATAAAGCAAATTAATTAGAAAAATTTGTTGAAACTGGCCTATCATCAGGATACGTAGTCATTGTCCTCTCCAAGCAATCAATCATGTGCTCCTTGTTCAGGAACACCCAGTGGAGGTTTCCAAAGAACGGCACTAGCGGCAGATGATTGACACCATCACGAGAAAACTTGGAGTAAAGTTGACGAAGGTACAACACTAGCGCCGTGATGGCCATCACTAGCCAAGTATAAGTCAGGATCATGGCTACAATATAAACAACATTTGGAAAGTATTAGGTACAGATAAATACTACTAAAACAATTAAGTAAAAGTCGCCAATATAGCCATGGAAACAGCTGATCGATAAAGTATCAGAAATATAAAATTAATTATCTAAGATATGATTTAATGTCTGGCATTATAATTAAAAAAATATGGAAACAAACATATCAATCTTAATAGATAAGACACTAAGGCCTGTGTTCACCAACATTCAAACCACCGGTTAGGTATTTAAACAGTTGGTTTATGTCAAATTTCCTATGAAATGTTGAGTAAACAACTGATTAAATAACTAAACAGTTAATTTAAATGTTGGTGAACACAGGCTTAAGTAACAGTAATATCGCGATAAAGCTCAATAACAAAATTAAGTATCACTTGCAGAGTTCTCTGAACTATTAACTTATATTAACAGTTCACAAGCAGTTACGAGTATGAAAGAAATGGGTCGCAAAATTTGTGTTCCTCTTTATAACCATAGTATTATAATAAATTCTAAGTTAACTGTGACACTATGCAACTTATTACATACAACATACCTGTAAAATTCTCAAAACAAACTAATAATTATAAAGTACGAAACAGCCGGCGTCTGCGCCGGTTTGGCGTGACTGACTAACCAGCTGTTTAGTGTCCTGGCTTACGGTCGTTAATATATATATTGAAAGTACACGTTCTGCTGATTACAGAAAATAAATTGTGGTGAAATTATAAACAATCGCCACTTATGATTCTTTTTGACACACTTCTCACAAAGTTCATTAGGTACTTATTAAACTACTAATACTTACTTTATTTAAATCTAAAGCAGTTTAAAATTCTGAAAGTTAAGCTTGTGTATGTATTATATGATTTTTTTTCTGAAAGCACGTTGCAGCATGGACAATTATATATTTTTGCAAAATAATTTGGCGGATATTCTTGTAAACCTCGTATTGGAGCTGGTACAATGGAAAATCTCTGTAGACTCTGAATTTTATTTTATTTAGATGTGTATTATTTTAGAGTACTTTTAAATACAAAATTAGTGACATTAGTCATATAGTTTTTTTTTTTTAATTTACAAGCAAAGGTAAAACTTAAATTAAAGCTGTACATTTATAGCTGTTTACAAGGCTAAAAAAAAAAGCGACCGAGATCTTCCAACTCCCTCAAAAATTCTCTAGTCATCCTCTTGCTAATGATGTGCAACATGTCATAAAAATCTTTTAACAACTTTGTGAATTTTCTAGAATTGTGAATCGAGTCACGTAGTAGGTATGGCTAATATTCAAAATTATGTTTAAAAAAAAATGTTTTTGCTTAAATGACACCTGACAAACCTATTAAATCTGTTATCTCACTCTTATAAGGTAAAATCTTTCTCGTATCTCTATCTTTTCGTGGGTTTAATTTGAAAAAAAAAAAAAACATTGCATTTTTAACAATTATTTCATGCCTCTGTTGCGAATGCAGGCCCGACATCTGTTTCGTATTTCGACAGTTGTTGTACACACAACGTCAGTATGTCCTAACCCCTCAAGTTATAAAATGTTACACTGCTACAACATTGAATTCGTTACGAATAATTTAAAGAATACTCAAAAAGAGTTAAATGTTTCGACTTGGATTCTAACCATCGCAGCACCGAACGTCGTCATATTCATACCGGTACTTTGACGAACTAGCCAGCGAGCCCATGTGAATCGTAATTAAATTGTTATCTAATATTGTCCAAGTAATTTTATCTTTAGGTCTCTGTCTAATCGATAGATGTTATAATTTGAGGGTATCCATTAATTTTACTTACTTTATAAAATTAATCCATCCCCTCAAGTTATAACTACAACGTTTGATGAATACGTTCACTTAAAACGACAAAGAGTAACAACTACGATTTACCCATTATTATAAAAAATGAGTTCTAATTTTATGAGAACAAAAATATTTGTTCCTGTATGAACAAAATGTGAGCATAAAAGGATTTGCGGGACAGCTTGGCATAGCAGTAAGTTAATTATAATAATATTATTTGTGGTCTTCGATTTCGATTTTCGATTTTTGTTGAGTTAGTTGCGGTATCTTTTGAATTGTATACAATAACTTATTTAAAACCATTATTTTCTATACAGAGACAAACGGTGCGCTTATGGGTGCGCAGATTCCAAGAAACCGGCGATGTTAAGACAAGGTCCATGGGTCGAAGGACTACTGGGATCTATACAGACCAATCTGAATGTCATCGGGATATTGCTAAAGTTCACACAACATCGCCATTCACATCCACTTGTTACAGTTCGCAACGGCATGGAATATCTCTGTCCACGGTTAGAAGACATTTACATGCAGCGAACATCCACAGTAATCGACCTGCAAAGAAAATATGTCTAACGGAAGAACATCGAAGAGAACGAGTCTGATTTGCCCTGAAATATATTAATTTTGATTGGGAAAACAATATCGTTATCTTCAGTGTCGATAAAACCTTCAGGTCAGATTGTGATGGTCGAAAAATATTGTGGAGGAAACCTAATGAACGATACCAACCTCAAAATGTTTTACCTAACAGTGCCAGTGGTAGAATAACATTGGGTAAGTTACGTAGTTATGTTATGTATATTCCATCCCATTTAATTACCTAATATTGTATTTAACAAATATAAATTTATCACTGCCTATATAACTATTTATTTATTATAATTTTACTGCAGTAAGTATATTAAATTATTATTATAAATTATATACTTTATATAATTCAGTAGTATTATATATATATATTTTATTTGAACGTCATGATATTGTTTGGAAACAAATGTCTAAAAACAAAATTAAACATTTGTTGTTATTTTCAGGGTATTGGGGGTGGATGTCGTCCATGGGACCGGGAGAACTAGTAGAAATAAGCGGGCGCATGAACGGCTAGACCTATCTGCAAATTTTGCAAGATGTTATGGTGCCAACAGTGCGAGTTGCTTACCCAGAAGGGCAGATCTATTTTGTGCAAGATAACTGTTCTATCCATCGTTCGCGTATAGTGATGGAATGGCTCACCACACAGACTGATATAACTGTCATCTCCTGGCCACAGATAAGTCCGGATTTAAATCCAATAGAAAATATGTGGGGTCAAATGGTTTAAACTGGGATTCAAGCGAAGTGAAGTTCAAGATTAACTTGCACAATGAAGTTTTGAGGAGTTGGGAGTTGATGCGAGGTAGTAATGCAGGTTGGACGATGGTTACTCAAATGAGTAGCAGACTCCAACAAATAATAGAAAGCGAAGTAGGTCATCCTCTTCGCTACTAAATTTAATAAGTATATTAATTTCATCACTTCACACTTCGTTATCCCGGTTAAATATTATTATAATAGAACAGTAAAATTCTATCTCTAGTGGAAAAAAATTGTTAACTAAATATAGTAATCTCACAGTTTTATGAGGTTATGTTAATTAAGTATGAGAAGTAAATAAACAACGAAGACATTAAACTCATTTGATCCCACTATTTTAATTAATATAGCGAAATATTCTAAGTAGATATCATGAGTTAATAAGAGATGTTAATTGATTATTATCTGTTGATAACATGTTTATTCACTTATTATGCTCGTGATGTAATCCTGGCAAACTAACTTCAAGGTCCTAGACAAGTTACAAACGCTTCAAAACTTGTCCATTTCGATGTCGCTTGTCAGACTGCCAAATGTCAAATTTGTATGCAGAGACGACATGACTGATCACGTGACATTTCGTTAGCTTAAGCCAATTTAAAATATAATATTGCTATCGCTTCATCGTTTGCGGTCACTTTTCTAGGGAACCGTTTGTGTCAGTTGGCTAAATATATATATTATGCCACCTGTAAAGTATCAAATCAAAATGTAAAATATAAATCTTTGTAGTAGAATAAGATAAATTTAAAATTTTGTTAAACAATAGTAATAATAAATATAATATTATTAAAATATTTTATTTTTCTTGATTTTTAAATTCTTTAAGTAATATTTATAAACAACAACAACAAAATAGAAAAATACTTAATGTTAAAAAATATAATAATGGCATGACAAAAACCACACTTAATTCAATTAACCTTTCTGAGTGAGGCCTAAGATTTGAGCCTCCAATCGACAATCTTATGTGCGGCAAGCGGTTTTGAAACCTCCGGTCTATATAGACGTTAAGAAACTTTTCGTAAAAGTTAACCCTATCTGTCTTGCAAATAAATGATTTGACTTTGACTTTATGTTTAAGTCAAATCAATTAAAAAATTTATTGAATAAAATCTGTTAAAAACAGACTTAAAAAAAAAAGTTTATTCACTACAACAATACTCGTACAATAATTATAATAAAATGTTTTTGCAAAATACAAAAACCAACTTGGGCCTATCACTTGGATTTGAACGCACATGTCTTTTGGGGGGGTAAGAACTTAATGGAGCTATGTGTACGAAGTCGTATTTCCTCCTTAATGGTATTGAAAGCCGCTTGTATGCGTTTGACTAGTACCTTCCTAGTTGAAACCTCCGTGGCGTATACCAGTTTTTTGGCACGTCCCCAGACATAAAAGTCTAACGGAGTTAGGTCTGGAGAACGTGGCGGCCATGTTATAGGGCCATCGCGCCCAATCCATGCAGTGGGGAACACATTGTCGAGATATTCCTGCACAGTCAAATGCCAATGCACGGGACAGCCGTCATTCTGGAATAATATGGTCATTAAATACCTCGGCCACTAATTCGGGCAGGTAATGCGGTCCAATTACCTGATTCCCAATCACTCCTGCCGTACGTTTACACTAAACCTTCTTTGAAAAGATTTCTGTCTTTTAACACATGGGTTTTCGGCTTTCATTGTCCAGTGGTGCAAATTGTGTAGATTGAGAATCCCTTCTTTGGTAAATTTGGATTCATCCGTCCCCAGTATTCTTTAAAAAAATCTGGATCATCCACATCCGTGTGTAACAGAAACCGACAAAAATCCACTCGTCTGTCAAAGTCGCCACACTCAAGACCTGCATCAAACAAAAAACTCTTTTAAATTCCTCTTGAGCAGTAAGTAATTGCACAAGAAGATTTTGCACGTAACTAAAACCGACAAAACTCAATGAAAACAAGTAACAAAACGAAAGAATCGCGGAGTACGGTGAACTAGCACACACGTGCTACCGAAGCAGAGGCAGTGATGTCTCGACTAAAAAAATGAGGGGGTCGGCGGCAGTTCGGGATTTGTTCAAACCGGTTTACGCTATGCAACAAAAAGATAGAAGATAGATGTGTAAAGCATTATTATAGAAATGCAATAAACATTATTCATTTTTTTATTTACCCCACGGACACTATCTCCCGGGAGAAGTCATGTTCCTCATCTCTGGCTTGCCTTTATTGGCCGGCTTGAGTGAGATTTGCAAGAGCAAACATGCTCGGAGGAAGGAAGTATTCCAGTAAGTGCTTGTAGGGATCTTGACCATCTTCCGGGCTCTGGGATTGTTCTGAGAGCCGTGGAATACCTCTACACTCCTCGAGCACCTCAGGATATGTTGCCCCCTTGTCGCTACGTCACTATGTGCTAGCGACCGTTTTCGGGGGCCCATTATTGAGTGTGCAAGTCACCCCCTGCCATTTTATCCGTGTATAATAAAATATTGATCAGGCAAGGGTCATAGTCCTTCCATAGTTTTAGGTAACCAGTCCATTTTACCCACCCAAACCCATAGTCCAATCTTTGTTTCCATAATATCTTGCAATAGTCCTACACCAACCGGGGGTTTTCCTTGGGTGCACTTGCATAGTGCGTACAGGGATAATCGTCGGTTAGTGCCTCATTTCATTAAAAAGCGTCTAACGGGCCTCTGCGAGTTGGCTTCGGCCCCTCGTACGCCTTCCAAAGGTCCGGGACCCGAGGGTCCCAAGATATGTAAAATATATAAAAATAATAATAATTTATTTGCAATAAGTATTGGTACAGTGTTGGTCTTAAAGTCAGTAATTAAGTTCCTAATACATAGTCAGACATTTGGGGGTTTATTTATAAACGTTGCTTAAAGTTAAGTGACGTTCAAACGTCAAAAATGTATGGTTAAACAGTCGCTAATCATTACTTAACTTTAAGCAACGTTTATAAGTAAACCCCTTGATATGCAAAACATTACAATATATTTAATGCTAGAGTATTATATTTATGTCTAATGGCATGCTTTAAATGCTAATTTCTATTATTCATTAATTTTACAATGCAGTCAATATTACCTAATTATTAATTTATCGTCACATAAATTTAGAACAGATTAGTTAACATTATTTATAAATTCATATATCGAATAAAATCGTTTTACTTGTTGTCTGTGTGTCTGTCTGTTTGTTCCGGCTAATCTCCGAAATGGCTGGACCGTTTTTCAACATTCACTGGCAGATAGCGGATGTTATAAGAAGTAACTTAGGCTACTTCTACTTTAGAAAAAGCCACGCGGGCGAAGCAGCGGGCAGCAGCTAGTCCTGCGAGTCGAAAAAAGGTGCTTTTTTCTTTCTTTATTCATCTCCATCCACAGTCTTTCATCGTTCACTTTCTTCAAAGTTATTTTTTTTTGGCTTTGTCACGCAATCTATCTAAAAAAATGCCTCTTTTCTCAACGACTTTTACCGCATCCTATGTGCACACCCCGACAATCGGCTACTCCTCAGGTTTCCTGTCACTGGCTCTACGTTTAGCCTCCTAACATTGTCCTCATCCTGCAGCATGCAGTTATCCCTTTTGTAGCCCAATATTGTTATGCGATAATGCTCTAGGTAAATGACAAATTCCAAGTAAAATTAAATTAAAAGGACTCTCATTTCCAACAGGTGAAGAATAATAGTAACTATTTTAGTTAAGATTAAAGTTCATACGTAGCTCAAGTAAGATATATTCTACTTACATAATAAAAATCTTGAATAAATTTATTCACTGACAGACAATGCACAGCCTAAACCACTGGGCCTAGAAGCATGAAGCTGAGGAATTATTTTAAAGAAAGAAAGAAAAATATTTTATTTGGGACACGCACGGAAAATACATACGGGAACTTACATAAAAATTAAAACATAATGAAAACAAACCTGTTTGTGGCCAAAAAGGCTATCTCTGCATAATGCTACAGCTAAAATTAAAAAAAAATACCGTCGAAAATTCATCCCCTAAAGGGATTCAATAGGTCATGAAGGTTTGTATAGAAGTTCGCCATTTTTAGCCATGGGACTGCTATCGAGCACACGGCTTATTATTTAATAAAACTAGGTCATATAATAAAGATATTTAAAAAAAAACCGGTCAAAAGTGAGTCGGACTCACGCACCGAGGGTTCCTTACCATTAAAAATTATTAAAAAAAAAAAAACATTTGCTCTACTATCTGTCAAGAGATGGCGCAGACCTATAATAATAATAATAATACCATTTATTTCAGGCAACATAGGCCCATAGAAATATACCTTAACCTAAACATACATAATTTAATATAAAACTTAGTAGGTACTTCACTTAGCACTAGCTGCACTTTGTAGGTACTGTCCTGTGGAACTGGTCCGCGGAAGCGACGGAACACTACGTCCTGCGGCCAAAAGTCTTCTTCCATGACGACGGGCAGCTACAGCAACCTACAACTGCAATATTAGAAAAAGTATGCTATTTAGAGACATCGTTTTATTTTTCCTGTAATCTTTAATACTTGTATCACATAGAATGATTTCACATTTTCTCTATGCAAACTTCGGAGATAACGGGAACAGTATTTTTTTTTTTAATTTTTCGTCTAAGGTCGATAACTATGCGGCCTAAAAAAAGGAAAAATGTTTGAGAATGTGCAAATAGCGCTCTTTTATATGATACTCCACATGCCCTAGTAGACCCACTTCGATTATTTAAGAACCCCGTTCAGTACCAATTGCAAAAAAAAAAAAAAAATCTTATTTGAAAAATAGTTGGGCAAACGTTATCTAAAACTATTCCAAATTTCAAGTTGATAGCATTAGTAGTTATTTAGATATCCAGCTGTAACAGACGGACAGACAGACTGAGTCGTTGGATAAGGGTTCCTTTTTACCATTTTGGTATGGAACCCTAAAAATGACTTTTTCTTTGTTTATTACCGTAATAATCATCATCCTCCCAATTTATTTGGAGTTGGCAAAGTTCGTCTTCCTTTAATTGTAATGTAACTTTTATTTTTGTTTTGCACTGCTCTTACAAAATTAGATTAAAAATATCAAACAGGCACCATCTTTGATATTTTTAATCTTATTCTAATCTTTGTACAACATGTTTGAAATAAACTGATTTGATTTCATTGATCACTATCAGCCGTTATGTTCACTTCCTTCTTTGCCATTTTCATCTCCATCCGTCCTCCTCCTTTTCAATGGTTTGCTTCTTTTCTTAGTGTCGTCTATAAAATATATTCACATTACCATAACATAAAAAAAAATCCTCTGCATGACATGTCCATCGACTATGACGGTGACGACCATAACGATTCATGACTGTCGCTACACTCCTCACCTGTTTCGTCTCCGGAGTTACTTTCAGACTCCCTCTTACATGCTTAATAATTCCTTACCTTGTTATACTCGACATGTCTTTTAGACTTTTGCATTTTAATGGAGCACAGTAGGGGTCAGGGAGGACACTGATGGATCGTAATCATGAGTTTGTTTGACTAATTCAAGCTAATAAGTCTTCACATGGGGAATCCATAAGCTGTTCCCAGGTAATAAGGTGGTTTTATGTTTTCGTTTGGCCATTGCGTCGATGCAACATAGTACTTAGCCTAGATTCAATGATATAGCTGTATGGCGTATATTATCGATGTAATGACTAGTGTTAGACTCAAGTAGAACGCCTCCATTCTTGGCAGATTGTTAGTTGGTGTTATGTACAATCTGACAAGAATGGAGGCGTTTGACGTTGTAAATATAATTACACCAAGGGATATTGACCACTCCTTGATCGCTGTTGACCGCTAAAATTGCACTCAATTTATTGAAAAACTTAATTTAGACTTTAATGTGTAGCCATTAGGCTTATTTTCTTTATTGTTCGTGTGTAGTGTTCATGCGATTGATTCAGCTTCATTAGAAACAGATTTGCAGGTAGATGATGCAAGTGAATTGCAATAGTGATGCAAAATTCAAAATTATTTATGGATATCATAAAATTTAGGAGAACAAAGAAGGAACACAAAATGAAGTTTTGGAGTAAACTGATTTAATTTTTTTAGCAACAAATATTGTGAAATATTATTAATTGTGCAATGTGGCGGCAGTAAACAACCTGTATTGAGAATGAGGAAAACGGATAGTTGGATATTTATGTATGTAATTTTGATTACGTGAATACTCGTAAGTGCCGACTGATGTAATTTTAATACAGGTTGGTAAAATTAAATAAAAACGCCAGCATCTGATTATCTTGTTTTTGGAAACATCTGTTTTTGTACCAACAAATAACATCAATACAAAATACTCTTATTTGTGTGTAGGTATGTCACTTTCATGGACCGTGTTGGCTAGAGATAGCTGGACGGACGCTAGTCGTCTGTACACAACAACCATCTCTCGAAGAGTTTAATTTCAAGTTACGCTAAATGCGAAGTCTGATAATCGTTGATTTATTAATGCACTGATAATTTTTCATTTTTAGAGTTCCGTACCTTAAAAGGAAAGAACGGAATACGGCCTTACAAATAAACACGGAATAAAGTTATCCAACGAATACCTTCAAAGTCAAAGATCTTTATTGTGAGACAGTGGTTATAGAGTTGTTATTTTGGTGTGCGTTTGCACTGCTCCACCATGTTATGCATACAATAGTTTGAAAAATTTGTTATCTTAGACCTAAGTTTATGATATATATTAATTGAAATAGACATATTTTTAAAATAGAGCTATATTTTGCATCAAGACATAAAAACAGTTTGGGACTAACTCATCACGAATCTGTCGGACAAAAATTCATGTACTGTATAATATGGTCTATTTACCAAGAAGTCATTTAATTTTTTCTTAAAAAAATCTATTTCTCTTATTTGTTTAGGAAGCTTATTATAAATTCGTGAAGACATTCCGAAGAAATTCTTAGAAAGTAGGGCTGTTTTTGAAGGCATATTAGTTATTTTGTCGGTTTGTCGACGGGAGTGCAGGTTACCAAATTTTTCCTTATTAGTTTTTACGAATATAGCGGTCATATAGATGTAGAGGGCAGGAAAGGTTATTAACTTTTTATAATATGGCATACAATCTGAGGCTCGTATGCCAAAAACGGCTCTAAGACATTTCTTTTGCGCCCTAAAGGCGAGTTCCTTGTCCGTAGCATTCCCCCAATAAACAAGTCCATATCTAAGGGTAGACGTTACATAGGTATAATAGGCGGTTACTTCGGTATAACCATACATTTTTTGACGTTTATACTTAACATAACTTTATTCCGTGTTTATTTGTATTAGGGATAGACTTCAAATAACAATATTGTACATGAAGGTATAAAAGGGGGACGAATCCTAGGGCATCAATAAATTCGTCCGTGAAAAGTACTCAAAAGTTTGGCTGAATGGCAATACTGCTGCTTTTAGAGTTTTACTCAAGAATTTTTATTGTCAATCAAGTCAATCGTTGGAAGCCACTGTCCTCGTGAAAACAAGCTATCTATCAGATTAATTATTATCAAGCTCTTGACAACGAAGTGATATTGCAGCAACTGCCTATGTATTTAGCCACCAATAACGTATAAATAATAAAATCTGCCTAGCCTTTTCCCAACTATGTTGGGGTCGGCAATAACGTATATCTAGAAGTAAAATCTTTTGTAGTAGTAGTGCAGGGACTCGAGAGAGTCTATTTGGGCTACAATTGATCCATTTATCATTTAGTGTGATTGTAGAACAAATTTTGTCCCCCTGTCTTCTACTGGGTACATCTTAGCGTCTGAGCCCTACTACCTGTTCGTTAAAGAACTTGATGCGAGTTACAAAAACAAACAAATTGAAATCAATTGACAAAAAATTATAAACACGTTATAAGCCACGCAAAGATTGAGTTACAGCAAAAATATTTACTTATGAATAAA
Source organism: Dryobota labecula (assembly GCA_947523025.1). Taxonomy (NCBI): domain Eukaryota; kingdom Metazoa; phylum Arthropoda; class Insecta; order Lepidoptera; family Noctuidae; genus Dryobota; species Dryobota labecula. The sequence continues at coordinate 1,550,253 of OX383290.1, forward strand.
GATAAGGATACCTGAATATTATTTTTTACTTTAAATGCCATAGTTACTAATAATATTTATGTCTCTCCTTCAGTTAGAGTGCTCATAACTCGAGAAAAACTGGTCCGTTTTACATGATTTTATTTTAAGAAACTGTTGCAAGCATGTTTGTGTTTGCTGTGTTTTTAAAAGGGCTTAATATAACCATTGATCCTATTCTTAATTATTATTCAGAACATGTTCTTGCTATCTTTTATTAATACCTTTCTATACAGTGTGTCTGGTCACCGGTGTCCGACCCGTTAAGGCGAAGCAATATGATCAATTTTATCGACATATCCACCATAATAAACCATTTAGTTTAGGTAGTATCTTAGTGCATCTAAAAAGTTAAAAAAGGTATGCTAATAGTCTAGTTTTATTTAAAACATTTAAAAAGATTTAAAAAAAAAAACAACCGTAATTTCACACATTTTTTGTTTCTAGTATTTTTTTAGGTTTTAATGGGAGTTATTGATAAACCTTTTAGTGTCAACTTATTGCCTACTTTTGTAGCTGTCGAACGAAACACACTTTTATGCCTGTAGATATCACTCATCGATAGATATTGCAAAATAAATTAAACCATTTATTAAAATGGCCGCCAATTCAAAACAGTTGTGGCAAAATACCTTGTTATGGTGGATTTGTCGATAAAATTGATCATAATGTTTCGCCTTATCAGTTGAAGTTTTATGTTGTTTAGATGAAATAAAGAATACCTCTTGTTTACAAATTATGATTATTTATGCACAATCCATCTGTATAATAAGGGAGTTATTAAGTCCCAAGATAAGTTAAGATTTCACAATCTATTTTCAGACTGTAACATTGTGAACAATTACACAATAAATTATCTATAAATTTTCAGAATCCGGATTCTATTTGTGTATTCCCGTTATCACTGATAAGATAGAAATTATAATGACAAAAATAAACGCGTTGCGATAACATCTACATATACACATATAATAAAATCGTAGCGAAGTCAAAACTGAACATTGAATATTTTTGAAAAAAGTTATGTCATCGAGGTCTGGGATCAATTCTTATGCCTAAAATATAGATTTTAGAATTTTTTACTGTTTGTCTGTTCCAGCAATCACGCAAATTTTACCGGATAAGTTCTGTTCAAATTTTGCATAGATATTCTCTTTAAGTCTGATCATAAGTATATATGTGGCGGCATCTTCAGCGCCACATATGACCTGACTTACACAAATCCTGCATCGCGCAATCAGAGTATACTGCGCGACCGGCATATTTTCAACATCCCGGCATCAACCGTCGGGCAGTTGCCCACCAGCCACAACACCCGTCTAGTCGGAGGATCCTCCCTTTTCTGTAGAGTTTGAGTGAACTTGACACCCTGTTTCTCATATCTCTATATAGTATAATCACGCTATTTGCTATAGGGGATGGGAAATATTGCATTATGTTTGTTTTCCTATATAGTTTACAGCAAATTGTAAAAAGACGAGCCAAACTTAGAACATTGCAGATAGTTACAGATTTAAGCTTTTAAATGATTGTCATCACACTAGCACGGTATCTTTATGGGGCTAAGCAGTCAATCATCATGACATAATACAGGGTGGATTTTTGAGATGGGGCAGTAAGGGAAGGTACCTTAACCGTTGTAGCTACACGAAATCGGTCTGAGGAGACTTTCCTTAACTTTTTCAGACATTATGATCTGCATACATAAACTTTGAAAAAAAAAAAAAAAAATCAGTCAGCAAGAAAATGGGCAATTTACATAAAACATTTTTTGGTGCTAATAGATCCTGTTTCATATGAGGGTCAAAAAATCTAGAGATACCTAGTACCTAGAGGTACTAGACTAACTAAGGTTTGTGTACTAGAAGAGTCATTTCGTGGGAAATGACACTCAAACTTACTTTTTAGAGTTCCGTAGGTACACCTCAAAGGTAAAAAACGAAATCCTTATAGGATCACTTCGTTGTCCGTCCGTCCGTCCGTCCGTCCGTCTGCCTGTCTGTCTGTCTGTCTGTCAAAAACCTTTGTCTCAGGAACTCGTGGAGATATCAAGTTGAAATAAATATCAAATACGTAAGTATAACTATGGTCCCTCGGAGCTTTAAAAAAATCAAGCTTCTAAGTCAACGCAATAAAAAATACGGCTATTTAAGCGACATATCGCAAACAAATAAATCAATTTACTTTAATTTACTTTACCTGTATGGGTACTTCCTGTTCAGAAAAAGACACAAGTGAAAAGTTGAAATTCGTTCATTCACAGTTCTAACCTAACCTAACATCGGGGTGCCACTAGCGGCTTGGAATGCAACTACTTTACTAGCTGAGAATGACGATAAATAGGTTGCTTTCGTCGATCCGGCCGACTTTAGATGAGGCGCATTGTGATGTAACCGGGTAAATCATCAAATGGATACGACAAACGATCGGACCACGACAAATATAAATGTTAGGTTAGATTAATGGTGGTAATGAGAAATCCTGTGTGTTTACAAACTATTGTTATATTGTTTTAGCGATAGCTGTACGTCAGGAAAAATCTGTATGAATGTATCAGTCAGTGTATCAGTGTTCTGATATTAGGTAGTATATGCAGGAACGTAGGCATTCGTTAATTCACTAAAAACGAAAAACTTCCCAAGCAATGGGAAATTACTGCTAAAAACTGCGAGATCAGGACAAGCTGCTACTGACACGGACAACTGCACGTCGCTTGCTCCCGCGTCACCAGTCCTGAGTCTCTGTATATTTTGGCTGCTGAGACCAAAACTACGAACGTAATGTACAGGAAAGATTTATAAAAATAACATAACATCACGCCTGTATTCCTCGAAGGGTTAGACAGAGATGTATCTATAGTACACCCACATTTCGCCAGTTATTTTTAGGTCCCCTGTAAGGGGGCGAGCCTATTGCCATCAACCGGACACAAATCCAGACTCCGGACTGCTACTGAGAACTTCTAGATAGAAAACTCAATTACACTTTGCCTGATCCGGGAATCGAGCCCAGGACCTCATGCTCTATAGTAGCATGACCACTAGACCGAGGCAGTTTTTATTTAAACAAAAAATGTGTCTTTTGTTCTAATATATTGTGGTGTCTTACGACTAACACGCGAACGAAGTCACGGGCAGAAGCTAGTGACATAATATATTTATTCACGCCCTGCCGTGGTACGCTCAGAGATATTTCGCTCGTGCTCCGAGAAACACGTTTGAAACTTGTTTCAAAATTACGCAGTGTTTTGTTGACGATTGAACCGTGTGTTTACAAACTAGTGTTGTGCTTGCGACGAAATAGTAAGTTATGTCTTTTTTTTTTCCTTATTTTCTTAATGTGTTGTATAATTAATTACGAAAAATACAAAACGAAATAGATGTACTATAACAAAATAAACAAATGTGTATCAAGTAGATACAACAAATGTAAGGTTTACAATGTTGCAGCCTTTGTGATTAAAGCAGCACTGATCAACACTGGTTTGCGGTTCGTAATTTTTACTAAGAATTATTTTAATAACAAGGTATTGCGGTTGCACAAAAAAATCACATGAAAAAAATACTGGTACTTAACTAATATTATCTTACCTGCACATCATAAAACATCGAGTCAAAATAATTGTTAGTTTGATGAGGATAAAAACAAGTTGACCGGACTTTGATCATCATCATTATTTCTGTCCGGAATCACCTACTGCTGGGTATTGGGCTCCCCTTTCTTCTGCCACACTTCCCAGTTCCGTGCGTCCTTCTTCCAGGTGTTTGCCGCGATTTCGACGATATCGTCAACCCAACACGCTTTTGGACGGCGATTTCTATGGCCTAACCTTGGCCACCATTCACTCCATCGGTCATCTCCGCGTCTAACTAGATGTCCTGGCCAACTTCACTTGAGGCGCATCGCCCTGTGGACTCAGACTACGGTTATGCCAAGCATGGCTCGCTACATGGCCTTTTGTGCCACTCGTATTCGGTGGACAGTCACCTTTGTGACCGTCCATGGCTCGGCACCGTAGGTCCTTGTTGGCAGGATACCGAACTTTACTCACGAATGAATAAATTATAATTATAAAAATCTTCTATCTGTTAAGGAACCTCTTGTAGATAAATAAATTCCTTGTTTACATATTTCATTCTCAACTGGAGTAAATAGAGTAATTAATTACTAGTTTAATACTCAATACTTTATTTGCGTTCCACAATGTGTCACATACAATTATTTGAGATCAATAAGGACCCTGTCAGGTACAGTAAAATAGTAGGAGAGAGGAAGCTTTGCAAAACTTAACATAACAGTCTTCTGAACTAAATATAATAATATATAGTATTTGGGGTTTTTATACATATTATATAGTTTACTGTACCAATTACTTCATGAATTAGAGCCGCCGTTATGTAATAATTAGAAAATTATACAGATAAGTAGACCGAGGATAAAACTGGTTATGTCTGAGTGTTTACATTCGCGTAAAATATGGAAAGTGAGAGTAGAGAACAAGTTTTAATTATAAGAAGGTAGTGCCAGACTTTAGTATCAGATGATAACTATTTGGTAATGAAAAAATCGCTAAGTAATTTCCACATTTTCCAGAACTAGATTTTGATCCCAATATTCCTACCGACATTACAGAGGTTATTAGCTCGTGCGAAGATTCATACGAAAACAGTCTTCATTAAATAATTTTATCTAATTACTGTCAGCAAAATTATTAAAATTGATACCTTACGTTAACTTGCCGTGGTAAAAATGACAGTTGTAATTTTTACCACGGAAAATTTTATATGGTAGTCAATTTGCTCAACAAATTAATTTCCGTGACTTTATATCCTCGAGTTTAAGGCTGATGATTGCAGGACTGCATTAACTTACTATACGAACAAATGCACTGGTTTTATAAATAGATGTGACTCAAACTACTTTATTAGATGCACATACATGAGTATGTGCATCTAATAAAGTTAACATTAACATAAATTTCAAAGGACGTGACCACACTGCTAATATTGAAGAGTAACAATCAGAATAATTGAAGTACCTATCTATAGATTCATTGCCATTCAATGGTGGCCTATTGCATACTCCAATAATTTACTAAAAACAGGATATCTGACAATACCGGCAATCAATACTGTTTACTATTAATATTTATTATAGAAGTATGCGAAAGTCTCTCTATCCGTCTGTTACCATTTCACGCCTATCCTTCTGAACCGATATTTATTAAATTAGACAGATAGGTAGCCTGGGACTTGGAGAAAGACAGGCTACTTTTTTACCTGAATATGTTTATTAAAAAAACCGGATAAGTGCGAGTAGGACTCGCGCCCTGAGGGTTCCGTCTCAAAGCTGTACCTGGCTGCCCGCGGTTTTACTCAAGTTACACGACTTATGAATTTCCAATTCCGGATTGAAGGACAAACTTAATGTTGCAGTTTGATAATAAACTTTTCATAGAGTAGAGAGTCAACCAACATAAATTAAATAAAGACGATACCAGCCGAAGATACGGCCTAACCATAGTCTGTTTTCGTTATTGTAGTAACTACTATTTGTCTAGCCACTGTTCATGCAGCACATGACAGACATGAGTATTGTAGGTAATTTAATTTAATGTAATTAGTAAACAAACAAATGATTAACTAACTAATTGAGTCATTTATTGAAGTGAATAAGTAGGTACCTATGTTTAATACCTACTGGGTGTCAAAAAATCATGACGAGATTAAACTATCATTATATTTTTAACATACATACGTTACATACATGTTAAATTATTTGGTAAACAAACAAATATTTTTGATGATTATAAACAGTGTGAAAAATAATATTACCTATACCTAAAAATTGTATTCGAGATCAAAAATGTAAATAAAGATGTTGCCAATTTAAAATAATAACCACAATTGCGTAGTTTGTCGAAAAGTATATACATATACATAGTGGTAAAATTGTAGGTACATATATCTTAAACAGGTAAAATATAATAATGCACACAGTTTTCAGTTTTAAAGTGACGTAAACTACGATCCAAGAATAAAATATAGCTATTTGAAATAAAATCGTGAAAATTATTTTTATTAGACTGGCAATAAGGCAGAAAATAAGCTCTAAACACTTTGACTTCCATTTAATATTTTCCAATTATAAAAGGTTTTTCCTTCTAAACAAGACAATCTTGTAATGTTATCTGGTGAAAACTGTTTAATCTATCTTTAAAAATAAAAATAAATCACCGAAATGTATGTACGCGCATAACTTTCGAACGACTGCACCAAATTGGATATTTTTTTTATTGTATTCGTTAACGTCAGGACAAGGTATAAAAGTATATTAAAAATAATAATAATATTTAATATATTTTTAGACGTTCAGTTGTTCAGCAAGGAATTGTTAAATTCAAACAGAGCATACGTCATAATGTCAATGTTGTATGCTCCCGGGAATGATTTAGGTAGGGTAGGGTAGGGTAGGGTAGGGTAGGTAGGTAGGAAAGATAGGGTAGGGTAGGTACGTAGGTAGATAGGGTTGGGTTTTTTTAATTGTTTTATTTAGGTAGGTACGGTAAGGTAGGCAGATAGGGCAAGTAGGGTAGGTGGTAGGTAGTTAGTGCTACCCGTGCGAAGCCAGACCGGGTATTCTAGTTTTTTTTTTTTAAATATGATCGTTAACAATTGAAATGTAAATTATATAAAATAAATAAATATGAGCAACTTGTCCAAAATAATAGAAAACTTTTATTTTCATTCGTTTACGATGGGAATATTTTGACACGCCACACCCGCTACAGCGTGCTTTCAAAAGCACGAAATATTATAAAATCAAATAATTAGAATGACTAGGGAAATGTTGACCACTCCTGAAACGTCACTTTGACGAATGACATTTCTTTGTTTACATTTTTGATTACTAATTCCATTTCTGACCTTAGTTGATAACTTTATTATATTTGTTTTGTCCGTTCACTGATAAGGTAAGTTCAAGTTCATGTTTACAAATTATTTATTTACACACAATTAGTGAACACCTGCCCACGAGTTCGCCCACTTTGTAGTCAACTATACTATAAAACATACCGTATGGGACTCAGCAATAGTATTAGCTCTCTGCCAGTGAAAGAACTTCGAAATCGGATCAGTTCTTTCAGAGATTACCTCCTACATACAAACTAACAACCTATACCTATTTATAACATTAGTGTAGATGACTGTAGCATATTAAATTATGATGCCATATGCTATGTTATCATTACTAATTTCAGTATTTTTTTTATCGAATATTAACATATCGTTTATTCGCCTGTCCTTATCCCAATTTATTAGTGGTCAGCGCGGCATGTCATCTTCATCCATACATCTCTTAGTAGCCCACATCTCAGCAGTCACCTCTTTTCTCTTTAAAAATACTAGTAATTGAGACAACTACTGACCAATGCCTAAAGGGCAGTTCAGACTACGCTGTAATATACAGGGTGGAAAAAATTTAAGGGCCCTGGAGGGGAACTATCTTAAATCCTTTAGTTAGCTCATTTTACTGAAAGGAAATATTCCTTTATTTTTTATAGAAACAAACCTGCATTCAAAGATCTTCTAAAATTCGCTTGTCTCACCCGGGAATCGAACCAACTGAAAATTAAAAAAAACCCTCGCTATTTTATCATACGAATCGGTAGGATTATTGTTCAGAATATTGTCTAATAAACATTTGGTCATTGAAATAAAAAAAAGTGAAAACTAATATTAATTTAATTTTATCATCAATACGAAGAATACACAAAGATGAAACATTAAAAAAAAAGACGGATATTAAGAAGAGAAAAGAATCTTAATAATTTAACTAATAAGTTGCTCGAAATGACCGTTCGATATTCGATAGTTCCGGTTACATAAATTTAGTCTACGTTAAAATTCATTTCGTGTAGCCTTCTGCAAAGTGTTCTGGTGTATGCTCCTAATAACATTTTCTACCGCAAATTACCGATAAGTTCCTCAAAATCGACCCCCTTGGTAATTTCGAGCGACTTATCAGTTAAATTATTAAGATTCTTTTCTCTTCTTAATATCCATCTTCGTTAAAAAAAATGTTTCATGTTTATATGTTCTGCGTAATGATGATAAAATAAAATTAATATTAGTTTTCACCTTTTTTTATTTCAAAGACCAAATGTTTATTAGACAATATTCTGAACAATAATCCTACCGATTCGTATGATAAAATAGCGAGGGTTTTTTTAAATTTTTAGTTGGTTCTGTGGCGGTATCAACAACGCTACATGCGAACTACGCATCAAAGACCTGACGTCACAAATCCTGCATCGCGCTATCAGAGTTTACCGTGCGACTAGAATATATACAACATCCCGACATCAACCGTTGGGCAGTTGGCCACCAGACACGATACCCGTCTGGTCGGAGGATCCTCCCTTTACTATAGAGTATGAGTGAAATTTACACCCTGTTCCTCATACCTCTAAAGTTCGATTCCCGGGTGAGACAAGCGAATTTTAGAAGATCTTTGAATGCAGTTTAGTTTCTTAAAAAAAAAAAAAGGAATGTTTCCTTTCAGTAAAATGAGCTTAACTAAAGGATTTAAGGTAGTTCCCCTCCAGGGCCCTTAAATTTTTTCCTCCCTGTATAGCATATAGCAAATATTGTATATCACAACTATATCTAGCATACATTTTATATGGACACGTTCACACAACGCTATGCTATAAAGTACGTAAAATGTATATTGTTGTGCTATAATTATGCTTTTTAATATAGCGTAATCTAAACTAACTGCCCTTAATTCGTTATAATAATGGAAGTTTCGTTAAAAGAGTAAGTGTGGAGTTTCTTGCCCATTCTTTTCTATACGTACTTATTATGTATTGTTCTTCTACGACTACCTTTCTGCAGGCGCAACTAGAATCTATTCCTTTTTCTTGTAAATATTGACGTTCCAAAGTGCCTTTTAAGTACCAATTTGAATTAAATGATTTGACTTTGACGTTAATTTGGTAATTGGTCTATGACCCGAGACGAGTGGCTTACCTTGGCACTGACAAATATAGCGTACTTACAACCACATTACACGCGTTTGTGATCTTTACATTCAAGCTTGAGATTAGGATAAGGAAAGGTATTTTTCACATACAACTATATATTAAGCGAGTTTTAGGAGAAGAAGTTACAGATCAGTTCACTAGCAGTGAACCAATCAGATACAGATTTCAGAATAATCAGCTTTTAAAGTTCCCACTCCCGGGAGGACAGGCTGACAGGCCTCCTCTTTGTGAGAGGGAGTGGGCCGTAATCAACCACGTGGGCCAAGTGCGGGCCTGCAGATGTCACATGTCTTCGAATTTTTGGTTCTAAGCCGGTGTCCTCACGACGATTTCCTGCACCCTTATGTGAGCTACTGTCACAACGCTACTATTGTGATGAAAAAAAATACACAAAGTCAAGCGCCTGCCTGGGTTCGAACCTACGACGTACGAGTCGTAAATCTCGGCCGTTACCACTGGGTCACCACTACTCTTACACACAGATTGCACAAATTTCAGTATTGATGATAAACATTTAACAAAGCAGACGCTTTTTGATGTAGCTGATAAAGAGTTTAAATCTCAAGTCTACTTAGATAAAAACTTAACTGTACTATTAAATGACACAGAAGAAATCGATGAAAACTACAAATTCTCACAAAAATCGCCAAAAAACAAAAAAAAAATCTTATTTAAAGAAAAAGCCAGCATTTTTTCCCAAATGTTTTGATGATAAACCATAAACTGGACATTTTGGTTTATCTGAAACAGCTAAAACGTTTTGACCTAAGATTGTTGTTGTTTCAGATCATGATACTACTCCTCATCTGGGTGGCGGTGCTAATCGCCGTGCTGGTCTTATACCTTCGGCAAGTCTACTCCAGGTTCAGTCGCTATGGCATCAAGCATTTCAGGCCCGTTCCACTTTTGGGTAACATGACTAGGATCCTGTTCCGTGTGGATCATTTCGCTGATGATGTCGTGAGGCTGTACAACAGTTTTCCTGAAGAAAAGTAAGGAGTTATGATTACTTAGTTTAGTGATTTGATTACAGTTACCTTTTTATACCAAATCATTTAGTTTGGCAACTTCTACCAAACCCATCGGTATTTTTCAAAATATCTTGTTCATTAGATTCGTGGGAAGATTTGAATTCATCAATGAGATGGTAATGATCCGTGACATCGAGCTGGTGAAGAAGATCACTGTCAAAGACTTCGAGTACTTCCTCGATCACCGCTCCATCTTCAGCACCAGTGACTCTTTCTTCTCCAGAAACTTGTTTTCTTTAAAGGGTATGAACAAGATAAATATCAAAATTAATCTATCACTAAAAGAGCATTTGATGCTATACGCAAAGATGCTTATATATGGCTATTTGTCAAGTGTAGCTATTACCTATACCTTAGGCTTTATGCGGAATAGTTAAATATTATTTTCAAGGAAAATATTCCTAGGGAACACGATCATGCTTTGGGTTCATTTAGAATAAAGCATAACATTTTAGTATTCTACAGGTCAAGAATGGAAAGACATGCGTTCAACATTGAGTCCAGCGTTCACAAGTTCTAAGATGCGTTTGATGGTGCCTTTTATGGTGGAGGTTGGTAATCAGATGATGAGCTCGATTCAGAAAAATATCAAAGAAAACAAATGTAAGTTTTTCGGATGTCTTAAACTTTGCTGGTCGCTTTAGGTAATTTTAAAACAATTGAAAAAAAAAAAAAAGTTTTAACTACGATTCTCCATTCATTCTAAGGTTTATTTGACAGCCGGCTACATAGATATAGACTGCAAGGACCTGACGACGCGCTACGCCAACGACGTGATCGCCTCCTGTGCCTTCGGACTGAAGGTGGATTCCCATAATGAAGTGGACAACGAGTTCTACGCCATGGGCAAGCTGTCATCCACCTTTAATTTCCGTCAGATGCTCATGTTCTTCCTAATTGCTAATGCACCGAAAGTTGCTAAGGTAAGTCATCACTGCGTACTTTTTGTTTTTATTTATTCTCAGGCTCCTCGCCCACGGCGACTTTTTGTAGCGATGCAGTAGCGATGCTGTTGCGCGTCCGCATCGATACAGTCGCGAAGCGGTCGCTAGCTGTGTGCTCTCGCCCACGGGCCCAGATTCAGTCGCGATGCTGTCGCGCTTCTGTCGCGATGCAAACGCGATTCAGTAACGGCACAAAATGCCACAGTTGCACTGATGCTCGGTTCTCCACCTACGCGCCACTCTCCCTCCGTTCTTTCCCCGATGTGGTCCGACACAGTCGCGCGTTTGCATCGATACAGTCGCGATGCTGTTGCGCGTTTACGAAGCGCGCGACAGCATCGCTACAAAAAGTCGCCGTGGGCGAAGGGCCTTAAAGTAAAGTGTGACTTTGATTTCATCTTTCTTTGTTTAAGGTGAAGTTTCGTTACACAACCATTTGCTCATACTCTTGTAGAACACAAGTAGTACTTGTGAACAACGTACCTAATGATATCTGGAGACAAAGACGATACCTAAGGCTGATTAGATCTAAATTAATAAATCAATAACTTAATATCAATAGACAAACAACTTGACCATTTTGAAGGTTAATGTACCTACCTATGTTACCGTACTCTATACTAATACTAATCTATCTATACTAATATTACAAAGCTGAAAAGTTTGTTTGTTTGTTTGTTTGTTTGTTTGAACGCGCTAATCTCAGGAAATACTGGTTGGAATTGAAAAATTCTTTTTGTGTTGGATAGTCCACTTATCGAGAAATGTGATAGGGTATATATTATCACGCTAAGACCAATAGGAGCGGAACATAAATGAAAAATTCTTCCTTTTTGAGAGCTTCCGTTGCGTGCGCTGCGTAAACGGTTTAAGTTACGCAAATATCTTGTATGATGGAATTAAAAAAAAGTCCGCGACAGCATAATGTCTATCTTTTAAGATTGACTCACTACTCGTATAACCTTTTTTATGGTAATCAAATTTGTTCGAAATTAATGCATTATTTGCGAAGGAGTTTTATCAACATAATATTAATCCTTATCCAAATAAATATGTTATTAATCACAAGTATTTAAATGTAAACAAAATTGTCCTTGACATCACTTGATTTCAATCAACATCTTAAAGCTGAAGAGTTTTTGTTTGGGTGAACACGCTAATCTCAGGAACGACTGGTTCGAATAGAAAAATTATTTTAGTGTTAGATAGCCCATTTATCGAGGAAGGCTAGGCTATATAATATCAAGCTATGATCCTTAGGAGCCAAGCGAAAAGAACAAAAGTCAGAAAGAACGCTAAGCGATAACGAAGTTACAGCGCGGGCGAGCGACCGCGACGGGTTGCGACGCGATGGGTGGCTCGTAATTTCACGCGGACGAAGTCGCGGGCAGAAGCTAGTTATATTACAAAAGATCAGCACAATCCGATGTTTAATTAATTATGTTATACTACCCAAATTTTTAATTTGTTTGAGTCATTAAATAATACATAATGATATTACATCTTCTGTTTTCGATTCGTTTTTATTAATTTTATATAAGTTTCGACCAGAATTCGGCTACTTCGACGGCGTTAGTGTTGGCCTCGCAAAGGTCCTCCATTTGTGCAGGAATTTTTACATAGAGAGCACGACAAGAGGTGAGGCATCGCTTGTGATGTAACTCCACAGTCGCCCTGTGGCTCAGCAATCTTACATACAAATAGTAAAATAATCTTTGAAATTTGCATGTGAACATTGAATCACACGAATTATATAGAAGCATAACAACATCACGTGGTACGTCTCAACTCAAGGTTAACGTCGCAGTAGTTACGCATGGATGGGCGAGCGAGAATCGTAATCAAAGTGTTAGTAGTGACGTTCATACATCATTCATCTCGCATAGTGGTGCACTTGATCAAATAATGAATGATGTTGATAAGTTGTACCTAAATAGTAAATAAAAATATTAATTACGAAAAGAAAAAAACCCATTATGAAAAACTATTTATGATTAGGTAGTAAAATAACGATCATGTGTTGTATTTTATTTTACAGGTTTTCAAGTTAGATTTCCTTTCTGAGGTGTCGAAGAAATTCTTCAGAAAGTTAGTTATGGAAACAATGGCAGATCGCGAGATGCGGAATATCATCAGACCCGATATGATTCACTTACTTATGGAAGCTAAGAAAGGTGCATGTCAATTTAAAAAGTGTTCAAGACTCAGTACAATATGACACAAACTGTATTAATGGAAACCTTTTCCAAAACAGTAAATTTTTATGTTATATTAACAATAACAAAAACATAATAAATTCAAATGTAATTTTAGGTAAACTAACCCATGAAGACAACAAATCCAATGATGAAGCTGCTGGCTTCGCGACTGTTGAAGAATCTTCCGTTGGACAGAAAGAAATAAACAGAGGTGTGTATAAAACTTATTAAAAACTGAAACGAAGTTCAATTTATTTTTATTCGGGTAGGCTATATTGTCTTGGTAGATTTAAGAGTAGGTTGAGAGACTATTTATATGCTGATTTCAAAACTGTCTCGAAAAGAAAAGGTTCATTTGGATAGTATTTAGTGGTATCTTATGTATAATTTTATGCTAATTAAAACCAAAGATATAATTTAAATAATAATAAAGTATAAAAACAAATACAAGTAATTTAATAACTCTATAGCTGGTTCCAAAATATTTAAATTACTACCTCATTAGTAATATAGAGTAACATGAAGTAGGTAACTAAATATATGTAAAAGAATAGAACTGAGCTAGTGTAACAGTTTCAGGCCTTGGTGTAAACGTATGATCAAGAAGCTAAATGTTAAAATATAGCTCTTTCTAAATGAGATCGTCTTAGGAAATACTGTGACATAATCTATTTCTGTAGTATATTTGTCTTACGCTCTATTGGGTATGGGTGTTATTAAAACCTAATTATGTGAATGTTTAGCATTGTCTCTAGGGTGGCAACGCATCTGTATTGTCAAAATCATTGCAGATGTCGTCAATCCATAAACGGTGGTGTCCAATCATCAGGTGGGCAGACGGCATGTTGGCGATACAATTATATAAGAAAGGCAATTATAAAATCTGGATATCTGGTATCCATTTTGAGCTGGGCCATCTTGAAAATATGATTTGAAATAGCCACAGACACTTCAAACGAAAATCCAGGAGGAGTTCAAACTTGTTTTTTCTAATCACAATTACATTTTACTTCCAGTGTGGACTGACGACGACCTTATCGCTCAAGCGGTGTTGTTCTTTATTGCTGGCTTCGAAACTGTATCATCTGGCATGTCTTTCCTGCTCTACGAACTGGCACTGAACCCTGACGTCCAGGAGCGACTGGCACATGAGATTAAGGAGACCGACGCTAAGAACGGTGGGAAGTTTGACTTCAACTCCATTCAGAATATGCCATATATGGATATGGTTGTATCTGGTAAGATTTTGATGTTTTTCAAATCAAACTGCATTGTAAAAATCTGTTCATCTATTTTATACACTTTGGTTGTGTTTTGCAGAGCTTTTACGACTGTGGCCGCCAGGTATTGCTCTGGACAGAATTTGTACTAAAGATTACAATCTGGGAAAACCAAACGACAAAGCTGAAAAAGATTTTATTGTAAGTGAACTTCTTTATTTTTTATACAGTCTTAATACAGGTTCATGTTTGTTTTGTACCATTAAACCAGAAATGGTTTGTATTGGTACTTCCATTCGCTATAAGAACACTCCTGAAGTGATTAACGCTTATATATGCCCATAAAACATTTTTTTTTATATACAGTGGTATCCATAATATAAATACTAGGAATAAACACATGTTTGTTGTACCTACAACACGGCTCCAGAAAATAGGTGGTTCGTTCAGATGTCAATGTATGTATAATGTATTCATAATAAACTTCCAAGCCACGTTCAAGATCTAAGAATTAATAAATTCAAATTATTCATTAAACGTAAGTTGTGCCAGAAAGCCTTTTATACCATTAAAGATTATATTGAGGACAAAAAGGCTGGATTGAGCTGCTCCAAATTTTACATATTGAACCTTTTTTTTTATTGTGATTGCTTTATACACATTGACATGAATATTTACTTGTGAAGTATAATGTTATTATTTTAATAATTGTGAACGTGAAGTCTATGTGGGTCTTTGTTTATTTAATTTATTTATTTTTTCTTCTCAGTTTTTTTTTTTCTTATCATGGTATGGCAGTTTGAGTAATTTATGCGGCCTGCCCAAATGTCCTTTCTTTGGTATTGTTCGTCGAATCGTTGAGCGCCTTATGTTCTGAGTTGAGCTGCACGATTACTGACAAATGCGTGCACTGAATGGACAGGTCCACTCAATCTGTGTGGTTCTTTCTTCAAAAGACCATTTCAGACACCAATCTACATGGTCTTCACATGATTTGACCAAGATTATGTCTGGACTTTAAAAGAGACTGTGACCTCGTGAGTTTGTTTCGGCCTTTCTTCTCTTAGTAGTCAGATACGAAACGCCGACCTCATCTAGTTTTAAAATATGATTGACGTGTAAAAGTGTTTGTAAAAACCTACTTACAGAAATAAAATCATTTATCACTCAAATATAACTTGTGTTTACTTATTATTATTCATGTATATTATCCATGACATACTACACTATTTGCCTATATCATATAAATAAGCAAACAATATGGGTACATGAACAATAATTAAGGATTAAAACATAATAGATTCCATACCTTCAGGTAAATGTATTTTTTTACTAAATAACTAAAACGTTTACATTACTTACGATTGTGAAGACATATCGTTTAAAAACAAGGATATTTTTTTTCAGTTTATTTGTACTATCATAGTAAAAAAGTTTATACTCAACCACACTAAAACCCGTTTTTTACACATATTTAAAACATACATTTTAGTAGCTTGCGTACATGATAGGTGGCGTCTAATTGCGTCTCCTGATCAAAATGGAACAAACTTAAACAATGCATATCAATTTAAAAAAGGGAAATTATATGTGCGGCAAAAAAAGTTTTCTTTAGCACCTGCAACCTAGCGTCTTTTTTTATATGTAGGCGACGAGTTGATAGAACAGCTTCAATTATATTAATTCATCATCTTTACTATTCCAACAGAATATCAAAAAACCAGCGTCAATTTACGAGCGTAAATTAATATGACTCCGAGCTACCGATAAATATATTTACTTCTGATTTCATAACTCAGCGACTAATGTTGTAAGTGAGCTACTTTATATATTTTAGAGATTCAACATCTGTCTGCTAATAAAATCAAATTTCAGCCTCAAAATTAGCAATCAAAGTTTTTCATTCAACAACTAAATTAATAAATCATATTCTTTTTTCGTGAAAGTTTGCAACACAAGCGCGGGAGTGTACCTGACGCTCGTTGGGAATCAGAGGGGCGCGACCGGCCATTTGCACCATCTCACTAGAGATGAAAATGTTTAACAGGCAAAATGCAATTATTCGAATAATAATAATTTCTCTGAACTGTAGGTTAGGTTAGAACAGTGACAACCACGGTACCAAAAACGGTACTGCTTTTCTTCTCCTAAAATAATAATAATAATACCTACCTATCGCAATAAGCATTTTGATTCATAGTAGTCGTCAATATATAAAGTTTACCAACGCGCAAGCTTCTTCTATCAAAGGAAAGAAGAATTAATTCAAACAAAATAGGCATTTCCGCCGCCAGAAGCAAAAACGCCAGAAGCAAACTCAAACTCAAACTCAAACTCAAAGCATTTATTTCAAATAAACCAATTACAGGCACTTTTGAATTGTCAAGGGGTTGGTCAGTCAGAAAGATGAAGCTAGTTGCCCATTCCAAAGCGTAGTAGGTTCCTATGGAGAAGAACGGACAAGAAACTCCATGGACACTCTTTTAAAACAAAATATTGTTACAAAATATGGGTTACATCATTCATGTTGAAGTTATACATGTGAGAACAATGTAGAAAGACGTGCACGTTAGAAGCGTCCGTAATAGAAACAATTCAAAAATTAAAATAAGCCGTGGCAGCTAAGAGATGACCAGTCCCAACTGACGGCGCCCGTTCACGAACATGACGCATGGATCAGCACCATTTAGCTCAACCATTTTGAAGGGAACTTAATGATCCAACACACACGCCACCACCAGCGAGACATTTGAGTGAGCATGACATACTCTCAGCCGCCAGGGCACATTCAAGTCAATAAAATACATATTACCCGGTAAATGGTAGCTCTATAGTACATAGTACTCACACCTGTGCTATGCAATTATATAATTCAAGGACATTGAGTTTATACAATGCAAAAATAGTTTACAATCTTCAGCAGCTCCAACATGATTGTCAAATGTTAATTAACTAGCTGAGGTTGTGGAGCAGGACCAGCATTCAGCCAAGCATTTTTATCAGCGATGTAATCCCCCAACTTATAATATGCCTGCCTGCATAGTGTGCGTTTTATACAAGATTTAAATTTAGTCTCATTCAGTTGAAGTATGTGGGGAGGAATTTTATTGTAACATTTTAAACAGTACCCCATGAAAGATGAGTCTACTTTAGCCAGTCTGAAACCTGGTTGAGCTAATAGGTCCCTATTTCTAGTACCATAATTATGTCTTTCACCTCTTTTTCTAAAAAGATGTAAATTTTTCCTTACGTACATGATGTTTTCGTAGATATATTGACAAGGTACCGTCATGATGTTAATATCCTTAAACAGTTCCCTTAGAGAATCGCGCCTGCGGAGATTATATATGGCTCTGATGGCTCTTTTCTGCAGAATAAAAATAGACTCGATGTCTGCAGCCCGTCCCCAAAGTAAAATACCGTAAGACATTATACTATGGAAGTAACTGAAATAGACTAGCCTCGCGGTATCTACATCAGTAAATTGACGGATTTTTTTGACAGCATATGCTGCTGAACTTAGCCGTCCTGCAAGAGATGTTAAATGAGGACCCCATTGTAGTCTTGAATCGAGCGTGATCCCCAGGAAAACAGTTTTATCGACGAATTCTAGTTTCTCTTGATTCAATACTATCTCACAATCACTACTTTTGACATTTGGTAAAGAAAATTTTATGCACTTCGTTTTTTTCCCATTTAATACTAAATTATTAGCAGTAAACCAATTTTGGACCTGCAATAGAGCGTTATTTACGTCGTCAAAATTTGTAGCACGTCTATCTACCTTAAAAATTAAGGAAGTATCGTCAGCAAATAACACCATTTGTGGTTGATTATTTAATAAATGGAGTAGATCATTTATATACACTAAAAAAAGGAAAGGACCCAATATCGAGCCTTGTGGAACACCCATTTTTACTTTTAAACCGAGTGAATTGATACCATTTATTTGAACTTGCTGTTGTCTATCATTTAAATAAGATTTTACTAAACTAAGTGCAAGTTTTCCAAGTCCGTAATGCTCAAGTTTCAAAAGTAAGGTTTCGTGATCGACGCAATCAAATGCCTTGGAGAGGTCACAAAAGATTCCTATGGCGTCTTGGGCCTCTTCCCACGCGTTAAAAATGTGTCTTAATAATGTTACACCGGCGTCGGTCGTGCAACGTCCTTTGGTGAAACCATACTGTTGTTCGTGAAGGATTTTATTCGTGTTAAAATGATTGAGCATTTGATTAAGCATTACCTTTTCAAACACCTTACTGAAAACCGGCAACACGGATACGGGTCTATAATTATTGGTGTCTTTACTGTCCCCGGATTTGAAAAGAGGTATTACCTTACTGTATTTCATTAAATCCGGGAAGACTCCTTGATCTACACACAAGTTAAATATTAAGGCTAAGTAAGGCGCTATAGTCTCAATTATAGAGGTACAGACGTTAATAGACATTCCCCAAAGATCTTCGGTTAATTTGATCTTGATTTACTTAAAAGCTTTTATTACTATTATGGGGTTAATATGCTTAAAGTTAAATTCAATCGGGCAGGCTGAAACGTTCGCCTTTACTAAATCAAAAGAGAGCGAGGGTGAGGAATTTAAGGTTTCAGTCGTTTTGAGTGGGATACTGGTAAAGAAATTTACAAATTCTTGCGCAACTACTTTGTTATCGCAAATAAGACCACACGACGTCTCCAGTGTATAATCAGAATTATGCTTTTTGTTCCTATTTGTTTCATTATTGATAATTTTCCAAACCGTCTTTATTTTATCGTCTGCTGATTTAACCTTGTTACTGATGAATAAGGCTTTAGCTGCCTTACAACTGTTCTTAAAAATTCTAGAGTAAGTAGCAACATACTTATTAAAAGTTTCTGTGTTAATATAAGGCTTAAGGCCATACAACTCGAAAAGTCTTTCCCTACTTTTCCTGAGTCCTTTAGTTGCCCAGTCACTAAATAAAAACCTAGGGCTGATAGTTTTAGTGTTCTTTTTAAAATAATTATTGAACTCGGTTTGGACTACTGAAAAGAATTCTTTATACAAAAAATTAACATTGTTCATTGTAAGGTCCTGATCATTTAACTTATAAATTAAAGTGCTATTAAATTTATTTAAATTAACTGTTGTTAATGGTCTGAACTGTATCTGCACTTTTTGTATTGGTATGTTGGACTCAAAGGTTACGGTTTGACCGCTGTGATCAGAAGGGAGATAATTAACTATGGCTTTATCTAAATAGGTGCAGCAACAAAAAACATTATCAATACATGTAGCAGTAGTCGTAGTTATTCTGGTTGGTTCTACAAACACATTTGACAAATTAAATGATTTAAACAAATTTAATAATCTACTGGTATTTGAATTATTTTCTAAAATATTAATGTTAAAATCACCACAGATAATTACTGATTTATTACCAGTTGCAAGTTTTGCCAAAACATCTTCCATAACAGACTCAAATATAGAGTAGTTTTGATAATTTGGGGGTCTATAAACGCACACTATAACATGCTTATCTAGCTCAACACAAGACAACTCAATGCTATGTTCAACCGACAGTTCACCTATGTCTTTACGAGTTTTTGATTTAATACAATTTTTTATTAAAATTAGTGAACCACCACGCAGCATTGATTTTCGGTTAAAACAACTGGGCAAAAGTTGCAGATGTTTGTTTATGTTAACAATATTTTTTGTATGTTCATTTGGGTAGAATATCTACAATGTTTACTTATGGTAACATTATAAATAGATAGGCGAATACATGAAATTAGAGCTTTCATTGACCATTATTTGATGACAATAATAAGGAAATTTTATGTTCAAATATAGTAGATTCACTCATCAATTACTTATGCTAAAGTATAAAAATAAAGGTGACTCTATGAAATTAGAGTACGTTGATATTATTTTATAGATGAAGTTGATACACTTATTAGAAGCTGGCAATGAGCAGACATATCACAAATTAGGTGCTTAAGAATTATCACCATGTTGCGTCATATTAACAGTAGCTTGTTTTACAATATATGGTCGCGTATAAACCATTTATTAGACGCTAAAAGTTCGTCGCTGACCTATTAATTCATTAGACAACTAAATATATTTGCAGACGAGAATGACATTTTAAAGAAGCTGCCTTAATTAGCACCCTTTAAAAAATAGTCATAATCACTTTTCAGGCAGTTCCCAGCATAGCATACCAATTAGTCGACGAGAAATAGTGAGTTTTGTACTTAATGGGTCAATTTAATAACCACGAGACTCGATTTTAATACTCAGTTACAAAATTCAGAAAATAGCACACTGTGAAAACGAATTACCAAATTATATTAAATAAGAAATTGAAAATCTGTAAGAGGCAAGCGCAAGGAACATAAGATAAATCTGATGTAGAATTAGAGAAAAAAAGAGTCCAATATGAACTTAAAGCTAAACTGGGAATATTGGTAGATCCACCCAAACATGGCTACAGGAGTACCAATGATAAGAATTCGGCGCGAAGATTGTTTTGCAAATACAAAATATTTGCAAAAATAACTGGCATAAGCAAAAATCTGATACATAGACTATGGATAATTTTGATGACAATTTCTAGTGGGCTAGAAATAAATGTCGATAAATTCAAAATATACGCTCTGAAAAAAAAAAAAATGATTTTTTTTATTTTTATTTGGGACAACAGTGTCCTCTATTTAAAATGGTAACCATGATATTAATATTCATTACCATTCACAGAATATTAATTCATGAACAATGAGAGTAAGAAGCGCGCGAAAACATGTCAGGGCCTTTCAATGTGAAGATGAAGCAGGAATACTTTTTTGACAGCCTGTTCTCATGAAACAGAAATACTTACTTGTTTATTTTAATATATGTGTGTGCAATGTATGTAACTCTGTGTTGTTGTATTATCATTCGTTCATAGTGTTTATAACGAAGGCTTTAATTTATTTAATTCATGAACATATTTTTAGATTTCTGCTGGAGGTCAACTATACATAATATTTTCATTCAAATATCGATATTACAATTGCAATCTAGAAAATACAGAGTATTTATAAAACTTTATTTATGCAGGTCCGCAAAGGTACAGGTATCTCAATACCAGCGTTTGCTTTCCATCGTGACCCGCAGTTCTTCCCCAACCCTGATAAATTCGACCCTGAGCGCTTCTCTGAAGAAAACAAGCATAATATCCAGATGTTCGCTTATATGCCGTTCGGTGTTGGACCAAGAAACTGTATTGGTGAGTCCATTGCTAATTATAATCTACTAGCTGACCCGACAGACTTCGTTCTGTCAAAAGCTATAGTATAAACTCCACTACTCTACCCTACCCTACCCTACCTACCCTACCTACCTACCTTACCTACCTACCTACCTACCTACCTACCTACCCTACCTACCTACCTACCTACCTACCTACCTACCTACCTACCTACCTAACTACCTACCCTACCCTACCCTACCCTACCCTACCTACCTACCTACCTACCCTACTCTACCCTACCCTACCTACCTACCTACCTACCCTACCCTACCCTACCCTACCTACCTACCTACCTACCTACCTACCTACCTACCTACCTACCCTACCCTACCCTACCTACCTACCCTACCCTACCCTACCCTACCCTATCTACCTACCTACCTACCCTACCCTACTCTACCCTACCCTAATTTTTCGTAAAAACCATAAAAAAAAAACCATCCTTGGACTTCAACGAACATTAAAAAAAAAGAATTGGTTAAATTGGTCCAGGCGTTGTTGAGTTATGCGCTTACCAACACATTTTGCGATTCATTTTTATATTATAGATAAATGATACAAATATAGTCTAAAAGACTTACAAAGAAAATTAATGATGATGGATGGAAGAGGAAGGGAAGCCCAACGCTGAAAGGGTGTGAATGGTAATGTTACAGACCGACAGACAAATATAAAAAAGAACATTATTACTGCGTCTACCTAAAGGAAAATTCTAAATCACCAGAACACACAAAGAAGAAAAATAAATCAAATTGTTATTGTTACATGATAGGTGCATTACGTCGTGATAGTGATCATAATTATACCTACGCACCAGTGCATGACTGACGTATACAACCGTAATCATTATTTTTCAGGATCTAGATTCGCTCTCTGCGAGATGAAGGTGATGGCGTACCAGATCCTCCAACATATGGAGATCTCCCCTTGTGAGAGGACCTGCATCCCTGCCAAACTTGACAGAGAGACCTTTAACATCAGATTACAAGGAGGTCATTGGCTCAGATTCAAAGCAAGAAAGTAGAAAAGACAATGATTGTGATATTAAAATATTTAGAGATTATTTTAGCGAATGTCTTAAAATACGGTAGTTTTATGTAACGAAGTTGTTACACCTACTAATGAAAGAATTTGTTTCAATATTGGGCTGGTCTCAAAAAGCGAAAAGTAAATAAAAATTATATACGTGACTAGCCAATTAGTTTGTATACAGGCATTGTCATATAAACTTAGGTCTAAGATAAATTATTCAAACTATTGTATGCCTAACATGGTGGAGCAGCGCAAATGTACACCAAAATAACACAATAACAACTCTTTAACCACTGTCTCACAATAAAGATCTTTGACTTTGACTTTGAAATTGTTTTGCATCAGCTGTAACATGATTAAAGGGATTGTGATTGTGGTAATTTTAACGCAATAACCACTGCAATATCCACCGCGAAAGAAGCCAAGCTAGTACTATCTTACTTTAGAAACATAAATAGTGTATAGAGGAACAAAAAATGTGTTTTTTTTTTTTTTTTTTGAAAATGGGGATATCGCCCAGCGTGTCTCCGACTTGTCGCTTGTTTGACTCTTGTCGCTTGCGCGTTGTAGGATGGGTGACTTCTCTGGTATTGGCTCTATCTATAGTTCGCTAGCTGACTACGTAGTAATACGCGTAGCCGATAGATGGCGCTGCCTTGTATTTCAAAGAGTGAAAACACAGACCTGTGTAAAACAAAATTAAGTTTGTGTTGTGTGCGCCAGATAACCGGGCAATGAAAGTCGTTGACGCGTTTCTACCAAAGTATCGATTGTTGCTATCACGATCAAAACAAACGTATCGCAGTAAGAGGCGTCCTTGCAATCTCTGGTCAAAACCATTTTTAAGCTATTGCATAGCTTCTATCGCGGGCCTTGAGCGCGGGGACCGAATCCAGAAATTCCGTAACGAAAAAACCTCACGCTCCCCACTCCGACGGTTATTTTACTACACCAGTACCCTCTAGTGATCTAATAATTTCTGGCAGTTCCTTTTTTCTGTGTACTGCGTATTTTATTCTTATAAATATTAGTTTATAAAATTATGATCTTCACAAAAAGTGATTGTTGATAGTGGGGTTTGAACTCACGACCAGACGATTATGAGTATATTCAGTTCTCCTGTTGCACCGCAAGGCTACAATGACTTAATTAAAGCTTGCCAAATAGTTGATACCATTCCAGTTGAACAATTTTTAAACTGGACTAGACGGTTGGAAATGACTCATGTACATGGAATTTTTTCGCTGTCAAAACAGTTTGTCACTCTTTTTTTATTTAAAATTACTTTAGGTTCAACACTTTCGTCTATTTTAAAGTTGTTATTATGCTTATATTTGAATAGTATTTGACTTTGTTTACGTACTTATACACTTTTACGACGTTCAGCACTTATTTATTTTGTTTTTAAGCTATTGCATAGCTTCTATCGCGGGCCTTGAGCGCGGGGACCGAATCCAGAATACCGTATATCAAAGAAAGTATATAGAAAGTATATCAAAGAAAAAGAAATACTGCATAAATAAAATAAATAAATAATTATAATTGCATAAGTTGATACAAAATGCTATGCAATAGCTTTACCGCGGCAGTCCCCGAGTGCCACACGTCTTTTTTTTTTTTAATTCTACTATGAGTTTGCTCTTGAATTTAGTCTAGGTCTGTATGACAGAGACAAAGTCTACGATGGAGTGAGCTTACCCAGAAGAAGCCTGTTCACGAGAGTGAACAGGCTTCTTCTGGGTAATCCCCCCAGGGATTTCTGGGTAACCCTAATCTATTCAAAGTCAGAACTTTGAATAGATTAGGGTTTTATGCGTTCGGAAATACAGACGCAGGCAGAGAGTTCCACTCCTTTGCTGTGCGCATTATAAAAGACGTTTGAAAACGCTTAGTGCGAGTTGGTGGAATATCAACTAGGTAGGGGTGGTAACTTGCAGTGCGTCTAGATGTCCGATGGTAGAAGGGGGCCGGTGGAATGAGGTCGTGGAGTTCATGGGCACACTCTCCGAAGTACAATCTGTAGAAGACCGACAAGCAGGCAACCTTGCGGCGATGAGCCAAGCTGTGAAGCTTGGCATCCACCAGTTTTACGTCGCCAATGAGCCTCTTAGCTCTACGTTCCACCGAGTCAAGCGCAGCAAGTTGGTACTTTGCTGAGCCATCCCAAAGGTGGCTGCAATACTCCATGCAGGAACGGACTTGTGCTTTGTAAAGGGTTAAAAGCTGTCCAGGCGTAAAGTATCGCTTCACCCTATTTAGGACGCCCAGTTTCTTGGCCGCAGTTTGAGCTTTGCACTCGATGGTGGAGCCGAAGTTGAGACCAGATGTCAACTCCATGCCTAGGAGCTCTATCCGATCAGTTACAGGAACAGATGTACCCCGATAAGTAGGAGTTTGATCAAAACGACTCCTTTTAGCGGTAAAGAGACACGCCTGTGTTTTGGTGGCAACCATGCTCAGTCGTATTTATTTTGTTTGGTACATATAATTCTTAAGTATACTAACAAAAATATGGATCACTGTGTCTGAATTAAATAAAAAAATAAATAAAAAAAGATATACTAGTATAATGAAACTCATATACCAAATTATAATTTTTATTTGGCAATTATTTTAAGTTGTTTTACGTTTCTTTCATTTAAACAAAATAATAAACTGCACCCTTCAGTAAATTAAGATGATTACAGAATACAGTGTTGATTACAGTGGTAACAATTTGACATTTGGATTGGTTGCGGATTCATTCTCACTTCTTCACTCATTAACAATATTAACAAAAATATATTAGTAGCAAACTAACAAAACGAACGTCTAAAGTAAACCACATTCGGAATGACGAATCACAAAAAGACGAAGTACACATACATTATACCCAAAGTCTCTAATTCAGATAATTTATGTAAACAAAGTAATGTCAAGAAAAGTCACTGTCAAAATATGTTATCATATTGTTTTTGCAAATAATTATCTATGAAATTAAAGTGAATTAATAATAAGAACTATGCGAACAAAATACCGTTGCCACATAATGTTATAGGTAGTGTGTCGGAGACACGGCCTATGATCTGAACGGCTGTAAACTGTTTCGAGTGGGAATTGATTTTGGGAGGCCTACGTCTAGACTGCTAGACGTAGGCCTCCCAAAATCAATTCATCCAAAATGTGGCTAGATATGCTACTTACATTATGAATCTATGAATGAGAGTTGTAATATTAGTGTTGTTGAAGATGTAAAAAATGTGAAAATGTTTGGATCTCCTGCATTGTTACCAGTATCATAAAATATTTTATACCAGAAAATCTCCTTTTTTAATAACTTTGTTTTAAACCGAAAATTTATAAAAATATTTACGGTATGATTATTTTTTAATTATTATTTTTCCTAAATTCAGTACGTAAAAGAAAATGGAACCTTGTTTTCGCCATTTGATGTGAATTACTATTACGAAGATATTTTTTTTTGGATATGTTATCCTCTTTGTTTACATAAATTATCTGAATTTGAGACTGCGTATAGTAAAAAATAGCGGACAGGTGATGCGCCTCTGGCTCGCTCTGACATGATACGAAGCGCCGAATAAAAGGGCGTAGCCTAAAATATCATTTTTTTTGGTATGAACTTTAAAGTTCAGTTATTTTAATTAATCGTATACTTCTATGAATATACGTTAAAGCTAAATAAATAAATGCAATTATGGCATGTTCTTTTATTGAAATATAAATTGAAAACACAAGTACCTAATATCGAAAAAGAAAAATACACGATGAAAATAACTTTTGAAATACATAAAAGATTGCAATTTCATATTTCATCGTTAAAATGTGTATCTCAGAAACTTAAAAAACTAAAATACCAAAACGTATTAGAATAGAATAGGGGTTAGGTGATGGTGTTTGGTATTATGAAACTCGACCGAAGCTGTGAGTTTTGTATGACGAGCGATATCTATCGTTTCGAGTTCCGAGACTTTTTAGTACGAGTGGGTTAAAGACTTTTCAAAATCAAATCAAATCATTTTTGTTTCAGGAATACACCCATATAAAATTTACATCAGATTACAAAATTACAAAATTATTATTATTATCATTCACTAATTACAAGAAAAATAGACATATATATTATTATTAAATCATTCCAATTTACAGTTTGCGTTATTTTAGCTGGAATATTAATTGCCATATACGAAGTATATGCACGGTTATCTGGTAGCTTCGCTTGTGGTGGATATTGCAATTTAGTGATAAATCTATTTTATTATAATCTACGAGGTTATTTAATATACCTAATATAATTATGATGTAAAACAAAGCAAAAAAAATTACTTACAATAAAATTTCATAAAAAGTGATTGTTATAGTATTATAAAGACGACTTTTAATCAAATAAATAATTTTGATTTGTTTTTATCGTTACCAGCTTTATCAGCATTAATATTGGGTTTAAAAGTCAAAATGGTTGTACCGCAGGGCTCAATACTGGGTCCATTCCTCTTTTTGGTAGGATATATAAATGATTTACCTTATTTACTGAAAAACCGACCCCAAATGGTGTTATTTGCTGATGACACATCACTGATTTTTAAAGTAAACAGATATGCCCAGGACCTTGACGACGTAAATAACGCTATGCTTAAGGTCCATAATTGGTTTACTGTAAATAATTTGGTATTAAATGAGAAGAAAACTAAATGCATAAGATTCGCTTTACCGAGCGTTAGAAGTAGTGAATGAATGTCACGTTGTATTGAATAAGGAGATACTAGAATTCGTCAAAAAGAAGGTTTTCCTGGGGATTACGCTTGACTCAAAACTACAGTGGGGTCCTCACTTAACATCATTTGCAGGGCGGCTAAGTTCAGCCAGTTCAAGAAAATTCGTCAATTAACAGACGGGGATACCGCGAGACTGGTCTATTTTAGTTACTTCCATAGCATCATGTCTTACGGTATTTTGCTGTGGGGACAAGTTGCAGGTATTGATTCCATCTTCCTTCTGCAAAAGAGGGCTGTCAGAGCCATCTATAACCTTCGCAGACGTGAATCTCTGAGAGAGCTGTTTAAAAAAAATTCATTATGACGGTACCTTGTCAATATATATATGAAAATATAATGTATGTTCGAAAAAATCTACATCTTTTTAGTAAAATAAGTGACAGGCATAATTTTAACACTAGAAATAGGAACAAATTAGAGCAACCACGCTTCAGATTGTCTAAAGTACACACTTCTTTTATGGGGTACTGTGTAAAATATTATAATAAAATACCACTTGATATTCTTCAACTAAATGAGAAGAAATTTAAAACATGCATTAAACGCACATTATGTTGACAAGCATATTATAAGTTGGATGATTATATCGTAAATAAAAATGCTTGGCTAAATGCTGGTCCAGCTTGGGATCACTAGATAAAATTTTAATACTTGCTTCCCCCTTTTTTATTTTTATTTTATTTTATTTTCTGACATTACGAACTTAATGTTTATTTTGCTTTTATTTTTTATATAGGTAAGCATGTTTTTATTGTTGAATACTCCAATAGATAATATTTATTTTATTTCTTTTTTGGTAGTTAATTTTTATTCATCTCTCAAATACATTGCAAACTATAGTTCTGTATAATTTAGCAGAATTTTTTCAATTTTGTAAATGTGAAGGCCATGGAGCCGTTAATTATGTTATTATGATTTATGTTGACTTGAAAGAGCATGGCAGTTGAGAGTATGTCATGCTCACTTAAATGTCTCACCGATGGTGTCGCGTGTGTTGGATCATTCGGTTCTCTACAAAATGGTTGAGCTGGATGGTTCTCATCCATGCGTCATGTTCGTGAACGGGCGCCGTCAGTTGGGACTGGTCATCTCTTGACTGCTAGGGCTTTTTAAATTTTAAATTTTAAATTTTATATTTTGAATTGTTTTATTAGTTTTTACATTGTCTCACATACAGAAGCAACAAGAAAAAAACACATAACAAAAAAAAAACATAAAAAACACATAAAAAAATACATACAAAAGCAAATTATATATTAAAACTATAACACAAAAAAATTAAATATTAAAGCTAACAAAGACATTTATACTTTTTAGGGTCAACCTGTACCAATTCAAAAACATTCCTCCACCACTTCTGTTTTAAGGACGGACCTGACGGTCAGATTGGTCACCGATGTTCGCTCGTTAGTAATAGATAACTGTTATTATTTCGCTTACACCCTCGTTATATTATTGTTACCTGTTTTGTTGAGCAAGTACCTTCTTATGTTATTTAAATTATGTAGTCGATGTTTTTGGTGCCCGGTGAAACTCTAATGAGTTTATGTTGGCACCAACTTAAATGTATACAATGTATGTAAACTACTAAATGAATAAATAAAATAAATAAAAAATAATAAGACTAATGTACCCAGGATTTTGTAATATCTGGATTTAAAAGAGTGTCCTTGGAGTTTCTTGCCCGTTCTTCTCCATAGTGATCTACGTATTGGAATGGACATCTAGCTTCAACTTTCTGACTAACTGGCCGTCTCTTTGACAATTCAAAAGTTCCTATAAATGGTTTAATTGAAATAAATGCTTTGAGTTTGAATATTTGAGTTTATCCTTCATTCTAATTTATTTTGAGTCAAGAAAGTACGTCATTATCCTTAGGTTCCATCCCTATCAGCCATCTTCTCATTGTTCACTTCCTTTTTAGGCATAGCATTTATCATAAAATAAATAAAATAAAAATATAAAAGCCTATATTTCTTACAGAATCTAGGTTTACTAAGTTGTGGTATTAGTACTTAATATAAAACATATGATTTTTTTTTTGTTGTTAGATTATTGTTAGTAAGTTTTCTTTGATTTTATAATAAGATTAAAATAGTTTTTTTTTTGTTAGATATTCTTGATTGACTGGTAGAGAATGCCTATGGCATTAAGTCCGCCTTTGTACCTTATTGTGTGTGAGAAGTTTAAATAAATAAATATTCTGCAAGAACCCCTCTACAGGTAAAGGCTTCCTTCAAAGTGAGCCAGTCTTCTCTGGATTTTGCTGAAATCATCCAATTTGGACACATCCGCTGTGCATTTTATTTCGTCCTCCCATCTATTTCGGGGTCTTCCTTTCCTATTGGCCCTTTCCACGCTGTCACACTTTTTGTCCATAGCTGATCTTGGAGGCGAGCTACTTGCCCAGCCCACATGAGCATCTACTCGTATTCCATCGCCATCCATATTTTTTTATGATTCTGTACCTCTAAAGGAAAAACGGAACCCTTATAGGATCACTCCTGTGTCAGTCTGTCTGTCTGTCCATCACAGCCGATTGCTCCGAATCTACTAGACCGATTATGTTGAAAATCATTTTCTGTAACCCCAAACACGATCGTCTTACGTAAATAAATGAATTTTGAATATAGGGGACACTTATGGGGGCAAACTAAAAAAATAAAAATAAAAGTTTTGTAAGCTGTACCGTGTGACTTATCAAATAAAAGGGGGTATTGTAAGGATTTCAGTTTTTTTTAATAATTTTAAAATGAATATTTTTTAATTTATTTAATAAAAAATACAGTACAATAGTTGTTTACTTATAGATTACAGAAAGTATATAGTCTTAATATAACATGGTAAATCTCTTTTGGGATAAATATATCCCAACTCCGGAACCCTTAATTGTGTGTGGTCTTGGCTGGTTTTTCTTTTTTGTATGGCTTATACCTAGGATAGAAAATAAATTTATTTGCGGTACATATAACACAAAAAAAGGGGGGTGTACACAAGAAGAAAGTGAAAACTTACGACTGGAGCCGAGTATACGCGATTCAGCGCAGAAGATAAAAATATCATTTAATTGTCCAAAACATAAGTATACACACACATGGCATGCAAGACGTTAATCCCAATTCTCCCCAATCCCAATCTTTGAGAAGGTTATGTGCATTAAAATAGAGAACTTTTTAACAGCATGTGATATTATTAAAAAAGATCAATTCGGTTTTTGGAAGGGCAGTTCCACTACTTTAGCATGTTTTACTCTAATAAAATACATAACTGAAAGTTTAAATAAAAAATCTAAGATAAGTTGCGTGTTCCTTGACATGACAAAAGCCTTTGATTTTGTTTGCCATAAAACCCTACTCTCAAAGCTTGAGCATTATGGAATCCGGGGTAAGGCCAACGACTGGATCAAAAGTTATCTTTCTGAAAGAGTACAATGCGTGGAAATATCGAAAACATGTCAAAATGAAAAAAAAAAAACCTATAGGTCGGAATATAAACAGAATAATTATGGCACGCCACAGGGAGGTATCGTATCCCCACTACTCTTCCTGGTTTACATCAACGACATTCCAGAGGCGATAGGCAAAGATTGCATACTATTCGCTGATGACACTACAATAATGATTAAGAGTGACAATAACAAAAATTTAGAAAATGATATCGTCGAAGCTCTTGATAATGCAATGAATTGGCTAGAAAAAAATAACCTAAAAATAAATATGACTAAAACGAACATAATTCAATTTCAGACATACAATTCAAACATAAATAAAATAGACATTAATTATAAAGATTCTTACTTGACCACAGTCGATAATTGTGTATTCTTGGGTATAACGGTAGATAAAAATTGCAATTGGAAAACACACATAGACAAAATTCTTGCAAAAATAGATCGTTTTGTATATGTCTTGAAAAGAATTAGACAAACCGTAAACTGTGATACGACAATGCTGGCTTACCATGGTTATGTATCATCCGTACTTAGATACGGCATTGTAATATGGGGTAACTCAGTAGATTTTGACAGAGTTTTTTAAGCTCAGAAAAAATGTATCCGAGCAATTTGTGGTGCTCACTTTTTAGACAGCTGTAAGCCACTATTTCAAAAACTTAAAATTCTACCTCTGCCATGTTTGTATATTTTTGAAATATGTATTTTTGTTAAGAGAAACTACAGTTTATTTAACACTAAAACTGACAGGCCAAATAGCCGAACACGGCATAAAGATAGACTTCGGCTGCCACCAATAAAACTAACATTATTTAAGAAAAATGTATATTGCATGTCGATTATTATTTACAATCATTTACCAAATAATTTTCAAGACTTACCGCTGACAATGTTTAAAAAAATACTTTTCAAACTATTATTATTTAAAAGATACGAGTATTATACCATTAAGGACTATTTAGAAGAAAAATCAATAGAATCTGTAATTTGTAACTTTGAATAATTGACATCGCTGATTGTCAATACATTTTCACGCCATGTTATGGCAGGATATGCTGAAACAAAATTACTGTAACACCTTATGTACCATATGCTAGCAAATAAATATTTTTGATTTGATTTTGATTTGATTTGACGGTCATGTTTTGCCTTAACGGCGTACAAATATAAAAACACACATCAAAATAAGTTTGTGATCACTATCATAAGCTGATATAATTTTTTT
The DNA here is from genome assembly GCA_947523025.1 of Dryobota labecula. Taxonomy (NCBI): domain Eukaryota; kingdom Metazoa; phylum Arthropoda; class Insecta; order Lepidoptera; family Noctuidae; genus Dryobota; species Dryobota labecula. The sequence goes on from OX383290.1 coordinate 1,582,467, forward strand.
AATTGAACTTTATCAAGAAAAATTCTTTGTTGTGTGTTTCTTTAAATAGAAATACCCTGTTTGAAATTAAAAAATAAAACTATTTTTAAGCTATTGCATAGCTTCTATCGCGGGCCTTGAGCGCGGGGACCGAATCCAGAAATTCCGTAACGAAAAAACCTCACGCTCCCCACTCCGACGGGCACGGAGGTGTGGCTTGAAGGCCGTGCATCGTCTAACGTCGTTTCAGTTCGGCAGTCTTCGACACGGCGTTGTGTGCGTGCGATTAGACGTATTGTACGACTCTACGAAACTCTGTGGTGGATTTACCGCGCAACGCAACGCCATCTAGTAATCGCAGGTAGAACTAACTAAATAGAGGTGACATTGGCGTGGCTTGTGATTCGTAATCGAGACAAGCGTTGCTCTGTTGGTGGTCTCAGTTGTGTTTTGTTGTCGGTTTTATCCACTAGATGGCAGGCATCGTAATTCAAAAGTTTTTGAAAGGTTGTTGAGGTATGTGAGCAATTTATTTATAAATCAATAATTTTACTCGTGTTTATGATTCTCCTAGCTAGAATTAACATTAAACATTAACGTTCTTCATAGCTTATAAAAACCACTTTTAAACGGTTCTCCAAAGTTCTGGGCCGATTATGGATTGACTTTACTTTCTTATCGGTCACCACGCTCAAAAAGTGTAACTTGAATTAATATCAAAGAAAAAGAAATACTGCATAAATAAAATAAATAAATAATTGTAATTGCATAAGTTGATACAAAGTGCTATGCAATAGCTTTACCGCGGCAGTCCCCGAGTGCCACACGTCTTTTTTTATTAAAAAAAGAATTGAGTAATTAATCAGAATGTAATTGTAACAGAAATTTGATAGAAACAAAAAGACAGATTAACCAAACTTAAACAATAATTTATTAATAAAACGTTTGTATTCAATATAATATAACTCCTCCCCTGGCTCGAATACATGCGGTGATCCTCCTGGGCATGCTGAGAATCAAGTTATCCAGCATTTCTTGGGGTAACCTGTCCCATGCTTGAATAGCGGCTTCACTGAGCTCTGGCACGTGTCTGTCTGGGGACGTGGCTGACAGTTCCAAACAGCTCGCTTAAGAGCATCCCACGCGTGCTCTATTGGGTTTAAGTCAAATTAAATTAATTAATTAATTGTTCTTTAGAGGTATGAGGAACAGGGTGTAAAGTTCACTCATACTCTATAGAGGATCCTCCGAACAGACGGGTATTGTGTCTGGTGGGCAACTGCCCAACGGTTGATGTCGGGATGTTGTATATATGCTAGTCGCGCGGTAAACTCTGATAGCGCAATGCAGGATTTGTGACGTCAGGTCTTTGATGCGTAGCTCGCATGTGGCGTTGTTGATACTGCCAGCTTCTTGCGAATGTGCTCGTAAACTTTTACTATAAAGTATAATCGGTTGGTTGCCAGAGAGATTGACTGTATGAATAAGGAAGAGAGAATGAAGTTTGTGCGGTGAATGGGACATTGAAGAAGACGATTGTGTGATGAACGTCGATGACTATTTTTGTTCTATTGTTAGGTGCTGTAATGTTAATTAATAAAGACAAAATAATTATTTTTACATAATTATTTTATTTCAATTTGAATATATTTTTTACAACTGAAGTAGAGTAGAATATTAACAAATACAATTCATAATAATCAGCCTATAATGTTCCCACTGCTGGGGCACAGACCTCTCTTCGAGAGGGAGTGGGCTGGAATCTACCACGCGGGCCCAGTGTGGGTTAAAAGATGTCACATGTCTTCGAATTTTTGGTTCTAGGACATGCCGGTTTCTTCACCGTTTTGAGAGCAGTGGTAATTAAATTATTTACACAAAGTAAAGCGCCTGCGTGGGTTCGAACCCACGACCTATAACTAGTAAGTTGGGGCCGTTACTACTGGGCCACCACTGCTCTCAATTACAATCATATTCAGTTTATTAACTAAAATAATCTTATATCTAAAGTTGCTCACGATGTTTTCCTTCATCGTAAAGCCAGAGTGTTGATACATATACAACTTATAACCGCTAAATCTATACTAATCTATACTAATATTATAAAGCTGAAGTGTTTGTTTGTTTGTTTGTTTGTTTGTTTGAACGCGCTAATCTCAGGAACTACTGGTTGGAATTGAAAAATTCTTTTAGTGTTGGATAGTCCATTTATTCAGAAATGTTATAGGCTATATAACATTACGCTACAGCCAATAGGAGCGGAGCATAAATGTAAAATGTTGCAAAAACGGGAAAAAATATTCCTTTTTGAGAGCTTCTGTTGCGTGCGCTGCGTAAACGGTTTAAGTTACGCAAATATCATGTATGATGGAATTGTTCCTCTTTAAAAGTTCTAAAAAAAAGTCCGCGACAGCATATGTCTATCTTTTAAGATTGACTCACTATAACCTTTTTTTATGGTAATCAAATTTGTTCGAAATTAATGCATTATTTGTTAAGGAGTTTTCATAAACATGGTATTAATCCTTATCCAAATAAATACGTTATTCATCACAAGTATTTAATTTTGAACAAAGTTGCCCTTACATCATTTCATTTCAATGAATATCTTAGGAGATATAACTGTTTTATAATAACTCCGCAGCAAAATACTGATCAACTCTGCGAGATAGTCTATTCTAAAGCTGAAGAGTTAGTTTTTAGGGTTCCGTACCCAAAGGGTAAAATGGGACCCTATTACTAAAACTCCGCTGTCCGTCTGTCTGTCTGTCTGTCCGTCTGTCACCAGGCTGTATCTCATGGACCGTGATAGTTAGACAGTTGGAATTTTCACAGATGATGTATTTCACTTGCCGCTATAACAACAAATGCTAAGAAACAGAAAAAATAAATATTTTAGGGGGGCTCCCATACAACGGACATGATTTTTTTGCCGTTTTTATAGATAATGCCCGCGGCTCCGCCCGCGTGGATGTAGGTTATCACGTAAAAAGTAGCCTATGTCCTTCTCCATATCTCAGGCTATATCTCTGCCAAATGTTATGACGATCGGTTCAGCGGTTTAGGCGTGAAAACGTTACATACAGACAGACACACAGTGTTACTTTCACATTTATAATATTAGTATGGATGGTAAGGAACCCTTCGTGCGCGAGTTCGACTCGCACTTGGCAGGTTTTTTGTTTTTGAACGCGCTAATCTCTGGAACTGAGAGTTGGATTTGAAAAAATCTTTTTGCATTTTACAGCCTAATTCTTGAGAAAGAATTACATTCCTATTAACTAGGACACAATTTTTTTTTATGAAAGTTTAAGCGAAAACTAAGTAAAAGCACGGGCAAGCAATGTGATGCGACGGGGTGGGTTGGGGGATCAAGAAATTTCACGCGGACGAAGTCGCGGGCAGAAGCTAGTAAATACATAATTGAATAATAAGAAACGGACACACAATGTGCTATACCTATTTAATAATGCGCAGAAGCATAAAATTTGTTACAGGTATTATACATATTTACAGTCTACTTAACTATAGATATAGGAGTGAATAATGACGTCATAATTCACGAAAGAAAATACACTGGTCACAATAATATTATAATATAGTTATGGGCCCAAGAACAGAGCCTTGTGACAAGCCTCATATCAAATCCCAGCATTATAACGCTCGCAGCACCAGAAATAAAGAAATTAATGCGGGAACAATTTTCCAATCTAATCTGCTAACCCTGTAATACAGCAGATATGTTCATGTATATGTTTATGAGTCCTACAGCTACACTCACAGTAAATTTGTAAGTGAACTGAGTAACACGCTCGCATCGGTTAATTTGTTTAAATATTTTAATTTTGTGTTATTTGTGTGACTGATCTGTGAGTGTCATGTTTTGAAGATATTCAATTTTTTTTTGTATTATAATATTCTAGCCAGAGTATTTCCATCCAACCATCGTTTGCATTTGCCTTACTGGCAGTTGATTTCATTTTAAAGTTAACCTAATCCCGCAGTTTTTTTTCCGGTAAAATGAACATAAAATCTTTTACTTTGTTTTTTTTTTCTCGTCAATTGAGAACTTCAAGGTTAAAGGCAAAATAAAACTACGCGAGCAAGCAATTTACGTTGTGGTCAAATAAAGGTCAAAGGATTTTTGATCTCGTCAAAACGTTGCAAATATTGTTTAGTAGAATAATTCGAATAATTTTTTCGAAATCAGGTTTAATCACTTCTTGCAACGTTGAATTATTACTCGTAGAATTATTAATACCAACCTTCAAACTACCTCTTGAGTAACTGATTACTAGTCAAATGCAAAGTATTACATTATACCAATGTTTAAACAAAAAGACGTGTGGCACTCGGGGACTGCCGCGGTAAAGCTATTGCATAGCATTTTGTATCAACTTATGCAATTATAATTATTTATTTATTTTATTTATGCAGTATTTCTTTTCTTTGATATTAATTCAAGTTACACTTTTTGAGCGTGGTGACCGATAAGAAAGTAAAGTCAATCCATAATCGGCCCGAGTGGGGACCGTGAGGTTTTTTCGTTACGGAATTTCTGGATTCGGTCCCCGCGCTCAAGGCCCGCGATAGAAGCTATGCAATAGCTTAAAAACTACTAAACAGAACAGCTTTTATCTGATAAAGTGATATTAACCTCTCGTTGTTTAGACATTCTTTCGATAGCAGCAGTGTATAATTACGATTGTAATTTTGCCCGTGACTGAGAAAAATATAAAAAATAATATATTAATATTCAATATTATTTTTATAATATTTAAAAAATATTTAATATTTATTTAAACAAAGTTTTTTAATATCTTCCGACTTGTAATGTGAAAGCAGTCATTGTGGTGATGTTTGGATGACCTATATCTGGCTGTGGACGACTGGCATCTGAATGATGGTGATGATGAAAACAGACGCAGTGAATATAAATAAAAAGCTTTTGACTGTATTCCTAATAGAATCACAGCGAATCAAATGGTGGACTGCTTAGGTTATCCTTAGTATATAATGAGTGCTATATGGCACTATTATGGCACTATGCCGCACCCCCGGTGCAACACTTGACAGTGTTGCACCGGGGGTGCGATATATAACTTTTTCAGGAAAAGTATTTTAAACTTTAGTGTCCTATCCTATATATAGTTGATGACACTTCTTGATTTAGGGAAGATGGATAGGTTATGTAATTCGGTCTACAGCAGGCACTACTGGCAACTTTAACGTGGCTGTCGGCTTGCACCAGGGGTCGGCACTCAGCCCTTACCTCTTCGTAGTGGTTATAGACGCTCTTACGTCGGATATCCAAGAAGAGGCTCCCTGGTGTATGTTATTCGCCGATGACATTGTGCTGGTTGCCGAGAGCGGCTTAGAGGTCCAGAGCAGATTGGAGGTGTGGTGGGAAAGACTGGAGGCCGTTGGCCTGAGACTGATTCGGACCAAAACAGAGTACATGTTTTGTGATTTTGGCGGTCTGTCCAGTTCAGTGCCCATATCTCTCGCCGGAACGCCCTTACCAATCTGCTCCGACTTTCGGTACCTCGGGTCGCTTGTCCAAGGGGATGGTGAAGTAGACCGCGACGTAACGCACCGGATCAACTCGGGATGGATGAAATGGCGACAGGTCACAGGAACAACTTGCGACCCACGGATGCCCCTTAAGTTAAAAGGGAAAATCTACAAGTCTGTGATAAGGCCTGTCGTATTGTATGGATCGGAATGCTGGGCCGTGAAGAGGACGGATGAAAAAAGATTGCATGTAGCGGAGATGAGAATGTTGAGATGGATGTGTGGAGTGACGAGAATGGATAAAGTCAGAAATGAGTATATAAGGGGAAGTTTGAAAGTGGCGCCGGTGACAGAAAAGTTGAAAGGACGTCGTTTGGCATGGTATGGGTATGTGATGAGGAGGGAGGAAATGCATGTGACGAGGAGAGTGATGAAGATAAATGTGGATGGATGGAGAGAGAGAGGAAGGCCCAAAAAAATATGGATGGATTGTGTGAAGAATGATATGAAAGAGAAGGGAGTGAATGATAGAGTGACGGTTGACAGGGGGGAATGGAAAAAGAAAACGTGTTGCGCCGACCCCAAGTAACATGGGACAAGGGCAGGAAGAAGAAGAAGGATAGGTTATGTAATTGTTAGATGTGTAATTGTAGGTATTTTGTCTAGGGCTGCCATACAGACCCATGAAGGTGTTCGGCCGCAGGGAGAAAGGCGTATTATTGGGTGGAATAAGCATGATCGCGCTGATCACGTGGAGGCGAGGTTTAAGTATCGGTCTTGGTTGTCTTACAATAAACCCAATTCCGGCAGAGTTTGGGAAGAAATGCGGGAAAGTCAAAAGATTTTTAAAGGCAAGCTTAAATGGTGCCAAAATCATCAAAATCAAATAAAAATGGACATAATTTCATCTCAAAGATCGTCCAAAAACTTTAGCCGGTTTTGGAAGTCGACATACCGGTTTGATCTTAAACCAGCTTTGCCGGTGACAGTAGCGGGCTGCAATACACCAGAGAAAATAGCGAACACTTTCCTGAACCACTTTCGGGTTTCCTCGCCGCTGGGGCCTTCTAACTCAATGGTCGATGCTAAGATCTGTCACAATAAGAATTCGTTTTACTGCTAAGCAAGTATCATCTGCAATACAGAAAATGGCCAGAGGCAAAACTCCAGGGCATGACAGTCTCAGCATCGAGCACTTAAACATGCGGGAGTACACTGTCCCAGAGTGCTATCCATGTTTTATTCTTTGTGTTTGAGTCACTCTTACCTTCCTCCCGAGTTAATGCACACATTAGTTGTTCCAATCATAAAGAATAGGACTGGTGACGTCTCCGATGTGAGTAATTACAGACCTATATTACTTGTCACTGTACTAGCTAAGGTATTGGACAGTCTGATAGATAAAACTCTCAACAAATAGTTGAAATTAAACGACGCAAAGTTCGGGTTCAGGCCTGGACTTTCCAGCGAAAGCGCAATACCGAGTCTTAAACAGACTGTCCAATATTACACTGACAGAAGCACGCCTATGTATGCATGTTTCCATGACCTCTCTAAAGCTTTCGACCTCGTTTCCTATGACATAATATGGAAAAAGCTCGGGGAAGCATTTGTACCAGCTGAAATTATACGTGTCTACTATGTAAAGTGGAATAATTCACCCTCTGCTGCGTATGGGTTGGATTGTGGGGTGAGGCAGGGTGGCTGACCTCACCTAAGCTTTTCAACCTTTACATAAATGAGCTGATCGTTGGACTCAGTAGTAAATGGATTGGATGTTGGATTGACAACGTTTGCGTCAGTAACCTCAGTTACGCGGGCGATAATGGTGCTGCTGGGTCCAACGGCCGGCTCCATAAGAGAGCTTTTAGAATGCTGTGAAAAGTACGCTGCTAGCCATGGTCTAGTTTATAATTGTAAGAAGAGTCTTTTCATGATCTTTGGGCCCCCGGTAGGAAGCAGTGTTACGAGCCAATTATCAACCTCAATGGTCAGCCCCTGCAAAGGGTGAAACAAACAAAATATCTTGGGCATTACGTAACGGAGGACCTTAAGGATCATGAAGATATCGAATGTGAGCGCAGGGCGCTTGCTGTGAGAAGCAATATGTTGGTTCGCAGGTTTGCTTGTTCTAGTAAGGAGGTTAAGATTACGTTGGTTAAGGCTTACTGCCAGACCTTCTACACTAGTAGCCTGTCCAATAAAATAACAGCTTCAGAATGCTTTTGGGGCTGCCGCGCTTCTGTAGTGCCTCTGGCATGTTCGCTCAAGCGCGTGTTCACGACTTCCACGCAATAGTGAGGAGAAATACGGCGTCGCTATTAGAGAGAACGCGGTCATGTCCTAATGGCATTCTGAAGATGTTAGTGGACAAATTTAACTCGCCGATAACGAATCATTTCATGCAGGTGTTGGTACGGCAGGAGTGATTCATTACATCCGGTGAATGTATGTAAATATTGTTAACTGTGAGTTAAGAAATGGTACTTAGTTATAAGTGTATCATACTAACATAGTTTATATGTTTTTTTTTTGTACCTAACTAACTAACATTATGGATTCTTGTTGTCTATTGAAATCATCATCATCATCAGCCTATAGCAGTCCACTGCTGGACATAGGCCTCTCCAATTGCACGCCATTCAGCTCGATTCTCGGCAACTCTCATCCAGCTGCTACCAGGCACCCTGCGGAGATCGTCGCTCCACATAGCCTGAGGACGTCCTACCTTACGTTTGCCGATTCGCGGTCTCCACTCAAGAACACGTGTTTCACGTGTTTTCTATTGTAATAAATAAATTAATTATAATTTAAGTTTATAACAAAAAAAAAAAATAACCAAATAATTAAATAATACACTTCTCCTGAGGCATAAGTAATTTATAGTTTGCATAAGTGACAGTGTTGCGATATGGATTTAAGATAATAAATGTAGAAATTTTACTTACAACTCTTCTTTGGAAAACAAAGAGGTAGTAACGGTTCTAACCCAAATTTTTTATTATACTATGTAAAGCTCGATTACCACTTTACCACTCACTGTCATAATTGTTCTCTCAGATAGTGGAGGGGGAGGGGGGTATATTTTGACAGATTCGTAAACAAGTAACTCTTACGAGTAGGGCAAAAGTGTCAACCCCCCCCCCCCCCTTTTTGCCCCCTCCCTATCGTATCTCGGAAACTAAGACACCCGTGTTTCTACATACATATACTATCTCCTGTGGTTCCTTACAGCAAAATCGTTTTCCTAGCTTTATTAGTTTCAATTGGTCATTATCAAATTATGGTATGAGTGCTACGCACCAGTTTTGTTGACAAAATTAAAGTCTGGAATAGGTACAGTAATGAAATAGCTTTTTTTCTTACAGATAATGATTATCTTGCTAATTTGGGTGGTTGTTCTAATCGCTGTGGTGGTGCTGTATCTCCGGCAAGTCTACTCCACATTCAGCCGACATGGCATCAAGCACTTTAAGCCAGTCCCACTGCTGGGCAACATGGGCAAGGTCATGTTTCGCCTAGACCACTTTGTTTATGACATTTGTAATTTGTATAACAGTTTCCCGGGCGAAAGGTGAGAAATGAAAAGATTTAAATTGAAGTGACGTTATTGAAAACAAAATAGATTATAGAATTTTGTCGAGCAAGAGACCTCTGAGATTTGTACTATATAAATAACTACCATTCGAAGATTATGTAACACACTAACATGTTATGTAGTTCAACTGGCGGATGTTCCCTCGTCACTTCCCAGGCCCGAGAGCAAAGATAACACTGTGACTTTAACGGCTTGATCAACGCCGTTTATTTCAAATGGTTTCTTAATTCGATAACTCTTTTGAGATATAAATAAAAATCCATAACGTAAGCGAAAACGTTTCAATGCTTTGCATTAAAACTTTTTTTTTCAGGTTCGTAGGCAGGTTTGAATTCTTAAACGAGATAGTAGTTCTCCGTGACCTTGAACTGGTTAAGAAAGTAACTGTCAAAGACTTTGAGGTCTTCGTCGATCACCGAAACTTCGCAACCGACTCCTTCTTTGGCAGAACGTTGTTCTTATTGCAAGGTAATTATTATGTCTAGCTTCCCTTATTCCTATATCTTTCTTCCGTCTTCTTCTTCCTTTATTTAGTTTTCTCTTTGAAGTATCACTACATATTATTATAAAACAAAGTCCTCCGCCGCGTCTGTCTGTCTGTCTGTCTGTCTGTCTGTCTGTCTGTTCGCGATAAACTGAAAAACTACTGCACCGATTCTCATGCTGTTTTCACCAATGGATAGCTTGGTTCTCGAGTAAGGTTTTAGTATATAATTTGTTAAGTTTTTGTATGCATTTTTGTATGAATTAACGATATTTGTTGGAGGTGTCGGAAAAAAATAAGCCGTCTGGGAGCTTTCAACGAAAACGCTGTCTAAACCCTTTGAGATATAACAAAATAATGTATGGTGGAATTATGTATCTTATAAAGGTCTTCAAAAAAGTCCGCGATGGCATATGTCTATCTCTTAAGGATAACATACTATATCCATTTTATTGTCTTTTTGTAGGTATTTGTTTGCCGAATTTTACTCTTGGAAATACGATTACGATAACAATACGCTATAATATCAGTAGCTATTAGCCAAATTATATTCGTAGATAAATAAGCTAGCTACTTATGTGTATTTCAAACAGTATACAAGTATATTTATCATAAAAACATTACAAAACACGGCGGCCTTATGATCAAAATTTGTGCATTCCAAAACTTTCGTTACTTTTTCACTGACATATTTATCACTTTTCGATAAACTAACACTCAACATGAAATCTACACTTATTTCTCAGTAATTCTGTATAAGATTCTTCTATGATTAAACCGTTTTCTCATTGAACCCATTACTTTACGCACGTATAACCTTGATGAATGTTTACATTAAGCACCACGCCACACCGCCACACGACCACAGAGTACAGACGTATTTTGTTTTCTTTTTTTTTTCGATCGTTTAGTGGTGTTCCCGCTAAAATGTCAACCGGTCAAGTATTAGTCGATTAATCGAATTCTACAGCCAGATCGTGTTGCAAGTACAAAATAAATGTCAAATATTTCGTCCAACTGCGAACGTGACCCTGAGAAAAGTTATGCACCAATGGTGTTCATTAGATATTTCGAGCGTGTTATCAGCATATACTATGTATCATGCGACATTTCGGAGGATTTCGTTTTGTTTTCACATTGTTGGTACTTACGTGAATTATTTTAAAATTATTATTTGTGTCGCACTTTTATTTCGTGTTGTAATTTGGTACAATTGATTGCTTTATGAATTTGAGTGGAATTTCGTATTTTGATTTTGTGTTTGTTATCTTTAGGTAAAGACTCATTCACGTTCAGAACATCAGTACTTTTATTATATTAAATCATTTGTTTCGGTTTCTATTCACATAGTGAATCACATTAAAATTAATATTAAGTTAGAATTTTGAGATATAGCCTGGGATATGGAGAAGTACATAGGGTACTTTTCTATGCGATAACCGACATCCACGCGGGCGAAGCCGCGGGCAAAAGCTAGTAATATATAATATGAGTGTTATTAAGTAAGTAACATTATAATTGTTAAATCTCTCTCAGGCCAAGAATGGAAGGATATGCGTTCAACATTGAGTCCAGCGTTCACAAGTTCTAAGATACGTCTGATGGTGCCTTTCATGGTGGAGGTCGGTGATCAGATGATTTTGCCACTCAAGCAAAAGATTAAGACTTCAGAAGGTATTCTGTACTTTATATTCTTCGCACAAATACTTTACGGGCAGATACGATTCAGAATCAAACAGTACGATAGTTGACATTTTGTGGATATTCGGATACGTTTCTTTACTATGTCAAAAATCTTTGTTTAGATGACTACATAGAAGTTGACTGCAAGGACCTTACAACGCGCTACGCTAACGATGTGATAGCTTCTTGCGCTTTCGGTCTGAAGGTAGACTCCCAAACTGACAAAGAGAACCAATTCTACGAGATGGGCAAGACTGCTACCAATTTTAGTATCTTTCAGATGCTTATGTTTTTCTTTCTAATGAGTACGCCGAAACTTATAAAGGTAACCTTTCATTTAAACCGTACATTTAAAATAATTTTAATTATTTAATAATTTTTTGAGGTAAAATTGAGTTTATATTCATTGGATATGAATATATAAAAGGTGGCAGGGACATCGATGCGAAAACTGTAACCACGAATTCATCACGTGATTCTAGGAGGGTCCAGAATCATGTACTGAATCCGTGGTAACAAACAGGTTGCGAGTCGATGTCCCTACCATCCTGTATTTAAAATATTTTGATCAGTTCTATCTTTATCATTAAAAATAAATTAATATTATAATCAACAAAATCAATTACAGATTCTTAAATTTGATATAGTAAAAGATGTGGTCAAGAACTTCTTCTCAAAACTGGTCTTGGATACAATGAAGGACCGAGAGAGGCGCAACATTATCAGACCTGACATGATCCATCTGCTTATGGAAGCCAAGAAAGGTGCTAGTTATGTTATAGTCATGGCAATTAATTAGACAAAACTCGAAATTAATTAAATAAGTACATTTTAAGTTTTATCCGAGATTTAAATTGTGGCTCATCATTCGATCAAAATGACTATACTAGATGTTTATACTAAAAAATAATATGTCATGCTTGTTCTTTCAGGTAAACTATCACATGAAGATATCAAGTCCAATGATGAAGCTGCTGGATTCGCCACCGTTGAAGAATCTTTAATTGGAAAGAAGGAAATAACTCGAGGTAATGATATAAATAAATAGATAAAAAAATACTAAGTACTCTACGTAACTCTAATTTCCGATTTTTTGTCTTGCAGAATGGAAAGATGTTGACCTGATTGCCCAAGCATTCCTGTTCTTTGTCGCAGGGTTTGAAACGATTTCGTCCAGTATGTCTTTCTTAATGTACGAGCTGGCAGTGAACCCTG